>JAMJFZ010000199.1:732500-2075000 GCA_026225945.1 Cricetomys ansorgei
AAGAGATGTTGAAGAGTTATAGTTTGTAGTTGCTTTTGTTTGTTTATCGTGTGTGTGTGTGTGTAGACCTCAGGAATTTTGCACTTGTAAATGCTGAGAGACTTGGTACACATTTGTGCAAAATAGTTGAAATGGTGCTTGTACTTTGGCAGGCACAGACTCTTGGCTGAAGATAAGTATTTTTACTCCTGTGAAAACCGAGGCCTAAGCATTGGATTATATAAGGCCATCAAAAGAGAAGCAGACAGACAAGAAAGGAGAAAGGGAAAGACAGAGAGGGTGAGGAGTAGGAGAGCTAAGCAGAGTTGGGGGTGCAGAAATTGAGTTCCTGGGCTTTCCCATGGCAGGAGTCTGATTTATAAGCGGTTCGCAAATGTTTGGAGGAGATGTTTCTCTCCATGTCTGTCTCCATCTCCTCATCTCCATCCATGCTGTGTTTAAAAGTATTTTTAAAATAAACTTCATGTTTTTTTGTTTTTCAAATTAAAAAGAAAAGAAAGGAAAACTAAGAAAGGTAAGAAGAATAAAGGCAAGGAAATAAGAAAAAGAGGGAGGTAGAGGAGGGAAGGAAGAGGGAATGGAGGAAGGGAGAGAAGGAAAGAAGAGAAACAAGAGCATGGAAGGAGTAGAATGCTCTGGGTGTCTGGTGAGCCACATTGCAGAGGCTACCCAGGCTCAGGCTGTCACATGTGCGCTTACAGAGAAGCCAGAGGAGACTTGAAAGTGTCCATTATATGCAATGATATGTTAATGAGATTGACAAGAAGACTTTTGTTGTATTAGTGGGATCAAAACTTGCTTGATAGTAAACGAACACAGAAGTCTGGAAAAGAGTCTGGATTCCTTTGTGGAAATTCCTGTGAAAGTAGAGATGTGCACTTAGGATTTTTTTTTTTTTTTTAAACGAAGACTAGGGAAACGATGGAATGTTTGCTTTCTGAAAATAATCAGAAATAGGTACCAATGCTCTCTAACATATGGGTTAAATTGAAATGTTGATGAAACATCTAGTGTGGAGGCCCACTGAAAATGAAATGGAAGATTTTTAATGACTTCCTACTATTTAATTCTCCTCAGTGAACTGTGAAAGAAAGTCAGTGCTGGAAGATTTTGTCAGGTTGCATGGCAGTCTATGGAGATGTCATATGAGGTAGTAGTTTCAGAGGGGAAAATGAACAGAACATCAGAGAAGACTTGGCAACAGAGAGGTTCCTACTGCATTGCATCCCTCCTGCCTGAGCACTCTCTGTAGTGAAGAAGACAGGGTATTTATGATGCCACAAGTATGAGCAGGTGGAAAGGGCCTTTATTTCTTCTGGGACTTTCAAGCCACACTACTTTTCCTCTACTTCCCCCTGGACTTCATGAGTTCAGTTATGATCTGAAGTGGAAATGCCCTATACAGGTTCCTGGTTTGAATGCTGTTGGTGGTGCTAGGCTAGGAAACTGTGGCAGGGACCCCTAGGAATGGGGCCTAGTTGTCAAAAGTAGGTCACTAGGCATAGGCCATTGAAGGTTTGAGCTGTCCATCCCTGGTTGCATCTAAGCTTTCTCCGCATCATGATCCACTACCATGTGGACTGCTGTTTTGTTTTAAGGAGCCATTGCTACACATTCCTATTGAGTACATTTCTTTCCAGTCATAATGGACCAAGACTGTATGAAACCATGAGCCAAGATAAACTTTTCCTGCCTTGTGCTGTTTCCTTTAGGTATTTTGGCTAATGTGTTTCAAGAGTAACAAATGCACTATGTGTGTGTTCATCAACTTGATTTACTCTAATGAAATGCACGGGACAACTAACTTATAAAAAGAAAATATTATCTAGTTTATTGTTCTGGATTTCAGTCAAGAGCACACAGGGTGATTATGTGGTTCTCAGTCAAGAATGCTGGATAGTAGCAAGCTGCTCATATCATGAGTCAGGAAGCAGGGAGAACCTAGACCTCCATTCCCTTAATGTCCCCAGCCCCACTCATTCTGTGACCAAGGATTCTTTGTAAGTCCCAACTCTTAATGATCCAAACACCTTCCAACAGCACCATCCTGGGGGAACAAATTGTTTTTTAACATTTTTGGCAGGGTAGCAGTGCTTATGTTCAAATTACAGTAGTATATGCAATAAATAACATTTCTATTTGACTAGGCCTTAGCAATTAGGTCTCAGCTGTAAGTGCTCTGTAGTTCTGCCCAAACATCATACTCTAGCTGTGAAGTTATTTTTAAAGATGTGTCACTGAAATTTTTGAAAAGAAATATGATGTTCTGGTACTAAAACTTCAAAGCTCGCTCTATCATGGCAGCTGGCTTCCCCCTGGGTCTGGTTTTCCTTCATCCTTTGACAACACTGGTTGACCTAGTATCTAAAACTTTCAGCAGTGTGCAGTAGGACACTATTGGTGTGACAGGGGGGAGAGCTGTTCAAATGCCATGGTGCTGCCTATTGTTCTCTGTGAAACTGTTTAGTTAGTACAATGGTGTCGATGATTGCTTGAGGATGTTTTGCTGCTGGTGTTCAAATTTATAAAAGTAGAAGTAAATTTTCCACTGTGGATTTTGGGCATTTTTAGCACTGTTTTCAAGGAGACAATTGTCAGGATGAAAACTGATTTTTGGAATTTGATGAAAGTTCTCTTTGATCACTGAAAGCCTAGATTGCATTTTGGGTTGATAGAGAGTTGAGTCATATAAATAATCGTTTCTTACTAAAAAAATTGTGTAAGATAGATTTCTAAAATTAGGATTGTAATGAAGATATATAAATGTTATTAACTAATAATATTTTCACTAATTTTATTAAAATTCTACCAGGTAAGTTTCTACTTGGGACAGATCTATCAGAGAGAGCTTACAGTGTTCTAGGAAACCCTGCCAACTTAGTGAAAATGTAGAACATCTTCCCATGCCATAAGCTTATTTGATGGCAGTCAGCTAAAGATAAATTTATGTTTAAAAGAATTTCCCATCTACTATAAAGTTCAAATACCTACAATTTTTGAAAATATATGGAAGGTATTTCACAAAGGAAGGTCTATACAGACTTCTACTTCACTGACTGACTTAGTTATGCATTTCTTTCTTACTTTGTGGTTTAATACTAGGGATAGAGAATAAGCATTCACTCAGAAAGACAGAGTGAGATAGGAGAATCCAAATATATTTTAGAGAGAGGGAGAGAAATACATTTAGTGAGTAGATAATAAGCACCAGTCACTGTGGGCTAGACAGCTGTGTAGATTTAACAAGACAGCCATTCTGTTGTCCCATTGCCTTGTGCGGACCACACAGCTGGCAGGCTGGCATAGCTGAATGCCTCTTTAGTTAAAAATAGTTGGAAGAATGTAAAATGAATGTAGAGTAGATGGCCTCCAGCTGAAAAGTTAATAGTAAACTACACTTGGAATGTACGCATGCACCTTGCACTTCGGAGCACCTGGAAAGTTCTGTGCAATGAAATGCCATTCTCAATTTTATCTTGGGCATTTATGCAGTGAGCATTTAAGAAATTATTAAAAGAGAACTAGATGTCAGATGTAAATGCTAAGGAGTTCTTAAATTTAAATCAGAATAATTTACTCCAGGATAAATAAGGTACACTTTTTCTGTTTTCATCTACTGTTGATTACTTACTTTATGGAATCTCCTGACTTCATTAATGTTTCTTTTTTAAAATTCCTTTTTTTTTTTACTTATAAGTATGTATTTTTTCTTCCTGCCACTGTTTGTTCAAAAAGTTTTTCAAAATTTTTTTAATGAAGAAATAGGTTAAAATGCTAAAATGATGTCCTTTGTGGTTTTTATGTTTCATATCTATCATAAGTACATTACAGACATATGCATTTATACATGTATATATACATGCACATATATATGCATATATATGTGGAAATATGTGAGTTATATAGACTTTCATTTTTACTGTTTTTTACCTTTTACATTACATTTTTTATTTTAAAAGTTATACTGTGTAAATATATATTAAGAGTGAAATCCTCTTCAATGTTCATATGAGCTTCCTTAGCTACTGTTTTATTATATTACCTTTGCTCTTCAGTACTTTCAATTTTTTAAACCATTGAACAGAGTATTAATTTTCGTAACAAAATATGTTCATATTTTAAGAATCGTTTTGGAACAAACACTATTTACCTCTTTAGTTTCTGACTAAACCGCCTGGGTAATAGATTTGAAACAACACTACACATTGTGGAAGTAACTGAAAAGCACCAGTTAGTCTATCACTGACTTAGTCTCTACCTGAATGGCCAGGAGTGTCTATAATTTTAGACTCATCTGTATATGACCCTAGGAGGAGTTCTCTTTTATGAAAAGGATTAATATCAGGGACTCAACTACAGAGGAAATGCAATTACTTAAAGTTGACAGACATTCACTAAGGAAACATTTCATAACCAATTGTCAAGAGGCAAGTGGAAGCCAAAGTCTAAACACCAAGTTTTAGAGCATTTGCACATGTGGAGGTAGGATGCCCATGAAGATTAGAGACTTGAGAGTCCCATGAGACAAGTTCCAAAATCATATTTTCCTTAAATACTCACTCACATTTTTATACAAAGAACAACTTTTAAATTACCAAAGAGTTAAATGCCCCCACAAAAATTTCTTAACACTGAATTTGTTTTGAGATTGGGAAACAATTTGGAAAATAATACATATTTTATGATCTTGGAATTGTATGACCTATTTTATGTAACTGTGTGTCAATAAATGATCAGTTAACTGTTAAAATTCTTTAGCTTTGTGTGCCTTTTTCTGCAGTCGTGTACTTACTTAAATTTTATTGAACAGAAATAAATATGCTGAATTAGTAATTCATACATTAACTACCTGTGTTCAAAAAATGTTATATATGCATATATTTTGAACATGGGTAGTTAATGTTATACTCTACACACACACACACACACACACACATATATATATATATATATATATTATAGGAAAATGTTTTGAATTTTCTTTGTCTACATTTTTGCAAAATGACTCAATGAAAATGTATTTCTAACTATTTAATATTCACTATCAGAAGAAAAATATTCTCAATGGCATGTAACATTTTAAAACAATTCAAAAGTTAAAATAAAGGAGATTCAGTGAGATGTCTCAGTATGAAAAGGTGCTTTCTCTAACAGCTTATTTACTTGAGTTCTATTGCCAGAATCCACATAAAGCATCAGGAGAACACTGACTCTGAAAATTTGTCCTTTGACTACCACATGTGTGAACACATACACACATCACAGACTCAATAATAATTAATAATAGTAATAATAATAGTAAATATTTAACATAAATTTAAAAAAATGAAAGAAGCCACAATTACTACATTCAGTTTAGTCAAAGTGTTCAGGAATGCATTTTCTGATTTTTGACATAGTGTTTCTGAATGAATGCAAACATGTAATATGGACATTACAGTGCCCAGGTTACCTTTGAGATTAGACTGTCTACATGGCCATGTGTTTGAGTAAAAGGAGTCAGAAAGACTATAGATAAATGAGAAGGTTACATAAGATGGTTGGCATGACAAAAGCACAAGCAAGGACTTGGAATATTGTGAAAGAAACAGCACACTGATGTACCTCACCCACAGATGATGTGTTCACATAATTCAGAATAATGAGTGACAAGACAGAGAAATATGAACTACAAATAGAATTGTGTAAAAGTGGATGCAGCCACCAGAGAGGTAGGAATTTGGGACCAACAACACAGTGAAAATGATACTGCAGACCATGCCTAATTGTTGACTAAACACAGAAAAATCAATTCCTTAAACTGAATACTAAAGAACAATTCAGTGCAAAATTTGGTACAGAATTTTAATTAACTGTGCTCTGGGAACAACCTGCTCACATTGTAACTTCCTCAGTTACAAGCCCTGAATCATTCTATGGCTTACAATAGTTCAATCTTTCACCTGAAAAATGATGATAATCAAAATGGAGTCCAAAATTATAGAGGTTTTAGGGAAATTTAATGAGAATTTTATATGATTGTGAAGGTTACTATATTACTATTCTGTATGTATATGTGATTACAGTAATTGCTTATAAATGTATTAGTAAAAGTGGTTGAACAGATATATATGACTGAATATATACTTTATATATGTGTGATAATTTACATGTGTATATATATCCATATAGGTGTGTATTTATATATATACTTATAAGTAGCAAATACGAAAATATCTGTGATTGAATGTATGAGTATGAATCTGTAGATCTAAAGAGTATGTGGTTTGGATCTATATGTGAATGTGTGTAACTATGGTACTGTGTGTAAAATCCTACAAGAAATTTTAGAGCTACTGGAAGGAAGGCAAAGAGGCATAAAGTAACACTACGGTGGCCAATGTGTGTGTGTGTGTGTGTGTGTGTGTGTGTGTGTGTACAGTAGTCTCAAATAGACATAAATCCTTGCCAGAGAAAATGAAAATTTAAATACACTAAAGTTTTAGTTGACACTAGGCTATTCACCAAACCTCTCTAAACGTAGTTTTAAAGTGTTAATGGTTTCTCCACTTTTTATCATTTTTTTATGTTCCATCTTCCAAAATCATATAGGTCATATAGGTAAAGGTAGGAGATTCCGGGAGTTTTCAACAGAGACTTAGAATATTATATTTCCTCCTCTGATATTGCATTAAAATTTAGCATGTCTTAGGTACAATATCATGTGAGTTTCTTCTGGCTTGTGAACCTTAAAGTTAAACTTGTGCAGCATTTATCAAATGCTTTCATGAGAAGAATTTATGATACTAGTAGGGTAAATACAGAAGTTAAACATACCAAGGGTTATGTATGATTATGACTATCTTTGTTTCTTCTATTTGCTATTAACTTTGCATATCACATTTTATCTAGATTCTGGATTCTGAGGAAAAGCCTGTAAATATTAAAAACATCCTATTACGGCACATATTTTTCGTCTCCTTTTCTTATGGATATTCAGAAATAAATTCAGTGATATAAAAAGATTCTGGTCAAATTAATTAAATACATTGATTGATAAAGATAACCACTGAGCCTCCATTCAGATACACTTATGTCAGCAATGAAAATGTTACTTCCTTTTACAGCAGGAAAAGGATATTTCATTAGGTAGTCAGGGCTACCTAGAGTCCCAGAACCTCCTTCCTCAGCAGGCACTCACCAAAGAAACTGAGGTATTTATGGGTTTTAGAAACAACTACTTAATTTTCAGACCCCTTCCTGACACATTCAGTCTCTATACACAAAGTAAAACATATTCCTTGGCATTGGTCAGAGATGTCAGAATGAAGCCAAATGCTACCCCAGCGACACCAAGCATTTCCTCTAAAGCAGCTGGGAAGACTTATGCCTCCCTAAACATCCAGTGTCAGCACGCCATAGTTACTAAATCAATGGTAGACTTAACACCAGCCGTTAGGCTTTGCTACTGAGAGGTTGCACTGATACATTTAGTAAAATGTTTAAACTAAATCGGTAACAAAAGAAGATCCTGAAGGTAGAGTTGAATTGACAGTAGATTTTAATTTAATGAGAATTCTATTACGAGATGATGGCTTCCTAGAGTGTGAGACTAAATCAATGTATTAGAATATTACTTTATTGACAGAAAAACTGTATTTCTTAATTCAACTTGTGTTTGAGGTCAATATACTTTTTCTTAGTAATACTCCCTTAAAATTAAAACATAGTGCTGGCAAGATGGCTCAGTAAGGAAAGGGCTTGGCACCAACTTGGGGATATGAGTTGGATCTTCAGCAAACACAAGGTTGAAATGGACAGAACCTACTCCAGCAAATTGTCCGCTGACTTCAACACATGGAGGCACATGTATGTAGGCACATATGCAACACCCACACACAATAAATGTGAAAAAGGAAAATAAAGATTCATGAGGTTTGGAGAGGATAAACATTTATCTAGCCAATTGGGTGGAGAACCACTGGTTTCACAATCAGCTGAAATCAGATGGAGAAATCTATAGACAGCAAGAGCCTATTAATAGTGTGGTACATGGACATGTCCATGTACATGTGTATGCACAGAAGGATTTATTCTGTTACATTTTTGCAAGCTATTATGTTATGACATTTCAAATCTTGATGAGAACTCTTTAGTGGGATGGAAAACAAGTTAGTCCACTTCTCAGGTCTTCTCCCCATATGTCTGTATGTAAGGGAGAGTACGGCCTCCTGTGCCGACATCCAGAGTTCTCTGAAAAGCAATAGGACAGTGGAAAAATTAGAAACTCCTTTACACATTTAGATTATCCTTTATAACATCTCTTAGATGATTAAAATAATCTGCAAGGTCATTCATTACCAAATATGCAATTATGAAATGTCCTTTTTGAACCCCAGTCTACACTTATCTCAAAATCCTATTGTTTGTAGCAGATAATGAAGTATCTAAGTTACCATCAACAAGTGTAGCTGGATATATCCTTTATGGCCTCTCTGGCAACACTGGGCAATTGTAATTTAGATCTATCATTGTCTGTGACCTGAGGAGTAAAGAGAAATACAAACTTAGAGGCCAGTTAGTATTAACTATTAAGGAAGCATTCAGAACTGATACAACTAGAGCTTGGTGTGGCTGGCTACATTTTCTGCTTTTTTTTTTAACTAAGAAAAATGAGTTTTATGAGGGCTAATATTAGTGAGAAGTCTTTATTGGTTGTACATCATTATGTGATAGCCTTGGAGAATCGAACTTCAAGAAGTTAGGTGTTAGTGTCGAAATGGATAATACAGCTCATCTGTGTGTCTCCTAGGAGCTCACGAGTATCCATCCATACTGGTGATACTAAAATGTCATAGTATCAACTCCAGGCAGCTTTCAACAAGAAGCTGATATTCTTTTAACAACTAGCCTTTAGTCACACCTCTAGTTTTAGTGGATACTATTTAATCTTGAAGGAAAAAAAAAACAACCTAACACAGCACTCCTTGTTGAGTGCAGCTTGGAAACACAATCTTATGTAAACACAGTCCACTCCAGTGTGTACTTTGGACACAGAGGCATCAATTTGGTAACAGATTGATAATTGGCATAGCGTTGACCTCACAGAGATGTATTTTGGAACTAAATAAGATAACATTGACTGTGTTATTTAAAAGTAGCAGGCTCCTAAAATCTGCTATTTGAATTATATTAAAGTATATTATTAACTTATCTACTAAGACTATTGTTACAGTGATAGTAGGTTGATCAACAAAACAGTGTCTCAAATAAAAGCATCTCAAATGCACCCTTGGTGTTTAGAGTAGTAAAATGCCATGATATAAAATTTTTAGTAGCTTTGATCATAAAATTTTTCTCTGTGTTTTTCCTCCTTACAGATTATATTTTGGGCATTTGGAATATAGAAATGATTTCTTGGCCTTCTTCTTTATCAGATAATATTAAGGACACTTTTTCTTGCTAGCTAGAGACTGAAGGAGCTAATGTACCACATCAATGAATATGACAGAGGGCTCTAGTTCATACAAATCTGTTACTTTCAAAAGCCACAGAACTAATAACAGCTCCCAGGGTCTCCATTGCAGAAAGCCACCATTTGGGTGCATCCTGAAGACAGTCAAAACATAAATAACAGTAGCAATAGCAAGAGTGATTAGCTGAGTGAGGTCCATTTTAGAAGTTATATGCAGCCTGTATCTGCCCCTGAATTATATCTTACTATTTGCATTCTGAAAAGTAATGAAGTAGTATTATTAGTGTAGTATTAATTAGATATTGAGAATGTGCTATTAATTTGGGCACATTCATGAAAACAAAACAAGCTCATATAGTTTGTTGAGAGAGAAATAAGTCAAGATCTAAGAGTTGTAGTTGAGGAGCAC
Organism: Cricetomys ansorgei; assembly: GCA_026225945.1. Lineage (NCBI taxonomy): Eukaryota > Metazoa > Chordata > Mammalia > Rodentia > Nesomyidae > Cricetomys > Cricetomys ansorgei. The sequence continues at coordinate 742,364 of JAMJFZ010000199.1, forward strand.
ATAGGAGACCCATAAGGTCTAGTTGGTCTCAAGTGATTAAGCATGTTTTTCTCAGTCATGGTGTTATGCATATATTACTACAGAAATTATAAAGGTAATTCGGATGATTTTCCAGGAAGGATTTTAAACAATCTAAAGAATATTTTTTTTGCAGAGCCCTTGTTACCAAAAATAGTGATAATATCAAAATAATCTAAAGGTTAGCAGTATTATGAAGATTTGTTTTACCACTGATTTCCTCTGCATTTAAATATCTTTGCATATTGATTTCTATTGTAGAAGGCCATGTTAGTATTAGAAAACTGAAATTTAGTCCTTGCTAAATGCCAGTTAAGTGCTCTATCAACTGCTGCATCCCATGCTGCATTTCATTTGACTGATACTTGGTCTCCTTTTAAAAAATTCATCTTATAAATAACATAAATTTGGGAAGTAAAATGAGGTACTTAGTTGATATACTTTCACAAAATATAACACAAAGCCAAAAAGAAAAAAAAATGTACTTACTCTCAATTACCACTTAACAAAATGCTTTTGGTAACTGGGTATGTTAGTGTTTCTCTATTCAGTTTCTCTGAATATGCTATGATCTATTATGGTTCTGACAGGATCAGCCTGGAAAAAGCATCAGATATGGTAGGGTAAGGTCTGTCCCACACTGCAGATTTCAATAACATACCCCAGTTTACGATATTGACATCTGAATGGTTATCTTGAAATGAGAATTCCCACCATTATCAACTCAGATTTGACAACTATAAGAAAACTATTCACAAAATTCTGAGAGTAATTTTGATTACATTTAACCATTCCTTGAAAAGAACATGACAGAGAATAATAGGTAACCTGATGAAGAAATACATAGGGTGAGATCTAAACAGTAGGAGCATACAGCTTACATGCCCTCCACTGGCACAACACCACTTAGGGTTGTTCAGAAATCCAGATGTTCTCTGAACCCTGTCTACCTGGGGTTTTGTGGAGGCATTACTATATCTGCAAGATTGTTTATATCTACTTTCAGGTAGAGGCTTGGAGTAATGTTGAAAAATCTCAATGTTTAGTTCCTGTTCCTTTGGCAAACAGCACAATGCAGAGACTCCCCAGGAGCCCACCATTCTATAGGTCCTGTTCCATAAAGAAAATATTCTCATATACCAAGGGAAATTATGAGGAACTCAACAGTTTGGTGGCAGCTGCTCCTATTCCTCAGGAAGCCACAAAACGTCTTAGAAACACTGTTTCAAGGACTGCCTTTGTCCAAACTCAAATGTAAAACAAAACGTACCCACCTGAAAAGGTTTTACTAGATCATTTTTATGGCACTGGGACCATTATAGAGCACATATTTACTATATCACAGTATTCCAGCTTTTTATACAAACCTATTAAAATGACATTGTTTAAGTTCAATTGAGTTAATGATTAAATTCAGAGATGTCACATTTTAATTCTGCTTAACACATTTCTGAGACTTCTGATAGGCTTTATTTCAAATCCACATAATTAAGTTTGACCAAATAGACCTACATTAGTCCTGCTGCATCTGAAATGCCAACAATTTCTGACAAAGAGCAAAAGTGATACAGCATCAGCATCACTGAGGAATGTTTGAGCCTGGTTAACCTCAAGCAGAGATAGAACGGTTTGCCATAGAAGCAATGTTAAGAGATGGTGATGCCATTTCAGATTATCTAGGTACAGACCAAACAAGAAAGGAGAGAGGCAGACAGAGATACAGAGACAGAGAGAGACATAGAATTAGGCAGAGAGACATACAGAAACAAAGAAAAAGAGATAGAGAGACAGATCTATATGATATGTAGATAGAGACAGATAGACAGGCACACATACACAAAGAGAGAGACAGAGAGACTGAGGGATAAACAGTGAGACAGACAGACAGAAACAGAAGGGACACAGAAAGGGAGACAGAGACAGAAAGACAGATGCAGACCTATAGAGAGATGATAAAGGCAGACACACAAAGAGAGACATACAGATACACAGAAAGAAATATATATATAGATAGAGAGAAAGAGAGAGAGAGAGAAAGAGAAAGAGAGAGAGAGAACAAATCCTTGCTAAAATAGAAAATCCTAAATATTAAGTTGATGGCTCCAGAGCCATGACCAGGAAATTACTTTTTGGGTAAGATGCTCCAGGGTAAAAGTCTTTTTTTAAAAACAAATATTGTTTAAGGCAATGAAATCTGTTTGCCATCATTTCTGTCCTCCCAGGTGATTAAACACAGAAGAAAACAGTCATTTGATAGCCAGTGAGGCTATTTACTGAAAGTATGTTCAATCACCATAAACATTATTTTTACAGCAAGACTAGCGAAAGAGACTATGGAGGTATCCCATAAAACATTTTTAAAAAGAAAAAAGTGATAGTTCCATATATTTTTATGAGGATTTCAGAGTAATCTGTATGCAGCTGGTTTTCCCAAGTACTGCCTGACATTGCAAGCTCTGGTTTTGGAGCCAGATGGCATACGATTCAGTCCCCAAGTGGGAAAAATTTCATAGGCTAAAGAATAGATTCAGGGCTTGTGTGGTATGACTCAGAAATGATTCCAGTGATCTGTTTGTATATAAACATCAAGTAAGGAAGAAACAGTTTGGGGCTATATGCATTAAATAAACCAATAGGAAAAATAATTACATTTTCTCCAAATTACAATATGTAGTAGATATTCCTGCCTTCTCATTTTAAAGATTTTACCTAAATCATTCTGTAAGCAAACATGTTTACATTTAGTTCTTTGAGGTCTGCAAAGATATGCTGAAAGATCTACATTGGGAAAAAAAGGACCGGGTTCAAATTTTCATCCATGCCAGTCATATTGGAGAACCGTGGATTGCATAACAAATGTTTTCAGTGGATGTACCGAGGCATGCCAGCCCCAGGTGGGGATGATGCAGACATTCACTTACGTGTGTCTGAAGAAATCCTCCTATTGAGGCTAGTTTAAGTGAAGGCACAGACACCTAATGCTAGATCAATAAGTCCTATGGCTCTGACATAGCTCTTTGTATTCTTTTGTCCTAGCTCTTTTCTTGATGCTTTTCCACATCTCCCAGTTTATCCCACTGCAGGGGTAACAGCCTCCTGATTAAATGTGTATCCTTTGCCTTAGAGGTATAAACTTTCTAAATGCATTTGGGATGGGCTCAAGAAAATTGATCTTTTTCCTGTCCTATCATATAACTTCCTTAATGTAGTAAGCAGAAATTTACGTGAATCATTTTTCCCTCAACAGTAGCTTCACAAGGAATCTTCTGAATAATGTCAGAATATCTCCTGCTCTACCAGATACATTGTAGCCAACAGCAGTTCATAAAATCACCTTAGGTCAGTCAGGTTTTGAGAGTATTTACTTAGCTATTTCATTAGAGAAGGTGATGATGAGAAAGAATATGAGGAATGAATATTTTACATAAAATAATAATTTCAATGAGAAAGTTTATTTGTTTTTTTTTTTTAAATCAAGGATATGCTCAAAAGGAAATTGGCACCATGCTTGGCACTTGAAACAGGAACTTGTGCAGACATGGAAGAGGCATTTTGACTCCTCATGGCATAACTAGCAGGCATGTGATTTACACCAATGTATCCATACTGAAAAACCAATGTAAATTGGAATATATAGTCATGGCATATTCAAGAAGAATAATGTCACAATGCTGTCAATTTAATGTACTATAGAGTTGTACATTAAACATTCTCTAGGTATAGCATTTATGGATAAAATATTAAAACAATGACTTTTTAAAAGTCAAATAATTATTCTTTTAGGTTTCCCTTCTAGATTCATTATACTGAGTATTTATGAAAGTTTCGTCCCTGAAAATGTATCTTAGTCACTCACAGCTTCACACATGGATTTGTCAGAACAGTAGGTGGCATTTCTCAAGCTGCAGACATTGGCCTACTGTTTTTCTTTTTTGATATCTGTTACTGGGGTTTTTCTTTCTGTCCTAAAGTTTCAATTTCCCTAACATTTAGATGACATTCAAATACTTCTTTTACTTTTGTTCTCTTAAATTCTGTTTCTTTTTTTTTTAATTTGAACTGAATCATGACAAAGGAATTAATCCAATACACTATGAAAATGGTCATCTCTGCATTCTCTTTATACAGAAAAATTTTAGAAAGTATAAAATTGATCTTTAATGATATTTTCTTTGTTTGTTATGTTTATCAATAAAAAAATAATACACGAGGAGGAAATACAACATTCTTCATTATATCAATAGAAACCTGAGGAAGTTCCAAGTATTTATGATAGAATTATTTGGGAAATATTCTTTCAGTAGACCTGGAACAAGATAGTAGATTTAAAGCATTGAATAAATATAATGAGATATTAAAACTCATGTATTTATGAAGAACATTTAACCATTTATTTTAATAAATATAGCATCCCCTATGCAAAGGAAATAGTATATTTTTCTCTTAAGGAGATGCTGAGATCCCAGGAAATAGCTGATGGTGGATATCATACATAAATCTCTAAATTTATTACATGGGGAGTTCAATTCAAGAAAGAACATTTAATGTGATTTCTAAGTACTGCCTGAGAGATGTATTTTCTAAGAATACTTTGTTTTTTATAAAGACATCACTTTGCTCTATAGCTACTCTTGTGTGACAAAACAATATAAAGAAATTTGCAGGATTTTACTTATGTTCAAATGCTTATAATCAAAGCAGTTTAGTAGGAACTATAAAGTTATATTGAGATTGTGTGTATGGGTTTAATTATATATCAAGTTGCTAATATACCTTATACCTTAAAATAATTAATAATAATATTAATAATAATGATAACAAGTATAAAACTACCCTTAGGAGCTTAAGACCTTGATATTACGGAGTTCTTAAGTATCTTAACATCTACTTGTTGAAGGGCAGGCCAACACAAAATGATGTACTGTGAATGTTCAAAGTTAAGATGGGTTTATCTTTATGAATAAATTGACTTTTCCTGTTTTATATACCTTGAAAAGTTCCATAACATACTTTTAGAAATATTCTGACTATAGTTTGTGAATTAAGGTGTGGTGTTCTCGTATCCAAGGCAAAGCTAGACTTGTGCATTTGCTATTTTGTGCTCTTTGTGTGGAGTCTGTTTTCACACTATTGAAGCAACATTCTATTTGAAGGAAATAATACCTGAAAAGTGGGGGTGTAGCCCACTGCCTTCCATAGTACAGGAACTAAATAGTCAGGAGAACAGGATGTCCAGTTATGAAACCACTTCTGAGTGTTTGGTTTCCTTGCAACACAGAAATGTTCTTATGAGTTGAGTATGTCCTAAGTACTTTTGAAAATAACCTGAAATGACTTCAACACCTTACATTAACTGTACATTTCAACTTGGGCAATTTGGTTTGAGTTCTTCTGGCTTGCTCATGGTAGTTCTGTTCACCTCTGGAGAAACTTGTGACACTTTGCAGGTATTTAGAAACTTAAATGGACTGTTCCTTATACTATTTAACTATAAGGAGTATAAAATGTTTTCACTTCCTCAAATAAATAAATATATGCATAATAATAATAGTAACAATACTAGTAATATTAATAATAAAGATAATAAATAAAGGGGTAAACATTTCAGAACCAAGCACTAGAATCTAAGCTGATCTTGATTTGCAGGACACTGGAGGCAGCTTCTTACTGGAATGCCTGGCCTGGTGGTCAGTGTAAGTATTGGCTCAATTTGATTAATTAAGGCTGTGGAAATGGACAAATGAACTCTCTCTGAAAGAACTAAAAATGGCATTCAAGATGAACCCAGATAGGTACATTCTGGAGCATGAAAAAGCTGTGTGAATAGGTACTGTCAGCTAGCCCAATTAAGAAACATGAGGAAAAAAAATGAGCATTTAAAAGGGGATCTCAGTGAGGCTAGATAACTCGGTGTTCCTAATACTGCTTCTGGAACAAAGCCATAATGGTTAGGGAGCTTCTGAAAATCTGAAGTAGTCATTGCTTGGACCCCTTGACTCTACAAGTTATTTTGGGTAATTTCAGAAGGCCACATCCTACTATCTCAAATATTTTCTAATTTACAAAAGAAATTGTATTTATACCCAATAAATGTGTATTTTTGTGTAATTTTGGCTTTGTTTTTGCTCTTTTAAAAAGTCCTATTGGTCTTTTGCCTGTTTGTTTTGGATTTCATTTGTGTTTGTGTATGTAGAGGGGAGTTTATTTGTTTCCTTTTTTTTTTTTTTTTTTTGGAAATAGTATTTTAATCAATTCAAATTATGGGTATTGGCTGTGATTTAGGTGACCTTACATTGATTTTCTGTTTTGACAGAGGAACATTTTCATATGAGTTTCTGTTCCTATTTTCCTCACTCTCACTTTTGAGGTTTTGCTATGAATAATACATTCATGAAAAGACATATGTTATGACAGCAGTCCTGCTTAAATACTGTGAAATAAAGGCTGCTCAAAGGTTGAAATCCCCGCTGTGTTTCTTTTTGTTAGGACTGGATCCTTCCTAAGAACATGTCTGTATCAGATTCCATAGGCTGCTGTAACAAATTATCAAAACTGATAGAATTCAGCTTCAAAGATTTTCTCTCTCCCACTTCTGGAGGCTAAAAGTATGAGCCCAAGATATCAGGGAATTAGTTTCCCTTTTGATCTATGAGGTAGGATGTGTTTCATATCTCTTCCTTGTGTTCTGACATGTTCATGTCTTTCTGAGTCTAAACTCTGTCCCTATTTTCTGTGTATATCTCTGTGTCTAGGATCCATTTTGGTAATGATAGTCATTTTAGATAATGGTTACCCTTAATACTCCCAGCTCTGTGTCATCATATTCAGAGAACCAGTGTCTCTAATAAGTTCACTTTCATACCTACCTCATTAGGATTGTAATACTTTTCTCATGAAAAATAATTCAGATGCTGACAATGTCCTGGGCATGTTTAATGGAAACTTAACAGATCTTACACTTTGATGCTTACAGAATATATCATTTGGCTGTTTCCAGTAGCATTTAAATGTGTTCTCCCTACTCCCATCATTCTAATAATCTACCTCAACCTATCATCCCTATTTTTATCTCTTTATAATAAAACTTTTAAAAACAACTTTTGTATACCTAGTCTTCATTCCAGTACCAGGCATTCACTTTCAACTCATGGTATTTTCATATAACCCCCACCTGTGAAATAGATCTTAATTGGGTTAATGATGCTATTCTTATTTTGTAAAATCCACGTAGTTTCTGTTTTGTCTCTTTTTAATGTGTTTTCTGACTGCAATTTATAAAATTTCAGGATGGATGGATGGGAGTCATGATCTTTAATAGGTCCTGAGCATTCCTGTGTTCTTCTGAGGTATGTGAAGAATGCAAGGCCATGACCATTCAGTAGTTGGGTTTTTCCTCAGCAGTGTTGGCAGCTAAACAACATAATCTCTCTTTTTACCATAAAGTTGGTTCATGTTCCAAGGTCATTGTTCTGTAATTCAACTCTCCCCAGGGGCAGGATCTCTCATAAACACTTTGTATCACTCCAGGGGAGTTTGAAGAGTAGAAGATCAATCATCATGTTGACCTCTGGTTACCATTTCTTTTTGTGAATAAATAAAGTCTTCTGTCTCTTAACCATGAGTCGTACATCTTGTGCCAACTTTTATAAAACAGTAACAGACTAGCTCACTAGTTTACACATAGAGAAACTCCCAGGCCCTTTCAAAATGCTTGATAGTAATTTGACATTATTTGACGTTCTCCAAGGACCAACTTGGCCTTACCTTTTTGACTTCCTTTGCAAGTAGTTCTTTGTCTACTTGTTACTTCTGGAGTTTCTTAACTTTAGAAAGGAATTATTCTGTAGTCTTCAACTAGAGAATTGTATCACAAACAAAAGTTCTAGTTGCCATGGTGATCCCCAAATATATTCCTATAACCTCGTGGCTTTCCACAGTATATCATGGTATACAACTATCCACTTGATGAATCAATTGGATATTTTGATGGTGTCTGGAATCTGTGTCATTCATTACTAGATCCACAATCATTTTTCAGTGGGGCTTTCTTTCATTATTCCTTCTGTTTTCTCAGGATATCCCCTTCTATAATCTTAGCATTTCCTATTAATCTAAGATCAATTCCTTTTATCATTCTAATATCAATGCAATTCGTTTCTCTCTGCTGATATTTCTCCCTGTCTTTTGTTATGTTTTTTTTTTTTGTTATTGCATCTATTAATGTATTCCTCTGCTTTCCTTCTGGTTTTCCTTCAATCTATTCCTCAACTGAAGCCAGAATGAAGGATCACATGAAAATTCACGTCTTTCAGTGAATTTATTAGTGAGGAATAAACATAAGCAGTCTATTGTACAATGTGTCAACCATAGTTGATAGCAATATATCATATACTCAAAAATGGTTAAGGGTAGATTTTATATGTCAACACACAAGAAGTAAGGCACATTTAATTAGCACATTTACTTCAAAATATAATGCTATATATTTTAAATATATATTTTTATTTGTTCATAAATATTTTTCATAAATATTGTTCATAAATATTTTTATTTGTTCATAAAGCAAAACAGAGAAAAAACTATCTAGGTTTGAATCTTGTTAATCCCTCACATACATACCTAAATCTTCATCAAAATTTGTTTCATTTAGTTTGAACATCACCAGTCTACTGCTACCATTCCTTAAGTCACAGCACATTCAGAGCCTTGAGTGCCTGCTTGTTCCCAATTGGACCTGTCCCAACATGCTTAGATAATTGTCCTCCCTTTTTTTTTCTAAGCAGTTTTGAAAATGGTCATTATAGATGCTTATATTTTTAACACATGTCTCTGTGCCTTCAAGTTGTATCAAAAGCATTTAGAATAGTGTTTATTTCAAACTGACACTCAAATATTTGAAAGTGAACAAGAGTGTGAACACTTTGGAGATACCACCAACTCATTTTCCCGTAACATTTTTGCTTATATTCTATTCAACAATTCACACAAACCAATGGGATACTTTATAAATGATTCATGTCAGTCATTTCTTAAAATACCCTATTTCTTAGGACAAACTCCACACCAAGGTGATTTCCTTTTGGCCAACAGGTGACCTTCCTTGTACCAGCCTTTCTTTCACCTATTGGAATAGAATGAATCTACCCATTTCTGCCATATCCCAAACCAAATGCCTACTGTTTGCTTCATTGTTTAATTGCTGATTCCTTTTGATCCTTATTTCTCAGGTTAAATTCCTTCAAAGTTGTGCCTCCATCAATTCTTAAACAATTATTCTCATAACTAAATCATTTTCACTTCAACTTTTTTCCTAATTTGCCCCTACATATTTCAGTTTATGCTCATGGTTTGTCATACTTATGTGCACACATTAATCTAATCCAAGTTTGATCCCAGCAGTAAGGAACACCAATTATATTATAGTATCTCAATAAATAATTATTTATAATTAGATATTAGCTAATTTCTAGAAATTTGTCTGGTTTAAGAAAGCAAAACTATTTCTTATAGGAGAACCATGAGAACTTTATGATTTCTACTATAACCTGAAACAACTTTTATCATTTAGAATTCCTCTATATGAGTAGGGAAAAAGTAACTATAATTTTTTGGTTCTTCATTGATTTATTCCTATAAGATTTTGCCTGTCCTCTTTTCGGCAAAGTAACATTGAGTCAAGGGTTTCACTAATTTGGTAGGATCTTTTTATGTCCAACTCAGAAATATTTCAAACCTAGTGATGTCAAAAGATCTCTCAATAATTATCTGATATTTAAGGACGTCTTCTTCACAGTATTTGGACTTGAAAGCAACAGACTACACAACTCACACTTCAAAATGGGGTGCAAAGGAGAAAAATGTTGCAGCATCTTTACATTGAAAGCGTAGACTAATGGTTTCCTTTTAATTTTTTCTTTGTGAGTCCCTTAAAGTGTAGCGCTAGGTTGAGACTCTATATGGGGGTCACATAACTAAATGCAAAATTCACAAAATTTTTGGCAATAGCAAAATGATTCTTATCACTCAATGAACAGAAATTAATTCAAAAGCAATGTATGGTAAATGTAAGATGTTGTATCGTTAACCTACACTGTGGCTGATTCCTCAAATACAGAATGCACATTTTGTCCTTGTATGCTGTCATCCATAGAAAAAACAAGATAACTGCCTAAAACTATATTATGAAACTATATTATGAAACTATATTATGAAACTATATTATGTTATGAATTACAGTATTGATCCTGTTCATACAAAGTTTCTGATTTCAGTACCAATGGAAAAAAATGTCCTTAACATGCAGCTCAGCTCCATGCCTTTTACACGTGCCCATCACATAAAGGAATGGGTAAGCCCTGATGCATTGTTGAAGACTCTTCTGAGATGTGTTTCAGCCTTTCAGGATACCACCAGAGAAGATTTTGAAGGATTTGAAAAATTATTACCTGGTGTCTTTTCTTTACTTTGACACTGCCCGTTAATTACATCCAAGGCTTTGACATCTTAGCTGCCTGAATCTATCTTTGCTTGGCAGTGTGCCATGTCCTGTAACTTCTTTTCTCTTTTCTATTATCAATGATCCTGTTGAAACTGGTTAACAAATTTAAACTAATGAGGAGGATCATGTGGAAGATGCTTGACTCTTAGGGTAAATGTATTTCTTTTTAAATCAGGTCTGTCCCTTGACTCAGAGTAAGATCTAAATGGTCATTCTGAGCAGAGCTTTTAAATATTTTTTTATTTTCTCATACTCAAGTGGAGACACATCTTTTTATCTTGAATTAGAAAATATATATTAAGATAATAAATTAAACTGGATTTAGTGGCATTATGGCTTTAATCCATTACTTTGGAAAGAGAAACAGGAAGATTTTCTCCACCCATTCCCAAATAATAAAAATAAATTGAATAATCTCAAAGTCTTGTAAAAAGAAAAAGATGATTAATATGTTTAATTTAAACACATATCACATATGACTAATGTAGACGTGGTAATACTTTTTAAAAAAAAATTAGCTTCCAAAAGAATTTATACATCTTATAATGGTACAAAGCATCTTACAATGCTTGTCTTAGAATTTTCTTGTTGCAAAGCTTGAATCTGGGGTAATGTTAACCTTTAATTCCAGCACTCAGTACAGAGAAGCAGGTGAATCTCCAGGAGTTCAAGGCCAACCTTGAATATACATAACAAGTTCCAGGCCATCCTAGAAATTATAGCAAGACCCTGCTATAAATTAGACAAAGCAAACAAGTGGAAGTAAATTTTGTCTGGAAGTGATCATAAGATAATACAGAATTGAAGGGCTGGAGAGATCACCCAGCAGGTAAGAGTACTTGTCACTCTTGCATCAGACCTGAGTTCAGGTCCCATGAGCCACATGGTTGCTTACAATTCTTTGTAACTGCAGTTCCAGAAGATCCAGCAACCTCTTCTGATCTCTGAGCAGTGCACACATGTGGTGCACAGTCATACATATAGGCAAAACACCCATATACACAAAATAAATGTAAATAAATCCTAATTTTTAAAAAGAAGATAATACAGAATTAGAGGAGTGTTTTTGAAACAATTAACAGGGAGTTCTATGTAGTTTCCCTTCTAAAGGGAAGCTAAAAAATGTTCTGAGAAAGAAAAGAATCAGAACTTTCTGGATCAAAGTGAAGTAAGTATGCCTGGTAGAGTCAATGTGATGTGTGAAAAGGATGCTTAGATTAGAGTAGAACGTCCCTTTGAGAGCACAGGAAATTTAGTTGAAAAAATAAGAAAGTGTATGTAGTTGAAATAAACAAGAAAGTGTATGTAGTTGAAATAAACAAGAAAGTGTATGTAGTTGAAATAAACAAGAATGTAGGAGAATTATATAAGACAAAGTAAACCTTTCTCGTTGTAATATAGAATGTGTTGACAACTCATTTTCTTATTCCCCTATATTTTCCTAGGGAGATTCAGTAAAGCTTTACATTTTGTCCAGCTTCTAAAGAGCTTTTATTTTAATAGTGGGTATAAAATATCAAGTTTTATTCTTTTAGGTTAATGTTTTTACTGGAGAAATTTTTTAATCAGATGAGAAACTATTATTAGACTCTTCTTACTTTTTAAATTTAAAGATCCTGTAAAATATTGCATTCATAAAATAGTAACACGACTCCTCCCCCTTTCCCCAAAAGAAAACTGGTTAGGGAAGAGGCCAGTAGGCATGCTAACACGGAAGGGGGCAAGCTCTGGAAGCCTCAACCGCAGACAAAATCTAAAGCCAACTGAGGAATGTTGAGAGCCTGGGAATAGTCTTCCACAGAGAAGAGCATGACTAGCGGTTTTCCAATACCAAATGGATAGCCCTGAAAACATATGTTTTACAGACTGAGGAAGTTGGGATATATATCTTTAAGAATGTATATATGTTAAAAAAACAAAAACAAAAGCAAAAAAGACCATGAAATTGAGAGACAGCCAGGGAATTACATGGGAGGGAATGGAGTGAGGAAAGACAAGGGGGGAAATGGTATAATCATAATCTCAAAGATAGAAACAACAAATACTAACAAAATAAAATAAGAGTATATAATATAATATAGAAAAATTTGACCTTATTGCTGATAAACTGATGTCTCCCTAGCAAGGAATCTCAATAGTGTGTTAGCTAAGGAAATTAGTAGAGAAAAATGTGGAACAAAACAACAGCTACTGTTTGATATGAAAGTCTAAAGCACGGAGTGTTTAATCACAGATTACAGTTCTGGATAAAGACAAATTATTGACAAAGAAGAAAAGTGCAAACAGCATCATATAATTTACTCAGGCTTTCTTTCTCTTCATGTCTCCTGGTAAGGAAGGAATTGTGAGCACTTAGTAGAGAATTGAATCTTTAGTGGGAAACAGCTTTGATTTTTATTATATCAGATATGTTACAAATAATAGCTATTTTTCTAAATGACTCTTATTGGGTCAGTCTAATTTAATGTCTTGATTTCTCTGTACCAGCAATGTTTCACTTCTGATTTCTAAGCAATATTAATCAGTGTAAAAAGTAGAATTCTGAATTCTTAGTGGAAGATTGTAAAAAAATTGTATTCTTGATCTATAGTTGAATATTTAAATGGAGTATAGGTAGGTCACATGTTTGAGTTATATAAAGCAGAAGTTATTTCAGACAATCTAGAAATTTTCTTAATAAATAAATTAGTGGACTTTTTCAAGTTATTAATGATTTTAAACTGGACAGTGTATGTTACCTTTACAAACTTTAGGAAGCAATTATATTGCAAACGTAGCAATGCATGCCAGGGTAATTACTGTCCTCTCCTGCATTCTCATGCAGAGACATATTCTGGTCAGATATCCATGACATGAAGAACAGGGGTGGGGCACTCCTCAATTCATCTCTTATATTTCTGTATGTCTTGCCATCTGGATCACTGGTAGCCATTTGTCAATCTTTCTTTACAGGAATATGTACATTATACTGTAGGAAATTTGTTTCTCCCACTTAAAGCAAAACATTATGTTTTATAAGTCTGGATGGAAGATAGGACATTTTCCAAGAGTAAATTATATGCATGTGTACTGTGCATCAGAAAGGGTCCTGGAGTCCACCAATGTCCTCTCAGGGAAGGCGTTCACTGTATTGTCATGTATCAGCTGGCACTGTTTGATGCAGTTCTCCCATTAGAGTGAAGGAATTGGGAACCAATGTCAGAAGCAGCTGATGCTTTGGTTATTATGTTGCTGTAAATACTAAAGTCCTTTGTTACTGATTTTGGCTTTTTCTGAATATGACAGCATTTATCAAGTATAACAGGGACGTGAGATGGCCAGCAATTAAGGTGTTTGCTACAAAGCCTGAGGGCCTGAGTTTAATCTTCAGTACCACATGGTGGAAGGAGAGGTTTTTATCCTCTGGCTTCCACACTCCACACTGTGCCACCTGCACACATGCCTACACACAGACAAACACATTTTAATCAATCAATCAATAATACGATTTTAGGGAGAGTTTGTAGTTTTTAACTATAACAGAACAATCTTTAACTTGCTCCCATGCCATAAAAATCTTAGATTCTTCATGATTTTTGACAAAGGATAACAATGAGTTAATACCATGGTCAGTGTACTCAACAAAATGAAATATTAGGAATTTTAAACTCCCAAGAAGAAAAAGAAGGAATTTCAAAGTGTCAGTAGAAGGAGCTCAGGAGCTCTAGTGATTAAGATTGTATGTGATTAAGAATGTAAAATTAGCCTGTAAAAGTTTAGCTAGGAGCTAATGTATGGAATCAGAGTTCTTTGGGGTAGCTATAATTTTAAATATTCATCCATGGAGGCATTTTTCTTTGTCCAAATATGTATTTATGATTACAACTTGCTTAAGTAAAATACAATTACTTAATTATTTGAATTACTTAATTAATAATTACTTAATTATTATCATTCTATTATAACTAGTTTTTCCTTTAGAACAAAGTTCAAAACTGTCCTGTGGATTATTACAACACAGAGTTATATGGATTTAACTTTCAGGTTCTTTGCTTTAGCAGGTTGGCAGTGAGGTCCAAGAATCTGTGTTTAGTAAATTTCTGAGTGTTGCTGGTGCTTCTAATTGGAGAACAAACTCAGAGAACGGTAGAATGATGTTCAGAGACATGATCTATCGAATGATCTCTTTGGTTAGGATCAACCCCAATGTAGATGAGAGCCCAGGTCTGCCATCAACTAGTTGTATAACTTCAATAAATTTATGTAGCTTCTCCAAGAACCAGTTTCCTCATTTATAATACAGAAATAAGAACAAGAATAATAACATCAGCTTCACAGAGAATTTTGAGTAATAAATAAACTAAACGTTGTAAAACATTTTACATAATGTATAGAACTAAAAGGTGTTGAGTAAATGAAAATAAGATTATCTTACATTACTTATTTTGTGACACTGGGATTGAACACAGGGCCTTGTGCATGCTTAGGCAAGTGCTCCGCTGCTGAGAATTATCCTAGCATCTTTGTCTTTTTATCCTGAGGTACCATCTAACTGAGTTGTTCCAGCTAGATATGAATTCATTCCATAGCCCAGATAATACCTTGACCATGTAATTCTTCTGCCTCGGCCTCCTCAGTACTTGGTATTATAAACAAAAGGGCCAGGCCTGGTTGTAGCACACATTTTCAAGACACTTTTGTTTTTCAATAACAAATCATACATACACATTTAACTGTGAAATCCTATCCTAGTTTATTCAAAATGTACTTATAATGGTTGCAAGCTGTAACCTCTTCAGAATGGCATTCAACAATATGCCTATAGTGTTAAAAAGTACACATTTTAAAATATGGATCTGATTGAAAATACTTTGTAAATCAGCACATGACCCTTGTCATTTTCCTGGATAAATTCCCAGCCTTCACAAGGACATCATGCTGGTCTATGAACTCATATGCTTATGCTAATGTGGATGGTATCTTGTACATATCCTGCTTGGTCCAGGTGTTGTCAGTTAAACTTTGACATTATTTAGTGTTGGCATGTGTGCACAGTTGTATGCATGTCCATGGTTTTCTAAAGACAGTAATAACATGGTATGTGAGGCTTTGAAATTTGCTTATATCCTTGCAAATCAAAGTGTGAGGCATACATAGGCAAGCTCTGGCATCACTCTGGAAATGTCTAAAACTGCAATCATAGACAGTCCTCCTGAATAATTGAAGCAGTATCTGCATTTTACCAGAATTCCTAGGCAATTCTTGTGTTCTGTAAAATCTGAAAGGCAACCGATTCAATAACATTTTGACGATATGAATGAATTTTATTTTAGTCTGTTTATGGATATGGCTTTTGTCTATTAAAATCAATTCATAGCTTGTAATGATATGGATAGGAGGAAATAAAGAAAAAAATTGCAGAGGGTGAATATTAAGTTTCTTTAATAAAACTGTATTGCATCAAGTGTCACTCACTATCCCTAGTTTATTTCAGAGCTCAATATGAAATAACAGCAAGTCTTTAATCTTATACTTGGGTTAGGTTAACAAAGGTAGTGTTAACTGTATAGTTGAAATGCCTATTTTCTTTCTCAATGGAAGAATTTGCCATTTTTATCAATAAAATCTGATGAGGCTAGACACCTGACTCAGTGCTCAGCCTGGAGAGATCCTGGTGTCAATGGTCAAAGAAGAACACTTTTCATTATTGAGTTAGTTGGCACCTGTGGCCTGTGCCTACAGAGAGGGCACAGTTCAAATAATATGAAACAGCCATCAAGAATTGATTATTAGGAAGGCTGTGGGGTAAGCAGACTTTACAACCCTGAAAAGGAAAAAGTATCTAAGCAGAAATCAAGAATGTTTTGTGATTGATAATAACTTAGTTTTTCAGGAAGATGATTGCTTCCTCCTCCTCATTCTCCTTGCTTTTCTTCTCTTTTGAAAAATTATATTTTCTCCCCCTTTTTGAGAGTATGTCTCAGAGAATCAGAACACACTATATTGTGAAGAGTGACACTAATTTTTTAATCCTCCTTCATCTACCTCCCAAGCGAGGCATTTACCCACATCCTGCTTAGTCATGCTATTTCTGTATATATAGCTTATATACAGTCTGAATCATATTAACATCTTATTTATTTTTATTCTCAATTCTGTGTTTAAGTATAATTCATTTCCAGCCACAGGAATACCAAAGGTTATCCTTGACTTTATACCAGAAATATTAATATCATTATGTCTATGAAAGATTCCTTTATTATAACTTTGCATATTTTCAATTGGATTTACACAGCTTTGGAAAAATCTTCTTGTAAATTGAATAATATTATTTGTTATTTGGAATGTGTTATATTCATGTATTACATTTTTATGCTAAAAACATTGAATAGCTCAGATACTTTTTTTTGTCATTTTTTTCATGTTTTGGTACTGAGTTAACTGTTCTGTGTTTTCTATGTTAACTCTTTCTATAAATTCTATGTTTATAAGCATCAGTTTGTATATTGTATATACAATATATATATATTTGTATATTGTATATTGTATATTGTATTTTATTTTATGGTTTTTAATTACCTGGGTTAGCACACACAATGTTATATGACAGTTAAAAAGCTGTAGATGCTTGTAATCTCTTACCAAAGAAATTTCAGAAAAATTATATGTTTAGGGTACATGGTTTTCACTTATTCCATCTTACTTAATACATTTAATGATAATGACTAATTTATTAGGTAACTATTGGAAATTTATTGCAGAAATGAAGTATTTGTTCATTAAGTTATGCATATGATTAATTCATAATTAATTACAGAAAGAGTCTAAAATTTCTATAATATATCCTCTTTATGAAATTTCAGAATATTTTATGTTTCTGTTAGATCAATCCTTTCTTGTCTATAGATTGTAGAGTAATATTTAATATTTTATTCCAGCAACATGTCTGCTCTAGCAAAGGATCTCATTGAAAGGTCATGTGATGGTTAGGAAAGGATCACATCCAGGTGTCTATAAGAAGGGATCACATTCAGATGGAATGTAGGAAGAATGTTAGTACACACCTTTAATCTCATTATTCAGAAGGCAGTGGTAGCATACACCTTTAATCCTTTAACCTGCAAGTAGCACAGACTAGAAGCAGAGCTAGGAAGGAGTCAGTGTCAAACAAGAAGTAACATCTGAGATGAATCGAAGTGAAGGTCATGGAAAGTGATGAATCAGACGAAGAGTTAGCAAAGTGAGTCAATATCAAATATCAAACTCTCAGGATAGAAAAGCAGGCTCTCAGCTCAGAGTTAGACAGAGGACAAAAGACACAAAGGCAAAGGCAGTACAAAGCAGTCAGTCATGGAGGCAGTTTGAATCAGTCTGAAGCAGTTTGAGGAGATGGAGGCAGAGACAGAGGCATCTTAGCAGAAGTCACTATCAGACAGGAAGAGTAAGTAGTAAGTCAGTCTGAAGCCAAGCAGAGCAGTTCAGTCAGAGAAGTTGTAGGAGTCAGCCAGAGAAGGTGCCAGAGTCAGAAGAGTTTAGTTAGAAGCAGTCAGCCAGCTGAGAAGATCATTTTGAACCAGTCAGCCTGGAGAAGAGTTTGAGCCAGAACAGCTAGCGAGTTGAACCAGAAGAGTCAGTTGAATTCAGTACAGATCTGAGTTCAGGAGTCAGAGTGGCTCAGTTAGCAGTAAGTCTCAGCAGCTTAAGCATTATTCTTGATTGTACAGAGTATGAAGCCTTCCAGTTCTAGGCTTAAGAACAGATTGTACAAAGGCTGAAATGCTCCAGGGCTCTAGGACTAGGATCAGGGATTGAATTAGGTAAAAGAATAAACTGCCCTTTACCCAGACTCTACTACTACAATGGATGAAAGATATTGATAAGTCTTAGGTCAAGTCAACTTGATATGACTCCTAAGCCCTAATGTTGTTATTGAATAAGAATTTGGAATTTGGTTGCTACTATTGAGCTATTTTCAGAATAAATAGTGGGATAGTCAGGTCATCCTGAGAAAGGCAATACCCTATACACATGTCCTTTCTGCCAAAGTGGCTTCTTTCATTACCGGTGTATGTGAGAACACAAGTGTAGCTGGAGGACAGATGGAGGTTTTGCCTTGCTGATTTTCCTGTCAGAGATCATTCCTCCTGAACACAGTATCTACACTGTTCTTGAGCTGCAGTTGGTGATATTATATAAGTCCTGGGACAGTAAAGAACTAAGATTGATAGGCAGGTGGGACATGATTTAGTAGAGGAACTGATGGTGAAGCTTTCAGAATGGAAAAAAGATGTGAATATATTTTAAGTGTTCATTTTTTTCTTAGTGAGTTTTTAAGGCATAGATAAATAATAGTCAACCTTTGATATTCCCCTTAGAATATAATAATAAACAAAATGCTTTGGCGTGTTCAAGTTCCTGTGCCCTGCACCTTTTTTTTTTCTTTTGTTGCATTTATTGCCCTTTAATGAACTCTATTAACATATTGGTTATTTGCCAGTATCTTCCACAAGGAGTGAATAGAATCATGAGGACAATAGTGTCTCTGTTCACTGATATTCTCTGAAAGTCTTAGACATATAATTACCACTAAAGATCAACCTTTTATTGTTATAATTTTTTATTATTTGTGCTTGTCTGTGTAAATATACATGTGTGTATGCAGATGCAAGCAGAGGTCAGAAGAGGCTTTCGGGTTCCCGGGAGCTTGAAGTACTAGCTGCCATGAGTCACTTGACCTGAGCACTGGGACTTGAGCCCTAGTCCACTATAAAAGCAAGTGCTCACAGGTAAGCCAACTCTCCAGCCCCAGAATAACAACCCAAAATATAAAAAATATCATTATTTTTCTTCCTCAAAAAAATTGTTGTGAAGGCCTAATGCAGAAATCTATGTTCATTTTAAACATTTTGTGGTATCATTGCAACTTCCTTATTATTAATTAAGGAACATTTTAATAAATTTTAATTAACTCCTTACCATGGTATAACTTCATTATAAGCAAAAATACATATGAAGTTTTTATTTTTAATTTTATAGTTGTATTTCCAGTAGAGTAAACACTGAAATTTTCTCAGTACTTTCGGAGGGGGGGTGCACTTTGGAAATATAAAACTTTGTGCAAACATTTAACAGAAATTGCTACATGGTAGAGCTTCCTTAACTGTATATTATTTAACATCCTTTTAAAAAGTGACTTTATTAAAAATAATTATATATACATATGAACTTACAGATATGGAAATAGCATTCTCAGGAACTGTACAGGTTCAAACCAGACAAAAACCCAGCATAGAGAAGGGTAAGTGGACCCAGAATCCCACCCCTAGCCAAGAAGTTATTACCATCTGATATCTGCTACAGAAAGTTTTCCCCAGTGAAGGACACTGTTATAGCAACCACACTCCAGAACAGGCCCCAATCCAGGGATAGATGGCTAGTAAATATTAGACTGCATGAACGGTTCGAGCTGGTGCCTTCATTGAGCCTTCATCCCTACATGTTAGTGTCATTGGTATAGGGATAGGTCTCTGCATACTACCAAAAGAGAAACTTAAACACCAACCCAGCCACAAACTCTTTAATGTACAATGATGTCCTATCTGAAATATATCCTAGGACAAAGGTAGAACAAAGCTGTGGGAGTGACCAACCAGTATCTGATTTGACATAAGGCCTACTCCATGAGATGGAACCTATACCCCACCCTGCTTGTCTCCCCAGTAACCTGAGACTAGATAGCCAAAAACCTAGGGGAAAATGAAATGCTTCTATTCTACTAAAATAACATAGCAATAAAATAATTCCTCATGACATTCTGCTGTATTCATAGATCAGTGCCTTGTTTAGCCATCATTCAGAAGTTTCCTGCTACGGTATATGGGAACAAATACAATATACAAATACAGCCAGACAATATTAAGAGAGTGAGAGACCTTGAAACACTTAGCAATAAATGGGATGTCTCCATCAAATTGTTCCCCATAGGACTCAGGGATCCTTGCTGAAGAAGAGGGAGAAAGATTGCAAGAGCCGAAAGGGATGGAGAACATCAAAGAACCAAGGCCTTCTAAATGCAACAGGACACTTGCACATATGAGTATGAACTCATAGAGACTGAGGCAGCACACACAGGGCTTACACAGGTCTGCCCCAAATGGGGTCCTAAAGCAGAAAGAAATAGACACATGCTCATATTACTAACTCAGAAGCTATGTCTAATTGATAATAACTTGAAAATGAAAATTTAATTTTCTCCAAGAATGTCTCACTGAAGAAACAAGCCACTCTTATGGGTAGCTTCAGCAGTATCTGTTCAACAGAAAATGAACTCAACAGCATTTTGGAGATTCTTTGTCTCATAATGCCAGGTAAGGGCACTTTTAATTTTATCTTATTTTTAATTTTATTTTACACACACACACACACACACATACACACACATATAGTCTTTCTGTGCTGCAGGTCCTTGAGTATATAGTGTGGCTTCCAGTTTAGTGCTTTTATGGGATTCCTAAGGGTGAGAACAAGTGGGTCTCAGGATTTGTCTCTGTTTCTTGTACATTTTCCTGGGCTCCTTGCTATTCGAATTTTTTTTTGCTTTTCTGATACTAGCTGTTATTATCTTTTATTACAGTGTATTATATTATATTATTATATTATACTACTCTAGAAGCCTGTTTTTTTTTTTTTTTTTTTTTTTTTTTTTTTTTTTTTTTTTTTTTTTTTTTTTTTTTTTTTTTAGTGAGATTCAGAAAGATTGGAGGGAAGGTGGGGTATAATTAGCCAGAGTAGAAAGAGGTAAAACTGTAATTAGGCTATATTATATCTTTGTATGTATGTTATATACGGAAAGAAACATGCAGTGGGCCAGTGTTAAGATGCTGAGGACAGCCTATGGAGTTGGTTCTGTCCTTCTATCCTTATTTGGCCTCCAGGGATTGAACTCTAGTTACAGGCTTGCAGACAAGCTCTTTTACCCACTTAGCCATCTCATCCTCTGGTCTATTTCCTGAGTTTAAATTTTGCCTCATATTAATGCTTAGAACCAATTTTGTTAAAAAGTAAATTAGTTAAACTCAATGGGATTATCTTCTTTTGGGTCATAGCCTGTCTGTTTTAACTTCCTTTTTTCCAGCTCTTTTGTTTTCTCATCTTCCAGAACCACATTATTCATATACCTCCTGTTGTTGATGTCCATTATCTGAGAGACTTGAGAGACCTCATTTATGGATACTGTCCCTAGGAAGCAAAGTGTCCATGAAAAGATACATTTATTTGTAGAGTTTAATGATTGGAAACTCACATGGGGCTGAAGTAGTATTCAAATTTGTTTTATAATATACCACATATGTACAACATCCCACACTCTCTGAGTAGTATAGAAACTAGCTTATGGAATGTGGCCTTTGTTGAGTTTTTAAATGTGATTTAGAAACCAAAATCAACTATAGCATATTTCTTGAAGAATATGAAGAGAATGGCAATTATCCAGAAAGTCAGTGGTGTCATGAGTGAACCACCCCCACAGACAGGCATCTGTGCAGGATTTGAGTAAAAGCTAGGTTCTGGCTTAAGTAGGCCAGTGTGCAGAGCCCCCTTCCTAGCAAAGATACGGTATGTAATTTACTAAGTACAGAATTTATTGACCCTTACAATGCCTAAATTTGTAGAAACCTAGAGGCTACAAAATGTAATTGAGACCCAACATTTTCCAAGTAAATGAAGATTTAGGCTCTATTAAATGCCTATTGGAAGTTCCACAGAAGCTTAATGTTAGAGATTGAAGATGATGTCTGCTCACTGGTTTTGTTTCTTTCCCATTAGATGAAAAGCTCTAAGTACTTTGATGTGGAAAACTAAGAATTATTCAATGAAATAACAAAGGCAAATGAATTAAGACATTCTATACCTGGGTTAGTAAATAATTTTAGTGGTTGGTATAATAAGAAATTTAAATATCACAGTTGAAAACAACTGGAAAAAAAAAAACTAATGAAAAGTTATATTTTAAAATTATTCCAATATACTTTCCCTCCTTAAAATGTTTTATTGCTCATAATGTGTAATAAGGATAATATTGATAATTGAACGGTGATATCGACTTCCACTTGGAAGTAAATAGTATCTAATTCTTAGATAATGATAGCAGGGACACCGACGTGCTGAACCGTATACATATGTGTACATAAAACAATAACAATTGACAATGGGATGTTCTCTGATTTCCTTTCCTCAGGCTTCTAGGTTACATTTGCAATTTTAAATAACTTTAATTATGACAACGACTGTAAAGGAGCTTTTCTTGAAAGCAACTTTCAACACACAGATAAGTTTTAATGTTGAGAAGAAATTTTCTGCTGATCCCAATGTAGCATTATCTGGCATATCTTTTTGGTAGCGTTTTAAATACACTTTTCACAATACTTAAGTCTACTGCTGCAAGAGAACTGCTTTTGTGAAAATATTTAACTTTCGTTTCAGCTTTCTATAGCTTTAGATTTATTTTCAAATAAAAATTTTTGCAATAGTGCTTTTGCAGTATTTTCTTAACTATGGTTTTCTTTTAAATTATGTTTTTATTTATTTTTTTGAGAATTTTAGACAAGATATTTTGATCATGTTCTCTCTCCAAATCATTCCAAAGCCAACATTGTAATGTTTCTTTTAATAGTATCCTCAATTTGTGAAAGTCACTTGAATCAAAAATAATTTAATGCTTTCTTTATGCTTTGAAATATCTTTTTATTATTTATACCATTTTATCTTAAATTGGAAGAAAAATAATTTGAAAACTGTGTTTCTCATTAAATCCTTATCGAATAATTGAAGCTCCATTAGAAAAATGTTTTGTTTTCTACGAAGTGAGAAAATGTCTGTGTGTGGTATATGTACATGCTAGTTTGGGTGTGTGCATGTAAACATGCTTCAGGGATGCTCTTCTTCTGGCCCCCGATGCTAGGATTACAGACATGGAACCAGGCTGGGCTTCATATGTGGGTTCCAGGAACCGAACTCAGGTACTCACATTGATATGACTGTGACTTTATCCACAGACCTGTCTCCCAATCTCTGAAAGAGTCAATGTTTAAATTCAAGTTTTCTTTCTCTGCCTGTGGATGTTTGCTTTCTCATAGCTCCCCAAAGTATTTTATTTCACTGTCCATGGATGCATTTTTTATTTTGTAATAATTTACTGATGGTGTTTACTACCTGAGCTCTGGCACTTCCTATGTCAGCACTTATGCTGGAGAGTTAATTTGGTCAGATATGGCAGGGCAGGCTGTAGGAATGTGTGCACAAGAGGGTGTGCTATCATTCTCACTGCTCTGGCCGTTACTGCTGTCAGTGTAGCCATTGACACAAAATCACAAAGTCAAAATGAGACTGTGAGGACATTCAAGACAGCAAGAACAGCTTGTCATGCTAAACTTGGCTGATGATGCAAGTTGTGTGCTCTATTTCTATGTATGTTGTTCATTTAACCTTTATATCAGAGGTCTTGAAATATTTGAATTTAATTTACAGCATTGTAAAATGTCTAGATTCTAGATTTAAGGTGCAAGAGGTTAGTTTAGAGTATTTAAATTACAACAGAACCTTACTATTTCTTTTTTAGTTTTGCTTGTTTCTTTGGGACAGAGTCTCCCTGTATACCTTTGCTAGCCCAGAACTTGCTATGTAAACCAGCCTGGCTTTGAACTCATAGAACTCTTCCTGCCTCTGTTTCCTGAGTGTGAGCATTATAAACATGCACTACCATGCCTTGTGAACCCATGGTATTTTTTTCTCACTGACACTAACCATCATTTTATCTTTGTCAGTGTGGTGAAGGTAGGTAGTATTTGCAGGTCATGAATACACACACCTTACAGACAATGTATAAGTGTTGTTGGTTTATGAATTGTTTTACATTCAGGTACTTATAGTTACAGACTGTGGCAGTGGTTCCTATCTGTGAATTTGGTGAAGAATCTTTTAAAAATTAATTTTGAATTTATTCTGCATTATACCATCAAATCTATACTTAATGCTAAGTGCACATTAGTGACATAAGTGTTGATTTTTATATATGTTTTATATAGTCAATTATAAGCTTCTTAGAGAGAAGGACATCTTTTTTCATAATGTACCTTTACTTTATGATCCTATTATCCAAATACATATAGATACAGAGCACTCTAGACAAATTGATGAATTGGGTTCAATAGGTATCAAAATTATGATAATTATATCTTAAGTGTAATTACATAAATAAAATGTGATATTATATTATATAATTATAAGTTGTTGTAGTTGTTATTCTTTCTATCTTAGTTATGAAAACACATGTGCTGTGTACGGTATGAATTCTAAGAAATATTTGCCATCAACAATGTCACATCATATTTACAATTGAACTTTCCAAAATTCATTAATTACTGCTGTTCAAGTACATGAAAACAATACATGATGGATCTATTCAATAAAATTAAAACTAAGGGGAAAATCTTGATTAAAAGCAATTATTATTTTTTGTTTCAAAGAAGAGAACATATACTAAAACCCTACAGAATTGTACAATAAATAATTTTAATCCAATATTATCTTTCTTATTTTATAAATATTTAATTAGCATGCAAGGTAAAATATATTTTGAATAAAGTTTGCTTTGATAAATTCTCTTCCTTGTCATCTCCCCGACCACTGTGAAACTTCTGATTGGTCCTTGTAGCCTGTCCCCAGCCTCTGTCTCTTTCCTTTTCCTATTCCCAATGTCCTTGAATCCACCTCCTGACCTTCCTCTCTACCACTTTTATCCTTCATTAGCCTCCTTTTTTATTTTTTAGGCTTTATACACCTTTACATCCATTAAATACACATCCATGATACATTACAAGTTAGGATATGTATATGAGAAGGAACATATGGTTTTGTCTCTCAGTTTTGGTCATCTTAATATCTTTCAGATCCATTAATTTATTTTTGCAAATTTCATAATTTCATTTACTTATTGCTGAATAAAACACTATTTTCTACTGATTTGTTAATGGACATATGCTTTCATTTTCTTGCTATCATGAAATAGAGCAATAATAATCATAGATACTCAAGAATATCTAAGGTATGACCTGTGAGTACAGTACACTTCATGCCCAGGAATAGTATGGCTGGGTCATATGGTAGTTTTAATTTAATTTCTTTTTAGAAAGTCGTATACTTATTTCCAAAATGACTATACTACTTTTAATTCCTGTCTCCCACATTTGTTCTTAAAAGCTATGCTAACTAGCTGGAGTAGTATATCAAAACAGTTTTAAATAGCAATTCCTGAGGGCAAGGGATGTTGAACACTTTTTAAAATTTCTTAGTGTTCATTTGTGTTTCTTCTTTTGAGAATCATTTGTTCTTTTCTTTAGCTCATTTTGTTGTGATTGAAAGTTTTGAGATTTTCTGTTGTTGTTTTGTTTGCTTGACTGTTTGATGTTCAACTTTTATAATTCTGTATAAATTCTGAATAATAAACATCCCTCCCCTCCCTTGCTGCCATTTGAAGGCTTTAGATGGTAAAATTTCTCTCTTATTCTATGGGCTGTGAAGGAATTTTAGAGTTTCATGTAGTCTCATCTCTTGATTCTCAGGGCTGGTACCACTATTATTGGAGTTCATTTTAGCAAGCCCTTGCCCATACCCATATATTGAAGTGCATTTCCTAAGATTACATCTAGCAGTTTCAGCTTTCAGGTTTTCAACTAAGGTCTTTGATTCATTTCAAGTTTATTTTTGTATAGCCTGAGAAATAAGAAACTAATTTTATTCTTCTTGAGGACAGTATCTAGTTTTGCCAGCTCCATTCATCAAATAGTCTTTTCCCCACTGAATATTTTTGACAACTTTGTCAAAGGTGAGCTGTCCATAAGCCTTGCTGGCTTTTTTTCTGGGTCCTATATTCTGTTCTACTGAACTTCCTGTCTGTTTCCATGCCAGCATTAGATTGTCTTTGTCACTATAGTTGTTTAGTATAATTGAAAATCAGGACTTGCTATTTATTTATTTATTTTTGCTTAGGATTGTTTTGGCTGGTCATATAGTCTTTCGTTCTTTTGATGTGAGTTATTGAATTGCTTTATCTAGTTCTGTGAAGAATGACATGGTGTATCTTTGAGTGAGGGGAGTCCTGAGTGAAAGCGAGTTTTGATTTGGGCATGGTCATGTCAATGATCCCTAATTCCTCAGACCCATTGTACAATTGGCAAAGCAATTATCCATGTGGGCTAGTCCCAAGAGGAATGGCATAGCTTTCTTTTGTAGTACTTGTATGGATGTTTATGTGCCACTGATCAATGTGTGCAAAAACTAACAACTCCAGTTTCCTTCTCCCAGATCTTTAAAGTCTGAGACTGTTGACCTACAGAGACCTCCTACCAAGACACCCCAACAAGTGCGCTGTACGTAATAAATATACTGAGTTTTCAGAGGGCAGTGGTAGCAGTAGCAGAAGCCCACTGGATCCCAGTTTCACTGTATGTGTGTCTGTGTGTATGTCTTTTCGTCATTCCTTCACGGTACTAGGTCAGGGTTCTAGGATCCAAAGCTCAGGAACCGAGGCAACATGGAATTTTGATGGGAATTACATGAAATTTGTATATTGATTTTTCCACTCTAGGAACACTGAAAGACTTTACGTTTTTACTTTCTCAGTGTCTTAAAGTTTTTATTGTAGAAATCTTTCAGATCCTTAGTTAGTTTTATTCCTAATTAATTCTTTTTTGGAGTTATTATGAAGATGTTTTTGTTCTCTGAGTTCTTTGTTGGTATGTATAAAGACTACTATTTCTGTATACCAATTTTGTATCATGTAACATTACTGAAAGCGTTTATTAGACTCAGGAGTTTTCCGGTAAGTTCTATAGGAATTTTTAAAGTGTAGAATCATGTTATCTGAAAATAGGGTAGTTTAACTTATTTTTTTTCTTATTTTATTCTATTTCTGTTGTAGCTACGATTTTAACCACTATATTGGATGAAAGAGGTAAGAATGGACATTCTTTTTTCATTCCTGATTTTAGAGGGAATATTCTCAATTTTTGACCATTTAGTGTAAAGTTGGCTCTAGGTTTTTGTATGTGCCCTTCATTATTTTGAGCTATGGTCCATCCATTTCTAATGTCACCATGGATTTTATCCTGAATATTAGTTGAATTTTCTTCAAATGTCTTTTCTCATCTGTTGAGGTGATTCTGTACAGAAGTTGATTTGCATATTGTATTACATCATTTGCTCTCCATATTATGAATCAATTTTCCGTCTTCAAGATGAAGCCCACTTGGTTATAATGAATGATCTTAATATATTCCAAACTTCAATTTGTAAGTATTTTGTTGAGAATATTTGCAATTCTGCTTATCAGGAAAATTGGTCTTTAGTTGTCTTGTTATTGCAGATCTATTCAGTGTAAGTATTAAGATAAAACTGGTTTCATAGAATAAGTTTGTTAGTGTATTTCCCTCACTGCTTTGGAGAACTACTAGAGTCAAAACTCTGGAATTTCTGGAGCCAAAATTCTTGTTTCCAGTGAATGCGGAGACCACAGGACTCAATGCCACAGTCCTTCCCTAACATCTTGCTGACTTCCCTCTGTATTTAATAGTGTATCCTAATCAGCTACAACATTTAATAAATGCTCTATGGGTATAAGCAATGCTTATGTACCATGACTTTTACACAGGCCAGAATGGCAAGTGATAAGTCCACTGATGTCTTTTAATTTAATATACAAAGAAACAGTACTCGTATGAGTTTAGAAAATGATATGTTTTGAGAATGAACTTAAGGTTTGGAGGGCAGAGAGGAAGAGAGAATCTGCAAGGACTTTAGGAAGGGGAAGAATAAAATAAAAATATATTTAAAGTTAAAAATTGTTGTAAATAATAAAAATACAGTAGAAAATAATAGTTATCGTTGGCCGTAAAAAGAATGTTTGGTAATTCGTAAAAACATTTTTAAGATTTAAAGTAAATTTAAAATCTTATTATTTCAGTCTTCAAAGCTGATTCAGTCCACTATGCCTGGGCTTCCTATGATTCTTGTCTTTGGTATATCACAATGTGAAGGTTGAGACTAGAACAGGCTTTCTCAAGTATACACTGAAGAGTATCCCTTTAGAGAGGAGTTTTGGGGCAGGAATGAGGGAAGTAGGTAAAAGAAGAGGAACAACTCATTATAATGTATAATGTATAGGAACGACACTGCCTATTATATTTGTAAAATAGCCATCAAGCCATTTTGGGAGGAGATTAATTTCACAAAAGGAGCTTTTTGTTAACTAATCTAGGAAATTGTTATCAGATCGATGATGGGGATTAATAGTCAATAATATAATGTGTGAGGGAGTTGTGCTCTGTACGTTGAAGTTTAACCTGAGGATAAAGGGCACTTCAATTTGTGAAAAATAAAGTTTAAAACTAAATATAAATCCTAAAGAGCTGCAATCTAAGCAAGGCACTGCTGATAATTATAGAGGGGTGGAGACCCAAAACTTAACAATAAAAGAAAATCTCACCCATGACATTTTAAAATGTTTAAGAAGTTAAGAAAGCCTTGTTTACTGCACAAATATGTCTCTGCCTGTATTGTAAATTTTTAACATCTATTATAAAATTATATAAAATATATTTTATTTATTTATAATTTATTTATATATAAAATGTAAAAATATAATTCTATAATTATAATGTAGAAAAAGGAACCAATAGCTTTGTCTTCCTTCTTCCTTTAGTTTCCCTGAGCTGTTACATTACTCATCAATGTAGCAAAAATGTTTTTTTTTTAATTTAGATACCAAAGTAGTTCGTGTTCTTAAATACAACCAGAATTCGGTACCCCCCCAAAAAAAGTCCCTCAAAAAAAAAAGAAAATACAAACAAACAAGCAAACAAACAAAAAACCAAAAAATCATGAACTTATGTTTGATTTTGACCAGATAGTGTTCCTTTTTTAGAAAAAAAATGATGAACCCAATAAATTCTTCAGAAAGTAGGCCTTTTGTAAAATCCCCACAGCTATTCCCTCCAGTGAGCACCTGCAAAGAGAAGATTTGGAGGGCAGATGTAAAAAAAAAAAAAAAAAAAAACGTTCTGAGAAACCCCAGGATTTAGTAAATAATACATTTTAAAAGAGAACACTTCTTCTTTAGCAAGTAGCTCCCTATTTGCTCTGGGGTATCATGCTGGGGACCAGGAGGGGGTGATTTGGGGAGCAGGGCTTGAAAATAGTTCTATTACTTTGATGCCCTGAAGCTATCTCTTGAATGGGATAGGTATTTTCAAAACAGCACTTGCTAAAAGAATCCATTGGCTTTGTGTAGGAGCATCAGCAGCTTGAAAACTTCTGACTTGGGTTTCATTATTGGAAAAAAATACAAATGAAACTTCTGTTGAGAGAATATAGCCTCAACAGGGGTCCTGATGTGGGCCTCCATATAATAGAAATGAAGGTAGGCTCTGTTTTAGATTGCACTAATTTCCTAACATCTGTTTCCTATTTAGCTTCTTAGAACCAGTACTCCTTACCTCAATGGTAAGCATATATTAACTTCTTAAAATAAACATG
Source organism: Cricetomys ansorgei (assembly GCA_026225945.1). NCBI lineage: Eukaryota > Metazoa > Chordata > Mammalia > Rodentia > Nesomyidae > Cricetomys > Cricetomys ansorgei. The sequence continues at coordinate 772,446 of JAMJFZ010000199.1, forward strand.
AAAAAGTATATCCCCATGTGTGTTTGGTCTGTGGGTGAAGAATATGGCTAATGCATTTGAAAAATAAAACATCTTTATTCGTGTTAGTTAATTGTTAAGAGAAAGAATTCATTTTTTTTTTTTTGTTGAACATAGATGACTTTACAGATGTTGAGACTCAGCATTGTCACCTCTTCAATCATCACAATCTGTTAACAACACGTGGAGAAGAACACTCAGAGTAGTGTTTCCCTATGGACCATCTGAGCATCTCAGCCCTGTGGGGAATCACAAGTGTGCTTCAGTGCTTCTTGAAATGTGTATTTCTGCACTTGCTGGAAGGAACCAGAATCTGGTAGTACTTTGGAAGCTATATTTTAAAATCTTTTCAGCTAATCGATGTAATGAGCTTTGATTATTCTGCTTTAATTTTGAAACAATTGTTTTACTGTTTTTTGTTTGTTTGTTTTTGTTAACTAATTCTTAGTATGCCCTTTGTTGTTGTGTCTAAGCGAACACGAAATGTGTACACATAACTCTATAGAGCTGCCGTAACAGAATATCAGAGACTCAATAAATTAAGCCACACAGTTATGTTCTTACAGTCCTAGAAGCTAGATGATGCAGTCTAGACTTTGGCATGGACTCACTCTCTAGACCATAGATTCCACTAAATTAGACAATTATGTTTTTACTCTAGTCACAGTATCTTGATACTTTGCAAATACGGTTGTTTGACCCACAGTTTCATGTATTGGAGTCCTTAGAATTTATTTCTGTTTAAAAGGACTCTAAATATTTTATTGGTAGAAGTAAGTCACTAGTTTCAGCTATACTGAGATGGGAGCAACTGTGCCAGAAAGTGACCTGTGGGAGGTCTCTTTTATGTATACCCAACACAGTAGAAATAACTAACATCCCTTTTTAGGTTAAAAAACATAATATACATACAGCCCCTGGGGCATAGTACAAAATCCTCCTAGGTACTCATTGACACATCCTACTGACCGGACTGTGGACAAAGGCTGCTGTGAAGTAGTAGCTGACTTTTTAATCTTATGATATTTCACAGACTTGGTAAAAGACACCAAATCATATTTGTGTGTATTTTGACTAATATTCTATGGATTTTTCAAAAAATTCCTAAGACTTTTTTTCAAAAATGAATATAAAAATGCAAATAAAATATGTTTTATTCACATGCACCATATACATAAATAAGTGTAAAGCAATAAAGTAATCAAATGATGATAGGAATTGTGGGAAAGAGGAAGAACCTACTTGAGCATATGTCAAAGGATAAGGTTAGACTATTACCATATGCACAAGAAAATGAGGAATGGGTACAAACATTTCAAGCAGCCTACAGAATAATTGTCTTACCTATTTTTCTATTGCTGTAACAAAACACCATGACCAAGGTAACACATAAAAGAAAATATTAAATTGGGCTTATGGTTTCAGATGTTTAGTGTCTATTAGCGCATCAAAAGCATGGTGGCAGCTAAGAGATCACATCTCGATCCATAAGTAGGATTCCAAGAGAGACACAGTAGGAAGGCACTCAAACTCAAGACTGTCCCCAGTGACACACCTCTTCTAACAAGGCCATACCTCTTAATTCTTCCCAAACCTTTCCATCTTCAGGGATCAAATATTCAAACATATGAGCCTATGGGGAACCTTCTTTTTCAAACCATCATAATGACAGAGAAGAGTAGCATCTCAAATGATAACACGTTTTGAAATTACTAATCTCAGCAACAAAAAATAGAATACTAGGATATCTGGGAAAAGAACATCCAAGTAAAATTATTCAAAGGAAAAAGATGCAAATGATACTTAATCAGCACTTGAAAGAAAGAAAGAAATAATTAATGTAGTTTTTCCAGAGGGAATGGGATAATCTTTTAAAATCCACTATTTAAGTTTAATTACGAATGGCTGTGAGATTAAAGTAATTGGCTTTTTAAAGATATGTTGGTAGAAAGAGCTACCATATTTTTGTTCTACTATAGTGGTTCATGTACTGGAAAATTTAAGCAAAACTTAGAATAAAGTTTCTGTAAATTGCACATTAAATATCGTTATGCATGCAGTGCTGTGAACACAGGTAGATCCATTAAGCAGCTTTAAAATAGACACCAACTACTAGCACTTGTCTCTTCTAGAAGTTATTCTACCAACCAACTATGCACTGTCTCCTCAGATTGGGCCTGATAGACTATTTCCATGACTTCAGAGGAAACAGCCTAATTGACTCCTTTTTCATAGCTTAAATTAATTTCACTGAACTGAAACTATTAAATATAAAAATGGAAGTATCGGTTTGATGATGATTAAGGCTTTTTCTTCCTTTAGCACAGTTTAGATTAAAAGTAATAAAATGCATCTTATGGATAGTTTGATGGTAGATGTTACTGTGGAGACAGCAGGAGGTCACCTTCTCACCCTAAACCTTCTTCTCACCACTGAGTGGCAGCTCCTAATGTGAATAAACCTTGTCAATCCAATTAGTACAAAACAGAAAATATGTCATACACAGACTTAAAATCGGATCCTAGAGTTAGCTACATTATATTCAGGACACAGCGTAACATAAAAATGTTTGCATTTTTATGAAATTTATTACATAATAAAATCTTAAGTTGGCAGCTGTAGAGAGTGGAAACATAAATAGTGCTACTCTGGACACGAAGCTCTGTGTAACCTACAGGTTGTAGCATTGTGAATCAGACTCAGCAGAATCACCTGTTGTCTCTACAGTCCTCTAAGCATCACATGTGTCACGGTCCTCCATCAGGTAGGATGAATGTGAGAGACGGATTAACCTGCAACTTCACCTCAACTTACACATACACATTTCATACACACTGCTGTGTGCTTTCTACTTTATGTACTTAAACCATTCGATAGTTGTCTAGATATATGTAGCTTAAAATAATGATGGCAGAATTATTTCTTCCATGCTTTTCCTATACTGTATCTTAAAATTATTTCTTCCATACCTATACCTTTCTTATATGAAGTATGGTCCAAAATTTCTAAGGAATAACTTTTTTGTCTCTATCCCTTATACTAGGATGCTGCACTGTTATATATTTCTGAAAATATTATGGTGTGTATCCATGAAAACACCAGCTCTGAAGTCAGGCTGTATAGGTTTAATCAACAGTCTGTAACTGCTTCATTGTTAAAACTTCGTAAATTATTTATCTTTCCTGAGTCTTTATTTCTTGCTTAAAGTGCAATAAGAATACATATTTAATAGTCTGTGTTTGTGTATTGCATGAGATATTACTTTTAAAGAAAGACACTTGGAACATTATAAAAGGTGAAATGTTATATATTTGTATGGTTGTTATTATTTTAATTTTGATCATATTTCCATGATTATCACTTAGTTATATTTTGACATAAGGATGATAAAGTTCAGAAATACAGAATTGGAGAGAACATCAAAGATTTTCTGGTATACCAGCTCTTAAGTGTACTGAGGTCAGAGATCTTTTAGAATTTTTATAAAAGACAATATTCTTTCCTTGTAAGAGTTACACATATTTAGTATTCTATTACAGGGATTTCTTTTATATTTGAAGCTCATTACTGGGATCTATGAACACCAGATCAAAAGAGTATATTGACAGTTACTCTGTGGCTTCATTCATGGAACAGTGGCAGCATTTGCCCTTGAATAACCTGCTTCCACTATAAAAGTGGTCCTTCTTCCTTCTTCAATCCTCTGTCTCCTGAATAAACATATATTTTTCCTTTACTGTAGAAATACTCAGTACTAGGAATCAATGACATCAAATAACGATACCATGTCTTATTTCAAATAAATTTGTAACACTGAAATTCACTGTGCCTGAAATTATGGATAATAAAAATCATTCACACACACACACACACACACACACACACACACATGAATATATAGGAAAAAAATATATCACATATATGTGCATATTTACAAATATACACATATATACACATACAAATACATATATGTTAAATATCAGTTCATAAATGTTTTTCCTACATTTGCATGTATCTAAGAAAAATTTATCAATTAGGTATATGCTTACATGACTTTTCATGAGGATTTGGTTTTTATTTAACCACATAGAAAGGGCAACCCAAATCCAAAGAAACATTTCCCATCAATACCAGCTTAGTGAGCAATGAGTTTATCTGTGACTCGGGAGCTTGAGTGACAGCACATGAAACCTGTATCACTAGAGTTCTCGGCTCAAGTGTTAGTTCCACTGAAGATTCTCCTCTTCAGCAATTGTTTACTGCCTACGTTGCCTTAGGATGAACCTCCCATGTCATTTTTTTTTCTGGATTCTTGACACTTGTAAGTTCTTGTGAATTTTACTAGTTTCCTGAGACTTCAGAAAGAAATATTTCAATTATGAAAAAATGAATACACAATAGCATATTGAGTAAATAATAACAGCCCAAAATCAAAAGGACAATTATAACAAATTTCTTTAAAGAAGTAATATCATCAGCATATTCTTTTGTGTTTATACCTTTTCAATCAGAGGAAGCCCTTCGTGGCTTATTCTTTGTGTGTGCGTATGAATTGTTTCTTTTGATATTAATGTGGCAAGACACTATTAAGTAAGATAAGGGTTGCATCAACACAAACACTGCTGTATCAATACCATGATCTTTATCCAAAGTGGAGACAGCTGCTCCTTGACACGCAGGTAGCAGTGCTGGATAGTGGAGTAATTCATGTCTTGGGCCAGATGGAGGAGGATGGTGCAGGATTCCATCAGCACTGTAAACAATTACAAATTCATGGTTTGTTTATTCAGAGCATATTCCTTTCGTATTTTCATAGTGCAGCTGGGCCGTTTCTATCTGGCCAGTAACATCTGCATTTGGCTGCCCAGCATTTACTCCAGGTACATCCACAGTTCTTGGTTCCCTTATCTTCTCTTTTTGTAGCAGAAATTCACCACACAAAGAACAGCGGTGGGAGAAGACACATCAGTGCACTCAATACATAGAGGTCTAGAAACTAAACACAAAGAGGACAGGACAGCCACCTTCCATCATACCTGTTATGATACCTGTTTTTCACTTTGCCTTGTTTCTTTCTTATAAACACAGTTTCTTTCTTTTTCCTCATTATATACATACTACATGTTATCTTGTGGGTTTAAAGAGTAGGTAAATGTAATTCTAGAGAATAAATACAGACAAGGCTTTCCAATTTCTCTCTTTTGGACATGTAGTTCAGTTATTTTTATATTTCTTTTGGGTGCTAAAATTGAAAGCAAGATATCTTGATTATTTCCGTATTTTTCTACTGATTTCGTAAGACAACTTCCAGAGGTAATACAAACATCATCTGTCATGTTGAGGCAGGATGCAGTCATATAACATTTAGAATATAGGACTGAGGAAGGTATCTGTCAGGGTTAAAGTTCTTAATCCCTGTTCCTAAACACTTACAGAGTTGCCGGGCCAATCCCGCAGTGCCTGGGTCCTGTCTGCTGCTGACATGCCATCTGCTCTTGTTCATACTGGATATGATCAGATGTGGCCTCCAAGACCTTTTTGAAGCCAAGCCTTACTTTTGTACTGAATCATTAACTTTCACAGACTCATCACATTATGCCTCCTGCCTACACTGGCTTTCTTTAATATACAAGTAATTGACAGGTGGCAGGTAGAAACACACACTTTAAGGTCAAGTACACATTTCTTCAGGATCATAGAACTTTGACAGAGTTGTCTGAGATAGCAGAATCTGGCTTAGCATGTTCTAAGAATTTACCAATATACTCTTTTTTTTGCAGTTGTGCTTGTTCTCCCTTTGTTTTTGCTTCCCCTATCTCATGGAAATAAAAAAGAAGAGACATTTTTTCATATTAAAAATCTCAAGGCATAAATATAGACCTTATTGGAACTGACCTTAAGAACAAACAGAACAGGATACCCGATGATTAACCAATTAAGTCCCATCTCCTCGTTATTGTTTTGTTATGTGTTCACTTCTTCAAAGAGAAAGACTTTTAACATTCAAAACATTAATAAAGTGAAAGTTATATCAGAAAAATATATAATATCTGCTAGCCTTCTAGTTCAAAGTCAGTTAGGCAACCAATTCTATAAATGTGAGGCATAAAATCTGTATGAATGTGGAGAAGACTGTTGAGGAAAGTCATAATTAAAGTTCAAAGGTCAAAAAGACATAAGTCATCTAACTTTATAGTTTGTCAAAGTCAGATATCACTCTTCACTGTGACGGTTCAGTCAGTAAAGGGATCAACTGGAAATGGTTGACCAATAACAGTGCGAAGTCTTAATCGATGAACATTTGCTGTTCCCTAGTAACATTTATATCGTTGAATCATAAACAAATTAAGTCGATTTTTAAAGTATTCCAGGAGATTTTGATAATGTACACAGTTCTTTCACAAACATGATTTTATTAATTTTTTTTGGATAAGCTTGAACAAGGGTGGAACACCTATTATTTCATTATCTCATGCCAAACGATCATCGGTACAGCACACACAGATGTGAACAGGTAGTGATTTCAGATCAAGAACTTTGAGAAGAATATGTAGACTCAGAAATTGTGTTATATCTAAATAAATGACTTATCTGAATTGCATCAGATGTGCCCTGTGAAAGGTACACTTTTATTTGACTTGTTTCTATTGCTTAAGATATGTGAACCGGCTATGGGCACTCAGCCACTATGACTGTATTTGGGGTTGGATTTTTTTTTTAATTTCTGCTATTTGAAGGGTTCTGTTGAGTGGCTTTTCTATTTAGTATAAGTCAATAAGAAAGAAGGAGGTATGACGATGGTACTGTTCAGAGAGATGACACACATGGGATATCTTCTGGCAGAATTTCATGGGTCTGTCACAGAGTTGCTTCTAGGAATTTAGTATACACAGAAGAATAATCTAAACCTTATTCAAGTCTTGGAAATATAGAGTTTATCTATTTTTCTTAGTTTTCTGATTTTGGTTTGACAGTAAGGATAGAATGTAATATTCACAAATCCAGTATTTTTTGAATCAGAAATGATACTATGTGATCTACCTTATAATATTTTTAAAAATGACTTTTAAGATTATGAAGAATATTGCAAAGGCGAAGGCTTTTATATTGCATTTGTGCTTCATATTCAATGAGTCTCAATTACATAAAAATATAGGAATTTGGTTTAGTTAGGAGTATTTAGAAAAACTGACAGTTATTGATTCAAATCACGTTTTTGAATCATGATAGAATGGAGAAATGTAAAAGAAATTGATGATGATATCTATATTGTTTTCTTAGATAATAGAATGATTTTAGTTGGGTTTTCTATTGCTGTGATAAAACACAACCAACAGCAACCTTGCGGGGGGGGTTATTTTGACTTTTAATTTCTTACTTCAAAATTCTGTGTTGAAGACTGATTTTTTTTTTCTATTCTTTCAAAGCATAAGATGGACTCTGCTGTGTGTCAATATTGATGAAATAGGTGTCAGACATGGTCAAAATAACCAACTTCATAAGTTTTAAAATTTAATAAATTGTTGCTAAAAGAACTCACCTGTTCTGAGTAATTGAGGGCTTACGTGACTGTGAGAGTAGAAATGTAGAAATCCTTCAGTTTGAGAGAGCTTGTCAATACAAAAAGCTCCCTCTTGTTTTTCATCAGAAAGCAGTTTAGTTCTTAGTGGACTTGAAGATGAATACCACCACCCACTGCACAGGTTTTATTAAGAAAGATTATTTGACAGAATCATTCTACCAACATGCAAATATCTAGCTGACTAATTATAGATCATGACATTTGATTTTTTTCCATTCCAGACTGGTAGAATATCATCACAGGGGTGTCAGTGTATTTTAGTTTGTGACACTTAAAATTTAAATAATGAGGGTTCAATTTTGTGATAAAACACACTTAATAATAATTCACTAGCCAAATGGTAGTGACTCATGCCTTTAATCTCAGCACTCTGGAGACAGAGGCAGCCAGATCTCTGTCAATTTGAGGCCAGTCTAGTCTATAGAGTGAGTTCCAGGAGAGCCAGAGTTACAAGAGATAAGCCCTGTCTTGAAAAACAAAACAGACAGATAAACGATAGATAGATAGATAGATAGATAGATAGATAGATAGATAGATAGATAGATAGATGAAAACAATTAACTAATTTTATCACACTCATTTTCAAATTTTCTACAGTGTATGCCTTTGCTCCTTGAACAACTTAAGTATGTGCTGGAATTTAGGCATCTCAAAGCCTGAAATTGTGTTTCAGTTAGTTTTTTGCATATGCAATTACAAAGTGACACAATTTTCTTGCAATAAAATTGCCCATGATTGTGTGGATTGACTGATGACATTTTCTATTGGTGTGAATTGGATCATTAATACTGCACTTAGCTATAAAGCTCTTAAGACTAAAGTTGAAAATGCTACAGTGTTGCTTTTGGCAACTTTTTATTGCGCAAAGCAAGTACCAAGGGCAGTTCACATTCAAAGAGAGGGAAACAAAATCAGTCCTACCACTTGACTAAAGGAATGGCAGAACATTTTGTAAAGCAGGTTGTCTAGCTAATGGCTTGAGGGCCACGTGCAATTCAGAAGTGCTCTGAGTGGGGGGCAGCACAAAACTGCAAACCTACTTACAACACTCACACGACATTTTTGGAGTTGTTTGGTCCCCTGTCATTAGTCCTTCTCCTTTTCCCTCCCTTCACCTCCCATACCTTCTCCTTCTCATTATATTCTCCTCTTCCTCCTTCTTCTAAATATCAATTGGGGTTCTCCAGCATGAACCTTGTAGACAATGATGCTATCTCAATGGTACCTACAATACCATGTAGATAATGACATAATGCATGATACAAGTGTCATGCAAAGTAATACATGCAAGTTCTGACTATTTGTATATGTGCACAGTTTCAATTTTCAGGTGAGGTGAAACTTTTAATACCTTTTCATTAAGTGAAGACAGTCAAATTGGCACCACCAGACATGAGACCATGATAACTTTATTGTAATATTGCGACTGTCAATAATAATTTAAACTACCAATGAAAATGATGGGCAGTTAGAAAAGAAAGTGTTTTCATTCGATGGTTAAGGTTCTTCACATTTCATCTGTATCTTGTGTATGACCCTCCGCACTGTAACTTCACTTTGTACTACACTGGAAATTGACATCAATTTCTATTTTGCTATCAATTAATGTTAACAAAAGCAGTAAATGTACACCTTTATTTTAAAAGCAGAACTGCCTACCCTCAAAGAAAAAGAAAAATTACAGATGAAACAATACTGTCAAATGAAATGTAGACAGGCGATTATATTTGTAGAGAAATGTATTAAGGAATCATCTGATGTGGCCCAGTGAAGATAAAGAGCTGGTCATATTTCTCATGAGAGTGCACAAGTGAGCATGTGTTTACACACACACACACACACACACACACACACATTAGCACAATAGAAACTGTGTGCTAGGGTTTGAGTCTGAAATACCTGCCAAATACTTACATGTTAAATACTTGGTCCCTAGTGTACAGAATAATTTTGAAGTCTGTGGAACATTTACAGGTTAGGCTTGGATAGTAGAAGTTGGTTGCTAGGGTAGGCTTTAAAGGTGTTAACCAAATCTGGTTCTTTTCTCTGCTCTTTGTTTCTTGGTCTATGTTTTTGGAACCATCTAACACTGTAGATGGAGCCCTCTCCACCTTGCTTACCCTCACACAATTTCCTGAAACCACCTGAAAAAAGGAAAATAAATTCTTCTTCCATTACGTTTTTTCTGCCTACTATTTTGTCACAACAATAAAAAAGTAACTATTACAGCAAATTGGTATTGAAAAGTAAGATCATTTATGTGATGAATCTGATCATGGTTTCTTGGATATTTGGAACTGGTTTATAAAAAGGTATGTGGGAGTGTTTGGAGTTGTGGGTTAGATAAAATCTAGAGTGCTGTAGACAGAGATATATGAGTCATTTCAGTGAGAATCCAGAAGATGAAATATAAATGTAGAGAGTAAAGATTGTCATCAGGTGTCAGATAAGAATATTTTACTGGGGATGGGGCTGGGATCCATTTTTGTAGATCCTGTAAAAGTGTGGCTGTATTGTGTCTCTGTCCTAAAAACTTGAGTGAGGTTGACTTCAATAGCAATGGACTAGAGTATTCACTGGAGGAGACTGGAAGACAGTATTACATTTAGACTACAGATTGTTATTGTTCACTGTCTTTTGGCAGGTTTACAGTGGAAGCAGGGATATAAGAGCCATGAAGAATGATGTTTACAAATGTGCAGTTTGTTAATGGTAGGGATGTAAACAGAGTGTAAGAAAAAAAGCTGGGATGTAATTGTTGAGGATATTAGCAGAATTACAGAGATACTGCAGTTTGTATGTGAGCAGTATAAATTGTGTTCTGAGATTAAAACCTTCCCTATAAGGACTCCAAGATACAAAAATGCAAACTCATTTGAAAGATATGAATCTGTAATGAGAGCACCTGAAAAGAGACTGTTCTGAAGTACCCAGCTCAAACAAAGCCTCCTGGGAAAGTATTTCCCCAGTTCAGCCGTGCAGGCACTTGGATACTGCCCAAGGCTTTTCTCTACTCATTGAGCTGACTATTGGACTTAGTATCCTCTATGTAATGCTGATGTTGCAGGTATGGAAAATTAAACATTCAGGATCACAGAAGCTTGTTGCCAAGTTCTCAGAGAAAATCCACTGAACCCATATGTATTAGATCCTCCTGAACAAAACTCTGGAGTGGATTACATGGGACAATTTGAGAGGAAAATCTAATTTACACTGGAGACCTGGGCATGTCTCCAGAAATTTGGAGTGTCTTCTGATGAATGTATAGATGGTTCTGGCTCAAGGGAGAAGCTATATATGCTGTGTATAAATGGCAAGGCTTTAGTTTTTTTGAATAATTATGACTATAAATATGGGTACTTTTGAAGTTGGATTTGATGATTTTTCCCATTTATAATGGCTAAAAGTTCAGGACCTGATGCTGATGGTTAGGATTTCGTTGTGTGACTTTTCCTGGGAACATTACCATCACTTTCTTACATGGCTTGGTTTCTGGAACCCTGACTAAAGGTGGCATGAGAATGAAGAAATGATAGACACTGAGACACAGAAAATGTTGGGATCAAGTGCTTTCTGTGATGAAGAAGGCATGGCAACCTTGAAGCTCAGTGTGATTATATATACAATTGAACAGGGAGGTGGGGTTATTGCACAAACCCCTGTACCAATTTTAGGCATCCTTATCAGTCAAACAATCTCTTCTTCATAGCAATTCTTAGCAGTTATAAAACCCTGTGGAGGTACCTTGAGAAACTTGTAAGTTACATACACTCTCTGAGCTTTATGATTCTGCCCACTGCCCACCAGGAAGGATGGTTTCAATTGCTACACAACAGACCTGAACTGAAGTCTCAGAAGTTCAAGTTTGGAACTCGTGACTCCACCATTTAAGAGGCAGTGTTCAGAATACCTGAGGCACTGCCAGCCAAGGAAACATGAAGGCATCTTCAGTCTCTTTCCCATCCTCCAATTCCAATTCTCAGTCTAGTCCCTAGGTTTGTATCAGACCAACTGCTGTGACCTCTCTTTCCTCTCTGCTCCCATTCAAAAGGGACTAAGCATAGCCTCTCCTACAGCCTTCCTTCCTTGGCTCATCCCTCAGCTTCAACTACCAATACCGGAGCCACTCTGCCTGGAAACCTTTGGCCACACCAGGCAGTAAATCAGGTCAAGTGTTCTTGACTCTCCTTCCCATCCTCCAATTCTAATTCTCCAGTCTCATCACCATCTCTGCAGGACACTACCTGCAGGGGCCTGTCTTCTTCCTCTGTATCCAATTCCTGGAACTCTATAGATCTGAGTGGCAGAACCAGATTTCCTATTTCCTGGGGATCTTCCCAGAACCCTCTCTATCCTATCCCATTTTTTCATATCAGCTCCCAATACCTAAAAACAAAAAGATGTTCTACCCAGGACTCCCAGTAACTACAACTGGCAGGGACTCAGGAGCACTCTCTGTCAGGCAACCCACAGCCAACCTAAGATCTAGAGAGTGCAAAAGAAAACAACAAATGGAAAGCCTCCACAAAAAGAAAGATCAGGTATTGACACCTATAATTATTATCACCCAAAACACAGAGGCCTTGACACCAGCATAAACACACAATCATTTAGAGTCAGGACAATACGTCTCCTGTCTCTACCATATCCTAGCAACCCTACTATACTAGGGCTTTAGAAATCCAATATAGCTGAAGTATAAGACAAGGATTTCAAAATACCCATTATAAATATACTCAAAGACCTTAAAAGAGATATGAGTGAATCCATTAATGAAATCTATGAAAATACAAACAGTGGAATGAAAAACAAAACAAAACAAAACAAAACAACAAAGAAAAAAACAGACCTGATTAAAGTCTGGCGGTGTTGGCACACACCTTTAATCCCAGCATTGGGGAGGCAGCTACAGGCAGATCTCTGTGAGTTTGAGGCCAGCCTGGCCTGTAGTGTGAGTTCCAGGACAGCCAGGGTTACGACAGAGAAACTCTGTCTCGAACAATGAAGGCAGTTCAAACAGGCAACTTCATAGCACTAAGTGCCTATATAAAAAGTTTAGAGAAATCTCATATTAGTAACTTAACAGCACACCTGAAAGCTCTAGAACAAGAAAAAAATTCCCCAAAGAAGTAGATGGCAAACAGTAATCAAACTCAGACTGAAATCAATAAAATAGTAACGACAACAACACAATTAATCAATGGAACAAAGAATTGGTTCTTTGAGAAAATCAGTAAGATCCAAAAACTCATAGGTAAATTAACTAAAATATGGAGAAAAAAAAGAAAACTAACAAAATCAGAGATAAAAAGAGGAATATAACTATAGACACTGAGGAAAACCAGAAAATCATAAGGACAAACTTTCAAAACCTCTATCATATATAGAGAGAGGACCAGAATTGGGGGACAACTAGGTGGTGATCAGGAGTCCTAGTGAAATGGAAACTCACTATCATCAGGCGAGACTCCTTGGCAAGTAATTTTTCAAGAAAAATACAATGCACTTGCCATAATTTCACACTAAACAACGTGCGGTGGAATCCAGAATGCCATAGATGGGAGCTGGGTTTGTGCCTCACGTTCTAAATCAGGCAGGATCATTCAAGCTGTAACTCTGTTAAAAGACACAGTTCAGGACTTAAGTGGTCATGAAGGAAAAGGATGTATTGGGACTGGATAATCAGAACCCTTGAATGTGTGGGCGGGAGCCTCAGTCATGTGTGCTGTGGAAATATGACAGCAAATCCCAGGACGAGACTTATAATCCCTCTGCCCTGGTGCTAAGCAGCCATTCTGATGTGGATGGATGAAAGCTCACAGGTGTGTGCTGAGGCCCAGAATAAATTTTGCAGGTGCTCATGATTGCAGTACAGGTCTAAGTCCCTTTAGAGTACTCACCGTCTGAACAAATGAAATGATTTTGAATGCTTCTGCTTGCTACAGGGAAATCTATGAAAAGATGGCATGATTTCATGCTCCTTTGGATAGCTTTGTAAGAGATCTGGGCCAAGAAAATTGTTCTCCAGAAGCCTGCTAAATTTTTATAATGGAAACAAATTTATCCCTTAATAAAACTAACATTAATTTTGTTTTAAATTTATCGCTGAGGAGAGTTTTCATTCTTACAGCCATTTTGCCTACTCTGCAACACTGGGGTTCTTTGTGTAGTCACATTCTAGTCAAGACGTCACCATATCAGGATCTTTAAAAATCTTTATAAAATGACAATTTTAATGCATTACTTTATATTTAGTGAGAATTAGACAGAATGTGTTTCCCAATTATTTGGGCATTCTTGCACAAAATAGGAGCTTATTTAAGAAAATTGATTTTTCTATAAAATGTGCTATGACCAAACAGGCAAGATGGTTTGCTTCTGAACTTGAAATCCTGTGAGTACCTATACAGTGTTTCCTTCACTTTTGACTAAATTAAGATAACAACCTGGATGTGAATTGATATGAAATGCTTATAGTGACATTATTGTTTTTACAAAACAAAAATATCAAAAAACAAAACAGCCAATTACAGATAAACTCAGACCTAGTTTTGAATAATGCCATGTGTTCAGTCAACTTTATGGTCTCAGGTTGTATAATGAAGTTATTACCAGGAACAAATTCTTCAGCAGTTTTGAAATTCAAGTGATTGCTGCAGGGAAGTCAGATATTTAACCCTGAGTGAGGTGGGGAGGTGGAAGAGTAAAATACAGAGCCACAGGCTGCTTGGTAGCAAGCAGAAATTCACAATTAATGAGGTGACAAGAAGGTTAAGGGAGGTGATTCTGCGGGGTTCTGTAGGAGTTGCTGAATTCTAACAAGATGGTGAAATGGAATTTTGACAGAAACACAGACTTGTAAGCCATTCTTCAGATTTACACAATGAAGTACTGACTGTGTCCCTCTTTTTCTAGGAAAAAAAATAGTCTGATATATTTTTGTTACATTGAGTGCTTGGCTCTTCTCATCAGACTGGGATACGAAGTCGTTTTTCTACCATGCTCCATGCTCCAGGGTTAAATTAGACTAAATTAAAATCTGACAAAGCATATTATTTTTTTCTGATTTGAAGGCCTTATATAATAATGATATGCCACCTTAAGTCTAAATTTTACAGCAGAACAGCTTCAAGATTTGTGTCCCCTCTAAGTGACATTACTTAAAAAAAAATTAACAAAGGCAGAGTATTATATCTCATTTCTTTATAAGCAACTAATTTGAGTGTCTAGTCAGCTTTCACCAAAACATTAGAACTAATAAACAAGGGAACAAATTAAAAACAAAAAAATCCTTTGTAAATTAGAGAATCAGGGTCAAATCACTGTGATCTGTGTTTGTACACCAGGTCAGAACAACCTCGTAATCCCACGTTGAGACACATGGCTTCTCTTTTAGGTATTATTAATCCTATGAGATAAACATTGTCTTCCTTATGTCTTCCTAAGATACTGTTCTTAGTGCTCTGCTAATACTTTCTGATCTCCCCACTTTAGAGAATAAATAATTGAGACACCTGTATAGACACTTTAACTCAGCTCAAAAGTCACAGAGCAGGAACAGCAAGTTCTGGTGTTTGGATTATGACATGGAACTCTTTATGGAGATGCCCATAGGCAGCTACTCATGGAGACCATATCTCAGTGAGGATGATGAACAGGGAATGTGAGCCATTGGCTAGAGCTTCAAATCTCTAATAGGGAATTCTCGTTATTATCTGTCAATTTTTGTCTCCCTGGATTTCCTGTGGCCACACTGACCTTAGAATTCCTAAGCTTGAATGCATTTTCCTATCCAAGTATATTATTTTTGTCAGTCCCAGCAAGGCATAGCAGCCATTCCCCAAGCCTGTCTCTGAGCAGTGTCTGTCATCAGTCACCATACTTTATCCAGTCAAGCTTGAGGTTTTTTTCCTCCTGTTTCAATATCACTTTTTTTTTTTCACTACTCATCTCTCTGTCACCTTACAATGAAGTACTAAACTATCATCTGAATAGACTCTGGTTAAAATTTGCCTCATTCTGGCCATTCTCTCTGTGGCTGAGAAAGTAGTTTCTAAAAAGAATAATAACTTGCTAATGATATTTCTCTTCACCTTAAGGAATTCCATCATTTTTCACTTGCCTCTACGATGAACTCCAAATTCTGTTATATAGAGTACAAGGCCTGTTTTGATCTACTTCTGCTCGTTTCTCCTAATAGTCTTTTAATCATACTTGGTGATGTGTCAAACGCCACACATCATGCTGTTTGTTGCCTCCGATCATTGCACAGAGTATTCCCTCTGCTTGGAATGTCCCACTCACCACCTGTCCTACAGGCAAACTCAAATAAATGTGCAGTAATCACCCATCTGGATGAGACCAAAAAGGCTTTTCTAGTCCAGAAGAATCAGTTATGCATTGATGCCACATCTGTACCTTGTGCATATTTCTGTTGTTGCATTGGCCACAATTTATTGTTATTACTCATTATATTCTGGGTTAGGCCCTGAGCTCCTTCAGGAAGCAGCAATTAACAGGAGATCAATAAATGTTAGTACAGAAAATTAGTTATGAATTTCTATCCTAGCTCATTGCCATGTGAAAATTTTCATAGCAGGAAAATAGAGAAAATGGAATGTCTATATTTCAGTGATGGCTCCATCTCTCACACTTATTGCTGGCTAAAGAAGGATGGAAAATTAAGATATTAAAAACTTAAGAAACAAAGGAGGGCACAGTGTTTCATGCAAGATGAAGAGGGACTTAGGCTTCATTTGTCTGTGTACATACTTTGCTCCAAATTGACAATGAGCACAACTACTAAATTATTTTATAGTACCCTAAAGTTTTTCCTGGTTATATAATCTTAGAAATGTTAATCTTAATGTTGACTGCTTCTCAAATTACATAGGGACTCCTCCACACACCCAACATTTCAGTTTGCTATGAGGTAGAACTGATTTTGTACAGACACTGAATGGAAGGAAAACCTAAAGATAAGCAGACTTTTGTTAAGAAGTTTCTATGTCAGCCTGAGAAACTATGTATTTTTCCATGAGATCATTCATGTGCATTTGTAACTACATCCTGGTGGTAAGGATTAACCTATAAATGGCTATGACTCTGTTTTACACAGCACAATTATTTACAAATAAAAACAAATTTTACAATCACCAAGAAGATATTTTATAAGGATTAAACTATATTTTGCTGACTTCAAAGCTGGCTGTGGTATGATATTTTGGAGTATGAATATTGTACATCATAATGTATTAGAATTCATGAATGCCTTATCACAACTAATGGTGACACTAACTTCTAAAAATTAATTTTAAGGGAGGATAAAGAGCAGTATGTTTTAATATGAAGATTTCATGCACATATATCCTTATGATTTATTCTTGTTTAGTCCACATAGTGTTTTTCCATGTGTATATCCACTTCTTTCTTTTTCCAATTAGTTCCCCTTCAACTCTTTCCTGTTGCATGGATTCTGTTATTCTAATTACCTTCCAGTAAATCTCTTCCTCCTCTTTCTTAGTGCATATCCTACATTCATGTCTTACACACACACACACACATGATTTTTCATACAAGAGAGGACATGTGGCAGTTGTAACTTCATAGATGACTTTGTTCTGTTAATGTCAAATTTAAACCATGAATTTTTGTGTCTTGTGGTCCCTGTAAATAGATGTTCAGGAGAATTTTTTGGAAAAAGGAAGTGGATAGAAATGTCCTGAAATGTGTGAAATTAATTACTTTGTAATTATATTTTATTCAAATTTTCTGGTTTCTGGGATATTAAAATTTATTCTGATTGTTTACAGACAATTACTGTCCACTATTTCTGTTTTTACATTGGTTCCATTTGTTTGCTCTTGTTTCATAAATCATGTTGTTGTTTAATGGTTTAAAACAACAATCATTCATTTTCCTTATAAATGGGAAATTTGTCCAGGGCACAAGAGGACAAATAGTTTCCAAGCCACAATTTATAGGATGGCTGAACTACTGACAGCCAGGATCAAAATGAACAGTCCTTATCTCTGAGAGTCTCAGAATTTCTCTGGGCAATTTTCTCTGTATGTTCTCTTCACCATGGAGGCTTCAAGGTGTTTAGACTTCTTACATTGTAGTCTGGCGCTCTTCAAATGAGTGTTCTGGAGAGTAATGCCTACAGCAACTTGTCTTAGGAGTCAGAATATACAGCCTGCTATACTGACTCACACACAGTAAGGTCCGTTCTGTTGCAGGGTAACTATGATTGTGAGTGTTAGGGGGCACATGAACCGGGGGCAAGCTTAAGGAGGATTCTATAGTTTTATAACCCTCATCCTCCTCTCTTTTTATCCTCTACATCCTTATCCTTTTCCCATTCTTTAGGAGAATTTTCATGCAAGATAGTTTTGAAAAATATTCATTGACACAGTCCCCACTCCAATAAAGGTAAGCACTAACTCCATCTAACCCCTGTGAGTCTCTGAAGTAAATCCAATCTCCACACCTCAGGCACCTGACACCAACAAATATGTTTCCTATATCGATGAAACACACCATGTATAGCTTTTGGAGACTGGTTTATTTTAGTTAACATAAATCTTTCAATACACCCGTTCAATTTATGTCCCAGTATTTATTTCTTGTTTTTATTTAGTAATATTCTGTGATTCCTACCCTACACCTTTTCCATTTCATCATCAGTGGAAGAACCTTTAGGTAGTTTCCAGACTTTGGTGATATTTTTAAAGCTGCCAAAGTGTTTTATGTCTTTGCTTTAGTAAATATTTCAAAATGCAGAAGTAGGTTTAGAACTGGGAAATGGGTAGAGGTGGGACAACTTTTCAGGTATGTACTAGAGAAAACAAGGTTTACTCTGAAGGCTTTCTGGTAAAATACATGTGTGTTAATGGTTTTCTGGGAAGTTCAAGAGAATGCCTCTATTGTATTAGAAAACACATATATTGGCATGAAGAGAATGTCAGTGGACACGTACACATTAAAGACCATCCTGTGGAAGCCTCATGTGGCAACAAGGACCATGTTATTTGAAATTGGGGAAAAGGTAATCCTTTATGCAAGATTTAAAATAACTTGACTAAACTGTATTCTAGTGTTTCTTATGGGACAGAATTTTCAGAAATGAAATTGGGCATGTAGGTGAAAGGATCTCTAAACAAGTAAGTGTTATGTTTTCTCTGTACCTTCTGGAGTAAATTAAAGGTGAGAGAAACAGCAATATGCTAAACTAAGAGGATCTAGAACCTGAAGATGCAGATGTAGCAAGTCTCAGCACTTCCCCATTATGAACCTTGAGCCAGTTCATTTGGATGCGAACATCAACCCTGTGACTGAAGGAAGTATCTCAGAGACCTCACAGCATTATCTAGAAGGCTCAAGAAGCCATACAATTGCATACCAGGAATTTTTGGTGTAAACTATGTTCCAGGAAAAAATGAGATGAAATGAAGGGTGCTATATCTTTTTTTTTTTTTTAAGTATTTGAATGCTACTTTATACCTACTAAACAGACTGGGCTGGTTATATTTAGGAATATATATGTGAGTGCATATGCATACAAATTAATGAGAAAAAGAAGCCATGAATTTGAGAGCAAGGAGAGACACATAATGGAGTTGGAAGAAGAAATGGGAAGGAGGAAGTGATGCAAATATATTTAAATCTGAAAAATAAAAGAAATAATTTAAAAAGAAAAAATGCAGTTGATTTTTATCAAGGGCTCGTATCATGTGAGCTGGCTAAACTCTTTAATTCTAGTAATTTTTAGTGTTCATTGGATTTTTTTTTTTTTTTTTACAGAGGCTTCCATGTATTTGCAAAAAAAAAAAAAGTTTATTTCTTTTTTTAACATTGATTTTTTTAGTGTTGTTTGTATATTTATGTATTTAAGTGTGGCCATCTTTGGTTAGCCTATCAAGGCAGTCATCCCTGGGGATGATTCTCCTTTTAGCAGCCATATATTGCCTATAGTTCCCACATACCTGTTGGGTGTCAGCTGGTGTTGTCGTTGTGAAGATCTTGTTTGATTATACTGCTTAGATTTCATGAGTTCAGCTCCATATCCTATATGGAAGAGAACCTCTTATGCAGACATCCTGATACTCTGGCTCTTAAATCTAGAAGACACTATCTCTTAGAATGAGACACGTACCCTCTCGTTGTAACAATATTTCTGAACCCTCTCGAGTAACCTGTGTGTTCTTAATTTTTTATTTTTCTCATCTTGACTGGAGTTTCTAAGAATATGTTATACTTACTCTTAGAGAAAAACAGAAAACGCTTGGTCATTCCTAGTTTTCTGTGAGTTTCAAACAGTAAGCGTCATCAAATTTTGTCAAACCATTTTTTTTCTATATCTTCTGAAGAGATGTAATGACTTTGAACATATTGATATGTTCAATATTTAATTTAATATTATAATATTGACTTGTTCTTTAAGTCCTCAGAATAACTCAATTTGGTTCTATCATATTGGCACATACTTTTTATTTATCCCCTTTTATTATATATTTTTACTCAGCTCTTAACCATGAAAACCACAATGAAATTTTCAGTAATTTGGTTACCAGATAAGAAAAGTTGATTTAGAACAAAAAATATCCAAATAATAAAAAGTGAGGAGTAATTATGTAAAAAATTCACAGTACTCAACACCAGTGGGTTTTATCTTGATATTGATATAAATATTAATTTCTTTATTTCTTAACTTGTAATAAATGAATGCAGAGTCACTGGCTAAAATCTCAGATACTAGTAAAATAATAGAAATGTTGAAGTAAGATAATCCATTTAATCAACTAATTTGAAGTATGATGGAAACTATTATTCTTAAGAACTTTCCAAGTACAGACATAAAATCACTGATAATATTAACACACGATTAGATAAGTATTATACTATATGTCCTGCCTTATACCTATCTTTGTGAGCAGCCTCTAGAATTTCTGGTTTGGATCTTCTATTTAACTCCAATGATACAGTTCCAATTTTAATTTGTATGCTTGAAACCTAGAAAATTCAGTTTCTCCTGCCATGATAAATGATTTTCTGGAAATGGAAGTTTAATGACTGGGATATGTATATGTAGTTTTTTTTCCACTGAGAAACAATGAGAAAGGACATATTTATTCATGTTTACATACATATGTAAATAAATAATAAATATGTGATACTTTACCAGATACATAAAGAAAATGCTATGAAATTATTAATATAAGAATCCTTTTTAGTCTTTCTTCTAGAATGTCCATGGGTGAATTTACATTGGAGGCAATGTTCAGCTTGTCAATTAAAAAATTAATTGTTATATGCAAATAAAAAAGTGCTGGCATATTTTATCTTATACAAAAATACTTACTTGACCAAATAATTGATATATTCAAAAGAAAGCAAATGTTCCCGTGTGGCAGTATGTCTGATATCATTTGATGCGGATAAGACTGAAGATGGGGAAAAAGTCAATGTTGAAGTGACGATGTAGTGGGAAAGTGTTGGAATACTTCAAGCAAGAAGGAGAGACATGATTTTTTTTATAATGGAATGATAAGTTGTGTAGGGAAGGTCATATTTATTGGATAGAAACCCAGAACATCATTAGACCATCCAAAGGCTCTCAAAGCTAGGAGAGAAAGAGAAATGTTACAGATAGAGGCACAGTCTTATAGGTGACCCTCAATTAAAATCTTAGACAAATCACTGCTTAGTAATAGAAATGATGCCATTCTGAGTAATTTCCATTTCTAGAAAGCAATGCATTCCTTGAGATGGCACATTAAGTCTACAGTGCCGTCAACTGAATATAAATTGTAGGAAGTACGTTTTTTTAACAAAAGCAAATAGAGACCATATTGTTCTGAGTATGTTCATAGAATAAGAGGAGCATCTTTTTTCTGGTCATTTACTTAATGCACGGAAATAGTATGAGATAATTTTCTGGCCTTTCATAATTGTACTCTCCTACTACACAATTGAGTTTGGAAGATAAAAAGAAAAAAGTACGTGATTAAAAGCAATACTGGAGAACAACAGAAAAAGATTTTCCAAGGCAGGTCATGATTAATTACTTAACGATTTACAGGACTTAAGAGGTAGCAGGATAATTAGACGTGCCCGGGAAGGAAAATAATAGAAGCAAGAAAAAGTTTACAGTATATCAATTCTCCCTGGGGGTAAGCAAAGGGATTCACTGACTACTGTGTATCAGAGATGAGCATTTACTTTCAAAATGTTGAAGCTTGAAAACTGCCATTGTGACTGTACCTGGAGTTCCTGAGATTGAGGTAGAGATTGAATTGCTCTTTCCTGCACTGACTGGGAAGGACGGTGTTGGTTTGCTTTTTCCTTCTCACACATATAAAGCAGATAGTCAGGCTAACTTCATAGAGTAACCTTGAAGAAGATATGTAATTAAAAGGCAGATATTCCAAGATGTGTTCTATTAAATAATAAAAGTTGCATTTATCTTATGATAACATTCATTCCTATTGAAATGTAGAAATGGTGATTTTAGTTAAAACTGGATTTTTAATGTCCTGAACTGAAGGCTGTCTTGTGTTCCAAGAAGACGGCATTCTTTTAAAGCAAGTATTTACTTGTTTTTGTTGGAAGAACAGATCATTCTCAGAAGAGAGTATAAGACAGAAAGTGTCTTCACCCCACACTGAAAGCATGAGTTTATGCTTAGATGGAGGCCATTGTGCTATGGTTTGTGTTGCTGTATTGTCAGGCCATGTGCAACATGATTTAATGTCTTTGAAGCTAGATACAGAAAAGCAAGTGAAGCAGTGTGACTGACTTGATTCCCAGATCCCATTTTCTAGGTGATGATGGGAATTCCCATGGAAAATAATTTAAAACTGCCTTTCTCCAGGAAGATTAAACTCTAGTCTAAGAAATGATGAAATCTTGTACCAGAAGAGAGGCAATTGCTTTTTGTTTATGGCAGAGTAACACAGTTGTGATATGACACTAAACTGTCTGGAACTTGGTAGATGCTGGGATGGCTTTCTTCATTTCAGTGTGCTGACAGCTTGGCAGGAATATAAACTATTCTCCCTCTTGCATTTCTCTTATTCTTCAGATAAAGTGTTTCATGAATATTGCAGCATAATGTATAGAATATTTTCGGAGCAAAAAATAAGAACATGTTATCCATTCTTGTGTTAAGTGAGTGACAGAGAGTGGCACACTACTCATGAGTGCTAGAAGGAACCTATAAGCTTATTTAACATCACTGACCCCAAATGAGATCAAGTGGGAAAGTGACAAGCACAAGATATTTGAGTCATGTAACTTGCATGCTGCTGGGGCTCGCAGAAATTACATGAAGTGGAGAAGTTAATGGAAAAATGGAATTCCTTAAGATTATTTAATATGATATCTTTTGACTGAGCATTGGAGGAAAATTGAAATTAAATCCTATTAATATCTCCAGAATGTTTTAATGGAAATAATAAAACTTTATTATAACGAATATAATGCTCCTAGGGCTCAAGAGATTTTTTTAAATCATCTACGGGCATCCACACTCAAGACTTTTAAACTTTCTTACTCAGAAGCATCTCTTAAGATGAAGTATACTTTATAAACCATGTGGGAATTTTTGTAATTATTAGGACTCATGCAAGCGAGCAATTAATTTCAGCTTGCTCCCATTTTTAAAAAAATGAAGACGTAGTGCATAAAAACAAATTATGGAAATGAAACAAAACACTTGAATAAATTGAAATGTTGGAACTAAGTATTTTTCCATATCTAAAGTATGTATTCTTCAGGTACTCAGGGTATTTTGTAGATGAACCTGATATTAATACAGCCTTGATGAGAGCACTTCAAGTGTTTGCTTTTGCACTTGATGAAACTATATCTCAGTATAAATGATTTAATTAATATTCTCCTCAGAGTAAATAGCATTGGAAATGAAAGATTAGTGGTAGGTGTGGTGCATCACTGAATTGCTCTACCCTTCTGAATGGCACAAGAATATGATAGGATTATTAATGGTGCCTAAAAAATGTTCATCAGCCTACCTTGTTTAGTGACACTTGAGAGTTGAATGCTTTGATATGTATTATTCAAGCTCTTCTGTAATCACCCTGTCTTGTAACCTGTTATCTGTCAGAGGCAGGCCCAGAATGCTTGTTGACTAAACAAGCTCTTTGCAACCCAGTTTGCCTCAATACAAATGGAGCAAACATTTATTTTTCCTGTTAAGTAATATTGAAATAAGTATTACTGCTGTGTCATGTTTACTTAATGAAATACCAGACAAATTATTGAGTAAAACTTACCCGACATTCATTTCTCTTAAAACAATTAATAGTATAGCCAAGCATAAATAAAACAGAGAGTGATTTTGTCAGTGTGTAATCATTAGCATTATCAGATTTGTGGAAAGATATTGAATCTTAATTAAATGAGTACGTTTAGCAACCACACACAATCTCAATTAAGTAAGTAAACAGGTAGGAAAGTAACTTTAGGTTGACTATTTTTCAAGTGCTTTGTTGAGCCTGGAGGATACAAGTTTGAACAAATGATGATTGGTCTAACAGTTTTGTGGAAATGATGAATGAACTAGAAGATAGAAGTGTACTGTATTTAGTAGTTGAAATGTGAGCTAGTACAGAAACATGAAAATTAAGCCAGGGTGAACCTCTATAAAACGTCTTTTAAGGCTAATTACAGCAAGATTATAAATTAGTTTTAAGAAGACAGGATTTTTGACCTTTAACTTATTTATTCAATAGAGACTGAAGAAATTATTTTTAAAAGTGACACATTTCAGCTTATTTATGACACATTTCAGCTTATGCATATTTCAAAAGATCTTTCTGAAATAAAAGAAGATAATTGGAATGGACTGAAAGAAGTGCGGACTCAGGGGAAATGATAGGTTTGTATTAATAATAAAGAATTTGAAAGACAGAGCATGTAACATCTTGAGAAGTGGCTGGGAAGTGATCTGTTAGAAGATAAGTATTAATTGTGATATTTATTTTTAAACGTGTGTATGAGTGTTTTTCCTGTAGGCATGTGCTCCACATTTGTGCCTAGTACCCATGGAAGCCGGAGGAGGGTGTTGCCTCCTCTGGGATGGCAGTACCAGATGGTTGTCAGCTGCCATGTCAGTGCTAGGAATCAAACCTTATTCATCTGGAAGAACATCCAGCACTCTCAATTGGTGAGCTATCTCTCCTGCCCCTAATTGTGATATTGTTAAAATGGTTAAGATTTTTTTTGATGAAGTAGTAAGGTCAACTGTAATCGCACTGAGTCTGAAAGCACTAAAGATATGCAAGAAATTGTGACGTTTTGAGTGTTTAGACATAGCTCTGGAGTAAAAGGATCTGCTTCAGGTACTGGTTTATGGATCATTAGCTTATTAATTGAGTATCCTGATATAATGGGTAGTGTGGCAAAATTGTCCAGTAAAAAATCATCAGATACACCAATATTTGAGTCAAATAGAACAAAGCATGCAGTGCAGGAGACTGAGGGAAGAAATGAAATTATTGAAAGACTGACTTAGGACTGTGGGAAGTGAATGCATAAGAAGGTCAATGTTACAGAGCGGTGCTCAAACAATGCACACGCAGAAAGACACACAGACACAGTAATATTCAGCTAATTCATATTGGTCGCTCACTATGTAAATTGGGTCCTAGATACTTATTTTCTGCCTATGATTAGTTGTTTCTTACCCCATTATTTTGGAAGCCTTTGCACATTCCCTATGTCAGTTCCAAGATCAGATATTTTGAGTCCATGACACTCCTGCATTTCTGCCTCCACATCAGCTATCTCATTGTCAACAACTAAATTATAATTTTGTTTTCAATTTTTTCAGTTCCTCCCCTATTTCAGTTGTAATCTCCCACCCTCTCCTGCGAGTACCCCATGTCAAATTGGGTTAGCCCTTTTGTGATTTGTAATTCTCTTTTTCCTTTATGGCTATAAAAATGTTGCCATGACTTTTTAATAAATTTCTGTGTGTTAGATTTTAAATATGATACAAAAATTGAAGCTTTAACTTCTATCCTATCACAGGAGAAAGAAAGAAAAAAAGAAAGAAAGAAAGAAAGAAAGGAAGGAAGAAAGAAAGAAAGAAAAAGAAAGACCTTGCTTGTTGGTATTCAGACACTAGATTTTCTGTTAGTTAATATAATTTATTAATAGTGGGAAATAAAAGAGCTGAGCAAACTGTATGAAAAAAAGGTTGTATGTGTAGGTTTGCAATGTGTATGATTGCCTTAGACAGTTATTGTTGGAGTGCTGAAAAGGGAGGAGAGATGAAGGACTCTGTGATGAACACACACTGAGGTAGAAGGATATAGAGAAAGAGAAAACAAGACAGTGGAAGAGACAGAGACACAGATGCTAATGTTATTCTTTAAGAGAATCCATATGTAAATATGCTGGTCCATTTTTGGCCTTCTTGATCACCCATTTTTTTTTCCTAGCATTAATTTACAACCACTTAGAAGTATCTGTTTATCAGGTATGTCAAATATTTTCTCATACCTTTTTTTTTTTATCTTTCTCCCCACAGTTCTACAGAATTCCAATTACACATTAAATGGAAGTGAACGGAACATCAATGTAAAAATATTACTTATCTACAAATTTAAGTTTTGTGTCCATTTTTAAAAATCATAGCACAAATACTTGATTTTAGTTTTCTTGTTGATTAACTAATTTCTGGACAACTTCTTTTGTGTGTGTGTCAGAGTTTGAACTGAGGGCTATATGTACACATTGCAAGCAGTGTATTACTGAGTTACATCCCCAGTACTATGCATGGTTTTAATTTTCCCAAATATATGAAAGAATTAAGATTCTAGGTCATCTATTAGCCTCCTCTATATGTTCACCCCTAATAATACAATAATCTCCAAATTCTTTTGGGGATTTCTTTTAGAAATTAGGAGAATATCATGTTAAAATTTAAAACAATAAACATTAAACAAAACGATAAACGTTATGATTTTAGTACATCATATCCTAGATATCCTAGAATATCCTATTAGGTTAAAAATTAAAATCTGTTTGGCAGTGTAGAACTACACACACTCACATGATGAAACCGCAATTGTATATCATTAAGATTTCACCTATACTCATATTGCCATGTGTAACGTATGATCTCTGAATTGGAAATCATACCATTTAGCAGGGAAAGCAGAATGAATACAGAATGAATAACAGACAGAAATGAATCACTTTTCTAATGACGAGTCTTCACTAATTTTACGTGACAAGAAGACAGCTACATAAACCAGGGTATTAAGTTGTGTTTGGAGAAGAACTCCTAAATTTAGAGTTTCAGATCTCATGTAGGATGAGTAGCATGTCGGTTTTTCTCACACTCTAAGGGACATGGTTGAGTGAAAACCATATTGTGGGAAGCATTCAGATTCTTCTGGGGAAGGAAGATGACCTTTGCCTTGAAATACAATCCAACAGCTCTGAGGAGAGATGTCTCTGAAGCTGTCTAGCACAACTCATTATCTGTAACATCTAAGGCATGATTGACATGACTTTACCCCATCTGATTTTCCAAGAAGTCTGACTCATACATATGAGATGTGAAATATTTTTTATAGATTTTTCTCCTTAGATATTTAAGTGTGAGGGAAACAAAAAAAACTTACATGAAGAACCAAATGACTTTTAAAAACTTTTTTTCCAGTTATTTCATATGTATATTTTCTATTCTTTTATGATTTTTTCAAAAAATTACCTTTCTTCTTTCGTATAATATATATCAATGCCCCTCCTACCTTCCATCCAGTCCTCCCCATCCTCCCTCTCCTCCTCTTACATATTATCTCCATCCCCACCAAATCATCCTCCCGGTTCTCCTCATAGAAGAGAGTAGTTCTCCAAGGTTTACTGCTCAAACAGGGCACAACAAATGGGGCAAGTCCAGGCACTAGTCCCCACATTGAGAGTGGACCAGGCAACCCAACTGGAGAAAGTAAGTCCCTAGGGCGGGCTGAAGTGTCAGACAAGCCTCCACATACACAGTAGCCTGCAGGCTCTCTGCAAGAATACCAAGCCAGTCGACCACACAACATATCTAGGAGACCTTTCAGGTTCCCTACCTTCTGCTTCATGGTATGAGGGATCCCAAGAGGGACAGTCTGTTGATTCCGTGGGGCCTGCTCTCTTGATGTCCTGACCCCCTGGTCCCCAAAATGCCTCTTTGTCCTCTTCTGCAAGTTTTTCAGAGCTCTGTATGATGTTTGACTCTGGGCCTCTGAATTTGTTCCCATCAGCTGCTGGCAGAGGTTTCTCCGATGGAGACTGAACTAGATACCAATCTATGAGTAGAACAGGGTATCACTAGAGATCGTCTTCTGGCTATCCTGTCTCTAGTTCCTGGCCTACTCGGCAAAATAAGCCATGGGTTCTTTGCTTCAGCATGGGGTTCTGCCTTTCCATCGGTTCAGTGGGTCCTGTAGGAAGAATAGATTATAGGTCTAAGGTTTTGTAGCTGGGGTATTGTTCCAGTCCCTCTACTGGAAGCCTTGCTGGCTATAGAAGATGGCCTGCTCAGGTTCCCCATCCCCCATTACTAGAGGTCCTTGCCAAGGTCTCCTTGGTGGACTCCAGTGAGTTTCCACTGTCCTTCGTCTCCAGATCACTGCCTTCGACGCCCTTCAGTTCTGACTGTCCCTCCATTCACTCCTTCCCTCCCTCCATCCCTTTCCCCACACCTGGACACATCTGCTGTTATAGGTGACTGTTAAGTTTTATCAGTGTGAATAAAGAATAAATTACATTTGTATATATTTATATGGTTTAAATTAGCATCTAAATTACATTATATAATATATATTATATAAAATTACAACAATTTTATTTAGCATGTTTATTCTTTCTTACATAACAAGTATTGATACATGTCAAAATTACCAGTTACTACTATCAAAAGTTCTAAAATCTAACAAATGTGCGTATGTAATATTGAGTTGAGTAATTTTAACATTTCAATGATTTGGGAAGTTTTGGGGATCTAATATGCTTTGTCGATCAACATTTTTATTGAAGATTTATGTATACAACTAAAAATTAATTAGGATAATTTTTTCCAGCATTTATTACAGATCTTTTGCTATACCTGTTTATAGAATGTTCTCTTTTATGTATCTCAAGAAAAACTAGTGTTTCTACTTCAAAATATTTTAAATATATAATTATGTGAATAACTTTACAATACATATATAGCAAAGTATCATCAAGTGCCACTAATCATTTCTAGCAATTTGTACTTAAGGCTTTCTAGAGAAATAGCATCAAGTAGAGAAATAGCATCAAGACAATGTATGTACATAGAGAAACTGTCTATCCTGTAGAATTTGCTCCACTCAAGTCTAAAAGCTGAGAAACAGGAGCACTCTTGAGATATGTTCCATTCTATACACTGACAATACCAGTGTCCCCGAAGAGATTTCAGTTTATGACCAAAGAGGAGGATTGGTGTTCTTGCTCATGCCAAGGCAGGAACATCCCCTTGGTCTTGGGCCGATCAGCTTTAGAGTTCCATTAGCTTGTCTGTACCCTTCATCACTGATTGCATGAGGCCCACCTGCACTCTGATTTACTCAATGAACTAACTCAATGGTTCATCTTCAAGAGAAATTTTCTCACAGACGCTAAAATAATACTGCCTGAGAGCCTGGATGGCATCTTGCCTAATCAACTGATACCAAATGAGCCATTTACTCTGTGTATCTTTTCTCGCCTCATCAGCCTGACTGTTCTGAAGTATTTTGATGTTTAATCACATTTACAAATTCCATTCTTCTGACAGGTGGTGCTGGCATTGCTAATGGTCATCATGAAAAATGGCACTTCAATAGATGATGATCTCTGCTCTTATTTATAAAATACATTTTAGAATAAAATATATCTTTTAACTATAAATTTCTATCTTAAAAAAATAATCTAATGTCAATGTGTATTTATCTTAAGTTTTGTATTCTAATAGGACCTCTTTTGTTGTGGCTTTATGAAGATGGTTCCTCATAAAGACTTCCATCTGTTAATTCAAGTGCACTTATCTTGGGGTGATGTGTGAGACACTATTCTTCTTAGTTTTTCATTTGGATAGCCAAATATTCTGATAACATTTTTTTGTGTTCGTGGTTTCTAGCTACTGGTATTGTATTGTCTTCTCCAGCATCTGTGTGTTTTTCCATCACTCTTTGTGTGCTTGGTTTTAAGCTCTTTCTCCGTTTCCTGTAATCTTTACCCTTTGTATGTTTTAGTTTGATTTTAAGTCTTTGTTATGTAATCTAATATTGAAAACACCTTTGCCAATTTTCACTTTGTGCTTCATAAGATTTGTAGTTGATTACATAGGCATATGCCCCATAAATTGAGATTGTTATTGGGAATTGAATGTATATCATGATCAAGAGTTATTTATGAGTACTTAAAAGTATCATATTATATTTGAACCATAATAGTCCCATAATTTTAAATTCATTTAAAATAACTTAGTGACTGCCAGGCAATGGTGGTGCACACACCCAGTGCTCAAGAGGCAGAGGCAGGTGGATCTCTGTGAGTTTGAGGCCAACCTGGTCTACAGAGTGAGTTCCAGGACAGCCAGAATATAACAGAGAAACCCTGTCTCAAAAAACCAAAATGTAGAAAATAAAATAAATAAATAAAAAATAAGATTACTTAGCGACTATTTAGTAATAATTTAGTAGTGCATTCTTTGTGGGTTTCCCATCATCCTATTCTTTTCTGTGTACTCTTCTATTTACAAGTGTAAACAAGTATAAACTTCTATTACAGTTTATAAATTTGCTTTAGTTCTGTTTCTTATTTGTTGCTTGTTCTTTTGAGACAGTAACATGTAGCTCAAGCTGGTATTCAACTATGTACATATGTGAGGATGAACTTGACTTTATGATCACCCTGCCTTCATTACCCATGTTAAGTGCTGCAGTGCCAGGCCACGCCATCATTTCAGCTCCTTCACAGTTCCTGTACTGTCATGGCCAGTGGGTGTTTCTGCATTTGTTTCTAAATATTGTAGCATTTATTTTCCTAGCATTTATTTTCCTGTCATGACCTAGTCCTTCTTATTTGTAGTAAACATTTATCTGGGGGCATCTTTGATAAATTTGTGCATTTCAATTAGTAGAAATTCTACCAACAATTGGAAGCATTGGTTGTTGAGCCCACCAGTGTTTTTGTCACTTAGATACATTTGGAAAAGGCAATAACCTTATACTTTGCCTTTGTGAAGCTTAAATTCTGTGAATGAGTAATATATTGTATCATCACCTTTTTGAATAAGGACATTATGAGATGTAGAAGAAATATGCAAACATTTTAAAAAGTGAATGGTTAGGAAATGGCTGATTAAATGCTGAAAATAAAACTGAAAATTGACTTCAGGACAGAGAACTGATGAATTCATTGTCAACTTTGACAAAGCTGTCTTTCTGAGGCGTTTAAGTGAAACTCTCCTTGAGTTAGGTTGAAATGATAATGATAAGTGATGTTTTGGTGACATTTTTACAGTGTTTCATTCAGTGTTTCTACAAAGGCTTGCAGGACATAGAGTAAAAGCGGCTAGGACTGTGAGGTCAGCACGTGCATGTGAAGTTGCAAACAGTGCTGTTGGAATCACCCAAAGCCAAAGAGAGTGGAGCAAT
The DNA here is from genome assembly GCA_026225945.1 of Cricetomys ansorgei. Classification (NCBI taxonomy): domain Eukaryota; kingdom Metazoa; phylum Chordata; class Mammalia; order Rodentia; family Nesomyidae; genus Cricetomys; species Cricetomys ansorgei. The sequence continues at coordinate 803,730 of JAMJFZ010000199.1, forward strand.
GTTGAAGTAGAACCTGTAAACAGAGGAGAGAGGGTGGTCTGAGACAACTACTAAGAGCCCAGCTGTCATTTCTGTGTTCTACTTGGGACAATTGGCTTTACCCAAAAAAGTCCCGTGTGATAATTGGTTCTGCTTCATTCACCCAGAGGGCTCACAGTCAGTGCGAAGCTGGGGGTATGAACCTAGGTAAGTTTCCTTCAGTGAAGCTGCTAAACTTGATGTGTTTCATGTCTGGATGCAGGACTTCGTTGTCCCATGTTCTAGCAATGATTCAAGCGATCACTCTGTGTCATTGCTTACCAGAAGCTGACACCAGCACGCTCTTGCCTAGTGCATCCCACCACAGCACCGCATAGCACCGTTCCATCTCTCATAGCAGAAATAAGTTTCTTACTTTTGAGACATGCATTCTCTTCAGGATTTCACTTATTTTGCATTATTTATCAGTGTTACTGTCTTGGAGCATAAGAGTGGATCAATGAACTGACTTAGTTTCCCAAAGCTATATAAAGGCAAATCTTAGTATTTACTAAACACGTTTTCAGAGGTGTTGGTGACTTCAGACTCTAATTCCACATACACAATTTATTGTTAAATTCTCTCATCTTCCCACATTTGTATTCACATCTACATTTTGCAGATTCCATGTTTTCTTCCTTGATTTTTATTCCTAACGTCTTACTTGATTTTAACCAAATCTGCTGAAAATTTCTTATGTTTAATTGTTAACATTTAATCTGTAGAGAATGCTTTTCCTTGTCTGAGATGAATACACCTTTCAAAACTTTATTTTATATTTGAGTCAAAGATTGATTTTATTTATAGGCACCTTTCCTGGATTCACTCACCTCACTTTTTTTCATTTTTGTAGTAGATTATTATCTACTGACAAATTGATTTATGGCTGTTCTCTGAATATGTTCAGTTTTTTAAAAAAAATATTCTATAAATAAGTTTTAGTTTCTTGGAAGGCAGAATGTTTACTGATTTAAAACCCAACAGATAAACAAAGGATAAACAGTATTTTGGCAATTATAATTATTTGAGAAGTATAAATTTTACTCTAAAGTACGTTAATTAGATAATCTTACTTCATGTGTACTTCAGTATATGAGAATAGAAATGTTAGTAAAAGAGTCACAAAATATTTTTCTTGCAAAGAGGTGGGATATTTATTTCAAGGGGAAAATAAATACGGATGGAAAGTATCACCTTTATTACTCATTCATGTGTTAATTTACTTGTTTATTGAACAGATGTTATTCTTCAAGTCTTATATTCCAGGCATCATCTCAGTACTAAAATTTAGAATATCCTTTTCTAAATGAGAATTCTAATGGGCGTGTTTTGTCTAGTAGGTTAGTATCACCACATGCGGGGTTGAGTGCTGGTAGGTAAGATCATTGATGTATCTTTTTTCCTGGGAACCTGTCTAGCATCTTCAGGGATTTACGAAAGCTAACCAGCAAAGAAGTCCCCATGTCAGTTCAAGGCTGACCTCTCTACAACCTTCAGCCAAAGTGTCTGGTGTCCTCTGCAATGGGGTTTGACCATGCAGTAGGATAACCAAAGGCAATGTCGATGATGTGCTTTGTTCAGGAGACCTCTAGGGCCTCCCTACCCAGTAACTCACAGGAAGGCACCCCATGCCTTGTCCTGTTATTTTTAGGTAGTAAACTTTTAACCTTTTTTTTCTGGAAGGAACATTGTCTACCTATGGAGTGTAACTCCTTAAGAACTTTATTTTTTAAGTTATATTTTGAAATCAGTTTGCCAACTATTGACTTCTACAAAACGTTTTACATAGAACTTTACCTTTTATTAATCTACCTCTACCTTTTTCTCTCCATTTGTCTCTTGTTACTAAGAAGATATTTACAGTTCATAGTTGATAAAGAAACAAGAACCATTACTTTTTAGGTTGTGGCTATTGGTAGATTTTTCATCTCTATTGTCCACAGCATGGCTAAACCCCGCCCCCAAACACACATATCTGTGTGTGCATCAGCAGAAATAATTGTGGTTAGTGAGTTATAAAATCTCTTAGTGAGTTATAAAAAAAGAGCACGTTTTGGAAGGCATATGAGGTCAGAGGGAAACAGTTAGTTAGGATCATATTTCACTCTATACTTGTATGATTTAGTATAGAATAAAAACAACTCTGAGATGCCTGCTTAATGGAGGTGCATTTGGAAGTAGTGGACAAAAACTGGATGATGAAATGTCAGAGAGAATCTAGGGTGAATGTAGTATACATTAACATAGCAGAAAACCATGACTTCTGACATTTAGGGAAGAGTTAAATTTCCTACCTCAGAGTGTGATGACTGGAAGTGGGTCCCTGAGAACAGGACCTAAAAAGGGAAACTTAAGAGCTCAAATATACAGATGTTACCACACCTTCACTCATTCAAGAGAATCCTCATCTGACTAAGTTGAGAGTGGTCCAGTTGATATAGGAAGTTGTATGACATTGTTCCTATGGAAATGTGAAAGAGTGTCTACTCTCACCCTGATAAGGAACTGAAGATAGTGCAAAAGGAAGATGCCCCAGACATTGAACTCAATGAATCAATGAGCTTTCTTGGGGTTACTTATAGGAATATAGGTAAGGGGTCAAATACAGGATCACAAATGAGTCAATGACAGCTGCATCATCAAAAGCCCATCCCAGCATTGTTACAGCACATGAAAGCAGGAGACCTGGAGTGCGCTGTTCAGTCTGCAGGCAGCTCAACTGGTTCAGGATTGTTCTTGCCAGGAAGCTCCTCTGGTCTCTGCTTCTTCCAGGCAGCTTGACTGGCATATTCCTGGCATATTGGCCGGTCTGAACATCATGTAGACAGCTCACCTTCTCTGTGAATGCCCTCAGCAGTTCTTGTTTATATGCACTTGGCAAGGGAGGGGTCTGATGAATCTTGTCAGTTTCAGAGACTTCCTGAGCTTAATGAGCTTTCCTGCAGGATAGAATGTTTCACCTCCTTGAGAACATCCTGGATCTTCAGGAGGAATGGAAGGGTAGAAGTAATGTAGGCAAAGTGCTCGTCGTGTGTGAAGGGCTTAATAACATCTAAAAATATTGAAGAAGAACAAAAGGGACACCTTGTATCTAAATGAACCTCCTTCCAAGAAGCTTTGTCTCGGAGGAAAGGAGGAAATTACTTCACTACAGAAACCAAGATTTAGCTCCAGTTTTGGGTACTTAAAAATTTTAAATATATGCATCATTGAAAATCTTTGGTCCTTGTTTATTCTTCTTCCGCTTCTTTACATTTTGATTAAATTTTATCATTAAATCATACTAATTTGTCAGCTATAAGTCTATCTTCTATCACCTGTCTCATGGCTGTCTGTCTGTCTATCTATCTATCTATCTTTTTACCTATCTATATTTCTATTTGTCATATACCATTAATCTATCTGTCATCTATCTGAGGAATTATGAAGAGTATGGTTATTTTGATAAAGAAGTTCAAAATCAAGTGAATATTATATCTATCTTTTGTTTTTCATCAATCGACCATCTACTTTTTTCATATCTCATCTATCATCTCTCTGTTATTTATCAATCTATTGATATCTATCAAGCTGTCTTCTATCTACCATTGATCCATTGATCTAACCTCATAGATCGCAACTAATGATTTTGTCACCCTGCTGCTTACCTGGGGTTTATTTGAAAATATCACATCTAAACACTTCATTGATTTGAAATTATTTTTCTCAGGCCTCCTTAAAAGCTTCACAGGGCAAAGGAGCATATCTATGGAAGCCACAGAGTACTTGACCTTCCACAGTTGGCCTATGATTGAGGGCAAAACAGCTATTCTGGAATAGCACCATTCAGACTTTAGGGCATGTTTGAGTAAGTTTGTGACTATCTCCCTCTGCCAGACAGATCCCAAATCTATCTCTATAATGGAACATTCTCTGGATCACAGCAAAACTGTCCTCTGTTTCCTCAATTTACCTTGAAGATCCTAGGAATTTGTCTCTTTCTTTAAGCTTTTTTCTTATATAGATTTTTTTTACAAACTATGTAATACTTTTATAATTATAAGAAATTATAAGAATTTTTTGCTTTTGTGACATATACAGTGATTGCAACAGTTAAGTCTACTTATATATTATACAACATTAGTCAATCTTTTTATTTTGGAGTTTTCATAAGATAAATATTTAATAGTAGAACTACTAGATAAAATACAAATGTGTATAATCATTTATATTGGCTTTGTAGCTTTCTTAAAGGTTATTTTTTTCTCCTTTGATTATTTATGAAAGAATGCCTGAATGCCTAGGATACTGAGTACTTTATTTTCCTCCTGACATCACTGTCCTTGATTCAGTGGAATGAAATACCCTCCTGTAGCCTTCCTATTATTTTGATGGGATTACATTCATGTGATAATATCTTGATGCACTATGAATGTTAATTAGTGTGTGTGTATGTGTGTGTGTGTGTGTGTGTGTGTGAGGGGGGTTTCCCATCAGCATTTTATGGAAGACTGGCCTGTAATATTGAAATTTTTTGTAGCGTTTTGGTATTAAGAGGGAAAAGTAGAGAATCTCCAAATACATTTCAACTTATTTTATATACTCAGAATTATATAATATGTTGTACATAATAAATCACAAATAATAATAATTGGCTTGGTGGTAAACAATTTATTATTATAATAACTGTTGACTGAATAATGTCATCAGGTTAGTTATTCCCTTCCTCTCTAGTAGATATCAGAATTTCTGGATAATTTAAATGTGTTGAATTATTTCACTGCTCCTAAAGTATTAACTCCCATGAATAAAATGATATAAAACCAAGTGTACAGAAGGAAAGTTCTGACTAAAGGTATTTTGATATAGAAACTAATAGTCAAATAAGTATTTAAAAGTGATCTTTCCATAGTGATTGTTTTCAGTTATATTAATAACAATAAATAATTGAACCTGTTCTCATTGGCAACATATTTTGTGCAAGTTTTCTTTATAAAAGCCCGATGGCAATAATGATAAATAGCCATAATGTTCTTCTGTCTCCAGGCCTAAGTGCCTCCGTATAACTCTGCCTATTTAGTTATTATATATCACCCAGCATCTTTGCTCTGAAGCACTTTGTGGATGGACCACACTCAATCAAACAAAGGCTAGGCAATGCAGCTCTGTCAAATAAGCTGATTCTGGAATTTCCCTCTAAGGCAAAGCCTTACAACACAACCTGAAACAACATTCTGCTATTTAATTTATCAGCAGAAAAGTAGTTAAGCTGAGATGAAATAAAGTTAGAAGTGCCTAAGTTAACACAGCTACTCTGTGGTCTTAGGAGTGAAGAGTCTGGGATTCTCGAATGTGTTTCAAATGAGGAAACAAAGAGCCAATATTGCAAAACACATGCAATTTTGATCTGATGCTAAACGAACCCAGATCTGTGAAAACAAGGAGAGTGATGTGGAAAGTTCTACTCACATGCATAGAATAAGGCTTTGACTTCTCTCTGTGTGGAAACTCCAGTCAGGCCTCTCTATATCTGCCACAGCAGAATAGCTCTGTGTCTAGTTTGAGACATTTTTTATTGCTTTTCTGAGAATATATTACTGTATAATAGCTGGTGAGTCTTTGTGTCATCTTAATCATGAGTTATGGCTCATGACTTTCTTGACCTAGGCTCTAACCATTTCCATTGCATTTCAACAATTCTAGAAGCATCTCACTAAGGATTGCTAAGGTAATTTGTTAGTCATGTCGTCTCTTCCCCAGTGCTTGGAACTTAATTTAGTTATGTAAAGGAAATGGTTGAATAATTAGTACTAACCACATCACTATTGTACCTCAATATTCTGTTTCTTATTTTTTTTCGTACTATGCTATTATTAAGCTTTATACCTTACAGTCAAACTGTTCATTTGTTTCCACCTTAGCAATATGAAACATACAAAGAGAGACAACCTGTGTTCTACATTTCAAGAAATAGCTTTTTAATCATTTAAGATACTATCAGTACCTAGGGATAGAAAGGGCCCTGCTGTTTAATGGATAACTTATTTCTTTCCCCTGCCTCTCTATTTTGTTATAAATAAGAATACGGCTCTAAGAAGGAGTATTATTCATCCTACGCTTTCATGCTTGACCAAAGTAGGAGCTGTGGTAGAGAGTGATGGCAATTGAAAGAGAATATTGTACTACTCCCACAAGTATAATTACTATATGCATAGATAAGTACATAGTTTTATACACGTAGATAGGTGTGAGAGATCATTGGTAAGATGTTGATACGATCATTGATAATCTGGAGTTCTTCTGGTATAGTGTAATAACAACCTCTTGACTCCTCATGCAAGCTCTTTCATTTATCTAAATATGAGGTCACTCTCCTGATGTGGGTCTGGCTGCTTTGTTGCTTATCCATTTTCCAGTTCAAGAATTACTCTAAATTAGGACATTCCAAGCAGGCCCTCTTAATACTGGTGGGCTCAAGGCACAAGTATGAAATTGATTAAAAATTCAAACTCTGAGCAATTTTGATGTCAGTCTTACCTTCTATCTGTTGCTGAGATATTTAAATATTTTTGTCCCCTACACATTTCCAGGCTCAGGTAATTAACAATATAACTAGCACCCTAAAACTGTCTTGTGCAGCACAAGATACCACACTGGGCACCCCGTTTTACTGGACTTCAGTTTTAATTCTATCCAGCTTTTGTTTTTACTGTTTGTCTCTGTACTGATTGTCTGAGAATAAGAAAGCTATGACATGTGATGTAATTTTGAAATTTGATAATTAGAACACACAGAAACACATTTTAAGCTCTAGAGAATCTAGACTCCCACTAGGAAACTTTCTTTTGTCTGACTAATGATGTATAAGAACAGTGAGAGTCATGGGTGATGGCTCCTCTTGGATGAAATTAATTACTGTCTCATGCATTCTCACCCTGTGGGAATAGGATGGATAGCAGCACAATTCCAATTGGCACAACACCTTGAAACCTTCCTTTCTGGTCTAACAATTGAAAATGCTTCACATTTGAGATATATCTGCTGTTTACATCGTTCTTCTACTAATTCATACTATGGATCATGACCCCTTTAGGGATGGAAGCACCCTTTCCCAGAGGTCCCATAAGACTGTCTGCATATCACATATTTTCATTATGATTCATAATAGTAGCAAAATTACAGTTATGAAGAAGTAGCATCAAAAAATAATTTTAAGATTGGGGGGGTCACCACAACATGAACTGTGTTAAAGGGTCACAGCATTAGGAAGGTTGAGAACCACTGAAGGGTCACAAAAACAAAAATTCTTCTAGGGTAATATGATTCCGTATACACTCCGCTTTAATTGGTATACCTTCACTGATTTTCTTTAATAACATAATATAATAACTGGTATTATTTTAAACTTTTGAATCTATGAGATATTTGAATATTAGTAATTAGTAATTTACTAACTAGTAATTTACTAAAGAAATGGAGATTATGCATTCCTGCTTCTAATTCATGGTTGTTGCATAAGATGAAAACTTCTCTCTCCTGCAGACCAGCCTGTACTCAAAAGTTACAATCTTCTTCAATTTGGAATTATGAACAATATAGTGACCATGTCTTTTGGAATAAGAAATCTTGAAACAATATTGGAGAGAAGTATTCAAAGTTTTCTTACCTAGTACAATCATTGGATGAAAGTCCAGTTCAAGCAAGCTATCAAATGATCAAGCAAGATATCAAATTTAACCCAGACCCCACATATATGTCAATTCAAAAGAACTTCTGTTTATCCAAGCTCATGATGGCTCTCAGCTTTACCTGATATATAAAATCAGTCCAAGAATGAATAATACATGATAATAACTCTGCATGTTAGACAAAGAAATGAGTGAAGTGGTTTTGTATTGTACAAAGGAGTTCTGGAGATTAAAAAACAGAGGATTGCATTGTTGATTAAATCATTAAACATCAGTCACTATAAATGTGGCTTCTCTGAGAAACCAGTTCAAAACATCTGCGGACTAGAGAGATACTTCTTTAAATAGTATGATGGGCTGCTATTATAGAATATTTTAGGTTGAGTGGTTTATAAACAACAGGAATTTATGCCTCATGGTTATAGGGACTGAGAAATTCAAGGTTAAGTTACTATCAAGACTTTATATATGGTTAGGGTCCATTTTCTGATTAATAGCCATGTTCCTGCTGCATCCTCACACATGAAAGGAAATACAGGAACTCTTGCTTTGTCTTTCTTTCTCTGTTTCTTCTATCAGTCTGTCTATCTATCTATCTATCTATCTATCTATCTATCATCTGTCTATCATCTATTTATCTATAGATGATATCTATAAATGTGTACCATCATTTTTCCTCCTATTTATCTGTAATCACTCTGTAGGCATATATGCTCTGGGAAAGAACTATGTTGAAGAATCTCTTGGGGAACACATCTTTCACAGTCACATGTTTTAGAGAAACTATATACCCATATCCTCTTTCTGAATTTATAATGTACATCAATACATTGAAGAAGTAGGATCCTTATTTCCTCATTTATTTGATTAACTAGCAGATAGTAAACAAACAAGAGAAAAAATTACATTGTATATTTTTATTAAATATTATTACTTTGTACATTTTATAACACACACAAGCATTAATGCAGTAGCTCACTTACTTGTTTTTGCATGAACATATCTAAATCTATTAGAGACATAGTTCTTATTAATGAAGTGTGTGAAGAGAAAAGAATTGACTTCTTCATTAAAGGATCTCAGAAGTTTTCCAGTAAGACATTGCTTTGAACTTGTTTCAGCATGGGTGACTCTCTGTGTATGTGTGTATCATCAATTATGATCCAATAAAACACTTTGTGAAATGCAGTTTCAGAAGCCAGATATTATTTTCCAGACAATGTTCTTACATTTACTGGTTGTGCTACAGGGTGGGGAGGGGGGGCAGTGGTAATAACCAAAATTTAGATCATAATTTAAAAATTCAATTATTCCTGGAAAGCTTTGAACAGAAATTGAAGATCTAAAACAAAAAAATCAAGAAGAAAAATGTATCCTCTTTGCAAATTAAGAAATTAGTCTTCTCTACCTTAATGGATGCTGATTTGTTAGATCATAGGACATTCCTGGATCATAATTGGTGACTGCCTGGGTGGCAGCCAAATATCAGCCTTTATTTGCCAGTACCCTAGGCTTAATTTCCACATAAAGACACTTAAAGATAAGTGACTCATAGATACTGAGAGCTGCTTCTAAGAGGGGAAATATGAGCTTTGAATGTCTGAATCCTTTTCAAGAGCATGAACATGGAGCATGCTCTTCTTTTGACTCAGAGATTGCTGATATGCGGGGTCTTCAAAAGTTGTTCAGTATAATACATCCTTCTAAAGACATCCTGGGATCTATATCCCACCACAAATATACATATACACATTTTACTCTGTTATTTGTAATGTCAGAGATATATAATCAGACTAGATTTTCATTAATAGATGAATGGGTAATGAAGTTGTAATGAATATAAACAATCAAGTTTTATTTATCAGGAAAAATAATCATAACACAGGAAAATGCGTGAATCTGGAAAATATTATATTAAATGAGGTAACTTAAAAAGACAAATTTCTCCTTTAATCTCAACACTCAGGAGGCAGAGGCAGGCAGACTTCTGTGAGTTTGAGGCCAGCCTGGCCTACAGAGTGAGTTCCAGGATATCTGGAGGTACAACAGAGAAACCCTGTCTCATAAAACAAAACAAAAAAATCGCATGCTCTCCCTCATATGTGACACCTAATTACATAGTGTTTAGAGGCACGTGCATAGGTGATGGTGAGTGAGGGTATAAGCCAAGAGAGGAGATCTCCAGAGATGAAAATTAGCTGTTGAAGAAAGAAGGGTTAACAGAACACAAGTTGACACTGAAAAAGAGGTTATGGAAAGTATAAAAGTTTACCAGGGAATTGAAAGAGGATGAAAGAGAAGATAGGGAAGAAAAGTTAACTAAATCTTATTTTGTTTGAAAACACCGTAATGAAACTTAATACCATATAGGCTAATTTGTTATTAATTATTAAAGATTATCCCAAACCAAAGGAAATCTCTGCTTCTTGCAAGGTCACAATATATTTTGAGACGCGAAAGATTGGTAGAGAAATGTCTCTCTGTTAAATTGTTGGTAACTATTTGATTTAAAAAAAATAGCTAATATAATCTACACCTAGCTCAATGATTTGTTTCTAAACTTTATATGTGTGACTATCTTCATGTGTGTACAGCCAATATCCATACATGAAACTCTGGCCCAGAAGCTCTCACTTCAAGCTACAATGTTGATGATCTTTGATCACCTGCGTCTGCTCTCTTAAAACTCCTTATATTTTCTTAGAACTCACAGTTTGTAAGTGGAGTCATGTGGGATGATAGAGTCGTCAATTAGATGATGTCTTGTTTTATGTTTGATTCTACCTCATGCTCCTTCCTTGCTTCCTAAGCTTCTGGAAAAGGTGTCTTTGAGTTTCTTGTGTTACCCAGCCTTCCTCTCTGTGCTGCATCCTGAGAAGTCTGTATTCCTCTGTCTGCAACAAAGATTGGACTGTGTTAATTGGGTAGCCTTTCACTTCCGTTTCCTTTCCCTGGATGTGCTGCGATAGAGAGTATTTTCTACCTTGAGAAGGTGGTTGTAAATTCTCCTGAGTCAGAAAAGAAGCCATATAGATATGGGAGAAATTCTGTAGCTTCCCCTGTACTGAGTGCAACAGGAATCCTTGGAAGTTTACAGCTCTTAGGTATGGTCTACTTACTCATCGTGGTTGGAACAGAAGATGTACTGGGAGCAGGCTGTTTTCTGTCATTTGTGTCTGAGCTCTGCATCTAAGCTTTCAAGTTTTTGTAACTGTTACTTTTTTACTGGCAACTTAGCTCTGCCCCTTTGTTCCCAGCTGAAAGATTTCTAAATGTAAAGTTTTTAAATTTCAGTTAGCTCAAAAGGTTGAGAAGGAAAGGAAAGGAAAGAAATGAAAGAGAGAAACCTTTATGACCCATTTTCTGGCTGTCTTAATCTGTCTAAACCTGGGGAACTGAACTAACTCTTACCTCCTCTGGTTTAGCTTATCCCTGCAAGGCAATTACGGAGAAAGATCTAAACTGTAACTTTTCTAAAACTCTGCTTAGTCAACTTTATCTGAGCCTAATTTCTGCCTGCTTTCCTATCGGCCTTTTTTTCTGCCAGCTTTCCCCATCATCAGCTTTTGGGCTCTATCTCTGTCCTACTGCAACTGCCATTTCTAACCAACACTCTCCCTCTTATATGCCTCCCTTCATGCTGTTCCCAGAAGTCCAAGTGGCATGCAACCACAAAGGGGAGGGGCTTTTGTTAGGAAATCCTTTCTTTACAATATATTACTTGAAATATGCCTGTCTTTCCCAACTCATCCCATTTTCCACAGATTTACCAGACACACTGGCCTTCTTCCTGTTTTTACAAGTACTTCATTGACTAAGGTCCCATAGAGGACTGACTCAGAGTTAAAATAGTATGTAAAATATAGAATGTGATAAAAGTTAAATATGTTCTACACTCATCCTTCTTCTATTTATCTTTTGTTTCCAGTACCAACACATTAAACCCTTATTATGCTGTTATTTGAGAATTATACTATCTTCGTATTTGGAAAAGACCACAAAGATTGTATGACACATACACTTTAGTATTTAATAGACTATTTTGAAGCTGTTTATCTCATTCCCTTTGGAGAAACACTTGCTACTTTAATGCTGTGGTTTTGTTGTTTCCGTTAGACTATTAGTGTAATTGATTAGCAGAATCATAGCTGTGGGAAACCATATAGCTTAATGGAACTTGTGAGGGCCAGGAATTAAAAATTATCTTGACTTTATGATACCATTATTTTCAATTCTGTACTCTTTCTCCTTTGGGGAATGGTAGGTACACTGCTTATATTGCAGACATGTAGCTTTGTGAAATGGGTACTGTGTGTCTTTACATTTTAGGGGAAACAATGATACAGTTTCAGAGTTCGATTCAATTGTCAACTTGACACATATGGGAAGACAGAACCCCAATTGAGTAATTGCCTTCATTGGGTTGACATATTGATATCACTTAGGAGTATTTTTTTTTAATTCTTCATTGTTGTAGTAAGACTCAGTCAACTGGGATATACATCCCTAAACAGGTAGGTCAAGCTGTATAAAAAAGTTACCTGACTAAGTGAGAGGAGGAAAATCAGTAATATCATTCCTTTGTGGCATCTGCTTCAGTTCCCACCTCCAGGTTTCTGCTTTGGCTGCTTTTGATAACGGACTATAACCTACATAATGAAATAAATGATTTCCTCTCCTAGTTGCCATAAGTCAGTGTTTTTCACAGCAACAAAAAAAACTAGGACAGAAAGTGAATAAGAATGAACCAGAGCACAAGGGTACTCACAGTTTCAGTTATTCCTTGAAATTTACAAGATTCTACTATGAAAACATTTCTGTAGTCTGCGAGCATTGAGGATCATGAGTGGGTAAGATATTTGCATGCTGCCCTGGGTTTTAAAGAGTTGCCACAAGGTGGAGGAGAGACATGATTTCTGAGAGTTGTATTTTAACCACATGTGTTCTCTATGACATACTTGCATCTGCATACTCACAGGGAGGGTGGAGGAGGAGAGGATACAAGACAGAGAAGGATGGGGAAGGGGAAGGAGAAGACACAGGAGAAGAAGAAGGGGAAGGAGAAGGAGGGAAGGAGAAGGAGATTGAGAAGGAAGAAGAAGAAGAAGAAGAAGAAGAAGAAGAAGAAGAAGAAGAAGAAGAAGAAGAAGAAGAAGAAGAAGAAGAAGAAGAAGAAGAAGAAGAAGGAGGAGGAAAGAAGAAATTTCTCAAACATAAATATGGATGGCCTTTGAAGGACCATTCAGTTATACCAACAAGATGATAAATTTTCCATTGACTTTCTGTTGTTTGAGCATACCAAAGGACTAATGAATTTTGAACTGTAGACAGAACTTAGAATAGTGGATTTTAGAGCATGACACATTTCTGAAGCTGGTGGAGACTGTTATGCATGAAAGGAATACAGGGAGCAAACAGTTTTTTTTTCCCCTACTTATTCTATTTTGTTTCTGCTTTGACACATAGTAAATTTACTCAAATTCAAGTCACATGAACTTTGTAGAACTTCTCAAGACTACTCAACTTTCAAATTACATGAGCACAATGTTCCTGTGTTTTTTACTGACTAGTTCTTAATTTATCTATTGTTTCCATAATTGTACAAACTTGAGGGTGGAAAATCTATCAGTATATTGATTATGAGAGTTTTCATATCAAGATAAACGTATGAGTGAAAGAATTGATGTAAGGAGTATAGAGAAAGAGACAATTTAAAATTGCATGCAACATCGATTATCTTCTTGAATAATGTGGAAAAAAATGAAGAAGCTATAAAAGATTTTATGTTCACCTTCCCTTACCTTAAATGTAAAATGTTAAACAAAAGAAATTAGATGGGGATTAAACAGTGTGAAGAAAGGAAAAAGAGGTAATGAGAAAATGTCTCATGATCAAATCTCCATAAGATTTGTTTATGGTTACCAATAAGTAAAATAATACTTAAAATATAAGTACAGGATTACTCATGTTAGTGAAATATTATCCACCCAATTAATGGGAAATAGTATTGTTTTATTTACTCCCTGTGATTGAGGATTTGTTTCACCCTTTTTCCAGAACTTGAAAATCTATGCTCCTGATAAAGCAATGATATTTAGAACAATTCTATTTGATAAACAAATATTTGTTTACCTGAATCCTGTATAGCATGGTAAGACTTGCAATTGGAACGCTCAGCAGCAGACATGGACTAATTCTCGGCACTCATTCACATTTTCGCTGAATTAGTATTCAAAATAGAATAAAATAATATCACTCATTTTAAGTATTACAAAAGTAGCTGTGTATGATGGAGGATGCCTGCAACCCCAGCTCCCAGGAAGGCACATGCAGGAATCTACTCAAAGTTAGGGATCATGCTGCATTTCATAGCACAGTCCAGGGAAACGTAATGAGATATTGTTAAATAACAAGGAATAGTCAATAGAGACCATTAAAAATTAATAGACACTCTCACATTTTAACACATTTCACCACAGTTGAATATGTGTATATAATAATCATATCAGTAATATCTATTACATGCTTTTTCAAATCTCATTTTCTTGGTCTATAATTGAAGATTGTGTTACATGAGGCAATATTTTGAAAATAAGTAAAAACCTGCTGATACCACTTATATAGGCAAGATACCTATTTTTCTGTATCAGATCTGAATTAGATTGTTAGATCAAATAATTTTCCATAGATAGAGCAAATAGCATGATTTAAGAGATTAGGCCTATATGTTTCATAAAAGGTGAATGGTCAGTGTTGTTTAAAAAAAAAACCTTCCATAAATAAACCAATAATTCAAAACTATGATAAGTTAGACATGAGCAAAAGTCACCACTATCTGAAAATTAAGTGGTGACTTTGGTTCAATTTCTAGGGTCCAACTTCAATAATTATTATTAATTTGTCATACTTAGAGGGTCTTTGAAAGGAGTCACGTGGATGGTCATGTGAAATGCAGTTAATATCCTAAATATTTTGTGTTTTATAGCTCATATCCTAGACTTCAAGGTTTTGTTTATATTTTGAGTTGGTTTTTTTTTTCCTGAAATTTATGGACTGTATAGTAAACAGGGGTAGTGGACTTACCACTATTACTTTCTATGGTAAGCCATTCTCTGATGCCTGTCTGTCTATGATTTAAAAGCCCAACAAAAGTCTACAATCTGCTCTGTATTTGTCATTTCTTGCAATTTTATAGGAGTTTCTAGTAGTCCATAAATGGGGGTGGTACTTATGTACCACATCATTGATTAAGAAGCCAAGGGTCTAACTTGTACTGGGTTTTATATTCCATTAGGAATAGAACATGAATTGTTTTTTAATCATTTTTAAGGGGGTTCTCCATGTCAAAGATTGTTTCCATACTTTTTGCTGAATGGAGACAGACAAGGGCATATATTGTAACATGTATTCATTCATACTTACAAGCAAATGAATATGGATGCTGACTTGTGCAAAGGACAGTAAAGCTAGAGAATGAGCCTGAGGTTTTCATTTCTAAGTCTGGGAGAACCAAGAGCAATGTCACACTTAAATTTAAGCCACAGTTAAAGTATTTTTGCTGTTGTTTAAAATTTTTTATACAATATATTTTTATCACATTCTTTACCCTCACCAACTCCTCCCAGGTTCCTTCGGCCTCTCTTCCTACCTAAATTCATTTTTCTCATTCTCTCTCTCTCAAAGAGAAAAACAAAACAAAACCAAAATATCAAAACAACAACAGCAAAGACAGTTAAACAAACATAAATGCAGGCAATTTTTTCCTACTATTTTGATAATTCCCTAATTGATAACCTTCCCATTTAATCCTCTTAAGTGAAATAAATTCTGTTGAAAATGAATTAAACATATAGAGATCCGTGAGCATTAACAAGTATTTTCAAAATGTTGACATGTTTTAATTTAAAGCTGCTTCTATAATAAAGTCTGAACATGTAGAGATCCATATTTAAGGCATACGTCTTTCCATAATGGGTAAATCATGTTATAGTATAAATTAAATCTGAAATAATTTAATCTTAGTTAGGCACTGCCATGATAATGATGGTTCTTAAAATCAGACAATATCAAGTTTTTCTCAGATCAATCATACCTACTTGTTTTTTGTTAACAGAATAATCAGTGAGCACAATGTCACAATGTGTGATAATTCTCAGTGAAATATTATTTAAACACCGAGCATCTGTGCTGGATAGTTTTATTTTAACTTGACCCATGTTAGAGTCATCTGAAAGAAGGGAACCCCAATTTGAGAAAATGAGAAAATGCTCTCATAAGATCAGGCTGTAGGCATATCTGTAGGGTGTTTTCTTAAATAATGACTGACATAGGAATGTCCAGTCCTTTCTGGATGTTAAAAATTGTGGGCAGGTGGTATTGAGTTCTGTAAGATATGAGGCTGAGAAAGCTATGAGGAGCAAGCCAGTAAACAGCACTGCTCTGTGGCCTCTGTATCAGCTCCTGGCTTCAGATTCCTAGCTGTTTGAGGTCCTTTCCTGACTACCTTCAGTAATGAGCCATGATGTGGAGCTGTAAGCTAAACAAACTCATTTCTCCTCAAGTTGCTTTTGGTCATGGTGTTTCACCGCAGCATGATGAAATAAATCAAAACTAAACTAAACTAAACTAAATAAAACACAGCAAAACAAAACACCTAAGTAAGACAGTATCTTACTGAAGCCTTCCTGGTCCTCCCTTAGAGCCATTTAAATAGTTGCTGTCAGATAGTGTACAAGCCTTTCTATGCCTCAAGAATTCATATTCATGACATCGTGTGTGTGTGTGTGTGTGTGTGTGTGTGTGTGTGTGTGTGTGTACATGAGCATATATATGTGCGAATTTCAATCTTGGCTAGTTGTGTTGAATAGTTACCTGAGGATATCTTTCTATTTTTGTTCAGATTATATGTGTTTTGGATTCCCTCAGGCATCTTCTACAGCTCAGAATAAAATCTCCATTATACTTGAGCTTGCTGAACAAGTAGGAAATCTCTATGTCTGTTTTTGCAGTTTTTCTCATGCTGATATTTTTTTATTCTCCACATTCACCTATTGTTTTAGCCCGATGTTTGTATTTAAATGGGATGGCAAACCCTAAATGAGACTTTTCGTCCCCATTCTTTGTATGTACTGGATAGCTTATCAAAATCGGGAGAAAAACTCATTAGTGTAGTAAATTGTTGCACTATTGCTAAGGAGGTTTGGTGCTACAAAACAAATCATTGGTTGATGCTTTTGCCTGCCCCTGATCCCATCTCTCCCCACTTCTTCCTTTGCCTCTTCTACCCTCCAGGAAAATGAATTTTCAAATAAATGTATTTGATATTTGTGCAAAAATTCACACACTTGGAATAAACATATGTATAATTTCATGTTTCTCAGTTATTATTCTATAACACTGAAACTTTAAAGTGTTAAAAATATTTTTGCTATACACTGAAATGTTTTAATTGTAGAAGCATGGCAACCATGGTCAAATGTAAAGAACTCAGCAGTACTACCACCCAGAAAATCCCTTTACCACTGACATTTTTTTTCCATTTTCTTTGAGTTTCTTCCTATGCATACAAAATGTCTAAAGTTAATGCTGGCACCATACTGTGTAAACTATTCTGAAACCAATCTTTCAAATTTTCTATATTTTAGCTATTTTTTTCTTGTAATTTTATGTAAATATCAACTTAAATGCCTGCACAATATCCAATCATTCTTTTTAAGCTTCTCTTCCAACAAAGCCAAGGCATCCCAAAGAACTCTTACATTCACTCACCAGTACAACCCTTGCAGTTTTCAACCTTTTGTTGTGCTTTGCAGAATTTATAAAGTACAGAAAAAATAAAAGGAAAAATGTGAATAAATCTCTATACTTCTCCCCTTATATATTTTAGCTCAGTGTTTTATTTAAATTATCATTGTCTTTATTTGTACTGGGATACCTATTGAGCCACAAAGATAATTAATTATTGAACAGGTACTCATATTGAATATCTGTCTGCTATAAAGGGAACTGTACACAGTGGATCAGAGATACTAAGCATTCTCTGACTTGTAATGGGCTTAGCAATTTTGTCTTTACAAAGCTACAATAACAACATTTGTTCATTAGAAACTCAACTTTACAGTTTGGATTTTGGTGTTTTTGCAGGGCAACATCACTCAGGATGATACCCTTAGAGTATAGGGATTATGAGTAACTGTTCCCTGTCAGCTGCCAATCACGAGGTTAAACACCTTATACTCTATGGAATATCATGTTGCTACTGCTTTGGGATAGATATATGCAATAATTTCATAAAATATTTAAAGCTTTATCATAAAATAGGCTTGCTGTTAAATGATTTAGCCAAGGTATAGTCTAGTATAACATCCAGTCACAGGACTGATGTGTTCTACGCACTCTTAAAATAGGTGAGGCTAAGGCATGCTGTGTGGTAGGTGAGATGCATTAAATTTATATCACCTCGCAACACATTTACTTTGCAATGGTTTTCGTCCAGTAGTAACACTTTGTTAGGAGAGGAGAACCTGTACAAATGGTGTCATATTTTGTTGACAAAGTGTAACAAATTATAAATCAGTTTGGGTATCTGTAGGGAGACTAGGTAATAAGGAAACAATAATACCAGTCCTGAATTTTGCGTTCGAAGGTTTCCAATGGAATGAATCAATGAAAGCAATAAGGAAGACATGCAGTGGAGTAAATGGGAAAGGGTGAGGTGGGAAGCAAGCAGGGATGAGGTGAGAGACAGGAAGAACACACAAACCTGGAGCAGTGTGGAGGGGGAGGGGGTGCTAGTTTTTCAGTCTCTGTGCCTGACCCTTGGACAGCACTGTAGCAGAGCAAGTTCTGGGTCTCACAAAGGTTGAGTCATATGTAATTTTATGAGCTTTTATTAGGAAAAAGGGATCATTAAATTATTGTTTTAAAATTGGGTAGGAAAATGTACACTTGTTTAATCTAAGAAACCATAACAATTGACAAATTGTAAAATGCTAAAATATACAATGATCATGAGAAACACCCCGAATAATCACCTAATGCATTCATTAATTAAAGGCCTGACAGACATCTATAATCATTCTTTCCGACATTTTTAGCAGCATATTCTTTGATTGCTTTTTCATATGATAAGCAATTTTTTGCATATCATCTTCTAAACAGAATATAATGATAATTAAAGTTTTCCTTTAGCAAGGTTGATCTGAGATGGTTCCTTAATATTGATGATTTACAGGAATTTATTCTGTCTTGTGATTTATTACAGATAACGTCATGTAATATTTAATGGTTGTGTCAAATTTGAGATGACCTTCTTGAGTAATCTTTCAGGTGTGAATGAGGACTTTAAGTATCCCTCTGTGTAAAGACTGAAATTAATCACTCCTTGAGTTCACGACCTGAATTAAGGTCCCTGCCATCCATGTCATCAGTGTCCTCTTCATAGCGTTATTACTTCTGACTTCACTGATACAAGTGTTCATGTTAAATTTGCTAAAAAAAAAAGAAGTCCTTTGCATTGGTTTATTATTTCATTACTTAGATTGGTTGAAACAATCTTAAAGAGTATTCATTATTTCTATTTGGAATTTCTCCAATTTATTTAGTGTGCTCTTTGGTATAAACACAAAATTTTTGGTTGTTATAATTAATTTTTCCAAAATAGACTATTTATATTTATTCCACTTAATTTGGAAATATAACATACAGAAAATACTAAAAACTGTATGGAACAATTCAGAGATTTTACAAGTGTATTTACAATGTAACCAGCATCTTCTCTTAGCTGTAGATAATTTTCATGACCACAAGTACTTCTTTTGGCAATTTTCTCTTCTGTTCCATGTAACAACTGAGGCAAGAATTTTGTTCATTCTAATAGCCTAGGATAGGTGATAGTCAAAGGTAGAGAAAGTACAAACTCATCTCCTTTTTGGAGCTTACAGTTTCATATCCTCCTGATCTCAGACATTAGAACTCTTAAGAGCTCTGCTTTGGACTCCAGGTCTCACACTTGCACACCTCTCTCTTCTCCAGTTTCTGAAGCCTAGGGATGAAGACAGTGAGAATACACTTGACTTTCCTAGTTCACTATGAGACTCAGACCAGTTTTCACCACTGGCTTGGTATACTGTGTACTTACTGGCATCCATTACTAAAAGCATTCCTTTCTATCCTCTCTATATTTACATATAGTTATCCTACTGGTTTTATTTCTTTGGGAGAAACTGATAACTATATGTATGCTAACTACTATATCTCAGCTGACCCATTTTTCTTTGGTAAAGAAGTCTTTCTGACATATTAATTATCATTATATTTGATAAAAATGCCATTTAGAAGGGGATAGTCAGCTTAGTAATTCTCTCTTAATAAACACAATTTATTTGAATGTGTATTATGGATTTTTGAAGATTTCTATACACATTGCATAGATATATTTAATAAATATATCAGTTGTCAGATGGATGTAAATTTATTATATATTCTTTATTTAATACATTTAATACATGTTTATAGTTTTAAAAATGTTTAAATTTTGTTTTTCAAATTTGGTAGGAATAAATACAAGTAAAAATGAAATTTTGAATTTATATTGTGAAAATTTGCTATGTTATTCTTTAGTGTAGCAGTATTTTGCACATTTCTTATGATTTTGCAGTGGAAACTAGAGTGTCATATGCTAATTATGTGATTTTTATTTCATCCTTTTCACTATAATGCTGAAATCAAATCAAGGGTATTTTTGTCTGATTTTCTATTTTAGGAAACTAAAGTCGGTTGACGCTAGTCATGAGATTTTCTCAATGACATTTATCAAGCAAATAAATACATTTCTATTCTTAGTTGAGAAGTGGTTTTGACATATTATTAATGCATTAACTGTTAAAAATAATGAGTTTATTATGACATTTTTCATAGATGTGAACACCGTACTTTGGTGAGATGCCCTTCCCACTTTCATGTCCTTTCTTATTTTCTCTCCTCTTTTCTTCTGCATCTCTTTCTCTTCCCAACTTTACTTTAAAGTAAATATAGGTTATATATATTATGAGAGAAAATATATAGAAGTTTTCTCTCAGTTAACATGATGAGTGCCATTTCTATCCATCTTCTTGCAGATGACATTTTGTTCCCTTTATTTCCATCATGACTAGATGTTGAATTTGTCAAATCTCTTACACATTGATTAAGATTATCATATAGTTTCCTTTTCAAGTTCTCTGTCATATATTAGCAGGATAATTAACCCCGTGAAACTGTCTTGGTATAATCAGTCTAATTAAATGAAATCATTTGGGGATATGGGTGATCCTAATCCAAACGACTTCATCTTCCCAACAGCAGAGGAATTGTAACCTAGGAAAGCACATAAAAGAGAATGCCACTTGCAATTAGAGACATAGGCGGAGAAGTACATCTATAAGCTGCAAGGTGCCGGGAGTTGTCAGAAGCCACTATAAAATGATTTTAATGCTACTTCATAATTGTAATTTTGCTACTGTTATTAAATGCAACGTAAATATCTGATATGTGGATGGTTTTAGGCAACCCCTGTGAAAAGGTGTTTCAACCCGAAGAGGTTGTGACTTCATTCTGTTGTTTTATTTTATTTTTTACATTAGAGAATACTTTCCTCACTTCTGTTTAGATAAAGGACACTCTTACAAAATGTCCTTCTGACCGTGACACTAGTGTCTTCTTTTAATGAGTAGCTTCTCATTCCTTCTTGTAGGTGGGTTGAACAATTGTCTAAATTTTAAATTCTGTTTGTAATTTTATTTAAAATGTACATTTTAAATGTACTTTTAGTAATAGATCTTATATTAACTTTTCCTTTTCTTACTATAAATATTTACAAGAAGACAAAGCTACTCCTTCAACATTTTTTAAAAGAAATTTCTTAGGCTGAAATTTCTATTTTTTTTCCTTACATGTTCTACCTCTCATAAAATACTGGTAAATACACACATGGCTCTATGAAGTTATTTATTCAGCTTATAATAGTTTTTGTCTTTACTGCAATGAGATGTTCTTTATTTCATCAGAGATATCTTCAAAATGGTCTGTATTGTCCACAGTTCTACCAACCTTCTCTTCCTGACTTCCCCCACCTCTTGTAGCCACTAACACCATCACCTATTACAGCCTTTTCACACCATCGTAGGCTGTATCTAAGATACTAAAACTAATCTGTCCCACACCCCCTTTAACTAGGTCTAAAGCTATTTTATACACTACATATTTTGATTTTAACAACAATGCTTGCTTCTATATATTAAATTTCTAACTCCATTCAACCAAATATAAAAAGTATCTTGGACAAGATAGCTTATGAATAGCAAAAACATTATTTCTCATAGTTCTGAAGTCTGAAATGTTTAAGAGGTAGGTTTTCAGTGTCGAGTGAGGGCATATTTCTTTGTTTTTATTGGTTTTTATGTGGTAAAATCTTACCAAGTCTTTACATGAAAAATTAAAGCCAGGGGTGGGTGGGTGGGATAAGGTGGCACAAACCTTTAATGTCAGCACTTGGAAGGCAGAGGTAGGTGGATCTCTGTGATTTTGAGGCCAGACTAGTATACAGAGTGACTTCCAGGATAGCCATAGTTACAACAGAGAAACCCTGTCAAAGAAAGGAAGGAAGGAAGGAAGGAAGGAAGGAAGGAAGGAAGGAAGAATGAAAAGAAAAATTAGAAGAGTTTTCTGACATCCAGTTGATCACTTCCTCCTAGCTCCTGTGATTAACTTTCTCTCTATATATTTGGTATGGACACAAATATTCAGACCATTTTATTATCCTACCTATTGGAGATAGCACTTCTCATAAAAGTTTTAGATTTATGTACATATCATAAATGTAAGATGGAAGATGATACCTACCTTTGCATAGTTTTTAAAAACTTGTTCCTCAATTGTGTTTTTTAAATCCTGTTTTCCATCTTTATCAAACCGACAGCTTTGGGCAGTATATGTTCAGACATGTAGATAGTGTAATTATAATATACATAATGTATTATTTTACTTTTATTCTCCATTTATAATTGAAGAATCTGATAATCTCTAAATGATGGTTTTATGTACAGAAAAAGCAAATGAATCTACTAGGAGAATACATATTCCTAGTTACAAGTAAACTGTCTCAGTTCATGTTAGTTAGCCTTTTGTTATTGTATCAAATACTTGAAGTGATCATCTTAAAAACGCATAAACTCTACTTTGGGCTATTAATTTTGAGATTCAAGTCCCTGACTAAGTAGATGGAATTGCTTTTAAGCCTCTAGAAAGAGTATCACTTTGTCAACAGAAGTGTTGTTGGGAAATTAAGAGGAGAGGAATCATACCAGAGGACATAGCAATAAACTTCACCTTTTAGAGTTGTCATCACCTACATACAGCACAGCTTTAAGACTAATCCTTGGGCCTTGGTGTGAAGTCGCAGATTGGTAAAGCCAAACATGTCAAAGAAAGCTAGTATATTACCCACAGACTGGTGGTCATCGTCAGGTAAAGTACTCTGTTGACTCAGCGTTGGTCTTTGGGGCTGACAGAATGGAGATTAAGCAACAGGAGTATCTAGATTAGACTTAGGATATTGGACATGAGTGCAACTTCCTTTCCTATGAAAATCTAGCTACTGGGCTAGCACTGGATGCTTTTACACCATTGATGAACGGTACAGGTTGATTAGCACTGACATGAGATAAAATTTTGTGCTGGTTCCAACAGGCTTTATACACAGAAATGATAAAATTGTTATGGATGGACTTTTTCCCCATGAAATCTCTTCTATTATAATAGATTTAAAATGAAAAAAAAAACCACGCTGTTCAAATGATTAGAAACTAGATTTACATATGAAGAATATCAGGGGAATATGTGGCACCAAACTTCCTAGTAAAATATTTTCCCATTTTCGTTCATTTTTATCTGCTGGGGCCAGAGAGAGTACGTTTAAGTTGGTCTTTTCTCTGTGCTTGGAACTAAAACAGAATGTGCTTAATATATATGTGATTTTGTCACCCAATTCCCATCTTATCAGAAAGAATCACTACATGAAAGGGAATAAAATGTTATGGGGACTTCAAACTTGATTTTATTCTTTTGGCTTTTAAGCTTACTATCAAACTAATCTTGACTTTCAACAAAGTAGTACTAGTGGTAGAATTAGGAGCCACTAGGCTTGTCAACTGGGGGACAATTATCACTAAGTGTAGCTAATACAAATATTGTAAATTTAACTAAAGCCATTTCTAGTAACAGGAGTGCTAGATGTGCATCTGTGTGTGCTCATCTTCTACAAATTAAGAGCTGAAAGTTTCATAGTGAATGGATAGTAACTGGAACCCAATTTATGCAGTACTTTGCTGCTGAATTCATACCCTGTGAATCATGAAGATTAAGACACTGAACATGCTCAGAAAGTAGACAGAAGAAACCCATTTGCATAAGTACTGTTTGAACAGAAAAAATGTTCCTTTAGTCAAATGCCAAGTGATCACTTCAATCTCAATCAAGCTCAGGTCTGTAGGAAACCTAGTTGGTTCCTGTGTGGCCAAGCCAGTGGTGGTTCTCTTGAGGCTGAGCCTCGGGTCTGATACATTGTGTTAAATCGGAACCCCCTTTACAGTGTTATTATCTCCCCCACTGCTTTAATTTATGTATTTAATCTTAGTTTCCAGAGTGCAATATGGATAATTACTGGAGAACTGTAGAACCTTACAAGAGATTTTTTTGATTTTATAAATTTGTACCACATCTAGTATAATAGAACACCTTTAATTTCTTCAAAAAAGACAATTATATGCTAATAGAATATCTGAATAAAAATTGGTACCTTGTGCTAGATTATGTTTTCTGCCTGCTAATTTATATTAATACAAGTCAGTGAGGAATTTTTAATGAACCTTTTAAGCCACAGACTGGCAAGTCTCGGTATATCCTACACAGGCCATACCTTTCCTTAACACAGTGGGGACAAAAGAGTATCAGACAGTACGAAAAGTTCAGAATTTCTATTATAGAAGATGTCACAAATGCTGTCTAGAATTAATGTGTAAAATGGAAAATATAGACCTTGATGCAAGGAACAAACTGATCCTAAGAAATATCATTATAAAGTTTGGATTTTTATGATAAATGTTGTTACTTATAAACCCCAAATAAAGGTGTATGTGTGAACATTTTGAAGCAAATGGATTTTCTTTCATGTTAATTGTGTAGAAAAAAATTTCTTTAAAGTCCAGATCATATGGTTGCTAGATTGATTGTAGATAACCATGTTTAAGTGGGGTATGCTGAAAACATTAAGGACAAAGTACCCTGACTTTACTGTTCCCATTTTCATTCTCTTTTTCTACAGCATATATCTAAAGGCCCATTGTTGTAAACTTTTTAAACAAATATATCCACACATTTAAGAAATCAGAGACTTGAAGTTCACTGTTAGTAGACAGACATACAATTAACATGCTTGCAGGGAGAGGCAGTACCAACCACTAGTCACTGAACTACACAGCACCACTGTGCAATATTTTAATTAGAACTGATTGCTGTGTTATTAAGATAATTTGGTCTACATGACTATGTCTAACATTTTTGGTGGGGCATAGATAGCATAGAATAGGAAATGTTTATTGTACTTTCTTTTCCTGTTTTTGTTTTTCATTTGGTAATGGGGTATGATAATATTTTCTATGATGAATTACTGTGGAGTGTGTCTGTGGGTAGAATTACAGTGTAGTGCCAAACCCTCATTATCTGTCTTCACAGAGTTATTAATCATGTATCATCACATATGTCACATATGTAAATGTCTTAGAGTTAAAATATTTATTAGTTTTACTGTGAACAAATACAATTAACAGTGTGAAATCCAAAGAACAATGGATGAATGGAAGGAAGCCTATTATTAGTGCCACAACTCAGAGGTGTAGGGTTGACTAGGTGTAGACAAAAATTTAGAGTATAGAATTAAAGAGACTAAGGTTCCAAGCCAGACTGGAAGATACTTCCAACTTCCATGGAAGTCTCTTTAAGTCTATACCTCAGTCATTTACATATTTTATATTAAGATGAACCTGTTGTTAGCTGCCGGAATAGACATGGTTCTAGGTATACCATGTAGTATTACACATTTGATGTTTTTAAAATGAAGATACTAATTTAAAGGACAAAGGGTTTTTGAGTGCCCCATGTTTGCATTGTATGTGTAGAAGGTGATTATTAAAATAAAACTTGCATCCTGACAGCTCATTTTAAATACAAGGAACTGTGTGCGATATGGTAACTGATCAATTTCAAAGAAGTCCTGAATAACTGGGGTATGAAAGTGTAACATTTTTGTGCTGGAACCATAATTCTGTGGTATTGAGTTATGGTTGTATATGAAAGCTTATATCAATGTCAGCAAGTGAATGGTGATCAAGAATGAGGCAGAGACCCAGGACAATGTCAAGACTATCATTAAGGCAAATTTTCTTATACTAATAAAAGTTTTTAAAAAGGATTTTATTTTTTAAATTCTTGATGATAATCTTTCAGTGAATTTGTGCTATGAAAATATAGAAAATATTCAGTGAATAAATTAATGAAAGAAGAGGAATGGAGGTGGTATTAGTTTTGCTTAGTTTGAAATAAAACACAAATAATAAGTTAAATACATAAAATTAGGGACTTACTTAAAGAAAAATGGCATTCATTGGGTTTTTAGATGATCCAAAAAACTCACTTCATTGTTTAAAGAGAATGAGAATGGATATGTAAACTTCTGTTTCACAGGGCCAAACTTCATCTGCATGCATTTAGCTTGAGATTTGCAAAGTACTGAAGAACATTTCCAGTGTACCCATTTCTAGTTGAAATATTTCACCTGCAAAAAATGGGTACATTTTTCAATATAGCAAGTAATATTCAGCAGAACTTTATGCTTAATTGGGTTTTTGTTTGTCAGTTTGCTTTATTTTTTCAGAAGATATTACAAAATGACAAATATGCTAGATAGAAAATGGATTTTGTTTAGAGAATGATACCCAGTAAACTGTATTGATGGGATGTGGCATTAGGATGTGTCTGCAGAGACTATGGAAAACAGAGCAGTAAACATACTTACTGGATCATACTTGCAGTTATCTTCTAGTAGATTCTGAATGGATGACCTCATCTAAGTTCCAATCATACAAAACTAATTTCTAAAGCCACTCAAGGGCTGCAATGCAACTTAACAAATAATATTTGCAATTCTGTTTTAGAAGTTATAGTTCTTGTTTCCAACAAGATGGTGTAAATCTGTCTTGCCACCATGATAGCACCCCAGCCAGTCTCAGAGTCTGGTGGCTGCCTTCTCTGACCTCTCTTAGGGTATGCATGGTAAGATCCATTCATTGACTTCCTTTGGGAGTTAATTCTACTGTGTGGTTGTTCAAAGAACTAAAACATAACTTTTTTGCCCCCAAATGTAAGTTCAAAGTACCTATTATTTAGCTCTAGGGCACTGATCTTTTCTC
Organism: Cricetomys ansorgei; assembly: GCA_026225945.1. Classification (NCBI taxonomy): domain Eukaryota; kingdom Metazoa; phylum Chordata; class Mammalia; order Rodentia; family Nesomyidae; genus Cricetomys; species Cricetomys ansorgei. The sequence goes on from JAMJFZ010000199.1 coordinate 830,917, forward strand.
TTATTCAGAGATTGTGAATAACTCCCTTTCTCCATTTGTATTGTTCAATTGAAGTTATAGATGTGATCCAGTATCTAGTAGTCCTAGCTTCCCTGTGGCTTCCTGCAGAGATCTGTTGTCCGCTCCTTCTTCACTCTACACTTTATCACTCACCCCTTCTGTCAGGTCTGCTCCCTCTTCCCCTATGGGTTTCTTTTGTCCTTTTCATTATACAGTGGGAGCCTGCTCTAGACCACATTATCCCTTTTGATCGTCATGCTAGGACTAAGTGGCCCCTAGTATTCATCTGTCACAAAGCTCTTATCATCTAGTCTTTATTTTATGACTGTCAGCTGCATGGTTTTCCTCCTCTAAACCTAGTGGAACTCAGAGACAGTTTAAGTGCCCAAAATTCTATTCCAAAGCTACTCAGATTATGGCTTTCCTGAGACTGAGATCTCATTGATCTCTAAAAGAAAATATATGATTTCATAACTCTAAACTTCCCCTAAGGTATCAGCAGGGCAACTTTGGAAGGCCACGAGACTGCATTAAATTCACAAAGGATTCATCAAAGATTATATTTTCCACACTATCATGAATTCTGAATTTAAGGAAAATAATTGTGAAATAGTTTGTAAATAGGTAATATATGAAGCAAACACTTTATTTCAGGGAAGATGGACTCAATAGACAAGGGACCACCTCATGGCAAAACATTATCCTATCTTGAGGTCACAATTCAATTGATAACTATTAATGAATTACATGATTTTGTTTTTCTTTCAGCTCTGTAAAACTGGATATGAGCGCAGAATACATTCCACAATGGTACTGCATGGTTTTAATAAGATCATCAATGTAAATGTTTCCAAACATACACGCTTGCTGTATTTATTATGTTATTGTAGGGATAACACTATTTTAGTTGCCCTGTACTTATGGGTCCTTTTGATGTGGTGAATATATCAAAATAGGTAATTATTAATATACTTAACCCAGTTAATATAATATTTGGAATTCTTTGAAGTATATAGAATACATGTTATTTGAAAAATGGTGACTGTAACCGTCCTACACTACAATAGAATCATTTACCTTAAGTCTAATTTGCTATAATGATAAAAAAAAAAAGAGTGAGTAAATAGTGTTTCTCTCACCTCTGGAAATCACCACATTGTTGACTGTTGTAAACATAGGACACATTGCTAGACTAGAAGTTAGAAATGTAACAGCGGGATACTGGCACAACAAAATTTCATATCAGTCTTGGCACCAGAGTTGAATGGGGCTTTGACCCTTGGCTTACTTCAACTCTTTTCTACCTCATCATTTACTAAACTCATAAAGGAAGTACAGCATACTAGAAAGCACACATGTGAATAAGGGAAGTGATTGTTAACATTGAAATACCTCCTCTATTCTCACAACTGTCTCAAGAATACAGGGTGTCAGCCAATGCTGAAGGGCTCACCATGCCCCCAGGGATAGCTATGCATGTGACCCAACATATTTGTGTATCTCAATGTTATTTTTAATGTCAAAGATTTTGATGCTTCATATAGGATAGAGTATAAAATAAAATAAACAAAGTCAGTATTGGATTACCAATTGTGGGGTTGGGGATTTTCTGATGAGAAGGCTCTTGCTTTCAGCTATCTTAGTTGCTTGCATTTCTTTACATACAGAGTACTCCCCAACATTACAAAGACTGTGTGACTGTGAATGTTGTATTTACATACTTAGCTATGTGTGTTTGTGACAACATTTAAAGAAAAAGAGGTGATGAACTTGAGAGAGAGCAATGGAGTACACTGGAAGAGAGAAGGGAAAAAAGGGAAAAGAATAAATGATGTAATTATATTTACTTTAAATAGACAGAGTCTGCACAATTCTATGAAATAGATATTAATGTCTGCAGGAAGAATGAAACTCTGTTCTTGGAAGTGAATTTTGTGGATATCAGCATAAATGTGTATTTAAGGAATACAATACATGAATACATGCTTATTCAACAAAAGTGTAGTAGGGTTTGTTCCTAGAACAGGAGCAAATGACACCTGAGTTTTTAATTGTCTCCTACAACTATTATGATTATGTTCAATTATAATAAAATCACATTTTTAATTAGAAAAAGAATCAACATACAGCAAAAAGTCAAATAAAATGATAATCTTTTACATCATTAACATGATTGTCTAAATTGTATTCTTTCAGCAAACTACCAATTGTAACCAGGGAGCTCCTAAACGATGCTCCACTTGCCCAAAGTGGTGGATTCTAAGCTTCATCAAATCTACTGATTAATAAGGTTAAAAGAAATCCATATAGCGTAAGCCAGGACAACTATGATGAGTTAATGAAACCACATGGCTGAGGTTCCTGGATTTGTAGCAAAACTTCTTTTCAGCCTGATTCTGCTCCCTATTACACTGTTCAACAAGAGATGATCTATAAGACACTCCCTAAAACAACTTGATGACTAATATCAGTGTGAGATTTGCTTACTGGAAAAACCAAACTGTAACAGAGTGAGTTTGCTAAAGAATATGCTGTTTCCCCATCTGGATCATCTCTTAGTTCACCAACTGATTATAAATTTCACTGCTTTAGGAGAATTGTAGAACAACAGTTATTCAGCCTTTTGGCTTACCTTTCTGTAACTGGGTTTTTATTTGACAGATGATGTAATAAATTTTACATTTTTAAAATTTTTAGTTGAATGTGAATATTCTATCCTTTTCAACAGATATATTATTTTAAAAGATTCAGTGTGACCACACGCTTTCCATGTAAATGTATTATTTAGGTATGATTTGTGGATATTTTGATTTATTTTATTTATATGCATGTGTATCTAGGCTATATATAAATCTGTGTACCACATGTATGCCTGGTGCCTGTTGGGGAAGAAAGAAGAGAACATCAAATCCTCTTGGAATTGGAGTTGCAAAGAGTTGAGTGCTGAGAATTGAACTTGGATCCTCTCATAGATTTTAACTACTAAGCCATTTCTATAACTTTGACTAATGGACTTCTCGACAGTGGATCTACAAAGCTGTTTTGCTTTGCTTTATGACATAGACTCATTTACTTTCTCTTAGCTCTTCATGTCCAAAAATAAAGTACTTTATATCTTGTCCTGCAGGATATTTGCAATTGCCTGACTATTTTACTTTTTATTTCTGGTTGTTCTTTAGAATTTGTTTTTAGCATAAAAGCATTTTTATTTCATCTATCCCTTCTATGCAGGAGCTACTGAAACGTAAACAATTAAAAATAGCTAGTAGTTCTTACAGCAACCATGCAGTGATTCATTTGTAGTGTGCATAATCACGTCCTAATATATGTGTTTTCTAAACTCAGATGTATCTATTGGAATGCATTCCTTATGCCAAGAAAAATTGACCTTTTATGGTGGAGTAAAAGTATCTCCTAAAATTTGTCACTTTTGAAAATATAATTTTAAAGTTAAAATGTGGTACCATATTGTCCCTCTGTAGTATATTAGTATTCCTAAATAATAAAATTCTCCTTTTTCAATAAGGTGACCAGCTTTGTGCCTAAGAACAACAATTTTTCTTTGACTACAACCCTTAGGAGTTCTGAGTTGTCTTCAAAGACAGTTGGTGACACATACCCTTAAAAAGAACTGAGGCATTTTAATATCCTCCAAGAACACAGAGGTACACAGAGGTCTTATTTTCATTGCTCTAAGGAAAACGTACATCACACTTCATTTCTCTAAATGAAACTATGTAAAGTTTATTTTCTCAACTCATATTGGAAGGAACATTTATTCTATCTACTAGTCTGGGCTCATGCTAAATATCAAAAGTGATAATGCATCTCAAAATATGGAGTTTTATCCAAATAGAAAAGGAACGAACAACACGTCAGTGATGTCTCTGAAGGAATTGCTTTCTACACAGGACTCATGATTAAGTAAAAAGTTAAAAATTATATTTTTTGAGATGTTCCTTAATCGCAATAAAGGTAAGAATATAGAAATTTTGCCTCTTAGTCTGCTGCCAACTATCTAAAATGATCTGAAGAGATAAGTTTTAGTATATTCTGGACCTACCTCAATCTGATCTCTGGACTATTCTCAACCAAAATTAATTGTTTCATATTCTTCTTTCTCAGGAATCCTTAGCTTCTTACATTCAATTCTTCATTGTCATTAGTATGTGCTGTGATATATATATATATATATATCACAATTTAACCTGAGTTGGCCTCAAACCAGCTATGTAGCCTAAGGTGACATTAACTATATTTTCCTACTGTTTTCACTTTTGGCATTCTAATGTTATAACTCTAGACTATCATACCGATGTGCCAGAATAGTTTATTGACCTCAAGATCTGTTAAAATATTATTGCATAATGGTTCTTTTAAAATAATGGAGAAAGCGAATGTTATTTGCAAAAGTGGGTAAAATACAGTTGGAAAAATTTTCATTTTCTGCATCACATTTTTTTTTTTTTCAAAATCAATCATCTATCTGAAATAACAACCTACATAAATTAGGTGACGGAGTGTTCATAGCAAAATACCTGTTCTAAGGACCGAAAGCATGTAGAACGATAAAAAGCCAGAACACCAGGGGTGTGTGCTGCTTTTCTAAATGCCCTGGGAGTTCACACAACTAACTGAAATCAGCTCCACGAACTGTGAGGCGTCTGGCCTCCAAAGGGATCTGCATTCCTGTGCATTCACCAACATCCACACACATACTTACACATAATTAAAAATAAAAGAAATACATCTTTAGAAAGAGCACTAGAACTCAGGTTGAGATTGATTGACCTTGATTTAAAAGATAAGACCTTTAGCTCTTTTATGCTAAGGTTTTAGTAACATTTTCAGGGATATAATTTGTATGTGTTTTGCAACAAAATCTCCTAAAAGTAAAGAAAAAAATATTAAAATCAGTATGAAATCCTTATTTTATAGTATACTAAGTCTGTATTCATCTGGGAAAATGAATTAGAAGTGAGTAGGACCATAGTGGTTCATTGAACAGACTGCAACTGAGGGCTACGAGTAGGACTGCTTTCTTATCACACAGCTCTCACTGGTTCCTGTTTTGTTTTCCCCCCTCGTCACCGAATCCCTGCAGTTTTTACTTCTTTTGAGAAGCTGGAAACTAAACCCACCTCTTTTAAGTGTACACATGAACCCTTCTGTCCTCTAAGAATGAAGCATTTTACCTCTCTCAGAAATTCAACCAACCATTTCTTCTCCTCATAACTCAGCATGGTAAAGGAGTATTTCCTATTCTACTTTTAGCTACCTACTAGGCAATTTTTGATTCCTTCAAGACTGTTCAGGAATAGAACATTTGAGGAAAAAGACAAGCCTTGTGGTAGTGGAGCCTGCCTGCATATTTCTCCACGTGGCAGGTGTCCAACAATATAACTCTGAAGCTATTTGTGTTGGCTCTTCTGAAAGCCCCTCCTCCTTTGAGACTACCTGAGGACTCAGTTTGCATAAATGATAGACATTTTTATTGGATTCCTGTTAAAACCATCATCTTTAGGACTCAGACGTTATTCCCTAAAGACATTTTATTTCTCTATTTCTCCTGTCTCCACAGTTATTTCCATAAAGTGGTATTATTACAAGATTCTACATGGCATACTAATGTTTATAATGTCTATAGTGTTATAGTGTCAGATTATAAAACCAAAATTTTTGAAGATGTAAATTAGTGTGGGATAAATATATTTAGTATGAATTCTAGCTTGTAAGAGAGATCATAAATAAGTAGATAGCTTATGGCAATAGTACATGAATTTAATAAATCAATAAATTGTTGGATGATAAATGGGGAGTATATAAATAGGGAATATACAAATAGGTGATGGGTAGATAGATACACATAGATGGTTGCATAAGCCAGTAAAACATACAAGTTATGAGCTTTTCAAAATCACCAACACCTTGTTTTCTTGCAAGGTGTTGGTGAGAATGTACTACATAACTTTGGTGACAGAGGATTTCATAATTCCTGAGTTTTCTGCAATAAAAAAATATTCATTTTGGTAAAAAGAAAATGAGGATACATGCTATCTTTTAAAAACATTTTATAGAAATTTTAGTTGAAAAAAACATAATCTATTTTAAAAGTCGATTCCTATAGAAATGTCAGATACAGGCAGCAGGAAATAAAGGGGAATGTGACACTCACACTTCAGAGAGATTTTCTAAAAGGGTTATTAAATGATTAAATGATGCTTTCCTGAAATGTATGTTACCTTGGAGACTAAGGTTGCATTTTCATTTGAATAGGAATTTAGCACATGCAATAGCAAGGACCTTAAAAATGACCCTAAATTCGAATGCCTAAATTCAGTTCCATTGTTTTTGTTTGTTTACTTATTTCTTTTAAGATTATAATATAATTACATCATTTCCCTCTTCCCTTTCTTCCCTTTTAACCTTCCCATATACTTCTCCTTTCTCTCTTCAAAATCCATTGCCTTCATTTTCAATTAACTATCACTACACACACATTTGTATGTGTGTGCATTCTGAAATACTACCTGCTCAGTATGTATAATGTTACTTATACATTTGCTTTAAGGGCTGACCATTTGGTATTGGATAGCCAATTGGTATGTTCTTTCCTGGAGAAGAATATTCTTCTGCTTTAAGCATTCCTTAGTTGTCTCTAGTTCATTGTGCTGGGTTGAGACCTCATGGGCTTTCCCCTGTCCATTTTGCCATATCTGTTGCTATTGTCCTTGTTCAGCTCATGTTTAGGCAGTAAAGTTGCTAAAATTTTATTGGTGTATCATCTTACATTTCCAGGAGACACAGACTCACTTTGGCCTTCCCAATCCTCTGATTCTTACAATCTTTCCAGTGCCTCTTCTGTGGTGTTCCCCACATCATAGTGCATGAGTAGCTCTGTAGACTCATCCATTGGGCTGGGCTCCACAACTCTGCATTTTGAGTGGTTGTGGTCTTCTACTCAACTAGAAGAAAACCTTGCTTGGTACTGAAAATCTGAAAACTACTTAGGGTTAGAGAAGTCATGGATCTTGGAGAGGAGCCTAAAAAAAAAAAGCACAATCTCTACCTACATTCTAAATATCCACCATTACGCCCAAGGATAAGTGTCCTCCTTGCTCCTCATCTCTTCTCTTTGCAAAAGACAGAGTCCACTACAGAAAGGTGTTGTGTTTCAAAGCACATATGGACTCAAAGGGAAAGTCATATGAATAGGGATGTAAAAGCTGTGTTCATATGTGTGATGCTACCACTACAGAGGCCAAGACAAGAGGACTGTTAGGAGGCTCTGGCCGAACCTGGACAGCACAGTGAATTCCAGGTCATCCTGAGTTACAGTGTAAGAACATGTCTCAAACAACAACATTCCAGAAACAACAAACAAACAAACAAACAAAAATGGAAGTAAAGGATAGTGTTGTTAAGACTAAGTCAAGGCCATGAATAGATTCTACCTCTAATTCTGTAGAGGAAATAACCTTTGAGGGTGGGACTTTACCTTCCTGAGCTATGAGGGGAAAATAGTTCAGCTTTTGCACAGTACTGGGGAGCAAACCCAGGGCCTCACCCATCCCAGTCAACCACAGCCTCACTATATTTTCAATTCCAGGCTTGTTACACAGTCATTTCATTAGCCCTAGGAAATGATTGATAAAACCTTACAATATCAGGCTCTACTTTGGACTTAATACATCACAATGCTCAAAGATGTGACTGCTCTATAAAATATGATGAGAGAATATTTATGGGCAAATGAGAGGGATTTACAGAAAGGGCTTCTTCAATTACCTTTGTGCTGTGGATGCACAGATGAATCTTACACTCAAAGGATGCTTTAAGCAAGCTGCTGTGAGCTCTTGCTGTGCCCTCATATGCTGGACTGCAAATATATGGATGGGGTAGAGTGGGACTCAGATTTAGGCATTGTTTTCTCATACAAATGACATATTTTCCTTTTCTTAAGCCCAAAATGGATGTATATTAAACACCCCCATAATAATGGAAATTGGGATCCATAGAAAATATTTAAATCAAGGAGGTGCCTTTAAAAATCTTACCACTTAGCACAATTCCAACTGAGAAACAGAGGGTGGTAGCTGGTATCCATGGCTTTAGAATATATTAGTGTATTGAGAGGGGTAACAAAACTCAATAAAAGCTACATCTGATTTTGTTTATAAGAAAGGATTGGCTTTCTACATCCGTGGCCTGGAAATTAAAATGACTGTTGTGAGCCCTGTAGCAGGGCAGCAGTGAGCAATCAAGGCAGCCAGGGCCTATTGTGCAGTGTAAGCCAGAGTTCTCTGGCTTGAAGTCAGCTTCACAGTGAAAAGAATATGTAAGAGAAAAAGATTTTGTTGTTTTCTGCTAATTTTCTTGCCCTACTAGTGTTGCCCAACATTTACATTCAGGAACTTGAGGTTAGGGCTTGTTAAGCTGCCCTAAATCATTAAAATTAATCTTTCCTGCTCAACTGAAGTAAGAAAAAAAATTATATGCTTTCAACTTAAATTTTTTTTATGTTTATTGAGATCTAATAAGTTACGTGCTTTGTTATTGTTGGCACTTTTGAAATGTAATTAATCCATTTATTTTTAATAAAGATTATTTTAAGTTATAATTACATATGAGTTTTGCTTTTTTTCTAGTTTCTTTCTCTATACTCTTACAAGGTTAACACCATGTTGCAAAGTTTTATAAAAGGGATAGTTTATCATAATAGCACCACAGTTTAATTTTGTTTGCAAAGACTTTTCCACAGAATAAGTTTCAAGATAAATTAGTGATATGGCTGCTTCTACAAGAAGTATAGCATAATTTAATTTATAAATATATTTGACAGCAGGATTTCAAAAGATTGAAAATATTTTGAGTTGCTGTTTCTGGTAAAAAAGAATAAAAAGCAAGCTGAAGATAGAGCTTAGTGTCTTCACTGTGAAAGCACAAATGTGGGGGAAGCAAAGTAATAGAGACCAGATGTAATAATACTGGCATGTACTTTGTGCCTAGAGTAATGGAAATGTACCCTATCTTTAGATGAGCTCTCTCAAATATCAGAGAGAACATATGGTACACGTCAATCAACTTACTGCTGAATTTTTTGGTGTTAGCCTACAGTGAATTGGTTAAGAGACAGATCATTTTTATTCAGAGAGGTAGATTGTAAAATGACAACATAACCATGGTACAAAATCTGCAGAGATGTGAGCAATAGTTTTCTTTTTTTTCACAGACATTTTGACAGTCATTTTGTATGTTGAGATTTAAATTTCAGAACTTTTAAGCTGCGGTTAATCATTAAAAACTCATCATTGCAAAGCTATGGGACATTTAGTTGTGATCAAAGAAGGTACTGATGAGTTGGTCAGTACGTTTTTAGTCCCTATATTATCCAGTTAGGGCAAATATTTAATGCAGCTAATGCAGATTTATAAAGACTTTGTGACTATAATTATTTTCTGAGGACTACATTTAGTTAATTATAAAACATGATGTTTTTGCAGCATGAGTTTCTGTCTTTTTTCTCTTTAAGTTAAATGTGTATTCAATTGACCTCATGACCCAACCAGCTACTGTATCCTGGAATTTATTCACTTATTGCTTTTTTCCAAGATTCAGAAGGGGTTACACTGCTCTTCTGGTGTGGTTTAGAATTATGGCAAAGGAACTAGCATTGTTCTGAATCACCCTCTCACAAACATATTTATAAAAGTCATAAATAACATCATATTTAGTTCATTTTCAAAATTTTATATAGCAGTTTCATGAAGATATTATATTGAATTATTTTATATAGATGAACATACAACCTTAATAACAGTTGAATATATGAAATTTCTAGACATTGAGTCTCCTTGGAAGACCCTTTTGTGGATGTATCTTTTTTTAATCCCTCCTTATTAAGCCTGTGTCATTATGACTATCAAAGAAAGAATTCTGCAGCAAAAGGTAATTTAAAAAAAATCCGTGACACTAAAAATTCTGATAATTATAGGATATGGCCTACTTATAAAAATGAGAAAGATAATTGTACCCAGGAACCTAGTCAAAAGTATTAGTTTTATCTTTGTAAATCCTGGAAACCAAAAATTAAAACAAAAACATAACACACATGAATATATATATATATATATATATATATATAAATAAAATATATGTATGAAATTGAATTGAAATTTCTGATATTGTAAATACACATATATCATTAGACACCATTAAGTCTAATGCCTCTTTATATAAGTATATAAGTATATTGCCTCTTTATATAACATTCAAAATTCTGTGTTTCAACATGGTAACAGTTTCATGAAGTTTTGATGGGAACAAAATAAAAAAGTCACAAATCAACACACTATTGCTCCTAGGACTAACTGATTTATCACTCTGTGCTGTGTAGGTGTGTCAGACTTAGGGTACCACTCTCATATCCACCCAGGTGCACAGCTCCCCTATATCTTTAAGATAAAGTCAAAGTGGCTTGTAGATGGTATCTCTCAGGGCCAGGTACAGTCTGAAAAGCTCCTGATTTACACAATAAGGTGTAGCCCAAATCATGCCACCAAGCCTGTCTCAACTGTAAGGAAATTTTAGTCAATGAAGAATCCATTCAGCTTTTAGAGTTGAAAGTGGCTTAGAGAGCATATTATCTGGTACACTTGTTTCTTTCTTTACATTTTTTTCTTTTATTGAAAATAGATTTTATCTTATATAATCTATTCTGATTATGGTTTCCCCTCCCTCTACTCCTCCCAGTTCCTCCCTACTTCTCCTCACATTCAGATCCCCCTGTTCTATCTCCCATTAGAAAACAAGTGGACCAATAGAAGGAAAAGAATCCAAGGGAAGGTCCAAGAACCAGAGACTTGTTCAGACACTCAGGAATCTCATAAAAACTCTAAACTTTAAACCACAATATACATTATATACACAATATACATTAGGCAAAGGACCTGTACAGTGAAAAAGAAGAAGAAAAATTTATAAATAGAATAGAATAAAATAATAAAATGAAATTATTTTGAAAAGGAAAAACCCTGACACAACATTGTAAAAAAGGGAACCTCAAAAGATGCTGTTGAGTTCATTTTCTGTTGGCTATCTAATTCTGGGCATTCAGATTACCATTAAGAGTAGTTTGTTTCCCCAGTGAGATGCCCTTGGAAGAAACTAAATTTTAACTTGCAAGTGGTTATTGATTGTACATGTCTTCTGGGTTAGGGGAGGAGCATGTGCTCACTACTGTTGTAGAAGTTTATTTTTAATTATGTATAAAACATTTGTTTTGTGCACAGTTGGGTGAGGGGTTGTCTAGATCTTGGCATTTTGTATTGTCTGCAAGTGTTAGATTTATGTGGGAAATGTTTAATTGGCCATGGTCCTCATGTGCTGTCAGTAGAACACCTGAGGAGTTCTGAATCAATAAAAGCAGCTGAGCTCAGACAGTCCGGGTTCCACTGACCAGTGTGGTGTTGGCCATGACCGAGGTTCCCTCTGCTGAGGTCTGGCAGGGACTGCACATATGAGAATGCCCGTGTCTCTCTTGGTGAACTGACACAGCAGCTAACTGTTACACACTATTCCTTCAGCTTTAGGACCCCATCTGTTGCAGACCCATGCTGGCCCTGTGTATGCTGCTTCAGTCTATATGAATTTATTTACGCATTTGCCTTTATTTTGCCTGGTGTTCTCCAGCCTCTCTGGCTCTCACACAATTTTACTTCCACTTCCATGGGTTTCTTGAGCCCTGAGGAGAGGGATTTCATGGAGACATCTTATTTAGGACTGAGTGTTCAAAGGTCTCTGATTCTGCATATCTGACTGTGGGTCTTTGTATTTGTTCCTGTCTGCTGCAGGAGGAAGTTTCTTTGACGACGGCTGGCAAGGCACTGATCTATGAATGTAGCAGAATGACATTAGAAGTCATTTTTTTTTTATATTTATTTGTTGTTGTTATTGTTGTCTTTTTTAGACTAGTAATATTTGGTTTTTCCCTAAGTTCCTCTGACATCTAGTATCTGATTCTTGGTTCCCCAAGCAATGTCAAGTATGGGTTCTATCTCATGGAGTGGGCCTTATGTTAGATCATATTGGTTTGTTACTCCCAAAAGATTTGTGCCAACATTGCCCTAGAATTCCTTGTAAGCAGTACACCATTGTAGATCAAAGGATTTCTGGCTAGCTTGGTGTTTCTATTTCTCTTTTGGTAGCATGCAAAGTATCTTCCTGTACCCAAAACACTAGCATGTAGGGTCTAGGTTACATGTAGGCACCAGCTTGACATCTTCCTGTTCCACGAATTGTGCAAGTGTTGTCTTCAGCAAATGCGCTTGGCTGTCAGTTTGGGGAGAGCAACCCATGGTTTTGACAACAGCGTTGGTTGTTTGTAGATTCTTGTGGGGTCCCTTTGGCCAACAACTCTATTAGATGTAACAAAATTCCTTTACAGGAAGCTTTGTTTGGTGACAAGAGATGGCCAGAGAGCACTCTGTCTCCCCCATTATTTGGTGATTTTATTTAGGTTGCCTTCATATGTGTATATATTTTAGAAAGCTTCTATTGTATTAGGTTTCCATACTATTCCTACAAATGCCTCTGAATTTTAGCTGTCTCTCCATGTATTTCTACCCATATAACCCTCTCTCCTCTAGCACAGCTCTCCAGTCACATCCATCCATAATTATCCATTCTCTTTTCAGTTCCTAGAGAGGTTTATTTTTTCCCTCTAGTTACTTATTCTATACCTACACTCCATGATTTTACAGATCATATTTTGGTTATCATTGACTTAGCAACTAATATCCGCATATAAGTAAATACATACCACATTTGTCTTTCTAGGTCTGGGATAATACACTCAGGATGTTCTAGTTCAATCCATTTGCCTCCAAATTTCATTATGTCATCTTTAAATAGCTAAGTAAATACTCTATGGTGTAATGTACCACATTTTCTTTACTCATTTTTCTGTTGAAGGACATCTAGGTTCTTTCCAAATTCTGACTATTATGACTAGAGCAGCAGTGAACATGGTTCAGCATGTGTCTTTGTCATAGGATGAAACAAACATTATTTGAGTATATGCTCAGGAGTGATATAGCTGGATTTTGAGGTAGATTGATTCCCATTTTCCTGAGGAATCACTGCACTGAATTTCGCAGTGGCTGTACGAGCTTGTACTTCCACTAGCAATATACGAGTATCCTTCTTATTTCCCATTCTTGCAAGCATGAGCTATCACTTGTTTTGTTGATCTTAGCTATTTTGACAGAGTAAGATGAAATTCAGTATAGTTTTTTGATTTGCATTTTCCTGATAGCTAAGGATGTTGAACATTTCTTTAAGTGCTCTTCAGCCATTTGAGTTTCCTTTATTGAGAAATCTCTGTCTAGATCTGTATCCCATTCAGCTAAGAAGGCTCCATTTTGTAAATGTACCACATTTTCTTTATCCATTATTTTGATGAGGGATAGCTAGGTTGCTTCCAATTTCTGGCTATTATTAATAGAGGAACAATGTACATGGTGATTCTTAATACCTATCAATGGTATTTGGAAAACAGTATTTGCACCTCTCACTTGGCAGCCATTGAAAATGTGCAGAAGTTTCAACTACCACTCTGTGGTCTTAATGAAGTCTTCACTTCCCGGTTACCATAGCATCAGAAGCTTTGTGTATCAGTGTACTTGGTTTTCATAACACTGCAATGGAATGAACAGATCCTATGTGGACCCTGGTAGGGCAGAGGTTAAAATTCCATTCCAAACACACGACCCTGCTGATTCACTAACAAGTGAGAGGGCACCAGCAGGGGTTCTGTGGCACAGTGCTGATGAACCTAATTGGCAGCAGATGCTCTAGTCTCTGAAAACAAAGGATGGAAGTGAATAAAAAAAAAAAAAGAAAATGAGACTTCAAATGACATCACATTCCCAGTGCACCTTAGTGCTGGAGAAAACCCAAGTATTTGCTATAGAAAGGTCAAATTGATGGTAAAAAGGTATGCTGCCCCTATGACCACTGATGTTTAGACAATTCTTTAAATCTCTTACTCACAAAAGAAAATAATATATACTAGATTCTCTGTGTGTTTTCTACCAATTTCATTGATTGCTCTTAAAATGGGTATAATCTTCAATCATCTGTTTGGGTAATGCTTGTTTCTAATTTGTTTAGAAGGAAGGACAGCATAATGGACACATAGTTTAATCCATCAACAGGATAAGAGTTTGACTCATTATGTGTCTTAGTTAAAACTTTCCATTTCCTTTATTTGTACAGTTAGTATATTCAACTTACAAGAAAGTTGTGCAATAATTTGATGCTTGTCATATTCTATACAACAATATTACCTTGCAGTTATAATAGTAAATGTCAGAAAATATATTTATATGTTGTACAAAGAACATTCTTTACTAAGGAGATGCAAAATACTATAATTTCCTTAATTATACCTTCCATCTTCATATCATTTAAGGTATATATGGGCTTTTGTGCTCATGCTTTAATTTTACTCCTTTAGTCCACATGTAAATCCACATCTGACAAGCTTAAGACTTATAACTGCTTTCCCACACTTGATAGCTTTCATATTGGGCATGTCTAATGATTCTAACCATTATCTCAACTATAGTAAGCATAAGAGAAATAGTGTTTATCACTAAGTAGAACATGTTCTATTTTCTTTTAGTTTCAATATCTTGCAACTCAAGTATTTTTTTAAGTAAGAGAATGAAGAGAGTTAGTATGCATGGATAGAAAATTCATTCCTTAAAAGCTGTGGGTTAGCAGGCAAAATTACTAGGTCAATAAGTGTGAGACCTCTTCAGAAGTTGATCCTGGAGATCATAGAGTCTAGGAACACAATATTGGCTCTTGTTGGTCCTCTGGTTGTCCACCAAAACTAAAGGAGAAGACAACCATTGCTTAAAATACAATCCACGTTGGTTGTATATTATAGAGAAAACAACCTGGAATTAAACTGAAATCTTCTTTCTGTTGGTTTCTGGTTAGTTGTCAAAGTACCAGAAAGTTGTGACGGAGGCAGGTAGATAGAAAAGGCATCAAGGATCTTACCAAGCATAATCCCTAAAAACAAAGAACTCAAACTGTATTGTACTGTATGCCTGTCTGTACACACTGCCATTTGGCTATTAGTTAAACAACTGTCCTCTGTTTGACTTAGAGGTACATTCCAAAGGATGAAATCTAGGCCAGACTCAGGAAACCTGTTTAGCAAGCATGACCAGGGAGGTCATAGGCCTAATTGAGGTACTTGCTACTATTGCTTAACTAAATTAATATATATATATAAAAGTCACTTTGATAAAGTCACCTTTTTTCACTGTCACTTTGTAACTAGTGAAAGTGTGAAAGACATGGCTATGTATTTATCTGATTCCTTTGTTTCAAAGTAAACATAAAAATCCTTACTCAGGATCTTTTGTGTTACTTTAATACATAGATGAAAAGATGACTCCTAAAATATTATCTTTTATGTATGACATTGTTTTTAATTTAAAAATAACAGTTAAAAGAAGACAACTATGAAAGCAAAACAAGTACATTAGACTTATTTCCATTAATTTTATTGTCTTAACAGTTTCAAATTTTTTACTTGCTAATCATGTGGTGTTATTGGCAAAGTGTTTTACTAAAACTGTATCCTATTTATGAATTAACACAGTATATCCACTAATCGTGAATTACTCTTGAGCTGTGCTGAAGAGAGGCAGTCAAAAACCTTTGGAGAAATACTGGCAAAACCTCAGATGTAATGATGGTAGAAATGAAACAATACTGGTGAAAGAAATCATTGATGAGGTCCAGTCCCTCACCTGTTCCCTTTGACATATGTGTTCATTAGAAGAAAAATTCCCTAGAAAAATGATTTCTATATCTTCATATTTAAATCTGCAGATATACCATACACCTTAGTAGTATCCATTCAGATTGAGAATTATAGACTTTTGTTACAATTTAAAAGAAAATCAAATGCATTGGATAACAGCCTGAAATCAAATCAGCATTTTTATACAAAGCTAATTATCAGATAGTAAGATATAAAGAGACAACAGGATATTTTGTGAACAAAGGTGCCCTGTTATCTAACATTTAGATAAGCTGATGTAAATTAAATCAGAAGCATAGAGATTTGTATTGCTTTAAGAATGCATTTTGTTATTTTTAAGAGTTGAAATTAGCAAGAAATTCATTGTCATTCTCTCGATTCACACCATAAAATCAGTTTTGATGTACGAGACACAGTTCTATCATTTCTATTCATTTGGGTGTTTAAACAAGGCTCTTTGGGGTTGAAAGGCAACTGTCATGTCTTCCCTGTGAGTCTATTATGTATTCATTACTCCATATTTCTGTGCACGGCTGGGATGAAAGAAACTATCTAACTGGGATGAAGGCAGCTCTATGACCTCCTGAGGAGCTCTGGTCTCCTGGACTCATTATATGGAGCTTAAACCACAGAGAAGGGCTAATGTCACATTAAAGTGTAGACTAAAGTGCTCATGAGTGATGGCATGTGGTGACTTCTAATGTTGGCTCTACTCTCTTGCCATATTCTTAAAGGATAGTGTGAATTGTGGCCGTAAGTACTGACCTTGGCAACATCTCCCTTTTCATTCTCTGTGGATGTGATGGAATTTTGTGTAGTAAATGGACTCCGGTATGGTAATACTGATATATCTGGAAACAAAATTTTAAATAAGTTTTGTCCTGAACTAAGTATCTAAAACATGTTTATTTTTATATATGACTAAATAGAATTATTATTTTAGCCTCTTCATAGGCTAATTTTTTAGGCAAAATAATTCAGTTGATAGGAAAAAAATAATTACCTGTGTAAGTTTTAACCTTGAGCAAATTCCAATATCTTTAATGCCTTAAAACTTCTCAGTTCAATTGTTTTCATTTTCAAGATTTGTTTTATTTTTGAATTAGGTTATAATTACGTATGTGGGGAGCAGAACCATGAGGAGACAGAATCTAAGGTCATGGTCAGCTATATAACAATTTTGAAGCCTGCTTGGGCTACATGAAACCATTCTCAAAAAAACCAAAAACGTAGCATGTTTCTATTGTACTGCATCCCTGCCAGCACTAAATGCAGTTTATGGCTTTTATTTGTATGTGTATTTTTTGTTTTGCCGTTTTTGGTTCTATATATCTTATCAAAATTATATTTTATTGTGATTTGGGTTTGCATTTCTCTGGTCATTAGTGATATATCTATATCCCTTTTGGATAAAGATCTATTTAGGAGCTAGAGAGATGAGTCAATGGTTAAGAGCACTAGTTGTTCTTCCAGAGGACTCTGCTCAATTCCCAGCACCCACGTAGAGGCTCATACTGCTTGCAACTCCATCTTCAGGTGGTCTCACATCCTCTGTTGACTTCCCTGGGCATCAGGTATGCATGTGATTTACATACATACACATAGGCAAGACACACATATATAGAAAATAGTAAAAGAAAATTTTGTAAAATGGAAAGATATCTATTTGGATAACTTGTCCATTTTGAATTCAAAATTTTGTGGTTTGTGTCCCTTGTATATTCTGACTTCTAATCTCTTACAAGATGAATACCTTGTAAATAAGCCGTTAATCTCCTTATATTGTAGGTTGTCTCCTCAGTATGGCAGTTTCCTTTACTGTTCAAATCTCTTTCTTTTGATACAATCCTATTTGTCTACTTTTTTTCCTTAAATTTGATTTCACCAGTAATTGTCGTATTTTCTCCATCTATGGTGATGGAAAGTTTTGCTAGGTATCGTATTCTGGGATGGCATCTGTGGTCTCTTATGGTCGACAGCACATCTGTCCAGGCCCTTCCGTTTTTAGAGCCTCCATTGAGAAGTCAGTTGTTATTCTAATAGGCCTGGCTTTGTATGTTACTTAGTCTTTTCCTCTTGCAGCTTTTAATAGTCTTTCTTTGTTCTCTATGTTTATTGCTTTGTTTATTATGTGCTGTTGGGATTTGACTTTCTTTCCTGGTCCAGTCTATTTGGTGTTCTGTATGTTTCTTGTACCTTGATAGGCACTTCCTTCTTTAGGTTAGAAAACTTTTCTTCTATGATTTTGTTGAAAATATTTTCTGTGCCTTTGAGCTAAGTTTCTTCTCCTTCCTCTATTTCTATTGTTCATAAAAGATTTGAATTTTCAGAATATCAGCAGTTTGGGTTTTTTTTTTATGTATTCTTTTTCCACTTTCATGTCTTGAATGGTTTTTATCATTTTCTTTCAGTCTTCGTGTTTTCATAGATTTCTTTGGGTATTTTAAGGTCTTTGTCTTGTGCTCCAGTTAGGTTGTGGTTCTCAGAGTCTATTGTGGAAACTTTACTGGGCTCTAGTGGAGACATACTGTCCTGGCTGTTATTGATTGTGTTTTTTTGTTGGTGTCTAGGCATCTGAGTTTGGGAAGATGGTAATTCAAGCTGCTGATACTGGTCTTGTCTTTGTTGGGTGATTGTTTTGTTCCTTGCTTTCTGTTGCCCTCTCTGGTTCTTGGGAGGGTGTGGTAGCTGTGTGTTTAATGGTAGGAAATTCTTCTGGGATCATGATAGGTGTTGTCACTGAGGTTTCTGGTCAAAATATGTTTCTAGGTATTGGGAACTGACACTTAGGAAAGAAGACGAGAGAATGGGAGCCTGAAGTAGTCCATAGGAGGCACCTGGATATGGGGGCAGAGAATGAGGAGAGGCCACAATAGGTAATCTGTTACAGAGCTGGGGATGAGATTAGAAGATTGGATACAGAGGAGAGGAGGGACAGTGAAGATCTGAAGCTTGCTTACCTGCTCTGCTGGTCTACTTGCTTCTCTGGCAGTCTTGGCTGGTGGGTTCCTAGAGAAGACTTGCTGAAGTTGAGACCTGGGATAACAGAATGAGTGTTGAGGAAGGTTGGGGGTGAAGATCTTTTTGATCTTCTGGAGATATGATTATAGAAGAGGATCAGGCCACAGCAGTTGGTCTGCTCCTCATAGTGCATCGAGTCTGAGGGGTTGGACTTGAAGGAGAGTACAACAGGTGAAGATCTTGGTTTAGGCTACCTGCTTCCTTGACCTGAGTGGACTGTGGGATCGCAGGAAATGCCTGCTACAGTTGGGGGCTGGGGTAGAATAATTAATTGGGAAAGGAAGATTGAAGTCTATGTGATATATCCCTTGGAGATGGGGATTGAAAGGAAGGGGAGACTGTGACGAGTGGTCTGCTACAGAGATATGATAGAGACTAGGGGGTTGCAGTTGGAGAAATGAAGAGAGAGACAAAGATCTGTACTTAGCCTACCTTCTTCTCTGGTCTGAATGACCTACAGACTCCCAGGGAATTGATTTCTGTACTTTTGTTTGGTTCACTTTTTATTACTTTGAGGACTGTTGTCTGTGTTCTAATTGAGATTGTATTAAGCCTGTGAGTTCTTTAGGTAGCATGTTCATCTTAACTATACTGATTCTCGCAATCAAAGGGATGGGGGATTATCTTTCCATTTTTCTATTAGTATTCTCATTCATTTGTTTCATTAATCTTTTGTCATTTTCTCTGTAAAGATCTATCAGTCATTTACTTCCTTGGCAAAATGCATTTCTAGATTTTTTTTCTTTTTTCTTTTGTTTTTGTTATTCTTTTCTTTTTAATGAGTACTGATTTCTTTCCTAGAAAATTTGTAGTTGGTGAATAAAGTATTGCTGATTTTATGCTGATTTAGTAAGCCTGAAAGTTACTGAATTTGCTTTTCTGTTTTAAGACTTTTTTTTTTACTGAGTTTCAGTCATTAGAATGAGTTTAATTTATAGGATAGAGAGATGGTGCAGTTGTTAAGAGCATATTCTGGTCTTATAGCATCATTGAGAAGGTAAGTGGATCATGGGGACACTAATATCATCAATGAACCAGTCTCCAATATATAGCTGAATAGGATTTAAAGGTACTGCCCTGATTTGAGGAAACAGGTCACTGAAGGATGGGACTCAGACTGATGAGTACAACTTAACTTGTCCCTTTTCTTGTTTCTTTTCCCTCTCCCTCTTTTCCTCCTGACTACAACATGACAAGCATCTGTCTCTTCCTCTGCTGTTCTGCCATGATTCTGCTTTCCCATAGGCTTAGAAATAATAAAGGCAGATGATTGTATACTGAACCTCTGAAATTGTGAGCCCAAATAAGTCTTTCTTCTAAGTTGTTTCCTTAGGTATTTTGTGAAAATAGTGAAAACCAGACAGTTCTACATGAAGAATGTTTTATATACTGAAAATCAAAACATATTCTGTAGGTGATAGATGAAATGTTCTGCAAATGTGGAATCCATTTGGTCTCTGTATACTTCATTTCTGACATTCTTTCCTTAAGTGTGTGTGTGTGCGTGTGTGCATGTGTGTGTGTGTGTGTGTGTGTATGTGTGTGTTGCATGTCTATTAACAGAAGAGAAGTGTTGAATTATATATTATTGCTTTAAGTTCTAACTTTCCATTTATACCTAATAATGTTTACTTTACATAATTGAATATTTCAATTTTGGTTGCATATATATTGGCAAAAACTTTCTCCTCTTGAACTGCTCTTTTTATACAACAATCTTCTCTTTGTCTTCCTAATTTTTGAGTATCATTCTTATGTATCTAGTTTAGTTTCACTAAAATTATTATTTTTGAATACTTTTCTTGAATCTATGTATTTGCCTTTGTGGTTCTGCTGCTGAGAGTTTGTATGTTTCTTTATGGGATCATGCTAACATCCTTTTTCATGTGTCTTGTGTTCCTGCATTGAAATTTACACAACTGGCAGATCAAGTTCCAGAACAGTTTTACAGGGTAACTTCCACAGAGATGTGTCCTATACTCTTCATGCTGGCTAGACTCTGTAGTCCTTGTCTCCAGATGGGTAAAGCAGTATACTTCCTGCATCTTCTTCAGTTGTCATCATTATCAGTCATGCCAGGGATGTAGCTGTGGTCTAGGTTTCTGGAATGTCTAAGATTGTTCTTCCACATTTCCCCTACCCTTTGTTAGGACAGATTACTTTAGCAATTTTTCATATGATATGCTTATGTGAGGGCATGTCATGCCTGCCAGGTTCTGCTGGTCTTATCAAAGTCATTGCTGCTGGTTTGCTAGCAAAGGTAGTATGTCTGTGTCAGTTTATGAAAGCCAAACATGTTCACAGTCCCTGTGATGTGTGTATAGGCATAGCACAGAATGTAGCCTTTGGCTTTTAAGGATCATACATAAGATCCCAAGGAATGTTGGAACCAATCTGCTCTGAGTGAGCTGTTTTCCTCTTTCACAAAGGGGAAATAGAGGAACTGACACGTTTCCGGTAGCTTCTGACAGATAATTTTATCTATAGAGGTTTTATTCATGAAAGACATTGGAAGGACTATGAAGCTAGCTTATTGGGCTGGTATGTCAAACTGATGCATATCTCAGCTAGAGGATCAAAAGTGTTCACTGGCTCAAGACAACCACTTGGTCCTGAGGTCTCTGCAAAGTTTAAGCAAGACATAGGGTAGCTCTTTTGCCAGGAGCAGTTGTAGTTTCCTCCAACTGGCCCTCAAATGAGACTCAAGGTCTAAAAGGTTCCTAAGTAGCAAATAACTCAGGGGCTCTTACATTTGTGGAGATGCTTGAAGCCTCCAACTGACTGTTTTGGATCTTAATCAATATAGTATATATGCATTCAGTTCATTCACTTTTTTTCCTATAAGGCCATTGCATGCCTCTGCATTCCATATGATCACTGCCACATGCCCAGTGTTTTTATACTCTGTTGCAAACACCCCAGGGCAATAACAGTTGCTTTTTTCTTATTTTCTATATTTTGTTTCAAAGGGAAATATATCAAACATCTCTAGTCAACTGTATTGTTGATGTAGTCACTTTTATAACATTCTCTGTCTCTTACCATATTCCAGTGTCTACGTATATTGATGTATATTTTGTGACATTTTTAAGGGATGTTCATATTTTGCTTCTCTAAATCATCTGCAGTACCATCACAGTTCATACCAGTGATATCGTATTCACATCAGCAATCCAGACTAATTGAAATCAAAATGAAGACACAGCTCCTAGCAATGAAAAACAACTATACTCTTTATCTGAATTACTTGGAAAACTTTATAATCTGTTTTTCCTCTATCCATAAGGGTAAGTCAGATAGGGCAAATACAACGTCACTCTCCCTTTGGCACCTGATTAAATTTATTTTCATAATTGCATCATATTTATTCAATAATTTAAATTTCAGGTTTTGCATAGCCCGAATTTAAATCATACTCTGAAAATTTTAAAACTTCATCTTTCCCCTTGATATCATTGTCATGACAGAGTTTAGACATAGACGTGGAATAAAGAGAGGAAAATAATCCATATACCACAAAAATAATAATTCGTCGAGTGGTGAAAATTCACTCTCGGTAGAATGCTCTTATAGGGACACACTGTTCTGACTGTACTTCATTTTTAACTGCCAGAGTTCTTAAGAGTAGTTACGTAATTTCCAACATAAAGACAATTCAAACTGACAGGTGAGATAATAATAGTAGTGGTTTGTCTCTTGTGTCAGCCTAACAAGCACAGTGAAAATTATCCTCATATAAACTAGGCACCTTGAAATCCAACAGAACCATTAATAGATGTGTGTGATAAAGAAGCTGTTGCAACGATAATTTCCACTCTGAGAAGACTATGGTGAGGGTTTGACTTTATAAACAAACACATAATAGCATTACAGAAGCCCCAGTCACACCACCCCTTATATTACCGCATGTGAGATTGTATAGGATTTCTTGGAAAAGTAAATAAATAAAATTTATGTATTTTCAGGAGGAAAAGAACAAATTTCATTATTATTCTCATTGGATATATGCGTTCGAAATTTAGCACTGGCATACCCAAATTATAGGAATTCAGTAAGCAGAACTTAGGTTGATAAGATAGTTATAAAGAATTGAATTGTAGATTCATGACGATTTGTGACTTCTCTTATGTTCAAATGCCTATGTCTTGAATTACTTATGGCAGCATTTTTGTTTTAAGCGTTCTTTGGCATTTCCTTTGTGATTAAGTAAATCTGATTATTGTTGCAAATCCCTGCTTCAAAGTAGTTTCAAATTGTTAAAACACCTAAATTTTTGCTTTGACAGCTGTCTGTTGATACTGGGCATACATGCCAGATGTCTCTAAGTCTCCACAGTGAAGCTTTCTCAGTGCCAGTGATGTTTCTATAATGAATGACTCCAATATTGCTACCTATAAAGCTGCCTTGTAACTGCTGGAAGTAACTTGACTCAACTATCCTCAGTGCCAAGAGAACTGAATGCTGACTCTTGGACTTGAACCACATATGTTTTATGGTCACTGCTGAGAAATGGGAAGCAGAACTTGCTTTATTTTTACTCCTCTGTGGGAGCTTGGACATCAAATGGGCCTCGGTATCTCAGTAGCCAATGGTGTATTTTTGTAACTGTTTTCACAGTCAGTCAGGTATATACACTATAATCTCAATTTCACACTAATGCAACTCCAAGCCACAGTGTTTCTGTCTTTATGAAGCAACATCTGAGCAATGATAGAGTATAATTTTGTGAATTCCTATAGAATTAGTTCTGGTAGAGGTTGAATTCTGCCACTTGTCACTGACATTAGATTCCACTTCCCTTAGGTGGATCTGAAATAGCCCATGTATTAAAGGCTTAGTACCAGCATGACATGCTTAGGAGATATTGGAAACCATATCGGTAGTCTCTAAGGAGGAATTGTTTTGTTACATGGATTGTATCTTTGAAGTGGATCATGGGACCCTATTTCTTCTTTTGCCTTTCCTTCCTGAATTTCATATGGTGGGAAGCTTTGTTTAACTATGTACTCTCTGCTAGGCTGTATTGTTTTGTCCCAAAGGCAATGGTGCGAGTTTATCATGGATTAAAAATGGTGAAATCATGAGCCAAAAATAAACTTTTCCTCTTTGCGTGATCATCACAGTCAATTTTTATAGCGTTAGAAAATCAGCACAGCATTTATAAGACAGAAGACTTGACATCCTGTAACTGGCCCCATGATGTGAAGGGAAGCATCGGTTTTCAAAGCAGGGTTTCACTTGTGTTGCAAGGTTACACTATGAGTTTTCCCAAAGATAGTTTCACATTGGTGTAGGACTCTCATTCTCAGTCTTTGGCATTAAGCAATAATCTCAGTCTTCATCACTGTATCCTTTGTAACCAGTCGTTTTCAAGGAGAATGAGAAATTCCTACACATCGTGGTACTCCAGTCTTAATACAATTGTTTACATGTGCCTGAACACCATTGTAGAAGAAATTTGATCCACATCTTCTCTCTCCACTTTTCCAGGAAAGCCTCTCAGATTATGTGATCATTTTTGTTTATCCAATTAGCAAGTAGATATATTACTTATCTGTCATACACCAGACAAAATTAGCACATAATTTAAAAATGAGGGAAAAGGTGAATTTATAATAGCTTTCCTTCCATAGTAATGCCAGAAAGAAAGAAAAATTGATAAAATACAACATCTCAGATTTTTATCAAGTGTCATAGGTGAAAACAACAAGAAGAACAAAAAATTAATTTTAGGTTGTGCATTGGGATGAAGATAATTTTTCGTTTTAGATTGGACAATAAGGGCTTATCTTCATAAAATAACACTTTCAAGCCAACACATAAAGAAACCCAGGAAGTGAGGATACTGGGAAAGCATGGGTGCCTGTAGAGGGAGCCAAAGGTGATAAGGCAGGAACTGTTACTGGGCTGAAGTTTTAACTCCACAAAACCACACGCTGTATTCTTGCAGGAGCCTAGTCAAGTATTCAGTTATAACGGAAGTGAAAAAGGAATAATGATATAATGGAACTATCAGCTGTTAGCACGGGGCACAAAAGGAGATCAGTAGACCGTAAAGAACCAACATAAAGAAGAAAAAGAGATGATGGTATGTCAAACTAAAATAATGTACCCTGCAACATCTAAATAAGTAAAAGATGATAAAAGATAATTCAGGACTAATGTGTATTTACATTGCAAGCACTGACATAACATTTCTGCACAATAAGCAGGGCGTATAATATGTAGACTAGCATTCATGGAGAAATTGAATAATTTTCAATTGGTTCAATATTTTACTTACATTTTTAAGATAAGGACTTTTATCAAAAGAAATTCAATTATAACCACATTCAAATGTTGTATTTTGTTCCGGACAGAAAGAATAAAATAAAATCTGACGGCAGGTTCAGAAGACGTTTAAAGAATAGATCGTATTTGACATGCCCAATTTAGCTTCTGTCTTTTTTTGTGGGGCCACAGTCTCCATTCAATAAATACTTCACAGGTACTTGTTACATATAGAGCTTTGCTCTAGATGTTACAGGTAGAGCTATGAATCAAGCTGCATCCCCTTTTCGTACAGTTTATGTGCTAGTGAGCAAGACATGTCAAGCACTAAGTGCTATAAAGAAAAATGAAGCTACATAAGAGGAAGCAGAATTTCCGTGGATAAGTTCTTGGGAAGGCATATCAGAGTACACTGCAGCAAAAATACAAACAAACAAAAACAAAAACAGTCATCCAAAAATTCACTGGCTTTAAAGAAAGCTTCCTGCTACTCAAGCAATATGTGCACTACAGGCTGGCACCAGGCTGTGCTAATGTCACTGGGGAACCAAGATAGAGATACAGGTACTTTCTTGCATATTTCTGGTCTTTATACTCAAGGGACAAAGAGAATTTCAAGGGAATTGATGCCTCAAAACATGAAATATTCTACCACCATTATAACCCACTGTTCAATAGTCTAACAATAGCACAATCACAAGGAAGTGGAGGGAATTTAGAAGTATGGGCCCAGGCCTGTGTACTGTGCAGCCTGAAGGTTGTGTGCTGCCAAGGAGGCCACAAATACTCCCTCAAACAAATTTTAAAATTTACATAAAAGAGTAAGAGTTTTTAATGAGTTTCTTTAAAATAAAAAGTCAGTTTACAAAGTAATGAGTATAAAGTTCATAGAAAATGATGTCATTCCATAATATCAAAAGGTCAAACACAGCTGAACAGTCCTAAACAACAGAGAAAGCATCCGTAGGATGTTCGAGAGAAAGCTATGCAAACTGAGAGGTGAAGGTTATAACATACAACAGCTTAACAAAATTTCTTTTTTCAAAAAATTGAGTAAAGAAATTGAAATAGTTTTGATTTGTTCAGAAGTAGAATCATATTCCTTGAATAAAAAAAAACAATTACTAAGATACAATTACATTAAAATTCATGCTCAAGTGGACAGAAAATAATTGTAAATTATATATCCATTTTTAAAAAATGAACACATACTATACAGAGAACATTTGTAAGTAAATGATAAGATTAACAGCTTAAATTTCAAAATATGAGGGCATATTTGAGACGCTTCACAGATAGAGGATGGATTACCAAATAAATACAAATATTTAAACATAATTAATTTTTAATGAAATACAAATTAAACAGTTATGAGAAGCAGGCCAAAATTATGAGAATAACTGTCATAAAAATAAATAGTGATTGAAGGATGTAAAAAAATTGAACCTTCAGCATCAGGTACCATTTCATTTTTCTTTCTTCATTTAAAAATAGGTATTTTTCCCACATAATAGATCTTGATTATGATTTCCTCTTTCCCTACTCTTAGTTGCCCTTCCCGTTCCCTCTCATCCAGATCTACTCTCTTTCTGTCTGTCCTTAAAAAATGAACAAGCTTCTAAGGGATTATATTAAGATGAAACAAAATAAAATCTAATAAGATAAAACAAAAATCCCATGGGAATAGGACAATACAAGCAAGCAGAAGGAAAAGAGCCCAAGAAAAGGCACAAGAAACAGATACATATGCAGAAACACACCAGTTTGCACACTCAGGCATCCCATCAATACAGTAAACTGGAAGCCACAGTGTATATACACAAGACCTGTGGGGTAAAAAAAGAGAAAAGATTAAAACCGCTTTAAACTATTAACCACACACGTATCATAAAACACGGCAATTCAATTCTCTGTTATATATTACAGAAAATTTAAAACATAGGCCTAACTTGAAAACTGGATATTGGTGTTCATGCAGATGTATTCAAAATAACAAAACAGTTAACTAAGAAAATCCAATGTTCGTAATGTTGCACATCTGTAAAATGGAACACTGGTCAGTAATAAGGCGGCTGAACTAGTGACACCATGAGAGTACAGCCTAGAGTGTATACATGTAAGGGAAAGCAGCCAACCACAAAAGCCTCTTTTTCAATGCATTATTGCATTTGTATTCAGTTATCAAATTTGTAGATATTGAAAACAAAACATAAATCTTTTAAACTTGGAATGGGAGCAGAAATGAACTGAAATAGGCAAAACATAACTTTTCTAAAGAATTCAAGGAGTGTCCTAAGAGTAAATAGTTATGGAGGTTTACAAAATGGCATAAACTTACCATAACAAAATAAAATGTACATTTGGAGTAGATGGATTTTGTGATTTATAATCTATGCTTCAGTAAAGTAGCTTTGAAAATTAAAAGAAAATAAAGCAAGGAGAGGCCATTGTGGCCCTTGCAGACTAAAGGGAAGGGAGCCACAGGGAGTGGTAGGCAGTGTACCTTGCCCTCTTCGTATCTTTGTGGAGGACTTGCCTTCACAATCTGGAATTCTGTATATTTAGGGAAAGCCAGAGAACCGTTTTGAGTATTGGATAAAGAATTAATTAATGCATTTGAAGAATATACTGTGTTGACTTGATTTGGGACATAAGATTAAAGTAGAAACGCATTAAGGTGTTGCCTATGGAAAAGACATAGGAGATGTCTTTTTATCTTCTATGAAAATAAGTTTAGAGGTAGTCTCTGGGTGATGCTGAAAGCAGAATATCCATTATTAGCTAAGGGGTATTCTGGGCCACTGACATTCTGACAGACTTTTGACAAATAAAGTGCATGAATAGTGTGTTTTTCCCATTGTCGTTCCTATGCTCAACAGTAAGCATGGTGCTATGTCAGCCCTGCAGCCCTGCAGCCCTGCAGCTCATGATTTATGAGGCACTTGCTGGTACCACGTGACCAAGGAAACTTGATTGAAAACTCGGGGCGGGGGGGCACCTTTTGTTTTCATATGATTGTCTTTTAAAATATCAATTCTGTATTTAAATGATCCCATGAAGGTCCTGAACAGCCATAGCATATTCATTTTTTAAACTGCAAAAGTCCCAAGTCTTACCTGCTAAGCATACAAAAGTGTTAAAAAGAATTAGACAAATGGACCTTAATTTTTATCATCTGTCTTGTCTAATTCGGATTGCTGGCTTGATACTCAAATAAATCAATTATAAACAGTATATATTTCTGAGTGCAAACTACTTTTTCTCAAATTTGAAATGTGATTTTCTATTACAATAATACATTTTATTTTTGAAGAATAATTTCAGAGTAATTTTAAGTAATTAAATACACTGAACAGTAATTTTGAAAATTGCCTGTGTGAAGGAAATAGGTATAGCAATTTATCCTTTCCTTTTATAGGTTGAATTTATAGAACTCGACTTAAATGTTTAAATTTTGAAGGAACAAAGAATTTAGTGAGAAACAAATTATAAAACTAACTTCATGTATTTTTACATTAAAGTTTTACAACTTCTTCTATTAGAAAATTAGATTCTAGTAAAGCTCTGCTATATGTAAAGAATTTTATGATTTTTACTATTTTCCAAGAAGTTTAGATTACACTGTCCACTTGTGACCGAGCAACTGTATAGAGGCTTACCAACACACAGTGAACGGCAGGTTAAACTTTGTATATGATTATTCAAAGGTTTGCCCTTCTTTTCTTCTGAAACACTGATTCTGCTAACTGAAGTAAAGTCAGTTTTCTTATATCATCCTTATAATTATTTTTATTTTTTATAATCACTTTACTAATTATAAACTCTCTCCAGGAAATATAGTTTTATAATAATAAAAACAAACAGCTAAACAAACTCATCCTCTAAAGTAACAAGTAAATTATAATATTTTATTTCAGGAACTAATAGAAGTCTGTTCCTAACTCTTTTTTAATTATTTCAGAATGCCATCCTTCATCTTCTACCCGTGACGTCTTTCACATATTGTTTTCTTTGTGCTTTTCTGTATTAAATTGATGAATTGGAAAGATCTCGAAGGTGAATGAGAAGTTTATCTGGGTTAAACTGGGAAAGTATACACATCACTACTTTCCTTTATTGTTGATTTGGTTGTGAGTCTAGCCTTTAAAGGGATAAGTCTTCTCTCCACTCTGTTACTTTTTTTTTTTGTTTGTTTGTTTGTTTTTGTGGCTATTATTAACTCACCCAAATCATCAGGAACAATAGCAAAAAGAACAATGTTACCATTTTCTTCATTATTGAAAGTATAGAGGACTCAATTACTGAAAAGTTAGAAATTTCTGCCGTAAGCACCAAGGAACTGTAATTTTCTAGCTATTTAAAGCTGGAACACACAACAGCTGTGTGATATTCAGGACAGGATGGGATGCTTCCATCCCATAATTTCTATTTATTGTTGTTCTGCTTGCAAATAGCAGCCTTTTTGATGTATGGCTCACATCCAATGAAGCTTAGTCTTCTATAGTATTTATTGCTCTAGAATGTTTGTATATTTATAAAGTTACACAGCCACTAACTTTATCTAATTTCAAAAATATACTCTTTTTGAATGACCTCCCCCGCCCAACCCCCACTGCCGCCAAAAGGACTGCTACTTCATCTTCTATCTTGCTACTTCCTGTTGGGAATCATTAATTCACATTCTGTCACTGTGTGTTGTGTGAATTCTGTCTCTGGGCATATGATACTGTATGTGGATTTTTATATGAAACTTGTTTTACTTACCAAACTCTTCCATAAATGGCACTTTTTGACAAGCACTGACCGAATATTAAACTGTGAATGCTGTTTTAAAAGAAAATATTTTTAATATATAGTACATTTTCTCCTGTTGAAGTCAATATTGCTATGGCAATACTTAATTTTACATTCTGCCACCTTTGTGCTTAATTCATAATGTCACAATATGCAAAGTTCTGTTCTTTAAAAACCCACAGTGTACTGTAGAATTGTTAATTAATTATTTTTAGAACATATGGTTGGGTGTGGTAGCAGATTGATTTAATATTCAGTTCTTGAATGAAAATAATTACTTTTTGCCTTCTAGACATTAGGAGATAATAAGAGATCAGACCAAAAAAAAAAAAAAAAAAAAAAAAGAACTGGACAGTTTTTATTTATTTTAACTGATATATAAAATTATAAAAAAATGTGCACTTTCTACCATGGACTACTTCAATATATAACACAGTGTAAAATTTAAATCAGTTAAAATGTACCTAGCCCATCAAACATTTACAATCTCTTAATGGCTCAAACATTCAAAATGTTTTCTTCTAGCTCTTTAAATGTATGTAATATGTTACATTTTCACTGCTATAAAATAACAGAAGTCCTTACTTTCACCTAACTGCTGTCAATGTATCTACAACACTCCTACCCCTAAATTCTGCAACATTTGGTAATCACCATTCTATTCAATGTATAGTACTATCAGTGTTTTGACATCTTACACATGGCAGAGATCATGCAGTACTGCCTTTTGTGCCTGGCTTATTTCACTTAACATAATGATCTCTAGTTTCATCCATGCTGCCACAGCTGCAAGGAATTCATTCATTTTAATGAAACATGTGGTGTACCAATTAAGAAATGCTTATAATTTTAAGATTGTTACATTCATCCCTGTTATCAGAATGCAATTACAAAGTTCCAAAGGTAGGAATAAAAAGGAAGTATTAGAAGAGGAAAAAGTCACCAAAACTAAATCTGATACTAAAACAAGAGAAAAGAAATACTTTCTGCCTCCTGATCTATAGAAATGCAAAATGAGGAGTCCCAGCTACCAACTGAAATGCTTTTTCCACCAAAATGGACTGTCTCCTCAAACTGGCTGTAAAATAAGCCTTTACTGTATAAAGAAAAAGAAAGTAGTGGACTTCTAGACAAATTGGGTGAAAAAAGTTTGAAGATTTAGATTACTAATAAGAACAAAGAGGGGACTTCACTACAGTCTTTTCAGAATCTGAGCCATGTTTTAACAATGAATTTGAAACTCCATGAAATGTATGCAATTATAAAAGGATATATATTATGAAATCTGGCCCTTGAATAAACGGAAAACTCTAACACTTTTAAGTGTGGAAAATTTTATTTGGTTAGCCATGTATTTACTTTTTCTTACACTATCTAGAAATTTTGTGTGTGTGTGTGTGTGTGTGTGTGTGTGTGTGTGAAAGAGAGAGAGGGAGAGAGAAGGACACTGGTCTTACTAAACCACTGTGTGAGCATTTCTGTCTCTATGTATGTGCCTGGTGCCCAAAGAGTTCAGAGTAGTGAATTAGATGCCCTAGAACTGGAGTTGTCAGCCATGATGTGGTGAAGATATTCTGCTTCAGTTTCCACACATGAATATTCCAGTTCCCCAAAGATCATTTGTATGAACAGTATTCTTTGAGGCAAAGTATCTCGGTGAATATCCAGTAACCTGGAACTATTCTTTTATAGAGTTACACACATCCACCTTTTCTAAAAATATACTTGGCATACAAGCTTCTTTACCTGCACTCATTATGCTTACATACACCCTTTCTGAATACTACATTGAGCAACCGTGACCCATTCCTGCATAGAACTACCCTTTCTGCACAGTGGAAAGGGTTTCTCCACCCTTTTCATCAAACTCAAACAAACAACTACAGGTTACTAAAGAATTCTGAGAGCACCAGAAATAGCCTTCCCCAGGGAAGATCCCACTAATTGGCTATTGAGTACCAAGTGATTAGCCCTGAAATCCTCTAAAAACAAGTTACACATGAACTGAGCAGGTTATATATTTAGGAATATATTTAGGAATATACATGTAACAACACTAAAGAAATATGGCCATTGATTTGAAAAAGGCAAAAAGAGTGATACATAGAAAGGGTTGAAGGAAGAGAGGAAAGAGGAAAATAATTATGTTTTAATTTCAAAAAATGAACAGCTGGAAAAAGGAATTTACAAAATCAAAGAAATGTACAATGGTTTGGGAGGCATTTCACAAAAGATAATTTCTAATGTTACATATGGAAATTATGTGAAAAAGTAAATAATTAATGACATGGCCATTAAAGCCACAATAAAGTACTAGTGGACACTTACTAATAGTGTCTATTATTAACAAGACAGACAACTCCAGATGTGAGAGGCAGCTCTCATAAACACTTGTAGGAAAGTGTATATTCATAATCACTTTAGAAAACAATATAGTAACATATGCTAGTTATACAATGTATTCATGTGTCAGAATATTTTTACCAAGCACATGTATTGGACATAAGCACAATACACCAAAACATGTATTGGATAGCAAGAAATAAATTTAAGAGTTTTGTAGCAGATTTGTTTTGTTAATCACTTATTATAACCTAAGTGCTCATGCTCATTGCAATACTTGAAATTTACTGTTACAGTCATGTAATGAAATTCTGTGATTCAGTTAAAATGAACATAACACTTCACATTTCATGGTTGTGATGGAGAAACTTCATTTTCAGAGAGACATAACTGGAAATCACCACAGGATGTGTTTTTGAAGCTCAACTATGGATGCAAGTAGATCTACTCTGAAGGCAGGTGTACAGTCCCATAAGCTGAGGTCCAAAACTAAATAAAACAGGCTGGGAAGATGACCCTGGGAGAGAACGAACTGAATGGCAAAGGGCAGAATGCTAGGTAATATTCCTATTTATTTCCTACAAGACATGAGCAACCACACTCTACCACAAGTAGACATTACGCCTTCCTCATCAGGACTGACAGTACCTTGAGACAAAATACACCTTTCCAACTTTAAATTGAAACTTAAGTTGCTTAGCAACTTTAAGTTGCTTAGCAACAAGAAAAGTAACCAATACAATGATTTAGTTAATAAACTTTAAATAGCTAGATATTTTGATTAAAAAAAAAACACACTGAATAAAACAGTCTCTGACATGTGTAGCTCAATAGTGAAGCTTCTCCATACTATTTAAGAGGGCCTGGATTCAATTCCTAGCAAAACACAACTGTACAGACACACACACACACACACACACACACACACACACACACACACACACCACAAACACACATATACACTCAGTAGAAGATTAGTGCTTGTGGATCCATAGTGTTGCATATAGACTTTGTGGATAATTATAACTACGAAACTCAGAAGTGACTGAGTCATTGAAATCAGGACATGGGTTGACTTTAAAGAATGGTGGGCAGTGTTTATGAGTGCATGACACAGGCCAATCAGTGAGTTGCTCACACTCTTTTATTTTCTTTACCAGCTGGCCATTTTAAAATTCAGTTAGTCTCCTTGGGGTGCATATTTGTATTTCATTCTCACTTACATGGATTCATTCTACAGCAACAGATGATAATTTGTGCTATGTCACCTATTATATGCCAATAATTTGGATTTCTACATTTTATTAGAGCTGTAAAAATATGTGACAATTCTTTCACAGTATACAGCACTATGCCAAAGGAATATTTTAAGATACATGGTAAATGTGAATCATCATTTATTGGAAGTTTCTAGATGGAAATGGAGAACTTGTATCCACTTTTATAATGATCTCACATGTAGTACACAATACAAAATTTCCAGACTTTTAAAACTGAGCTTATGCCTTAACTTTTTTCCCCTCTTCCTCTGTGGGAGTCCTCCTGGCCACAGACCCAACTTTGAATATTCCTACAAATGTCTTGAATTCTATATCAAAACCCTGCAATCTTGAAAATCCTTTCAGTTGTAGAAACTGATAAGTTGGTCAGAAGTACTTAATGAGAAAAAAATTTAAAACTTCCTAGGGGCTGGGGAGATGGCATTATTACAGGTTTTGTGTAAGAGCTTGGATTAATTTCCCTAACACTACACACACACTCACACACATACATACACACACACACACACACACACACACACACACACACACACACGATTAATTGATGGAAAGGTAAATAAAACTTGTCTTTTGCTATTCTTTTATGCTTAAAAAACTTTCATTGAAAAGGAAGCTTTTTCATATAATATATTCTAATCGCCATTTTCTCTCCCCTAACACCTCCCAGATCCTCCACACACCGAACTGGATGCCTTTCCTTTTTCTCTCACTTTAGAAAACAAA
This sequence comes from Cricetomys ansorgei, assembly GCA_026225945.1. Taxonomy (NCBI): domain Eukaryota; kingdom Metazoa; phylum Chordata; class Mammalia; order Rodentia; family Nesomyidae; genus Cricetomys; species Cricetomys ansorgei. The sequence continues at coordinate 865,195 of JAMJFZ010000199.1, forward strand.
CAGGCAATCAAACAAACAAAAAAATAACAATAATTTAGACACACGCACACACACCACAGAAATTTCTAAAACCACAAAATTAGAAATCATAACTTACAAGCAAAAGTTGAGTAAGACAGAAGAGCCCAAACAAAGCACCATGAGACAAAAAGTCTACAAAAATACCACTGAGTCATTTTGTGTTTACCATTTCTGGGCGTGGGGCCTGCCCTTAAGTGTGGTTTGTGTACAATTTAGACTCCTCCATCAGAGAAAACTAACTTTCCTTGGCAAGCAAACAGATAGCTTCTTAGCACTAAGACCTAGTCTGGCTTGAACCTGTGTATGCCATGTTCCCGTTGCCACAGCCTCTGTGAGTTAGCTCTGTCATGTCTGGAAGACATTGCTTCTGTGAGGTCATCCATCCCCTCTGGCTTTTCCTTTATGCTTTAACATTAAAAAATATAAAACAAGGAAACATAATTGCAGAATCTAGAATTATATGTAAACCCAAAGTTACTTTATTGCAAATTAGGCTACAGGGTAATTTTTCAAATACTTTCTTGCATTTTGCCCAAAGATTTTCTTGTTCATGTGTAATGCTATTGCCAAACCTTACTCATCCTATTTAATTGACCTGCTCTCAACTGGGCACTGGTCAGCTGACTTTAAGGGCAGACCCGAAGCAAGGTTAGGAAGTGACTAGAGCTTGCAAGCTATGTAATTGTAACAAAAAAAAATATGAATCACCCAGCAAAGGGTGGTATATGTTATTGGAAAGATAATATAAGATTCATGGTCAAAAATACAGACAAAAATCCATGGAAACCAGTAATTGTAGCATTAAAACATTTACTATATAATATTTTTAGATGAGATGAGAAAAATTTCACACTAATTCATTGCACTTTGAATCACCAACTCATTTGAAGGTTTTTATTATCTTTTATTTGATGATAGTTTAAAATTCATAGACATATCTCTATCTTTCATTCAGCATATTTTGACATATGATTCTACAGCCACAGAATAAGTCATTTTGATTTGAAAGTCATAACTTTATCTCCTGCTTTTTTTTGTAATTTGAATTCATACTTTAATGTCACATTTTATTGTATGGAAGAATAAAGAAATTAATTCCCCACAGATTAAAAGAGTATGAAGTTCATAGGCAGAGAACATAGCTGAGAACGAGTTTCATTTTACTCATGAAGTTGCCACACCAAGAACCTGATTCACCTATAGGTGTTGATAAATTCTCATGGTCTAAATGCCCATAATTTACTTGCATGTGCAAAAGTCAATATGCCTTCTGGTGAAACAAAACGAGGCAAACAGAATTCATTCTAATTGAGTGCTACAATCTGCCGAATGTACCATTAGGACCATTGAATAGGTTCCTTACAGTAACCAGCACTGTGGAGGGTAGAGGGTATTGAGAGCTTGCTGTCTACTTTTGAAAAGGCATAAGATTTGTGGAGACCAATTTGATCCCCTCACCTTTCAAAGAAGCAGTGCTTGCACAAAGTTTTGAATGTTTGTGCTGTTCAGTCTTGTTTTGTAGTTTTCAGGTACCTTGACCAAGAATTGCTGTAGGTGGGAACAGTTTTCTTGGCTTTCATGGAGCTCTGTGTGAGTAGATCTGTGAAGTGTCATGACACAATCCATCCTGTTTTCAGCTCAAAGTGGGCAGAAAAGTGGAGGCATGCTTTATAACATTCTCAGCTCTTTTTTTACTTGGAGCTTGCTGCTCTTCTGGCCCCATGCCTGTGGGGAGAGACAAATGAGATGAAGTCCAATGCTCCCCCATGTCAGAAGGACAAAAGTAAACCATCTTGCTGGAAAGAGGCCCTAGCTTACTTCTTTCAGCAGGTCAGGAGTTTACAGGGAACTAATTGGACACAGCCCTCAAAGTAAGCCTGTGCTGAAGCATGACTTGGCTGTTCTTTTATTTTCTTCTGTATTTATAATGAACCAGAAACTAGAGAATTTGTGGAGGAGTTTGAAATCAAGAAAGGAACTTTGGAAATAAAAGTCTTGTTTTCTACATTCTTGTGTCATTGATATATGATATAATACCAAAATAGAATTTTTTAAAATATCCTATCTTTGTTTAGAATACTTGTCACAGGATACTCTGATTTCAGTGGGCCTCCAAAACATTCATTCTTTAACTTACAAATTTATGGGAACACTAGTACATAGCAATGGTAATCCTCTGAAAAGCGTGACACACAGCTGGGGACCCTAAAGCTAGAATATATGTAAAGTCTATGAGAAATGTGTCGCCTTTGACTGAAGGAAAATGATGGTATGTTTCAAAGTCACAGCAGGAAAAGGTGAAAACCAAGTAGAAACAACATAGTTCTGTTGCTTCAATAAAACTCGCCACACCTGATGCTCTTCCTAAACCCTTCCTCTGATTAATTGCTTCTCCCTTCTTGACTACAGGGTCATGTGGAAAGAGAAAGGCTCCTCTAAGTTAGAGAATTGTATCAGTGCCTTAGTCACATTTGAAAAAAGACTTCTGAAGAAATTGGTTCATTTTAGAAAATTAAGTTTTGTTTTTGTATAATTTTTAGAAGTTTCTATTGAGACTTATAGTGTGTGAGCCAACAACCAAATCAGTATGGAACCGTACTCATCATACAGTTGAAAACAGCCCTGCTATCATTTTCAACAGGTGACAGGACCTCGTCATTCACCACAGAAAGACTTTTCATTCATTCAGTCTCCAAGCTTCTCTGATTTTCTGGATTCTTTCCATCTGAACATCAGTTACTTCCTCCTATCTCTAGGAGATTTTCCTAGGAAAGTCTACTCTAAAACTCTAAATCAAACCCTTTTCTGTTAACCTTCTAAGGTAACCTGCCCTGAGTACCCCATGAAGAAGAAAGGGATGAAATTTCAGTGCAAGTTGTCACCTGACACTATTACCAACATGTTAATGGATGTTTAGAATTCTACAATTATAGAAATGTGCCATATTTTTAGAAATGCTGATCATGAAAATTGATTTGGAAAGTGACTACTTTGGTGTTCTGGTTAGTTTTTTTTAATTGATGTGGGAAGGTGCAAAGTCATTGTTGGTTGAAGCACACCTTGGAAAGGTGGTCCTGGGAGGTATAAGAAAAGTAGTAGACCATGATTCTAAGAGCAAGTTAGCAAAGAGCTTTTCTTCACCACCTCTACTTTAGTTCCTACATTGAGTTCCTGTTCCAGTTTCCTTTTATGATGGACTAAAACTGTAAGATGAAATAAAACCTTTCTTCACCAAGGTGCTGTTAGTCATAGTGCTTATTACAGGCATAGAAAACTAATTAGAACATGGTGAAAAATTAAAATGTATATTTTCCTAGTATTGCTTTTCAGTGATCCTTTATTAGGTTGATATTTCTAAATACATAGATTTTAAAATACTTGCACAATGTGTTAATTTGTAAATTCATCATAAAGAAATTTTGAATGACTGAAAAGTAAATAAAATGTGAAAATAAATTGTGAAATTTCTTCATTACATTTCCTTCAAAAAATGTTACTTTTTCACACTACTGGGGCAAAACCATGGCTTTCTCCTGCATCCCAGGCAAGGGCTCCACCAGAGTATATTTGATCCCAGCTCTTCCTAAACCATGTTGTTGGAGGAAAACAAAACAAAACAAAAATCAATTCTAAGCGAAAATTATCCCCAACTCTCAATGCTAAGTAGGATGAAAAATAAAGTTTCATTTTGCTTTCTTTACACACTTATTAAAATAATTTTCTAGATAGCCACAGATTAAAAAGACATAATTATTTTTGCATTCTTATCATAGTGTCCTTATGATTGCAAGGACTCATTATACTCATTATAACTACTGCATCAGAACCTTAAACAAAATTTAGACTGATGTTACAATTCCATAGTCAACAGGATTATTTAACTATACACAATTACTTATCTGTGTTAGCAAGTCCCTGTTAACAGCAATGTTCAATCTTGGAATCGTAAGAAAACATTGATGATGTGATGAGTAAAACATTAGATTTTCCAGTACCATTGCAACCCACTTTTTATAATAAGAGTGGTCTTCATTATATATTTTATAGCCTATGATTTCATATACTCAAAATATTTATAATGAATGACACCTTAATTATGCTGCTTTTTAATTGTTACTCATATCAATACAGAGAGTCAATCTGTTTTTCTCTAATTACTGTATTACATTTGTAATATCAGGAAAAGTCTAGAACAATGGTTCTCAACCTACCTAATGTTATGACCTTTCACTATAGTTCCTTTTGTCGTGGTGACCCCCAACAATAAAATTATTTTAATTTATACTTCATAACTGTAATTTTGCTACTGCTCTGTATTGAAGTGCAAGTATTTGATATGCAGATGGTCTTAGACAAACCCTGTTAAAGGGTCGACCAAAAAGGGGTGATGACCCACAGGGTGAGAACTGCTGGTCTGTAGGAACTGAGGGAGTGGAAAGTGATAGAAATTAGAGAATAGAGAACAGATGGGTGGAGTTTTGATCTTGGCTGCACCCACTCCTGTTGCTTGTTGAAGGAATAAGCTACCTGGACTGAAATGAAGTTGCTATATGTGAAATTTGACAATATTATCTACCTCCAACAGGTGTATGGAGTGCCAGGAATAATCATAATTCATAATATTTAAATGTTCAGTTAATAATAACTAAAACAAATTGGACTTTCCAAACAAAACCAGGAAAGAACACAGAAGATTAACATTCTCTCAATTCTCTCTCACAATACAGGTGACTCAATTTCAGTTTTAATAATGTATACACAGACTTACTGACATTAACCTGATGAGTCATTTATGTTTTTAATTCCCATTCTTGTACTTTCAAAGTGGTCGTCTGTTTTGTTTATCTGTGTTATAACAAAAATATCAAAGAAATCAGAGACTTTACTTTGAAGTTCTAATACTTTAAAGATAAAATACAGAACAATAATTCCTTTTGTTAGTCAGCTACCAAGATCAGAGCTGTCGCCCCAGCTCTCTGTACATCAAAAAAACTGAAGAAGCATTTAAATACCTCCTAATTTTGAGCAGAAGTGGTTTTTGTTAGATAAATGTAACAATAAATAATTTTTCACATAGTTCTGAAGACAGCACCATTACCCCGTGCACATATCTCATCACGAAAGTACTCCCAGAGCCTGTAAATTAAAAAGCAGCCAAACGCTGAAGATTATCTATTATCCTGACATGTCTTTGTATTTGCCAATTATAACAAAGGCTTATGAATTCCTTTTGTTAGTAGTGAAAATAAATGGAGTAATAAATGCATGGAAGATGTTATTTGAAAAACAATTCCTGAATTCTGTAGCTTAAACTTCAGAAGTTGAGAGATAATGTTTTGATATTCTAGTCCTCTCTTCTTTCTCTCTCAGGGTACATGAACACATACATGTACACAAACACTAAAGTTGGGTGTAAAAGTAAATGTATGTTCAGCTAATGTCAAACTTGAAGAAGTCCTTAAATGCATTATCCCATAATTAATAGAGCAATTTATTATTTCTTAGGTCCCTTGGTCAGTGAAATACATTAATCTATGATTCTTTTTCATAGGTTGCCCTGTAATGTACAACATTCTATTAAGTGATGCCATAATCCAGAATTGTAGTTGTACTTTCAGGAGAAGTGAGACAAACTAAATTATAAACAACCCCAGATATCTGTCCCTTACCAGAGATGACAAGGATATTTACTACCTATTTTAGGCTCAGTCAATGTTTTGAAGATTTGTATTACTTCAGCTTCAAACAACATGGCTCTCTACTTGCTTAAACTTCAGTTTTGTTTGAAGTGCACACATTAGCTAACAGCAGACATAAGGAAAGATTCAAACTTTTGCAAGAAATGGAAGCTTTGCCTCGTTCTTTCTCAGTTAGCTGTATTGTTAAGCTACATTTTTAATTAAGGCACCCTCACCAAAACAATGCTTCCTCTTGACCTTTCTTCCAGAGAGTAAAGCAAATGTCATGTATGAATTACCATTTACTAAGGCAATACATTTGGAAATAATAGTAGTCAAATGTAACTCCATATAGGATACAATATTAAAAATATTTTATTGCCATACATATTTTTAGTCACTAATTCAATTCACTTGAAAGATTTATCAAAAATATGGAGAAAATATCTTTTAAATTCAACCATATGGAGGTGAAACAGTTTCAAAGGGCCTTCTATTACATATTCTGTGAGACAAACACAAAAGTCTTCATGGTCATATCTTGGATGTAAAATAAATATAAGAATACTAAAGATAAGTAAACAGAGTGTTTTACATGTCAGTTCCAGTGGGTTCAGTGAGTCACTGTCATGAATGAGAGTGCATATGACAAACACAATTATTTAAATTCTTTTCAGTATTGATATATTATTATCAACCGGAGACCACAATGAGTTAATATTTTCCTATTCGTTTTCTATCTCACCATCCCATCCCAGACATAATATTTCAAATAGCTTTATTTCAATTAACTGTCATTCAGATGTGACAGTTTCTGAAGCATTGCTTGATTTTGATACCATTGACTTTTAATAGTGTATTTATTTAGTTTAACATATTCAATTATTATTGCAACACATAATGAGTATAGAGATAACTAAAGACACCATTGAATTTATATATATATATATATATATATTTGAATATATTGAATATATTTTTTTAGAATATATTCAATTTGAATTATACATATATTGAATATATTCAATATATATATTTCAAATATATTCAAACATATATATATATATATATATATATATATATATATATATTTCAAATCTGTGGTATATTTTAGATTGGGGCACAGTTACAGTTGTTTTATGCACTTTGTACTTATGAATGTGAATGTGTGTATGTGTGAGAGACAGAGCAAGAGAGAGAGCATACACGTGTGTACATTCATGTGGGGACATTAGGGTCCAAAATTGGTGTTTTCTCCCATTCTTAATTTATTCTTTGGAGGGGAAATGTCTTTCATTGACTCTGTAGCACATGGTCAGCAAACGACAGAATCCTTCTCTCTATGCTATCCCAGTGCAGGCATTGTGGACAGTTGGTGCCACACCAGAATCTCTTGTGGACACAGCAGATCTGATCATAGGCTTTCAGGTTTGAACCATCTCCCAAGACCCATGGGTTTTGAACATTTCTGTAATACTGTCTTTGAAGAATGATAATTGTTTTTATTGTCTATTTTTCATGCTTATATTGTAGACTTACTTTAGAGAGGGAACTGACAGAGGTAAATAAAACATTGTAATTTCATTGTATCAAGTGTACATCACAAAACCACAGCATTTCTGTTTATGCTAAGTTCATTGTCCTGCACTTAAAGGAATTTCCCTCTTTTCCTTTATATATATGATATACATTATATATTATACGTATATAATATATACAATATAAAAAGCATGTAATATATAAAATATGATAAATAAATAAATACAGATATAAATATAAATATAAAAGAAAAGGGAAAGTGTGTGTGTGTGTGTGTGTGTGTGTGTGTGTGTGGGTGGTGTGTATAGGAAATTAATTATGATTTATGCAGAGCCCACACTTTGGGTTTAGGAGTCTTACTGTACATAAGTAACTAAAACTTAATGTAGGTCCATACATTTAACTGCATTCTGTTTAAAAATTTATGCTTTCCTTTTTCACCAGATTGTTTGTCTACTTTACATATGCTAAAATATTTTAAATGAAAATGGAGTCTGTGCTTTGCTCGAATCCAGTACTACAGTTTTTTGGCTAAGGTTTTAAGTTTTGAAATTTGAAGGTCTTTCAGTGAGCTCCCACACCCCTTGGCATCCATCATAATTGTTTTGCTTGTCAGTTCTTTTTTTATCCACCTTGTTTTCTCCAGCACTTTTGCATTACCTGCAACTACAGAAGATGCTCAAGATGCTCAAGGCCCACTTTCCTGTTTTCTGTAGCTGTTGTTTTGCTTTTTGTTTTTTTCCACCTCAGTTCTACCATCTACCATTCTGCAAGGTGTACAATTTTGCTTAGATGGACAACATAAGGAAAAGATTTCAGTACTACATTTGTGTGTGCCATAAAGTCTTCTTACTCACAGCTCAGACATACCAGCTGGCAGACAAGGAAACACATGTGCATATACTGAAACATGCCAGGGCACCTGTGTCTATAAACACTTCCACATGCATCTCTCTCACTGTGCTAAGTCAGCACAAAATCGTGCTGCTTCTAGTTGCCACTATCTGCAGTATTAAGCTAATCTTTATTATAGTTCTCTCTCCTTGCTTGTATGCAATCTTGTCTACCAGCAATCCCAGTGTACATATATACTTGTTTCAAAATAGTTCACCTGTTCCATGGACTTTAACAAAAACAAAATCCCACTTCTGTGCCACTGTGGTAGCTACAGAATAGTTACACTACTCTGAAAAGAACCCCTCTTCAACATCTGTTCCATATTACTAAAACTCAAAAAACACTATTGGCTCTATAGCAATACAGCTTTGCCTTTTTCAGAATGTCACACAAAGATATCCATGTGTCATATAGCCTTTTCAGACTCGGTTCTTTATCTTAGCAATGTGCTATAAGAATTTATTCACTACAGCTTCTTTTGACAGTTCATTATTTTTTATTACTGTGTAATATTCCACGACATCAAAGTACAATCATGTATTAGTTCATTCAGTTTTCGAAGGGCATATTTTACTGCTTCCATATGTGTAAAGTGATGAATAACATTGGTTTTTGCATGTTAAGAAAATAGATCATAAGAGGACTTAAGTTTTCAAATCTTCTGGTTTTTTTCAATTGATAAAGACAACCAATGCTGTATCAATGGTTCTAATTATTATTTAATAATTGACTCACTAATGACTTTTAAAACCTTCTTAGCATCTAAAATCATCTAACAGTTACTAATGTCTAAATTGTAATTGCTGTATAGTTTTCTAATATTATATATTTGCTTTGATCTCTAACAGAAAAATAGATACAATTGGAAAATTGGGGGCTTAACAATTATGTCACAAAAATGCTGATATTCATAAATAGTTGTGCACATATTGTTGTGTAAACTGTTTTAAAAAATACTTAATGTGGTTTCTTCTACCAATGGCATTTTAATTGTACAATAGTGAATCCAGACTGGTTATAATTGACACTTATGATAGTAATATCACACATATGATAGTAATTAATTGACATTGTGATGAAGACTAAATAGAGATGTGAGACTATTCGGGGATGGCGCAGTCAGTAGTAAAGTGCTTGTTGCATAAGTATGATGACTGACTTAGGATTCCCAGCATCTGTGCATAAGCCACGCACAGTGACATGTGTCTTTGACACGGTGCTAAGAAGCAGAGACAAGCAGGTCCTGGGCCGAGGTGCATCAACCAGTCGATCCAAAATGGCTGGCTTCAAATTTAGTGAGAGACATGTCTTATGAGTTAGGTGGATATTGACCCTGGAAGATATCTGACATCAATCTTCTGTCCCCATATGCACACATACAGGTAAGTGTGCCTGCAGACACAGTGTACACACCCACAATGAAAACTGAAAAAGGAAATATGAGGAACATGTCACCAGAAGATATAGAAAATGACCTGCATTGGAAAGAACCTTAAAATCTTATTATCATTATAAAATAAATCTATCCAGAAAATCAGAGAGAAATGTGTGGGTAGATAGCCATGACAGTCTAGACAGAGGCAACAATACAAACAGTGACTATTTTTTAATTAATTGTCTGCTATATCTGTAATTTAGTATGATAAGAAAAAATAAAATAACAGAAGGCAAGGAAGTAAAATATCTTCTCAAACAGCCTTCAAAAAATCAGGTGTTAGTCGTGTGTCCTTAATATATATGATGCTTAACTGATTAATTACAGTTCTGTTTATTTCTTTTGATATACTTTGTTTGGATGTTCCCCACTTTCTGTCTTCCATGTACTACATCCCCTGGTGTTTCTCTTCAAACTGCATGAGACTTAGCTTTCATGTGGAAAGAACACCCGTTTGCTGATGTTATTGATTGGACACATCGTGTGCCTTTGTTTCAGGTTACAGCATCTTAACAAAGGGCAACCTTTGTGGTTAAATTCCAAAGAGCATTTCAACTCATGGGTCATGGCTACCTTATTACTGGAATACTTGACAATGCATCTGACTTCTGTCAGTGGTTTTAGATCCAGTTGTCTTTGGTCTTAAGGGAAAGTGACTTCATCTTTGTCGTTGACAATTAAAATCTGTAGCACTATAATGGCTTTCCCATTTTCCAAGGAAGACAGAGCAGAGTGGGAGGGGAGGGAGAAACAGCCCCGAAGTAAATGCTGCCCTGGTATTTGTTGCCTCAGCAGAATGGAGCTCCCTGGGTTTATTCATCTCCTCTGTGCCTTTTTTCCCAAGGGAGGGAGTGGCTGCCTCCTTGCTGGGAACATTCCTTGGGCTTGGCCTGAGGTGAGCAGTGGGAGAGAAACCCATTGCAGAAATGTTGTTTGCTTTGTTATATAAAGAGCTCAGTGAAGGAAGAACCTCAGTACAAATTATGCCTTTAACAAACGCTCCTGCCATAGTGCAGGGAAGGAGCGCAGAACCACCGTCACTCACAGAGAAACCGTGCTTTTACTGCAGCGTAAACGCACTTAGAGCTGACGAAATATGCCTTGCTAAGGAGGATTGTTTTGTTTTGTGAGGAGATAACTGTTTCTCATCTTTGAATGACAGGAATTAAATAAGACTTCTGAAACTGCTGAGCTGTGTGTTCTGAACAATTTAAGTTCCACAAACAAATTTTCCCCCGCAAGGATGAGAAAATGCCCCCAAGCCCAGCTACCAAAAGCCATGTGTGTGGCAACCGAGAGCATAAATAATCTAAGTGTGAAAAGTAAATTCCTTCTCAAGACGTTATTACTAATAATTGAAACTATATTGCTTCCCTGTGGGTATTATTACAACTTACTTACGAGACCCATGTGGAATGATGTTTGCACAGGAGAAGTGAGAAGCAGTGAGTGACATTCAAAGTTAAATTATGCTTGATTGGGCCTGTGGCCACTCTGTTGGGTCCATCTTTGACACACAGTGGGTCACATTCAATGGCACAAACAATAACAAGGTATTGTCGTTTTATGAACCATTAAATGATTAAAAACATTCTAGAAAGGAAGGTGGTTTCATTTTAACAACTGAGTTCTGGAAGAGAAAGTATTGTGCGCCCAGTGACCCAACAGAATTACAGGGATTATATGTTTTTAAAGAACAAAGTGCATTAGAGAAACTAGCTGATAAAAATAGACCTTTAATAAGGGAATAATCTTATGTCTGATCAGAAATATTTGCATGGAATTAGTTCATTGAAACACATTCTTCTGGCATTAGAATTTCTAATTTCCTTTTACTTGTAAGCAAGGTCTGTGTATACACATTGAGTATATTCTCTTCTTGTTAAATTTGCTTGGTGCACAGTGAATGAAATTCAACACTAATATGGGGGAATAGGCAAGCCTAACTGCTTTCACTATGATTTCAGAATAACAAAGGAAACATTTTAAATTTTGATGTCAAAACACAAATATTTTACAATAATACTTTAGGGACATACACACACACACACACACACACACACACACACACACGCACACAATACAACTAGGAAGTGATATATTTGCAATAAAAATCGATCACAAAAGATCTTTCTATTGAATCACTCATCTACTGTTTTGATTCATAAAAGCATTCTGGGATGCTATTATATTCCTGCCCTAATTTCAACAACTATTGATAGAAAAGCCCAACTCAATCTCAACTCAAAGGGGATAAGAGTTCCATCTGTAAAGTCAAGTATGGGTAAATATGGCCTCGGAACACACATTCAGGTTTTCCCAAATTCTGTAATCCAATATAGCAACAGTTTCATACATTTTTTTAGTGATGGAAGAAAGAAAGTCATAAATCAAGGTGTTTTTTTTTCATATACACTGGCAGTCACAACAGGTAGAGAAGGGTTACAGAAAAGAGAGAAAGACTCTGCTGTAGGCCTCTGATGCTGTAACCCAATGACACTTTTAGCCTTTTGATTGGTGAAAGTTAATGATCTGTTACTATATCACAAACTGTTTTCACCTGTCAGTCACGTGGACGTTAGGCAAGGCACCGAAAAGAGCAAAAAATGGCTATTTACTGAAGGTAAATTCTTAGTAGGGTCTGGACTTGAATGTTCCAACATTTACACAATAATTGAAGCTAGAATTAGTTAAGAAGCTTTGCAGAATTTAAGTATACAGTGACTTCTTTACAGAAAATTAGTTCACGTCTTCTAAGTATAGGGCTATTGATGAAGACTTAAAACATATTACTATATTTGTTAAAACTTATTTTCCCTATATGTTGTCAAAATGCTACAATGATGATAATAAAGGAACACCACTGTGACTGTGTGAGGTGGCAGAGCACATACTGAGCATGCTCAAGGTCAAGTGTAGAGCCACCAGCACACACAAAAGTGCTGGTAAATGGTTGCATGCCTCCTTGGGCAGTTTATTTTGTGTGCTTTAGGTGGTAAAAGTACTTCATTTTTAAGTCACCCCTGATCCAAACCCCTAACCCCAGAGCCCTCACACATTTACCTTGTGTTTTTATAAGGATTTTAAAAAATTGATTTACTTTCCTCTTTAACTTGTCTCTAAGGATCTTATAGTGACCTTAAAATGCAGTGAAGTTTTCACTGCAAGTTTACCTTTGTTTTTTACTTTCAAAAATGTTGCAGCATTCTTCCAAGATAAAACTAATACTGTAAATATTGTTTTAAAGATGAGTTTCTCATAGACATTTCAGTGACTCTTCACTATCAAAAGTAAATCTATCACTTTAATTTTAAAACAACTGCACTTAACTAAATAAATCAAGTAAATTATCAAGCTAGATTAACCCATTTCCAAAACTAAGAATGGAAATAAAATACTAATAGTCTGTGAACAGAATAATGACTCTAACTTTAATGAATGCTCACTGTTGCATAATTACTTCTAATTTCTTCAATGGGCAATGTTATTCCATGAAAGCTGCAAAACTTCAGGATAATTTTCCCCTTTTGATTTGTTAAAATTCTAAACTTCTTTCCAATATATTTACCTAGTTGTTAAAATTCACATAAGAAATTCTAGAAGAAGAAGAAGAAGAAGAAGAAGAAGAAGAAGAAGAAGAAGAAGAAGAAGAAGAAGAAGAAGAAGAAGAAGAAGAAGAAGAAGAAGAAGGAGAAGAAGAAGAAGGAGAAGAAAGAAAGAAAAGAAAAGAAATTTAAAAAAAAATCTGAGAACAGTTATAATCTGGGTATGTAAGAAACTTCTGAAAAATAAATACAGAAAACATTAATCATTGTATAAACCAGAAGGGAAAGGCAAAGACAAGAAAAATAGAACATCTTTTGAGTGTTAAATGTATAGAAGAATATAGAAAGTGCTCATAGATCATGGATCATCTAAACACTATTCATGTGATTCAGTATCTTTAGTAAAAATGATATGGTCATAATCTAATTTAAAAATACTCTTATTAAGAATAGACAACATCTCATGATTTCATTGATGGTATTTTGCCTCTTCTACTATTTTTATAATTTCACACACACCAAAGAGCAGCAGCAGTAGTAGTAGCAGCAACATATAATGCTTGATTTGATTTATTCCAGGGCCTCCCTCTCCAGTAACTCACAGGGAGGTATGCCACAATGAGCAAGAAGATTTTTTTTTGTTTAAAACATATTTACATGTACAGATTTAGTATGGCTTTATTTTATGTCATTACATTTATTATTATCTTTCTCTCTCCATTCTGCCCTTCCCTGGGTTCCTTTGTTACTCTAATTACTCAAGTTATGACTCTTAAAACCTTCAGACTTAAATTCCAACAGAAACTTGGTAATAAATAGTCTAACTGCTTCTAAATATTTATTTACACTCTCTTCCAATGCAGCACATTTCTTCCATACTGAAGTATATATGTCTAGATGCACATCATTGTTCTGAAACAGAGTTTCTGAATTCGATAAATTATGACTATAATTTCAATAGATTCAAATAATTTTCTATGTAAGATTTATTCAATGCACCAATATATTAGAGAGTATGAGAATGAGATGATAAAGATTACAATGCCATGTTTAGTTCTTATTCATTGTATTACTTTGTCAAGACTATTTGGAAGACATATAAAAAGCTTGTGATCAACTCAGAATTATTGCACTATTAGGCATCATTTAATAATTTATATGAAAATCCTCTTCTTCTTCTCCTTCCTTTAGGACACATGGCAGGCTCTGCACCCACAACTTAGAGTCTATCACTTCAGACCAGTCTGTGTTGTTAACAGCATTCAGATCCCTCAAATTTGTTTTGTAGTCCAGAACTTCACTATGGTACATTGTAATCTTATGTTCCAAACTTTTAACTTGAAAACTCTGTATAGAAGCCATTACCCTATCTATAGGGTATATAGATAGCTACAGCTATTCCTTCTTTAGAACTGATCTGTAAACATCTGCTGTACATTTATATGTAAAGACATAAAGATGTGTTTCCATTTCTGTATGACCATGCCTTGGAAAATTTACATTTGGATACAGAAAATTTAATCATTAAAGTGTGATAAAGAGTAAATTTGGATATAAGATTGTATATAAGACTCCTGGTAAGTCAGGAGATTTCTTAGCAAAGAGAAAATCAAGGAGTCTTTGTTGATATTGTGTTTCAGATGGAGTTGAAAAATGAATATAAAACAAAAACAGAAAACAGAGTAAAGTAGTAATTGTTAGATAGTTTGTAAGTAGAAGGAGTGAGGACCCCAGATAAAGATGAGCAGTAGGGTCTACAGAGGAAGTAGGTGACCAGTGAAAAGACCCATACACACACCCTAGCATCCTAAAAAAGAATCCAATGTGGTACAGGCAAGAAGCTTTCGGTATAGGATCATCCTGTGTAAGTGGTCTGGGAAATTCATTACTCTACAAAGTTACTGAGGGACTCATTGCTCTGGGGGGGGGGGTGGCTGGGGAAGGAGTCAATGACAAAATCTCCCTTCTACATTAATCCTGGTTCTTTAGAAGAGCAGAAACAATACAATTAATCACAATATAAAACAGGTGTTCATTGGGTTACCTGATAGAGACTAGGAGGATTAACAATGGTCAAAACCAGGTCACTTCCCAGTCTACAAGGTTGTATACCTTAGGAGTACAGTTTTGCACTGGAATCCCTTTGGGTACCTAGATAGCTCCTGGTCTTCAGTCCGTACTGGAAGGCTGAAGAAGCTGGGTTCCTATGTCCAAGAAGGATGACAGTAGTGACAACAATAGGCAAAGCACATTGGATAATTTGCACTCCTTTCCCTCAGAACTGTTGATATGTGGGCTGCCCTAGGTATGTGCCACCCACGCCAGTAGATGGTTTTCATCCCTCAGCTAATCCTTCCTGGAAATTCCCTCACAAATCCATCCAGAGGCTTGTCTCTTAGTGGATCCTGGATTCAATCAAAATGACAGTTTAGATTAACTATTACCCTCCTCCACAAGAATGATTATGTGGTAGCCAGAAGCAGCTGAGATTTTGTCACAATGGTTTTATAATATTTGTTTCTTTTTCTTCAATTCAGCTTCTAGAATCTATACAGAATGCATTCTTGTAAAATCCTATTGCATGTTCTAAATAAGTCTTTTATCCGCACATTATTTTATGAGAATATTAAGTAATCATTTAGAAAACATTGCTATGTGGGATCACAGATATCTTAAAATATGGCTTCCTCAGGACATAGAAGCACAGAGAAAGGCAAAACTGATCAGATCCCTAGGTAAGCCTTTCCAAGATGCTCATATCGGAGTGGTCAATACAGGGTTTACAAAACTCTGATTTTTCTTTTAGGTCTTGACTTTCATCAGTAATAGTAAAGATGTTTTTGCTTGAAGTAGACTCATTTAAAAAAACTTCCAAGGGCATGTACATTCTACCATCACTTTGCCTCAGTACATAGTTCAACTAAAATCTGTGGTTCATGAGAAAAAAAATATCTCTACTTAACTTGCAGTTGAGTATGAAGGTTAAACTTAGGTATACCAGATGAACACTGTAGTGTAGGTATACATGAGCACTGTGGCTAACGATAATTTTGTCACAAAGCTATTTTTATTTTTCTGAAGTACTGATGTCTTGGACATTCTCTGCTATTGAGCAGCATCTGCAATCCTTTGTGACCTTGTATTATGATATATGGTCTTGCAAAGTTGCTCAGGCTAGCTTTGAACTACTCTGTAGCCCAGGCTAGCCTTGATTTTACCCTGTAACTCAGGTAGGCCTTTGACTTGTCTGTGCTGCCTCAGCTTCCTGAGCTTACTGAGTAGCTGGAATCACAGGATTGTGGCAACACACCTTGCATAAACATTTTTTTAATGTACTTAAGTGTCAGAGTTTAAAGTTAAGTACTAATTCTCCAGCTTCAGCTTCATGAAGAATATTACTAATGGAACTGACTTTCCTCACTATTGCTGTGTGGTTATGAAGCATACTTGCCTATTCTCTTATGTTTTCCTTAATTGTGGTAAATTAGGAACAGTTTCACTGACCGTGGTATGTAGTAGTTAGGCTGCTGTGGGGGCTCAACACAGTGATAAGGAGGCATTTTTCATAGGTGCAAGCCCTGCCAGATATCAACAGAAGGAACCACCATCATAGCAAGTACCATCCTGGACAGTGGAACCCAGAGCATCTGAGCCCTGGTGTTTTAATTGATCCTGAACTCCTCAGGTGCAGATCATAAACAATCAAACATCTCCCATGAAAATCCAACACCTGCAGACAATACAAAATTCACAGACCCAGGCAGAACCTCACCTAGCAGCACACAAAACCATTTTTAAAATAACTAAAAATAAGCTTCTATAACAATTCCCCTTTTCTGTATAAGCCAATCAAAAGAAAATGTTTATCTCTACAACACGGTTTAACACTACACCAGCAAAACTATTACAAGACAAACAATTATGAGGCTTCTTATGCACGTGACCAAATGATACCAAACATCTATCAAGCTTTTTTATCAATGTCCAATTGTCTGGAATTCACTCACGATCTTCTGGGCTCCTCCAAAGGGCTTGGATCTCTTCTCTGACTCTGCCCTCTGCAGCACACACAGCTTGTCCTGTACACTCTGGATGGCTTCTCTCCACTGCTACTGTTGTTCTTGGTGGTCATCCCATGATGCTGGCACCTTCAGAATTCTGGGGCCTTCTTCTGCAACTGGGTTGCACTTTCACTAATAGCTTCTCCTGGGCTCTCTTCATTGTGCCAAGCCTCAACTTCTTTACATGATCCCTTCAATCTGGGCCTTTGGTTGCCACTGAGTCTGCACCTTCACTACTAGCTTCTCCTAGGCTCCCTTCTTGGTACCAAGCATCAGATGCCCTCCAAAGACCACTTGATACCTTTAAAACCAGTAACACCTGGGTAACTCTTACAATACCAGGTTCAGCTGCCAGCACAAGATACAACATTGGCCTGTTCTGGAAGATGGCTTCTGTGTGCTTACCCTTAGGAAACTCTTTCCAGATTTTAAGATAGAGTTTGCAGGAAAGAAGTGGTCAGTTTAACTAAGTGGCATTTTGGCTCCAAGGTGCTATTTCCACAACATCAGGGATTCTGGACCACTGGGAAGAATCTCCACTTGACACTTTCTGGTGGTTTGGCATTCTTTCTCACCACTGCTATGGGAAAACATATAACCTTCCTCATAGATCTCAAATATAACATCTTGAGCTTCACACACATACAATGCAACTATCAGAAAACACAGTTTATGAAACAGTATGCCACAACCAGCTGCAGGAGGGAGTGTAGATTCCATGATTAGGAAAAGCAATAATAACTTTGCTTTTTTCTGCTCCCAGCTGAATTCTTTATTTCTAAGGGCCTCCATTCTGTGGCTCTCATCTCAGAGCTTTTTTTTATCTTCATTTGCTTATTAATTTCACAGTCTTTTCTCTTCATAGAGGCTTATTTCTTCCTTTCTTTGCTCTTCCTTCAGGAGCCTTCAATTAATACCTTAATCTCTATTTTCTGGTAGCTTCTCAGAGCATACTTTACCAGACTCTGTGAAGTCTGGAGCTTTTTTCTCTTCTTCCTTGTCTCTATGTTGGATTAGCTGGTGTGATGTCCTGCCCCACACTGGTACACCATCTATAGTTGTTAGGCTTCTGTGGTGGCTCAACAAGAGAGACAGGGAAACACTATCATAGATAAAGCTCTGCCACACTTCTACAGAGGGAAGCACCATTATGGCCAAGTACTATACTAGACAGTGGAACCTAGAGCATCTGAGCTCAGGTGTTTTATTGATTCAGAACTCCTCGGGTGCAGAACATAAGGAATCAACTTCCCCCACGTAAATCCAACAACTGTAGACAATAAAAAATGCCAAGGCCTATGCATCCCTTTTTGCTAACAGTGCACAAAAATTATTTTAAATACAACTAAAATAAATTTCCACAACAGTTGTATTAACATCATCTATTAACATAATATTGTTATAGAAGTAGTTATATACTTAATGGAGTGTCAGAGACTCCAAAAATTGCTATGAAAATTCTGCTTTGGAAGTATGGTGAATAATTTTAAATTCAGTGCTTGGGAAGCTGAATACTTGGCCACAGATCTAATGCCAGCCTGAGCTACAGAGAAATTTTGAGAGCAGTTTAGGTAATAAATTGAGACTATGGGATTTTGTTTGTTTGATTTTGCTTTATGATTTTCAAAAATACCAAGTGTATTAATTGCAAACATCTGTAAACAGCAAATTCAAAAATGTTTCATTGACCATACTTGTAACTCCCCTTAAATCTAAATTTCCGAAATTAGTATTTAAGGCTTTGCAAATATTTTCTTTCTAATATTTTTATTTTACATTTGTGTTTGTAAATAAAGTCTGTTTTAAACGTATTCATGCTTTCCATAAAATATTGTTGAGGATAATAATGTTTCCCAAATTGTTTTATATAATTTCCTGTTTAGATGTTATTTTCTAGTGTAAGATAAAATAATATTTTAACAAGACAAAATACCATTAGTATATATATCCTGATGTCATGACAAATACAACTCAATATTTCATATTTTTATCTGAATTATTCTACATCGTTCACATAGTTCAGTAGAGTAACTGCCAATCAGACCTCTGATTTCCCAAAATAACATGTAGTATTAGTTATGAATTTCTCTTATTTTCAAGTATTTGTTCTAAGATACAGTATTTTGTTAAATGTTATTGATATTATGTATAAAATTAATTATATTAATCTAGTCTTGTTATTATCACCTGAATGTTAGCATAGTTATTGAAATATTTTCTCTTGATTTGAGATATAGAATATTTACATCACATAGATATGTCATAAAGAAAAAGGAGAGTAACTCATAAATTTTCTTCAATGGATAATTTCTCAGACGCTCTGCATTATATCTAGAGGTAATGATGCATTTTATAAGTAACTCAAGTCTAATTTTTTTTCAAATTTTGTTGATCAGTATTAAGCTACTGCTGAAAACTCTAATAAAGTTCTGGGTATACTTGCACTCTGCTATAAAATCTTACAAATATTTCTCATCAATCATCTTACACATCTTTATGATGACTGGCATGTCCTACTAAGATATCAATCTTTTCTTCTTATCAATTGTTCTTCATTCTTCTCTACTTGTCCATCACAGATGCTTCCAGATTGTGATAATGAGTTTATATGCCTGTATTTTAATATTTAGTATGCTATGAGCAGGTAGAGACAGAGAGATAGAAAAGAGTAGAAATACAGAGACGGAGAAAGATGCAGAGAAAGACAAAGACATAGAGACAAAGAGACAGAGGTGGTCTCCAAAGAACTAAGGATGGAGGCACTGGGGTACATGTCCAATCACCTGAAGGATGAAAACTGGAGTAAATGTGTTTGTCTCCTGTAACAGAATGTCCCTTTTCTAGTGAGGTATGAGTAAAGGCAGAAATGTTGGTAGGATTTCTTTGGCATGCCTCCTTCTCTTGCCTTTGTATAGTCTGCACTCAACTTAAGAGTTTTGGAGTATTAGCCCTAAATGCCACTAAGTAACCAGAACTATGTATAAAAGAGAATCAGGAAGTATAAAACCCAGTGTTATTAAGTCTAATCTATTTATACTTTATTTTTTACCCAAGAAAATAGTTGAGTCAGACCCAAATAAAAGTTTTCTGGCTGAAGAAATGTTTCCTAAAACTGGAAGACCAAATAACTCTGTCGTTGGAGATGAAAAGCCACATGCTGGTATTTTGTACCAAGTTACAAGTCCATGTGCTCACTTCAGAATGGTTCAGAAGCTTGGTCAGTCTGTTCTTAATTAAGTACTAGAAAACTACTGAATTGAAATATTCATTGAATACGACCTGAATTTTTGTCTTGGCTTTTTCATTAAGGTGGACAAATTATTTAGTCTTTGGAATTTTACTTCATCTCCCATAGTATGTGTTTACTTTTCTATAAAATTTGAAAGTTGTGCAAAAGAAGAGTAATGGTATGTATGAATTTTTGAATGAATATCTGTACATTTCTGTGCCTTCTTTCCAATTTTAAAACATCCTTTTTCATCCATAGTTTGCAACCTAGTGATGTTTAATTTCTTTGTCAATTCTCCTAAATGTGGCATTGGTAAAATACATAAAAGTATGGCTACAGAAGAATTGCTTTTAACCTAGCTATATTGGAAAATGTAATCTACTTCTAATTAGGTTTGTGTGCCCCAAATTACAGTGCAATTTTCTTTGATGGAAAAGAGATACATATTTAAGAAAAGAACAGTTCTTAAGCATACAAAAATTCAATGACACTCAGCACTAGTGGTCCACTGCAGTGTTGAGGGACTATGAATCCATTAAGACTCAGACTAAACAATAGTTTTCTATAAGAGATATTTGAGATGAAGCACTTAAAGCCTACCATTTTATTACACTGTTAGAATATCTAGCAGATCCTCATGAAAGTAGTTTTGGATGATTTAGGCTTCAATGCAGATTGGTCTTTTGTGGTATGCCTAGGGGCAAGGTTTGTTTGTCTCTGGTCACTAGAAGACTGAGGAAGCGCCAGCAGCAAAGAGGAGGTCTGCATCAAGAGAAACACAGTCATTGTGCCCTGTTGTTTTCACTCTCTCTCCTTGCCGTATGGTCCTCATTATGTTTCTGCTCTTTATCTGCTTTACTTCATCTTCCTAATCTACTACCCTGTCCCTGCCCTTGACTAGCTCTTGTATTTCTCAATACTTTCTGCCTACATTTTCTAGGAGGCTCATTGTAAACTATCATGATGTATTGTTGGAGAACACAAGTGCATTTTTCTTGTATCAGAGAACACATGTGGTCACCCTGTCATTGTTTTCTGTCTTGCTGTTGTTCCCCAGCACACCCTCTGTGCTAGGCATCTTGCGTCACTTTGCTTTTCTGAAGCAGAATGTCTTTCTTCATATGCCTGTTACTATCATGTGGTATTGAGGCTACCTGATTCACCCTTCCTGACTCTTCCTTTTCTTCCTTATGAATGTGACAGTAATAGAGTTAATGCTGATAAATTTCCTACTTTTCAGAGTTCTATGGGTTTAACAAAGTTGAATAATCAAGATGTTCTCATTCTTTTTTTAAAAAAAAATGCATACTATTTATTGCTGTACTTTATTTAAAATGTGATTAAATGGTAAATAACCCATATTAAATTGATCCATCTCTGTACTACATACTTGATTCCCTGGAAAGTACCCTAAATTTGGAATTAATATGCAGAAAATGTATTAGAGACTACTCTTGAAAGCAAACTGGGGCAAATGAAAAAAGGAGGATTATGTACAGAAAGAAAAGAGAGGAACTGTGGTGTATTTACAACCAAGCTTTTAACTCATGGGCTTTGTTGCATTTTTATGATTAGTCAGAGATGTCTCAAATTGAGAACAGAGGCCAAACCAGATAAACTAACCATCTGATGGCAAACATCATAGAAAAGAAAGACAATCCTCAGTAAGAGCGTATTGAAAGGGGAACTTCTGGCAGGGACTCAGTTCTTACCTCCCAGACCTGCCTGGTCTTCAATGAGATAGAAGAATGACTACCTCCATTAGGAAATGCAGATCTCTGTGGTGTATTACACCATACACACCTCTGTGGTTTTAGAGATCCTTGACGTGAAGGATATTTTGATAAGTTGTTTACCTGGGCTACCACTTCTCATGAAAGTGAGAGTTTAGCAGACAGAATGAGTTGGATTTTGAAGATTTTTTTACTGTTGTTTCAACAGTAAAATTCTGTGGTTTTAGAAATGTACTCTTTGCCTGTTCTGTGCTGTAGTCACAGGCTTTATCTTATTTTTACGAGCAGCAGCTAGATAGAAATAATTGGAAAAGGTAATCATTTAGAGCCAAGCTGAAACAGATAGCTCACAAATAAGTACAATTAAGCTATTGCATTTATTTACAGGGCTGCAGTTAAGATAATTAAAGGGAAAAGGGAATATTGTGTTTAGACAGAAACAGTAGGAAGAAGAGACTTGCGCTTGTAGAACAAATTAAACCACAAGACTATGCTCTGCAGAAAAATATGACTGTCACCAGCATATGTTTTTACTTAACTGCAGTGACTGAAGCAGTTTTCAATTC
This sequence comes from Cricetomys ansorgei, assembly GCA_026225945.1. Classification (NCBI taxonomy): domain Eukaryota; kingdom Metazoa; phylum Chordata; class Mammalia; order Rodentia; family Nesomyidae; genus Cricetomys; species Cricetomys ansorgei. The sequence goes on from JAMJFZ010000199.1 coordinate 887,899, forward strand.
TAGTAACTCCTTCTGCCTCCGTGCATCCATCACTATCCTGTTCTCCTCACAGCATTTTTAATAAACAGACTGTTCAATGACTTTAAGAAAACATCACATGGAAGCCAAGGAGAACAATAAACTGAGGTGAAAGAAATCATGCTACAGTGAGTGAAATTATGAGCTTTGGAACATAATTTATTCTAAATGCTTCATTTGGGACACTGGGAGTTTTTCACATGAAGGGTCAGATTGGTAGCCAGAGAGACATAAAAAGGCAAAAAAATTCTCAAATGAATACTCCCCTCTTTCATAAAATAAAGAAATAAGATGAAGGGTAGATTTCATATTACAGGATTCTTTTAAATGATTTGTGTTACTTCCTCTCATCAGCCATTATTTGTTTTACTTAGCCTCTCTATTTCAAAGGAATCTTTGGGATGCCAGAGCTAAACATGGCTAGAGGCTCATAGCAGTTCTCCTTGGGTTAAAGCTTGATGAAGCCTCTCACACTCTAGTTTCAAATGGAAGTTGTTTTCTTATTTCTGATGCAATGACCTTCCACCACTACACCATCCTGCATGTGTGTGTATTTTTATACTAGAAAACATAAATATACTTCTGTGTAAATATGTAGTCTTACCTACCTTGTCTTAGAACCTCTTTCAATAGAAGGCTATGTGTTGAAAATATCTGTAAATCAAATACTAAAAGATCATGACGCAAAATGGAAACTATGCCTTCAACAATAGATTAAAAAACAGAGACATTCTTGGCCTAAACCCCTTCAGAGTGTCTTAATTTATTCCTACCACTTGACTTCTGGAAATTTAATTTGTCTGTGACGTTGCTCTCTAGAAGTCATTCTCTCTTTGCTGATGTCTTCTCCATTATAGTTCTGATGACTCTTTCTGTCTCCATTAGATTCACACGCCATACAATTCAACTTAGCATTTTTATTCTTTCTGTCATCCAATCTCTCAAATACAGCACAATGCAGGGGTACCTCTTAATTAAGACAGATGTCACTACAAAGAGTACACAGAACAAGGTTTCAACTATCCAAATACCACCATTTAAATTTCTGAGACACTTAATTTTACCTGTCATTATATTCCCCAGTTTTATACTAATTAGACATCCAGGAAAAAGGTCAGTTAAGGAGGATTGCATTTTCACAATATTCATTAGAAAGGATAGTGTGAGGAGGTTCTAACTGTTTAGATGTGTTAGGCTAATGAAGAAGTTGATTTCCAACAAGGTATCAATGCTAATGATATCCAAGACCAGCTATGTGCGTCAGTGACTTTCCAGCTACAAATCTGCCCTCCTCTCATTTTAGTTCCCCTAGAGCCTTCTTGAACTGGCTAAATTAGATATGTACATTTACTATTCACAAAGTATTCACACATGCTTTAAATATTTTGGGTTGTATTGGAATACACTTTTTAAATTTTGCCTTATCTGACTTCACCTTTTCTTTGGCTAAAATATATCTTGTTTCTTTCTTCATTCACCCTGAAATTAATTTCATTCCTTTGATCTCAGAAGTTCTTTACTGTTAGCCTATCAGAGATAGGGAAAATGTGCAAAGAGTTAAAGGGCATGTGATAAGTAACCTTTGAAACACCAAACAGTGTTTCCCAATTGCTCCTTTCATCTTTAAATATGAAACTGTTTTCTCTTACAAAAATGGAACTCTATTCAGAAGTGGAACATATATTAGAGAAAGGGGGTAATGGTTCTATGTGAAGAAAATGCACGTGATGGAGTTGGAAAGTGATGTTGAATAGAGAGTCTGTCCAAGACAAAGAACCATGGAGTACATCTCTCACTGGAATGACAACAATGTTCACGAGTGTGCCCTCTAGAAATAATAACCCAACTTACCATTACAGGATAAACCTTCACAACAGATTTATCTCAAATGGATCAAATACTATGAACCACAATGCAGACTCATAGATAGCCCAATACTCTTGGTCTAGGCACGTTTTTAAAGTAAATACATCCTCACATGTCTTACTTTTCAGACAGTGTATGGTTGTAAATACAGGAATTTTACAATCATGTTCATAGTTTAAATGATTTTTGTATCCCAGTACTAATAGAGCTAACCTCTTTTCACATTTTATATGTACTTACAGCTAGGAACTACATATTGAGGAATAGCTTCTTCTAGTCCATCCTGTTTCCCTCACAGCCTGATGTTAAATCTTCCTTCGTTCCATGGCTGTTTGCTGTAAGATAGGATCAAAAGCCTTTTCCTGTATAGCTCTTGGCGTCTGGAAGAAACTTCTTGCATTTCTCTGCCTCATTGACGCTATCTCTTTTTTTTCTCATATGCTTCTTGAAAGTCTCCTCTCTTGCCTAAAGCTCTCTTAATTTTCTTCTCTCTTTGTGGTTATTTAACTGTGTAATTGTATTATTTAACTTTATAAATCATTTTGGGATTCTGTGTATGTAAGACACAGTGTGAATAATGTACTCCCTGAAACTGTTCCGTGAGTTCAATGAAAATTGCTTAAACAGCAACTGCAGCAATTTGGATTGTTACCCATTCTTTGCTTTTTGCAACTCAACCAATATGACAGAAGAAAGAAAAAATACTGCAATGTAATCAACATAAGTTGTTCTGTTTTGTATATGTAGTTAATTCTACACATACCAAGAACTTCCTTTTCTGGGCAGGGGTTGCTTTTCTCTTATATAAATAATCAAGATAACATCTTATTCACATCCATGGGAAAATCTGAGAAACCATCATTATATGTTGGTAATTATGCTCTGAGCCTAGGATATAGAGTCATATAATAAGGAATAGAAATGGCAGCAGACAATAATATCACACTGGTGACACGATGGTATCAGCAATTCTGGATAACCTATATGAAGTTTCCTTGATAAATGCAAAAATATGAACTTACTCTTTTACTCAACAACGAGGTTAACTTACATATATCTACACTGAATATATAACTGTTAATTCTCAAGACTAGAATTGACTCAGGACCCCACTCTACTTGGGCACTATTGGAGACAGATGATCTTTAACTAAAGAGGCTGCCTGGGCCCTCTTGTTGGCTTCAAACTTGCTTAGAGAAATTAGTAAGATCGTGGCCATCACAGTCAGAGCTTGTGCACTAAAGGAAGATTGGAGGTTTGGTTTACAATACAGGAGTTAAAAGAGCCACAGAAAATCCCAGATGGGTTCTATAGCTGAGATACTTCACTAGGACAAGATGATTAGATTATTGTGCCAAATCCTATCCCTAAACAACTAAATTTTGGATTTGAGCTTTTCCTAGGAAAAGTGTATGCTTTATTGCAAGGGAGATTGATTTAGCTGGCACAATTCTTGCACAGGATAGTTTATTCTTTTGTCCAATTCAATCCCTGGTCCTAGAACCCTGGAGCATTATGGCCTCTGTACAATCTACTCTTAAGTCTAAAACCAGAAGACTTCAGCCTCCACACAGTCTAGAACATTTAAACTTCTAAGACTTACTGCTGACTGAGCCACTCTGCCCTAGCTCCTTCTGAATTCAGAGATGAACTGACTCTTCTGGTTCAACTCTTTCACTGTTCTGGCTCAAACTCCTCTCCTAGCTGACTGATTCCAATTGGTCTGAGTCAGCGTATTGTTTCTGACTGAACTCTTCTTACTCTGCCAGACCTGGCTGATTCTCCGACTGCCTCAGACTCCTTCTTCATACTGCCTCTGAATATGATCTCCTCATATGGACCCTTGGATCTGATCCCTTCCAATAAGGCCTTTGGATATGACCCCTTCATATCTATCACACATCACACAGACCTATTCCTCTACAATAAACACTTGCTTACCATTCCCATAAAAGTCAAAGGAATAAATCTTGAAAATGGGCTGCTTCTGTTGGCATGGAGATGCTACATCACAACTTCTCTTTAAGCAAGGGCTCTTTACCTGCCAGGAATGTCATCAGCAGACCACCAGTAGAATATATTTCTCTCTCACCCCTTTGAAACTTATGGCTAGATGGAGAGATCTTGACTCAGCTCATAACAGCTCATAGGGCTTCTTCTGTTGACCTATTCAGGGATAGGATAAAGGCACATTCATGTCAGCCAGAAGCCTGGAAACTGATGAGCTTTCCTATTTTCGGTGCCCTTGTGGGGTTCTTTGATGTTTCTTGGGCTTGCATCCCAGACTGATGCTTTTGCATGTCTAATTCTGCTTGCTCTTTCTCTATTCCAGGAGTCTAAAATCTAAGGCCACTACTAACAAATGTTCTATCTACTAAACCCAGAATTGGAATAAAGTTTCATGTTTGAGACCAAAACCTGCAAATTGGACTTCATTTTTAAATCAAGAATAATTTTTCTCACAATTATTCCCTACTAGACATTCAGTGATGCAACTTTGGTATCTTGAAATTAACCATAATGAGAATACTTAACTGATGCATTAATCACAGTCCAATATTTGGGTCAGGGTATGCTGGAGGGTCCATTTGTTTCGTATTATCCATCTTGGGAATAACATCTTAAGTCTTGCTTAAATTTTTTCATTGTAGAGACTTACAAGAAGAAAATTAATGGAGAGAAATTAAAGGCCCATTTGCATAAACAGTTTTGTGAGTATAGTTAATCTTATCTTTTACCTCCTAAAGAACCCATTCCCTACTCTTCTTATCTATTGTTTCTGCTGGTCTAGTAGTAGTAGTAGTAGTAGTAGTAGTAGGTAATCCTGAAACATGGTATACATACTATCAAACTTGTTCTTCTTAAAAACAAATGAGGGCTGGGATGTAACTCAATTATAAAGAGCTTGCCTAACATACTGAGACCCTATGTTATCCCAAGCACTGCAAAAGTGATAAAATAAGTACTCTGCATTTTTCCTTTTCTACAGTATAAATAAATATGACAACATGGCTGTATTGATGAGTTTTATGTCAACTTGACACAGATAGAGTTATTGGGAAGGAGGGAGCCTCAATTGAGAAAATACCCCCATAAGACTGAGTTGTAGGCAAGCCTGTAAGGCATTTTCTTAATTAGTGATCCATGGGAGAAATCCCAACTCATTGTTGATGGGCCCACCCCTGGGCTGGAGGTCCTGGGTGCTACAAGAAAGCAGGCTGAACAATTCTTGAGGAATAAACCAGTAAGCCACATTCCTCCATAGCCTCTACTTGAGCTCCAGGGTCCTGCCCGCTTTGAGTTCCTGTCTTGCCTTCCTCGATTGATGAACAGCAATGTGGAAGAGTTAGCCAAATAAACCCATGCATCCTTAATTTGCTTTGGGTCATGGTGTCCTTAGCAATAGTAACCCTAACTAGAACAATGACTAATTTCATGCTCCCAGTGTAGTAAAACAGAATGTGAAGTTTAGTGGAGATATGGAGAAATAGTTCTTAGCTTCAAATCTAGTATGATCTGGCTGTAATATATGACTGATTCAAACCATCATCACTACATGGTGTACATGTGCGGCAATCATGGGTTTAATGACCACAGCTGTCTCACTTGCCCATTTACCTTCAGAAAAAGGGAATAAAATACTTAAGCTCATGTCAGTGGAACAGACACTGTACACATAATCCTTTCCCTTCTTAGATTTCTTCTGGTCATTAAAGCCAAATACCATTGACAGAAGGATGAGATGTTCCTTTCCTTGACTTCTGGTCATAAAGAGACTAAACTCTTTGGAATGAGGTCACAGCTAAAGTATAATGAAATTCTTCTCTTGTTTCCTGTGATAATACTTTGCTCACACATTTGCTAGCTAGGTCTCTCGCAGAAATGGGTTGTGGGATAAGAAGTACATATACTCTACATAATAAGTGTCAAAGTCATTTCTATAAACACATTTTGTCTCCTGAAGCCATGTTTCACCTGTTGGAACAATTTTTCAGAATGATGCCACTCTATTCCTTTTGCATTTTTATTTAATTTTTTAAAAATTCTTTGAGAATTCATACAATATATTTTGAACATATTCAAAAACAACTTTGCCCAAATCCATTCCCACCTCCAGACACACCCATCTTCTCTGTCTCTCTGACTTTTCATTTTTGTCTCTGTTTCTCTCTCTCTCTCCCCCACATGTGTGTATGTATGTGTTCTTTTTTCTCTCTGAGACAGAATCTCATATGTCTAATATGAAATTCTCTATGTCAACCATGCTAGCCTCAAACTTACCAACTCTCTGACTCCTGACTTCTCAGATTATAGGTGACACTAAGAAGTATGAGCATTTAGATCACATTTTCTTTTCCATCAATATAACTAATCTGAATTGAATATTATCTAGTTTAAGTGTGTGTGAGACAAGCTTAAACATCTAATTCAAGTGTAGCTCTCCTCTAGCAGTTCCAGGATAGAGCTGAGTAACCCGTGTTTTCACAAAGTTCTGATAAGGCTGACTTCATCTGTCCTGGGACATATTTGGGTAGTAGAAGTCTAGTTGCCATGGCCTCCATCTGAGAAATAGTCATACAGAAACTTAAAGGACTTGACTATAGGAAGCTGACCCATTGATAAAACATGTCGCTCCAGCCTAGTAAAGAAAAAGACAAGAAAATTTTCTCAGGAGATTGGATACAATATATGTTTGAGTAACTGGAAAAAATGTGATGAAAAATAACTCCAAGAGAAAAACAAATGTATAGACTTTATAAAAGTTCTATTTCCCTCATGTGATAGTTTTTATACTGATTTCATTCAGTCCTTGGAAACAGCAAGCATGGAACGTGGGCCCCTTTATCGGTATTAATTTGACTTTCTTTCTAGAGTGCATCACAATAGCCACACATATACATTTAACAGAGTTAGGGCAGAGAATTCTGATCTGAGTTTAAGGAAAGATACTCAATGGTTAGGCAAAATTCAGCAACATATTTCCTCAAAACATGCTATGAGTACATGTAGAAATCATCCATGTGGAAATCAGTTCATATCCATACATATCATTGCCTAATTTGGCAATTGCAGATTTTGCATTAGTCTCAAAGAAATCCTGCCCAAGTCTAATGCCTAATGACATTGTGATTTCTGTTAAGACTGTATTCAAGGAGCCATTAAACAGTCTGTGAGAATTCATCTCATTTGTTTTTCTTAGCTATAGAAAGAGATGCCCCCTCCTCAATATCTGAAGACTAAAAAACATGGTGAGACTCTTCTCTTCTCAATACTTTCCTAATGTTGGAACTGCTTCCATTCTCTAAAAAGATTTGATCCCTACACCAACATCTTTATCCGATATAATCTACTGAATGAATCTCCAGACTGGTACTAATATTTAAGGTCAACCTTAATTCACCTTTCTGAATTTTGCTTCTGACCTAATATAGATAGTCATTAAACATGAGCCATTGCTCAGAATGTCTTTGAATAAAGAAATTCAATATTTTCAATTCTAAGTATTTTAGTTTTGAAACAAATGTGACAAAGAAGCAGAAGTAATAAGCTTAGATAAACTAAATAGACAGCACCAAGAATTCCTAAATTCTGTCATATACAAAAATTAGGGAGCTTTGCAAAATGATAGTTCAGTTTATACACACACACACGCACACACACACACAGAGACACATCTAATTTCTGGTTAATGCTATGAAAATGTAAAGATTACGCATTAAATTGTATTTAAAATGTGAAAAGGCTGTTTTCTACATTTGTTAGTCAGCTTTCTTCAACTGTGATAAAATACCTAAAATAAACAACTTAATAGAACAAACGATCTCTCTGCTTTGTTAATATGGGGCCTTTGTGGAGAATTTGGGGTAGAACAAATCTTCTCCCTTCATGGCAACCAAGGAGCAAAAGAGAGAACAAAGGTACCAGGTCCCAATGTCCCTTTCAAGGATATGCTTATAATGACCTAATTTCCTTCTATGATGACATACCTGCTAAAGGCTAAACTCCCTCCCAGAAGTGTCACTAGTGCCAAACCAACACTTCAGTGGAAACTCCTAAATCAATGGAAGACACAAATAGTAAAATAAATGTATATATGTATGGCAAGTAGGAATTAAATGAGGAAATCAAATACAATCACTAGTTTTATATAAAATTCTGCTATCAAGTGGATGTTGAATTAAATTTTTTCCCCAATTTCAATTTTGAGAATGATTTAGAGTGAGATTGATATGAAATGTACTGGAATAAGACTATCAAAATTTTCCCAAAATTATGAATTCCAAATATACAATGACAGAGAACATAACTCATACTTAAATATATAATAATAAATATATAATAATTTATAATATAATATATATTTAAGCGTACATTCATGACCACATAATATATTTAAACACATACACAAATATTATAAGATCCAAACTCTACCTAGACTACCAAAACCAGTTATACTTGTTGAACACAATAATGTCAGCAGTTGTGATTCTTACAGTAAATTTTCTTATTCAGAACATACAAACTCATTATTTCAAAAAAGAATTGAATAGCTTGAATATTATTCAGTATTTTTAAATTAAAAGAAAATTTTGACATGTAAATCATATAACAAAAGGGATGGTAGTATTTAGAAGTTTTTCAGAGAAAATAATTATCCCATTAATTAAGTATTTTATCTCCAAGATTTCTGATGACTAAAACCACAAATGAGAACAAATCGGTTGCAGGTGTTCCTCTGATGCCAGAGAACAAATATAAGTTTCAGTTTTACTAACGTAGAAACTTTCATGACACTAAAGTAATGGAAACTTAACCTGTGGCTTTCTCTATGAATAATAGAACAGTGTTCTAGCTTGCTTTTTAGCTTACACCCATCCATATTGTTTGCAACACCGATTTTAATATAAACTAACTAGAACTCAATTTGAGGTTGAACTCTGTGATGAGTGTTAATTTATCTACATCATTCCGTTACTTAGAAATATGTGTAAAACCCATTTTTGGCACGAATACACCCTTGGCAGAAGCACTCGGGGAACCATATGTGAAGCATTCATTGACAATCTTTCACACAAACTGCTGTACACAGTCCTTTTCCAGGCGAGGTACAGTGAATCAATGACCAAAAAAATGTCAGATTTTTTGCTTTAAATTTATAGGCTAGATATACTTAACCATTACTTATTTATATTTAATTTATCAAGCTGCTGGTCTGTAGAAGGTGAAGAAGCTGGGCCAAAGGGACGAGTAGAGGGAGCTGTGTGCAGGAAGGGCAGAGCAACCTCCATGTTCATAACATTGCCTGAGCCCTCATCCATTGAAATGAATGTCCAGTCATGGTGGTAGCTGTCATAGCATTTTCTACTTGATTTCCAGATGACTTCCAACGTCAGCGGTCCTGAGTCTGTCTAAGTGAAAGAGACCCCACCCAACCCAAGTTATATCAGAATTCTCCTCTCTCTTAAAAATGAAATGTGGGACTTGGTGGACTGTGAATTGATAATTTAGTTGTAATTTAATTGTTTTGAGTCTGAAGATAGTTCATTGGATAAACTAGTGTGCATAGGTCAGCCCCAGAAAGAAAAAGAAAAGAAAGTTGTGTGTGTGTGTATGTATGTATATACATATACATATATATATATATATATATATACACACACACACATAAATATGTATATATATATATAATTTATATGTATATGTTTGACTATTATTATAGAACATATCTATATTCTATGATGTCTATCATATATACATGATATATATACAACTATGTGTGTGTATATATGTATGTGTATATATATATATATATATATATATATATATATATATATATATGTAAGAACTTATAGATCAGCAAATTATTAGAGTTTCTATAAGCTACCAGATTTAGTTCTCTACATCAAATAGAATGGAAGTTCATAAAAGAAATAAAAGGAAACTTCAGCATAGTCAAGTATATGTCCTCTCATGTGTATTTGACCCACAAGGACAAAAGAGAAGACCTGAACAACAAAGCTAAGCTAGTTTTTCTCCCATGGCTGCTCTAACTGAGATGCATAGACAATAGTTCAAAGCAGACCACACAGAAATGTGCCCAATCCTCAGGACATTTCCAGGCTAAAGATGAATTATACTGGCCTTGTCCAACTGGACCTTCCCTGCTGTGCTAATGCCAGACTAGGGATATGCTACATCTGTTGCTATGGCACATTTCCTCCTACTTTCTCACAGAAATATATTGAACATTTGCTCTACAGAATATAGTAGTCGGAGACACCAAGGCAAGAAGCTATGATTTCTAGGTGACCCTATCCTAAATGCTGTATATGTACCCCATGAGCCCCTACGACTAGAAGAATGCATTTGAATATCCTTCAGGTAAAAGTAATTCTTGGCATCACAATCACCAGCTCACTGCTATCCTTCTGTTGGAGCTTTCCTTAAAAATTATAAAAAATATCCTAGCCTTATATGCAAGTAGCAGAACTAGGTATATGTAAAGGAATGCAACTATAAAACTTAATTGTGAGTAATGATTCCCACATGTACTTCACATTAGCAATTAGAGGCTTGTACATTGTGAGGGAAGTGCCTGGCTACATGGCTTTTGGTTTGGGAAAATACGTCAGTCTCATAGTCATGCATTGAACCATCTTTGATGTTTTCCAAAGGTAATTTAATATATTTTAAAACACAAAACAATACCTTTCTGGGAATATTTTAATTTTACTACTAAGTGAAAATTGTTGATTTTAAGGAGTATTTAATTTTAAACAGCATCATACACATAGCACAAAGAATGCTATTTTCATGTTTACAACAGTAATTGAAACTTTCGCTGTGTGGGGACAGAGGAGAACATCTGTCATCTGTATTCTCATTTTTCCCTGATCATCTTTAGTATCTGTGGTGGTTTCAATAGGAATTGCCTCCATAGGCTCGTAGATTTGAATGCTTCATCATTAGGGAGTGGTGCTACTTGACAGGGATTATGGTCTTGTTGGAATTGGTGTGGCTTTGTTGGAATATGTGTCACTGGGGTTGGCTTTGGGTTTCAAATGCTCTTTCTTTTCCTGCTGACTGCTGATTCAGATGTAGAATGTTCAGCTCCTCCAATACCATATCTGCCTACATGACATCATTCTTTCCACCATGTGAATAATGGACTAAACCTCTGAAACTGTAAGCCCAGCCCCAATTAAATACTTTCCTGTATAAAAGTTGCCATAGTCAAGGTGTCTCTTCACAACAGAAGAACACTGACTAAGAGGATATCTCAACTTAATGGTTTCTGATAAACTGGTATTCGTACAAATATCCCAAATTATGAGACTTTCATTTTATAGCTGTGCAAAATCTACATTCTTTCACAGCTATATTTTGTAATTCAAATACTTATTAAGTAGTATGCTTTCATTGTTAGAGATTTTCTTTCTTTGCATGTTCTTCCCACAGAAATGCATTTAAGAAAGGGAGCGCATGTCAACCTTGTAATGTCATGCTCTACAATCTCTCTCATTAACTTCTCAGTCCTCTCTGTGTGGTCTCTATTTTACAGAAAAGCTCTGCTAATGCCCTGCTCAGTTATGCTCAAGGTGAAATTTGGAAATCATTTAATCACTTAATCTCTTCCCTGATGAAATGATGTCTGTATTTTGTGGATTTTTATTCCCAAATGTTTCCTAAACCCAGCTTTTGTTTTCTATCACAGGTTCTGTTATGTAGTTCCTTCTAAAAATAAAACCTTCCATTTTGGAGGGGAGGCTGTAAGAAGGAAGTAAGAACAGCAGGGAATTCTAAGGGTATTTGAAACATTTCATCCTGCAGCGAAACTCCTTAAACTTAGGGAATAAACGACTCAAAAGCACCACCAAGTTCCTGAAATGACCAGACACATTAGGGCCCATCTCTCCTCAAGTGAATACACACAGTAAAGACTGATGAAAGACAGTGTCAGACAGGCTGGACTGCTTGGGAGAGGCAAGTTTAGCCAAGTTGCCTGGAAGAAGCAAAGACCAGCTGAGCTGCCTGGAAAAGGCTCAGACCAATTAAACTACCTGGAAAGTACACTCTCCAGCATATTGTGCTACCTGTAGACTGAACAGCAAGCTTTAGGTTTCCAAATTTTGTGAGCTGTCACCTATGTCGGGGTAGGCTTTCACGACCCACCTGCCTTTGTGTCATTTCTTTCTATAAGTAAACCTTTGCCCTTATTCCCATAAGAAGCACCAATAAACCTCATAGATTAACCAATTTGAATTTCGATGGTATCCTTGCTTCGGTCAGTCATCAGTTTCCTATCTAAGGTGAATAGATTTTTTTTTTCTGTCTCCTTAAGAGTAGTGTCAAACAACAGGTTCCTGTCAATGTTCACTTAGAAGTTAGTCATATCATTTTGACTAATTCCTAGTCTCAGTTCTGTGACATTTCCAATAAATGAGTTTCACGGTGTCACTTCCTTTAGCATGTCTGTAACACTAGCAAACTTTCTTGGGATTGAATAATCAGAAAGAACAGAAATATATTTTTCACTGTTTTGGGTGGTGGGGAGTCCAAGATCAGTACTATTAGATACCTTATCTGATTAATCCTGTTCCCTATAAATGGCACAAGTTACTGTCATCACTTGAGAAAGAACAGGGAAAGGGACAACTGTTGGAAACTTAAAATGAGCAAGGGCAGAATTGAAGGATCGCACTGTGTCCAGTTCTGAAAAGGACCATGACCCACTCCTGGGGTGGAGTTTTCTTGAGTCAATTACTCCCCAAAGGCTCTACCTCTTAATATCACCTCAGGAGGTACTAAGCTACAGCATGAACTTTGGAAGTAATGTATATTCTACCCACAGAATCATTTCTCTGAAGTATGCATGATTTTGTGAGGAAAAAACAAACAAACAACTTTTCAGGCTCTGTCTTCTGTGCTCTTTAGAATCCAGACATTTAAAATTACATGAGTCTCATGCTGTCTCCCAGTTTCTCGACTTTGCATAATGTGTTTTATGTTATAATACCCACATCTCAAATACATACACCTGGAAAATTCCTATGCATGATTTGGATCCTAGTTAAATTTACCTCTTCTGGGAAAGTCCCCTATTCAAACTGTGTAGATTAATTTTCTAGGCTATGATTTCTACCACTATGACATATATTTATTGTATATAATCATATATATTATTTGTCTACTTCATAATAACAGCTCTAGACTCTTTATGAAAGAAATGACAATTGGATTAATTATATCATATGTTCAAGGTCACCCAGCTTGGCATTAGTAGAGTGAAAATAGGAATCCACTTTATCTGCAACATATAAAAGACAGAGATTTAACTCCCGATTTATGTTATCATATTACCATTCATAAGGGCATAGTGTTTACCAAGTGCCATTGGACCTGCTCTGTGAAGGATATATAGACTAAAATTTTTTTCTAGTTTCGTGAATAAGAAATGAGAGTTTGGATGGAATGAGGGAAAGTCCCCCTATTAAAAATGAAGTTGTTTATTTATTTAAAGACATTTTTATAGATTTTAACACCTGATCTTCATAAACAAGATACATTAAGCTTTCTCTGTTGAGCCATAGACATAGACTGTTCTATACATTCAAATGATATTATTCGTTTCAAAATTTGCTTCTCCATTCTAGAACCTTTTTTCTCTTCTCTTAAATCAACAAATAATACACAGAAACATTTCCATGAATTTTATTCAAAAGAATCTGCCAATTAAGGGTAAAAAGGATTTAATGGACCTAAGTTTCAGCTGGATTTTTTGTAATAGAAAACTTTTTGAATTTTTTTCATTATTTAGATGAATAGAAAGCAATGTTTCTTTTAAAAATATTTTAGAACAGAGAGTATAATTACATCTTTTTACCCCAAACATTTTCTTCCTTGAATCCTTTCTATTGTTCACTACTTCCTTCTTCTCCTCTCAGGTCAGAACCAGCTGAGGTCCAGTAAGGCATTTCTTATGGGTATCTTCAAACACATGTGTCATTATACTTTGTTCTCCTTTGTTTTCCTCTCCCACTGCCATCCCTGTTGCCTCTTCCCATCTCAAGTGGGTTTCCCTTCTTTACTGGAGAAAGAACTAAACGTCATGAGTTTGGTAAATGGAAACGTATGGAGGACTAAATGTTGAAAGGACTGAGAAAAAGTTGAGAAAGCATGAGATAAGAGAAGGTAAGATACATTATATACATGTGTGAAATTATAAAGAACTAAATTAATAAACAACAACTACAAAAAAGTTATAAAATTAAGAATTGTGTATCTCCTGGAATGACAAGATTTGAGTTTTGCAAATTAACTTGCTGTTCAGAATTTGTCTTAAAACACAATTATTATTAAAGTGTTCAAAAATTAATTCTATCATGGTTAGAAATTGCTCTTTTACCTTTAAAGACATTGCTACCATGGTATAATAATAAAAATATGTGATTTTCTAGTACTAGGTATTTTCCATGGAAAATAGTTCACGAGTATTTTTATGTGTCCCATTCGCAAGTTTGCTAAGAATTTTCATCTACTTCAGAGTCAAGAGTGGACAAAAACAAAATAAAACAAAAAACCAAAAAATCCAGAAACGACTGTTGGTCAAAACTACTGAAAAGAGTACTACTGGAATGCTTTCACTACTCTTTCCCCTTCAGGAAATTTTAATTCATTGATTTAAAATGATCTAATATGATCTCATCTTCCATTAGACTCACAGAACTAATAGAAAACTATTCACGCGCTGTCATTTTTAATTTATTTTTATGCTTATTATCACATGTAACTTGGCAGCTATCAACAGAAATTATTGTTATGAACTATTGACTGATTGACAAGCTCCACATCACTTGCTCATTAAATAGAGTTAAGATAGAAATGAAAAAAGAAAAAAGAATCTCTCTTACTCTATCAGAAATTTTATATTATGAAAAATGAAATAGTACCTTGATTTCTACCCCAAAAAGAAAGCGTGGCTAGGACTTGCCACAAAAGCTAAAGCATCCTGGAGTTACAACACATTGTAATATCTTTATGGATTATGAGTGCACAAAATTCAGCAGCAACAATATTCTAATAGCTAACTCTACTTGCAAATGCATCATATGTTATAAGTAACAAAATCTTGATTATAAATTTAGAAATACAATTGTAAACCATAAATTTTTGTATTACCTGCAGTTTAGGGTCATTATGTTGTTTGATTTTAGGTCATAGAATGTGGAGAATATGCAAATTACACAGAGAGAGAGAGAGAGAGAGAGAGAAAGAGAGAGAGAGAGAGAGAGAGAGAGAGAGAGAGAGAACCAATGTAATTATAAAAGCTAGCCTCTTCTCTCTTTTCCCCATGGGTTACTTGAAATTGGTTGAAAATTTCCATGCAATCTTTGCTCTAGCTATTAAAATGAAACATTAACCTCTCTCTGGGAGATCAGAGATGGAGACAAAGTGCCAGTATTTC
This sequence comes from Cricetomys ansorgei, assembly GCA_026225945.1. Classification (NCBI taxonomy): domain Eukaryota; kingdom Metazoa; phylum Chordata; class Mammalia; order Rodentia; family Nesomyidae; genus Cricetomys; species Cricetomys ansorgei. The sequence goes on from JAMJFZ010000199.1 coordinate 903,248, forward strand.
ATGATGCATACATTGATTTGGGAGAGGAGATGTCATGAGAGAATGGCATTTCCCATAGACAGGGTGATGAGATGGAGAAATCAGGCTGCTGCTGAAGGGCTAGTGTTAATCACATTAAAGAATTCTACTCTGCTGCTTATGTACACATAACCAACCAATTTCATTCACATGTACCCCACAATCTTGTATCTTAATTTACAATTGTACTCTTTTCTATCTTTGGGATGAGACGTTTTGGTGCCTAAGTGTTTTTAATCATCTTCAAAGCTCTGCTAAAAAGCGCATCTGAAAATATTTCTTCTAATGTACCTATCATCATGTGTATTCTGTTTTCTTTCTATAATAACATACAGGAATTTTTGAGAGTGATGACTTATTCTTCTTTTATTTATACCTGATGAATATGATATGTTCTACATACATACTTATATTTGTATATATGTATGTGTGCATCTATATGTGTATATGTGTATATCTATATCTATCTATATATTGTATATTATATATATTCTAAGTGCTTCAATGTATGTTTGTTTCACTGAAAATCATCTTTCCACATCTCACACAATATTAGTAAGTTACTTGCATTAAACACTGACCTTAGAGATTTGAACCAGATTTCTCTCTTTTTTTAATTTATTTTTTCTTCTCTTATATCTATAACCCATCCTCCCTTCCTTCCACTTCTCCCAGCTTCCCCTCTTCTCCCCTAGACACCCCAACCCTGCTTCTCCACAGAAATGAGCAGGCTTCCTAGGGTTAACGCTTGAACAGGTATAACAAGATGGAAGAAGGTTGGACTTGAGCACCTTCATCAAGGCTGGATGAGATAGCTCAACAAAAAAATGGTCCCAAAGGTCCATTTTTACTAACAGGGTCAGAGACCCTCCCATACTCTGACATTTAGGAGTTTGAAAAAATAATTCAACCAGACAACCATAAGATATACATAGGGAATCATGCAGGCTCCATGTCTGACACTACAGGGCTGGCTCGGAACAGGAGACTGGATACACTAGAGAGAGTCCTAATTTTATTCTGCTATGCTAATATATCATTGGCTAGCCCAATTGTCATCAGAGAGGCTTCCTCCTGTAGCTGATGGGAGTGAATGCAGAGGCCCAGGGTCAAACATAATACAGAGCTCTAGGAACCCCATGAAAGAGGTGGAGAGGGATTGCAGGGACCAGATGGGTAGAGGACACCAGGAGAACATGCTCCAAGGTATCAACTGAACCATATCTCTTAAGGTAAATATCCTTTTTCTGTTCACTAATATAGTGTTTAATCCAGTGTGGTAATTTCTATTTTTGATTTTCTTTTATTTTGCTTAAATTTGGATAACAACACAGTTTGGAGTGCTTGGAGTAAAACAAACCATCCACTTTCCTGTGGTTTAGTCTTGAAGTTGAAGTGTTGAAAAATAAAAGCAATTAAAATTTTCTTGTACTTTTATTGTTGCTTTTGTTAGTCAGAAATAAACTTATTTTTATTTTATGATTTACAAATCATTTTTGTCATATTTTTGGAGTTTAATCATGCTTTACATGTGCATAAACAATCCACTCCATTTAACAAATCCTTTGGTGATTTTTACTCCTTTTCTGGGTGGGTGGGACAATGGCTACTATAAACCATTTAATAAAATATTAATAGAGACTAAGAGGGTGCGGGTAAGAATAACCTTTACTTTATTAAACTTCAGTCTCAGTCTTCATATTATTTCTTGATATTAGTAACAAGCAGATAAGAAACTTCAGTCTTAAGCTTGTGTTGGATGCTGCTAAACCAGTGATTTTCAACCTGTGGGTCTTGATATCTTTGGGGGTAGAATGAACGTTTCAGAGGGGTTGACTAAGAACATCTGCATATCAAATATTTACATTACAATTCATAACAGTAGCAAAATTACTGTTTTAAAGTAGCAACAAAATGCAAATAATTTTATGGCTAGGGGTCACCATGACATGAGGAACTGTTTTGAAGGTAACAGGATTAGGATAGTTGAGAACTACTACTACTGTGCTAGAATCTGTTCAGTTATTTAGAGACCTAGTGTTCTGAATTTGTTTAATGTCATAGAGCACAAGCTAGTCTGAACTAATTAAAATTACATGCCAAGTCTTTGTTTGGCCAACATGAACAAAATTTGCTTTGTCTTTTGCTTGATAGTAAAACATAGTGATGTACTACTGTCGAGCATTGTCCTATTATGTTTGGCCTTCTCAGAGATCAACAATCTCAAGCCTGAGTGAAGAATTGACCTTTCTAGTAATAGCAGCATCTACTTCAACAGAAATGCCTTGAAGATGATGGAAGTTCTTGTTTGAAGGATTATTTTAAATTCTCTGATTGATGTGCTGAGTATGAACTTAAGCAGTCAAATGCTGTGTGAAGCATATTGATGTTAGGTGTTCTGCTGTGGGGAGTCATGAAAACATCAGGGACTATGTCATTAAGATCTCCTTCTAATGTGACCACAGGTTCTGTCAAGGAAGGGTAAATATTCTTGTTAATCTACATAACATTTCAAGCTTATAAGTATAAAGATAAAAAATTAAGATGGGACAAAACATTATTATCATCAGTTTCTTTAATTAAATTGAACAATTCTCTTATACCATGGAAAATATGCACATTAAATATCTAATTTAATATCACATTTTTTTATTTGTACATTGTACTGGAATATAATTGATGTCCAGACATTGAACTGTTTCCTAATGTTGTCTTAGACACATCAGATAAATCTTACATCCCTTTATACTTGACCCCAGAGATCAGATCTGTCAACTCTTGTGCAGTGTTTCTTCCTTGTGTGTGTTCCAGCAACTGGAAGACTTGGCCAAATGCAGTTTCTATCCCTTTTCCATGACTCTACTCAATTTTATTTTGAAATGCATTGCTCTATATACTTACTTTACTGGTTCTACAAAACTAGAGTTTAGGGCATACAAACTGCATTTTATTTTCTGTCTCTTATTGTTGAATATTAATGGCTGACATTTTATCTTACTAATTAAAAATGATGCTTAAGTGGATAGTCTTCAGCACACTTTGCTTTGCATGAGATTCAGAAAGTTACAAGCTTTAAAACTTTTAAACAGCATGGGTTGTCTTACTTATATACATGTGCACAACCAGTTATTGACACATGGCATGTTATAAGGGTTGGAACAATTGATACTTCAACATGACAATTTTCACATTTCTATTCTTTAATGATATCTGATATTATTAGTTATAAAGAAATTTGCTCCTATACTGAGTACTAATGCTTGCTTTCTGGTGATATGAATTTCTATGTTTATAATATTGGGCATGTTTTCTCATATGTATTGGCCACTACAGTTTCTTCTTTCATGGATTATGATGCCTTTCTTCTGCTTGTTAATTAATTAAAATGTATTTTTATTTTATTCTTATATTATATTCCTGATGATAACTTTTTAAAATTTTGTTGAAGTATTTTTTTTCCAATCTGGTTTTGCAATTTCTACCATCATTATTATCTTCAATCATTCAAAATTATTTATGTCAAATATTCCTTATTTATTTGATGATCTGTATCTTTTATGTTTAACTCAAGAGGTTTCTTTTTATCTTAAAGTCGTAAATAATATTTTTTAACTGAGCAATTTCTTTAACTTTAGGATCTTCTGTGCAAGTGGGATTAATTTTTGTGTTTGCAATGATGTGCCAATCTTCCTTCTTTTCTTCAGTACAGACACTCTATTACTTCACCCAATTTTGAAAACACTAAACTTTTCTCAACTGTCCTGGATACTTTCCTTCTGCCTTACAGAGTTTTTCAAATTGTCTCAGAGAATATGACACTTGGACCTTTACTTGTATATAATAGTTTCTACACAAAAAAATGACACGTATAAAGCAGACTGCTTGCTTATTTTATCCATGAACTATAGGTATAGGTCCAGATAAGAAGATATCGGACTTCTGATGAGATATGTAGTTTATCCTAACACATAAATAAAGTCTTGTCACTTCTCTTCATATAAGTTTTATGAGTCTTAAATATGACAACTAAGCTGTTAGAGTTTTATTATTTGTTCTTATAAAGTCTTAACATATCAAGATCAAATAACTGGAAAGACTGTGTAGTCTTTGTTCTATCATAATCATACAGTGACCCCTTCAAAAATTGCATATGATTTCAGAAGCCATATAAAAGTAATTTAACTTAATGTCAAACATCTTTTCAGCATTTCATCTTTATGTTATCCAGACTTTTTATTACTGTGGCAAATACATGAGAGAAATAAATTAAAGTTGGAAAGATTTATTCTGGTTCATGATTATGAGTTTTGGTCCATAGCATTTTGGCTGTATTGCTGTAGATATGCTCTGAGCCTGAAAAATTTTGCAATGAATGAACACATGCTAAAATACAGCAGCAAACTTACCATTAGTGAAACACACAAGCATAGGGGCTGTGGACATGGTACATCTTTCCAGAGAATAACCCAGTGAGAAATGTATTTTTCCTCCAACTAGCCTCCTCCTGTAATTCTTCTCATAGTGCCATAATATTATCCAGCAAGGGACTAATAGAACCCTCAAAATCAAATTACTTACCAAAGATATCTTGTGCTATCAACTAGTCCTTTTAAATGTGAGCCTTTTAGGAACTCATCAAATTGAAAAACACAACATTGCACTCTTAATCTTCAGAGTCATATATCTGTCTTTCATATATGACTCCCAAGTCATATATGTAGTTAACTCATCTTCAGAGTTCCCAGTCTCAACAGTTCCATCATTTCTCAAAATCCCAAACTTAAAGTCCCTTCTGAGTTTCAAAGAAGAATCCTACTGTCAGTTCCTATAACTCAAATATTAGAGTAAATTTCTCTTTGTAACAGAGAAGACTGCTACAGAAAACCACAACCAATCAAAATGCAGACTTGTGGATTTCAGTCCCAGTGGCTGCATCAACATAGCACTCCTGCACTCAAAGCTGAAGGAATGCCACAGAAGACTGGGAGGAAAAATTGTAAGCACCAGAGGATCAGGACATTTTTTGTGAGAATAAGTCTCCTGGTAACATCAGAAGCCATACCCACAGGGACATCTCAACATGATTGCCCAAATGTGAGATGAACAAGGATGATACCAATGAACATGCTATACAAGATGGAGAAAAGCCCTTGAGGCTCATCCCTTCAAGGAGAATTAAAGACAACCAAGCAAAGCTGGGAAGGAGAAAAGTGACCTTCCGCAGGGAAGAGAACACCAATTGGTTGCCCAGTGCCTTGAACACATACATAAAAGTAACATTATACAGACGTAACAGGTTGTATTAAAATATATATGAATATGTATATATATGCATATATATATACATATACATATACTAATATTATTAGGTAAAGGGGCTATGAATTTAAAGGAGAGAAAGGAGAGGCATATGAGAGGGTTGTGAGGGAGGAAAGGGTAGGGTGAATGTTTTAATTAAATTATAATATCAAAATAGAAAATAATGCTTTCAAAAAAGTGAATATTGCACACTTCCAATATACAATGAAAGATTGTGAGTAAACATTTTCCATTATAACAAAGAGAAACCATGAGATATAAAGGACTGTACATAGCAAAGCAAAACCAATCCTAGCTGAGCAGGCATTTAATTTTGTATCAGCGTGTCATAACTGGGTCTTATGGTTTTGGAAGATAAGAATATAATCGAATGGACAACACTGCCCCTATGGCCAGCATCCCACATGTCTTCAGCCTTGGGCTTACTCTGCTCATTATGCACATATATTACAAGGCCTGGCCTAATTTCCTTGAGTTTCCATTGCAACTTAGGCTTTGGGGTTGGGATTCTATCTACATCATATATTTCCTGGCTTCTTAGGATTTTCTTTGAAATCTAGGTAGAAGCCACCATGACGCTTTTCATTTCAATAAGTCTTTCATTTTGAACAATTTTAAAACTAATATCACATGGATGATACCAGGATTTCCTGTCAGTTGAACCATTAGCTTTGCCTCTGTGAACAATGTCTGCAGGTGCCTCTCAGTATCTCTTACTTCAACCCAGGGGGGGGGGGGAAACTTCCCTTGGTAACCCTATTTGAACAGGGAATCTTAGCAGTGCTTTCTTCTTTAAAAGAAAATCTTTGAAATGTATTTATTATTTTATACCTGTATGCTTTTAATGAGAATGCCCATATACACTCATATAATGGCATGCTTAATCCCTACTTGATGAACTGTTTTGCAGAATGAGAAGATCTGGCCTTGTTGGAATGGGTGTGGCCTTGCTGAAAGAGTTGTGTCACTGGGAGTGAGCTTTGAGATTTCAAATGCCCACACCAAGCCCAGGGACTCTCTCTCTGCCTGGTACCTGCAGATCATGATGTAAAGATCTCAGCTACTTCACCAGTACCATGCCTGCCTGCTTCAAGCCATGATGATAAAGGACTAATCCTCTGATAATCTCACAATTAAATGATTTATAAGTATTGGGCATATTGTCTCTTCATAGGAATAGAATAGCAATTAGGACAACACTCTTCATCTAGTGTTTCTCAAGTCTTGCTAATACCTGAGGTACCCTCCTGTGCCGTGCCGACCTCGACCAGCAAGGAAAACATGACACGACTGGTTCCTTCTCAAGGCAGTTTAATCAGGAAGTTGAAAACAGGAGAGAATGGCCCCGATCCCCAGGAGCATGCCGCTTATATACACTGTGGGAATCGTGGTTCATGCTGATAGGCTACCTCTGCAGCACCTCATTTGCATAACCGTTTTTGTGGGCCAGTTATGGGTGTGTCACTAAGAGCCAAGCTGTTCTCAACTGTAGCGCATGTGCAAAGCTGTTGTTTACTACTAAGCCGTCTGGAAGCCGGCACCATCTTGGAATGGCGTCCTACACCCTCCTTTTTTATTTTTCTAGGAAAAAGTACTTGGCTTCTTTTACTAGTGCCAAACTCTGTACCAACAGCACTTCTCTGAATTCCAACATAATTTACATTCACCAAACTGCAAACAACAACAAAAATATATTCTGATTTTTTTTTGACAAATTTTATGAAATATTTGGATAAAAGCAATGAGAAAAATCCTCTTCATAGCTTGTCTGGTAGACTGTTTGGAAATTTCCTCTCATAAAATCTCAGGGGACAATCAAATGTAGCCAAGTTCTTTGCCCTGATACCATAAAGTATGACGTTTTGCCCAATTCCTGATATATGACTTCTTACCTGAAACTTCATAAGCATTCCTTTTACTCTACTCCTTTCTTCTTTACATTCTGGTCTCCTCAGGTCACACTAAAAAGCATCCCTTCTTTATATCTTTTTATAGCATTCTTGGTTGTCTTTAGCTCACTTCTCCCATGGACCATAAAGGATGCTAAGCCACATTGTCGGGTTCATGCAATAACTTCTCTTTGCTGGAATCAATTTTTTGTGTTTATCAGTTTCTTGTTGCTATGACAAAATATCTGACTCAAATGACTCAAAGGAGGAAGAATTTATCTCTGACTCATGATTTTATAAGTTTCAGTCTACAATCAACTCACTTCATTGTTATGAGCTCAAAGTGAAGTTGAACATCAATGCAGAGAGCATATTCTGGAACAAAGAACTTCACTTCATGGTAGAGAGAACCAGAGAGCAGGAGTGAGCATGCCAGGGTCAGGAAATCATCTTCAAATCAATGTCCCCCAGGGATCCTTCTTCTCCATCTAAGCTCCACTTTTGATTTTCCATGACTTCCCAATAATGTCACCCTCCTAGGAATCCATCAAGGAATTAATCCATTGTGAGAGTCACAGCCCTTAGAATACAATCATTTCTAAAATCATATGTGGGCAACCAGGCTTCTAGCTTATGTCTTTAAAAGGCATCTCAGATCCAAACTGTAGCACCCCTTATTCTTCTAGGGTATTTATCCCTTATTAGTAGCTAAGTAATTTTAGTCATTGCCAGAACAAAATCATCTGGATAGCTTATAAAAATGTTAGCATTTGTGCTTGGCCCATCAAGGCAAATCTATAGGATGTTTGATTATTCACAGTATAGGAAATTTAAAAAAAAGATAATTATGACATACAGTAAACAACAAAAGATTGATTTACAGGCACCATTGTTTTGTACACATTCTTTGTTAACTTCTTTTCAAAGGGAAAATAAGAAAAACACAAACAAGGAGCCAACTTAAAACACCAATCTTTCTCCTCATTGTGATTCACAGTTTATGAATTTTCACTCTTTGGAACCCAACATACCATTTTCTCTGTAATTATACTGGATAGTAGAGATTCTACATTAGTCACAATTTTCTTCTTGCTACTTCCTAGTGAAACAGGAAAGCATTTGTTCATGGCTTTCTTTTTAAAAAGAGTTCATGATTAGCTCTTTAGTCACCACACACAACAACCTCTGAGAGTGTCTACCAATCACCACCATGACTCTGGGCCACACCTGTGATATTCTACTTTTTAACAAAGCACACTTCCATGCTTATGCTCTCACATTCTATAAAAATCCTTTGCAGAGCTCTGAGAATTTATTGCAGTAAATACATCAAGTAATTTTCAGCTTATTTTACTGGTAGAACAGTAGGAGGAAATAACTCTTGTAAAACCTAGTCTGATATATTAGAGTAGAGAGATTAGAAGGGGACCACTTGTTTGTCTCTTCATCAGTTTCCTGCCTTGGCATTTAAGTTATGGTTCAAGAGGTCATCCCCTCAGGTGTGATGAGTAGTTTACTTTGTGAACGGATCAAACCTTTGAGGCATCTGAGTATTACGCTAAGATGCTGAGTGCTTCTGCAGTGGTAGGAAGTGGTGAGTGTCGCCGGGGCAGAAATAAAACTCAGATGCAGAGGCTTCTGTAGAATGAGGGAAGTCCAGGTGAAAGATAGAGTAGTATTCACAGCTGATGTGCAAATTAAACCCTATTTTTTAACATTGCCTGTTCAGGTCAGGGAGCTACCTCACCGTTCCCTGCAACAGTGCGTGGTCTGCCCTCTGCTCATCTGGCTCTCTCTGGAGAGTGTAATGATGCATGAAATGATACTATGATTTCTGATCTTTAATCCTAATTCCTGACTCATCGATGGTTCTCTCTCACTGCGTTTGTTTTAAGAAGTCCAGAAACGGTGTAAAATGAGAGATGTGTCTGGAAGAGAACAGAGCCTCTGAAGGGCTGTAGTCAGCACCTTCTCAGCAGGTTCGGCTGGCTGTCCTTTCAGCACCACTCCTTCACCAAGAGCTTGGCAGGTGGTTAGGGACCCTTCATCTTATGTTCTGCTTCATAGCAGGCTGTCTATCGTCTCTTCCTTCTGCTCACTCAGACATATCAGCAGAGACAATGGCCTAACAGATGCTGATATTCAGCCTGGATCAGCCTATGTTGATTTTATGCTTATTAGTCTGAGCTAGTCACAGCCAGCTGGTTGCTGTTTGCCTTGACTGAGCAGTAGAAATGCAGACAACTGCAACGGCCTCTGGTGTATATATACACCCAGGTGCTGGCCACCACAACAGCAATGTTGTCCATACTGTAAGAATTTATTTTTTTGGAAACACACACACACACACACACACACACACACACACACACACACACACAACTATTTTTTATGTCATTTGATTGATATATGAGGAAAGACTCACAGTTTAGTTGGTATGACAGATATATTTAAAAATTCTCAGTATTAAACATCGTGGGATCTGGAGAAAGAATCAAAGGTGTAGTTTAGTTGGCTTATTACTTTTCTCTGAATAGCAATGAGAAGCCAGTACAACTTTTTAAAGACCCATAAAGAAGCTGCCTTAGGGCCATAGCTGATGAAATACTTCCTGGGCAGCCAGGTATCATGCTGTTTAGTACTTCAATATTCAAAACATACTCCTTATTGGTCCCAGGAGAGAAATGCTTTGAACTGGCCAGTAAGCACTGCATGCTTGCTGTGACCTGCTCCACTTTGGAGCAAGGAAGCTGTTGTGGACTTTACAGATCCCCATAGTGATGGGCAAGTCCTGATCAGATTTTCAATTTAGGTCTTTGGTCTAGCTGATGTTGCTGTGGCAATTTATAAAAGAATTTTAACATTTTGAAATTTTTATTATTCAATTATTCGTGTGTCTGTGTATGTGTATGGGGTGAGTATACATGTACTGTTGTGCACTCATGCAGACATCAGATGTCTTTCTCCATCTCTCCACTTCCCTTGAGTCAGGGTCTTTGATTGAACCTGAAGCTCAGTATTTGATACACCTATCTTTACCTCCCGCTTCCATGCCCTGCTTTTACATGGTGCTGGGGTTTTAAATTTAGGTCTTCATGATTTCACTGAAGCACAGCAAACTCTCTTAATCAGTGAGAAATCTCTCCCACCCAATTGTATGTTTCCTTATTTTTCAATTTTTCAAATTTTATTTTTAGTTAGAATACTGCATTATTTCCTCTCCCTTCCTCCTCATTCTAATACCTCCCATTTTCTTCTATCCCAATACATATGCCTTTTGACTCTCATGGCCTATTTTTTAAAATTATTATTGTTTAATACACACATCTATACAAATAAGTATATAAATTTAGGGAACTCACCACTTGGGAAGCCCAACTGTCTCTCCTTCAGCAGTCATTAATTGACTGTAGCACATAATCTGGGAGTGAGGCCCCAGGAGATGATTGGTCTCATCCACATTGGAACATCAACTGCTATTGGATTTGTGTATGTCTTGTTGAGGTTTCATGGATGTACCTTCCCTATGGGGAAGGGGCAGAGGAGGGCAATCTCACAGCTGGTACATAAACATCTTCCCTTTCATTCTTCAGTGGTGTTCCCTGTATCTTAGGTATAAAGGCTGAAGTGAAGATATATTGACTGGGGCTGAGCTCCTCACAGCCAGTTGTTTTTTATATTTGAACCACTTGTGGCTTCCTGTAATGAGCTGTGTCTGCTGAAAAAAGAAATTCTGGTAACGAGTGAGAGCTACACTTATCTATGGGTATAAGGCAAAGGATGCAGAATGCAGTTAGGAATTATGCCACATTAGTGGCAATAGTAGGCTCTTCTCTGAGCATGGCCTTGCTAGGTAAGCATGGATACTTGGCTAGGTCTGAAATACTAAGCATGGTTTTCCTCTTGTTAAGCAGGTCTATGACCAAGTAGTGAGCTTTTGGTTAAGACCAAAATATAAGTGCCATTATTGCACATTTAAGGATTTCTTTTCATGCTGGTCATTGTGATTCTTAAACTTCCCAGCTCTATAGTACTATTGGTTACTTTCCTCCCTTGGCAGTTTTTACATAATGTTCTTATAGTATGAAATCTGGTTATCAGGGAAAATTCAGATTGATTCTTTCAACTTCTGTGTCCAAGGTGCCTTGTGTCTTCCTCAACAGTTACATATCTTTAACTTTGTGGAAGCAATCAAAGCAACAGCAAAAACCTGTATTGCTTTGAGTGTCTCATGGACTGTCCTGACCAATGGTCAAATATACATTTCTCATGCCTGGTACTAAGACTTTGACTAAATGGTATATGGCTCTTTGGGGGAGCTATACACTCCAAGTGGCATACAATCCAAGAATGGGGGTTGCTTCTATTGATTAGGAGTGAGAACTGCACTTACTGTGAATATAAATAATTGTATTTTGAATACAGTTAGAAATTATACTGGTTTAGGACTATGGTAGTAGCAATTTGTCCTCTAGGGTCTATGACTTCATGACTTCTCCAACTACAGGCAGTTAGGTTTACATTACTAGGCATGGGTTTCCTCCTATTGAGTGGGCTGTCCAATTAAAAAGTATTAGTTACCTCCAAGATAAAAGTGCCACTATTAAACCATTGGGGATATCTTGCAGGACACATTTTTATGGCTCCTAAAATTTAGATCTGGGTGATACCCATTGATTGCTTTCTTCCTTGGCCTTCTAATATTGCGAGATGTAGTACTTAGGACATAAGTTTCCAGATTAGTTCCAGGTTGATTTCTTCAAGTCATTTGTCTGAAGTTCACAGTGTCTTCAGATATAGGCTCTTACTTCATGTTCTTGGAGGCAATCAAGGGCAATGACAATAACCCGTATTGTTTTGGCACTCTTTTGGAACTTCTAACCAGCAACTCAACATGAGGCTTCCCATGTCTAGCACTGATGATTTTATTAGTCTATGGTTCTTTATTTTTTATTTATTTATTTATTTATTTATTTATTTATTTATTCATTTAGGAAGTTTACTTTTACTTGTTTTTAAAATAATTCTTCTTGTGCACTATTGGAAAAAGGGATACATAGGCCTTGGCATTTTGTATTGTCGGCAGCTGTTGGATTTCTGTGGGGGAGTTTTGATTTCTTATGAGCTGCACCTGAGGAGTTCTGAATGAATAAAAACACCTGAGCTCAGACACTCAAGGTTCCACTGTCAAGTACAATGTGCACCATGATGTGGTTCCCTCTGCTGAGGTCTGGCAGAGTTTGCACATATGATTATACCTCATTGTCTTCCTTGATGAGAGAAACAGCAGTCTAACAACAACAAATGGCACACCAACTTTGAGCAGTACATCATGCCAGCTAATCCAATGTGGAAACAAGGAAGAGAAAAGGCTGTGAAGTTAATAAATAAATGAAGGGAAAAGCTCAAACGTGAAAGCCACAGTATGGAGTTAAATAATTCATCAGGGAGCAGAAAAAAAGCAAGATTTTATCTGCTTTTTCTGATCCTGGAGCCAATGCTCCCTCCAGGCACTGGCAGTAGCCAGGGCAGGGGAAACATAAAGCAGAGTATAGAGTTGTATAAACTGAGTTTGTTGATAGCTTTTATGTGTGTGTGTGAAGCTGAAGATGTTGTATTTGAGATCTACGGAAGGGATTGTATGTTTACCTGTAGCAAGGGTGAAAATGACTGCCAAACTACAAGAATGTTTCAAGTGGAGATTCCTCCCCCTGGCACAGGACTCCTTGCTATTGTGGAAGCCATGGCTTAGAGCCAAAAAGAGGCTTAGTTAAACTGAACGTTTTTTCCCCCTGCAAACCTGACTACATGAGTCCAGATACTAGTGATGGTGATGAGAACTCCAACCACGAGGGGACCCTTCCTGCAGACAAAGTGACCAGTTATTTTTCCAGCATATCAGATTCTATCTTCAAACCTGGAAAGTGTTTCCTTAGGTACAGCACACAGAAGCTGTCTCCAAGATTGGCTGAGTTTGTATCTTGTGCTGGTAGTTAAACTTGGTATTGTAAGAATCACCCAGGTAGCGCTGGTTTTTAAGGCATGGTTTTTAAGGGTGTTGGTACAATGGGTCTTGGTACTATGAGAGACCAGGAAAGGCCATTAGTGAAGGTACAGCCTCAGTAGTAATTGAAGGCCCAGATTGAAGATGTCATGTAAATTAGTTGAGGATTGGCACCATGAAAAGAGCCCAGGAGAAGCTATTTGTGAAAGTGCAACCCAGTTGCAGCAAGGCACCCCAGTGTTTGGAGATGCCAGTATCATGGGACAACCACCAAGAAATAAAGAATTTTTTATTGGCTTTTACAGAAAAGGGGAATTGTTGTGAAGTTTATTTTTACTTATGTTTAAAATAATTGTTTTTGTGCACCTTTGAAAAAAAAGGGATGTATAGGCCTTAGCATTTTGTATTGTCTACAGGTGTTGGGTTTCTGTGGGGGATGTTTGATTGCTTATGATCTGCACCTGAGGAGTTCTGAATGAATAAAAACATCTGAGCTCAGATGCTTAGGGTTCCACTGTTGAGGATGGCACTTGCCATGACTGTGGTTCCTTCTCTGGAGGTCTAGCAGAGTTTGCATATATGAAATGCTTCTATGTCTCCTTGCTGATGTGCCCCAGCAGCAGCAAGCTACTATCTATCTATCTATCTATCTATATAGATATATATATAGATATAGACATAGATATAGTTTCGTTTTTCAAGGCAGAGTTTTCTCTTACAACTCTGGCTGACCTGGAACTAACTCTGTAGACCAGGCTATTCTCAAACTCATGGAGATCTGCCTGCCTTTGCTTCCTAAGGGCTGGGATTAAAGTTGTGGGCCACAACTAGTCAGCTTAGTCTATGGTTCTTAAGGAAGGTATTATCATCCCATGTTGCATAACTACATTTAAATTCTCTCGCTTTCTCCCTCCCTACTCCTTGTGTGTGGGTATGGGTGTGTGTGCATGTGTGTATTCAAATCTAAGTATTCTTTCAAGATATGTTCCCCTATAGTCTTTTCAAACATCTTTAATGTTACTTATTTCTCCTTTCTCACTCCTGTTCTGTAATACCCTCCTTCTTTTCTCCTATTATATCCCTGTACTATTTTTTCCATTTCATTTCATAGAACCTGTATCTAATTATTGCACTTTGTTTCCTTCTCCCTGTCTTCTGCCATGGTTCATTTTCTCCTTCATGGCTTCTTTAGTTACTTCAGCTTATAAACTTAAATGTAAGACTGGGAGGTATGATCAATAAATAACTGAGAATACATGGCATTTGTCCTTCTGTGACTTGCTTACTTCACTCATTATAAAATTCTCAGGTCCAATAATTTCCCTGAAAATTTCATTTTTCTTTGCAGCTCAGTAAAATCCCATCATGTATGTATAATATACTTTTTTACTATCCATCCATTAGTTGAAGAACATTTTGGTTGCTTTTAATAATTTCTAATTATTGTCAGTAAAATGGCAATGAGTGTGGCTGAACAAGTGTCTCTGTAGTTGGATACTGATTTTTTCAAAGTATATACCAAAAAGTAGTATAGTTGTCTCATATAGTAGATCTCCTTTTAGCTTCACTGATTTCCATTGTGGCTGCACCAGCTTACAAACACATCTTCTGTAAATAAGGGTTCTTCTTTTCTTGCATTCTTTCCAGAATTTGTTGCCAGAAAACTTGATCTTAGCAATTCTTAAATTGTCTATCTAGACCATAACAGATCTCCCCCAGATCCTTATCACTCATCATTAATGTTAAGATTTTCATCTATATTCTAGTCTATGACCTATACATTCATCATTACTGGTATCCTTGTTTATTAAATGATTATAATTATAAGTCAAGCATATGCAATTTTTCTGGTTGAACTTTCTCATGAAATCATATCATGAAGAAAATTGGAAAGACCGAACATATGATTTGTTTATTAGACTTGTTCCTTGGTTGTTATTATATGTAATTGAAAAACATTCTCTTGCAGTCCAGGTTGAAAAAAAGTCTTATATATTGATTCTTAAACAGAAAATACATCCTTGTTTTGAATTTTAATGGATGACTTTCTTAGTGATATAGTTATTATGCCTAGGGAATTTGTGGCTCTTCCTTCAATATAAAGAATAGTAATATATTTGGTGTCAGAATTAAGATTTGAGACAAGAGTAATATATTAAGATCATATACTCAAACTAATGATCCATAACATGACAAAGATAAATGTGAAAGTACTTAGATTCAGAAAGGCCAACTGCTTGATTTCAGTATTGGAGTGGCAACACTTCAAGTTCCTTTGTCTGAGAAGACATTTCTAAAAGTCACAGAAATGCATCCCAAGGAGCCCAGACATAACTTTAAATTTTCTTCAACCTAGTGACCAGCAACTGATTAACAATGCTTTGTCAGGGTTTGTTGTTGTTTTCACTTTTTTCTTTCTTTTGTTATCTTACAGGTCCTTTGCATGCATATTATGGTTTCTGGTTTTGTGTTTTTAAGTGATTTTTCTGTGTGCAAATGTGAATGAATGTTTCTGAATCGATATTTATTTTTCATGCTTTTTTGGCTAATTTTTTTTTTTGGCTATTTTATCCTATTCTGATTTGTTTGTTTTTACTTTGTATTATATTATTATTATTATTATTATTATTATTATTATTATTATTATTTCCTCTTTCAGCAGTCATTAGTTATCCATGCTTCTTTTTCTAAGAGTGAAAGCCCAAGGTATTTACCTTCTTCTGTTTTGGCATGTCCACTGATATTGTCATTCAGGTCTTGTTTAAGGAGCCATTTCTAGGACACATAGTGTGACAGCAGGCTTCTTGGTTTTCAGGCTCTTGAAATCTTTGGGTCTTCTCTTCTGTGATGTTCTTTGAGCCTTATGAACAGAGTTCTATTATAGATATATCCCTGAGGGCTGGGATACCCATGATCTTTTGATCTATTCTCTACATTCATCTATGGTATTGTATAATGGTCTATGTATTTTGTACCTTTGCAAGTCATGATGGAGACTTGATAATGAATAAAGTGATCCTGACTTCAAAGGCTTAAAGTTGCATGAATTTTAGTATATAATGTATGAATACCTCAGAAATCACAATCATTTTAGTTATGATTTAGCTATAAAATGATTTCTTTTTAAGAAATGATATAGATAAAGATACTTAGAGAGCAATTTTTAATATTGTTTTTACCACTCATTTCTCTCAGTAATATTATAGGTCAATGTTATCCTCAAAATCCATACATCAACAGGCTTTATTTGGTTTTGACTAAGGAGAAACCACACATCCTTCACCTTCTATTGATCAATTGGGAGGAAAGGAAATGCTCGTAAGATACACATAATAAAAGTAGTAAATAATACATTTTAATTTGTGAGACAAAGGCAAATGGATGGATAATGTGGTGTATCTGTGTGTCTCTGTGTGTGTGATGTGTGTCTGTGTATGTATAGATATAGACAGCATGTATATGAGAAGCTTAAAATTTGTGGGGATAAAAGCAGAATCAGAAACAACTGCAAAAAAAGGAAAACAAATTAAAAAAATAATGTATGATGGGTTGTTCTTTGTTGGAAACTCTCTGGAGAACCACTCTAGTATTTATCGGTTGTGGCAGACAGAGCAGCTTGACAAATGCTACTTTGGGCTTCAGCTTCATCCACAGAGGTCACAGAAGCTTATTGATGATCTAGGAGGGATAATAGGGTCAAAAGAAAGAATTATGGCTCCAGTAGTGACAGACACAATCTGATTACAAACCTAAATCTTTATCATTCTCCAGCTCAAATCCAGAACTGTAGCTATAATGATTTTAGTTAGTAACATTAGTTAATATTTATATGACAGATAAAATGTAAAATACAATAAACTACATAAAATTCTTCAAGATGCAAGATAGAGAATCAGTTAATATAGTATTATTTCCACGAACAGATCTTCTATAAAAGCCAGAAGTTCTCTAGGTAGCCGTTGTAAACCTGAGTTGCTTGAGCATGAAGTTCCAGACAGTCCAAAGGAATCTGTGAAAGGCTGTCAGTCTAGAGAATGAAGAAGTATACACTGTTACATGAAAAGTTGGAAGACCCAAGTCATTCTATAGGTTCTTCTTCATTATGTTATTTCTCAAGGGTTTTTACTAGTTACTCATAGACACTTCAGATACTAAATATATGAAAATAAAATCAGAGTAAGAAATTTTAGTAATATTAGCTGTTAACAGTATAAGTCATTGCACAGTATAGGTGGATTAGGTGGATTTTGGGTTTTTTTTATTAAGGAAAAGAAAATTTTTTTCAAAAATTCAGTTATTTTTTAAAATACCTATTCCTTTACATTTGTATGCATATGTCATTTATATACATTTAGTATATTTTTATATACCAAAAGTGTATACATTTAGTCATTTGCAAAGCTTGAATTTCTTATACCAGTTTAACAAAAATTATCAATCAGGAGGAAAATATATTAGCATTTGAACATTTTATCCTCATACCAACATTAACAGTTTAAAACACTTAAAGTATTATCTGCAATCACACTGACAAAACTAGAGTTTAAGTACAGAAGTAAAAAAAAAGTAGGTAAATATTTTGTTAGCATATATCAAGTTATATATTCTAGGCATGCTAAATTATGTTGACAGTATACATGATATTTTGATTTATATATTGTGAGATGACTATTGCAATCAAGCTAATTAACATATCTCTTATGGCAACTATCATACCATATTCTGCTCTGTAAGTTTGACTTTCTTAGAACCTACTTGTAAGTTTCTACAATATTTCTCTGTCTCTGCCTTAGCTTATTTAACACAGCATTGTGTTCTCTAGATGCTCCTTCATTTCTTTTTAAAAAGTTGATTGTGTTTTTATGTATATTGTATATACAATATAATATATTGTGTGTATATATATGCAATATACAATGCATATACAATGCATATTGCATATTGTAAATATGTGTGTGTGTGTGTGTGTGTGTGTGTGTGTGTGTGTGTGTGTGTATTCCCTTATCTGTTAACTTGCCTGAAGACATTGTAGTTATATTTTACCAGTGTTGGTCTTGCTTCCTTTGGAAATATAGCAAAAAGTAAGATTGCCATTTTATGAGTCATATATATGTCTATTTTACTTTATTAGTTCTTGATATTTTTGACTGAACATTTAAAGTTTTCTACACAAATATTATACATATACAAACAGCCAATATTTATCTGGATGATGTATGTTATACTTTTTCTTGCACAGTCCCTTTGGCTAGGGTGTCTAGCATAATGAAAAGAGCCTGGATATCCTGGCCTTGTTTTTGAACTTGGAATAAATAGAAGCTTTCCTTTTTTTATTTTTTTCACTGACCAGCATGAAGATATTTGTAGTGTCTCATATATGACCTTTATTAGGCTAAGATTCATTTCTTCTATTCTTAAATTGTTGACAGATTTGTCATAAAGAGATGCTTGATTTTTTCAAATTCAAATTCCTTTTATATACCTATTGAAATAGCTATGTGATGTTTATCTTTCATTTTTAATGTATTAAATTTATTAATTTCCCCTTATTGTG
This sequence comes from Cricetomys ansorgei, assembly GCA_026225945.1. Taxonomy (NCBI): domain Eukaryota; kingdom Metazoa; phylum Chordata; class Mammalia; order Rodentia; family Nesomyidae; genus Cricetomys; species Cricetomys ansorgei. The sequence continues at coordinate 922,032 of JAMJFZ010000199.1, forward strand.
GAAGATAAGCCACATTTAGAATGGATAACTTAAGCCAGATCTAGCCTCAAATCCTCCTTCCTGGGGTCTAGCTTTCATGATCGCAGAATGTACTTTGAAAGCTAAAAAGGAAAGTAGTATCCTATAATCCAATATATCCCTGATCACCTATGAGTCACAACAGTGACCAGCATGGGAAGGTACCCATGGAAGGCACAATAGTTTCATTCTTATGTTATGGTAAGCAACAAATATCTAAGTGAACTTAAGGCCTATCCAACAGGAAAGAAATTGTATCTTTTACTGGTTAGTGAATTCATGGATCTTAGAAGAAATCATACTACTATTAGTAGTATGCATCTACTTCTTTAGTAGATCAGTATAATTCTTAAGTACATTCCAAAATTTATCCTTATGCTTATAAATAAGTTATTATGTGCATCCTACCAGCACATTTTCTTTCCTAGCAATTAATCTATAAAAGGTGAAGGATATGAGGTTTCTCCTTAGTCCAAACAGAATAAAGCCTGTTGATATATGGGTTTTTGATGATAATATTGACCTGCAATATTGCTGAGAGAAATGAGTGGTAGAAACAATATAAAAAGTCACTGGCTAAGTATCATTACTTACATTGATTTTTAAAGAGAAATAACTTTATAATTGAAACACAACTAAAATGATTGTGATCTCTGAGATAGTCATACTTTATATACCAAAATTCATGACATATTTAAATCTTTGAATTCAGGATCACCTTATTCATAGTCAAGTCCCTTCTCTATGGCTTTCAAAGTCATTTGCATTCCATAAATGCTCAGTAAATGAGTAGAACAGATGAAAGAATAATTCAAAGAGTTTATTAAATGTTATAGAACTTACAGCATGGCTATGACTCTTCCCAGCTGGAATGCAACAGACATTATCATACCTGAAAGTTATTATTCCTGGAAAATCACATAATAGAATGTGGTTTCACTTTTTCTCCCTTAGATGATTTCTCTCTTAGATTAAAATTGAAACAGGCTGAGAGTGTTGGCTCATGATTTTAATCCCAGAATTTGGGATGCAGAAACAGAGGCAGATGGAAAGTTAGAGTATCAGGCCAGCCAGAGCTGCATAGCAAACACTGTCTGAAAAAGCTCAAAAATTATATATTACCATAATAATTGGGTAAGTACATATTTACTCACCAAGAAAATATAAAAGAAATAATTTTAAACTCAATCATTACTAGGGATTTTATCTTGATTTCAATCACCAATCCTTTTTATCATTCTGCCAGATTAAATGCTCTTGCATTTGATTTATCATTGCATTTCAATAATAACCAAAATTAACACTGTATATTGACATCTTATGAAATATGTTTTAATAGTTTCTTTTTCTTTCCTGCATATGGATATGATTGTAGCTATACTTTTCATTGATTATGGTATCCAGGCACTCAATACAAACCTGTTTATGTCCTGTGTCTAGTTTTAAAAAATGAGAACTGTTAGCTGCACAGTCCAATTATCAATATGTGTGTATTCCTAAAGATCTAATTGTACTTAAAAGGAAATGCTTCGTAAACAGAAAACGGGAATAAGAATAAAGATTCCCAGAGACAGAGTACATATGCTTTCAATGAAGCAGGAACAGCAACTGCCAAAAGGCACTGGAGTGTAGAAAAAAAAAAAACTGCTGAATTAAACCTGCCTGTATACTATTAGGATGTGTTAACATCAGAGTGGAAGTTAGGGAATGTGCTTAGTTGGAGAAGAGGGTTTACTTATATTTCCATAGTAGTCAAAAAGCTGCACGTTTCGTCAAAATTGATGAGAATTTGATCTGAATAAGAAGCCTCCTAAATACCAAGTGTATGAAAGGTGCAACTCAAGGAAGGAAGAGGTACAGAAAGACACCAAAGCAGGTGACACAACTGTCTCCCCTTTGTGGGGATTATCCCTCTTATGGGAACAGCTCAGGAAACTGGCTGATCTTGTTGAAATTGACACTTGCTGAAAGAATCTTGAAGAGAACTCTGACCTTGAAGAGGTAGTGACCCATAGGACCATACTGGTCTAGATGATCCCTCATTTAGATCTTTCTTCCAGACATTTCCATTTTCAGATAGTTCCAGATTGTGTCAAGTTGATAATCAAAACTAACGATTACATTTATACCAAGTGATATTCTCTTCTTTGTCCATTTTGTTTTGTTTTGTTTTGATAATTGTTCTATCTTTTTAAAAAGAGCCTTGAAATATTTCCGTTTATCAAAAGTAACCAGGATTTCTACTGTTCTCTCAAAGTTTACTTTATTGCCATCAATTTTCCTCCTGAAAGCATCAAGATTATTCTCTAACCTATGAATGGAAGAAGGTGCCTATCAAGAATATTTTATACTGAATTTTAAACATATAATTAGGAGGTTAAAATAAACATTAAACTATACCTCAGGACTGGTAGACATGTTAGCTATCTATCAACCTTTATCTTTTACCCTTTGACTTGATTGGACAATCTAAAATGTTCACTGATATGTACTTTAAATTAATTCTGGAAGTTCCAGAGCTGAAGCAGAGTTAAAATATCATAGTTTGCAAAGGCCCATGGGAGCTATTTAATGTGTAGTTAATTTATTCCTTTGGTTTGTGAAGGAACTGATAAGAAAGCCTCCCCTTATACTTTTGTGTTCTCTTAAATTTTGGGGTATTGTAGTACTCAACTGTGTCTGTTCTTTTCAGTGATTGCTAGATACACCTGCCTTTGAAATTTGACTCCTCTGTTTCCTTTTGCTACTCCAAATCTCATACTTAAAATGAAACTCACTCTAAACTTTAATATTTTTTCTATATTTTCCTTTATTTATATTTTAAAATCTCTGATGTGACAGATTGGATATTTTTTCTTATACAATAATTTTTATTTATGGAATTATTTATTTTTTTATAAATTTATTTATATGAATATATATTTAATATAAGCAAATTTAGTATTTATAAATTTATTTATTTATAAATCTATTTATGAAATATTTATTTATTATGGAATGAGTATATTACATTCCTTAATATGCAAGCTCTAAGATCCAAGATGTAGACTTTCAATATCATAGTCTAATTGGAATTATTTCTAAGATATAGCTGAGGTACTATTTTGATATTTTACAAGTTGAAATAGGTGATGATAATATCTCAAAACCCATTGCAGATGCTTGAATCTCTACTTCTTTAATCCCATATACCTTTGTAGTGGTTAAAAGATGAACAGAAAAGTACAAATTATGGAAGCTTGAAAATAACACAGACTTAAAGAGACAATCTGAGTTTATTATTGGGGAAAGCAAGAATGAGTCAATACTGAAAGATGGAAGAATTTAGATGATTAAAAATGGGGAGCACAATAATATTGTTAAAAGGTGATGAGCAGGTAATTACACAGTATATATAATTCTGTTAACTGTAGGTCAATCAGATGTTACACTAATGCATAGATCTCCATGCAGAATATAAAAGTGCTGTATTTGTCACATAAAGTCTGAAGTCTCTCAAGGGAAGACTAAAGCATATAACAACAAAAAAGTAGAACAACTTCACTAATTAACACTCCAAAGTAAATGTAGATGTTGTCAAGAGCAATCCTGTATTTAAATAACAAAGAGAAACAGGAATAATGACCTTTCCATCTCTGATACTTGAAATATGTTGGATTGACCAGGTCTGCAGATCTCACTGAATTATATGATTAGGTAAGCAATAAGCAATTTAAAATAATCCAAGATCACTTTTGTTGTTCTTTTTCCTTTTTTGGTTATTATTTCTTCATACTTTCTTTGCATTTGTACAATATATTTTCCTTCTACTTCCTCTAGAAATATCTTTGTATAAATCAGAAGTGTTCTAGAAACAAAGTTGAAAGGTATGCAATAATGTGTTTCTGAGCTAGATTTGATTTTGTCAAAAACTTGCTCTGTGAACGTTTTGAAGTTACTTTATCTCTGTTTTCTTTCTTGCTCCTAAAATGTGTGAAAAATCACTCAAAGGAAACATTAGTGGCAGCTTCTGTATATGTGTATAATGAGGGGTGATATTGTCGCAGTTCTCTTCATGTCATCTCATTGCTTATAGCTAACTTCTATTTACTTTCTCTACAATCTTCAAATTTTAAAACATTATTTATCTTTCCTGGTCCTATCCCTATCACAAAGGGTATATATTTTCCAATTTTATTATTTTAATTCTCAGTCTTTAATCTACATATTTTTGGTACATTAATTGAATTAACTTTATTATAAGGAGTCAGTAAGAATCACAAACCTACATAGAAATGCCCACTACTGAACATTTTCATAATAACAATATAAATAGAACTGACTAGGTTCTATTTGATACATGTTGGATAGTGTCAGAAAAACCCAGATCCCTTTGAAATTACCTTCAGTGCCCACATTGCCATGATGAAAACTTTCAAATCCACAGATAATTTCAAGTAACTTGTACAAATCTAAATACTATCCATATTAATAAATGTGTAAGAAATACATCAAATATTAAAACCATATTCTTTGAAGTGTAGGTTTAAGGTGATGGTAAAACCAGGACTATGGTAGGTAAGTGAAGGAGAAATTAAACAATTCATTAAAAAATTCCAGGTGGAAAGCAACATCTGTTAAGATGAAGCAGCTCTGTACAGTAATCAAACACATCCAAATGAAAGCAATAAAAAGGTACATTTAAAACCTATTAAATTAACAAACAAAATACCCAATGCTAATGAGTTTGGGGTAAAGTTGGTATCTCCTTACATTAACTAGTAGTAATGGAATTTGATACAAAGTTTTTGAAAAGAAATGTAACAGTAGAAGACTTTGAAAATTGTTCCCACACAATGAGTTCCTAAAGTCATTACGTGAGTTATTCTTGTTGTTGTTGGGTTTTTTTTTTTTTTTTTTTTTGCATCAGTGGAAAAGTACAAATGGAGAGCAATATTCTCATCACTATGATATTATTTAAAGTTATTTGGCATTTTAGAATATCAATAAAACAATGAAAAATGTCACAAGTCATTAAAAATTATATAATTTAATATTATATCGAGCAGTAAAATCTTAAATCTCAGGAATATTGTTCATGTTTATGTTTAAATACTGAAGAATAACAAGCTGTAAAAGTAATCGTTGGCCTATTGTTTGGGAATTATTTAGGTGATTTTATTTTCAAAATCCTCTTTCATTGTTTGGTTTTAACAAAAGTTTGTGTGAGAATTTTCATAATACAAAACCATATTAAAGTTATATCTTTATTTATTAATATATTAGGTTTAGAGAAATTAAAATCAAGCTATGTGGATTTTAGTGCACAGGGAGATTTGTTTTTAAGGAAAATGCAATTCTGAAAGGGAGTTAAATATCTCTTGAATGAACCAAAGTATTATTTAACCAGATTCAGACTTTGTCTATTGTTTGATCTAACAGTGAAAAAAAAGCACAAACACTAAAGATATTTATAGTGGTATATAAATTATTATTAAATATTTCATTGGGATTCCATCCAGTCACCATTTAAGATCAAACGTGAAAGATAAGGATTGGTAGATAGAATTCAACTTTATTAAAGAGTTTGCATTATGTTTGATAGAGGGATCCACCATCACAATGATTCCTTTTTTTTTCCAGGCTTACAGGTGTAAGTGTATATTACCAAATGTACAGAAAGTTGAAGCAGAAGGATAGTAAGTTCAGGTCCAGCCTGGTCTAGAGAGTGAGCTCAAGGTCAGCTTGGGCTACAAAGTGAGACCTTGTGTCAAACTAAAAAGTAAAAAGCAGGCTGAGGATATCGCTCAAGGGTAGAGAGTTACTTGGTATGTAAAAGATCTAAGTTTAATACCTTGTAGAGAAAAATGTAAGCAAATTAGACAATAAGCATGGGAAATTTAAGAGGCCAAGAGGTTTTTTGTAGTTTTGTGTTGTTTGTTTGTTTTACTCTGCTGGGTTTTCATTATTAGAGCATGAGGCATCCATTTTACTTTCATTCCCCTGCCTGGACCTTCCTGATTTATCTTGATCCTCTGAAACTAGTTCAGACAGTATGCTTTTCTCTAAGTTGGACAATCACAGAAATTTACATGGTTTCTATTTGGTGATGCACAGAATTAAGAAATAAGGAGGGTTATTACATACTCTGATATCTGAAGGTCATAGATTAATCTGTATTTTCTAAGTGCAAAGAAAAGTTATCTCATACTTAATGTCTTGATCATTTAAGTGTAGCTTTTCTATAAACTTTAGAATGCAAGATAAACAGAAACCAAAAGAAACTCTAGGACAACCACTATTGCAAAGTAAGTAAAAATTCATTCTTCACTGAGTTATCTATACTTAATCTACTGAGAACCAATATTTTCTCATAGCTTCTCTTTTATCTGTATTGATTATATAATTTTAATGCAAATTACAATATTGCATTATTCAGTATTCAATAACCAATAAAGGAGTTTTAAACACTTATAATCTATTAACATTTTAAGATTGCTATCATGTTTTCTAAATATGCTTTTTATGATTATATATATATTTATTTCTCATTAACTATCTTGTGATGAATCTATTTTAGAAGTCACTGGAATTTATAATTTTACTTTCTAGTATGAATTATATTCTCTTCCCACTTATCTGTCTATGTAACTTTAAAATTTTGAGTGAATTAACAAGGTAACAACATTGACAGTCTCCAGATATGTAAGTAAATGCAATTTGGTTTTTGTAAACCTTTAAATTGTGATCAAACTCTATGAGACAGTAAAAATCAATAATCTTAAGTAAGTTATGCTCTAAAATAGAATTCTACAATACTGATTCAGGAACTCCTTTTTCCATAGAGTGAACTTGGAATTTAGATGACAATTTCTTTTCTTATTATCAATGGTAATATTTATTGCACCTCTTCATGCCAGAGTACTATAATCAGCAAGGTAAGGAGAAATGTGTGTCCTTGTGGAGCCATTTACATTTTAGACAGTAAACAAATAATTCTCTGTTTTTAACTTCTTTCCTACCTTGTACTACAGTGGCTTTTAGAGAAAATGATACCCCTTCCTTCAGGAACCATTAATAGTGATTAACTCCCCAGTAAGGATTAGGTAGTGTATTACAGGTAATTCCATATTATAGGTAATTTCCATAATGCAAAGCTGGGAAACCAAATCTCCTGCAGATCCCTATAGCTACTGTGTGTTCAGAGTTACTATATATATATATATATATATATATATATATATATATATATATATATATATATATATTATTGTAATTCCAACTACATAGACAGTTGAAGTGGGAGGATCATAAGTTCAAAGCCAACCTGAGCAACAGAGTGAGACTTTTTCTCCAAAGAAAAAGTAAATATTAAAAATGAAAAAGAAAGACAGACAGAGGATAGCTCGAAAGTAGAGGGAGTAGAGTCTTGGTATGTGTTTGCAAGGTCCTGAATGTAATACTGAGTAGAGAAAATAAGCAAGCAAATCACACGCAAATAATCAAAACTCCACTGTGGGCAATTCAGGGTCTAAGAGTTGTTTGTTTACTTGTTTGCTTTTTGTATGGGGTATTTATTACCCATAGCATATGCCAACTATAAATCTCTACTTCATGTGAGAATTTTTTCCTCCCAGGAAATGGAATTTTGGTCCTATGATGGAGGAGTTTTTATATACATGGTAAACAGAGTAACACAGGGTAGTCTAAATAAGGTTTGAGTATGTGAATGTTCATTGTTATATAAATAGTTCATAAGCAATAGTAAAACAGCTTAGGAAAAGTACAGGAAAGAAGGAAGAAAATAAAGTCTATGATGTTGCAATTCATACAATAATTCAGTCTATTCATAAGACTTCCCAATTTGAATATTCATTTACCCAATAAACTAATAGAACATTGACCAATTTATGTTGTTTTGCAAAGATGAAATGCAATGCTTTGATAGCAAATATACAAGATTTTTCAGAAAAGTAGAGAATCTTACACCATCTTCCCAATATGTATGTGTGAAAGCTTCATGGTTTAAATCTACTATAGCGTTACAAATATGACAGAAATTAATGCTAGTTCTCTACCTGCCTTCTCATTGTTCTTTTTTAATGCAATCTGGGATCCCAGCCCATAGAATGATGCCACCTATATTCATGGTCTCTCTTCCTTTCCAATGTAAACCTCTCTGGAGACCGTGCAAACACACCCAGTGATATGTCCCCTTAGTGATTCTAAGTTCAGGCAACTTAACAATGCAGATTAGCAATCACAACTCTAACCCAGTCAATTGGACATCAAAATGACACACTCCCTTTAAATCATAACATTTTGCCGAGGATCCTAAAACCTCTTGTTCTTCTCATAATGCTGTAAGACTCACTCTCATGATGGTCCCAAAATCTTTAACAGTCTTAAAACCATTCAAAAGAAATGAGACCCAAGAAAAATACAAACTGTGATTCCTTCTAAAATTACAAGACAATTTGCGTACAGCAGTACCAACTAATTATTCTTATTTCCAAAGAGAGGGATGGCAGGATATCAAAGGAAGATGGGGTCAAAGCAAGACCGAAACCAACCAAATCCCTCAGCTCTTGAGTCTGGCATCAGGATCTTGTAATACCATGTGAGCTCCAACCTAACAAATGTAGTCCCACACCTCTGGTTCAGAAACCTGAAGTACATGTAGCCCCTCCCTTGGGCCATCTATTCTGTGCCTCCAGCAACACTTGTTGGAAATCTCAGTGTTCTGCCATCTCTAACATCCTAAGATCATAATTGAAACTTGGGCTTCACTTTTATAGCTTCGTACAACGATCTTTCAACACCTTCTGATGGAGAATGCATCCCTGTTATACTGCTTTGCTACAGAAGCTTTCTGGAACAGGAGCTCCCATTTCTATGACTTCACAACTCTTGAATTTTTCATTCTTGAAAAGCTAGCACCATCTGGATGCAACTGTCAAAATTCTGCTGCTAGCTGGAGATATAACCTGCCCCCACCATCACCGTTGTAGAGGCCTCTGTGTACCTCAGTGGTAGAATCTGGGAATCAACTTGTCTTTGTGTTCGTTTTCGGTCAGAGAATCCCTTCAGTGCCACTGGCAGTTCAAATACTCCTTTTTTCCCCTAAAAAACCCTTTACATTAAATTTTTATTTATAATATGTATATATTTAAATAGTATACTTATTTTATACTAATTATAGATCTATAATAAAAATTTTGTTTATATATAATATATAAAATGTAACATTTTATATAAGCAAAATAATTTCAGTATTTTATTTAATTAATATAAATGAAATTCAAAAATTTTGCATTAAAATTTCACAGTTGTAGCCTTTGATATAAGTAGGGTCTTGTCAAGACATCTTTATTTCCTAAGTGATTAGTGTCAGATATTTTCCCAGTCCCCACTCCCAGGCTTGTCTGGATTGTCTGACTATGGGAGGATTTCAGTTTCATCTTTCTACCCTTTCATCTGGTCTCTCTCCAGTTCTCTTTAGAAGATGCCCTCTAGAGAGAGTGGGATTTCAAGAAACATGGATCCTGACAGTTACCATGCTCAGGAGACTCAAGAAGCAGGGCTTGAGAACGTGGTAGGAGTAGAAAATACCTTTCCCCTAAGGCAACTGGTCTCCTGTGTCCACAGCTCTAGCCCTGTACAATGACACCCAATTCCACAGTATTGGTGAAAGACACATTTAAGATCTTCATACTTGAATATTTTCAAAGCTATGTAGATATTTCAGTGTGTTATATTAATATTATATTAACTGTGTTTTGTGTAAATGAATATGGGTCTGTGGAGAAAACATATTTTCATTTTAACTTGAGGCAGGAGTCAATTTTTTGGAAAACATACTGGTTAGAGATTAAGGAGAGTGAATTGTGAATTCTGGCCCTGAAGATCACTGGCTGAACTTGTGAAAAATCTCTTAATTAGTATGGACTTAAACATAGTCATCAAAATAAATTGACTGAGTTCTCCAACATTTCTCTTTTTTGTTTATATTTATGCCCTAGACGATCTCATTCAGTCATACAGCTTTAAATACCATGTTTATGCTGGCAACTGTCAAGTGCACATTTCCAACATAAAGCTTTTCTGAAATCCAGTTCTTTTTTCAATATTGCTGTCATCAAGGAGATTTCTATTAGTTTTAACCTTTTCAGGCACAGAAATGACATTGTTGAATGCTCATAAGTCTTCCTTATCTGGGCAAAGTGGTAAGTCTAGAGTGTCTAAGACAATGTACATCCATCCCAAAAATGGTTCATTTTTCATTCTAACTAGAAAAACTCTTTCATTTTTCTACCCTCTGACTTACTATCAAAGCCAAGACAAAAGTCTGTTTTTTCATTTGTATAGGTCAGGTTCCTTTTGCTCTACCAACTCTTTACATTCTCCTATACCATATATTTGAGATGAGAACACATACTCTCAACCTACTCTTTCACACAAATTCAGAATTGGAACACCTCTTACCCCTCACTGAGATAATAGATCAAGCTTATGCCATCTCTCTCTCGAATTTCAACCAAGTTTTCCTAATTCTACTCTCACACTTCTTGCCAATAGCTATTTACACAAAATACTTCAGAGATCCTTTAAACATGTTGGTAGGATTATTTTGGTCTGCTGTATTTAAAATTTGAAACCATTCAGTACTAACCCTAAGTCCAAACACAGCTAACAAGATGATAACTGATTTTAAATGACTTCTTTAATTTAACATCAAACATTTTTTTGTTATTTTAACTTTCCCCAGCTTTTTTTGATTTTATATATATATATAAGAAATAAAATAATATATATATATATTGTATATATATATTTATATAGTACACATTTTTATTAACTGTTTATATCTAAACTAGTGAATCTTGTGTGAAAAATATAATATTGTCTGCTTTTTTCTTGCCAGAGAAAGGACACAACAACATTATATGTTAGTAATTCTTGCATCAATTATTAAAATCAGCAAAGCCTTCACAAAGAAGGTAGACTTATTAATAAAGGTTATGCTTAGTTAACAAATGGTAAAATATATTTTAAGGAGACCTCATCATAGAGAATAGCACTATTCCTGTAATGACCCAAATGTAACTTTGAATAGTGATAAGTAAAATTTTGGGTGACAACAAAGACAAAAACAAAGCAACAGACACTGTAATAGACCTCTTTAAACTCAAGGAATAAAAAGTACCCTTTGTCATTTGATTTTACTATCCTAACTGATAAGACAAATTCCTTAAAGGAAAAATATAAAACTATGAATGGTAACACGAGGGAACTCTGTTCTTTCATACAGGCAAGGGTAGCTAGTAAATTTTCAGAGTTGATACACATGTATGTGGTGAGACAAAAGTTGTAATTAGGTGCTTCAACATATTCCATCTGGTTTAACATGTTATTTATGAATACTGAACAGTGTTACTTCTAACATTGATAGAATTCTCAATTGTTTTCAGAGTTCATTCCCATTCATTATATTATTTTATTTCTAACATTTTATCATTTGTTAGCATAAGTGTAACATTACAGACAAGTACAGTAGAGTTTATGCTGAAGTGCATTTGTAGAAGACAGTGTACAGAATTAATTAACAACATTCAGGCAACAAAAATGTGAAAGGGTTTATAAGTGAGGTGCTGTTAAGAAGTAGATTGTCCTAAATGTATTAGGCTGTCCTAATCCTACAGAAAGTTAAGAAGAAGCTTAACTAGAACAGTCTTTGAAGATGTTTTCTTAGAAGAGCTATCAAGCAGATAAGATGAGAAATGTTTAAGAAATTCATATTGTTGTTTATCATAGTTGACACTTTATAGCATTTAAGAATTTGGAGGCCACATTTATAACTCAAATAAATTAATGTATGGCATATCTGAGATATCAAAACAGAAATTTCAATAACACTTGGAGGAAAATCTAAAGTACCACATGGCCTAGTTGAGTGTTTGAGAAAACACTATGACTGTGAGCATTTCACTGTAGAATCATTGATAAGATTATCATTAATCCCTCTTGTCTAACTATTGGTAATAAGTATTATAATGGCTTAAACTTGTTGATTATGATATCATTAATCCCTCTTGTCTAACTATTAGTAATAAGTATTGTAATGGGTTAAACTTGTTGATTATGTACTATGTACAAAATACTATGACAAGAATATAATAAACTTTCTTATATTCTTATACTAACCGTCTTATCTACTTATATAAACCAGCTTGGAAATACTGTCTTATTCAAAAGAAACAAGAATTTATAAAGGATAACCCATCTAAGTTCACAGAGATGTTTTGTTATAGAGTTGAAATTCAAATAAAAGTAAGTTTAAATACAAAATCCCAATCTCCAAGCATATTAGTGTGTATCTTGTTAGTCTGTTATGAAATTGAATAATAATACTTCATTCCGAAATATTTCAATATTTATATCCTCCAGACTTGACTGTAATGGCAAAGCAGATTTTGCAAATTTGACTAAAAGATCTTGAGATGTTTGTATTATCTTGGATCATCATTTAGAAAGCCTAAAATAGTCTTATGAGCTCTTATGAGCCCTAAATTATCTATAATTCAGAGGATTAATGTCATTTGGAGATGCTTGAAGATGTTATGCTGTTGGCTTAAAGATGGACAAAGAATCATGAGATTAGGAATATTCTTGGGTATATGGAAACTATAAAAAGCAAAGAAATATATTATCAGTTGGATTCTACATAGAAAATGAAACTCCTGATTTAGGCACTATAAGAATTTTGCAATCTCCTGACCACCAAAGCTATAAGAGGTTAGAATTATGTTATTTTAAAGAATTAATTTATCCTGATTCTGAGCACTCTGCATATTTACAACTTATACAGAATTGTTCAGTCAAAACAGAGATGATGAACATACAAGCTGATGAGAAACATTTGTGATCAATCATTGCAGGCAATTTTGCAGACTTAGATTCTGACCATATAAATTTTTCTATTAGATATGTCGACAGATACTTTCTTATGCCAGATAGGTGCAGACATGAGTGAACCTGCAGATATAGATGGAAGAAGATATAGTTATTTCCCAAATATTAAAAAGAGCAAGGATAAAAGTAATTTTCTCCAGGAAATTGTACATGAAACCTTCTTAACTAATAAAAATAAAGTCAGGAAAGGAGTACATATATATATATATATATATATATATATATATATATATATATATATACACACACACACACACACACACACACACGCACACACACACACACACACATACACACATATATATATAATCACTAGGAATATGTAGTAGAGCCTGTATACAATATAGAGAACTTATGAAGTGCAAATGAAAAGTTGATTTACTGTCATCTCTGGGTGCTTGTGTACTTTCTTCAGCAATCCATTTATTAGATTTCTTCTAGAAGCATTGCTGCAAAAATAGTTGTTGCAGTATTTTAATTTGTAATGTTCTTAGAAAGATGTGACAAAGAAATGAGTTAAAAATATAGGCAAAGGTAAGAAAAATATAGAAAAGTAAAAGACAAAGGAGCTACTCAAGATTCTCAAATCCTGTTGAGATTTTGCCATCAGGTAGAGGAAGCAGAGGGAAAAAAACCTAACATATCAAATGAATCAGAAACAGGGAAATCTCAAACAGAGACATGTGCCGTGCTCCACAATAGAGCCAGAATTTGTGAGGGGGAATGATGAACTAAATCCAGAAAGTTTTATTACCTACATGTATATGTGGCTAAAACTGCAATTTGTTCTTCACCAGAAAGCAGAAAATATAATGTGATGAAATTATTGAAGGATAGTTCTTTCCCAAATGTTTAATAATAAAAGTAAAATATTCGCTTTATGAATCTGTTATTCAAGTTTCTTTATCAAATTAACAATCAGAAATTAACATACTAAAATGGGACAAATCTTTCCCAGTTCCAAATCCAAGGAATTTCACTATTTTAGACTATTAAAAGGAAGTATCATGATAGCTATTTCCTATTGATTGATTAATTTTACTTTATATTATTCTGGAGTTGAGAGATTATTTTGTGACGTGTGTGTGTGTGTGTGTGTGTGTGTGTGTGTGTGTGTCTGTGTGTCTGTGTGTAAAGAAACTACTACAGATAAGCACCAAAGTAATGATCCAGCTTAGTTAACTTGTTACTTTATTGGTATTACGTTTATATAGGAGTATAGATAGCTAATGACAACTACATCACTAAGAACCTCACTGGAACATCGGTGATGACTCACAACATCTGCATTTCTGAAGCTCCGTAGATGATTTGAAGATAGCTGAACTCAGAAATTGTCACTGATTTAGGCAAGAACGTTATGGATCTCATAAATTTTAGGAAATTTCTGAGATTTGTGAGTTGTTTGTTTACATGGCTTTGTAAGTTTTATTGATCTCCTTAGTCTTAAAAAGACTCTCTAGGATGGAATCTTTCAATGTGGGGATAATTTCTATGCAGCAACAATGAATAAATAAAGGGAAAAGAAAGTGTGATACTTCAGAATTATGGTGGTTGCAGAAAGCAGAATATGGATTATGAATTTCACCTGGGCGGTGGTGGTACATACCTTTAAACCCAGCACTTGGGAGGCAGAAGCAGGCAGATTCCTGTGAGTGCTAGGCCAGCCTGGTCTATAGAGTGAGTTCCAGGATGGCCAGTTTTACAACAAAGAAACCCTGTTCCCCCCCAAAAAAAGGAATTATGAATTTAAATATAAATAAGCATTTTTAATGCCGCATTCTGAAAAACGCTGATGGTGACACTGCTCTTGATCTGCATCATCATCTCTCTGTCATGGCCCTTGAATCTGTTACATATGAACTATGAGATTGTAGAGACTGACATTTTAAAGTAAGACTTTCCATGGCAGAAATTGCAGAAGAAATTCTAAAACTGCTGCGGGATGAGTCTCAGTAGTTTTCACACATAGAAAAAGGCAACAAAGTGTTCTATTCCCAACTATATTAATTTGCTCAATGCTTGCCTAACACCAAGTCACAATCTAAGTGGTTTTGAACAATAGAAACTGATTTTCATAGGGGTTTGAGGGCTAGCAGCCCAAGATCAAAGTATTAGCAGGACTGATTTTCTCATTTTTTCCTAGATGATTTACTTTTATTTTGTGAGTATGCATGTGTAATTGAGTATATGTATTTGCACAATGTGAATACAGGTATTTTTAGAGGCCAGCAGGAGGTTCAGATCCTCTGGAACTGTAATTACATATAGTGGTAAATGACTTGATTTGGCTATTGGGAACCAAACTAAGGTCCTTTGTAAGAACAGCAATTGCTCTTAACCATTGAATCATCTCCAGCCTCAGGTGTTTATTCTCCTTATGGTCTCTCTCCTGGGCTTGGAGTTGGTTACCTTTTTGTTTCTCTTTTATATGCTCTTTCCTCTGTGTATACTTAGTGTCTCTCTGTGCTCTGTGCATTCACATTTTCTTTTCAGAGGACACTAGTCAGACTGAATTCTAGCTCACACTAATGGCCCTATTTTAACTTAATATGTTTGTAACAGTGCCCTTTCTTAAAAAAGGATCACCATGACAAGTTATCAGAGACTAGGACTTCAACCTTTGAATTCTGGAGGGACATAATTTAACTTGAGATATATCCACAATCCAGAAAGGTGGGGAGAGAATATGTATCTTTTATCACTTGAGATAAATAATTCATTTCCACGAATATTCTAGTAGTGTTTGAAGTGTGTTTTCTAAAGTGGGAAGAGATATAAAGGGCTTGTATCTGCTTCATGAATCAGAATAACATGTTACCTTATGCCAATAAAACAGAAATGGCTACATACAGAGCAGTCTGAGTGCTCAAAGTTTATCTGGGTGATGAAGGCATTTTTTTTTTTACAGACTGAAGAATGGATAAAGTAAGAATTATTGGAGATCTTGTTCAAAGGAACACCTATCAGATAAGAAACATCTTCAGTGCAGATAGCTAGAGGTAAATAAGAAATTTCTAAGGGCTGTGCAAAGTGAGGAAATAATTATGCACTACATTTAACAGCTAAGATGAAAAGATTGCAGGAGATAAATTACCATCAATAAAAACAAACAAACCAACAAAGATTAAAATATTCATAAGAAAGAGTCTATTTAAATTGTGAGCTTAAAAATAGCAGGAAATAGAAAAACTTCCTTCTGGCTTTCTGATCATCATTCTTAAAGATCAGGAAGCTGTTGTTAAAATGAGAGTACTGTAACCAGGACAGGGAGGAGGACTCTCCTCCCCAGCCCATCGTTAAAATGAGGACAAGGAGGAGGGCTCACATACCCAGCCTACCCTCACAAGGGAGACAAGGAGAATGGCTCACATAGCAAGCCCATCCCAGCAATAGATTTCTAACTAAAATGACTAGACTTTACAAATAGAGAATGATTAATGCTAATTAAAGTTCTGGATTTTGATAAGCCTAAATCCTAGATTCCTTATATATGGTGATAAAAGGGCAAATATTGTTATGACAAATAACATTTGTCTAGCCCCTAAAAAGCCAGTCATTACTATAGCCTTTACTCATTTCTGGTGTAATTTCTCCCACTACAAACTAGTTGTAAATATTTACATAATCTCACTGAGGAGATATTAACAAAGTCCAGTATCCCAAGTTTGTGGTCCTAATGTAGCATCTCACAGAACAATGAAACTGAACAACAGAGATTTACAGAGGCATGGATTCTGGCTCAGGCATCTCCAATGTCATAGTCACTGGCAGGATGTTGAATTTACCAGAGACAGTTGATGAAGGGCTTAGCAGGTAAAGGTGCTTGCCACCAAGCCCGATGGTCTCAGTTCAGTTCGAAAACTCAGTTACTGAACAAGAACCAACTCCTATAAGTTGTCCTCTGATCTCCAAACATGTGTATGCGCTTCCAGCCAAGACAAACACAAAAATAAATGCAATGAATTTCAACAAGGATACTTCGACTAGGGTCCATCTTCATAGGTATTTCTTTCCTCTGTGACTTCCCATATCATACTTGCCTACTCGCTCAGTGACGTTCAGCTTTTGAGGGCACTTTAGGTGTCCAGCGTAGACATTATTCCCAATTAAGAATGATCTTAACAATATAACAAAAGGGATTGAAGAGGTTGCTCAGTTGCTAAAAGTACACATGCTGCTTTTGAAGAGACAAAATTAAGCTCACAACTGCCTGTAATTCCAATTCCAGAAAGACAGGATGCCTCTGGAGTTAGCAGGTGCCTGAGTTCACATATGTATACCCACATGTGTACACATATTCATTACTACAAGTAAAATAAATCTTAAAAATTAATATATGATATGAAGTTAAAGGAGCACCATAAAATAATAGTAAAGTGTATTTAATTGTATTGTGATTAAAACTGATGAAAATTTTTATGAGAAAATGACATCGCGAAAATTGTGGACCTTTGAAGTTAATTGAAAAGCTCATTTACCAAAAAATGAATAAAAATCATTACACAAGTGTTTCGTGTATGTAATTGACTAAAATATAGTACTTCTTTGATGAATGTGGCATTTTCAAGTTCAAAAATGTTTTAAGTGTTGGAGTGTTTAGTGGTTGAATGTAGGCGGGGTAATTACAAGGTCCTGGGTTCAATACCCAATCCTGTGCAGAAGCAATCACTGCAAACATTTTTGCTTGTCATGATTTCTGGTTCTCTCCCAAATAAATATATATCTTAAATATATTGTTTTAAATTTCTGTATTCAGTTCTTTGGAGAAAGCCTCTCTCATGTGATAGAGTAATCGACATTGGTATAAATATAAACAGGCAATGGTATCAGTTGAGGAAATACTTTCCTTCCCACATTCTCTCAAGCACTATCACAGTTGGTTAAGATAATGTTTTGTCCCCAGTATTCATGAAGGATAAATTAAAAACATGTATGCATATGATAGAAATATCTGACCTTTAGAAGAATAAGGGACGATTTTGTCATTTGTGACAGTATAAATAAACACTGTAATGTTTAAACAGGTAAACAGGTAATGATGATCTGTCATCCAGTACTTCCTTTAAAGATGGGAAGAAAAGAGTAGAATCTCCAAAAGCCTGTCGTCCAGCTAGCCTGGCATATGCAAACAAGAGTTTCTGTCTCAAACACACTGAAAACTAAAAGCCAATTTGTTCTGAGTGTCACGTGTTTAACATTATAACACTGTACTAACATTCACAAAAGTGTGCTTATTCATAAACACATGAAAAGATGAAAAACACAATAGCAAGGTCTGTCAAGATGGTTCAGTGAGTCAAGGTGGGACCTGAGCTGACTAATAACTCATGTTCCAGAACCTAACTAGTAAAATGAGAGAACTGACTCCAAAAGATTGCCCTCTGACATCTAAATACATATGCAAACATGTACACAAAGACATACACACACACACACACACACACACACACACACACATCCATTCACACACATAGAACATACAAAGGAAAATATTATAAATTAGTATTTTTAATTTTAGGAACAATACCATCTGGAACAGTTATCTTCTCAAATGCATATTTACTGTACCACACATGGGAAAATCTCATATTTATTCTTTAACATTAAGTTTGATAGCATTAACAGAAAAAGAACAGAATTTCTTTTGATATACCAAAGTTATGCTAGAGGGATAAAATTTGCTTACAAATGACATCTATCTATAAATAAATAAATAAATAAATAATAAATAAAACATATTTGCAAAGTAGATAGAAGAGCAAGCTTTTGAATTAACACAATTTAGTTAAATTCATGACTGCTGCTTGTTGTTACGTTATCAGCCTTCTCAAACTTTCATTTTCAATGAAATATATGGAAACTACCATAACAACTTATTGTCAGGCATAAATGACACAAATCCATAAAGGGATGAGTGTTTAATGTGTGGTAAATACTCATCACACAGAAACTATTATTACTCTGCGAACTCCCATTACAGTACTTTTAATTATTTAAATATATTTGTATGTGTGTGCATGCATATTTTAAAAGAAATATTAGTGTACCTTAATATTACATGAACATGTTGATGCTAAAGTACGCATTAAAATGGAAAAATGTGTATAACAAATTTTTTAAATCTATCAAGAAATCACCTCACATTTCTCTTTAAAAGCATTATTATTTTGAATTAAACTTCCTCGGTTCTCCCGGATGTCTAGGTTTCACTGGGTAGGCACTTGTCCTAAATTGCTTTAAATTGCTTTTTATAAGAAAGGCTATCTCCATGGCATAAAGTACAGGTCAAGTTCACATGTTTACTTCAAAAAATAAAAGCAACATAGCAGTGAACTTGTTTTATGTGGAAAGTGTACATGCTGTGAAATGATAAGATTGGGAGCTTATCTTCAACTTGATGCGAAGGTCAATGATAGGGCAGACATCTCCCTCTCCCCCCTCCCTTTCTGTGACATGTGGAAGCTAATGGGTGTTTATATGTGAACGGGACTGTGGGCTGAGTGGAAGAGGAGATGAAGAGCAGAGATATTAAAAATTCAGCATTTTAAATGGACAAATGGAACTTCATTTACTGTAAAAAAGCAAAGAGCCATGATTCTGTAAAGTGATCCTTTTGAGTGTCAGATTCTTTTTGTGATTGGGATATTGTATACGAATAAACAGTATTAATACACAAAACATTATTTTAAATTATACTGTTGTTTTAAATATAATTCAATACATTAGTATTAAAATATTCTTTATACACTTTTGATAAATATATTAAATAATTAAAGATAGAATGTATGTTCTTTTACACAATTAACTGCATATGTGTAAGCTTTATGAAGTTCCATCTTTTCAAAGTAAGCAACTATGCACTTGCATTTTTGAAGCTTCATTTTTTGGCTAGTGAAAATGGTGTTTTTCTAGTTATCTGGCTATTTCTCCCTTATTCTGATATATGATTTCATTGTTTGACATGACAGACATAGAGAAAATAGATATAAAGATTATATTACAAGGTCACTCACTGAATAGGGAAGGTGAGGCTCCAAGCTTGTGTCCTGCTTCATTAGGCATCTCTCTTCAGCAGGCCACTGATGGACTAAATGCCTCTGGTTTATTCTCTTCACAGTCCATAAATTACTAAGTATCTCTCACCCACTCCAGTCTAGATTTGCATCCTGTGCTCTGAAGAAGATTGCAGAATGTTGATGTGCCAGCGAATAATTACTGCTGAAAGCTTTTGACATCTCACAGAACCCTGAAAATGTATCTTTAACATGAATCAGAGTGTTCTCAGACCCCTCATAGACAGAATCTCAAATACTGGAGATTGGAAAGATGAAGTTAAATTCTTACTATGAATAAGGACATACCAAATTATAGATATACTGGGTTTATGAATCATATTCCAAAAGAACCTATTTTTAGAACTGTTTATTGTAGATTTTTAAAGAATCGTATTCTCTTAGAAAAGAAAACAGGTACCAGCAAAGTCTTTATTTCATATCGCAAGGTCACTATATTTTTTTTCCTCTTGAATTACAATTAAAGATATAAGCTGAACTTCATAGGTACAGAGAACCTTGAGACAGGGACTAAACAAATAGTTGTGACCTGTTGGCCTTAGGGGATACTAGAAGTGGTCTCACTCCCCTTACTATACCTTGAAGCCCAAGTCATTACTAAAGAGAACTGAGAAACTCAAATATCAGAGTGCTAGTGTAGGAAAACCTCACTACACATCCCCTCCCCCCTCGGTTTGTTAACCTGTGACCTGATCTGCATCTGTATATTAGTAAAGCACAAGAAAAAAAAATGATGTTGGGAGCGCTGACATTTCTTTGCCTCACAATTCAGCCCCAAATGAAGGAATCTTCTGAGTCAATCAAACACTATGGAAGACAGCTAGAATCTGACTTTGTCATTTCTATGCCAGGAAGGATTTTCACCAATTGAAGGAAACTGAGCAGTAAGGAGTGGTGGTGAGGCTTATTCTACACCAGGAAACTATAGCAAACACTCTTTTTACAGGCTTCAAGGAATGCACAGGTTTGTGGTAGAGTGAGGATTTGGATGACTACTAAACACAGACATCTTCCTTTCGTGTGGAAGTCCTAAAGTGGACCATCAGTTCAAAAATGTGACTTTCAATCATGTTTTAAATGGTAGCCTGAAAGTATCAGTCAGAGATGCAAAACTCTCAGTAGAGATGTTGACAGCTTACTCGAAGCAGTAATTTTTGCAATAGTTTATTTCCTTTCTCATTTAGGCCCTGAAGAAGTTTGACCCACTTTAAAAAAAATAAGGAAGAGAGACAGCTAGCTCTATACTAAGCACTTCCCTTCTTCAATTCAAGAGCTGGAATCCCACTTTCTGCTTGAGCTGTAAGGGTGTGTGTGTGTGTGCTTCAGTTGAGTTTGAAACAGGAAGTTTGAAATTAGCAAGGTGATTTACACTAAGATTGCTCCTGACAATATGGTGTAAATGTAAATTTATTGAACAGCGTTACACTTTCCTTCAGACAATTTCTACCCACTGGAGAGAATGATTCATGATATTGTACTTGGGGGTAGTGATCAATAAAGCTTTTAGAAAATAGTTATTGGTTGTAAGCCAGTAAGTGAGAAATCTTCAATAAATTGGACCAGATAAAATTTTAAACTTGTACTCAATGGGAGCATGAATCTCAGAAAGGAACTATGTTTTGCAACATTAGACAAGTGTGATTTGTCATAAATGTCTGGTTTTTGTTTGTAACCTTTTAACCCAGCATCTCTTTATAACTTTGGGAACAAAGAAGATTTGGTCTTGGGGAAAGATTTCACAAGTAGAATGAAATATTTCTCATATATTTTCAGAATGAATTTTTCAAGGATGATTCTAGGCTGCTCCTTTTAGACTAGAGAGACTGGACTAGCTTGGCTGTGTCAGCATTACATAATCATAAATTTTCAAAATATTACATTATGAGAAACTCATAGAAATTTTTTTAAAGTTATTAAGACTTCTTGCCACGGAGAGATGACTCAATGGTTAAGAGCACTGGGTGCTCTTTCAGAGGTCCTGAGTTCAATTTCTAGCACCCACATGGCAGCTCACAACAATATATAACTATAGTTCCAGGAGATCCAATGTCTTCTTCTGGTATGCAGGTAAAAACATCCACATACATAAAAATACATAAATGAATCTTTAAAAATGCTATTAAGAATTCTCAATCATACTTAAGGGAATGTTTCATGATGTAAAGAGTAACAAACAACAAGAACTGTCTGTTTTAGAAACAGGTGGTCAGTCAAGTAAAGGAATAAAAAGAGCAATGGTAAATCCTCATTCCACTATGAAACAATCATTAGGCAGGATACTATTTAGGCTCCTATTAAAATAAATTAAAAGGAGACTGTAAGTATCATAACCAATATGAGACAGAACACCCCTGTCTCTGTTGTATAAATGTCTAAAGTTCCCAGAAGGCAAAAGTCCATGGAATATGTTCATTTTCTAGGTTCTAAGAAACACAGTCTTCTTCCACTTCAAAATGAGGGCAATTCAAAAGTGTAACTTTCCTGTTCTTATTTAAATAGCATCATGTTTACCCTTTAAGACAGGAGAAGAGGAGAAGAGAAAAAGAGAAAGTGTGTCAGGCTTTTAGTTTCAGCCTTATGTTACAAAGAAAAGTTGAATGCATTAAATGAGTCAATTTTGTGTCTGTACCACAGAACTAAAGTTGCGAGAGACATGTTATTCTTATTTCTAGAAAGACAGGTAAATCCTGGGAGTCAAAGCTCATGTATGTCATCAGAGGGAGAAGCCTGTGCAGCCATAATATTGTTGATTTAATAAAGAAGCTTTGATGAGTCACTGGAGGCTGTGGGTCAGTCTGTGTGGAAAAAAAAAAACCCGCAAAAATCACAGTTTGCGGCAAAAGTTCTATACTTCTATTGATTTCCATCATCAAGAATCATCAAGATGATTTCATCATCAAGCCAGGATCACATAGTGAATATACACCATCCTTTTGTATCTTTTGGCAGGAATGGTACCAGTGGTCTGCATCTATGCCAGGTACTTCCAGGTCCTCAGCCTTTTATTCAAGGAATTGAAACCAAAGTGCACACAAATTGCCAAGTAACAAAGACTCTTAATTAAAAAACAAAGTGATAGTACAAATCAGAAGTACACTGTCTAAAATGACAACCAGTCACAGGAATGAGAAAGTATCCAAGAGCCATGGTCATTGCTTCCAGCTTCCTTTTGTAAGCTATAAGAGTGTTTAGTTTCTAAGGGGCAGAGAAAGGTTGGTTCTTTGTTTTGATGGACAAGAGGCACAGATTATATAAGCATTTGTGTCTAATTAGGTAAAGACATAAAATTGTTAGTAGATGATTTTTTCCTAAAAGTTTATTCAGAGGACACAACTTGTCTTATTACTGTACATGCACCTAGAACCTACTCAGGCCTGATAAACACATTGATTATAGTTACCAAATGTATGCCAGGATGTGTTTGAATATGGGGGCATCATCATAAGGTTGTTAAGAATGAGCAACTCACTCCATTGATTGAAGTGGGGTGTATATGCAGCATGTGGTCAACCCAAGTTGCCAAGTACACTGTTGGAATAGGGGTTTGTGCATAGCCCAAACCAAGAGGACTCTTGATGTATTAAGCTATTCACCATGCTCGCCTGCCACAACTGTGAGGGGAACATAATCATGGAAAAATTTTCCAAATGTATTCTCAGTAAGAAGGGATTGATTTCTACACACCCACAAACAAATTTACCAGACCCTGTTCTAGCTGGAGAAGAACCTTCTTTATTGTCTTATGACCTCTATCATTCCTGTTCAAGAAAGAGAGAGAGAGAGAGAGAGAGAGAGAGAGAGAGAGAGAGAGAGAGAGAGAGAGAGAAACTTATATCACAGAAGAAATGAGTGTGATTTGCACAAACCAGAAAAACAGATTGAGTATGAGACTGATTACCGTAGTGAGAGCATTCAAGTGTAATCATTACAGCTGAAAGAGCTGAAAGTCACAGTCTTCTGAGAAGTACTAAGGCGAATATGAAGTCAAGAGTGGAGACAGAGACAAAAGCACTAGAGAAGTCTGACCACATTGGTACCTGTAGATAGTGAAAACACTAAACACAGCCAAGCTGCTAGCCAGATTAACACAGACCCTGATGCTAAAGACCTATTCAGTTCCTATTACTGAAAGTAACATATCTGGCTTTCAACAAAAATTACAAGTTGTTGCAAAATCTGGCACTAGGCCAACATCTTATGTGTGATTTTTCAGGTCCAGTTACAAGTTAAAAGATTGAGCCTGTAGGTTCTGTGGTAATGGAGGGGATTGTTAAGAAGAAAGGAGGCTACTCTCTTCATACCAGACTTAAGCGTGGTCACAACATTGCAGTTTTCTTGAAAGAGCTGTAGGTCACACTAAACACCTACTCTTAGAGGCCAGCCATGTCTGTATTCTATGTCCTGGTGTCTGCCTTTGCAAACCTCATTATTGAGGGAAGGGCATTTATTTACCCTACTCTCAATAAGACTGATCTACTTTTATCTTTTCTCTGCCTCTCTTCTACAAATCTCAGTCCATGGAAAAAGTCCTAAGGTCCATTGGCAGAGAGGAGGTGAGTCTCTCTGCCTGAGTGTAATACCACTTGTCCTGTTCTTCCTTTGAGAGAAAATCAAAGATTATCAGTTCTGTGAGAGAAAACCTGACTATAAGTCTGGCTTCCTGGGACACTGTTGCCATTGCCTGCATTTAAGAGAGTAGGGTATGTTAAGCATAGCATAGAATTCTTTCGTATCCTTCAATCTTAACCTAGTGAATATAAATTTTTATAGCCCATGAATATAAATTAGAGGGAAGTACACTCTGTGAATGGGTTCAGCAAAAGTATAACAGCAAAACGGCATACAAATGTGCCTTGAGGTGAACTGGAGGAATTGAGAATAAACATATCAGTGAACATGTTGTACATGAGAGGATAAAAGTCAAGGTACTGAATATGTTGGTTCCCAATCACCCATGTGCATGGCAGGAAGGAAGACTGTTGACCAAGATAAGGATGGTAATTAGAAATGGGGAATGTTTTTAAACATCAGAAATTAAGCAGACAACACCTAGCAGTTTCTTAATGTGAAAAGTAACCAAAACAGGACAATAGGGAAGATTTTTAAGTGCTAGATGATGGTATAGCAATAATTTTATTTTGTTGTTCTCATTCTCATTAGATCATAGGCTCATGAATTCTTTAGAGTTCTTCCCAATCAGTATAACAAAATTCTTGCTTAGAGACCATGTCAACAGCGAATTGCCTGAAAATAGTGATATGCTCAGAATACTTATGCGTGGATGTGCTATATTCCTACTTTCACTGTGACTTATTGCTATTTTTTTTCTTTCCAACAAAATAATGCATAAGCAGTTTTGGAGTTTTTAATCAGAGGAAAGTTGATGAGTAGCCAGTCATAAAGACATAATCCTTTAATCCCAGGACTGAGCTGGCTGAGGCCTGTGGTAGGATAATCAAGAGTTCAAGGCCAGATTTAAATATATAGCAAGATTCTGTTTCAAAAGAAACAAAATTGGGTTGCCTACATAAGACCAAATAAGTGTAACACCAAAAGACATTTAAACATGGCAAGGGGAAATTTCATGTGGGTTCAACATGAACATGTCTGCTTCTCAGACAAAGAACCTCAAAAACTAAGAAACACTTAGAGCCTGAAAAATAGTTTTCTTCAAGAAAAGCCCCTTCAGTTGGCTATCCAATATATCCAATGGAAATTTTGTGTATGGGGTATGAGTGTGTGTGTGTGTGTGTGTGTGTGTGTCTTCCTTGGATTTTTATGTGATAGAATGTGGTCATAGTGAGAAATGCACATTTTAAGATAGCATTTTTCCTTGCACATATTTATTTTTTTTATGTGTTGACATTGATAAATATGTCAACAGATTTCTTGTAAGTCCAGCTCTACATTTTCTGATTATAAGCTCTGTAATGGTACAATGTCCCTTAAAAATGTCAGCCTCCTATTTCATGATGACAACACATGCTCTGTAGTGAAGAACACTACAGATCAGGGTGCTGAACAGGGCTTCAGTCTAGCATTACTTTGAGGGGATGAATTAGGTTTGTGAGATGCCTTTCTGCTAGGTCAGTATATCAGAATGCTGTGGGGTCCCAGAATTGAGAATATGCAGAAGTTTCTGATCCCAAGAACAGCCTCAACTCACATAGCAGGTCATTTTTTTAAACAATTTTTCTTGGCTACATGCCACTGGGTTTCATGTGAAGAAGATAAAAGACTTTTCCCAAAGTCAGGCTGTTATGCAGACTTCTCATTACTTACCTAAACTGGCTGCAAACTTCTGTGGATTATGGGACTTACAGTGGTTAGGATCACTAGCACTTCTTCCTACTTTGCTGGGACTTCTCCTTCACACCTAGTCCTTCAAGGGGAAGCATCCCCCCTTCCCCAGCTGTGAAACTCGCTGGACAGATGCTTACACATGTTGCTTCTCTTGCTAGGCTATTATCCTATGTCTCTGAATTTTATCTTTTCAGTCTTTCCATGGGTTATTAGTTTTCCCATGCTAACTCACCTCAAATGCATAGATGTGCTTGTCACATTGATTGTGTGTGTGTGTGTGTGTGTGTGTGTGTGTGTGTGTGTTGAAGAGGTAAAATATTTAATGGACATCACCATTCAACCAAATTTATTTTAAGTCTGACTTAGCTTTAGGTTGGAGCTGTTTTGGGGCATTACCTCAAACTGTTATTTAATATAGTGAGAGTTTCCCATTGTTTAAATATAAAATTTAGTCTTATATTTTTTATTAAAATACAGAATATTGAAATAATGGAAGAAACTTTCTCTATCACATAAAACAGTACTTGAAGATGTACTACATACTAATGGAGGGAGTTTAAAGATGCCAAGTATGCCTGCATATGCATTGGCTGCATTATTAAAATATACTGTAATTTTTTTTACATTTTTAAATGAACTATCCATATTTTAGGGGTAATTGCATACTGATATTATAGATCTGAAATAATTTTAGGCTTTTGACTTAGGAAATGCTCTTCAAAAGCAATGAAGGATAAATATTTTAGGTGTTGAAAACAAATATTTTGAAAGCATACCATGTAACCTTTATGCCTATGTAATTATTCTATCCAGTTCAGTTAATCTTAATTATTTTAGCATGTATAGAAAAGATCGACACTTAAATATACAAATACAAAAGACTTAATAATAAGAGAAGTATAATATACTGCATTTGACATTTCAATATTAATTCAGTGAACTCTGAGTCTCTTCTAAGTACTATCTACATATACTTAGTTATTCATAAATACTCAGACATATATATGTATACTAATGAATATATGTAATGTACATGAAGAAACGTAAAAGATGTTAGACTTATACAATTATTGTCACTACATCCATCAGAGAGTACAGCTGAGTTGGTAATTAAGCAGTTGCAGTCCCACTGACAGGCCTGCAGTTATGTAACACTTATCCCCAGCAGACCACAGGATCTAGATTCACACCGATAGACACCTTTAAATGAGCCTATTTCATACAAATTCAATCTATCCTCTTTGGAGAGTGAAAATTATAATATGTGTTCTGAGAAAAATCAAGTAATATCTATGCCCTATCAAACTGTATGCACAAGGCTTTGAGGTAAAAATGGTTTTTATTGGATGAACTCACTCTTCGTATTATAAGTCAAGGCACTATAAACATTGATCCACAACTTTGCAGAGAATGGCAGTCAACTACAAATGAATGTACAGTCTTATAATAATGCCTGGTAGTATTTGTTAATTGTATTAGAACTGTACAGTGTTCTTAGATTTCAGCATGCTTCCTCATGAATTACTTGATGTGACAGTCTAGTTAGCCAGATGAGTAAGTAGAGAGTAACTACTCTCTGCGTTTCTATGTCACCCACAGTGTCAAATACTTTATTAAAATGATTTTGCATAAATAAAGAAGTTCCCTTGGGGCTGGAGAAATGGCTCTATGGTTGAGAGCACTGACTACTTTTACAGAGGTCCTAAGTTCAATTCCCAGCAACTATGTGGTGGCTCACAACCATCTATAATGGGATAAGATATCCCCTTTTGGCATGCAGGTGTACATGCAGATAAAGCACTTATGTAAATAAAATAAATAAATACTAAAAAAAAAATTCTCTCATAAAGATATCTAGCTTTATCTTTAACTCGGAAAAAGAAACTGAGAGTCAATCCCATCAGTCACTTTTAGGAAAAATTAAATTCTCCTTCAAAAGTGACCTGACATGTTAAAACTCGTGGCTACTGAGATCACTTAGAAATGTGGTCGTTCCAATCTCACTGAATTCTATATTTTTATGACACAGAATGTGTCAAAACTATTGCAATATAGATTAACATGCTGACTACTTTTCCGTGGAAATCAGTTTCTTTTTGTAGTTGTCATTCTTTTTTGCATTTTGTTTTTGTTGAAGTAGGAGAATAACATTCCTATATTGAATAGACTCTTATGCAAGAAAACATAATTTTGTATTTATTCTAATAGAAAAAGAAATCCTTCCAATCATATTATTTTTAACACAACAGCCTGGAAATATATGTTTCTTTAATACTTTATCCAACATTTTTGACCCAAAGTTCAACTTTGATAAATTCTTAGTTTTTTTTCCTCTGTATTTTGAGACAGGGCTTGACACAGGTTAGACAATTCCTCTATCCCTGACCTAAATATCCAGTCTTTTGCTTATTTGTTTGCTTCCACTTAATTATAATTTTTAATTTTTTTGTCCTTCTACCCCTTCCCATGTATCTCATTTTCTCTAAAATTCAGAGCTTCTATTTTGTTAATTATTGATATGTGTATATGTTGTATATATAATGTATATATGTATATGTAAACACACACATGCACTCACACACATGTACACACACACACTCACACATCATAAACAAAATTCCCAAGATATTAAAAATGCATAGATGGATTTATATAAACAGAAAATGCTGGGCATCTTAATTCTGCCTGCATTTGGAAAATGAAATCACAACTGTGAAAATGTATGGAAAATCAACAATTATATTTTTTCTTTGTATAATTTATTTTGGGTTTGACTTTCATTTTTACATAAAGCTTCTTATCTATATAATCAGTTTTCATATAAAGTTACAATGATGACTACCTGTTAAGTGACATTCAAATGATGCTATATGTGAATGGAAGGGGAGAAAGGAAAGTTTCCATGTTTCTAGCTTGGAGTTGGGCAAAACTTGCTGTCGGAGAGTTTTTCCTCTTATTACTTCTATGGTATTAATTGGGTTTTGATAAAAATGATTGCCTCTGTCTTATGAATACTTCATTCTATGAAGAGAGTTACAAGGAGAAAAATAACACCTGGTAAGGTGAGGATGACATGAGAATATTAACCTAAAATCTTTTTCAAAGACAATTCCTAGTCCTTATTTATTCACAATTAGATCTCATACCCCATATTAGACAAAATTGCTAAGGAACGTTTAAATATTGTGATACCGTGCATAACAGGTTAGAGAGAAAGCTTTACCCAAATAAACAGAAAACAAGTAACAAAGGCTTTTTTCAATGTTGAAAAGCAAAACAGTTGAGCAAATATCTGTTTCAAAAGAGACTAAACATCTTTTCAAAGACTTCAGACATAAATGTTAGAGAAACAGAATTGGAGTAGCAAGCAGACTTTGAGGGATGTCTCACCACTCCAGTATTTGGAATTGCTTTCATTTTATTTATTGTAAGAATCTTTCTCACAACTGCATTTGTAGAAAGCATGATTATGGAATTAAAATTTTATTGTAACCTCTTTTACTGGCTCCATTTTAAAAACATGGAAACTAAGCCCTGGTTAATGTTCTGCTTATTATGCTATTTTGTATTTATAACCTAAGTTATAAGAATAAGAAGTTATTCATTTTTATTATAACATTAGCTGTACTTATTTTGGCCAGGAACAATAGGTATAAATCCTTTAAGAATAGTGATTTTATTATCATTCTTCAATTATTTTCTTTAAAATAATGTTATTTTTTTAATTATTTTAAAGAAAAATGTAATACATGAGTATGTCAATCATAAAATTCAAAATATTAAAAATAAAAAGAAGTCAAGATGCAGTATTGTTCTCTTTATCCCATATTTCTTCAACACTTTTCAAAATTCAATCACCTATAATATACTCATACATATGACTAGAAATTTTATGTACTTCTGAAAGTACATGAATGCATACTTTCATGTATATATAACAATTTTATTAATGTGAATAACATTCTACAAGCCTCAGATGGATACCTTTAGAAATTCTTGTTTTTAAATCATACAGCTTAAAATTGTATCATAATCATTTTCTGTTTAAACTAAAAGGGTCCTCAAAATATGATCCTATAAATCACCTGGTTGATCACCATACAAATAAACTTTTGTTTTATACTATGCTGCAGAAGTTTATTTTTAGTTATCTTTAAAATGGTTGTTTTGTGAATTGTTGGGGGAAGGGCTGCCTAGCCCTTAGCATTTTGTATTGTCTGCTGGTGTTGGCTTTATGAAAAAGATGTTTAATTGCTCATGATCTGCAGGTACTATCAATAGAACACCTGAAGAGCTTAAGTATCAATAAAAATAAAAACTCCTGAGATGAAACACTCAGGGTTCCACTGTCCAGGATGACACTTGCCATGATAATGGTCCCCTCTGCTGAGATCTGGCAGGGTTTGCACCTATGAATATGCCTCTGTGACTTCCTTGTGAGCCTACTACACAGCAGCTAACTGCTGCAACACTGATTATTGAGGACAAAATAAGGAGACCCAATCTCACAGGAAATTCACATGATAGACAAGGTACATTAATGCCCTAGCAAGTGAATTTCAAAATTTTAAATATTTAATTTATTAGGTTTGAATTAGCACTTTGTGGAAAGTGTAACTGAATGACAATATGAGTTTTTATTTTTTAGCAGTAACTATTAGGAAAGACGGTGTAACCAGCGTTGTAGATAACACATCAGGGCCCCAGACACTAGAAGGCAATGCATTCTTACATTGTGAAAAGACACAAAGGTGTTCATCCACGTTTCTGCTCTAGCACACTCCTACCTATGAAGATGAAAATAATTGGATGTTTCATAAGAAGCCAAAGCATGTGATATTTGTGAACTATTTTTAGTATTGTGGGGCCATGAATTACCATTTTTTTCTTTTTAATATTTATATTAATAATTTAAAATTATTATTATATCACTTCCCCCTCCCTTTCCTCACTTCAACAACTTCCATGACACCTCCATCCAACCATTCCCATGTCCTTCTTCTCATTGCCCTTCACATTGAAGGGCTTTTTCTTTAATTATCATTTTAATGCACATACTACACACATACATAATTGCATAAATATATTAATGCAAACTGCTGAGTCTCTTGAGTAATACTTGGTCAGTTATCTTTATCTTAATTTTATTTTTGTGATTTAAATGAATTTAATTTAAGTTATATATATATATATATATATATATATATATATATATATACATACATACAGCATATAAATGCATAATTTTTTAAAAGATGGGTTAATATTTACTTATAAAATTCAATAGAATTGATTAAAATATTTTGTAAGTGTTCATTGTTTTAAAAACTTTAAACCCAAGTGCATATTATATACATAAAATTCACAGTTCCTTTCCTCCTAAGAATTGAAATATCTTAACTAATATTTGAAAATTGAGAAGCTTTGGGAAAGTGGGATAGACATCAATTTAATTTCTCATTCATTGATACACATTTTGATGGAGCTGATCAGTTGCCAAGTTAGTCAAGTAGCAATTTAGTCTTATGTTGAATGGTTTCTGGTAAATGACTTTTCTGTAAATTGAGCACAGTCACGTAGACTCTACCACTACGTGGTGATGTATGGAGGGCATTTCACCATAAAATACTGCCAAAACCTTGAAGGAAGCATTCAGGGACATATTGAGTAACTTGCATGGATTCCAGTGGCTGTGACATGTCATACCTAGAGGTCTAAACTCTGTTGTGAAGAGGATTGTAGACAATTTTGGTAGTAAATATAGGATGGTTTTGAAATCAAGAAAGCGGAATTATTAATAAGTATAAAATCATCCACTTGAAAGATTAAATCATGTTTGAGAAATTTTTCTCCCTAGATTCTTTAGTACTTTCCTTTTTAAAATTTGTACTTCACAGATGGGGCATCTTTGAACTTACAAGATTGTGTAAAAGTACCTATTCCAAGAAATTCTCACTTTAGCATTATCTTGAAGGGAAAAAACAAAAAACCACAGGTCTATAAAATATATCAACTCCACATGATACAAATGCACCAATTCCTTCTTAGAGCCATATCATGAGATTGATGTATTTAACTAATGACTCATGAATATTGTTTTCTCTGATTGTGTGTGTGTGTGTGTGTGTGTGTGTGTGTGTGTGTGTGTGTATGTTTTTGTTTTATAGACAGGATTTCTTTGTTGTAACTCTGAATGTCCTGGAACTCACTCTGTAGACCAGGCTGGCCTTGAACTCACAGAGATCCACCTGCCTCTGCTTCCGAAGAGCTGGGATTAAAGGTGTACAACACCACCACCAGAATATGCCTGTGTTTTTAATGAGTAAGTACTGGGAAGATCCCAGACGTGGTTCACTTTCCAGTGACTATTTTTCGTATGAATTTTCCTTGCACTGACATTGTGTTTCCCTTTTATTTCATACAGCCATGGAGTGAATTTCTTTGGCATCCTTGTGGCTGTGCTGTTTGAGTTACAAGAAATGCCTTCAGGAACTGCTTGATCTATGATGCTATGACTTTGTATGCCTTTTCCTATTGTGTGCCATCTCTCCAACTGCGGCTTTCTGGTACCCACTTTCTAACTTAACACATTCCACTCTCTGTCAGAAACATGGCTTCTGCCTGTAGTTGCTTTCCCACTCATTTCTTTGCGCTTGACCTCTCATTGTTTATATTAATGTCATCCTCTGATTCCCCTTTTCTTTCTCATATTTAGACTTCATATAAAATCATGTGCTCAAAGATACACACACTGGGCCTAATCTACTCTGCCAGAGCCATCTGCTTCCATGCAGCTCCTCTTGCATATCTCAGCAGCTTTACATCATGCCTCAGATCTGTCCTCATCACAAACATGAACTCTGTCTTCATTTTTCACATCTGTCCTCAAAACTTCAAAACCTCTTTTTTCCTTTGTCTTTTCCAGCCCCTGAAGACTTCCCTACAAATAACGCAAACTGGGAAACTTATTTTATCCTTTCCATGAATCAAGAAGCAATCCACTCTTTTACCTCCTTTGCTTTATTGAGAAATAGTCTGTGGAAGTTTGAGCAGCCTTATGCTTTAAATCACACTGGTTTGCACATTTCGACTAATACCCACACTTCTAGTTGGTATTAAGAACATTTATTTTGACAACAAGTTCTGTTACTTAAAGATTTTAGCTTTAAGGGAAATTCAGGTTTTTTTTTCTTTTCTTAGTTTGTGCTATTTGAATTCATGGTAATATCAGTACATATGATTCAGATGTGTGTATGAATAAGCTTATATTTATAAACACTTTACTAAATGTCTGTCAGTGTAACGATCAGTAAAAGCTCCAATTAGTAATTACTTTTCTGATACATTGTTCTGGACATCGCACACTCTGATTGCATGCTAAGGTAAGATGTGGGTGTTTATGTGCTCAGCCTCAGGTTGGTCTCTATTTAGGTACACTTCATAATTATGCTCTCTTCTCACTGGCTGCAAAGGTATTATTATAAGATAGCTTCTCCTTTACTTGCCAAGCGCTATTTTGTAATTCTATCACTTACTGCAAGTCCCCAACCATGTGCTAATTTAACCGTAATTGTTCATTTATTCCAATTTGCCTTAAGTAGGCCACCGTCTCTCCTGTGTTCCCTGTCTCATTATAAAAGAGAAATAACAAATTTTGGGGTTGACCTACTAAGTAGTTGAATCTCATCAATAGTAAATTTTTTTTTTCTTGGATGTTAAAATGTTCAATTTTGTTTGTCGCTCTCTAACATAAACCTTCCATAAAATCTCTGAACAATCAAAAGACTAGAGTAGCAAATTCCGATAGTTAAAATGTGACAAATATTTCTGTTACAGTACATTGTTTCTTTCTGGAAAATTGCATGCTGTGTTAAGATTTATAAAACAGACCATAGGTGCCTCTCCCTGTGCAGAGATCTTTCAGCTCTTCTCCTTTCCTCCTGCGGAGGCTTCTGTTGTTCAATTTCTTCTGCTTCTCTTTAGAAATCTCATTTGTTGTGGCCTTTGAGAAAGACAACTGATAGGTAACATTTAGTGGATCACATCTATAGGCCCAGGACTCTGGAGGCTAAGGCAGGAGGATTTTGATCCCGAGAACCAGCCTGTGCTACACTGTGAAATTTTATAGAAGGAAAGAAGGGAGAGAGGGAGGGAAGGAGTAAGGAAGGAAGAAAAAACTGACATAAAACAAGAACATCTCTTCCTGTCTCTTCCATTTTCATTATCTTATTTTCCCTCCAGTCTACTTCCTCTTCCTTCCATCCTTCACAATTTTTATTTCTTACTTCTTAGTAGTAGATGATTATTAATCCTTTTCCACCCTTGGTTCAGCTAGGAGAGAAAAGGGAATCTGTGTGCTGTGCCTTGACACATTGTTCCACCTGGAGTTCTGAAAGTTTTCAAACTTTCCGTGTACTTACATGGAAACATGGCTCCCGTTTGAATCACAGCTTAGCTGCTCCACTTCCATGTCTGCTGAGCATGGCTTTCTATTTCATTCTAGAATCTTGACTTCAAAAGAAGATTCCAGCCCGATCAAGGACACCACTTAGATTCACAGCCATTTTGTTGTAAAGGTAATTTGGGCTATAGGAAAAGAAATTGCATATCCATAAGCAGCATTCAAAAGAGTCATCTGCTTTTCATTATTTAAAAAAAAAATCATGTATGTGTAGCATGCAACTTAAACATATCTATCTCTAATTCCTCCCTCTAATGCCCTCTCCAATATATTATGCTTCCCTGTTCGTGTTCTCTTACTTATTTTATATCACACTGAGTCCAATAAATGCTGCCAAAATGTGCATGGCTATGGGTTCGTAAACACATCAGTGACTACCTCCATTCCCCCCAAGGAAAATTTACTCCTTCTCCCTCAGCAGCCACCAACTATGAGTATAGTAGAATTGTTGTCTGCAGAGAAATGACAGCTTGATTTTTATCTTGGTGTAGTCATACCTTGTAATTGTGTAATTCATAATCATTTCAAAATATGTACATGGAACGTATTCTACAGAGATATATCATAGAGGGAGAGTTAGGCAAGCTTGTTGCTATTTGGTTTCTTTGGTCTGAACAGGTTCCGTATTTCTAAAACTTTAAATTAGGCTTCTGCGAAGGAAGAGTTCACAGCCCCATAGTGAATCTATGCTCATTAAGCCTTAATGTAGGAACAGGTGCCAGGAATGGTGGCTGGATGTGTGAGCTAGATCATGAGACACAAGCAGCCCTATGTTTTCATTGTTAAGGACTCTTATTAAAAGGCCACTGGGAACATGATAGGTCCTGGTGACACAGCGAAGGGTTCCCTCTCAGAAACCCATATCTCATAGACTAAGTATTGCCACTAGTTTGAAGAAAACTAACACCAAACCCTAGAAAGTCTCCCTAATAATTTTTTTGCTTTTATTTAAAGGCTGATCACATTCTCCCCAGGCTTTCTCTGAACACATTGTAGATTCCTCTAGAATATAAGTTACAACATAGTTTTCTGCACTGTATGATTCGACCTCATCTGACACACACTAGGCTGACAGTTGAGAGCCCATTCACAAAACAGCATGGGAAAGCACAGGCCTCTCAGAGCCCCAGTACACTTTTACAATGTGACAAATTGCAATCCGCAGGTGATGACAGCAGACTAAGAGAAGCTGTCTATTGTGAGACTTGGGAGAGAAAAATCAAGGACTGCACAATGCAGAATCCTTTTATTTTGTCCTTCATAGTAAAATTTTCCATAATGAGTTTCTGCAGTCATTTCTATGACGTTAAAGAACTTTGGTGTTTTTTAATGGTATGTTGTTTTTAGAAAATCTTGGGAAGTTATATTTCTCAGAGCCTTACACTGCATAGTTTCAGTAGATGTCACTTGCAGAGACTATGTCATGACAACTGGGTGAATTGGTGAAATGACTTGTCTAGTAGATATACCTTATAAATAACAAGCTCCTGGAAATAGGGGAACAGATGAATTAAAGCATCACATCCTACATGGCTGAGAAAAAAAAGGGGGTGACATTTCTTTATAACTGAAAAAAGAAAGCCATGTAAGGAGAAGGGAGGATTAAAAATATAGGTGGCTTTTGCAAGCAACATTTGACATGTAGAGTATAATTTTCCTGACACAAATTAAGGAGATATATTAAACCATTCCCACCATACTAGAAGGAATATGCAAAGAGCTCTCAGCATAGACAGAGTTCTACTTAAAGAATTTCTGAAGTGATATTGGTAAATTTCCTTTCTCTACCATTGTCTTTGCTTGTGAAGAAGTACAGTGTGATTGTGACAGCTGAAGAACAGACGTGATTGATACGTTCAGCTAGAGTTGTTAGTTAACAGACTGGGCCTTTATATGGCTCAGACATAGAAGAGATTATGTTCTGTAATTAATACACTGGTGTTCATCAAAGAAAGCAGTCTAGTCTTGTCCAGCAAGTGCTAAAGTTATATGAAAGTGCATGGAATGAACAAGGTTAAAAATAGAACTTGTAGACAAGGGAAGTACAGAGGTTTTCCTTGAACACATATGACTAATTATTTCCAACTAAGCTCAAACAGAGCACTTTGAGTAGAGATGACATTGTAATAATGTATATAGTATTCAAATTTTTATTTTAAGACTCATTTTATTTGATTTTTAGATTATAATATAATTATGCCATTCACCCCTTCCCTTTCACTGCTTCTTTTGATTCAATTAAACTGTTTATTAAAATTCTCAACATTTCAATATGAATTCACTTATTTAAAATTAAATTAGGCATAGTTTTTATTTTAAATTTAAAAACTAAAATTATGACTTAGAAAGTAAAAGCCAGAGCTACCTGAGCAAGAAGGATCTTACAATCCTCACAGCATGTTTTGGAGAAAGATCACATGAAAGTGAGAGAAAAACCCTCAGTCTATTTAATGCATGGTTCCAGAAAGGCCTAGATCTGCTTGGGCCAACTATTGTACACTGTATCCCTTGAGGTTTTGTGTTTAGAAATTAGGGCAGATTAGAACTAAATTATGGTAATATTTAAGAAAAAGTCTGAAAAAAATGTATGACATTGAATTTTTAATTTGATGATTTGGGACTCATTATTATACAGGTCTCATTTAATTGTTTTATATTATAATTTTTAGTGTTCCATATTAGACTGTGTTAACAAGTAACTTTCATTAGCATACCATTTAAAACTTTGCGGATAGCAACACGACTCTGATAAAGAATTATGATGCCTTCTTTCTGACTAAGCCTAGAGGTAAGCTATCTATACAACTCCTCTTTTGCAGACGTGTGGCCACTGGCATGTGAGTGGAATGAATAGAACATTCATTCCATCTTCTCCAATCTTCCAATCTTGACTTGCTCAAGATTCTAGTATGTAACTGTTTGAAAACCTGGATGCTCAGATGACTCCATAAAACAATGTTTTTCTAACTTCTTTGCAAATGCACATTGGACTACGATATATGCCAGACATCAAAATTTTCCTGACTGTGAACTTAGGCTGATGTATCGGTTACTTAATCCTGGGCAGTATGTCGTACTTTAGTACTTAATTCTACTATAACTGAACAGGGAGGAGCTAAAATATTCTTTCCAGTTGCTTGTTACCCTTGATATTTAATAAACCAGATATTTTCAGTATTTTATCTGAATTTACTATTATAATTGAGAAGTGCTATGTTTGATGTTTTAAAATTTGTTTTGCATCCAGATTCTTAACCTTTGAGCACTCTCTAATTTTCCTCTTATTTGACAGAGTCTTCGAAATTCAATTACTCAAACTGTTTATGGCAGTAGAAAGCCGGAAGATATTCAGTATCAAGTAACAGGAGTCTGCCATTTGTGAGCATGAAATACTTTAATGCTTCCTGTAAATAGCCCTATCATTTAATTCACAAAAGCATTTTTTTTTCAAAATGAATAACTAAAGCTCTTCTAAGCCAATCTCTCTGCATTCAAATAGGCTAAAAGCACACTGCATCAGGCAGCTGTTCTGGGAGGCTGGCCCTCCTGTATACTCTTAGAGTGTTCAGACATTTAAATGAGCAAAGCAGACAAAACTCATTTTACATCACAATTCGATGATGGATCACCTATATGGATGAAAAAGATTGCAACCCATACAATAAAATTGCTATGTCAAAGGGGAATCATGGAATGGAAATATTTTTATACATTTTCTGTTACTTCTGTATTAATTTAGTCAGTTAATGCAAGACAAAATTATTATCTCACTGCTTCCATGGGTCAGGAGTCTACTACCTATTAAGCAGTTCTTCTGTTTAGCTCCCAGTCTGAAATCAGAGTCAACAAGGAATTCACTGCTCATGGTAAGCTTGGGTACCCCTTCCAAATGCAGGACTCCTTAGAGGTATGTACTTTGCATTTGTGGAACTGAGGTTTCTACTTCATTTGGTGCTATCAACTCAGGGCCACTCTCAACATTATGATATCACTGTTCACTA
Organism: Cricetomys ansorgei; assembly: GCA_026225945.1. Taxonomy (NCBI): domain Eukaryota; kingdom Metazoa; phylum Chordata; class Mammalia; order Rodentia; family Nesomyidae; genus Cricetomys; species Cricetomys ansorgei. Next base: position 960,842 of record JAMJFZ010000199.1, read on the forward strand.
TCATCAGTTCACAAAGAAACTTACTTGTGAAATTTTCTTTTCAAACCCAGCTTCTGGCTGCTTGGGCTGCAACTTTTAATCCTACCTCTATCTTGAGAAAAGAATCTGATTTTAAATGTTCACCTGATTAGCTTGCTCCCGCTTGGATAATTCAAGGTAATCCTCATGATTACAGGTCTATAGCATCAACTATATTTGCAACATCCTCATGTCTTATGTTTTGTTTTCGATTTTTATCTCTCTCCTTTTACTGCCCTTGATATTAGCAGATAATTTATAATTTCAGAAAAAACTTTGACAATTGTCAGTTGTATGTTTGTTTAAGCATCATGATTTGTTTTTAAAAGAATAGACAAACTTCTGTAGGAAAAATAATTTTCCTTTGTTACTACTCATTGACAATTTTGGTTAGGATGTGTTCTGAAAATGTTGTCTGTGTGAAAACTTCCTATGCAGTATGAAACATTCCCCAGAGTTACCTAGTCCTATTATGATACTATTATTTTTTCTACTTTCATTTCTACCCTGTTGTAATCTAATTTATTTTTGAAGATAGGATGCTGATAATTCAGTAGTTCCTCTTTGGGAAGACTACTCAAAACTTATTGCTGGATCAAAGATGACTGCTATAGTGGAATCCAGACAATTTCCAAATCCATTATAATCCTGTTTGCAAGCTAAATAGTATGCATAGAACTACATGACAGTGAGAATTGCAATTATGAAGCTATAAAGCAACCACTAGAAGAGTGAAGAAATGGTCCTCAAATTCTCACAGATTTCTGTATGGTTCCAGAAAAGATATGAACTTTCAATCTCTTTGTTATCCTATTCTTACTCATTTATTTTACCATGTTTCTGTGACTCTTGCTTTCTAACAGATTAAGAAATGCATATTCCAGTCTTTCTGGAATATAAGCTAAGAAAGTATCCTTTAATGGTCAGTTGGAGTTTAGTCTTGTTATGCATTTCACACTTACAGAAGAAAAAAGAACTCGGTCTGGTTTAAAAAATTGGTAGCACTAGTTCATAGATGGTGAAAATGAAGAAAACTGATCTCTAAAATATAGGAAATGGAAGCCACAGCGAGACTTAACATTTATAGTTGTAAAATTTGTAAAGTAAACTGAAATGAGTAACATAGAAATTCAAGCATTTAATTGAATATATTCAAAATATCTTTGTATTGAAGGATAATTAATACAAATTATTCATTATTTTATGTTGTTATACTACTTACTCAAATTCTAGCATATATTTAACATGCATAAAATATATATTAATATACATATTAATTATGTATACATACATATTAATATCTACATGCACATAGATGCATACATGTAGACAGAAGAGAAGAAAAACAATTTCAAAATAACTTATTTTAGTGAATTGGTTCCTGTGATCTAGGAGATTGAAGGCTACTAAATTCTTCAGTTAGCAAGCTGGAGAATCAGGACAGCACATGTGTAATTCTAGTCCCAGTCATGAACTCAGAAGCACAGACAGCAGTAATTCCTGTCTGAACCTGTCATCCCCAGGACAAAGAGTACTGATGTTTTGCATCAGTCTACAGGTTGGAAATACCAAGACTGCAGTTCATGCAGTGAAGTAGAAAGTTTTGTCTGTTCAGTCTTTTGGTTCTATACTGAGATCTACATCTGATTAGATTAGGCCCATCCAAATATGGAGCATAATAGGCTAGACAAAGTTTACTGATTCTAAGATTAGTATCCTCCAAAAATAGATGACCAAATACAGAGAAAAGTTTGAAGAAATATCTGCCACCTGATCACACATTTCTCATCATTGTTTTGTCTGTTGTTCATTTCCTTTGTTTTTAAGACTTTAAGGTGATATTGATAGGTCTTTATATGCTATTTCTCACTAGCTAATCTTCTTTTGATGGGAGTTCCCTTGAAGCAGTTCACTCTCCAATTCTTTCTCTATTTTCCGTCTTCTCTAATTCTTGTGATAAAGAGAAGCTGCACCAGGCTAATAACTGCCAAATTTTTCTTTTAGGTGCAGACAATGCAGATGAGTTTTGTAACCCTGCTCCTTAGTAACTAGCATAAGAAACTCACTATTGTGATATTCTAAAAATGTACCCTGATAGATAGAGACATTTGGTTTGAGTAAGAATAACCCCCATAGGCTCACAGATTTAAATGCTTGGTCAATTGTTAGTGGTGCTACTTGACAAGGATTAGAATGTACGGCCGTGTTGGAGTAGGTGTGGCCTGCATGGAGAAAGTGTGTCACTGGGGGTAGAAATTAGGGTTTCAAATGCTCAAGCCGGGCTTAGTGTCTCCTTTTCTCTCTTTCTGCTGCCTGAGGATCCATATGTAGAACTCTCAGCTACCTCTCCAACACCATGCCTGCTTGCATGGCTCTATCCTTCCTGCCATGAAGATAATGGACTAAATCTCTGAAACTGTAAGTCATGGTGTCTCTTCTCAGCAATATAACATTGACTAAGGCAGAGATCCTGTTCAGCTTACAGGCTCACTGCTTTCTTTTCATACTGTGCTCCACTGAGCCCTGCAAGGCCTATCTTTGAAGAGCCATTAGCTTCAGATCTGTTAATAAATCAACTTTAATCATTCAATAGAAATACATATCATGAATACTCCAGTGGTGAGCATCTGGACACTTGATTCTGTTTACATGCCTTTGTGCAAAGAAACTAATTTGGTAAAGAACGAGTGGCATGAAACAGGTAAACAAGAACAAAGTTATGAACAGGTTATCACTATTGACCATATAGGTAATGACAAATTTAACGTAGAACAGACCTTAAACTGAATAGACTGAATTCTCAACTTATTGTAATATGTTGGTATAACAAATTATTTACTCAAACATAAATATAATGTATATATAAAAACACATTTGGTAAAAAGTTCCTCACATTCTGAAGAAAAGCGTGAATATTTAATTTTTGTTTCTAGACAAATCGTACAGATTCAAATACTTCCTCATAAACTGTAGTACACCTCTTTTCAGGAGGATGTATATGTATATGAAAGGTCTACTGTATTTATTTTCTGGAGCATTTTTTTTACTTTTTCCCCCATGTTGTTTCTATATCTTCTTTTTTCCTATCCAAAACATTCATTTTGAACATGGTAAAAATCATTATTTTTGATTTTCTTCATTTAACAACTTGAACAATTATGTATATCTTCTCAAAAATACTTAATTAACAGATAATTGAATTTGATGGTAGGACTCGCACGGTCATAGAGTAAAACGAATCTTGAATTTGATCATATATCTCAGAGAGAGGCAGTGAGAAATCATTGAGCAGCAGGATTCTTATCGGTAATTACTGTGAATCTTCAGGAATAAAATTTAGTGACTCAGTTAATTCCACAAGAAGACATATGGGTCTGAAATCTGTGGTTGTACCAAAGCATGAGTCTGTAGCACCAATTAATGACTAATGTAAAATCAAACTCAAGGAGCCAGTTGGCAACCTAAAGTTCGTGTGTAAAGAACTGTACATTTTCAATCACATGTGGACATATTACTTTCTAAATAATGAAAATTTAATAGGCAAAAAAGGAAAAAGGGAAGCGGAAATTTAGAAAAACAGAATTTTTTTAATGAAATGTTTTAGAGTTGCAGTTTGCTACATAGTCATACTTTTTAGAACAAGTTTATTAAGTCTACAAGACTATTTGGGTCTTCTCACAAGTTAAAAATCAATGGAAATGTAAAAATTGTATTTCAACTGATGAGTATGTCATTTCGATCTTGTAGGTGTATACATGTAAATTATATTTAAATTACAGCTACAATTATTTTCTGTAAAAATTGTTTCCTTTCCTTAATATAACATTTCTTTTAGTTTTTGCATCTTCAGCCTCTTTTTGTACCACTAAATAAGGTTTAATTCTTACAGTTTTGTTAGTCATTATAACTGACACAAGTAGACTTGCTGAAATGTATTTGGTGACTTTGTTGAAATACTGGCTTCTTGGGGTATTTGAACCTAGGTCCTTAACTACATACTACTCCCATTTTTCAAAACTCTAAAGAAGATAAAACTAAATTATTATGAGATCATTAATGATCTATATATTTACAGAAAGAACATATAACATCTGATGACTTCCAGATGGCATGAGTATGGGTAATGCCCATTCATACTCTTCCTTTCTGTGTATCAAATGATATAAATCATGTAAATTGCTATGGAGTTTATCTTTCATAAGATTAATCTGTTTTTGGAAAGAAAACACAGGAACTAGTCCTAGATGATCAAGGTTATTTGTGATGTTCCTGCCAGAGAAAGGAGACATACAGTGTGCTTAAGAAAGATTTCACTTAGCACATAGTTTTTCTGTCCTTTGCCCTGCTGTACCTCCTTCATTTTCCTATAAAAATCTTTTGAGGTGCCTATTTTCCTTAAAATAGCTCTTTTAGTGGGCAGGAAAATTTCACACCCTATCTTCTGAGAATACCAACTCTCAGGAACATCATACTCTTTTTCCAGTCAATTGTTGTCTCTCATATATTGATATTAAAACATAAAGAGAGAGACATGAGCCTGGAAACTATTTTCCATCTAAAACAAATTAAGTATTTATTTCAAATAATGAATATATAATAAACATGATTCTACTAAAGCAGAGAATAAACCATTAAAATGCTTTTCATATTGAGTAGATTATAAATTTTGACCTCCTCTCATCAAATAAAATATCATAGATTATGCATATAACAAGCATTTGGATGATGTCTTCACTAGAAAGCCTTGACTCCTCACTTGGACTCACAAGATAGCTAAAAGAATGGTGAAATCTTGGTATTCCTGCTTTCATTTTGCATCCCTCTCCTTTACCTTACACTGCTTGCTTATCTTTATCTCCGTATATAGATGTGTTGATTATTCAAGGACTATCTATATATCTGAAAACCTGTCTTATTCACTTTCATGTCTGAAGGCACAAGGACAATAGCACTGGAGTTATCTGGCTGTCAGATTTTTATAATATCTTAAGCCAAGATTTCTAAAAAGTGCTGCTGTGGTTTAAATATAAAATATTCCCCATAAGCACATTCATTTGAATACTTTGTCCCCAACTGGAGATGTTATTTGGGATGGTTAGAGAACGTTTAGGAGATGAGGTCATGATGGAGGCTCTGAGGTTTGATTGTCAGACTGACTTATTCTTTTTCTGCTTCATGAGTGGAGGTGTGATAACAGCAGGCAGCTTTTTCATCCTACCTCCATGGGTTTCCTGCCTCTTGTCATCTGTGCTTTCCCCACCATTATGGATGTTAATAAACCATGTGTGTGTGTGTGTGTGTGTGTGTGTGCAATCTTTATGTTAAAAATATATTTTTTCAAAATCAAATATTTTAAACATTCAGTCTTAATATGATATTTGTTTTCAACTTAAATTTTTAGTGGGTCAAAATAATATGTTCCTCATAAATATATATAGGCTTGGATAGCATTTCATGTGATACTTAGTTTAAACAAAAATTTTGGATGTTTCAAAAATACAAAATTTTTGTTGCTTCAGTGAGAAACTACAATGCTGGCCTGACACTCTGGGAATCTGGTCAACTTCCAATTAATTTTTATATTAGTTACTTTCCTCTTAATGTGTTAAAACTCTGTGACCCAGGTAATATTGAGAAGAAAGGGTTTAGTCTGGGCTTACACTACTGATGACATAAGAAACCATCATTATCATGGAGTGGAAGCATGTCAGCAGGCAAGTATGGTGGCAGGAACAGATGAGAGCTGCCACCTTGATCCACAATCAGCAAACAGAGATCAAACTGGGAGTGGTGAAAGTCACTGGACTTTCAAAGCCTACCTCCAATGACTACTTCTTGTAGCCAGGCTGTACCTACTAAGTCTCTTTAACAGTGCCACCAACTGGGAATCAAATGTTCAAATGCCTGAGACTATGAGGAACATCTCATTCAACCCAGCCCACATCCCTAGAAAAGTAGATTGGTAATGCAGACAGTGAGCAAATAAACTTATGCGTAAATTAATTTCTTCTGTACTTAAGCACAATGAAACATAAATTTTATCTTGTATATATACTTCATTACAAAAAGACATTTTTGGATTTTGAGTGTTGTTTAGTTCCTAAGTCCAGGAACCTGATGACCTGGGATCTGACAATATGTTGCAAATGTGATGCATACAAGAGGGTCTGTACCTGTCAGAATCATTTTTAAAAAGGTTTCTAATAGTTACTAACAGTAAGTAATGGACTAAAGGAAGTGAAACCAAACAAAGTATGTTGTAAAACTAACTCCTGAACATTTTCTATAAGCAATGTTGAATAACCTCATTCTTATTATTTCTAGAACTAAAGTTATAGTGTCAGATATCAACATATAATATAAATAGAGTCAGCCCTGTCACATAGTGGGATCTACTGTCCAGTGAACAGGTGCAATTAAATCACACTGAATTACTATGCACACACACACATTATTAGTATGCACACACATTGTTGTGCTTCGCTTTTTATTCTTAGATTGAAATCAAGTCTCCTTTAATGTTAATATATCCTGTGTAAAAGGAGTTTCCTACTGTGATTTCAGCATAATAAACTCTGATTGAAGTGTCACTGGTTCCACAGTGTTTTGTACTGTAAAGTTAAACATGATCTTTTATCAAACAAAATGTTTCAGAATAGATGATGTAGGGAGTGTGAAGAAGATAGGGCAATGAGGAGCAGTTTGTATCCCTGGGCTCATCCACTGAACAAAGAAAAGAGAACCTATTAATATGTCTCTGGACTTGATTGGAGATGGATCTCAAACTCTCACACCTTAAGATCTGGATTTTCCCAAATGAGCTTTGGGAGTACATGTTAATTTTCACTTTCTTAGATATTACTGCAGAGAAAGTGACACTATTCCAGTTGTTTAAAAGGTAACCAAACTTGCTCCTACATTTATTTCAACTGCAGAGGTTTTTTTGTTGTTTGTATAGTTTGAATAGTTTTTGTATTTGAGAAGATAAAAGGAGGTGGGGTATTAGCAGTATTAAAATGATCTGGGTGTCATGTCAAAGTGTATATGACTACATTTAGATTTTTATATAGCCATTGATTTCAATATTAAGAATAATAAAATAATTTGGTTATCCCAGTAAATAATCGAGATAATACCATCGTTGTAAAACAATATGTAATACACATGTGAATACACATGTTAATAGAGTAATATAAAGTTTTCATGAAAATAGCTTGATCACTTTACAAGAGTTTCTTATTTCTTCTTTTCTCATTGAGTTTTCAACAATATTTACAGAAAGCCTAAGTAAGCAGTTTCTTAGAATAAAGCAAAGTTTACTGGATCAAAAGCACTTAACTCAGACACCAATGTTTGGTCTGTGACAAAGAGAATAGTGCCAGAATCTCAGGGTTCATGTTACTTGGTCTTTTCCTGTGTCATCCAGTGTGAGGAACAATGTTACTAGGCAGCTTGAGAGAATCTAGCATCACTGGGGAAATGGGCCTGTGAACATGCATATGAAGGATTATGTTGATGGTGGAAGTAACAACTAACTGTAGGTAGAACCATTCCCTGGATGAGATCCAGGACTGTGTGAGTCCACGAAGGAGAAATGAGCAGCAACATTCATACATTGTCCTTTGCTTCCTGGTTTTTGATATAAGTGACCAACCACTTCATACTGATAATCCTTAGACTACCCTTTCATCTTAGACTGTAATCTTGAACTACGAGCCATAATAAACCCATTCTCCTTAATTTGCTTTTGTCAGAGTATTTTATTACAGCAAAGGAAAAAGAAACAGAGACAAAAATTCCTACCAGAAAACGTAACATTGATATGATAAATCTGACCATACAGTTTATAGAAGTTGGAACTGATTTTTGGGAGTAATGAGAGAGAATTTGGATGGCCAGAGCAGCCTTTGCATACCCTAACAAAGCTTAACGGGCTGTTTTGCTTAGAGTTTGGAAGACAGCAGTGCTGACATGGACAGTATAGGCCTGGCTCATGAGGTCTCAGAGCAGAACAAAGATTCTGTCAGGAATGAGGGTATGAGCTATTCATGTGGTATTTTGGAGAAAATTCAGGTTGGTGCTAGTAAAGTAGCTGAAACCTTTGAAGACATTAGCACCACTGAAGAGGAGAAACCTACTTTGTTCCACTGAGATAATAGGAAAGATGCCATGAAGGTAAAACTCTGTCAGAGGCTCCATTTGTGAAGATACACATTCATGTAAAGGAAAATATATGAAGAGATTCCCTGTTCCGTGAAAGCAATTGTGTTACAAAATGTTTCCCCTGGAGTCCAGGCACAGAAGTTTATACTCTTATGGTCTAAGAAAGTCAAACTACATATCAAGCTGGTAGACAAAACTGGAAGCATCATTTCCATGATACTGATTTTGCAGGCATGGATTGAAGGAGCCATGGAGTCCTCTTTAGCAGTTTCATAGAGCAGATGAGCCAGGTTAGTATGTGCCAGAGACAGAGCCTCTGAAAGGAGGATGAGAGAGCTATTCACTGAAGTTATAAAGATGAGGTCTAGGTTGCAATGGGAATGCCAGGACTGTGGGACATATCATCAAGGAGACTTGATGGAGCCAGATCAAGTGCTTCATTATGAGGGATTATTTTTATTATATTAACTGTTATAGGGAGACAAGTCTACTATGGGTACTACCATACTGTAAATGATATCCTTTTCTATATAAGTGAAGAAAGTGACACGTGTTTATCTTTCTCTGCTTCCTTTGTGTTAGTGCAGTGTGACTAGACGCTTTAAGCTACTGTTGGTTTGAATTTCTTCTATATTATATAGACTCTGGTCTTGAACTGCGATCCAGAAAAAAAAAATTGTCAGAATAGGAAGGACTGGAGAAAGCTACATCAAAATTAACCTATGAAGACATCCCGTTTACATGGAAAGATTAAAAAACTTTTCCCATTTGATCGTCATACAACAAATGAAATACACTCAGGCCACTTTACAGAGGAAGACTGGAAGTATATCCTTTCTTGGGCTTCATCCAGTGAACAAGCAATGGGACAGAAAAGTCAGCAAAATACAAATTGGAGAGGTTGGTTTATGAAAGAGTGGTTTTAAGAGAAGTCATGGTGCTCATGTTCCACAGGTTTTGGAGCTTCTTCTTCAGCTTCCTTATTTTTCAATACTAGGTATCCTTAGGAAAGATAATAAAGTAATTAACTATAATTAGCTGTAAATGCATGGGTTTGTTTATGAGGTCTCTATTTTATGCACTGAAGCGTGCTGCTCTATGCATTGTTCTATGTGTCATTTTTATTTCAGTTACTTGAGATTTGTACTTTTTATTTGAAGTCAAATGTAGTGACACCTCAAAGTTTGCTTTTTGTTTTTGTTCTATGTGTTCGTTCCTTTGTTATCAATGTGTTATTATCTATACATTGTCTTTTTAGTTCCATTTCAATTATCGATTTTTTCCTGTGAAGAATGATGCTGAAATATGGATGTTGCTCACATAGTTTTGATTGCTTTGAATGAGATGGGTATTTTAAAAATTGTACAAGTAAGCTAGGCAGTAGTGTCACAAGCTTTTAATCCCAGAACTCAGGAGGCAGAGGCAGGTGGATCTCTGTGAGTCTGAGGCCAGCCTGGTCTACAGAGTATGTTCTAGGACAGGCAAAGTTACAACAGAGAAACCCTGTCTCGAAAAACCAAAAAAAAAAAAAATTGTACAAGTTTCCATCCACGCATTTGAAATAATTTTTACTGTTTTGATTATCTTTCAGTTTCACCCTCGGAATTAGTATTTTCTCCTCCAGGTAGGTAGCATTCCTTTCAAAATATTCAGAACATATTGGAAGATTTCAAAATGGTTTAGTGTAGGAAGTAGCTTTTGTCTGTTAAACAATGACAACGAGATTCTGCTTAGCAATATACACTACTGTTTTCTACTGCCTTCCTCATTAACTTGAATCACCACAGGAGTATTTCACAGAGATTAGTGCACACAGTTTATCTGGGTGCTCCTGATGCTCTTAGATGAAAACAGTTGTAGGTTTTATTTAGTTCATTTAGCTAATCATACCAAAGTTTCCATTTCTTGCCAACTTAATACAAAGTTCAGATTATCATGACTTACAGGGTGCCTAGTACATAGACATTCAACTAATGAATTAAAAACTTAGATCTTTAATTCAGATTAGACCCTAAGTGATCTCACATCTTAACTCTATTTCCAGAATTTTTTTAAGAATTTCTTTTCAGTCAATCATTTTGGTTTAAAAATTATTATCTATATATATTACGAAAAAGGAAAAATACTAAAACTCCTTGTATAATAGTATAAATAAGAAAATACTGTTGATTTTGATGACATTTTCTAGATGTAACCATGTAATATGAATGTGTATGTATATATATAATGAAACAGGACACCCATTTTTCTTTCTGTTCTGTAATCTGAGAACTATGTGGTGAATGTGCTTCTTCATTAAAGTACATTTCAACACTGTCCTCATCATGTTACTGTGATCAAAGCGATCAGATCTCTTTATAAGGGATTTATGTAAGCAGATGCTTACAATTTCATAATAGTGAATAAAATGAAAATTTTCACACTTTAGAAAAGTTAAGTGTACAAAGTGAATTTTTATAGAGGGAAAGTTAGTACTAAGAATAGAGAAAAGAGCAGTAATAATTTATGAAATGGATAAATTAAATCAAAGGTTCGCAAAGGTTCTGGTGGGTGGGTATAACAATGTGATCTGACTTGTGTCACTCTTGAATAGAATATTGAGAAGATTGCAGGGAAATTATGTAATTAAAAGAATAGTTCTCTTAAAATCAATGTCACTGTTTAGTAGTTGTGCATTGTTATACTTTTATATTTGCTATATTTGAAAAGTTTTCTCTTGTATTCTCATTGTCCTTAAAAATGATAAATAAAACTGCTATTTATCAGAATTTTTGTGTAACACCAGGATACTTGACTTACCTCTTCTGCTTGTTGGTTTTGTCAACTTGACACAAGCTAGAGTTATGTGATAGGAAAGAACCTCAGTTGAGAAATTGACTCCATAAGCTCCAGCGGCAGTTCACTTTCTCAGTTAGCGATTGATGGAAGAGGGCCAAGCCTATTATGAGTGGTGCCATCCTGGGATTTGTGGTCCTAGGTTTTATAAAAAAGCAGGCTGAGTAAGCCATGATGAGGAAGTCATTAAGCAGCACCCCTTCTTGGCTTCTGCATTAGCTTTTGCCTCCAGGTTCCTTTCCTTTTTGAATTCCAGTTCTGACTTCTTTCAGTGATGAACAGTAGCATGGATGGGTAGGTCAAGTAAACACCTTGCTCCTTAAGTGCTTAGTCATGGTGTTTAGTCACAGCAATAGTAATCCTAACTATTGTGTTTTGGTTCTTTGTCATTTTGGGACTTTATTACTCTTCTCTATAGTCTTTTCTTCTAACATATGAGGAATTATCTATTTTTGTGATGCTGACACCTACAGCAGCAGTTTTCATTTTGAAAATTGTCCAGATTATATATTAATGTGTCACAGCAACAGCTTACTTACATTGCTGTTACATAAATTGTACAAATCATCCAGGGAAATTAATTCAGAGTTTACATAGAGGAGTTTTTGGCAGAGTGGGATTGTTTTCTTTTCTTGTTTTTTTTTTTTTTTTCCACTTAAAATTTACTAGTTCACTGTAGAGTTCATCTGGACAATTTAAAGTTTAGTTGATTTTGCAATAAACATATTTGCAAAAAAAGTATTTATAGAGCTAAAATAATAATCAACTAATTATAAAATTGGAATTCAATATGATTGTCAAATCTCACTTACATTTTACATTTTACCTATTTGCACTTTTTAAAATATAATAGTGGGATAATTATGCATGAACTTGGTGGGTACATATTCTCAGAGCCTCTATATATTAATTGTATTATTATAACCAGTGAGTATTACCAGAAAGCAATGAATTAACTTCTAGCATTCTTCATTTTATTCCTTCATTATATTATCTCCCACATTGCAATGGGTTTTTTTTTTTTTTTGGAGGGGGGGTAATTGTATTAGTGGATGAAATTGAATATCCTCTGATGAATATTTCTACATAGATAAGGGCAATTTCTGATTCTTCTTGTGTCATCAGTCACTGTGAAAAAATACCCAGTGCAAATATTTTGTCAGGAAGAATGATTCAATTTTAACCTTGCTTCAGACGATTCAGTCACTGATCATATGGTTCCATTGCTTCAGGCCTGTGGTGAAACATAATATCATAGTGAGGAATACAGGATAAGGGAAGCTATTTACATGTAACCATGAAAGAGAAGGGAGGAGAAGAGAGGAAGAAAGAGCTCAGGTAAGAGAGTGGGAATAGGAGAAGAGGGAGGAGAAGAGGAAAGAAAGGGGAGAAGCTGACATTTCAAAATATACTTCAAGAGACATGTCCACAGTGATGTAACTTCCTTCTATGAAGCTCCATCTAGTAAATCCCAACACATCCCAGTAATTCCATGACCAGCAACCAAGTATTTAACACATAGTCTTCGGAAGATATTTAAAATCTGAAACATTTCCATTCGTATTGCATTTCTCATTCTTCTGTGATCATTCTTATTGGAAAGCATAAAATGGACACAAAAAGTAATGAATTATTTTGTTGTTTTCTTTTCTGTTGCTGTAAAAATATACCATGATCAAGGCAACTTATACGAGGAAGAGTTTTTTATGGGCTACAATTCCAGGGGGATCAGAGTCCATCGTGGAAGGGTGGCAGAATAGCAACCAGCAGGATTTGCAGCAGGAGCAAGAAGTTGAGGGCTCATTATCCTCAACTGCAAGCAGGAAGTAGAAAGAGCAAACTGGAAGTGTCCCGAGGCATCTCATCCCAAACTTCATCTCCAGTGACATAGTTGTTTTTCCTGTAAGGTAGTGCCACCTAAATCTCCCCAAACAACTCCACGAACTGGGGACTAAGTGTTCAATGCTAGAGATCATGGGGTACACTTTTCATTCAAATCACAATGCTGATGAATTTTTAATTTTTTTGTTGTGAGAAAGAGTCTCTCTAGATAGTTCTGGTGTCCTGGAATTCACTATGTAGACAAGCTAGCCTTGATCTCACAGAGATCAGCCTATCTCTGTCTTTCCATTGCTGTGATTAAAGTCATGTGCTATCATTAGTAGCCAACTTTAATTTTTTTATCTTTATATATAAATATTTTATTGTGGTTTTATTTTTTATAAAGATAAGAAGATAAGATTTTCTTCTTAATTCAAATATGATTTTCATGAACTGTTACTGCTGTTAATTCTTGATAGAGGCCAGAAAACCGTAATGAATTCAATGTTTAAAATGCATTTAAGTGAGTATTACAGATATTAATCTAGTTTGCAAAAGATAAGTTAGTGACAATAAATATAGTCCAACTCTGTTTTCCTGTCATTCTCTGACACGTGATATGTTCTTGATTATAACTTAGAGGTAAGTTTCCTGCTGTCACAATGGTTCAACTATTCTGACATTCCATTTTCTTAAGATATGCATACCCTGGAGGTAGCTGGTTAATTGCTATGTGAAAATAGGAGATGGAATCATGTGACACATGAAAATCAAGCACTGCTGTGTAACCGTAATTTCAAAAGATCCATTTGTCTTTCTGGAAAGCCATGGAGGAATTTGGTAGGAATAGAAATAGGAAGATAATCACCTGGATCAGTGGTCTTAACTTCCCCAGACTCCATAGAAAATAATCTTAATGAGTGATGAGTTCTGGGGAAGGCAAGAGGCAAATAGACTGTAGGATGTGTTACCATAGTCTTGGAGGCCATTGAGCCTTTGGACCACACCTCTTGTTTTCCTATAACACCAGAAATGTAAAGCTTTGCAACTTCTTATATTTAAATTACTGTATGAAAATATGGACTTATCTGTAGTTGTTGGAGCCCTTTAAGGCAACAACACTTCCTCCTGTTCAGAAACTTAGAATCTAAGTTTCCCCTGACTCTGAGTGGACCTGAAATATTACATGTTATTGTATCCTTTTAAGAATAAAGCATCCAAACCTGTCAAGTCCACTGGCCAGGACACCAGAGTCACCTGAAGACATACCAAGGAAAAGAGAGGTTAATAATCCCCTGAGTGAAATAACATACTTTTCCTTCCTAGAATCTCCACTGTTGGAGCAGTTGCTTCCAAGGCTTCTCTCAGGCAGCCCTGTGGAGCCTGTGCTATGCAGGCTTTTCTGAAAAAGTAAAAGCTTTTTCTTTTCCTAATTTTATCTTTTTCTTTCAGATGAACACCAAAGCCTGGGCATGCTTTCCCTGACACTCAGGTTCTCTGCACACTCACTCTCTTAAGCTTTCTTCTGTCATTTTCTGCCATCCCTCTGTCTGCTGACTTAAAGTGCAAAAGATACACAGCTTTCCCTTTCTCTTTTCCATCTTGATATTCCAAAAAGCTTCCAGGATTTACAGCTTGCATGCCTTGTTGTTTTCTTGGGCTCCATTTCTAAATTATTTTATCAGCAAAAAGAATGACTCAAATAGAAGGAAGCCCTATTTCACCAACACATTTTTGCAAATAAAGGATAAAATATAAATATAATTAAAATAGGCTCTTCTTTAAAACTGCATTCTCACTACTTGGAACAGGCTAGCATTGAACTCATGACCCTTCTGCCTCAGCCTCCTGAGTACTAGGATTATTCTCATGGGCCACCATGTTAGACTCCATAGTTACTATTAAATGGAGACTAAGGTAATATTATATCATTAAGTTAATGGCTGAGGAGACTGCTTAGTGGTTAAAACAAATGGATCAAAGTTCAAATATACAGAAGCCACATAAATGCAAGGTAGGTGGTTATGGCAGTCTGCCTCTAACTCCAGGCTTAGAAGCAGAAACTGAATTCTAAGAGCTAGCTGGCTAGAGATTTTATATTGGAAAACTGGCTTTAGATGACCTTTCTTCAGTTAATGGAGATGAAAGAGAAAATTCAACTTTGGGTATCCACACACGTATGTGCAGCACACATATGCAGAGAAAACTACACACAGATCTGGGCTCACGCATATGTGAACACACACATATGAAAAGAAAAATAAAAATCAGAATCTCAGCAAGGCATCATCCTTCTCATTACTAAAATATCAGGAAATATGACCTGAAAAATATAATTTAATAGTATTCTATTATTACAGTATAACAGCAAATAGCCTTCACAAAAAGTTGAATTCAATATAAATCAAGAATAGCTTTTGTGGGGGGAAGTACAATTTAGTGACCAAGAGAAATTAATTTGTATATAATAGTCAACCCAAGCTATCATGGAAGATCTTGGCCTAAACGAAAATCTTTTAATTTGAAATAATCAAGCTACGACTAAAATATCAAGCATTAGAACATGTCATATTTAAGAGCATGTGAAAGATATTATCTCAAACTTTCTAAGTACTTTAGTGAATTGCTGGCTGGGAAACAATAACTACATCTTTAATTGTCACAGTGTGACATAGCTAAAATTGAAACAGAAAAAATCAAAATCACTGCTGCAAAAATAGTGAAGAAGAAAAAAAAAGATACTAAGAAGAGCTGCCTCGGTGAGGGTTCTTTCGTTATAAAAGGTGAATTCTAGAAGTAGATGGGACAAAGAAGTAGTGGAACAAAATAAATAAGGGCAGTCTGGGAGTGTAGACAACTGAGCATCCCCTGATGCTTGTGAGGGGTTAACCTATCATTAACACTTCTTGAGATGCTGGCCATACTGAATATCATATCCCAAAGTCTGCTGCTCTAATCTGCTAAGAGGCATTTGAAACTGCCTCATGGACTAACCCAGACTTATTTCTCCATCCTCAAGTACAAGTAGGGACTGTCACTCATAGAGATAAACTTCTCTGAAACAAGAAATTAATTGTCTTAATATCATTTTTTGATAACCCCACCAATAACCAGAAAAGATGAACCAGAAAATTCTATAACACACACTTAGAAGTTTCTTTTTCTCCAAAGCATCTATTCCTCAGCTGTGTCCACACAGCAACTAAAAGCCTTGTGTTTGGTCATGAACAAAAGCTGCAGTCTCAGTGGACTTCACAAACAATAGGCCCAATTATAAAACATCTTTATGAACGGGCACCACAACAAGCAGGTACTAAGGCCATATTCCCAAATGAAGGCAATTATCTGTGATAATGAGGTTGGACAGTGGGATGGAAGGAATTAATCTGCAGAAACAGATCGCTCCTCTCAAGCCGTAAATACCTCTCCAGAACACCTTGTAGAATCAGAACTGAATCTTGATCAAGGATGCCTTACAATGTACATCTCCACGTCCTTCTCCAATTGTTTCTTTACTTAAAAGGAGAGCTCGTATCTCTAAACATGGATTTGGGGACCACTGAACCTTTTTACCTGTTCTTCTTCTTATGGAGTAACACTGAATAACCTGGCTTACTTGCTGTTTTTCTCCATATTCAGGGCATTTGGCTGAGTCTGTGGTGTTAAGATAATCTCAGAGCTGGACTTTCTCCCTAAAGCATTAGTACCCATTTTTCTTGCTAGGATACTCTACATAGACATATTTTCATGCATTCTCTCTTCCTTTTTTTGCTTTGATGTGTTTTGTTTTATTTAAGCCATAGACTATCTAGTCCACACTGGATTTGAATTCTTCTGCCTCAGCCTCTTCTGAAGTCTCTTGGCAGTCAGACATTTTCCTTTAGATCTCACTGGCTTGAGTAGTATGGTTGTAGCTATAGTCCTTGCAAGCCAGTTTTGTCTGCATTTCTCAAATGATCATACAGACTCATTTGATCCTCCTTTAGCAAGAATGCTGTTAATAAAACTGAAATTCCATGAAGATTGGTAACAACTTCAGAAATGTTCCTCTTCTGACAAACTCATTCTGTTTATTTTCTGTGGTGTAGATGTGCTTGATTGTGCCCCTCAAAGTTCGTGTGTTGGGGTCTTGATCTTTAGTGTGGTGATTTGGGTGACATGATGGAATGTTTAAGATGTGGAGTCAAGGTGAAAATGACATGATTAGTTGGAGCACTGCATTAAGAAGCAATTAACTAGCGTAGTTCTCATTGGACCCTTGTTAGTTCTCTTAAACCTGTTCATAGGAAAGCAAGCTTAGACCATCATATCGCATGCCATGCTCTGTGTATCTTCTCCAAGAAGCAGACAATTGGTCTGATATATATTGGATTGAGGGATTTTAAAACTGTTGCCTTAGCCAGGCAGTCTCAGCAAACACCTTTAATCCAAGCTCTCAGAAGGCAGAGGCAAGCAGATCTCTGTAGGCTGGAGTTACAAGCATTTACAGGAAAATTAGCTTGTTATGTGGGTGTGTGAATCTCACATCTGGTCCTTATGATTTAGAAGTAATCAATTGTGACTGCTGGGCCATCTCTCCAGTCCCTTTCATGCCATATTGACAAATAGTCAAAATAACTTTTTCTTTAAGACCCTCTGCTCCTGCTTCTAAGAAAGCTGTGATGAGTAGGTCAAATATGGCATGAGAGTTCTACCACTCATTTAAGCATGATGTGACTACAAACACAGCATATTAAGTCAATATTTCATACTGAGCGATTTAGGTAATAAATTTCCTTTCTATATGAACTACATACGGGCGTATTTAATTTGAAGTTTGAGAAAATGACACATACAGAATAAAGCATAGGAAAAAGATGATCGCATTGAAGTGGTATCAGCAAATACTTTATGAAGAATGAGGGGGTATGTAGAATAACAAAGAAGAGAGATGAAATTCCAAAGAGAAATAACAATGTGGTATTTTTAAAGTTTTCATTTCTGAGCAATGTAATACAATTGGGACATAGAATAAGGAATATAATGATATCAAATGAGATAAGCAGAGTAAAATGAGCTCTCTTAAGAGAAAACACTGAATGACTAAAGAACATTTAGCTCAAAGAAGAGTGGCATGTGTATAGTGCTTGTGATGTGCCTGTCAATTGCCAATCCAAAAGTTATTAATAAAATCTTCAATTCTTTTAATATCAATTTCCTCATTCATATTGAAATTAAAATATTTTATAAAACATTTTATTTCATACCTTGTGATAGGAGGTACTTTCTGAGATGTTGAACATTATTATGTACAATATTACTCAATTGCCAATACTTTAAAAAGGAATTTCTGAAGAATTTTGAGAAACTGAAAGTATAATCACAACCTTATTTTAGAAATCTACTTAGATTCTTCTGTCTTTGCCCAGAGACACAGTACAGGAAGATAGAATCTATTACAGAGCTTCAAACAAGATATTAGGAATATTACTAAGAGGCTGCATGTTCTATAGAGATAGAAAGAAGATTCCCAGTTCAAAGGCACAGAAAATATTTTCATCAAAATCACTGAAGAAAATTTTCCAAATCTAAACAAAGAGATGCCTGTAAAGGTACAAGAAGCTTATAGAATACCAAATAGACTAGACCAGAAAAGAAAATCTCCTGCCACATAATAACCAAAACTCTAAACATGCAGACCAAAGAAAGAATGTTAGAAGCTGCAAGAGAAAAAAAAATCACAAGCAACTTATAAAAGCAAACCTATTAGAATCACACCCAACTTTATAATGGGGACTCTAAAATCCAGAAGAGTCAGGACAAATATGCTACAGACTCTGAGTGAACAAAAATGTTAGCCCAGACTTCTACACACAGAAAAATTTTCAATAACCATAGATGGAGAAAAGAAAACATTTCATGATAATTCCAAATTCAAACAATATCTATCTACAAATCCTTCCCTACAGAAGGTACTAGAAAGAAAACTCCAACCCAGTGAGGTTAACTACACTCAGGAAAACACAAGAATTAAATAATCTCATGCTATCATAATCATTAAAAGGACACACGCACACACATACACACACTCTGACATCACAAACAACAACTACAAAATAACAGGAATAAAAGGACCTACCAATCATTGGTCAGTGATATCCCTCAGCATAAATTGTCTCCTCAATTCTCCAGTAAAAAGACACAGACTTTGAGAATGGATGTGAAAACATAATCCATTCTTCTGCTGCATACAAGGCACACACCTCAATCTCAAAGGTAAGTATTACCTCAAAATAAAGGGTTGGGAAAAGACTTACCAAGCAAATGGACCTAAAAAGCAAGCTGGTGCAGCTATCCTAATATCCAACAAAACAGACTTCAAACTCAAATTGAGCAAAAGAGATGGAGAAGGACATTCATACTCATCAAAGGAAAAATCCACCAAGATGACATTTCAATACTTAATATCTATACTCCTAGCAGAATGGTTCCCACATTTGTAAAGGAAACATTCCTGAAGCTAAAAATAAACAATAAACAAACAAATAAAAACACATTGGCTCTCACACACTAACAGTGGGGTATTTTAATACTCTACTCTCACCAAACTGGTAGGTCATTGGGATAAAAACTAAACAGAGAAATACTGGAGATAACAGATGCTAGAAACCAAATGGACCTAAAGGATATTTGCAGAACATTTCATCCACATAAAAAATAATATAGCTTTTTCTCACCCACTCAGGGAACCTTCTCCAAAATTGACTTAATACTTGGCCACAAAACAAGACTCAATAGATACAATTAAAATAACCAACTGCATTCTAGGAGACTGCCACAGATTCAACAACAACAACAGCAACAACAGAAGAAAAGCAACAGCTTACAGATATATTGAAATGAAACAATTCTATAGTGAATGACAAATGGGTCAAGACAGAGGAAAGTTCCTAAGACAAAGTACTTACCAAAAAAAGAATGGAAACATCACATACTAGCAAATGAAGGGCACATCTGAAAGCCTTAGAACAAAAAGAAGCAAGCGTACTATAGAGAAATAGAAGGCAAGAAATAATCAAACGGAGGGCTGAAATCAATAAAATAGAAATACAGAAACAATTCAAAGAATCAGTGAAACAAAGAGTTGATTCTTTAAGAAAATAGAGAAGATAGACAAACCCTTATCCAAACTAATTAAAAGACAAAGAGATAATATCCAAGTCAATAAAATCAGAAACCAAAAGACAGACACTGATGCAATCAAAGGAATTATTAGGTCATACATAAAAACCTATATTCAACAAAAAACTTTTGTATTTTTGTATGTTTGTTTGTATTTTCTTGATAAATACCACCTATCAAAGTTGAATCAAGTAGTTCAGATAAACAATTTAAGCAGAGTGAAAACAACCAAGGTAACAGAAGACGACAGTGCATGCCTCTCAACCAAAAAAAAGCCCAGGGCCAGATCGCTTTAGTGCAGAGTTCTATTAGACATTCAAAGAAGAATTAATACCAGTAATCCTCAAGTTACTCCACAAAATAGAAGTAGAAGGAACACTGCCAAACTCATTCTATGAGGCCACAGTCACTGATACCCAACCACATAAGATTGAACAAAGAAAGGGAATTACAGACCACTTTTCTTCATGAACGTAATATTCAATAAAATACTTGCAAACCGAATCTAACAACATATGAAAAAGATCATCTTCCATGATCAAGTAGGCTTCATCCTAGAGATACAGGGATGGTTCAATATATGAAAATCAGTCAATGTAATCCACCATATAAACAAACTAAAAGAAAAAAAAGCACATGAACATCTCACCAGATGCTAAGAAAGCTTTTGACAAAATCTAACACCCATTCATGATAAAAGTATTGAAGAGACTAGGGATATAAGGGATGCTCCTAAACATGATAAAGGAATTTGCAGCAAGCCCACATGCATCATCAAATTCAATGGAAAGAAAATCAAATCAATTCCACTAAAATAAAGATCAGGTCAAGGTTGTCCCTTCTCTCCATACCTATTTGATATAGTACTTGAAGTTCTAGCTATAGCAATAAGACAACAGAAGGAAGACACAGGGATGCCAATTAGAAAGTTAGAAGTCAAAGTACCCTTATTTGCAGATAATATAATAGTGCATATATAAGCGACTCCAAAACCTCAACCAGGGAACTCCTATAGCTGATAAACAACTCCAGTGAAGTGGTTGACTACAAGAGCAATTAAAAAAAGATCTGTAGCCCTCCTATAAACAAATGACAAATTGAGAAAAAATTGGACAAACAACACCCTTCACAATAGCTACATAAAACATAAGGTATCTTGGAACAAATGTAATCAAACAAATAGAAGATTAGTATGACTAAAACTTTAAGACCTCAAAGAGGTAAATTGAAGAAGATCTCAGAAGATGGAAAGATCTCCCATGTTTCTGGACTGGTAGGATTAACATAGTAAAAATGTCCATCTTACCAAAAGCAATTTACAGATTCAACACAATCCCTATTCAAATACCAATAAAATTCTTTACAGATTTTGAAAGACAATACTCAACTTCATATGAAAAAACAAAAATCCCAGGATAGCTAAAATAATTCTGGAAAATAAAAGAACTTTCAGAGATATTAATATTTCTGATCTCATGCTGTACTACAGAGCCATAGTAAAAAAACTGCATGGTATTGGCATAAAAACAGACATCTTGATCAATAGAACCAAATTGAAGTTCGAGACATAAATCCTGGAACTTATGGACACCTGATATTTAACAAAGATGTCAGAAACGTACAATGGAAAAAAAAAGGTATGTTTAACAAATGATGCTGATCTAAGAAGATGTCCACATGTAGAAGAATGCAAATAGATCCATATCGATGACCCTATACAAAATGCAAGTCCAAATGGATCAAGGACCTCAACATAAAGCCAGATACACTGAAAATGATAGAAGAGAAAACGGAATATCTCTGAATTCATCAGCACAGGAGACAACTTCCTCAACAGAACACAAATAGCTCAGGCACTAAAATCAACGACTAATAAATGGGACCTCATAAAACAGAAAAGCTTCTGTAAGGCAAAGGGCACTGTCAATAAGACAGAATGGGAGCCTAGAGAATGGGAAAAGATTTGCAACAACTCCACTTCATCTAATAGAGCACTAATATCCAAAATATATATAGAACTCAAAAAGCTAGACATCAATGAA
The DNA here is from genome assembly GCA_026225945.1 of Cricetomys ansorgei. Taxonomy (NCBI): domain Eukaryota; kingdom Metazoa; phylum Chordata; class Mammalia; order Rodentia; family Nesomyidae; genus Cricetomys; species Cricetomys ansorgei. Next base: position 982,882 of record JAMJFZ010000199.1, read on the forward strand.
ATAGCACTATTTTTTCAAAAAAAAGAAAAAAAGGGTGCAGATCTAAACAAAGAATTATAAAATGAGGAATCTCAAATAGCTGAGAAACACTTAAAGAAATGTTCAGCAACCTTGTCATCTGAGAAATGCAAATCAAAACTACTCAGAGATTCCATCTTATACCTGTCAGAATGGCTAAGATCAATAACACAAATGACAGCTCATACTGGCAAGGTTGTCGGGCAAGGGGAACACTACTTTATTGCTGGTGGGAGTGCAAACTTGTACAGCCATTATGGAAAGCAAGATGGTGATTCCTCACGAAATTAAAATCAGTCTACCTCAAGAACCAGCATTATCACTCTTGGATTTATACCCAAGGGACTTCTCATCCTACCATAAGGGCACTTGTTGAAATATGTTCATAGCCGCTTTGTTCAAAACAGCCAGATATTGGAAGCAACCTAGAAGCCTCCCAACTGAAGAATGGATAAAGAAATGTGGTACTTTTAAGCAATGGATCACTACTCAGCTATTAACAAAAAAGACTTCATGAACTTTGCAGGAAATTGGATGGAACTAGAAAAAAAATCATTCAGAAAGAAAAATATTGTGTGTACTCACTTATATGTGGATATTAACTGTTAAGCAAAGGACAAAGGAGTTGAAGTCCACAGACACACAGAAACTATGCAACAAGGAGGGCCCCAGTGGGGTCACAGGGATCTCCCTGGTAAAGGGGAAATAGAACTGGTGATGCAGGTGGGATAAGGAAGATTGGGAAAGGGATGAGAAAGGAATGGGAACTGAGCGGGCAGAAGGATGGAAGGATATGTATATATATATATATATATATATATATATACATACAGAGAGAGAGAGAGAGAGAAAGAGAGAGAGAGAGATGGAGATATAACCAGAATTGGAGGACATTTAGAAGAGAACTGGGAGACTGAGTGCAGTGGAACCTAAGGGACTCAGTGAAGGGACCTCTAAGTAAAGGGGAATAGGGAGTATAAGGAGGTCATCTCCTGCATTGGGCAAGGCTTTCAGTCGTGGTACTGGGATACTGTCTCAGGCACAAAAACCTCAACTTTTTGTCTATCCTCCCTGTAGAATCCACTGGGACATGAAAAGGGAGAACGCCACGCTAAAGAAAGGAAACCATGACTGATACTTCAGGGCAGGCCAGGAACTAGAGACTGGATACTCAGGAGAGAACTTCTAAAGTTATCCTTCTCGCCTCATGCATCAGTAAAGAGCCCAGTCTTCATCAGAGAGGCTTCCTCTGGCAGCTGAAGGGAGCAGATGCAGAAGCCCAGGGCCAAAAAAATATAACGCTTGAGGAACTCCATTGATGAGGTGGAAGAGAGATTGCAGGGACCAGAGAGATTGAGGACCACAGCAGAACAAACCCCAGGGAGCCAAATGATCAGCACTCTTAGGGGCTCACAGAGCCTGGATCAGCAGTCATGGAACATGATGGGTCCCCCAAATATGTCTTGAGGTTGTTTAGCTTTGTTCTCTTGCAGATCTCATACAGACTGCAGTGGAGTGGTGAGTCTCTGACCCTTTAGCCTGCCCTTGGGACAGTTCTATTGCTATCGGATTGCCTAGTCCACCCTTCAAGTAGGAAATAATGTCTGACCCTGTGTCATCTTATTGTTACATTTTTTGAACAATAGCCTTGGGAAGACTACTCCTTCTTGGGGAGAAGCAGGGGGTTGCGGTGGGAGGATGGAGTTTTAGATCTAGGGGAGAGGAGGGGAGTTGGTTGGGAGGAAGAGTGTTGAGATGTACTATATGAGAGAAGAAAAATTTCAAATTTAAAAAATGTGAAACTTTTTTAGAAAAAGAAACAAATAATCAAAACAGAGAGAAGACATACACATGTACATGCACAGCTTTCAGCACTGATGAGGGTGGTGTCATTGACACAGAGACAAATCTATGACAGATGGAAAAACAAGTTCGACTATGAAATAAAGATTTAAAGATGATGAAAATGATTTAAAGATGACAAAAATAAAGCATAGGAAAGCAATCTAAAGATTTGGGGGGGCACTCAATAGAGAAATTTCATATTTTAGCCATAATATCAATTATGTTACTTATGTGTAAAATATTAAAATGACTTGCCTTTGAGTGCTTCTGAGACTTTAGATTTGGAGTTTGGGAAAGTATACTACCTACAGTGCTACATATTTCAGGAGTCCTTCAAAGTTGAGCCTAGTCAGAAATCATCTTCATTATCTGGGTGAAAACTGGGAAATTGTGCTTTTAGGAGATATTTTAATTGTGTACCGCCTTTTAAGAAATCATTGATGCGAGAGGCCCTTTCTTTGGTCAAAATTAAATATTACACAGTAAAGCCTAACCTTTCTTAATGAATTGAGTTTCTCTGGTGAAGATTTGAAGTTTCTGAGGCAGTTTCAGCTAAGAGCTTCTAACAGATTTTGTTTTTTAAAAAAGTAGATAGAAAGTGGGTCAACAATATAAAGGGTTTTGATTTTTAAATTGTGTCCAGTCATCTAATTACACAGAGAAACTCATGAGCAAAGCTTTAAAGCATATACTCAACTGGGAAATTGTTTACCTTTTTACGCAAGAGTAATCATATGCTTCATATGATTATTTTTTTTAAACAATATCTAAACTCTCATTGCTAAGGACAGACCTTGACTTTTCCCTCGTTTTTAATAGCTTTAACTTTATCACATAAAACTTTTAAATATATATGGTTAACATTAATTTTTATTTGGGTAAAATTATTACCAGCTGTGGTAGTTTTTGTGTGGTAGTTGAGATACCCCCCCATACACACATGAAATAAATCTCAGGCATTTGAATACCTAGTCCATATTTATTTGTGTTATTTGACAGGTTTAAGAGGTATAGCCTCACCAGAGGAAGTCGCTATTGTGGGAAGGCTTTGAGATTTCAAAAGCGCAACACCATCCCCAGTTAGCTCTCTCTGTTTTCTGTTTGCCTTTTGATATGTGAGCTCTCAGCTTCTGCTCCAGGTCCCTGCCACCTACTTATGTACCCCCATCATAGGCTTTTATTCCCTCAGAGAACTGTAATCCAAATAAACCCTTTCTTCTATAGGTTGCTTTGGTCACTGTGTTTTATCATTAGAATGGAAAAGTAAGTAAGACACCAGTCATTAGGCAATGTTAAGTTCAGGGAAACTGTGACACTTTCATAAGAACTGATGTTATTCATTGTTAAAGGATCATTATGCCTTTCTGATCTGCTCACTAGGATGATGAGGGCTCCCAGGCTTCTCCACAGTCATCAGTATGCAACATGAGAAGTCTCTCCACTTTTTCGTGCACAGGCTTCTGGAGTGCTATCTATCAGGCTGCATGCTAATAAGGGCTTGCTGCCTCACAAATCTCAGGATACAGCTAGTAATATCTAGTCTGGGAGAGTTGACTTGTAGTTTGTAAGGTGTTAGGAACACAGCAACACAGCTAAGAGATTATGAGAATATATTCCTTTTAGCTAAATTAAATAAATTGTGATATCTTGAAAAGCAAATGTAGTTAAGTTTCCTGATGCCAGTTACTAGCTTGCTTTGCATTTGATCATCCATCATCAATCATTTGTTTGTGAAAAAAACACCAGTGTGATTATTATTGAACCATAAAAACACCATTTTAATTTTAAGAATAGCAGCTGTAGGTAAAGTTAAGAAATGGGAATTATAAAAGTCCATTTATGAAAAGAATTGTTTCACACTACAGCAGAATGTTAATTCTAGATGATTCTCTTGAATGTGTTTCTAATTGCATAGAATGTTGTTGTATCATAATGTTCATAGGAAATTATCTAGAGCTTTGTATTTTATTACAAGGGTGTTTATTCAAGGTACTCTATTGATATACTTCACATGTAAATTCATTTTATGTCCTTATAGTTAAGTATTATCATCATTCTCCTCCTCAAGCCCATGAAAATTTGGAAATTTTTGATACTATAAATTAAAAATAAACTCTCACTTTTCTCTGTGCTGTCTACTGACATTTTCAATGCCTGCTTTCTCTTTCTTTTGATTCTTTCTTTGATTAAAAGCTCCAGCATAAATTTTATGTAGATTTTTGGTTCTTAATTTAAATTAGCTTGAAAGGCAAAAGTAACTAATTTAGAAATAGAAGACAGTTTCAACAATAGTAAAATATACCATTCTGTCCAAGTTTGGAGAGAATTTTGCGTATTTGTCATAGAGACACTTGCAAAATAGTAGACATTCACAGACATAATGTGAGTTGGGTAGAATGAAACAAAGTACTTAGAAATCACATAAGATGTACCAGAAACTAGATCTTCTTCTTTGAGTAAAACTTTGCTCCTTAAACAACTAAGAAATTTGAAAAACATATTGTACTTATTAGAATAAAAGATATTATCTCAAGAAGAAAAGATCCAAATAAGAAAGATTATGATGTCCCAGCAATATGTTGCTAGACCTGAACTTATTGATGGAACAGTGGCTGACAAAAGAGATAATGGAAATCATCAGAAGAGATTAGTTCAGTGGTCAAAATCAAATTGGGTATGACTCAAAAGAAGGAAAAAAAGCTTAATAATAGCTTCCATTATAATTTAAATTCCTCAGCAATGATTCCTCATATGACTTTCAGATGAACTAAGGGAAGAAATAAGAGTAATATCTATATTACATAAAGGATGAAAGAGAGACTAGTTACATTCAAAAGCTTTCTGTCCAGCCATAGACTAGGAATATCTACAAAACTATTTAGGTAGAAAATTAAACATACTCATGGCTTACTTAGGTAATCATTTCATAATTCAAAGTTTAATTTGACACTAATTCCAAAGCATCTTAGAATATAAGAAGAAGATAGTAGTACTTTTTTTTCTCACCAATGAGCTTGTATGTTAACATTTTCTGACTTTATATCACTTCTATATTCTCAAATTTTAGATTCCATATCACATAAAGTTCTTATGCACCAGAAAGTTAATTTGATGCCTAAGTGAAGTTTTCTGCTTTCATTTTGCATATAGAATATACAACTACAGAAATGAGTATATTTTGAAGAAACACACAAATAGAATATGTTTAATACGTTGTTAAAACTGAAATTCAGGAGAAAAAAATGTGAAAGTGGAATCTAAAGAAAATCATAATGTTGACCTCATTTTAGTTTATATAGACTGGCAGACATTATTCCTGCATATTTCTTCACAACCTCTTCTCCATAGAAGACAAGATACTGAAGAAAATAATTTAATAGAAAATGCTGTTGATCAAAGTATCAAAACAGATGGGGTGGATGAAGGACCTTGAGACAGGTGCAGGGTCAGAGAGCAGGGAAAGAGAACATTTATTATGCTGAACACACTGGAAGTACTTTACATATTTGAAGTAAATTTTTCTACATCATTAACAAACTCCACTTCAAAGATCTTACATCCCATTAAGGATGGTCATTTAGTTCCTTTTTTTATTTTATTTTTAGACTTTTTGTTTTATTTTGAACTTTCATTATGAAGCGGATGTGATTTTATTGTTTAAAGTGTGCATATGTGCTATCCCAGCATAATGCTATTATAGTAATATTGTGAGATTACACAGATTATGGAATGTTTCTGGGCTATTGTTTTGAGAGGAAGTTGATATTTACTTGGCTGTATGATTCCATTACTATGAATTTAAGTTAGCTCTTACATTTTTAAAATAAGAGAACACTTTGGAATTTATTTGTTTATGAGTCCTTTTTTATTTAATCGTATCTGTCTTTTCTTTTACCCAGTTCTGTTTGTTTGTTTGTTTGATAATTTTTGGTAGATTGTATAGTCCTGGTTGGAAAAAAAAAACAATATTCTCATTCTTAATTAAATAGGCATGAACACATTCATGTTCATGTGACTTTGATATCTAAGGAAAAATGAAAAACCCACTAACTAAATCACCCTTCTATACACCCCTTTACCATGTTACCTTTGTTCTTTTAAGTAGAATTGTCTGGCTCATACTTACGTTTTTTAGATATTTTTGAGTAGTTTTCTTCCTTTGAGGATGTTTATACATGTACACAATGAACTATCCAAATTCCTATTTTCCCTCTCCAACTCCAATGTATCTTTCCAAAATGCCTCCCAACTTCATGTCTTCTCTTTTGTTCTTTTGATTACCCACTAAGTACAATCAGTGCTGTCCATATATGCACAGGTGTGTAGCGTGGAAAATTTACTAGCGGCCACACCCTCAAACAGGCATGACTCTCCACCCCTTAGCAGGCATGAATTGCCCACAGATCTTCAGTGAGCAGTGCGTACTACACAGTATTTCCTGCAACTACAAACTGTGCTGGAATTTTGGCTAGCTTGAACATGTGTGCACAGGCACAGATTCCCTTCCTCCAACTCTTCCAAGTTCCCCCTATCTCCTTCAGATCTACCCCGCTACACACAGAACAACCAACAACCAATGCTACCTTCTTCCCCAGAACAGAACAGTCCTCCCTGGGTTACTGCTCAAACAAGGCATGGCATAACAAGCTGGAATAAGGCTGAACATGACTCCCTATATCAAGGGTGGAATAGGCAATCAAGCAGGAACAAAAGGGTCCCAAGGGCAGGTAAAGGCGTTAGAAACTCCCCCACTCCAGCCTGTAGGAATTTTGCAACAACACCAAGCCAGACAGCCATAGATATATTTAGGGAATCCTACAGATTCTGTGCCTGCCACTTCAGGCTCTGTGAGCCAGTGAGAGTGTTGGTCAGTTGATATTGTGGGGCTAGTTCTCCTGGTGCCCTCGACCCCTCTGGCCCCTCCAAACCCTCCTCAACCTCTTCCATAAGGTTCCCGATCTCTGCACAATGTTTGTTCCTAGGCCTTTCCACATGCTCCCACCAGATGCTGGAGGAGTCCTTTCTGATGAGTAGTAGGCTAAACCCTGATCCGTGAACAGAACATGACATCATTAGAAATCATCCCTGGGTTATCCAGTCTCTAGTTCCTGGCCTGCCATGCTGTTTCAGGCAGAAGTCCCTTCTTTTGGCTGGAGATGGTGTGGGGTCTGCCCTTCCATTGTTTTTTATTCTAGGGTTTTCAGATGTACTCTTAATTTCCTAGTGTGTGATGTCTCCACTCTCTTTTGGTAGGCACATTGTACTGTAAGTTTTCCTCTTAGCATTGTTTTCATTGTGTCCCATTCATTTGGGTGTGTTATAGATTCATTTTCATTGGACTCTAGAAGGTCTTTAATTTCTTTATTTCTGTCTTGACCCAGTTCTCCTTAACTAGAGAGTTGTTCAATTTCCATAAATTTGTAGGTCTTATATTGTTGCTGTTTTTATTGATGTCCAGCTTTAATTCCTGGTGGTCTGATAAGATGCAAGGAGTTATTTCAATTTTCTTGTATCTGTTGAGACTTGTTTGTGGCCGATTATATGGTGAATTTTGGAGAAGGTTCCATAAGGATGTAAGAAAAAGTTATATTCTTTTGTGTGTATGTGATATGTTCTAATTTTCTGTTAGGAACATTTGGTTTATAACATCTCTTTGCTCCTGAATTTTACTTTTTAGTTTTTGACTGGATGACCTGTCTGTTGATGAGAGTAAGGTATTGAAATCTCCCACTATCAATGTGTGTAGGTATATGTGTGTTTTAAGATTTAGCAATGTTTTTTTTATAAATGTAGGAGTCCTTGTGTTAAGATGTTAAGATGTTAAGAATTGAAATGTCATCTTGGTGGCGTTTTCTTTGATGAGCATGCAGTGTCTTTCTTCATCTCTTTTGATTAATTTTGGTTTGAAGCCCATTTTGTCAGATACTAGAATGGCTACACTGGTTTGCTTCTTGGTTCCATTTTCTTGGAAAATCCTTTCCCAACCCATTACTCTAAGGTAATGCTTATCTCTAAGGTTAAGGTGTGCTTTTTGTATTCAGCAGAAGGATGGATCTTTTCTTTGCATCAATTCTGGAAGTCTGTAACTTTTTATTGGGAAATTCAGTCCATTGATATTGGGAGATATCAATGACCAAATATTATTAGTTCCTGTTAATTTGTAGTTGTTGTTGGTTGGTTCATTTATTTGTATGTGTATGTGTGTGTGTGTTCCTGTGTGTTCCTGTGTGAGTTTTGTGTCTCCCTTCTTATGAGTCTGATGGGTCCATGTGGTTTTTTGTTTTGTTTTGTTTTGTTTTTGTTTGTTTTATGAGTATAGTTAACTTTCTTGGGTTGGAATTTTCCTTTTAGTATCTTCTTTAGGGATGAATGTTTAGATAGATATTATTTGAATTTGGATTCATTATTGAATATTTTGTTTTTTTCCTTCTATGGTAACTGAAAACTTTAACAAGTATAGTACTGGCATCTGTGTTCTCTTATTATCAGATTAGCACATCTGTCTAGGCCCTTCTGGCTCTTATAGTCTCCAATGAGAAATTAGATATAAGTCTAATATGTTTGCCTTTATATGTTTTTTGTGCTTTTTTTCTTGTAAATTTTAGTATTCTTCCTTTGTTATGTATGTTTAGTGTATTAGTTATTATGTGAGGAGGGGACTTTCTTTTCTGGTCCAGTATATATGATGTTCTGTATGCTTCTTGTACCTTTATAGAGAGCTCCTTATTTATGTTTGAATTTTTTTCTTCAATGATTTTGTTGAAAATATTTCTGGGCCTTTGAGCTGGGAATCTTCTTCTTCCTTTATTCTTATTACTCTTAAGTTTGGTCTTTTCATATTGTCCCAGATTTCTTGGGTATTTTATGTTAGGGATTTTTTAGATTTAACATTGTCTTTTTCCTAAGTATCTATGTCATCAATTGTATCTTTACCTCTTGACATTCTTTCTTCCATCTTTTGAATTCTGTAGCTTTAGTTTGTCTCTGTAGTTCCTGGTCACTTTCCTAGTTTTTTATTTCCAAAATTCCTTCTGTTTGTGTTTTCTTTATAGTTCCAATTCCATTTTAAGGTCTTGAACAGTTTTATTCATTTTCTTTAATTGTTTATTTTTTGTTGGCTTTCTTTCATGGATTTATTCATTTCTTCTAATTGTTTGTGTTTTCCTGGGTCTCTTTATTGAGTTTACTCAATTCTTCCCATTATCTGTTTGCCTTTTCATTGATTTCTTTGAAGGATTTATTCATTTCCTCTCGAAGGGCCTCTATTATTGTCATAAAGTTGGTTTTGAGATCTTTTTCTTATGCTTCAGCCGTGCCAGTGTTAAGTGTTTGTTTTAGTAGGAGAGTTGGGCTTTGGTGGTGACATATTTCCCTGGTTGTTGTTGAATATGTTGCTACACTGGTATTTAGGCATATTTGTTTGGGGTGATTGTAGGTTCAGGTGCTGAATTCCTGGGTTTGTCTTTACTGGATGAGAATTTTGTTTTTCTTCTTTTGTCTTCTTCTTCTTTTATTCCCTTTGTTTCTTCTCTGATGTTCTGTTCTTTGTGGCTTCTTATTGAGTTGGTGGGGTCTCTCTCTGAGTTTTAGCCTGGAGCATTGGTAGCCTACTTGGCCTTTGGTCCAGTTGGGACTCACTGCCTAGGTTGGGGGCTGGGACTTGGCTACTATTCTTCTGGCTGGCTGCCCTCACCTGTGCTGTTCTGGCTGGTTGGTATGGTCTGTGCTATGTCTTCAAATGGAGTGGGCTGTGATGGTTCTAGGGGCTGGTTCTTCACTTGGTTTAGATTGTGATAGCACTGGGGGGTTCTTCATAGATCTTGCAGGCTGGGGGGATAGGACTGGAGGAGAGTGGGGAGGGGTTATTGAGAAGTGGGTCACAAGAACATAAATAAGTGTTTCTATGTGGGGTACCTACCTGGTTTGTCTGCCATCTAAGGCAATAATGGCGCTGGAATCTGTCCAGACTACTCTGCCTGCTATAACCTTATTTTTTTAAATAGGAAACTAACTAGGCTGCTACTCTTTGTATATATTTGCCTAGTAGTCTTGGTTAAACTGAAAACTTTCTTGTGAAGTTAATTTTTTATTACTTCATTTATAATCCAAAGGCCAAAAACTTGTTCAGATATTATCTTCATGTTTTGGTTATACATCAGGATTTTCATATGAATTTTGTCTTATGGTAACTTTATACTGTTTTAAGTGTAGTTAATAAAAATATGTTGTTCTCACTTTTCAGATAAATTACTCTTCTCCATTCTTGATATTTCCATGAATATCAAACATACGCATGCATGTAAATTCTTTTTCACTGACCTCAAAGTGATAACCAAAGAGATGCTTTTCATTTGTTGACAATAAAACATGAAAGTCCTATTCAATTCTGAGATTGCAAGCCTAACCTTAAAGGAATCACTATCAATAGAATCAATGCCATGAAAAGAAAGATACTTTGTCATCATAGAAGGATCTGAGTATATGTCATCATGTGGCACTGGACACTTGGAGTCATTTCCATGCTCAACATTACCGATTAAATAATCTGTAGAGAAGCAGCTTGAGACACATTATAATAAAGGGACCATATGTGAAAGGGTGTGAAATTAACAGGAGCCGTGTTTCTCCTTTAGCGTTTCAGATGAAAAACACATGCAGTTTAAAACTACAGTCTTGCTATTTCAAAGACCCTCTGAGCATCTGCTAAGGATTGCGTGATCTAATCTCTAACACAGCACATGCCGCCAGGCTTTCAATGTGTCAGACTATTACTAGGTAAAGAGCCAGAGAATGAGCAGGCAGGTCACTTTTCACCTCATTAGCACCACAGGAGTGGCTTTGGAAAAAAAAAAAAAAAAGCCATGGGGCTTGCTAGTATATTTTCTGAAAAACAGAGGGAGGACCCAGCTGTGTAACCCTTCTACCTCTGCACTACTCTTCATTACTACACAACCCCTTCTCTTTTTTACTGACCTTTCATCATTTTGACCCCTGTAGTGTTCATAAACAACCACCAAGTCCTAGCTGTGGGATACGGAATTTATTCCTATTTTCCTTTGTGGTAGCTCTTGGTTTTAACCCAATTATATTCAACATGATATAATACAGTCCTAATGTCCTTCATAATGTTTAAACACAATATCGTTGCAAACAATATGTGGCTAGTTTTGTGAAAGGAGATATTGTTCTCTTCTGAGTTATTTCTTACATAGTTAAGGGAAAAAAAACATTAAAAAAGTTTCTTTCTGACCTCTGTCATCTGTTCTCTATTTTCAATACCTTTGCTATTTTTATTCAACCTTCATACACTGTATAAACTTTCAGTCCTGAGTGGCTAAACTTACGAGAGTTTTCCTGAGTCTTTCTACAGTAAAAACAAACAAACAAAACAGCAAACAGAACTTGATTATATATCAACATAATGATACTGAAAGATATTAGTGTTACAATAGTTGGGCACAGGCATGAGAGTAAACACTGAGCTAAATGTTTTATCATCACTTTTAAATCCCATCACCATACTGTGTAGAGTTCATATTCTCATGCTAATTTCAGAATGATAATGCTGGCTTATGAATGTTTTGACCTAATATTTTTTAATTACAACTTATCTTCATTTTTTTTATATATGAAAAAACCCTTTTCTTTATCTCTGAATATGCTTAAATATAGGCAAACAATATTCAAGACCAATTTTTTTTGTTTTCTTCTCTGTTTCCACATTATTTATTTAGTAAACCATTGGAGAGGGTTAAATGTTAGATAATTAATTTAATAATAAATTAAAAGTAAATAAAGATAGTTAAATGTTACCCAACCACAAGTAGGGCAGACAGCTTGCAGACAGTTGCCATCCATTTGCAGAATGAAAGATGTGAATCTAGGACTTTGTCCCTAACCGTGTATTTACTACAGTAAATCCAGGCTCTCCCTGCCTCTACTCATAGGCTGAACTATGTAAATTCATGCCAGAATAGATGGGGACATACAGTTCTTATAAGGTAATAGCAATGGCCAACTCACACTGTTGCTGGCTGACTGAAGTTACCTTGGATTATCAAATTTCACTAACAGGCTAGTCATTGAATGTGCATGCTCAGAGTGCTTTGAGATGCCCACCCAGAAAAATGAAAGATATCAAACACCTTAATGTTGAATCACCAAAGCAGGAAACTAGAATAAATATAATATGATCAATGCTAAAGTCTAGATAATCTCAGACACACACAATCATTCTACAAAGATTGACTATGGCGGAGAAAATTTGAGTGAATCAATTATCCCTAAAGAAATAATCATTTATATTACCTCACAAAAATATTCTTGGATCAGATGGCATCATTGCAGAAATAGCTCAGACATTTAAAGAGAAAAATAACAATAATTTTCAACTTAAACTAGAGACTTAGAAAAGGATGAAATAAGATAAAAAAGCACACTAATTAACACATCTATTTGTACAAAACGAACATTTTTTTTTTTTAAAAGATTAAAGAGTTAAATGTAAAACCCCAATCTATGAATTTTCTAGAAGATAACATGGGCACTACTTTGTGATACTGGTCTGAGTAATAATGGGTTTCTCTCTTGACCCGAATCATAAGGAAGAAAGCAAAATCATACCAGTGAATGTCATCACAGTAAAAGCTTTTTCACAGACAAGTAAATAATCAACAAAGCATCAGAGCAACATGCAGAGTAGAATTTCAATGTATTCTTTTTATATGAGATTAAAAACTAAAATACAATAAAGTCCTGAAATATAGCCAAAGCCAAAATAATTTTAAGAAGTAAATGACCTGAATATGTATTTCTTAAGCAATCCATAAAAGTGTCCAGCCAGCATTTGAAAACAATACTCAACTTCATTAACCATCAAAGATATGCTAATAATAATCACAAGATGGGGCCTCACTCTGCTTAAGATGTATATTATCAAAAAGATTGAAGATTTTAAGTGTGTAGAGGTGATAATTTGGGGATACAGAATTCGATATATTGAAGAGTATGTTTGTGGCAGTTGAGATCATCAATAACTTTCTGCTGCATCCCACCATCATAAGAGTATGTCAAACCACCCACCACTAGCCTGGGGAAAGGCCAGAATTTCAATTGTGATTTCTAATGAATTCATATTTCTTATGCACCATTATAAAATGTAAAATATTCTAAGCCAAACCACCATAATTTAGAGGCTTTTATAGATAACTTCAGTTATCTATAAAACATTTTTATTATCTGTCCATTTTTGATGGATACGTAATGAGATTCCACATATTGGATATTACAAAAAAAAATTGTGTTAGAAGAAAATAAACGTAGCTTTAGCATGCAGGTTCTGTTACTTGTGTGTCCATACATGTGCTCACATGCTAGCAGATGCCAGCTGACATAGTAGTTCTACTCTTACAATACTTAGTAGTTTAAGGAACTCCCATTTTCTTTCTATAATGGCTGTACTACTTTAGGTCCCAATCAATAACACATTGTTTTTCTCTCTCCTCAACTTTGCTATTACTGACACTCTAAAACAATGGACATCGTATTGCTTATGTCTAGATGAGTGCATAGACATTTCAATTTGTACAAAATCCTTAATATACGCATTGAAAATCTAAAATACTAAATGGCCATAATTTTTTCTAGTAACTCCTAGTTTAATACTTAGAGGCAAATTTTACTTAAAAGGATATCACATACATACCTGTGTCTTCAAATGTATTATATTATATCATTGCTTTAAAAATAGGGAACAGATCAGTTTGAGACTCAGTAACTAATTTGTCAAATGCTTTTACTAAATCTACATTATACTTTAATTATCTTTAAAAGAGTACACATGACCATCAACAACATAGGAATATTATATTTATCAACTAGTTCCTAAATAAGGCTACATTAATATTAACCATCAGTGTTACAGAAAGTAATAGTGTTTTAGCAAAAATATTTTTTCTTGAAAAGAAAATTTCTATGAAAAGCAAGGAAATAATGTATGAATACATGGAATTATGCATGGAAAACACAAATGGAAGAACATGTATTGGAAAAAACAGTATAGAATTGTAAAATCACTTAAATAAATAGCTCATGATTTTCTTTCTTGCCCCACTTCCAGGAAAGAGAAGCATTTTCAAGATTCTAATCACAGTTCAATTTTTACTTCTACACATGTCACTTCTATGTGGAACCTGAATATATTTCCACCCTACCCTAACTTGGCAGTTGTGTGGAAAACACTTGTATTCTAAGAACTTTCAGAGGGAGATCTGTGGCTGAGAATTGAGTTGAGGTTATAATGGAACCAATCTGTTTAGATAAATAGATCATGTGAGATTTTATGATCTCATAAATATCAGTGTGTCTCTTAAGGTGGTGGTGAATGCAGGGCAAGGAGAGTGGTATACTGGCCGTCTGTGTGAACTATAGGTTATCAGCACGCACAAGCAGAGTAGTAACTTTTCTTAAAAGGCAGTAAAGACCTGGACCTTGACATATTGCTTGATAGAATAGTTCAGCAATTTGTTGGCCCCACATGTCTTACTATTTCTGATTGCATAGTTGGAAGGTAGGATAAAAGATGGCAAGCTGGGAAAATGGAGCTTTTATGGTTTGTAGAAAAGATGATTTAATGCCACTACAGGTAAATGGATAGTTGCTCATATGCAATTTAGGTACTACAAAGAAAGCAATCATTGTGACACTGGGCTGAAGGTAGCTTAAACTGGGAAGTTACTCACAGCATCCATTATTCAATATTTTTTGAGATGCATTATTTTGTCCAAACTAGTCATTATTCTTGTAATTTTTCCCCCTGGTGCTGTGGAGACTGCCTATAGAATCAACCCACTTGTGAAACACAACTAGGCTCAGTTGATAAGAAGAGCAACATGCCTGGGGGTTGGAGAGTTCTTCAAGTGCTCATAAAGACACCCTACAGAGACTTCTAGGGCAACTTGGTCTGCATTAGGATCTTTTTGCTTTCATAACATTTCTTTCGGCTTAGTACTTTGAGCCGTTCTAATGGTCCTGATACTACCCTCAATCCATATTCTTTGTGAATATTCTTTTGGTGTTGTTGTTTTTGTAACTCTGAGTTAGAAAGTGCTCATTGTCCACAAATATGCCCTAAACTGAAATGTTAGAAGGGCCCAGCATGCAGAAGGAGAAAAAGAAATCACATTTAAATCATCTACCCATATTTAAAATAACTTCTCTAAATAAAAATGACACAGAAAAAATGGCAATGCATATCATAATTACCACAGCATGGCAAATGGCTAGTTGCCAATACAGTGATTGTGTTAAGAGATCACAATATACTGCTGCTTTAAGACACACTTCCTTTTTTCAGTATTTTCTCCATCCTACATTGACTATATTTGCTATAAATAGGAGACTTAATTATTGCTGATAGTTAAACTCTGACAGACCATTTCACCAGAATACTTCAACAACTAAAAAATAATGATAAAAGTCTGAGTAGCTAGACAATATTGACCTTAGTACACAGGGTATACTTATATTAAAGCATAACAATACACTCTGTAGATATGTATGATGTTTCTGTAAATTAAAATAAGTAAATAAATGTAATTAATTACATGGCATGCATATCAGATTGCTTACTAGTGTATAATGAATTTTACTCTTGCAGCAATGTTAGATGATTATACAAAATGCTTCTCTACAGAGGATCCAGATGCCTGTAGGGCATCAAAAAGGTGTTAGGTTGAAGCAGATGTATTGTGAATGTTTTCTGCATAGCTACAAATATGCTAATTCCAGGGTTTTGGCTCTAACTCTGTTCTCACCAGGAGTCTTTACTTGTAATGTTTTCATTTCACAAACTCACCCCACAGTTTGTTGTGTAAGCTAAAACAAATATAATAGAACATCAGATTATGTTAATAATGGAGCATTGGTAAATAGATACAAAAACAAGAAAGAAAAGATTAAAAGAGAAAACTACCTAAGCAAATAGAAAGAAAGCGTTTGCCTCCTGCTAGGTACAAGGAAATCAGCTTACATCATGCAACAAGAACCTTCAGCTCTAGGACATCCCTAAAGAAAGCTAAAAGGTATGGATCTTTAGAGTCCAATTAGGAGATTTAAATATATCATCCTCTCAATCATCCAAGAGAAAGCTAGGCAGGTAGGAAGTCCCAGGAACGATTCAGGCTGCCTTTGCCAAAATATAATGGGACACACAAAGAGGTATTTGATTAGCTTTTACCTTCTGTCTATTGTTTGTTTGGTTGTTGGTTTTTTTTTTTTTGTTGTTGTTGTTGTTTGTTTTGGTTTTTTTTTTTTTTTTTATGTGCAGACATTGTTGGTCTTGCTATTATTACTGTTATGTGCTTGGCCAGCACACTGCAATTTAGATAAATCTTTAGCTACTGATACTTGTTTGAGACAGGGCCTCCCTATGGAGCCCAGGCTGACCTCATTTGAGTGCCTTCCTAATGCTTGTTCAGTGCAGGGATTATAGGTATCATCCACCCTGTCCAGCATTGCTAATTGTTCCTAAAGTTTGCCTAAGAATCTCAGAATCCCCTAAGGGATTCTCTAGAATGGTCCCCTATGCTTCTGTGTTCTAACACAAGTTCATGTGAGCCTTGCAATGTAACAAATAAGTAAAACTCTTTTCTAAAATTTAGAAGTATCATTCATAATTTTCTATATGTAGTTATTTGAAGAAGGGAAGTTAAGTTCGAAGTAAGCTAATTTACTTTTATCTGTAAATGTTGCATTTTCTTGGGCAAACCTCTCCAGTCTGCTAATTTTCTTTCAGGTCTATTAAAATAAACTCTCATTTTTGGCAAATGTACCTATTTAGATCCCAGTTACGTATCATACACTATATATGAGCAAATATAATTTAAAGACAAAATAAGATCCTCAGTTTCAGCCTATCTAGGGAAAGATACACTAGACTGGAAGTCAGTTGATCATTGAAAATGTATAATTTTAATATTCTTCTTTAAAATCATATCAGTAGCTAGAATTTAATTGGGAATTTATATATTCCTGTTTATTTGCAATAATAAGATGAACCATAAAACGTTCCTTGCAGTGCGGAGATACCAGATCTAGCAGTAAAGTGCAAAGTTGAGTGATTTGGGGATGATAATAATTACCTTGATAGCCATTGAAAGTTGGAATTTGCATCTGGAAACTCTCTGTTAATGAGTTCTCATTTCTGGGTTCAGTTATAAGACTAGAATTCAGTTCACAATAGAGTAGGGTTTACTAAGAAGAGTAAAGCAATAGAAGTAGAGTTTGGGGATGACTCATCAAAGTAGAGAGAATGCATCAAAGCATAGTTACTCCCATCAGAGAATAATGTTCAATTTGCAAATGTGACAGGGCTGCCAAAGGGCATTTCACATCATTGAGCTTGGGAGCCATTATTCCATCCTGTGTTTGAGAGATTAGAGGACAAACATTCTAGCTGATGAGAGGGGCAGTGCTTTTCCTCTGTATTTTAAGTGTTTATTTGCATTTATTTCTTTATTTTGTGATGATGATGATGATGATGATGATGATGATGTGTGTGTGTGTGTGTGTGTGTGTGTGTCTGTGTATAGGTGTGTGTGTCAAGGTGTTCACAGAAAACAGAATCAGATGTCTGGTTCTCTGAAGCTGGAGTTATAGGCAGTTGTGACAAACCTGATTTTGGTTCTGGGAACCAAACTCAGGTCTTATGGAAGAGAATCAAGTGCTTTGTGCCATCTCTCCAGCCTCTTCTCTGTACCCTTTAATGATGTGGAATGCTCATACGAGATGATTTTACCAAACATGTTACTTTATGTTTGTTTCTTGTACATTGTGTGATATTCCGAGTAGTTCAAATTTAATAGATGTGACTTGTCCTCCAAAATTGTCAATATTGTAGAATTAAAAGGCTAAGAATGTAAATTTATAACAGGCACTTCACAAAGGTATGGAAAATAAACAATGTTCTTGTTAGCCTTTATTGTCAACTTGACACAGTGTAGAGTCAGACAGCATGAGTCAGCAAGTAGAATTCTTCCATGGTTTTTGCCTTTGTAGTCTTGTCCTGAGTTTCTTCCCTAACTTACCATAATGATAGACTGTGCTCTGGACCTGCTAGCCAAATAAACCTTTGTTCCCAAGTTGATTTTAGTCAGAGTATTTTATATCAATGTAATGAAACTAGAAGAGGTACCCTACTTCAGAGGCATTTCTCCTGTGTCTATGTATTGTTTAACTTGATGAATGATCTTAGATTTGCTTAGTGAAATGGAGAACAAAACTATACCCATCACAGTATTGGTGTTGAAATTAAGCATTCTAGCTTAAGTAAAAATACACCTTGTATGTTTTAAATATAAGTCAAATGTATTCGGATTTGCACTTTTTTGCAAGGCATTTGCAAATCCGTGGGTTATAAGCAATCACATGACATTATGTACTATCTATAACATTATGTGTCATAATTCACTTTACAAGGGTGATAATGTTAAAATATTTATGACCAATTCAGAGATTATTCTTCTTTTAATAAGTATTTTTTAGTAATGATTGGAAGGAAAACAACAAATTGCATAGAAAAGGAAAAACTTGTTTGTTGAAGTAGTATTTGGTTGGACTTTTAAGAAGGTTTTCCAGGTCCTCGGTCTGAGAGTACCCTGAAACTTTGTGATTTTTCTCAGGTAGTCTGCTTGATGCACAGCTGCCTTAATGTTTGGTTTTTTAAAGAGCTTTGTACTCCAGGAATTCCCATTTATTTGCAAATGGTGGACTTTACCTGCAATGTATCTCCAGCCTTCCTTATGTTTTCAGAACTTCTAACTGTCCCAGTTAGTCTGTCCTTCTTCCAATAGCTGTGTTTCTGTCTTGCCTTATCTTTGCTTCTGGCTCTGACTCATGTGCCTTGACACCTCTGCCCATCTGTGCAGCCTCTTCCCTTCTTTGATGTTATCCATTTCCTTTTGAACCATATTCCTTGCTGTATATTGTCCTAGAAATTGCCACTAAGATTTCTGTGTTGGCTGTCCTAAGTTATAAGTTCTACATCTTACTCATTTGATGACTGGATTTCCACAGTTGTCTAAACTATAGCTTAACTACCAAATTATGATAGTCTTTCTTCTTGTGGAGTTGGATATTTACCTTAGTTTTAAAAAATACATTTATTTATTTTATTTTTTGAATAATATTTTTATTGTTTTGAGAATTCCATACAATAAACTTCAATCATATTTACTCCCCACTACCCCACCTCCTTCTATATCTACCTCCACCTTCCTACCCATCCTACTTCCTGTTGTCTTTTTGTTTGTTTTGTTAATCTACAACGTTCAGTTTGTGTTACCCAAATAATATTAGGTGTTGGAGACAATGCCAGGGAGTGGCCAACCACTCTCTTTTGACCAGTAGTCAAAAGAGAAACTGATTCTTCCTTTCAAGAAACTATCAAATGCTCATAGCTCCCCAGCTAGCGATAGCTGTCTGTGCCCACATCCCCACATCTATTCTGCCAATTTGTCTGAGCTTGTATAGGTCCTGTGCCTTCTGTCACAGCATCTGTGAGTTCATTTGTGTACCTATCCTGTTGCATCTGCAAAACACCACTTCCTTGCAGTTATCTACCACCTCTGGCTCTTATAATATTCCCACCCACTCTTCCACAAAGATGCATGAACCTTGAAGTTTAGGGCATGAGATAGGCATCTCAGGTTAATACAACACTCAGACTTCATCATAGAAGATGCTTATTGCTTTGGATGACATTTAACAAGAGACCCACATCTGCACATCTGGCCAATATGTAGAAAATTAGAGACAGAGGAGGGCTTAAAACACTATTATACAGATAATAATTCCCAGAAGTTTATTTTGTCAGAGCAGAAAAATACCTCCTGGTTAGGAGAATAGAATTCCTGGACTGTCAAGAGAACTTGTATCTTTTATTTCAAGTGGGTTCAGCCAATAGCTTTGGCTAAGGGACCACTCCTGAGGAAGTAGGACCATCTTAAGCCATGTTAAAGTGATGGGAAAAATGAGTAGTTCTTTAATGAGATACTGTACTTTTCTTTTCCAGAATCCTTATCTCTAGGGCAGTAGCTTATGGATCTCAGGCACATAGAATTTTAAGTCTTCCTCTTTTCTGAATTATTCAGAAAAGTGAGACTTTTATTCTTTTCTAAGCATGCTTTTTCAAGATTTTTGGATTTCCTCATTCTTTTTCTAAAGCTTCCCACCCTGTCACATGGCACTTGACCACCATATGTTTGACCACCATACCAGCATGAAGAACAAGGTCTGTTTTCCCTTTCCCCTCCATTATCTTCTTCTGGGCAGAAACAGAAATTTACGTCTTACCTGTTCAGAAGATTTTCTTTCCAATTACAATAAATTTCCCTTTATGCTTCCATTTGAGACTATTCTAAAATTGTTTTGTTAATAAGACTAAGAACTACCAAAAGATCCCCAGTTTTCTCTGTGTCAATTTTATGTACATTTTTTTTTTTGAAATTTCTTTTCAAAACTAAAGAGAGGGCTTTCTTTTTTTCTTTCTTTTTAAAAATTTATTCTTTTAGAAATTCATACAACACAATTTGCTCATATTCATTCTCCTCCCTCCAAATTTCATGGTTCTTCCCTTTGTGTTCCATTTAAAAGAACAAATCCTTTAAGTTCAATATGAACTTCCCACATACTCTCAGATGTACAGTCTTTCACTGGAGACTGGTTGACTTTCCAGGGGCTACATTCTTAGAGAAAACTTACTGTCTCTCTCCTTCAGCAGCTCTTGGGATGGGATTATGTGCCTACCTCCCCACTCTATGATGAAATTTGGTCTGATTTGGGCTTGCACAGGTTTTGTATATGCTGCCATAATCACTGTGAGTTCACACGTGCTGCTGCTCTGCTGTGTCCCAGAGATAAGGTTGTCCTTGTAGTATTTACCACCTCTGGCTCTTACATTCTTTCCATACCCTCTTCTACAGTGATCCCTGAGCCTTTGGAAGAAATGTGCAATATATATGTTTTCCAAACCTTGATCAGCTGTGAATCACTGAGTTAATCACCATTATTACAAATGGAAGCTTCTCAGTTGAGAGTTGAAAGATGTATTGGTCTATGGAGATAACAATAAGATATTAAGAATCAGTACAATACTATATCCATTCAGCAGAATAATAGTAGTAGGTTCTCACTTAGGACAGTCATAGGTTCTTAACACAATAACAAATGCCAGATACATGTTTTATCTTGTGGAATAAAATTTAAATCCAATTAGAAAGTTATTGGTTACTGCTATGGTTATATTGGGCCACTATTGAAGCAGTTTTGTCAGGTTAGTATTTACTGCAGTTGTGTTTCTATACTCATTGCAATCTTCTCCTTTTTCATGTTTTTTTTTTTACTCTTTTTTTTTTTTACTGTAATTTATTTCAAAGTGCAAAACATATGTTACAAAAATTAAAATTAAATTTTTTCTTAGAGTGACATCACTCTTTGAGTTATTCGTTCTCTCTTGTTTCCACTATTCCAGCGATGCTTCATCTCCTTCTGCTATAACATTTTAAAATTCCTCCTGGCAATAAAGGTATCATCATTCACACACACACACACACACACACACACACACACACACACACCAATACACTTGCTTGGGTTTCCACCCTAGTTAATTTAAATCCAGTTAACATAAACTAATTAAAGCTGGGGTTAGGGTTTACCTGAAGTGGTAAGGTGCTTATCTATCCTCACTTGCATATCCACAGTCCCTACACTCAGGAGGCTAAGCCTGAGAAGGAAGCTCAAGTGATTCTTTCACACTAAGAAATTCATGATAGACAGAAATACATAAGACCCTGTTCTAAAAACAAATAAAGTATAAGAGTAATACATGTCTTAAATCCATTGTGGAACAATTTTGCAAAAGTAACATTAAAACCAACTTACAATATTCTTTTATTGTTAGCCCGGTTTTCAGAAAATATTTTACACATGTTTCAAATCTGTCTTTTATAAAGTTTGAGGCCCACTGTTTCCCTCCTCTAAAGACTACCACCATTTCCCTTTCAGCAATAATTCTTCATCCTTGGCAGAATTGCATTCATGACAGTTTTCTTATCACTTCATATTCTCACATTGATAAAACTGTCAACAAGCAAACTCTAGAATGTATTCAATTCATTACTTTTAGTTGAATAGGAAAACCATCTGTGTTAGTTGCAGTTTTCATCAATGTGCATTTATTAAAGAGAAGAATGGCTGAAAAGATGTTTGAATGGATGGGAATATGAATTAATCAATGAATAACCTCATGGAAGTTCTCCTTTACGCTTCCTGAGCCAATAATTCATTCCTTCTATCATTCCAAGTAGATTATT
This sequence comes from Cricetomys ansorgei, assembly GCA_026225945.1. Taxonomy (NCBI): domain Eukaryota; kingdom Metazoa; phylum Chordata; class Mammalia; order Rodentia; family Nesomyidae; genus Cricetomys; species Cricetomys ansorgei. Next base: position 1,005,117 of record JAMJFZ010000199.1, read on the forward strand.
GTAAACTACTAGAATGATGTTACTTCTGCTCTTTCATTTTCATGTATTCAAGTATTCCAAAGGCAATTTGTTATTAGCTGCATGATAATGGAACATATCATTTACCTTCTCCCAACTTCCTTTTCTATAAAGTAGTACCCAATAAGGATGCCCACACCAGTCTTTTTTGAACATGTATACAAAGCTGTTTATTTAGCTCTTTAACAAGATTACAATTATATTTCCCACATTATTTTTTTATTTTTTATTCTCTAATACAACTTATACAATACATACAACTTATAAAGCATACAACTCATACTGCTCCTCCTGTCCTTCCACCTCCAGTTCCTCCTTTCTCCCCCAGATCTATACCCCATCACCACCCAAAACCACCCCCCTTCTCTCCAGAAAAGAGCTGTCTCCCCAGGGTTATAGCACAATCAGGAATGGCATAGTGGGATGGAATGAGGCCAAGCACCAATCCCTACATCAAGGGTAGGTCAGGCAACTAGGCAGGAGAAAAAGTGTCTCAAGGGCAGGTAAAAGGGTCAAGGACACCCTCACTCCATCCTGTAGGAGTTTTTCGAGGACATCAATCCAGACAGCCATGGGATATACCTAGGAGATCCCACAGGTTTTGTGTCTATGGCTTCAGCCTCTGTGGGGCCCCGAAGAGTGCTAGTCAGTTGACAATGTCCAATGGTTATTATTAACCAGAGAGCAATAATACCATACAGATTGCCTTTTTGTTTTTGTAATATATTCAAAGTAACAATCATTTTATTACTAGTGTTCTGTGAATTGTGGTATACAGCCCTAAGGCTACAACCATCATCATAATCATCATCATCATTATTTCTCTATCGAATTTTCTCTGCTTTTCTTTACAACATAATTGGCTAAATGAGTATTAAAATTTGATATGATAAAGGCTCGGGATATAGCTTAGTGGTAAAATGACTAACCTTGTGCATGCTAGGGATTTGATCTTCAAAATTTAAAAAAAAATCTGAAATTGAAATTTTGACTATCTTTTAGATTTTTTGTATCAAATTCAAAATGATTTGATTTCAATTTCTGCAAAGAACTGTATTTGAAATTTTGATAGGAATTGTGTTCAATGAAGATTTCTTCTGGTGGGTTGGCTATTTTCACAGTATTAATCCTAAAAATCCATTATCTTGAGGAGGGGATTTCATATTCCAGTATCTTCTTCATCATTCAATGTAGTAGTACACTGCTGGAGAGGGGGGGTGGTCAGCCAGGATGACAAGGAGGCACTTTCATAAGAACTCTGCTAGACCTCAGCAGAGGGAACCACACAGTCATGGCAAGTGCCACACTCGACAATGGAACCCTGAGAATCTGATATCAGGTGTATTTATTCTTTCAGAACTCCTCCAGTATTCTACTGATAGCACACGCAGATCATTAGCAATTAAACAACCCCCTCAGAAATCCAACACCTGCAAACAGTACAAAACCCAATACCTAGGCTAGTCCCTCACCCAACAGTGAATAAAACATTTTATACGTAACTAAAAATAACTTCTGCAATATTTCCTCTTTTTTTTTCTTTAAGTTATAAAATATGAGATATTTTGTGCCATAATATGCAAAATAATTTTCATTTTACTGGAGACATATACAGGGTCATGGTCAGTCTTGATTTGTAATGCTATTCTCATAATAGCCATTATTTCTAGTAAATGTGTAATTACAGAGTCAGCCTTCTCAGAACTCAATGAAGAAGAGCATTGAAATCCTGAATATGTATCGGTAGTATGGTGTACAAATTTTTGTTTTCCAAATTCTGCACCATTAAATACATTCATCTGACTGCCTTTTCATACATTTATAGTTACTTCCCACAGGAAATAGGGCTTGGTTATACAAGGAACACGTGGGGCAGTTCTTTATAATTTCCTTAATTTGTCTCAAAGTGTTGGAGAAGTTCTTTTGTAACCTTGTGCTGTTTACATGGTGTTTTTCATGAAAATTTGAAGCTTCTAACACATCTCCATTAATAGCCGATCAATTTCATCATTATCTTGTGCCATTGGGCCTGGCAACTAAGTGTGAGATCTGATATGAATAATATATAACAGACAACTTCTGTCTCAAATTACTTGTTGTATTTGCATAAACAAAGATGTTAACTCTGAACTATCTGGAATGAATTCATGAATTCGACAGTTTCTATATGCAAAGCAACTCTTTCAGCATACTGAGAATCAGTGATGATATTAAGACATTTTGGAAAGTTCAACAATACCATAAGGATCATATACAACTACTTCTTCTGAATTGAATCACAAGGGCTTTGACTTTGCTTCCTTTTTCTGCTTGTAGCCTGCCATTCCTGACTTACTGGTATTAGTATAAAATGTAGGTGCTTCCAGCAATAGGTGATTCTTTCACAATTTGTGGGAGTATCCAACCAGTCTTTTTGATAAACTGAATTTGTTTGCTTTTAGGATATTCATTATTAATTCTCCCAAATAGTTGCTACAAGCTCTTTGCTAGTGTTCATTGATTGCCCATAATGACAGAATCTCAACATTTGTATAAGGCTCCACTATTTCTGCTGGATCTGTTCCTGGCAGCTGAAGAAGTCATCCTTCCTTTTAAGATTAAATCAGCAACTTTCTATATATATGACTTTGATTTTTTACTGTGCTAATGTAGCATAAATATCCATTCTGAGATGCTATCCTCTCACTGCATAAGAATCCTAGTAGGAGAGTGTTTGGAATGAATAATAACCAAAATACAATTCAGGTGTGGATCTATGTGATCCACATACGCATCTTGCAGTTTCATTTCTACTAGAGTTAACTCTTGTCTGTTGCAGCGGATAAGTGCCTTGGACTATCTAAGCTGGAGTCTTGTAATATTTGAAATAAATTGCTTGACTCTTGTGTAGTTAATCCAATCATGGATCTTATCTAATTGATATCTCCCAACAATTTATGGAAATCATTAAAAGTTTGCAACTGATCTTTCTGATTTGCACCTTTTGTGTCTGAATGTTTTATTGATTTATCTTATAACCTAGATAGTTAATAGGTCTCCCCTTTGTATTTTTTCAGGAGCTATTTGTAACCCCCATCAGGGAAAAAATTTTTTTTTCGTTTCATCAAATAATTTCTCTAAAGTGTCTTCATCAAAATTAGCAACAAAATATCATCCATATAGTGATAGATTATAGATTGGGGAAATTGCTTTCAAATTATTTCCATGGGTTGGTTCACAAAATATTGGCACAATGTTGAACTATTTAACATTTCCTGGGGAAGGACGTTCCACTGATATCTTTGACAAGTTGTGCATTATGAGAGCTGGGTACCATAAACACAAATTTTTCCTTGTTCAAATCTTGCAGGAGTATTGTAAAAAACAATCTTTCAAATCAATTACTATCAGATGCCAGGACTTTGGTAATAATGAAGGCAAAGGAATTCAAGACTGTAATGGACCCATTGGCCTAATCAATTTGTTTAGTGCTCTCAAATCATTTAGCATTCTTAATTTCTCAATTTTTTCTTTATCACAAATACAGGTGAGTTACATGGGCTAGTAGATACTTTGATATACTGAGTTTTAATTGCTTTTCTACCAGTTGTACTAAAGCCTCCAACTTCTGTTTAGTTAGGAACCACTGATCTACCCATAAGAGGCTTATTTGTTAACCATTTTAAGGGTTGGGCAGTTGGTATAGCAGTTTCAGCAGTGGCTCCCTTTGTAAATTTGTAAATTCAATACCTTTTATGTCTGGATTTTGAACAACTTGTTCAGTCTGTACATCTCCCTCATTAAGTGTTTTTTCTCTTTGAGGCCTTATTTTGTGTAATGCTTCTGGGATAGAAGAGATATTAATTTGGGTTCCCCATTGCTACAATAAATCTCTCCCCAGCAAATTTAGAGCTATATCAGCCACATAAGATCTTATCTTTCTTATTTGGGCCCTTAGGTCCCACATATGTAATCAATTTTTTGCTTTGCTTTACATGGGATAATTTCCCAATTCCTATAAACTGTATGGATACGTCCTGAAGGGGCCACCTCGAATTCCATGACTCTTGGGAAATTATTGTTATGTCTGCACTTGTATCTATCAACCCTTCTATTTGGACGCCATTGATTTTCACTTTTATTTTTCCCTTTTGTCATTAATGACTGCTTACCAGAACACCTGATTCCCTGTGCTCCCAAATCCACCTGATTTCTCTACATGAGTGGCTTTCCCCTTGATGTAGGGAAACAGTAAGAGCTATACAATCACATTGCCTCCTCCCAGGCCTCACATTGGGCACCGTTTGTAGTAGTACACTGATGCTGGGTGGCTCAGCAAGGATGACAAAGAGGCACTTTCATAGTTTAAACTCTGCCAGACCTAAGCAAACAGAACCACTGTCATGGCAAGCGCTGTACTCAACAGTGGAACACCGAGAGTCTGACCTCAGGTGTATTTATTCTTTCAGAACTCCTCAGGTATTCTACTGATAGCACATGATGATCATTAGTAATTAAACAAGGAATTCAACATCAGCAAACAGTACAAAATGCCAAGACCTGGACTAGCCTCTCACCCAACAGTACATAACACATTTTATATTTAATTAAAAATAAACTTCCCCAACAATTCAATAGTGGTTCTTTTTATTCAGAATGGCTTAATGAAAAAAAATATCTTGGCTAGAATGTGGAAGAAGGGGCCTATTAACTCATTGATGATGGGAGTGAAAAACTGGTGTATCTACTGTGGATATCTATGTGACATTTCCCCAAAAAGCTGGAAATAGATCTCCCACAGGGTCCAACTATCCCAATCTTAAGAGTACAACAAAATGACTCTATACCCTATTATATAGATCCCTTTCCATCTATGTTTCCTGCTTCTCTAATCACAATAGCTGGGAAATGTAAACAGCCTAGTTGTCCATCAACTGATGAATGAATAAAGAACATTTTGTATATTTATTCAGTGGAATATTATTTAACCTTTTAGGATACAAAATTATAAACTACAGATAAGTCAATGGACCTGGAAACAATCATTCTGGGCTAACCCAGACTGGGAATGACAAACATCATGTTTTCTTCTCATTTGTAGATACTTGTTTTGAATATTCAAATACATTTATTTCCTTTTGAATGCCCATAGGGGGGTGAAAAGACCCTGGAATGAGGCTTTTAACTGGCAATAAGTACAATGCAGTAGTATAAAGGATCAAAGGGAATATTGGAACAGGAAAGGTGAAGCTGAGATAGAGAAAGACAAGGTAGAAGAGGAAATTGAGGAGGGATAAATAAACAAATATTAAATAGTTTTAGGAAAAAGCTATATGGATATATATATATATAAGAATTAGCCTATAAGAAAAAAAAAGTGATGATTGTCCTACTAGACTCAAATAGATAACTCAGTGCCAAGAACAATTTACCTATATTTAGAGTTGTTGCAAATATTCTTGACTACTGACTCCAGGACTTTTCAGTAAGGTCCTCTTTTTGACGAAACCAAACACTCGCATCATAGAATATGAGGAAATCAGGCTGATACTGACTTAAAAGCTTCATCCTTACTGGCTACCTTCATAGTTCTGGAAGGTGTTATGCAAGCTTCCAGAGGAGAAAAGTCATCATCAGTCTTCCCCTGGTATGAACTCTACATTACAATAATGCTTAGCCTGACAATACATGCCTACTGCTCCAAATGTGGCATCTTGAAAGTAGCCAATCATTCTCTTATTGAGCTTAAATCCTTCTCCATAAAATGAAATTTATACCTGGAGGCATTATAGGGCTAAGAACCCACGACTAAATAGATCCTAGACTCTATGTAAATGCTACTACTATCATTATTCTATATAGAAATATTTTTAAACTGACTCCGTATGCTTTATATTGAAATCCATAGATCAATTCATCTTTCAACATTCATCAGAGAAGATTCTATTTGGAGAATATAGTGGTTTACACAGAAGCCTAAAACTGGTTAAGGTGCAGTGAATAAGATACTATGGAATTCTCAAGCCTAAATGGAGCATCTATACCACAACTGCTCCTCCAAAGAATCGAATCATTTTCAGAGGAGCAGGCAGAAATCATATAAGAATCAGAGGTGGTGTGGGAAACTTCAATGAAATGGTGTCTTCTGGACACAGCATGGTAGCTGAACATAAGGACCCATCATGGTTTGACAACATATACCAAATCTGCATCATATCAAGTCAGACCAAACTCCACCATGGAAAATGGACACTGTTATCAAGTCCTAACACTAATTGAGGATCAATTGATAGCCGATTGGGGAGTGAAAGTCATTTTCAGGATGGTAGCTACCAGTAAGTCAACCACACTCCTGGGGATAGCTGCACATCCAAAAGCATATGTGAAATACAAACTAGTCTTGATAGGGTTAAAAGAAAAACACAAAGTGGGTAGGTAGGAAAGCACGTGTGGATCTTGAAGGAGGTGGCAGTGGAGGAAATATGATCAAAACACATTGTAGAGAATTCTCAAGGAAATAATTATAACTGTTCTAATGTAAAAGTCTACAATAAAAGTACAGAAAAAATTAAGAGAAAATAGCAGAATTTAAATAAGATGACACCAAAAGTATTTTGATCCTTGGGTTAACAGAATCACAATAAGAAAATTAATTAATTAATGGTAATAATAATAATAATAACAATAAATGGTAATAAAAAGAATTAGATTAGCCAATGAAAAGTTACATCAGCCAACAAAAGTATTACTGTAATATAAGCAGAAAGATAAAGTGAGAATATCTAACAGACCTTAAGACTGCATGCTACCTCCCCCCTCCACCCCACCTGCCCCCTTGGATCAAGTTTTAAATTATTCTTCCTGCAACTGGAACAATTAGATCCCTTCCAGGATGGAGAAAAGAACATGTGCTTAGATAATATATTTACACTCTTCTTCAGCCTGATCTCTTTCTGACATACTCAGGGAATCTCCTGTAAACTCAGAGAAATCTGCAGCTTTTACTAAACAAGTATATTTAGTCAGCAATTTCAAAATTACTAATAACCCTATCCATGAATGACTTTGTCACACTCCAGATAAACTGACTTTTACTAGAATAACAATGTAAGTATTCCCAATAAATTGATTATTTTGGTTTAAATTATAAAATTATAATGAACAGTCAAAATCAGTGCCAGTTTTGTGCTTTTTGTGACTTAGGCATTAATATATACAGCATACAAAAGGAGTCATCACATGTTTAATTTATTGCTATCATTTTATTGAAATTCTTCATAATTTTTGGCAAGAGACTTGCATTATAATTTTTTTCCCTTGACCCTACAAGTTATGTCATTGGAAAATTAATTATTCAAGATACTTTTAGAAGGAAATATCTAAGGAAAACTGAAGAAGCAGTACTCTGTACTTATGGATAATAGCAGAAAAGGCTAAAAATCTTACAATGCTCTATTGAATGTGAAACTTAATTGAAAAAATCCAATAGCACTTGAATGGATTTTTCCCATCATTAGGTGATTATCTAATTCCATAGGTATAGAGTTCCCGAGATACAGTTTCTCCTTTTTTCATATACACCTACATAGGAAGCGAACTAAACAAATTTGTTCAAAACTCAAGAACCACACAGCTAAAATAATTGTTAATTTTAATTGTAGAAAGAGAGAGAGGAAAGTGAAGTGAAAAATGAATATATATATATATAGAGAGAGAGAGAGAGAGAGAAAGAGGCTATTAACTTTAGGGGGTTTGGGAAGGGCTCAAGGAAGGCTAGCTGGGAAGGAGGGAGGAAGAAAAGGGAGATAGGGAAGGTGACACAATTCTATTTCAATTAAAAACATTAAAAGTCAAGTTATGGGTAGCTTCTTAGTGAGGCGATAGTGGCGAGGTGCTGAGTTTATCTCATCACAAGAGAAGACAATAAGGCTAACCTGTCATTATCTTATTTAAGTCATTGCTTTACATGGTACATTAATTACTAGGCCTTACAACATCTTATGATAAGGGAAGAATTCTACAGAAAAAGAAAATGAGGAAAAAAATTAAATATGTCATCAAATGTGTTGTCAGTTTTGGAAATATTTTGTTATGACTTGATAACTATTGGCAGAAGCTAAATTGCACCAGGGCATACATCACCAAGTGTCTACCAGAGTCTTCTTATAGCTGGAAACATCACAAAGCATTTTGTTTTTCACTAATGATTCAGGAATTCAATTAAACATTCTCTGATAATGACTATCAAACTACCAGATCCCAACTATTGTGCTCTTAAAGAGATCTTTGTTGAAGAAAATCTCTTGGAATAAACATGGAACTGATTCCTTTAATTTCCTCATGTTCAGCTCTGAGAAGACACTTCTGAGGCTGGGTGTAGTCATTGTCTGGTGGTTTTTCCATGGCCTTTGCTCCCAGTCACCCATGTCCAGATTGAGAGAACCACACATGGCAAAGGTTACAATAATAGCTAGACTTTTAGGCTGCCTCAGCCTCTTCCCTCTGCCAATAAACAGTCTCTAGTCTCCAGGGCTGTGAGATGAGCAGCTTCACAGATGCTAAACTTCCTGCAAATTAAGCACATGTAGAAAAAAAATTACAATTACAGCAAATGCCACCCTGCTAATGGTTTCAAGAGGGACATTAGTGAATTAAATGGGTGTGGGAAACTAAATCTCTTAATTTTGCTTCTGTCAGTATGGCCAATTATCCAGGTTTATAATTTATTTAGTTTTCATATGTACCATAGAAGGCTCTTCCTTTAAATCAATTGACAACACTTCCCTTTGTTTTCTTCCTTAAAATGATAGACTGTGTCGGTGGCTGTCTGGTTAGCCACTCAGAGCTGACCTCTGCTCTGCCCAACTGCTGCAATTAGTTGATGGATAATTCAGCAGATTTTTATACCTGTCAAGCCAGCTTTGTCCCACTATCTGCCTTGACAACTCTGAGGGAGAGATCAGTGAATGTTTACTCAGGTTCATGTGAAAATGGAAAATTGAAACGCTACAGGTTAATTGCTCACATTAACAGCCAGGTGTAACAGCTTCACTAAGCACCCATCACCTGCCATTTTCTCTGGACAGTGGGCTTGTGTTTTACCATTTCCTTTCCCTTGTCAATTGATGTGCAGCACCATATCTAATTGAAGACATTCATCTGCTGTAGCTACAGGAAGGGAGCACAACAATAGGAAAAATTATTAAAATGGGTTGTCTTCAGGAAAACATGTTAGCTGTGTTCGACAAAGAGCCTTATTGGAAACATCTCATTGTTTCTCTGAAAATGTACTTTTTCCAAAACACTGAATTCATGCCACATGTTTCCTTATTTGAAATAATCCTGAAAACTCCCTTGCAAGCAAAACATCATAATATTGAAAATCAATACATTCTTCTTTTCCAAAGCTCCACTATAGCAACAACTAGAAAAGTTGTTTGAAAACAATTTTTTCTCTGTTGCTGGTTAAGGCACTGACATTTTTTTGTATAGTATGTGCAGACTCAGCATTTTAACCGACAGATAGATTAAGGTAAAACACACTGTGAGGTGAGTGTGCATTTGAGTCCCACCAGAGGAAACTCAGTATTCTCAGCATCTCATACTCAATGGAAAACTTAGCTGAGAGCTATCATGGCTCTTTGTAATTCTGAGATTCCAGGGATGACATGTCAGCATATACAGAACTGGACAGATATGAATCACATTTGTACTTCTTTGTGTAGGTTATAGGGCTGCTCCCTCAAATAACCTCGCCCAAATATCTATAAATGCTAGCTGTGCATAGCATATGCTTGTAATCCTAGCAAGTTATCTTGGCCTTTCCATAGACTTATTACCTTTTGTTTTGTTTCACTTTGTTCTATGGAACAAATTCTCATGACGTAGCCCAAAACTAGCCTCAAACTTGTGATCCTGATGCCTCAGTGCCGTAGATGCTAGGATATCCCAAATCCTAGGATTATAGATATATACAATTTACATGAGTTACACATATCTTTCAGAGTTTACTGTTTTTCTTCCCAAACACATTGTACATAGGATACCGAGCCAGGCATAGGAATCACCTGTGAAGTTCCTCAACAATGAAAAGGTATCTATTCAATGATACTGATATTTGTTCTGGATTATTTGAAGGTGAGTATTTTATTTATGGCATCTTGGTCTTTTACAGGACACTCAAATTCCAGTTAATTTTTCCCTTCCTTTTTTATTGTTACTGTAAAATTAGTGTTACAAAAATGCCAAATCGTTATGTTTAACGGGGGAGTATACACATGGAACAATATTACCACAGTAGCTGTGGTAGCCATATAGGACTGAGAGCCAGAAATAATTTGGGTGTATTTTGATCTGCTTTTTGATTATTTATACAACACGGTCACAACTTGTCCCTACTTTGGACAAATATGCTTTTCCTATAACATATTTTTAAAATTACTGATCCCTCTGGCAAGAATTGACATCATCTCAAAACAGATGAATCAACTTAATTCCCATCCTTGTTGCAAATTCTGCCTCATTCTCAATTGCTCTCAATTTTCCTAAATAACTACCTCAATAGTAACTTAGTAGCACTGGGGGTTTTCCATTAATCACACATACCTCATTCCTAATTTCAGTATATTATTGCTATTGTTCAACTCTACAATATATAATTTCTTTTTTGCAAATTGCTTCAGCATTGAGTCATAGACCACTGAGTCATAAACCACTATCATTCTACCCCAGGAGCTAGTATCATCTACCACTGAGTAAACACTACAAAATATTTATGAACTAATATACAGATAGTTTATTATTGTGACAAATACACAGATGAACATTTGGGACTCAGCAAAGTGAAATGTCTTTCCAATGACCTACAGTTAATAATATTAATAATGACACTTCCAGTAACCCTTTCTCTTTTATAGGTCTCCTGGATGTTTTACATTAACTACTTTTATTTTGATTTCTCTGTCACTTAACATTTTGTTATATTTTAATATGTCAAGTTATATATTGGAATAAAACTGTTGTGACTGAAAATCCTATTGAACATGAGGAGGGAAGTTTGAAATAAGTTTTCTTCCTTCCAAAATTTAATATATTTAAAAAAATGGTTTCTAGCCACCCTTAGATGATTTAAAGTCCCTTTCTTAGGAATAAGTTTAAAAGTTTCAATTAAACCTTACTAAAAGCTTGTGTTATAATGCCCACAAGTGTTCTAGGATCTAACCACATTGTGAGACGTTTATCATCTACCTTAACTTCCTTCTATTTTTGTCTTCCTGCTTTCTTGATTCTCCCTCCCTCCTTTTCCTTTTCATCTTTTCCTCCTTCTTCACTTTCTCCTCTTTTATCCTTCTTCATACGTGATCATTTATTTTCTATACCTTGATGTTTAGGGCTCTAGAGGTGGTGGACACTTGAAAAATGGATTCTAAAAATGAGGCAGTACTAAAGTCTTATGCAATAACGAACATTATTCAAAGCACCAGACAATTTATACCCCAAGGGTTAAAAAAGATCACCTGAGAATAGTTCTCATGAGTTAAAGCAGTATATAATCACAAGGACAAGCTGCACATGGCAAAAACATGTTTTTCCATAGAGACATATAAACAAATAACAATGGCCAGTCATAATGAATAATCTGAAATAAACTCACTTCTATCCACTACACATGCGAGGGGCATGAATGGACATTCCAAGAAAAATTCCGTGTTTTTCAAGAAACTGGGGTCACAAGTCTCTTGTTTTCTTGGAGTTTTCCCACAAGCACTCAGAATTCCTTTCCCATGAGTCCATTTTTGTTTCTGATACCTTGTTATTTCCATTTGGAAATGTAGAGCCTAACAAACCATATTATATACAGTAAAGATGCTGGAACTACCATAAATATCATCCTTTGAATAATTAATTCAGTGGAATAGGACTTATGGTCATTTGAGAGGAGGCAAAACTATATTAATAAAATAAAAAATAATTCTGAGTGTAAATTGACTTAATTATTTAGGTATAAAATCTGAACCCAACAAACGAGCTTTACTTGTACAGTGTAATTATAAGAGCTAATACTCGACTCTATGGCATAGGATATATGATCAAATGTAGCATCATAAGAGAAAAATATGTGTGTAGTTTCTCTCTTTATATAAAGCTAGATAAGAAAATAAAAATAGTTAACAGCAAAGAAGTAAGAAACATCAAAAATTCTAAAGATACAGGCTTTCTTTTGAGGCAATGTCAAGAATTTAGATCAAAATTCATATTATAGAAGCCCAGCACTACTGATTATTGATTAAAGTGTGAGGAAGCTGTCTTATCACCCAATGAGTGATGGTTCATATATGCTGAAGGAGTATCCTGGGTCTTTCTTTGTCTTTGATAATCTTTAATTCTCTTATCAGTGAGGCCAAACAAGAATGCACCATCAGAATGCATCAAAAACAATTTTGTAACTGACTCCAGAATGAGTGAGTCAACTCATTCTTAAAAGTTTGATATCAAGGCTGAATTACATACTGAAGCCAAAAGGGAAACCAAAAAGTATTTTAGGTACCCCAATAATGCTTTGTTCATGAAAAGTATTTAAATTCTCCCATTACGAAGGGCTTGTCATCTTATAGTGAATGGAGGAAAAGGATGGCTACAAGTGTCAAACATTTATGTATAAAATCAAAGCAAGAAATAATTGGAAAAATTGTTTAATTTTAGCCCCAAATTGTAGCTGATATATATATATATATATATATATATATGATTAAATTTATGTTTGTTTTGTATATTTTATATAGGTGTGCTGTATTTATACCATCCCCCACCTCCTCGCCACCCATGACCCTCTCCTCCTTATCCTCTTTTTAAAATAATATTAATGTCTTGCATATATATATATATGAACAAATATACAAGTATATCCTATTTGTGCCCATTTAATGATGCTTATAGAAAATCTGAGGCAAGCTAGGGTTGAAAGCTATCAGAGATCCATTTATTGTTGTTATTATTATCCAATAATGTAAATTCATTGATCCCAATTTTAGGTGGAATAAAGTTATACTCACTTGAAAGTTTTATTTTAGAAACCTTATGATTGGCATTCTACCAAAATTAGGAGATGTAGTGCATTTCCTCTGAATATTTGTCTTTGTTACTAATCTTGTCTCTGTAACATTTGCCTTCACCACAAATACATTCTTGGTTTTTGTTAATGCTATGTAAATATATCTGATTTCTCATTTTAGTTTTGCTACACATAAATGGATGAGATATAGGGAGTTATCTAAAAACTGCTTCATGACAACCTAGGATTTCTATCTATTTATTAGAGGAACTGTGGGCATAAACAAGGAAGGGTATTACAAAGCTGGTAACTTCTGGAATCTAAACAGACTCAAGAGTTCTAGATTTAGAAAGATAAGCTAGACCTGTGGCATCTGATCATCAGCATTATCTGTCAGCTCCTGAGTTTAAGTTCCCTCTAAGATTGTGAACTTATAATAAAATTTCAGTAGAATGTTACAATCTACTACTAGTAGCAATATGTAAAACACTAGGAAAACTTCTACACACTTTTGGGAAGAACTGAGTTAGGAAAAGGAATTCAATGGAAAGTGTTGATCTATGTTGAAATATATTTTAATGTTTAATGATATATAATGTTTATGTTATATATGATATAATAAATTATATATGTTATATATAATGTTAATGAAATATAATATATAATGAAAATATTTAAAACAAACATTTTCTTTCCATTTTCTAATCATACTTCTAGTACAATGCTTTTTACCTCTCAAGATTCTTTAAAATTTGTTGTTGTTCTTCAGTCTACACTTAGGATTCTGATGATGCAGGGCACCCTGCCATGCATATGCAATAAGAACAGAAAAATATGTAACAGCAAAGTATCAATGACATGAAGTGGTTCCCATAAGGAATTAAAGGATATATTCACTTGAAGGAGTTCCTAGAGTGAGCCTTCTCTTATTGTGTGAAATGGGAGCTGAGTAGTAGATCTCCATCATTTAATTACCTCTTGTTTTTAAAAATGTACACGCCAGGACAGTGTTGTTTCTACTCTACTCAAATTATATTATCATTGTGCCTGACAATATGACATACATTGACACAAAGCCAGTTACTCTATTAAAAAATAAGTATATTCTTTTTTCCAGAAATCAACTTGCTGTTTTGTAGATGGTAAATGAACAGATGCACTTCATGAGTAAATGCAAACTATAAACCATTGAAAATACAGTACGATGAACATGTTTATATTTCTTGTATAATTTTTACTTCTGGCTTCAAAAGATATGTGAGTCAATGAACTTTGAAATCAGAAGTCAAGCTATAACTTTTATAAGTCCCTTAGACTAAAGTGATAGTAAACAATTTTATTTTCCATTGCTGTACTTTATCAACTCAATAACCTAGCATTAGAGCAAATGAGATTTACCCCTGGGTAATTCTTCCACCCCTTGGTTATTAGTCTTTGATATTGACCAAAATAATTACATATAAAAGACAAACTCTTTAGGGCCAGCTGTGTCTTTTTCACTATTGGGCTTGGAAATGTTCTGAATAACCTATCACAATCCACCCCTTAGTTCCAAATTTACTACCTTGGAGAACATGTTAAGATGGCAAATTGTTTAAACTGAAATATATAATACTCTACCCACTAGAAATTAGAATAAATATTTTCAATAAACCAATCTGTCAAAAGGAAAGGCTGATGAATTATCAGAATTTATATGGGTTTTGTGCCTGCTACAGTAGTGAGAGGACCCTACACACGCACACACACAGACACACACACACTCACACACACACAGACACACACACACAGACACACACAGACACACACACACACTCATACACACACAGACACACACAGACACACACATACACTCATACACACACAGACACACACAGACACACACACACACACACACCTTTCTCAGTCTTAAAAGAGTGCTGTCTAATAAAGGTGTCTCTTTGGTTCAAAATTTATTGTCTGAACTAGCATATCAGAGTCCTGTCTTAGACTCTGAATATATTTCATTACTTAAAATTGAATAGTTTTGAAGCCTATGGTGTAGAACCTTTTCTTCCTCCATCTCAGCAAAATCCCTTCCCAAAAAGTCCTAAAGATAAACCCAACATTGTCCTTCCCTCCCTCCCTCCCTCCCTCCCCCCTCCCTCCCTTCCTTCCTTCCTTCCTTCCTTCCTCCCTCCCTCTCTTCCTCCCTCTCTTCCTTCCTTATTCATTCATTCATTCGGTTTTTTGAGACAGGGTTTCTCTGTGTAGCCCTGGCTCTCTTGGAACTCACTCACTCTGTAGACCAGGCCAGGCTGGCTTCAAACTCAGAGATCAGCCTTCTTCTGCTCCTGCTTCTGCTTCTGCCTCTGCCTTGATTTCTGGGATTAAAGGTGTGAGCAACTATCACCCAGCAGATTTTTCTTAATTTAATCAATCTGGCAAATAAAATTATTAAGTTAGAGCTGTTGGAGTTGATTTGTGTTTATCTGTATTCATTCCAATTCATACTAATCAGGGTGCCTGATAGTTTACTTTTTCATAGACATAAAAATAAGAATTAAATACTCAAAATTAACATGAGTATATCTCAAAGTTCAGGGGAACTCCATATCCATTAACAATGTACCTATTTGATTGTCTCAAACATTCATTTATATCTGCATTCTTGTGCTTACATGCATAATTTGCTTTTCCATTTCTTAGAAATCCTCCCATTAAGACCAGGAAGCTGATAGCACAAATGTCACAGTGCAGATAGCCCAATAGCCCAACTGTCAATCTGCTGTCCCCATTTCCATGGATAACAGCATTTGAGGAAGCAAAGATTAGTATATTTGTCCAAAATCTTAGTGCATGCAATCAAACTTTGTTACAGTTTAATTTTCTGATTTCCTTAGGCAAAAAATTCAGAGTAGGTTTCTTATACAGGCAAAGTCCCTTCCCATCTGTTTTCAAAAGTATATTTGCACTGAAGAAATAAAAAATTAATATCCATAGGTAAAAAACAAAATAAAACTCAAAATATTAATACAAAAGAAAATTCAGCTTCACAGGGGATTTATACAATTAAAAAATAATAAAGATAGAATCTACATCAACCCTACATTATAAAAATAATGAATGCATCAAGGATTGCCAGACGTTTGTGTCTAATATTAACAAGAAAGAAAAGTCATCACTATTTCCATTTTTCACAGTTTAATGCAAATGAATAAAAAATCTGGCTGGAGATATCTATAAGCATAAGTGTTATATAGACAAGCATAAACAGGATGCATATACAGCTGTAGATGTATGAAAGCATCCTAGATACACCATGCTATCCTTAGTCATTATATGAATGTGTCCCAGCAATTTCCACGTTCTCATTTTTGGAACCTGTGAATGGTTACATTGTTTCGCTTGACCAAGAGGGCTTTGAAAGTTGATAACAATAGGCTATGATGGTAGGGCCAACATAATTTTCAGAAGCTTTTTCTATGATAAGGCAAGAGAGAGATGTGAGTTGTCTTGAGTGTGGGAGAAGATCCTGAAGGCCATGAAATGTAAAGACTCTGGAAACATTCTCCCCCAGCACCTTAAAGGACTGAGCACAACCCTACCAACAATAAGATTTTTTTTTCTATCAGAACCTGCTTCAGAATTCTAACCTTCTGAAATGTACATCTATGTTAAGCTATTACAGATGTGGCAATTTGTCAAAACTAGAAAACTAGTAGTTGTGTCAGGAAGTAATGTACTCATTTGTCATTGAGTAAACGATGAGTTGGAACATCTTTGGACAGTCGTCATCTTAGAACCTACTTCAAAAGTTACTATATAAGTCACTTAAATATTAATCCAATTAAGAAACAGGAATATAAATAAAGAATAATGATGGTAATTGCCTTTTGTTAAATGCCTTTTATTATATGCCAAAAATGTGATTAATTTTTTATGTATATTATCTAATATAATCCCCCCAAAACTGGAAGAGGCAGTTATTGTTAACTACATTATATAGATTAAGTGAATTTAGTCTCACTAATGAAAGTCGCATAACTAGTAATTAGTGGACCCATAGCGTTAAGTTGTATTTGTCTGGCATGAGCATACTTTCGCACAGACTTTATCCCTCTGCAGACTGCTGAAGTTAAAACTGTGTGTAGAGGGGCAATGCTGGACCATGAAAAATGTTACCTCTAGAGACAACTATAGGCAACTTGTAAGTTAATAGCACACAGGTAAAATAGTACAAATGTAAAGCCGAATCAAGTCAGAGGTATAAGCTTAAAATATGATTAAGTAAATTTATTACTTGATATTTATAAACTAAGTTCAT
Organism: Cricetomys ansorgei; assembly: GCA_026225945.1. Lineage (NCBI taxonomy): Eukaryota > Metazoa > Chordata > Mammalia > Rodentia > Nesomyidae > Cricetomys > Cricetomys ansorgei. The sequence continues at coordinate 1,022,471 of JAMJFZ010000199.1, forward strand.
ATTATTTAAATGCGGAAAATTTAAGCATGAAAAAGCTCAGCAAGTTAATAAATTATTTTTATACATTATAAAAGTAAATACTTTCAATTTTCTGTGTTTTAGATTAGGTGAAAAATAATCTTAGCTATTTCAAAATACTATATTGTCAAATCCTCATACAGCCTTTCCCAAATCATATCTCACTAATGTGTTTGTTATATACAAATCAAACAACGAAAAAGCACATTAATCAGAAGTCAAAGAATAAGATAAAAAAAATCTAAGTGTAAAAAATATCAATTATAATAATGTTTTTAATTTGCACTTCAGTTTGACACAGTGAAAGAACTGTGAACTCTGATTCATATCAGAATTTACTACTCAACTCAACAGAGAATCAGCTCAACTGAATAAAAACTGACCATGACCAAATTTCTACTGAATTAACATTCAGAAACCTTTTCCTCTTCCTATCAAAAAAAAAAAAAAAGAAAAGAAAAAGCATGCTTCAAATGTCTAGCAAAAGTGTACCATCTGGAAAAGCTAAACTAAAATGACAGCAGAAATGTTTTTTTAAATGTTTGTTATGCTCTAAGAAAACAGGAGAAGGTTCCCTGCTCTCTACTGGGCTTCCCTGTAGTATAAGAAGCAGAGTGGTTGAGGGAATGAGTTGCCAGAGTACATCAGTGTTTTGTGTACAAAGTTAAGATAATTTAATCTGCATCCTTTCTTCCTGAGCTATGTAATGGCAGACACGTATCACTGTGCCAGGTTTTGGACTCTCACATTCGAGAGAATAAAGTTAGAGCATACCATGCATGGAGACTCACATATAAACAAAATACAAAACCAGACCACACTGTGTAAAGAGATATAGCCAGTTATAGTTTTCCATTTAGATTAATGATATAAAAGTCAGGAATCACTTTTTGTTGTATAGTGAGGCACTCAAATGCAAGGATATGCATGTTGATGATTAAACTTTTTAAGCTCTAAGACATTGTAATCTATTTATATTATAATAGAATATATTACTACTCAAACATAATATAGAACAAAATAATGTTAAGATAATTGAAAATATTCACTTATGGTTAGATCATTGATGCTTTTATCTTACTGGTGATAGAATTTGTTTTCTCAGGACCAATGAATTTATTACAAACATTATCATACAGTAAGTATAGGGAAAATGCAGCTAAATTCTGGGAAAAAGAAAATCATATAGTGATTACAATGTGAGAAACCTTCCAAATGGAAAGTTATTATTGTATAAATTATACAAATGATGGTTTTAAAATAAGATACTGATTTGTGATGTCATTTTTTATTCATACAATAAATTTATAAGCATGTTGCAGTTTGACACTTGGAGCTAAATTCTCTTTGAAAACATTTTCTGGTTTTCAGTAGTATAATTAAGTACGTTTATAGTGGAGTGATTTATACTTTTCTGTTAATGTTTCTCTTTTGCAATTTCTTTGTAATTATCAATACCTTGGATCTCCAGAAATGACTTGAAACTACGCTATCTAATTAAAGCAAAGTATTTTAGTTACTGGTCTATTGCTGTGAATAGACATCACGGCCAAAGCAATTTATAACAGAAAGCATTTAGTTGGGGCTTGCTTATAGTTTTAGAGAGTAATAGATGACCATTATGGTAGGAAACATATCCACAGGTAGGCCAGCATGGCACTTCAGAGGGAGCTAAGACCTTATATCCTGATTCATAGGCTTCAGGAAGAGAACTACTAAGCCTAGTGTGGGCTTTTGAAACCTCAAAATCTACTTCTAGTGACCCATCTCCTACAATAAGGCCACATATCCCAGTCCTTCCCAAATAAACCACTAACTGGGACAAAATATTCACATATATGAGCCTATGGGTGCCATTCTTTTTCAAGTCACTAGAGTAAGCAATATAGTATCTTGAATTAGTTTTAAGGTTAATCAATTTACTATATTTAGTCTTTTGTTTTTACAAAAATTTATCCCTCATAAAATTTGGTAAGCTTTTAGTTAACATTATATGCACTTTCATTAACACTAGTTGAATATTATTTATTCAGCAAACAGATATACTTACATATATTTTTGTTGAACATTTTTATATTAATTCCAGATAGGGAAAGATATTTCATTTATTATCCTGAATTGAATACTTTTTTCTTTAATTATCAGTAATTAAAAATAATTAATAAATAAACATTTATATTTTGTTTTTTTTCTCAAGAGCATACATTTTCACACTATAAATCCATATAAATATCATATATGCCAGATAATTTTAAAAGTTTTTAAAAAGATATATAGTACTTTGTACAAATGCTTCTACATGCTTAATCAAATCTATGTTATTTTTCATGGATAATTTAACTCAAAAAGAAATTGGTCATCAAAAACATGACTTTAGCTAACTTTTTATCAGAATAATGAGAAATACATTTTCTAAAACATTTCTCTAAATTTCTAAATTACAATAAAATGAATAGCTTTGTCTGAGTAACCTTATATCTTCTAAAAATCTGTGCACAAAGCATTGAATTTCACTATAGGAGTGATTAGGAAGGTAAAATATACAATCTTTATTCTTCATATCTTAAAAATTATGTAAAACTAAGATCAACAGAAATATAAACATTAATATCTCATAATTATTCATTAAAAAGAATAATTATGCAAGTCCATCCCTTGAGTATATTCACTTTCATTTCAAAGTTCAAATTACTTTTGAAATAAGTACCATAATTCACTCTATGTATTTGTGTTCAAGGCATAAGGAGACATCAATGTACTATTAAAGAAAATATTATATGAAGGGTAGATTGGATTCTTCAATGTGACTCAGTTGATCCTAGGCACATGGAGTAGCTTAATTGTTAAGAGCCATTTCCTGAACATTACTGTAAAAATCAAATATGAGCTAGGATACTTTAGTGGGACGTAGGACAAGTAACTTCACTATGCTTCCTGTCATCTGTGTTCAGGAATGATCATGTCAGTAGTTTTCATCCCAGGGTGATTCTGAGTCTTAGGAATTTTTTTACAAATTAGTAGAAGGTAGAAGAATGAATAGCAAATTATGTTTTAGGCATTTTTATAATCCTACGATTTGTGATCCTAGGATTGAAAAATTATGTGATGAGCCTGTAAGGGACGAGAAAATTCCTGTTTATGTCTTTCTGTCTTCAGAAGCCTTGTAGCTCTGCTGTGGGTAATTCTGGACCCACACAATTGTTCAGTAAGGTAAAGGATCTTTAGAATACAAACTAAAGCAGCAATGCTACTCTTATAAAGTTGGTTCTATGAAACAAAGGAGCAAAAAGTTGGATTGTTGATGCCGTTATAGAAGGCAACTCAATTTAGCAAATTTGAAATCAATGAAATTTGAATGTCATTCTGATTCAGCTACAGCAGATGTTGAAACATTAAGAAAACCCCCCTTGAGAATCACTTTTACACTTAAAAAAGAAAGGAAATTATTACACACACTCAACATTAGGGAGGGAATGCAGTCTGCTTTCACCATAACTATTTAGTTATGTATGGAAATTTCATAAAAGATTATTTTAGAGAATGCACTTGGCAGTGAATAATAGTCATCTTTGTTTAGATAATTGTTAAAACATTTTTAATGAAAAAAACTACTAATAAATTAGAATAGATAGTTGAAACACAATAGGGAAGTAAAAGTACACTGCAAAATAGTAAAGGAACAGGCATGGGGAATCTCTCTTCAGGGAAAGGTTTCCCCACTGAACCTCCTCTCATTGTTCCACCCTGGTTAAATATAGCTGGATGGGGGTCAGGTCTACTCTATTTCAGCAAAAAATGGTTGGACTACTTTTTCCAATGACCCCAGCTTCTGTGTGTAATTTTGTGTTTCGGGAGGGAGGTGTCTTGGCTGAACTGGAAGGATAGAAACATAGCTATGAAATCAAAAGAAAAAAATGCTGTTTTTCAAGCACTCTGGAAGACCAACTACTGAATATTCTTTAAAATCTTCCATGATATACTAACTGAAAGATAACAAAAGACATATAACAAAGTGCTCTCTACTTTAATTACTTAAATATCTAATAGAAAAGATGAGTTGAGGGAATTAATGAAAATCAAACATTATCTCGTTACCTTTGGTAATTATAAAGAAACAGTCAGTACCTGTTCATATCATGCTTTCTAAAATATTTGGAAAAATGAACTTCATAAAGCTATATGTAAATTCACGTAGATTAAAATGCAAACCTGTTGCATAAGTGAAGTTACAGGTAATGTTACAAATGTAACATAATTATTTCCCTGCCACAAAATATCATATATGACCTAGATTAATGGTTCATTGGGTAATAATGCTTGCTATACAAGCAGGAGAAACTGTGTTTGGATCTCTGGCATCCACGAATATAAAAAAGGGTTAGAGGAGCTGCAGGTTTGCCTATAAGCCCATCTCTGCAGAACTCAGAGACAGCTGGGAGGATTTCCTGGTGAAGCAGTCTAGTTAAATGGTAAGTTCCTGGTTTAAATAGAGACTGTGTTAAGGAACCAAGGTCAAGAGTTGTTAGGCAAGATCCTAGTGTCCTCCTTTAGCCTCAGAATATGAATCTTCCAATACATCATATACGCATACAATATAGCCCCCACACAAAGATAAAAATGTAATATATATTAAATATATATATATATGTTTATAATTAGTTGATATTTTGATAAGCAATCTTATTTAATCAGTTGTGAGGTCATAAATGGTGGGCCATCTTTCCTCACATATTAAAAATGTCACTGTCAATACCTCCATAATAGAAGAGATAATTAGAAGAACAAAATACGATACAGTTATTCAATCAAAATTCTACAGAATGTTAGAGTCTACAAATATGAAAAGACAAATACGAGGTTACATTTTCATAGGTCATGAAAAATGAATGGCCAAGTCTAAAATGACTGTACAAATAAGTACCATGCTACAGAACAGACCACAGAGGAAAAGCCAGAGAAATCTATCTTTAGATTCATAGCCTCTTTGTACAGAATTACCTCTCCCCTACAGGTAGCAAGAACTGCCAGGAATGTAGTTGTAAAAAGAAGGAAAGAAAGAGAAAGAGAGTGAATTTTGTTGATTTTTTTTTCTTGTTTGCTTGTTTTTGAGATTAGAATTTAATTACAACATTTACCCCTTCTCTTTCTTCCCTCCAAGCCCTCCTGTGTAAACCTTTCTGCTCTCCTTCAAATTCATGGCCTTCTTTTTCATCATTAATTGCTACTGCAGGTATGTAAATATTTATGCAACTTGCTGAGTTCATTTAGTGTTGCTCGTGCTGTGTGTGTGTGTGTGTGTGTGTGTGTGTGTGTGTGAGTTTAGGGATGCCTGATTAGGACTGGGTAAGAGTGATCAGTAAACCTTCCATTTATTAATTTATTTATTTACTTATTGTTTATGGGTGTCTTGACTGCATATATTTCTGCATCTTGAATCCTTTAGTTAATAAAAATATTAAATTTGTTTATTATACAGCAGCTATATAGAATGTGTTAAAATACATTATAAACTTATAATAATGCCTCTGAATACATTATTTTACATATGTCTCTAAGGCAATATGTTGGATAAAATGTAGAAAAATATAAGTCACCTCTATGATAACATGCAAAAGACATTATTATCTATGCTCAAACATCATATAATCTCTCAAAAAATTAAAATTACATACTTCAATAAGATAACAACTCAATAAATAGGTACAATACTTAGAAAAAGGGCATCAGAGATTTCAAAATTCTTGCTTTTTAAATTAAGTGAATGTGAATTTTAGACAAGCAATCACCATGTTTGTTCAAACTGGTATTGTTTATAAATGAATATCACATATTTATCATTTTTTAACATTTACTTTCATCACTGTAAAGGCCTTTAATAAACAACTAACACGCCCTGTTATGACACAATTATCTTACACTGAATTAAGCACTGCTATCTTTTTCACCACCACTGCAAGACAATTCCATAGGCTTGCTTATAAATGTGTCATGGAGACATAAGATGAAGAACAGGATGGTGGCTACTGCCACTGAGTAAAGAGAAAATTAAGAGCTCCTTTGTAATGATATGCTTATGGCCAATCACTGATGGAAATATTGCAAATAGTCCATGGCATTATAGATAAATACACTGTTCAACAAATATACAGTGTTGATACCTGTGAAACTTGGAAGCAAAATTAAGTAATGACATTGTTTAAATAGACTGTATTTTCACACATGTGAATGGATCTACCCATTTCTCTATTTTATTCCTATGGGCTAAATCTGTCCATTTTGAGTATAACTCTTCATATCTTCCTTAATGTTGTGGAAACAACATTCTGTTACCACTAATATATTTGCATTTAGACTGAAGATTAAAACCATTGTTGTAAGGAAATTGGTTGACTATTCATCCCTATGTTATAAAGACAGAGTAAGCTTTTCTTTTAAAAAAACATTTATACATTTATACTGCATATAATATATGCTGTATGTTAGCTATAGATTGCTAGGTAATAGATGATATTCCATAGATGCCCGAAGTTTGTATCACTAAACTCCTATTACCCTACTCTACTTCTGTCTTCATATTACTGCATCTACCCATATATGTCTATCACCGTAGGGTGGGAGAAAGAAGACATGGAAGGAGAAGGAAAAGTGAGATACGAGAAGAGAAAATAAAAGAAACAAGATGTATCTTGAAGCATCAAAAACCTTAATATGTAATAAGCTTAATCTATTCTAGCTTTTATTTGTTATTAACTTTGACCAGGTCATCTAGAATTATGCTTCATTTATGCCCAATGAAGCATGTATTTAGGGAACAAATTAATGAGTTGCTTACTTGGATTATAAATTTAAATAGTTGTTATTTAGGTTTTCATTGAACTAATTTTGACACAGAATGCATTATTTGCAAATGAAAAATAATGACAAAATATGACAAATTTAAAGCATGCAAAACATGAACTTTCTTTAACTTTGCTCTCTTGTGTACTTTTCGAAAGATATCGTTAGATCCTCCATCTGAAAGCCTTCACTGAGACATAATGTTCTGGGCCTTCTTCTTGCTAAGTTTTTGCACCTCCACACTTCTTTGAAGTTTTGCTTCACCAGCACCATCAGCATACATCTGTGGTTGCAGCATGTAATTAACTGTTATTAATTACTGTCGCTATTGGCACTGTTTTGAGTCCCACTAAGGCAACACAGATGGCGGACTCAACTTTTCTGGGACCTTAAATAACTCTAGAGATTGTTCTCATCCTGAGGTTCCTGATATCACCTCCTGAAGTTGGGCTCTTCCATACTATCAAATATGTAGAATCTCTGTCTGTATTTGAAATCGGAAAGAGTTTGTTTGAAAGTTTAAATTAAAATGGAGTTCAACACATCTGTCTCCGGAACCTGGAATGGCAGCCACCTTTGACCACAGGCACTATTTTTTCAAGTCCAGCTTTGTTCCATCTGTTTAGTTCTTAGAGATTTTTCTCTTGAATATACTCCTTAATTTATTTTCCAAAATCTGTATTCATGTGCAATATGCAAACATACTTATTCAGTGGTGAGTGAATCTGAATTACAAGCATGATACTTTAGGGCAATGTGTTTAAAGATGTGTGTATTCAGATCCTTCCGTATTTGTGAAAGTTTTTGAGAGTGTTTTGTTTTCCTGAAGTAATGCAGAGAAACTTCAGTGAACTTTGTCTTTTTTTCTCAATAAAACAGTGATATACTTATATGTGAAATTTTCATTGCCATATTTGAGGGTAATTTCTTAAAATAGCTAGAAAAATTTCTTTTTAAATTTAATGTTCTTTATTACAATGATTTAAGAATTTCAACAAGTAATACTTCTAATATTTGTCTGATATATTAAAAATCAAGTACTTGCCACTATGACTGTTCTCAATTTTTGTTTTGTTTGTACCCATTGTCTTTGTTTTTAAGCAAAGATCTAGAAATAAATGCAATCTGTCTCTCATTCCCCTGCTTACTCACATGTAGGTTTTCTATGGAATGTTTAAATTTGCCAAAGACGGCATTCTAAATCATTGCTACAATAAATTATCATGCTGAACAACAGTACATTAGGACATATATCATGTTCCTATTAAAGCAGAAATCTCGGTTCATCTAGCCACCCAAGAAGTTTTAATACAATTTGTTTCTTAAATTTATTATATGTGTCAGGGAGTTTTTATCAGGAATGTTTACATTATAAATAAACAATTTTTCTTACCTAATATGAAGGAATTTGTTTAAATGATAAATCTCATATAATTCATCTGGACAAAACATTTATATGTCTAAACAGGAGAAAATACTGCCTCTGCTACTCAATGGAAATGAAGAAGAATGCTTTTCCTTTTTTTTTTTATCAGTTTGGAAGAGTTAGCATTCATATTTATAACCAATGCTGAGATCTACTGCCTTGGGACATTATAAGATTCATCCTGGATCTATCATGTGTTTATTGATCTCTTTCAAGGAGTATACACTGAATGCAATATGCAGGAACTGGTGGTCAATAACCATATGCCAGGAAATGAGGTTGAGTTCATGTGCAGGAATTCAATAACATGTGGTTGACAAGGACTTTATGTCAACTGGTTTTTGTGCCATGAGGGCAAACCCTCCCTCGAAAATCCTCCCATAAAGCGACTTTGACTCATGGAAAAGCCTCTTAGCCTTTGCTCTCAGTTTCCTCTGTCTTCATCTGGGCAAGACAGAAAAGCACAAAGCTACAGTGATTATCAGGCCACAGAGAGAGACAAGAGCTGTCATTGTCCTCATAGGAGATAATTATCTGAAAGGGAATGCCTGCATTTTAATTCTTAACGTTTCATATGGGTTCAGCCTTCACACACCAATAATTTCACAGGAAAATGATCTGAAGAGGAACACTCAGCTTACTGTTCATGTATTTCTAGCTTGTTTTACAGATAACACACCAGAATCATTTCTCTGCTGTTGCTTTCTTTGTGATTTTACCACTATCTATCTTCTGTCATCCTGTTTCACAAGTAAAGCATTGTGAAAATATCAAATTGAAACTTTCTTTTTTTCTTTCTTTCTTTCTCTCTCTCTGTCTCTCTCTCAGTCTCATTCTCTCTTCCTTCTTTTCTTTCTTTTCTTTTCTTTTCTTTTCTTTCTTTCTTTCTTTCTTTCTTTCTTTCTTTCTTTCTTAGATTCTCTTTTTTTTTATTTATTTTTTGTTTCTTGAGTCTGGAGACTGAGTGCATAATTGAAAATTGTTGCTGAAATCTTAAAGCTAATGTTCAAAGTAACACAACTAAGTCATGTCATCTGCAACTAGCTACGTGCAACTAGGGTTTAATTTCTAATTATTTACTGGAAAAGGTTAAATTACAAGATAATAAAGAATGCTGTAATTATTATTATTTACATGAAAAGTCTAATAAAGACGAATAAATAATGCTGTAACCTGTATATGGCATATTCAATTTTACTGAAATTGTTTATTGGTGAATTCTAAGTAAAAATCAATTTAGTTACTGGAACTTCTGAAATTGTAGAAATATTCATCTTTGAAGGTATGCAGAGTAAATAAAAGATAAAATTAATGAATTAATCTATAAAAGAATTAAATCATCCAATACCAGTTGCTTGTATACAGAATGTAATTCTCATCGTCACCTGAATGCTATTTAGACACTCCATTTGTCCGACCTCCATCTAGCTTCTCAGTGATTTACAACGGTGTTATCCAGTACTTTTGTACCACTAGTACCCTGAAAACAAACCAGTTTATAACACCACTGGATGGTTTTCTTGATGAAAGAGTGTTAAACTACAAACAAATATAGATGCAAGTACACATACATACTTTCTTAGACAACTTACATATATTCTTTTCCCTTCTTTAAAGCATTGATCAGAAACTGAATGTGCCTTATATTATATATCTAATTTTATTTTCTTGTTCTCCCGGCCTACAATTTTTAGTGATTTTATTAATCAGTCCAGTATTCTAGTTGTGAACTTCCTAACCAAATGCAGTAGCTTCCTTAGGCTGGCATATATTGTGTGTGTTAAAAGAAATGTCATCTCTGTTCTGAAGACAGAAATTCAAAGAATCACCAGTGCCATTGTCATTCCACAGTTCTAGTTTGTGTGTGTTGTGTGTGGGGGGGGTGTTCTGCACTCTTTCAGCTTCCAGTGGTGGATGGCTCATCACCCCAGTCTCTGTTTCCTCACTGTTGCTCTCTTCTGCTCTCATTCCTTCTCTGAGTTTCTCTTATGGGGGACATTTATATTTGAATTTATCATAATCTGTAGTTAATTACTTCTCAAGAGACCTTTTGTCCAAGAAAGTGAACTTGCACTGGTTGCAGGAGTTTGGTGCAGATGGCTTTGAGAGGGCTTAAGCTGCTGATCACATCAGTAGGACACCACTGAACGATATTTCAGCTACCCTGTTTCAAAGGAAATACAGTAAATTGAAACTAGTTTTGCCTTGATACAGATTGTATTAGTAATCCAGACTTTTCTCAAAAATGTAATTAAAATGTTTATGAGATACACACTAAGAACTAGGATCAGAACTTAAAGGAACATGCCATCAATAAAACATTTAAAATATACAAATGTAAATCATCACAAATAAGTCAGGAATGTGTGATACATTACAACTATCACTCTGAATCAGAATTGATTTTCTACTAGGTACAACTAAATCTTTGAGAATATAGATGCAAAATAAAGAAGAGATAAAGATGAAATACAAGCATATATGGTATCTGACTTCAATAAATAGTTTATCAAGTGCACTGGAGGGTGTCCAACAGTGGTTTACTTTATTGTGAATATATAGACAGGCATTCTTAATTACTGACTAACATCACATCCCTATACTTTTCCAAGACTTATATCTGGTTTTATATGTGATTCTTTTATACCTAACTGCAGCATGTATCTGGAGTGTCTTACTAATACTTTGGGGATTTTCTGAAGCTTTGGATATTGCAATATTTCTTTCCATTTCATACATTCCAGCTCTTAATTATATTAACTACCAATATCAAAGGTAAAATGAACCTTTGATTCTGGAAATGATGTACCCTGGCAATTTTTTGAAGACAAATTGCATTAATGGTGGTTTTATATGTTTCTGTATTTTTTCCTCAGGAAAGACATAAATAAAACACAAATTATTTTGTTTCCTCTTTTTTTCCATCATATTTTCATTTAACACCAATAACAAGATTTTATGCCTATATGTATAGGGGGTGTGTGTGTGTGTGTGTGTGTGTGTGTGTGTGTGTGTGTGTGTAAGTGTGTAACAGTTTAATAAGTGTCAGCAGTCATTTACTGGACAATTTAATTAAATATTTTTGTCTTTTATTTATGCTACTACATTTATTTTTGTTTAGCATTTTCCTACATCTAAATTTAAGAAAGGTGACTGATTACACTTCTGGGCCAGGGGAGCAACAAACCCTGGAGATTATAGGAAGTTATGAAACTATAGGAGACATGTTTATCCGTGTATAGGTGGCACAAGCACAATCTAAGCTTAAAAATGTAATAACTCAGTAGGTGATAATTTGATTAAACATGGAAACAGCTGAGTGGTTCCATAGCCTATGGCATTTTCATGTAGTTCATAAACATAAGGAAATATTCAGAAAGCTATTGGCTGTGTGAATAAATAATACCTCTACCTTTGTTCAGTTCTTGCGATTACAGGGTTCTCAGGATATTGAGACCCTGTGTGAATGGCTTGGAAAAGTGTTATTTTGGCTTTTCATTCAACAGTTTCAACTAGATAATGTATGGCTGTGAGAATAGCACATTAGTATTCAAATTATCCATCAAATCACTTTTTAATATATCAAGATTTTTAGCTGCGAGCAATTGTCTTGTATCTTTGGAGTGATGGACATGTTTATTTTAATGAGTAATTTAAGAAACAATCTTCTTGAGCTCATTGTGGGAAGTAATCTCATCAGCTTCATAGCAGCTTTTATTTGATAAAGATTATTCTTGTCCCTCTGAAAATGACCAATTAAATCAATGAGATAGTGTTCAATCTCACGTTTAATTTAAGCAATATCAAGAAAATAAGAAGTGGTCTTGAGTACTCAGTTTAAATATTAAATACTTATTTTTTTTCCATTGGTTTGCTAAATCCAAAGGCTGTCTGTTTCCCTTGACCTGTTTCAGATCTTCTGGATACTATATTGATAGGTTTTCTGGAAAAATGGAAAATGCTAGTCATGTTCTCGTTGAGTAATCATTTCTCCTCCCAAAATAGTGTTAACAAATCCTGATCATGTTTGTTTCAGTACTCTGCTTTGAGGGGCTGAATAAACAACATCAACTTGAGCTACAGTGTCTTCCATACCATTTAAACTAAAACTTGTGAAAATCTCTAAAACGTCTTTGAGAAGTCAACAGGGAAACTAAGTACAGGAGTAGATACCAGTTACATAAAACAATATTCACATGTAGATCCATCTCCCTGAACCACCAGTCATAGCAAGAAGCCACTGAAATACAGCTCCAGGGAGGCTCTGCATTGTGGGGATTCTTCAACAGATCTGACTGATGTCTTTGAAGGGCTTTCCTCATGTAACTTTATCTGTGTTGGCTAAGAACCATACAGGCCCTTTCTACTACCACAGCAGAAACAATTACTTTCTGCCCCTACTGTTAGGTTTCTATACTTAAATCACTAAATCTGTGCTTTTTTAAGGTTAGTCAACTTAATATCTCTTCTAAGTTCTTTACTGCACTCCATAAAATATTAGATAAATTTTAGTGAAATTAATTTAGTGCCTTCCAACTTGTGTCAAGTTGGTTCCTTAATTTAATTTGAGTTGAATGCTTACTTTATTGAGACTTTTTGTTTGTTTGTTTTTGTTTTTTGTTTTTTGTTTTCAGAGACAGGGTTTCTCTGTTGTAATTCTGGCTGTCCTAGAACTCACTCTGTAGACCAGACTGGTCTTTGAGCGCACAGCGATCCACCTGCCTCTGCCTCCTGAGTGCTAGGATTAAAGGCATGCACCATCACTGCTTGGCACTTTATTCTGTGTTAGTTTACCAACCTTTGCATTATTTTTAATAACAGCTGTGTAGCTTCACTATCGTGAGCATTAGAGGTAATGTATTCTGGACCTTGAATTTATTGAAGCTGTTATTACTAGCATTACATATTCTAAAGTGAGAACCTGTTTTAATAGGGGAATAAGTATTCATTTTTATTCTCCATTCTATGATGAGCTCGAAACATATAAATACTGCATTTTATCTCCTGGGAAACTCTGAATATTAATCACTGTTGTGCTCTTGAATTAATATGCTCTCATATTTAATTTTGAATATGAAAAAGAGAAGCAACATTAGAGGAAAATAAGGTTTGGAGTAATCTTTGGATGCTGAGAAAGAGTGGACTCTGGAGAAACAAGAAATTTAGCTAGAGAAAATTACAGGAATCATGAAAGAGAGAGATAATACAGCATAGAAGGTGTAATGGGAAGATGGGCTGTATCTCTGCTGTATTCCCTTTTCAAAGATTAATTGTGTGCATGTGTGTGTGTGTGTTTCTATAAGTGTGCATTCATGTTTGGGTGCGTGTGAGTATGTGTGTTTGTGTGTTTGTATATATTTGAGTGTGTGTGCTTGTGTGTGTGAGTGTGTTTGTGTTTGCTTTAGTGTGTGTTTGCATGTATATGCTTGTGTGTGTATGTTTATGTATGATTGTGTGTGTGTGTGTGTGTGTGTGTGTGTGTGTGTGTGTGTTCAGGTACCAATGGAGACCAGAGTTGTCTTATCTTCATGCAGCACTAGTTACAAGTAGTTTCAAGCCACCTAACGTGGGTGCTGGGGAGAGAACTTGAATCTTCTGCAGAGGAATAGGCACTCTTAGGCAATGAACTGAATTCTTTAACCTAGGATAGAATCACTGCAATTATTTTAGACTATCCCACTCCTGTCTAGCAAAGTCTCACAGATTACCCATAAATCCAAACCCTTCATTTTTTTCTTCTCTGTGTTCAGGAACTGACTACTGAATGTCTGAGAGGACAGATTTCTGTCAATTTTGCTCCTAATTGCTGGACCAGAGTAGTGACATATATCTTGTTATATACATCTCAGTATACCTTGTTTATCTGATGGAAAATTCTCCATACATGTCTAGAAGGGATGTAGACATCTAGCCAGGTATTAATGGAGGAAGACCAGAAATATATGTGTGCTTGGGAAGTAGCTTAACCAAGCAAGAATACCTGAAATGGTGTATTGGAAAATCCTCTCCCACCTGCAGGTTCCCAGCAGAAGCTCCTCTGCCTGGAAGAGCAGCAGCCCGCCCGTGGTCTCCAAGTGGAGAGCCATGTGGGAACAGAGCCTGGCAGGCCACGGTCCTTACTGCATTCTCTTCCTATCTTTGGAACAGCCTGGTAAGTCAGCAAGAACTCAGGAACTCAGGAGAGTCGAGTCTGGGGCGGTCTCAACTTTAATGCAGCATGAAGGCACATTTATAGGGGCAGGGGCAGGCATGGGTTTAAGATAGGTATGCAATTCTACCAATCACAGGTGGCCCTCTTGAGGGCTCTGGGACTTGGATGGGGAAGGGAGGGGCCGGTGTTCCTTTTCCTCTCCGGGAGCAAGAAGACACTAGCACCTGGTGACCATTCTGCTTGACTTTCCCGCAGTCCCACAAAATGGGAGAAAAGTAATTGGTGACACTCTAAGGATATTTATGTTACTGGCAATTCTGCATTTCCACTTTTGATTATGTTTTCTCTTATTTAAAAACAAATAGGCCTGCTGATTTTAAAAGACCACTATCTTTTGCAGGGATACAGATTCAGTGGCCTTGTTAGAATCCCTGTCCTTTAGGTTACTCTGTTCTGGTTACAGAGCTAAGGATGGCTGGCCTATTTTGTTTCAACAGTTTTGGCTGTGCTACATTTATAATTTATTGGAAATTAATCGGTGGTAATTCTGAACTTATGGAGAATGGTAAGCATAGATCAGAGCGTATCATGGGTAATCAATAAGATTGTGCATGCACCTTTGTGACCAATTCTGACCTCATCTCGATTTTATAATTTTGAACTCTTAATGATGTAATAATTCCCAATTAGCATATCCGGCTGAGTTCAAACAAAGGGTAAGGACATAAAACTCATAATGTTTCTTTTCTTCCATTTTTTTTTTTTTTGAAGTTGTGATCATTAAGTGAAAGCATGATCATGCCTTGTGAGTGACAGGAATGCCATATTTAGTCACTTTAACTCTGTAAAACACAAAGCATGTCAAACTTTGGTCTTTTCCACTGTGTTTGTTGTAATAGTAGGGTACTCACAATCTCTTCATACCTGTGTTGATCGAGTTGAGGATGCTGGAACTGAAAAGACCCTGGGAAATGCCTTCCATCACTCCTGTGAGATGTGACAGTGACTATTAACATTTTTAATTGCCCCTTTATGAGGAACTCTCACTGTGAAACTCAGCCCACATGCTGTTATTTGTTTCTGCATTCTGATTTTTCACCTTATAAACAAGTTGTCCTTCCCAGGATAAAAAAAAAAAGCCTTCCTGAAGAGAAGAATGTGTGTATTGGAGTCTTGGGTGTTTGTATTTAGACAAAACTGTTTCTTATTTTGAAAGTAAATTTGATGTTGATATCTCATTCTTTTATTTTTCTTTTCCATTGTTAAGATATGCCCTGCTTTTGGAGACCTAATTTTGACATTTATCAAAGTGAAGATCCTGTTTTCAGAGGAAGAAAATATATCAGTTGATTCTCACAGCTGTACAGGAAACCGAGTGTAGGTGTTGTTGTACAAGTTGTACAAGTCACAGCTTGTACAGGTAACAGAGTCTAGGTGACTCTAAGAAGACTGACACATCGAAAAACTGAATTGTCAAGTCTAAGTTAAGCAGAGTAACCCTAAGTATGTTGGGATTATGATTTTGAAAATTTTGCTAAAGATAGAAATATTTTTTAAATGCTCTACATTTTAAAAATTCTATGTGATTTAAATTTTTGTCTTTATACTTTGACATTTCAACAGATAATAGAGAAATAGGAAGAGGATGACTGGTCATCAGTCTGCTTCTGCAGTGTGTACTAATTATGCCCCAGACTGGCATAGGAAGATAGGGAACTTACAGATTTCTAGAAGCCATTTCTATTTGATCCTAGTTTACTTGAGTTGACCTTTGATTTTTCAATGTCTTTAAATGAAGATTCTGAACAGATCAGAGATACTGTTAGTATTCACAGATCTGATGGAGATGAAAAAGTATCCTGGCATTCAGGAGTCAAGGAACCACACAGTTCTGAAGTGGGGAAGATGACTCCCAATGGAGTTCTGAGAGGAAAGGTACCTGGCAATTGAGAGTCAAGAAATCACACAGCTCTGAGAGAAGAAGTTTCCCCAGTGAAAGTATTTCAGCTCTGAAAGGAAGATTTCTCTGGCTGATGTGGCTTATTTCAATGTAATAGCTCTGCTCTGCTCCTTTCAGATGTCACATCACACAGCCAATCTCACAAAAGAGATTTCTTGGGAAGGAAGAAATGAGGAGAGTGACTGTCTCCACCTTAGAGAGAATTAGTGAAGAGCTAAGCAGAATTCAGCTCTTCATATAGACTTTCAGGAGAGGGCATTCCAGGGTAGCCTGAGATTGGCGGGATTTTGAGCTAAGGGATTGGTGGGTTTTTGAAACTCAAGGATTGGTAGGTTTTTGAAACTCAGGGGCTGCTCAGTGATTGTTGAGTTTTTTCACTGTTTTCACCCAAAACATCACACTTTCTTGGCTTTGGGCCTTGAAATGGCTGTTATGGCTTTCAGAACAGTCTGGGGAGAAGGACATAGCCACTTGTGCCTAGAAGGCCTTAAAAAAGCTGTTAAATATGTATGTTTGTAACAGCAATACAAAGGTTTAATTTAGCTGAATCAATGAGGATTCAACTTGCTCTGGGTTTAGGGATCACAAATGTAACAGAAAAATTAGAGGGGCTTACAGATACTCAGTTTATTTTATTTTTATATTTGAATTCAGTCTGCACTTATTGATAGTTTGCTGTGAGAAAATTTGATTCTTTCTCTTATATTGCTTAAAATCATAGTGAGAAATAGAGATATCACAATAAAATATATTTTCAGTGCTGCTGGTGAGATGAATCAGGGGGCTAAGGCATTTGTTGACAACTCTAACTACTGAGTTCAATCCTCGGAACACACATATTGGAAAGAGAAAACCAGCTCCTGCAAGTTTTCCCCTGACCTCCATAAGCACACTGTGGTGTGCATTCATGTGCCACATACACATATACTCTAAACAAATAGTTATAATGACTTTTTATTTTTTAATTTAATAGTTTGTATATGTTTATGATTTATTTTTTCTTCTCTTGTATAATACATCCTGACCCCATAGTCCCCTCCTTCCACTCCTCTCTGTTACCTAGCACATCATTTTATAAACTCTAGTGTGCCCTACCTATAAAGAAGACTTGAAAGTAGGAGGTACACTTCTAAAGAAGAAAGGCTTCAGTGGTGGGCACAGGAGGATGAGAGAGAGGAATAGAAAGTGGAAACTATTAAAATTCATTAAATAATTTACTCTAGCTTGCTTTCCTGTTGTCTTGATAAAACACTCTGACCAAAAATAACTTCAGAGAGGAAAAGGATTACTGCAGCTTATACTTTCAGATCACACTTCATCATTGAGGGAAGACAGGGTAGGAACTCAAACCAAAACTATGTAGGAATAAAGCTCTTTGCCTAACTGACTGGGCCATTCGTAGCTAACCTTCTTGTCTATCCTATGACCCCTTGCCTAGGAATAGTGTTTCACACAGTTAGCTTGGCCCTCACATACTAATTATCAGTCACAACAATCTCTCACAAGAATGCGTGCAGGTCAGTTTCACACAGGCAGCTCTTCAATTAAGGTTCCTTTTCCTTTAGGAGACTCTAGGTTGTATCACGTTGACAATAAATCTAACCGGCACACTCATGAATGTAAATAACCAATAGTAAAATGATACATAAAATATTCCCAAAATATTGTATAGCTAAGTGACGCTAAGTATGTCAGATTTGGGGATCTGATAAATTTTTGGTAGTTTAATATGTAGCTATAGTTTGAGAACATACATTTTAATAGTACGGAGGAAGAGAGGATTCATTCTAAAAGTCATTGGTGTAAATAAAGGGTAGCTAAGGAAAATTTGTTAATAGGCAAATGAGAGATGTTATCCAAATGTGCACAGTTGGCAAAGAATGAACAATAAATGAGAGAAGACTATGGATCAAATAATGATTGTTTCTCCTTACATTGCTTCATAATTCTTACTCCAAACATCATTCTGACTTTTAAAACTTAATTTTACTTATTTCAATATATTAAAAGTGATATATATATATATATATATATATATATATATATATATATATATATATATATACACACACCAATATATATATATGGTTGTAATATAACAGTCTAGCATGCCACATATGTAGAGGGGACACAGAAGTGTTTGTGGTCAGAGACATGTATTAGAGGAACCTGGAACCTTAAAGACAGAAGGTTGTTCCTTCAAAAGAAGGAATGTAAACCTGTTTTCTGCCCAGAAACCTGGAGAAGACTTGTCTTCTAATCTGGTGACCTTTGTGGAGTTGGTAGCCAGAGACTTTCCAGCACCAGACCCTCCTAAAGACCCATTTGTGTAAACTTGTTTTTTTCAGCCAATCTAAAAATCCTGTATTTATGGAATATGTTACATGTTCTTTATAAAGCGCTTCTATGTAGTCACTCTGATCTATATTTAGCTTACATTTTTTCCTCAGTGAGATTTAAGAATGCTTTGTTATGCGCATGGGTTTGAGTTAATCATCACCAAAATAGTTTTCACCAGACTGTGCTGTATATAAATATGCCTAAAATCAACAACCAACTTGGAGTCAGACTCCTGAATTTTGACCCAGCACTATCTAGAGAGTCGTGTTGTGCTGAACTGACTTCTTATCTCCCATACTTGTCACTCTGCTATCTTGTGAAAGTAGTTGAGACCCCTGCACATGTGCACATGCACACAGGAGCAACTGTACACATGAAAATGCATGTTCATACACAACACACAAGTTTCCTTTATGTTCACCCAAATATGTATAGATATTTCTCCATTTATGGTATAATTAAATTCTAGTATACCCACCATAAGTTGACAATACATTTAATTTGAAAATTTAACTTTAAAATACATTTAATATACAATGTATTAAATGTGATACTTTAGTCTAGCCTACCTTGAACATGCTCAGAAAACTTATAGTAGGCTACAACTGAGCAAAATCTTTTAACACATAATGCAATGCTAATACATATTGAATATCTCCTGTAACATATTAAATAGAGTTCTGAAAGTGGCAATCAAAAGGCTTATAAGCATAAAACAGGTGAATAATAATCATTTAGGGACAGAGTGAATATGTTGTGTACACACACACACACAGAGGGGGTGCGGAGAACTAGAGAGAGAAAGGGGAGAGAGAGGGAGTCAAGTAATAGTAGTAACTGTGGTAAGATAAGCAACAGCTTCTTGCCTTTCCCTCTCCACTACACTAGCAAGTTATTTCTAGAAACAACCATTTTTAATTATTCTGTTTCTTTTAATGTTTACATGTAGATTTCCAACTTAGCTGTTTATCTAGTTTAAAGTCATCTATGCACTTCTTATTCTCCCTCATATAGTTTATGACTACATTTGAGTTCACTGCTGAAGCAGGACAAGAACATTTTTCCCTACTATAAATTTCACGGAATCTCTCACAGAAAGAATGGAATACTGAATTTTCTTTCCATTCCACAACAGTAGTCTTTCCATGTGTCATTTTACATCAACCTGTTAGCTATTCCCCACTGGATTGCTCTTGTGAATTGCTGAATTTGATTTATAGCTTTTAAGTCCTACTTCTTTTGATCTTCTTTTTTTGTCCACCTATCAGGGACATAAGATCTTCAAATCTGACTCCTACCTGTGCCTTCATGGCATGCTAACTGCTAAATGACACAAATTGATAGGGAAACTGGTGGGGAAATTCAAGGTTCCTGAGAATGTTGCTGGTTTTCTTACCTCAAATTGACAAAAGCTCTGACAGGAGAAGGGCTAGGGTGATACAAAATTAATGACCACCAAAGCTACCCTGGACCAAAGGATTCCTTCATTTTGGTCTGGGATTCTCAAGAGATGAAGAATGAGTTTTTAGAAAAGAGTCTATTACAGGTTCATAGGTGAAAGCTGGAGAAATAGGAAGCAGGCAGCGTTCCTGAATGACAATACCTGTGTCAAGAACTAGGTTGTCACTAGGGTTCATTGTCTGGGCTTACCAAGGAGTTGCTGAGTTGAGGTATGCAAGGCAGGGTGATCTTGTCAGTCCAGTTGGATCACCTCACAGGGACTCTAATGTGCTTTACTATCTCCAGTATCTGGAATAGAGTTTGGGCCACACTCTCATATATAGCTTCTAAATAGCTGTGTCAAGTGAGAAGAAAAATAACAAGAAACCATGTCAAGAGCCAGAGCTCAAAAATGACCAAGTGTTTTTAGTGGCTTCATTAAGAAAAGGTTATCACACACCTATTCATGAGTTGATCTCTCTTGGGTGGGTAGCTACAGACCTCATGATTCATTCACAGCATCTTCTGCTTCTGCAAAGAAGTCAAATATGATGGTTAGTATATAAAAGACACTGGGTCTCTGTAAGCCAGAAGTTTAAGTATATACTGTGTGCTTTTATGAAATTATTCAAGTACTTTGTCTTTCCTATTGATGCTTTCTTCTCCATTTATGTCCACATCCACTGAACCTCAGAACTTTAGAGTTTCTTCTTCATTTTGCAATTTAGCAACAAGTTTTGCTCTTAATGTCTTGATATTGTTTGGATACTTTATGGAAACATATCATTTTATACTTTTTTATCATAAATGAATATTACTGTGTAACTTCAACACTTACGATTTTGTAACAAATATGATTTATTATAAGGAATATTCCTGTGCAATGTGAGAAACAATGCCTCTGTTAACTAATGGCCAGCAATAGTACTTCCTGGGCCATAATATCCAGAAGTCATTCCAAACTTAATTTCTTTTCCCTTAAGGAAGAAAATCAACTCCCATTGAAAGTTACTAACACAGAAACACCATATTTGGTAACTGTTGATGCTGTCCTTTCCAACAGTTTTCCATATTGTGGAAAATTTGAATAATTTTTAATTTTTTTTATTGCTCTTTCAAGGAAAACCGTCGTTAAATTATCCTGAGAAATATAAAATTTTATGCTACAACAGAATTATAATCCAGCTATTAAGATAAACTTTCTGAGGCTGAGGAGATAAATAAATGGGTTAGAGAAATTTCTTTTTTTCCAGAGGACTGCTGTTCTCATCACAGCGCACACATGGCAGCTTACAACTATCTATAATGCCAGCTCCTGGGAATACTATGCTTTCTTCTGGCCTACACAGGTACTGCATGTGTCCTGGGTACACGATGCCCAGGCATATAAGCAGGCAGAACACTCATGTATATACATAAATAATGTACCTTGAAAAAAAGACACATTCTATAAATTTCTAGAAGAATTAGTAAAAATATTACAGTAAAATGTTTTTGCTTTAAATATTTCGAGGTATCTTTATGTATGCTAAGAATCACTTCATATATTTTTTTTCATTCCAATGGACACTTATACTTCAAATGTAAAATATATAGGTATTTTAATTTGAAAATAATGTTCATTATTTCCTCTTTTTGAAAATGACAGTCTTGGTTCTTATAATCAACATACTTATGCACTTTAGTTTACTATTTAAATATACATTTGTTTGCTAAAGTTGTTTTCAGTTGTTCACCTTTTATTAGACAAATACTCTGCTTATATGTATATATAGATATACATAAATACTATAGTACTTGTAATACTATGAATTCTTAAGGGCATAAAGAGCTTTTAGTCTGTTTTATCTTAGAATATACAGTGTACATATATCATATAAAGTGACTGTGTTGGAATTTAAGTGAATAGAATAGAAATCTGCGTTGCTAGGCATATAATTTGTATTTATTTTTATTGTGATTTCTTTTAATGACTTTTAAATTTTTAATATACAAAAAATTAAAATATATAAATACTCTAGATTTTTAAAACACCTTATATTTACTATATCATTCAAAGTTCAAACTTAAAAATTTGGAATATTCAAATAACGTACTTTATAAAATGATTCTGCTTTCTCCACTCCCTTTGTTAATCATTTTTTTAGTACTATTAAGTCTGTATTCTTAAAATAAAATAAATTATGTAGAAGTAAATTATGTGCTCTCCTAAGTCTCCTGTTGTTCACACACCCATTTCTTTTATTTTTTATTTAATATATGTTAGAAATTGTTCATAGAAAGCTGTGGAAAAAATCACCTCTTCATCTGAGATCAGCTTAACACTGAACTGTGTAGTTGTGTTGGTGCACTAAACAAGTTGGAGAATATAATTTCCTTCCTAAAAAGTCATTTTAAACAAAAAGTAGACTCTTAAAAACAGCAATAAACCAACCACTAAAACATGTGAAAAAAGAATGTCTCAATTCAAAGACTTCACTAATCTAAAGAGTTAGGCATAGAGAGAATTGAGTTATGATCTTGAAAGCTAAATTGTGCTTTCATTGCAGTATAAAAAGGGCAAAGAGTTAATCCTGCAGGTTGAGTAAATAAGAATGACACATGCTTACTAATGTACTCACCATATTTAAAGGAAAAAGAGTTGATCAGTTTTCTTAATTGCCAATATACTCCATTAATGAAGTTTAATTTGTGAATCAAATTGACTAATTAGAAGTCTAATTATAAGAATAGATAGTATCCTACAATATTGTCTACTATAATTATGTCAATATTTATAACATATGATAGATAAATTGAAATTCTAATTTAGAAATCTCATTCCGATGTTAAAAAATGAGGTCATTTATAGACATTTTAAATTTATATTGGATCAGAATGATACATAGATCTCAATGTAAAACATTTTCTCAGAAATATATGTTGCTAATATATAGTTGGAGCCAGAGTAGCAATAAAATAAAAATGCCACTGACTTTCCTGTCTCCTAATTTCATAACCTGCTATATTTACAAGGTAGTTTCATTGGTGTAAAGGACCTATCAGCTTGAATGAAGCTCACAAGTCTTAACACATACACACAAATTACTGGATATGGGCTTATTATTTATTTGGAGACACCCAGGATGGGATCTAGTCCCCTTCAGCTTTGAAAAGCTACCCAGATGGATGAGACACATGTTCTACTTGCATGACATTAGAGGAACAACAGAAAATACTCCACACTAGGTGCAATTGGACATCATATTTCTAGAGTAGTTGGGAACAGAGCAAAGAGCCCAGGCTCTCTCAGTTTGTCCTTCCTTTTATCAGGATACTGCATTTTTTGTAGCTCCACAGTTAACTTATGAGGACTACAAGTGGGAAACGGAAGAGAGCTGATTCCATCAGAATCCACCTAGACAAGACCAAAACACTTTTCTCTGTCCACAAGTTCCTTGTCCTGATGTTAGCATTCTTTTAGGTGCTGTGTTCGGTCTATTCTTGAAATAAATTTATGAGATTCCTGGTTCTATGGTCTCATCAGAAGCATATGTTTTCAGTTTTAAATATTTGGCTTTAAAAATTATTTTGTTATTCTTTCAAGAATCATATCACTAGTGCTTAATTATATGCCACTGTAGAAAATGTGTCAATGTATTAAAAAGGTTTGCTTTACTGAAAAAAGCAAATGAAAACATAGAACCAATATTAAATCTACATAAGAAAAACATGTACATACTATAATTATTTATACATATTTAATTATTTATACATAGTATAATATTTAGCTGTTACAAATCCAGAAGCAGTGACAAGTAGAAAAACAACAAAGAATGTAAAAATTCACAGTGGGAAAACCTTGCTTGTCTCTCAAGTACATCAGGAAATATTCAACTTCATGACTCACCAAGGAGATGAAAATTAAACACGAGACCTTGATTCATGTCACAACGTTAATATGATTCGAATAATCAGAATACCATAAGAAGAGGTTGGAAATGTTTCCTATGAAGCTTAATGGGATTGTATGTTAGCAAGACAACTCTAAATTGGAATTTGCAAGAATATTTTAAAATCCTGAAATCTGTTAATTTTAGCAAATAATTATCTTAGCTAAAATGACCTGAGAAAATAAGAACCAACATGTGAAAGGATATATATGAAAGGAAATAGTTAAAATTGCTCCCCATGACCTACTTCCTGAACTTCAAAATTCATATCCCTTCCATTTGTGTGTATGCTGGACATAATTATCTGACTCTAACAATAGAATGAAGCCAAAGTAATGGTTTGGGGTTCTGAAATTAGACTTGAGAAACTGCAACTTCCTCTCCTCTCACACCTTTTCTCTGGCAGTCTCCATGTTTGGCTCAGATGAAGCAAGTTACCAGCATCACATTGCTCATGTGTGAGGAACTGACGTTAACTTCCAGCAGACAGCCAACAACTCAAGCTCTCGGGCTAACAATTCATGAAAACTAAATACTGTTGAGAATGACTAAGAAAGCATGAATGCATCTTCTTGATGCATCACTTTGAGTGGCACTCCAATTTGCATAGTCCAAAATTTCATATCAAATTCTTGAGCTATATAAATACACAAAGGATCCATACAAAATAACACATATGTGGTACCTCAGGATGCTAATATAATGTAGGAATAGATAATTAATGAACTTGCAAATTGGTCTTGCTGTAAAAAACATTGAGAACATGCTTAAGTAATTACAAGAATTATTTGAGTTTAGGTAGAAGTACAAGCAGACACACAAACCTATGATTTGAAAACATCTGCAGGAACAATAATAATGATGACTACTGTCTGCTATAATAAAACAGCTCATTTAAAAATAGTTTTCAGGAATTTTGACTCTCATACTTTTAATAATGAGGTGATTTAAATTGCTACAGTAAAGAAAGAGAAGATGAAGTAAAGCAAACACTCTGAAGTCCAGATCAGCTCTTAGCACATATTTGGAAATGGGTAAATCTAGGGTGATACTTCTTGCATGATTTAACAAAAATTCCCAGAAGTTTTTTTAGACCACTAAAGACTCAGTGCATGCTATTTTATCTATGCCAGAACACTGCTTTGTGTTTCACATTTTAACTTTAAATTTTGTTGGCATGGACAAAGCCAAAGAGCACTTATGTCTCAATCAAGGCAACAGAAGCAGAAACAGTTACTCAAAGAACATCTCACTGTGATACGTAAGGATAAAGCACATTAATCATTAGAGAGAAATGACCCCTCCAAACCCTGAAGATAAAAGTATGTGATTGGCATCTATCTAAGAGAAGGTACTTCCAGGACACCTGCCTTGTGGTTGCTCTTCTGTAGCAGAAAGGGCACTTACCAGTGCTGATTAGTGTAATACGCCAAACCTATTTCATGTTTCAGGTACATTCAGCTTCTTTAAAGGTCTATATTATGAATCATTTTGTGCACTGTAGGCATACTATCTCAAGACTGAGAACGGGATAACACACCTTGGAGGCGATGCTTAACCTAGACAATTCATCTTTTTAATATGTCTAATAATGCAGGAGTCAGCCATAATGAATTACACAGCTTTATGCATTTGTAGAACTACAGACCAATTTGAGCATGTCATACACTCCTCGGATTATGTCCTTTCCAGCTTCTCTTCTTGGTGAATTTGGAAGTGGCATGACCTGAAGACATGCTGTGAAAACAAAGGATGCTGTGTGTAGATGTTATTAATATAAAAGCTCAAGAAGTTTCTCTTTGGATGATTGCAACCAAAAATTGATTGAATAAGGAGTGGAAAATAAAGGCAATGCATTTCAGTGTTTACTGCTTTCTATTTCCAAGTTAGGGGGTATGGATTATTTGAAGAGGCTTTGGATTGCATTTTTATTTATTTTTGGTTTTGTATTGAGATGAGGACAGGCTATGTAGTTCACACTAGCTTTGAGTTTACAATTCTCCTGCATCCACCTCCCAAGTGTTGAGGTTATGCATGCACAACGCTACTCCTAGACTCCGTACAGTACATTTAAAACTAACACAGTAAGTAGCAGAGCATAAGCACTCAATAGGCATTGACGATGGACATATGTTTTACTTATTATCAATGTGTACGTTACATACTTCGATTGTTGTACCAAATCAATTTATCGTCTTTCTCTAATACATATTTAAACATCCACAAACTGCCTGCCACCAAGTCACAAGCTAAAATTACCTCTTTACAACTGACTATATTTACCTAAAATATATAACTTAATGTGTCTCTCAACATTGTAAATTTTTTTCATACTGATTTCAAAGTTTCTGTTTATGAGAGGAGTTGATGTGTTTGTGGGGGGTTTCTTGGCATTGGTTTTGCATTCCAGCTATGTTCTTAGGACATCAGTAAGCTAAACTGCCAAATTTCATGCCTCCAGAATAACATATAACATTTGAAATATGTACCTTCTATACTATTTATGTTTCTTTGCTATCAAAGCACCCTTACTTGAAACATCGCCAGAAGCTATTTAGTGCTTCATAAAGCCTTTTCTTTTTAAGATCTCTCCCTGATAACTACTAAATAAATTAGAAAAAAGGAAAGAAGGTGCCTACTATTCTTCTTTCTACCATGCGATACAGTGAGTTGGATGAACATTCTGCACTTGGGAAAACCCCTGCTGGTTCATATGCTATCTCTCTGTATTTGTGCCAGTGCATAATACAAGCATTGCTTTTGAGAAGTATCTACTCATGGGTGTTTTATCAGTATGCATATCTAACTTTTAAACAAAGTCTATCTTTTATGATGAGACTTCATAAGTACTTTATTTTTTAGAGCTGAATCATAAATGAACCAGAGATCCAAGTTTGATATTTTCTCACATACAAGAAGATAATAGAGCTTTTGCACACCAATACCAGTCTTTTCTCTGTTTCATAAAAATCCCAGTCCAAATCATTGGTCTTGAGAGACAGAAAGGAAAGACCAACCTGGTTTGCACAGCCCAAATGCTCAAAGAGCAGGATATGGGAGGGATGCCTAGAAGTCATATAGACTTTCATGTGCAGAGAAGACACAGGTGGCTTGGAAAGAGCACAATTAGGACAGTGCACCTGGCCTCCAGTGGGAACTCATCCTATCAGTTCTACAATCTAGGCTCATAACCTTCATTTTCAAACTATAAGATATGAAGCAGGACAAGATTTTAGTCTACACTCGGACTTCTATATCACTGTATTTTCACCCTAAACTGTTTGCCTAAGTCTTTATTTTAGAAAAAGACATTGAGCAGTTCACCGTTTGGTCATCCTTTCAGGAAGTCAGATAAGCTTTGCAGAACTTCTCAACAGCCTTTTTGTGGCTGAAACTCCCTGACGGTTTCAGGTTCCTCTCAGGTTTCTGTTGGCATCCCTACAGGTTTTCCCTCCTCTCTTGGCATGGCTCTAAATTTACAGAACTCTTGGTAGGAATTTAATTGCCTAACAGATCACCTTTATGCATTCCTTTTGGCTCAGTGAAATCTGATATACACTCAGTGTGCTGATGCTTTCCCAGTATGCAATGCTTGCTGATGTGTAAGTGCAGGTCAATATCGATTATACCTCATCACTTGGATCATATTTGGCTTGCTATCTCACTGTTTAGATGAACAGAATAATGACCATTTTGTGTACCCTATGGAGGTAACAATTTATATGATTTTAACTAGCAGATAATCCAAAATTTTAAGAAAAGAGTTTTTTGATCTCACAGCACCTGATAGCAATCTGGGATTTTTCTCTTTGTAAATGATCCTAACAAAATGTCTATAAGTAACTTCAAACACCCATTGATGGTCAAGGTAAATGTCAGGCCTTACCAGAGATGTCACCAACTTGGATACACATAGCTCAGTGAGTAGGGCAGGAGTGATGACCTTTACTAGACTAGACAGTCTAGTAAAAGCAAAGGGATTTTAAGAGTTATTTGTAGTAAACAGAAACATGAAGTAGATTATACTAGCAACTTTAAGGAAAATTAGGCCCATTTCAAATTAGGAATTGAATCGAGTTTCTGATGTTTTAGCATAAAAGATTCTATGTTCTATTACATGGCATGAATTTGTTTTAAAATTTAAAATGTTTTAAAAATATTCATAGATTTTAAAATATAAAATTAGGGAGTTCGTACACTAAGAGAAGCCTGCAAAATAGCATATCTAGAGTAGAAAAAATAGAATAAAGAGCTGAACTTAGACACCCATTCTCTTCACATTCCATCTCATTGCACAAGTTATGTAGTTTGTCCTGGGAAAACAACTGTTTTGCCAAATTCAACCACAAAAGGGAAAGAATTCTTAGAAGATATTGCCTACAGAGATATTTGTAATGAACATGTAATACAAACATGGTACTTGTGCATAAAACTCTCAATATACAACTTAATATAAAAAATGTATGTGAGTGAATGAATGTGTGTGAGGGGAGGTGTGAGTGTGTGCTTCTGTAGCAGTATGCTGTTGTAGTTCACCAAGAGGAAAACTGTGGCATATTCATTTGTACAAACTCTACCAGACCTCAGCAGAGAAAATGAAGTCCTGGCAAGCACCATACTCAAAGGACAGTGGAACCCTGAGCATCTCAGCTCAGGTGTTTTTATTCTTTCAGAACTCCTCAGTTGCAGATCATAAGCAATCAAACATCCCCCACAGAAATCCAACACCTGCAGACAATACAGAGTGTCAAGGCCCATGAATCCCTTTCTCCAACAGTGCACAAAAGCATTTATTTCAAACATAACTAAAAATAAACTTCCCCAACATTTCCCCTTTTCTGCATAAGCCAATCAAAAAATTGCTTTGTATCTCTACAACACAATTTAACACTACACCAGAAAAATCATTTACAAGAAGAACAATTATGAGGATTCTAACGCACAGGACCAAATGAAACCAAGCATCTATAAAGTTTTTCACAATGTCTTTGGACAGCAGAAAAACATTACCTATGTCCAACTATCTGAAATTCACTCACAATCTACTGGGCTCCTCAATAGATCTTGGATTACTTCTCTGGCTTTGCCCTCTACAGCACACACAGTTTGTCTTCCAGGCTTCAGTTGGCTTCAGTCTACTGCTGCTGCTGTTCTTGGTGGTCTTCCCATGGTACTGGCATCTCAGAAACTGCTGGGGTCCCTTGCTGCAACTGGACTCCACCTCTCTAAGAGCGTCTCCTGAGCTCTCTTCAGGGTGGCAAGCCTCAACTTCCTTACATGACCCCTTCATTCTGTGCCTTCAACTACCAGTGAAGCTGTGCCTTTACCAGTGATTTCCCCTAGGCTCTCTTCATTGTGCCAAGCCTCAACTTCTTTACATGATCCCTTCATTTGGGCCTTCAACTACTACTGAAGCTGCACCTTCACTAATAGCCTCTCCTGGCCTCTTACAGTGTTAAGCCTCAGCTCCTTTCCAAAGACCCCTTCATGCCTTCAAAACCAGCAACCCCTGCCTGACTCTTACAGGACCAAGTTCAGCTGTCAGAACAAGATACAACCTTGGCCAGTTCTGGAAGACAGCTTCTGTGTGCTGACCCTGAGAAAACACTTCCCAGGTTTTAAGATAGAGTCTGGTTTGCTGGAAAAATAACTGGTCCTTGTCTGCAGAAAATGTTTTCCTCATGGGGTGGAGTTCTCATTACCATCACCAGTGCCTGGACTGCTTGTCTTTCTCTTAGTCCGGGTTGCATAAAAAAAAAACAAAACAAAAAACAACAACAACCACAAAACAACAACAGCAACAGCAAAACAAAACAAACAGACAAAAAAACTGGTCAGTTTAACTAAGTGGCTCTTTTTGTTCTAAACTGTGGCTTTCAAACCAGCAGGGGTCCTGGGCCAGTGGGAAGAATATCTGGCAATATCTTGGCAGTTTGGCATTCTTTCTCACCACCACTATGGAGAAGCATATGCATTTTTTCATAGATATCAAACACAATATCTTGAACATCACACATATGCAACACAGCTATCAGAAAAGTCAGTTTGTGAAACAATATGCCTCCATTCTGTGGCTCTCACCTCGGAGCTCTTTTCCTCATTTATTTATTAATTTCACAGCCTTTTCTCTTTCTAGAGGCTTATTTCTTTTCTCTCTCTCCTCTTCCTTCAGGAGCCTTCAATTAATACCCTAATCTCTATCCTTGAGCTTCTTTGAACATATTTTACCGGACTCTGTGAGGTCTGGAGTTTCTTTCTTCTTTGTCTTCACGTTGGATGTTGGGTCCCGCTTTGCAGGCACCATTTGTTGTTGTTCATTGCTGTGGTAGCTCACCAAAGAAGACAAGGTGGCATGTTCCTATGTAGCAACTCCACCAGAGCTCAGCAGAGGAAGCCACTGTCCTGGCCATCACCATATTCAATTAACAGCAGAACCTTGAGCTCTCAACTCAGGTGTTTTTATTGATTCAGAACTCCTCAGGTATTCTACTGATAGCACATGCAGATCATTAGCAATTAAACAACCCCCACAGACATCCAACACCTGCAAACAATACAAAATGCCCTAGACCTAGGCTACCCCCTCTCCCCACAGTGCATTAAACAATTTCAAACATATCTAAAAATAAACTTCCTCAACATGCTTCTGTTCTGCTTTTTCTGGATTTAGATGGGGATTACATGATTCTGCAAAATCCTTAAAGTACAGCAATGTTCTTCTTCTTTATTCCATATAATACACGGCTTAGAGTGCCGATGCACTCATCACTCAGCTTGATAATATCAATGAAAGTTAAACTTTCATTAGCTGTGCATAGAAAGCTATATTAACCGAGTATATATCTGATGTATTCGTGCTGCGCATGCATAAGTACATATGCATTAACATGTGTGTGCACATGTGTTTAAATGCTTGTGGAGGATGGAGATGGACTTTGGGAGTCCTCCTTGATTTTTAGGTTTCGGTTCAACCTATTCACTGAGGCAACGTCTCTCAGGTGAATCCAGAGCTCAACAATACCAAGAATCTGAATAGCTAGCTTGATCAGTGGATTCCTATCTCTGTTTTGGGGGCACTGTAATTACAGGTAAACCACTATACCTACCAGGCTTCTTTGTGACAGAGGCATCTGAACTCTGGTTCTCATGTTCATATGTCAAAGGCTTTAGTCACTGTGACATCTTTCCAGTTTCTAATCAAGTTTTATACTTGCTTTTAGAAGTCATACAATTGAAATATTTTGTCCTTTTCTATATCCACATGTATTTCATTTCTATAACTCTACTACATAAGTCATATTCCTTATCTCACATACAGTAAAATGAATAGATAAATGAATGAATTAATGAATAAATAAATATATGATCTACTGTTATCCCTTACTTTTATATTTCTCAAACAGTAATTTTCCCATGACACTTGCCTTTGATTTAGCATGATAAGGATGAACCTTTAAATTAGTGATCATGATTAAATCAAATTCCTACCACATTGAGGTATATCTTAGTTCTACTGTCCAATTTCCAATTTTTAAACAGATAATAGTTATTTTTTCTATGTTTCTGTCTGTGGGATCAAGTGAAATATAAAATTATAGTCTTTAAATGCTATATAGAAGTCAAAGCTTAATTAATTCATAGTTTTAGTCACTTCAGGTGCCAAGACATTAAAACAAATCAAAAGTCTTCAAAGTGAGACCAGAAAAAAAACAGTGAACTTTTCCCTTTAGGGCATAACGATTCAATACAAGGGGAAGACAGAGAAGTTACTTTCCCATCACAACACTTTCACTCCAGTCACTATTACTACTATTACCAGGTGAGTCTGGGCATATGTCTTGGTTGTTTGTCCTTGGCTCATGTGTATGCTTCCTCTTTAGTCTATCAAACAGCTTGCATGGAAATACTTCCAGGTCCCCAATCCTTTGTCTTGCCTACTTTAAAAAGGCTTCAAGCATTGATTTCTATAGAGTAAATTTTACATAACAACGAGGAACACCATCTTTGAATAGTATGAATTTGAACTTATATATAACTGCATGGTAGAACCATGTTTTATTTCAGGCTTTCTGCTAAAGTGGGAGAATGATAAGATGTCTGTCAGTTTTAGTATATTATATTGAATATTAACACTTTTTTAAGTTCTTAGATCTCCATTGAGACAATTCACTCATTGACAGCTTACATATTTTTCATATCTAGACAAGATCTCTTTCTGACCTATGTTCAGTAGTATAAAATGTAATAATTCCTGTTGCTTGAGTTGGTTATTTATATGTCTGAGAATCAATGATGCTGTATCAAGTATATAGGTAGACTCAGTTCAAAAGCGATTTAAAAAAATTAAACAAGAAACACTTACTGAGCACTTACTACATGCCAGTTACCCTGAAACCCCAGTGCCACAAAGCAGGTCATAAGCAAAGGGCTTATGTTGATTGGGAGACAGATGTGCAAAGCCATCAGTTATAACACTGGACCAGGCTGATGTTAGCATGTACTCCTTGCTTCTTAGGGATGGAGAAGGTATAACAACTCAGGAATATCAAAGTTCTAAGAAAGATATTTCAGAAATGAAGTGGTAGAATGACAGAAAGAAATTCAGCTTTTATTGAGGAGCTTCTGTGTTTGGATTGTTACCCATGTATGGCTTTTGTTTTTAACTTTATTCGTGATAAAAATATGAAGATTCATGAAGACCCAAAGCTCAGAGTTAATTTCCTATGTAGTTCCTCATGGGTCCTCTAAGTGAACTTGTTGATAATCAGTTTTCACATTATTTATAGAAGAGATATTTTACATTATGTTTTGCAGTAATTATAATAATACTTTTTCTCCTTTTATATGTGTGTGTGTGTGTGTGTGTGTGTGTGTATGTGTGTGTGTGTGTGTGAGCGCAGACTTGAAATGTGCCATGGCATGTGTGATGATCCAAGGATATCTTTTTGGTTCTCTCCTTCCGTCGTGGGTTCCAGGAATCAGACTCAGATCATCAGGCTTTCAAGACAAGATCCTTAACTCACAGTGCCATCCTGATGGTCTGAGAGAAGATGTTTTTGCATACAATTAGGGAAATAAAGTCATTAGAAAAAAATAACTTCTTTGATGTTTTGGAGTTGCTTTACAATCTAATATTGGGTGAAAAAGAAAGTATCTCCCTTTTCATCAGAATAATTAGTTGACCGTTAGAAAGAGAAATAAAAACTATGTTAGAGCTCGAAAAATCCCAAGTGTCACATTGAAGTAAACACTATAACTTGCCTCATAATTTTATTCTTAGTGTTTCATCAGTTAACCAGGTCAGGAATATTTCTATACTATTAAGAAGTTATTTTTGAATATTTTGTATCTCTACCATCACTGTATTTGTTGATTCACAAGTGTGAAAATCAAGGATAGTCTTTTGACTCCCAATAATTTTATCAAGGGAATCAATCCCTTTTTAAGGCAATTTACAGCTCCCAAAGCTTTCCTATGGCCTAGGACAGCTTCCATGGTATCCATGGGTAAATCAAGGGTGAAATGGAGTTTATATTAGATGCTGAACAATAGTTGCAGGGAGTAGGACATTTTGCAGCTTTAGATCTTTTCATATCATTTCATTCGTGCCTTGGTGGTGCTTATACACTCTTCCTACACTGTGAGTGTGTTTTCCCAGTGAGTTAGTTACAGAACCGTGAATGACTGGCATCCCAGAAACTAACATTCACAGCTATAGATTTACAGTGAATTTCTGAACATTTGGCCAGAGCATACACTGGTAGATTCATACTCACAAGCTACTCTTTGTCTCCTTCCCCTTTTGCTTTTCCAATGCCATTACCTCATTGCTAATTATAACTAGTGCATTTTTAACTCCTATCATTCTGAGTATTGTTATCTGGGTGTCATTTTTCACTACAGCTGCAATTAATTCTCAAAAGTTACCAGCCCAAAAAACTCTCATTTGAGATTTGAGGTGAAGTTTTCAGAACACAAAGGTAAAATCAGATTGCATGTGGTGATTAAAAATAAATAAGGCAATATCTTCCAGTATTATGGTTTAACTTTGTACTTTGCTACAGGGAAAGTGTATGTGAATTCTGGTATGATAGTAAAGGGCAGATTGTCAATTTCTGCAACAAGCTCTTCTTGGATGAGAAGCAGTCTCTGTCATCAATTTATTTGACTAAAGTTGTCATTTATTCATTTACTGTTTAAGTACAACACTACACTTTTGTAAAAGAAAGGAAAATACTCAGAGGGCTCTAGAAAATAATCGGCAGCAGGGTATATTAGCCCTAGACTCCCCACATGTGTGGGCTTCCTCCTTATATGCTTCAAGTGGTAAACACCTTGGGAAATTACCTTTTTCCCATAAAATATTTTTTTTCTCTGGCTCAGATACTTTTTGTGGGGCCTGATAAAAGGAACAACTGCATTCTTTGAAGTCAAAGACTGTAACCTGGTGAAATGTGTGAGAGAGACTTCACTAAGTGTGTGTCTATTAGCCATCATCTTTTAAAAAGGAACCTATACTTTTTTTGTTGAAACAACCTCAGGAATTACAATCAGGAATTACACACTCACAAAATCTTGGTTTCTCTTTTTCCCTCATGCTTTTGCTCTTCAGATGTTTTCCCATGGGGCTATAATAGCTGAAAGCTGCTGGGCATTATTCAAAGAGGAAGGTAATTAAAGGTTTTGTCTTCCTCTAAGAAACAGCACTTCATGTTAATGGCTAGGGAATTTCCTCAGATAACATCCCCTGTCAACAAACCACTAAATATTTCATGATATGCTAATAATTGTTTTAATCATAATGACACCTAGAAAAACAGATAGATGATAGATAAATAAATAGATAGATAGATAGATACATATATGATAGATGATTAATAGAAAGCAAAAAGAAGAAAGAAAGATGGAAGGTAAGAAAGGCACGAAGACCATGCGCATAATGTTTGTCGCTTTGTAGAAGGTAACATGGACTACATAATACATAGCATGTAATTATTTCAATTATCTACTTTTAGATTCTCCCAAAGAAACTGATACCCATCCATAATATTGAGGTGTGGCTCTCCGTCCTATCACATAAATGAATCATGGGAGCATATTAGAGCTGATACCACAATACAGCACACTGCAAGTTAAAAAGAAATAGTAAAGAAAAAAAAAAAAAAAGAACCCTTGCTGAAATGTGAAAAAAGGAAAAAGCTTGAAGATATCCAGGATATATCATCACCAGCATAAAATAAGATTCATCTTTTTTCTATCTCTTAGACAATTCTGTCTCTTCTCTAATTTTCTTTCTGCATGTAATTCTTTGTCACATTATTATACAGGGCAAAAAGTTTTCATAAGCTGTGTCCTAACAAATCTTGGCTGCCATTCTCCGTATATAGCTGCCACCATGCCTTCTCTCCTTCACTTTCTCACAAACTCCTTTTCAGTTTTCACATTTCGACCTATATGTGTTAAACATTGCTCTCATGGAAGCTTAAGCAGCAATTTCTTGTTCTTTAGTCTTGGCATTTGGCCTGCAAGGCATATCCCCCTGAGGGTTAGTGCTTTGTTCAGTAGAGGGAGAAGAGCTTTCTTCTACAAACCACCCTTTTCTCTGCATAGCACTGCTAGGGCAACTGGCCCATTCCTTTGGTCTACAGTGCAATACCCTTGGGTGGCTGCCACTGAGGGTTTCTCCCAAAGAGCGAGTTTCCCAGGGGGAACTGTGCCTGGGAAAGAAGCACCAACAGGGTTCCTTTTAGCTGCAAGTAGTGAGTTTTAATTTTGTTTTTAAAGACATACTGCCAAGCTGCACCTTTACCTTCCTTCTACTCTAAGGCTAAAACACTTGCAGATATACCAGAAGGTCACATTCCTTGACAATCCAGGCATCTCCAGTTACATTGGCTAGGAGAGCTGTCAGCATGATAATCTGCATGTTTACTCTGAAACAATGGCTGCCTCTAATGCAAATAGGAAACAAGTAGAGATCAGAGGCAGGCAGGTTTGCACAAACCAGAAATTCAGCTTGTCTGCATCTCCTCACTGTGATTCACTTGAAAGTTCTATAAAATTTAAACTTTGTATCACACATACATAAAATTGATCTATCTACCCACAGATTGAATAAACAAGAAAATTAAGAGAATACATATTAAAAAAATACATCTTCATATCTCTGCATTCACATCATTGCTTCCAGCTTTGCTTTTACACATTTTTTTGTGCTGTATTTCACCCTACAAATGTACATATACAAGCATACAGAGGAATGTAAATTTCATACATCACACTGTAACATCAAGCTACTTGATTTACTTTTTGATAGTTTGCTTTTAATAATTAAAAGATATATTTATATGAAACTGGTCACAGTGACACATACCAGTCATCTAGAATGTGGGAGGCAAATGCAGGAAGGTCAGAAGTTGAAGGTTATTTCCTCTAACATAATGAGTTTAAGGCCAAACTGGGTTATATAGAAACCTCCAACACATTATATATTACATATATATACATATATATACATATATATACATATATATATATACATATATATACATATATATACATATATATATATATACATATATAATGTGTGTGTGTGCTCCTTATTCTTTTATTTTATTCAAGAAAAGAGAGAATCTTTCATTCTCTTTGCTTTACTTGCATTATAACCATTATAACCATTTCATTTCCCTTTCTTTATTATTTGTCTATTGCTTCATCTACCATAATTCTAAATACCTTGAAAATAATTTAATAACTTGACTATTTGTATAGGCTGTGCAAGCTTTTGAGAAGTTCCTGTAGATTAATTTTTTGCTACTAATCCTGATGACACACATCTCTTCCTAATTTCAAAGCTACTCAATTTGTTCAAAACAAAGAAAGAACAAATATGAAGATAATAAAGATAACAAAACCCAAACTATTTTGGAATTACTTCTTTTCTGTGTGTGTGTGTGTGTGTGTGTGTGTGTGTGTGTTAGTAAAATGCAAAACCTTTAGAGAATTCTCAATGATTTAAAATGGCAATTGATGGACATTTTGTAATACAGAGATGCTAAGACGTGTCAGTCAATAATTAACAAAATATATTTATAAACAGAACTTAGTCACTTACATCAAAAGTTTTTCCATATAAACAAGGGTAGTTTGCACCTAATAAATATTTATTAAATTCCTAAAAGTCTCAGGCATAGGGTTATAAGTAGCATATAAAAAGTCATTACATTGCATTTCAAGTTTCACAGTTTAAAACTATATTGAAATTAAATTTTATGGATGTGAAATATAAATAAATCCAAATAATTTCTGGACCCAGAAGAGTAGAGTTAGATTTGAGACAGAGGATGCCATAAGATTGCAGAAGACTTGGTAAGTTTTGTAGCTCTGTATTTATTAAGCATCACACAATAAACAAAACCCCATGTGAACACCTTGTGGTGACACAGGATGTCAAAACTTGGAACCATGGAACTTCAGCCTTGTAGGGAGACCCTTGATTCTTGAATCAGGGGACATATTGGGTCCAATTCAGAGGATGAACACAGAACCTGTTAACAGAAACAATGTTATTCCATTGAATTGGATGAGATTCTCATTAAATAAAATGAGTTAGAATAAGAACATTATCAAAAAATAATTTAAAAACCCAATATATGTAAGTGTTTTCATATCTACAATTGTCCATAGACATCAGACTTCTGCCTTTCAGCCTTCAAATGCAAGCTTCTACCAGAAACAATGCAGGGAGGTTTTATGCCTTTGGCCTTTGGTTGGGCCTGAATCACAGCTCCCTCTTGTTCTGAGAATTCAAATTCATTTTGATGGAGTAGCTGCTCTTTTTCTCAGTTCTCCAACCTGCAAACTGACCTCATGGGGCTGTCAGCCCTTGATCATGTAAGATTAATAATTGTATATGAATTTTCTATTCTCTTTCTCTCTGGAGAATCAAACAGAATTATAATACACCATATTTTTCTGGACAATTTTAAAGTACATGTTTATATTAAAACATTTTTACAGAATAATATATATATAGTCATTGAATGAATGAACTATAAATGTTTCAAAATGTCCAATTTTGTGCAATTCCCATGTATATTAGGAAAATTTTCAACACCCATAATTTTCTTATAACCTATCACAGCAACAATAATTTTTTGAAATATGTCACTATATATTAATTTTACCCATTTTAGAAATGCATGTGAATTAGATAAAATAATATATTTAACATGGGTCTGGTCTTGTTTGCACAAAAATTTATGCAGATATACTGATATTGCTGGATGTGATAGTTTTTTTTTAAATCATTACATAGTTATATCATAGTTACATTACATAGATATATCATAGTTAATTTTTATCATTACATAAAATTTTGGTAGGG
Organism: Cricetomys ansorgei; assembly: GCA_026225945.1. NCBI lineage: Eukaryota > Metazoa > Chordata > Mammalia > Rodentia > Nesomyidae > Cricetomys > Cricetomys ansorgei. Next base: position 1,060,961 of record JAMJFZ010000199.1, read on the forward strand.
ACATACATTTGTTCCTGCCACTTCTAACCAACACTTGTTGTTGCTATATTTGGGTTTACTCTGTATCATGAAGCTTCTCTCTTTTGGGAGGATTCAAGATAAGAGTTTCTCTGTTGTAACTCTGGTTGTCCTGAACTCAGTCTGTAGATCAGGCTGGCCTCCAACTCATAGAGATCCACCTGCCCAACCTCCGAAGTGCTGGGATTAAAAGCATGTGCCAACCACTGCCCAGCAAGCTTCTCATTCTTTAGATCCCATGTGGCTGGGGTTCCTGGTTGGGTGTTGGATAAGCTCAGTTATCATCTGAAGATTCTGGGGTTCATGTTTGCTCTTAAAATTACTGCTGTCAGTATGAGTTCCTTGCTGGCTATAGCTGAGAGCAAATGTCAGCATTCAGAGGCTCTCTGCATTCTCTGCCATGTTGCTTCCTCCAGTTTGAAAGCAATTTGGGGCAAATTCTTTTACTTCTATCTGTGGTTTCCCAAGTCTCTGGCCTCTAAAGATAGATTTAAAGGGCTCTTTTTATTTAATGAGGCCAACAGAATTAATTTCCCTGTCTTAGTGTCATCTGATTTGTGATATTAATTATAACTGCAAATTCTTTGGCACATAAATGTTTAAAAAGTCTTAAGCGTTATAACTCACTATATATTTAAGTTCAGTACACATTCTAGATGAAGAGATTTTAAAGAGATGAGGACCAATTTAGAATTCTGACACAATATTCTCAAGTACTTTATATTTGTCTAGTGAGATGATTTCATTATAATTCCTCTTTTTGAGACTAATTTAATTGGCATTTAAAATAGTCATATTCCACTTGAAATTTATTACTCTTGTATCTTGATGAACTTAAGTTGATAGGTTACTTAGAATATTTTCATGTCATGAATAGCATTCATTAGTGGTTCCTATGTTTATAGAAAAGATCCAAGACCCTAAGTGGATACCTGAAATGTGGATAATGTCTAACTGTATACAGACTATGTTTACTCTTATATACATATTAAAATATCAGAAACCATAATATACAAGCAAAAGACCTATGAAATTAAACGGTGACCAAACAAAGAAATATGAGACAAAAATCTACCAAAACACCATTGAGTTCATTTTCTTTTGGTCATCTACTGGAAGGCATGAAGCTTGCCCTTAAGAGTGCCTTATATATCCAGACTCCAGTGGAGACAACTGGTTTCTCTTTTGCAAGTGGTTGTCAGTTGGAGATAGCAGCTTAGCTAAGGATGGGAGATTATGTCTCTCTCAGTGATGGAAACTCCATCTGCCTTGAACGTGTGCAGGCCCTGTGCATGCTGACATAGTCTCAGTACATGTGTGCATTAGTCCTGGAAGAGACTGTTTCCTCAGTGAGATTCACACCCTCTAGGTCTTAAGATATTTCTGTTTCCTTTTCTGCATAATCCCCTGAGTCCTGACATGTTTTTAACATTTTATTATACAGTTTAATTTGTAACTTTAGCCAAGTAACATATTAATAACAATATAAAGCATAGCACGATGCAATGATATTATTTGAATATTATTAAATATTTGCTTCTGTAACTTTCCATTTAGTATCTTTAAATTACAGTTGAACAAGGGCAACTGGAACTGTGGAATGTGAGGTTATGAATAAAGGGAAGACTGCCATATTCATTCCTTTTAATAACTGGTCAAGTTTTGCTATCACAATCTACTGTTTTCCTTTGTTCCTGTGTGTGGTGTCCTATGTATGTTAACATATTGTTTGTTTCCATGTGTGTGTAAAACTGTGCATGCCCATGTACACAAATGTGTGTGTTTGCACACACATGCAAAGACACTTGGAGGCCTGAACTTGATGTTGGGTGTTTTACTCAATTGCTCTCTACTTTATTATTGAGGCAGGGTCTCCTACTAATCCTGCAGTTCTGGCTAATGTACCTAGCCAGCTTGCTCTCTCTCTCTCTCTGCCTCTGAATGCAGGGATTCTAAGATGCTATCACTGCATGCCCTGGTTTTAGTTGGTGCTGTGGGGGCGCACTTCTTCCATGGAGTTATCTTTGCAGTCTGTGTATTGTTAAGTTAGATGAGTTGGAATGGCATCCTCATTTTGTTTTTCACAAAACATCTTGTACTGATTGCTGACATATTTCTGCTTTTATGAAGAGTTACATAAAACATTGCAGTACAAGGGGAGTCTTTGAAGAGAAGGAGACAATCCCAAGGGAAATAGGGGTACAGGTGGGAAGGATGAGTAAGAACAATGTCAAATGAGAGACACACACCCATATGTGAATGTGCCACAATAAAAGCTGTCGCTTTGCATGCTAACTTCACAATATTAAATAACATGAGGTCTCTGATTTAACCAGAGGCACCACACACATTGGACAATGAATACATATTTTTAAACACATACAATTTCTGTATGTTTCTAGAGGCAATTCAAGGTTCAGATTTGCTTCTTTTGTTTGTTTTTTATTCATCCTCTGTAGCTCTGGCTATCCTAGAACTCACTCTATAGAACAGATTGGCCTTAAATTCAGAGATCTGGCTATCTTTACCTCCCAAGTGCTGGGATTAAAGATGTATGCCACCACTGACCAGCTCTTTGTTATTTATTAGTATTAGAAGACAGGTATTCTTTTTCATAAAATTTCTATTATTATCTACTTTATTTGTATGTAATATCTGGTTCTTTATACTGTCTTGTTACCTATGTAATGCCAATAGAATCTGTTGAAATGTATTGTTTTTTAATTCCAATTGTAGTAATTTGTTTCATTCTATCTTGATTCAAAAAATGGATCTTTCATTTATTATGTATTTTGTTAGTTACTATTTAATTTGTATTTACTTCCTTTTGATATAGCCCAGTCTGACCTGGGATTTGTGATCTCTCTTCCTCAACCTCCTGCATCAACATGCCCAGGTCTGATTTATCAATTTTTTCTGACTTTTTATTTCATTTTATTTATAACTAGAAGCAGAACTCTGCAAGATACAATTTACAATCATAATCATGTATCAGCAATAGTGATCTCCAGCTGAAACTGAATATTTTAACTGATGGTCCAATTTTCTTCACAAATTCCATTCTTCTCTCTATTTGCACTTGTAGCATTTTCAGATTCCTCCTTAAAAAACAAATTCCATTACACTTGATATTTGAAAGTTTCATGCATGTATAACATGTATTTTGATTAGACCACCAATCCTGAATCAGCCCTACTATCCACCTCTTGCCTACAACTCTTTCCCCCAAACCATGTTCTTTAGCTTTGTTTTGAAAACCCCTGAGTTTTAGCCTGGCCCAATTGTATGATTGTGCATTTGCATCTCCTTTTATCTAAACTGACTCAGACTATTCTGCTCTTGTCTTTAGGCCAAACTCACAGACAGCTATGTTAGGTTTGAGGACTTAAGGTTTTTGTTTATTGGGTTTTTTGTTGTTGTTGTTGTTGTTTGTTTGTTTATTTGTAAAACTTTATTTCAGATTCTTATTGGTTCATATGAGTTCTCGTCTTTTTTAATCATTAGGTGTATGTGTGTCTGCATGTGTATTTGTGTATGTCTTTGTGCTTGCACGTGTTCATGTGATATGGTCACACATGTGCCACGGCACACCTGTGGAGAGGGCAGAGGACATGCTCTGTTGTTTGTTCTCATCTTCTGCTTTGGGAGACAGGATTTCTAGTTAGTCAATGCATATGCCAGGCTACCAGGCTTGTCAGTGTCCATGTATTCTCCTTTCTCTGGCTCCCACCTTGCCATAGGGGCACAGGGCTTACAGATGTGTGCCACTGGGCCTGGCTTTACACAGAGTCTGGGGATTTCCTACCAATGCTTGCACAGAAAGTGCTTTTACCCATTAATTCATTTCTCTAGCTCCCAATCTTTTTATTCCTCATGAAATTATTTTCTAAAACTTGTGGATTTTTTTTCCCTGAAATTAAATCTCATTGCAATAGTCATAACTGTGACCTTGGATTTCTTATTCTGTAGTGCACTCTGTAACAATTTTTCTTGATTCAGCAAAGTTTAGTCTCTCTCTAGACTGTGTTATTAATTTCATCTTTCTCAAATACCAATTTTATGATACATACTTGATTGAAACAACAAAATTAATCTATCCCATTCTTCTTGCCAGCTGCTTTGTATTCCCCTTCCTAATATCACTCTCCCCATTTCCCTAACGATGCATATTTCTTTAATGGAATGATTTTTAACTACCCTGTTCATGTGATCCAAGCTGATTGCTTTTCTTTGTGAAAAAGACTCATATATTTAGTTTCCCCCAGAGTCAAGCAGAAAGCTAAGCATGCAGTTAGATCAAAACAATGTATATATTGATTGATTATTTAATAAAAAATCAGCATGTTATATTATTTGACGTGTCATGTAGAAAATCAGAATATGATACCCAATATTAAAATAAAATGTCACAGATGGGGTTTGACTTCAGAAAAAAAAAGCCTGTAGAGAAATTACAGGTTGTAAAGTTTCTGTAAGGTGTGGATTAAATTAGCATTGCTCTAAATCAGTCACTGTAAGTTTAGATTGATTGTGTGGCATCAGAGTGGAGTGATAGGGGGTAGAAGGTTTGATCTCCACCTATTCTCCATCCTGCCCTTATGGATCAGAAGCTCCAATGTATGGTCAAATAGTTATTGCAAACATAAAAGTGACAAATATTTACTTTATTCCCAGAACCAAGACCAATAGGAATACAGAAAGCCTCTTCTGTCTAGATACGAACTGAAAAAGAAAGGATGGCTTTCTCCATACTTTGAGATGTTCAGTAAGAACAGCATGAATGTTCTCAGTTGTAATGCTTTCTTCATTTTTCAGGCCAAAAAAGGAAAGTATGCCTTACGTGGGAATATTATAAACTTCTAGAAATGAAAGTCTTGGCTTAAATATCAATGCTAGCATCATGTTAACTTAGCTGAGCAAAGCAAGATTCCAAAAAGAAGATGAAAAAAGAACCTGAACTATAAGGAAGATCAAGTTTTTATATAAGGAAGATCAAGTTTGTATTGGCCAGTAACATTAACTAGAAAATATAAAAGAATGTCTGTGACTGAGTAACTGCTTCTACTCCTAGCAAATATTCACATATTTTCATTGGCAGATAGTTGGATGTTTTCCCACTTTGGGTGCAATTTCAGTATGCATAAACAGATGCACTGTATATAAAATAGATTTTGAAGTGATGTGTTAGGAATAAGTGATTGTTAAATGCCTAAGGGTGAAAAGGTAGCCAAAAATATATTCCTGACACATCAGAGAAGGCACATACAATGGGGAAAACACAGTTGTGAGCTGGCATGGCTGGATTAAAGACATGATGACACATTATCTAATGAACAGTGAAGCTGAAGTCACATAAATTGAGCTTCGAAGACAGCACACATCAAATGCAAGGTGCTGTGGCTTCAGGCTTGCTTGTGTCCTCCAAAGCTTTTAGTATTGAAATCTATCCCCCAATGTGAGGCTTAAATAGTATGGTACAAAATTGATTAGAATATTTATAATGAGTAGAATCTTTGAGAGCTGTTCAGGAATAGGTAATGTTATCAAGGAATAGTACCCATATTGTCCCTGGTCACTTTGTAAAAGAAGAAGGAGCTGAAAAGGGGCACCAATACATTGTTACCATGTGATTATCTGTGATTCTTTCATATTTCGTTACCAAGAAAGGCACCAGCAGAGAATCTTGTCAATGTTGCTTCTTCAAAACTCTAAGTAAAAGTCAGCTTCCTCCCTTTGTGATTTTACTGTTGTAAGATGTCATCAGCAATAAAACTGGACTGATACATGAGCTAAGTTCTCTAAGGATTGTAGGCAAGTCAGTTATATCTTAGATCTCAGTTTATTCATTTGGAAAATCATGATATTATCATCCAACTATACAGTGTCAGTAGTATAACTATTTTTGTCACCATGTAACCCAAGCTCCATTCATACTAATCAAGTATTATTCCACTGAGCCACACTACCCATGGTATGCAAGTTTAGCAGGAGTGATATTATTGATGTTACTGTACATTTTTGTCAGCCCAGAAACTTATTTGGTGAATTACTGTGGCATTAGTGGGTAGAGATACTGACAATAGAGAAAGTCATATAAGCTTAAGGAAGCTACCTGAATGTGATCAGATGATAAAAAAGCAAAGAACAAACGTGTGATAACCAGCTGTCCAGAGAGACAAAGTAAATTTAAGGTAAAAATTGAACTAAAAAAATGATAGAAGAGATGTGAGAGGTAGGCTGGGATGTGTGTTAGAAATAGTCCACTAATGGACACACGTATGGATGACTGAAAGTAGCAAATATTCAGGGAAACTCTATGAATAACAAAGAATAATCCTGTTCTCATTCTACTATTTTTAAAGTTTAATGCAGTGATTTAGGGTTTCCACTGGCCATTTAGAGTTGTTGTTCATGTCTCCTTCTCAGCTACCTATTACAATATAAAGCATTTGTTTCATCTCTCTCTAGATATTTTACTAGTCATTTATTTATTTTATAGTTTCTTAAGTACTTACTGCATGCTAGGCATTATAACCTTAAACAATATAGATAAAAACTCGTATCCTCTAGTGCATGTCAGATATTGGTCATAATAAGAATACCAAGAATAAGCTATGGGTGTATCTCAGCAAGTACATCGGTAAATGGATTGGAAAGTAGCCTTCATTGAGGTAAACAAGTTCTAATAAAGATGAGAAAATCAGACACACAAATATATGAAAAAGGATTCCAGGAAGAGAGAATACAGAATAAGATAAGTAGTCTGGGAATCAATAGTGAGCACCTGGTCAGCCATTGTGAGGACTTGGTCATTCATTTTGCTTTAGGAAATAATAGGGAAAGTAAATGAGGGGTTTCAAGCAAAGACAGCAAACTACAACACATTATTTAACAGGATTTCTGTTGTGTTAATAATAAGTCTCTAGATATGTTATGTGGTTGTCTGACTTGGGGTTCTTGCAGAGAGCCTGTAGGCTAGAGTGTATGTGGGGGTTCTCTGACAATTTTGCTTGCTCTTGAGACTCATTTCCTCCAGCTGGGTTGCCTGATCCACTCTTGATGTGGGGACTGGTGCCTTGCTTTGTCCCATTTGTTATGCCCTGTTTGAGTGGTGACCCTGGGTGGACTGTTTTCTTCTATGGGGAAAATGAGGGTGGTGGGAAGAGTAGGGGTATGGGGAGAATATATAACAGGAGGAGAAGGAGGATGGGGAGAGCTGGGACGAATGGAGGGAATGTAGGAGGGTTGTTGATATGTATTTTCTGGAAGAAGAAAAAAAAAGTAGTTCCCAGGTGGAATAAAAGAGGGAGAGGTGCAGACTTTTTTAGAAATTATCACAACAATCTAGTAATGAGATGGTGTGTGAGATCCAAAGTAACAGCATATAAATATCTAGTCCATAAAACCTCTTGTAGTTACTTGTCTGATATGCACTTGCATATGAGGGAATGAGGTAACTCAGGGATAACTCTGGTCCATTTGGTCTGAGCACTTGGAAATATGGTAATGATTTCAAATAAGATGTGAAAGATTTCAGGTAAAACAAATTTGGGAATTCAGTAATTTGTTTGGGAAATATTAAATTTGATAAAAATTTGAAATACAAATTATGAGATAACTGATTTATTGATTTGCAATTTCAGTCCATAAGTTGGGAATTTGCAAGAGTATCCTTGAAGTTTGGGCACTATTATCTTTAGATAGTATCACAGAGGAGTGTGTCTAGATAAAGCACAGGTACTAGTGCTCAGCTGAAGTTGTATACCTATGGTGTGACTCATCAAGAGAGACAAGGAGGTTTATTCATAGGTACAAACCTTGCCAGGCCTCAGCAGAAGGAACCACCATTGTGGTAAGTGTCATACTGGACAGTGGAACGCTGAGCATCCCAGCTCAGGTGTTTTTATGTATTCAGAACTCCTCAGGCATTCTACTGATAACACATGCAGACCATTAGCAATCAAACATCACCCACATATATCCAACACCTGCAAACAATACAAAATGCCAAGACCTAGAGAGCCCCTCAACCAAGAGTACACAAAATGGTTATTTTATACATAACTACAAATAAACTGCCACAACACTCAGCTATGTGCTATTAAGAGATTTGGGAGGAAAATAAAGTTTAACAAATAAGGTACAAAGGGGAATTAGGAAGGCAAAGATAAAAATAATACTATGCAAGCTTTTTGTTTCTAGAACTAAGTGAAAGACATCCTTAGAAGTGAGGACTGATTGAACTACTACAAATACCTTGAGATGTGCAAGAAGATTACTTTAAATTAATAATAGATTTAATAAATTGCTGATTACTGATTATCTCTGCAGTTAATTTATTTTCTCTTTCTGTTGATTTTTGTTATGCAGTGCAGAAGATAGAGCCCAAGGTCTGACACATGCTCAAGATATTCTATCCCTGAGCTATTTACCAAACCTTACAATAACATTTTCAATGTATTTTTCCCATTTTATTGAATATAGATTCTTTCACGTACAATACACCCTGATAACAGTTTACCTTCCCTCTACTCCTCTCCAACTTCTCCCCATCTGGATCCATTCCAATTTTGCTCTCATTAGAAAAGAACAGTCTCTTGCTAAAAACCAAACATAACAAAGTAAAATATAATAAGATAATGCAAAAACAGTCATAAGGAAGTTGGAAAAGGCAAAAAGAGCCTCAAGAGAAAGCATTAGAATCAAAGACCCACTGGCTCAAACACTTAGGAATCCCATAAAAATATAAAACTGACAGCTATAATATATAACTAGAGGACCTGGTACAGACCTGTGGAGGTCCTATCCTTGCTGCTTCATTGTCTATGAGTTCATATGTGTCTTACTCAGTTGATTTAGAGAGTCTGAATGAATCTCCTGGTATCCTCCATTCTCTCTTCCTCATATTTTCTTTCGGCCTTTTCTTCCATAGTTTCCCCTGAGTTCTTAGCGGGAGGTTGATGGAGACACCCCTTTTAGAACTGGCTGTGTGTTCTAAGGTCTCTGTGTAATATTTTGCTGTGGGTCTCAGTATTTACTCCCATTTGCTACTGGAGAAAGCTTCTCTGATGATGGCTGAATAAGACACTGATTTATGAGTGTATATGAATATCATTAAGCATCATTTTATCACTATTTTTTAAGACAATTAGCATTTATTAGCTTTTACTTTAGGTCTCTGGGCTATCTAGTTTCTGGTTCTTGGATGCTAAAACAGTGTTGTTTATAAGTTCCATTTTGTGGAGTGTGGTTTAAGTCAAATCTGATACTTTTAATTTTTTTTTAAATTTTTTCTTTCTCATTTTTAAGAAAATGAATAAATTCCAAACTGAAATTCAGTTATTTGCTTTTTTTTTCTTTTTGAAAGCTGACAATTATAAATAGCATCTGGTTGTCATTCAGAAATCTTGAATACAACCTTCAGGAAGTTCACTGTTACAACCAGAAGATTCTGCAGAGAATACACACAAAAAAAAGGAAAATTAGTTATTATATGTGGGTTTCCTATTCTAGTTATCTTTTTTACATTTGTCAATGTTGATTAAGGTTCAGAGGTAATTGATTCATTTGGTCTAATTCAATCCCCTGTCCTAGTCCTGGAGCCCTGGAGTGTTTTGTCCTTCCTCAAATCTAGAACGCTTAATCCTGGAACTAGAAGGCTTCAGCCTCAGCTTAGATGAAAAGATATCTACAGACACTATTTAAAATGGGTTCTCTTACGAACCTAGAGAGGATTCTTGAAATAATAGGCAAGATATTCACCAGTGCTAAACAAAACCACACACAATAGTAGGCAAAGCAATTTAATTTCACATTTTTCTTTGACTCAATATAAAAGTAAAGTAGGTAATACTAAGAAAAGTGTACAAAGAAAAGGCATATAAATACCGAGATTCTCCCCAAGGTATATAAGCTTCTCTATCTTAATGCTAAATTTGGTTCAGATGTTTTTCTTTTTTTTTCTGGTTGTCCATTATGGGAAATGAATAAAGGATGGTTTTGAATTTTCAAGATTACTTATATTACTTTAAATACCTCTCTCTATGTACATGTAAGTGTAGGTACCTCTAGAGAGACACAGAGACAAAGCAGAGCTCATCAGAAGAAGCCTAGAATAGAGAGTATGTTGAACCAGAAGAGACAGAGTTCAGAAGGAGCTAGCCAAAGTGACTCAGTCAGCTGTAGGTTTGGAAGACTGTGGCTGAGGCCTTCTAGGTATGGGCTAGCAGTTTCAATATTATAGACCGTAGGAAGACTGAAGCCTTCCAGTTCAAAGATTAAGAATAGATTGTAAAGAGAATGAAAAGCTCCAAGTCTCCAGAGCTTGAGGCTAAGAACTGTTGATTTAATTAGACAAAGAATAAATGGTTTTTTGCTCCAAATCCATGGCATCAGGCATCTCAGTTACAACAATGTTTAGTCTAGAAGTGGCTTTTCCAGGGTTCAACATGTATATTCAAATTGAGGGACATGTGTACTGACAGATATTACTTTGATTTAAAAGTCAGATTCATTCTTTAATCATTTATGAATCTCCAAATTTCTATGCTTTTAGTACTTTCTTCCCCTCTAAAAATGTTATTTTTCCTCCTATGATCATCTAGTGTAAGGTTGCCTCACTTTTCAGTATTCTGTTTTCTTTCTGACATCATGACCCATTCATTAATATCTCCTGTCTTTTTCCACATCCCCAGTGTTAAGGCTGCATGTAACTCCTTTATTATTCTCTAACAGTATAAACCAATATACAGTTAGAATTCTTGTTTCTGTTTTTGTGAGAGCAATTGTGAAGGGGACATTACACTGCCCATGCCAGTGTTTTCTTTTGTATTAAGAAGTTATCAGATTTTGTAAGTTAGTTTGTAGTCAGAACACCTACAGGCAGGACAGGTTATATACTGAAAGTGTAACACTAAATAACTGGGCACAGGCAACATTTTTTTAAGTAATATTTGTAGTCATAAATATTCCCCAGTTTTTGGCATAACTGTACTAGTTCTGTTAATTTGGCATTAATTTGCAAATAAAATAATTAACATGGAAGCATCCTTCTCCAACTCAGAGAATTATAGAACTTTAATATTGTAAGAGAACCTTCATGATCAAACTCAGGGTCACTCATTTCACTACTGAGAAAGTAAGAGACAATAATGAGTTTTTTGTTCCTGGTAAATAAAAATGAAGTTTGCAGAATGGTTGGGGTAAGTGGTCCTGGACTAAAGACTATGTTACTTTGAATAAACCAGTATAATTTGTCATTTACTCTGCACCTGGCTAAAATGAGCAAAGTCAATTTGGAGGTATCTTGCTTGTAAGCATTTGTAAGATTCTAAATTTTTATTGAGAATTTTCATTTAAATTCTTAATTAAAATTTAACTAATGATGTAAAATTTAACCATGAATGTATATGAATTTAAATAAATAAAAATACCACTTTCCCCCAAAATAGAAGAAAGAATGAGAGTTAGCTGTGACTGGCCTGTGGATATCCACTAATAAGACTTGAACTTCTCCATTGCTGGTTGGGTTTTTATAGTAGTTTAAGTCCTGTTGTCCTTGTGCAGACACACAGAAGTAGACCCATCTTATCTCTTTATAGGAATGCTTGACATTTTAAAGCATACCATATTTCAATACAACCATTTTAATCATTTCACCCCTAAGACATATATATTCATGGGTGTTGTCTGAGGCATTAGTAATGTTAAGTGAAACATTAATATAGCAATGAAGTGCTGGTCCCTAACATGGCAGTAAGAACACTGTTCCTTTTACCCAGCATGTAAGCTGAGTTGACCTAGCAAAACTTCTGTAGTTGCAGCAAATAAGGGGTTTCTTTTTCTACCCTGTGCCTGCTTGAATTACAAACAACTCCTGGAAGCATCTGTTTTCACTAAATCTGACAGCCAGGAAGGATGGTCACAGTTTCAGCAGCTGTTGTTTTTTTTTTTTTTTTTTTTTTTTTCCTTTACTGAGATGAGCAGTGAGACCACAGAGCCTAGAGATCTGTTTGATTACTCAGCAGGACAGTAGAATCTATAGCAGAATGATGATAAGAAGCGTAAAGAGAGAGAGGAAGGCATGTGGCAAGCAAACATTGAAAAGACACAGCTCAATAAGCAGGATCCAAAAATAAAGTCTGTCCTAATGACAGGCTGACCAGAGAGAAGATTACTGGTGTAAAACAGCTGAAGTTGAGGACTGATTTTTTATGAAGGCACTAAATGTAGAGATTATGCCACTGAGATACAGACATCCTTATTTTCAAGGCTGATTCATGTGTTATTGATAATGAAGCTAGTAAATGACCCCCTTTGTTTGAAAAGTTTAATAAGTTACAAAGGAAGAGAGATTTGACCCAAATGTTTTAAAGAGAGTACATGTTCAAAAAGTGGTAAAGAAGACAATTTTCAAACCTGGGTGTAAAAATCCAATCAAGAGGTAGAGAATAAGCAAAGTAGAACTGAAAGTAGACCTAGAAAGGATATGAACAAAAGGAAGATGTCAAAGTCATCAAAAACTACAGCCAATGTCATGCTACAGAAAGAAAAAAGGAAGAGGAGGAGGAGGAGGAGGAGGAGGAGGAGGGAGGAGGAGGAGGAGGAGGAGGAGGAGGAGGAGAAGGAAAGAGGGGTGGTCTTTGCAGGTGCCCAGCAGAGAAGCAAACCACTTGAAGAGATAAGAATGAAAATCCAGTTCGGACTGTCCTCATCAACCTTGGGGAGTCTAATACCAGGTAGTTTGTTTCCAACTTACTTAAGGCCAATATAATTTGGAAAAAAGTGCCCTGGTGTAATGCAATACATCTTTCAAGGAAGAATAATTACATTGAAACTCAACTCTGGGTAGATGTCAATTCCTCTAAGAAGATAGATTCTACAGACAGGCTACCTCTCTGGTCCTGGTTGTGAACACTTTGGGAGGTCCTAGCTGTCAGGGTCATTTAGAATACCAGTCACTTCCAGTCCTGGTTGTAGGAGCTTGATATGGCCTGGCCCAATAGACAACGCAGATCACTGGGCTACTAATCACTTCCAGTTCTAAGGTTTCTGGATGGAAAAACAGGTGTTTCATCTTTCTCATTGGAAACACAATCCTGTATGGTTAACATTCATGTTTTCTCTGGATATCTGTGGGCCCAAGAAATTTCATGCTATTCTTCCAGCAGAAGAGGATGAGGAGGGGGAGGAGGGGAAAGGAAGAGGAGAAGAAGGAAGAGGAGGAGGAGGAGAAGTCAGCACTGAAATCCAACCATTTTTATCACTGTAAAGCATATGAATAACAATCAACAAAATATCAGAGCTAAAGACCTACTTAGGAATCCTCAGTAGCAAACTACAAAATCTGCTTCTGGGCCACACTAACATTCTAAGACAGAGCCAAACAGTATTCTTTTGTATAGAAAAGAAGAGAAACTCAAATAGAGACGAGAGGCCAGCAATTAAAATGGAAAGATGATCAGCAAAATGCCTTCTCCTGAAGATGCAACAGGGAGTGCACAGAGACCTTTTACTGAGCAATGTTATTCCAACACATCTATTACGTAAATAATCCTATTTATAAACACTTTTATATAGAGCAACTTGTAGACATGGCAGCTAGAGTGAACCAGGATTAGGTCTCTTTTGTTGCTGTAATGGAATTGCCTGAGGACTGAGTGAACTATTTACAAAGAATCCCCAGCAGTTAATTTCCCACAGTTCTAAAGACTGGGATGTCCAACATCAAGGCTGAAGCAGATGGCTGTCTGATGAAAGCTTGGTTCCTGCTTCTTATATAGATTTCTTTTTGCCTTTTCCTCATCTAGCAGAAATGGCTATGAACTGCTCTGGGGTCTCTAGTGGCCCATTTATTAGGGCTCAGACTGCATGTTCTAAGTATTTCCCAGAGGCCCTCTATTCAAGTGTCACATTGGAATTTCATTTCCACCTACAAAATCTGTGTGTTGAGAAGTGGATTATATCATGGTATTCTAGTCTAGTTCCCTTGTTATTTTATTTTCCACATATGCAGAATTATTAATTTCTTCCCAACAGTGCTCCAAGCCTTAACTTATTCAGTCACCAACTCTAAAGTCCAACATTTTATATTTAAGTCAAATGTAGTGAGGCTCAAGATATGATACATCCTGACACAAATTCTCCCCCAGATACAAACCTGAGAAGCCAAACATGCTCTATGCTTCAGTGGAGCTACCAACATGGAAAAGAAATCCTGTCCCAAAAGGAAGAAATGGCAACGATGAAAGCATGATAGGTCCCAAGAAATCTAAAACAGAGTAAGGGAAATTCCATTTGACATTAAAGTTTAAGAAACCTGATTGTTACGGTTAGCTTTAACTGTCAACATGACACAGTCAAAATTTATCTGAGAGGAACGCCTAGACTGAGGAACTAGCTAGATCAGCTTGATCTGTGAGCATGTCTGTGAGGGATTATATTGGTTATTACCAAACACAGGATTGCCTAGCAAATTGTAGCCATAAGGATACATACTCAGGTGCTTCTGGGTTACAGAAGAAAGATAGATACCTGTAAGGGAGCCAGAGTGTGAGCCAGCAGGAAGACATCTTCCGTGTTTCTGTCTTAAGTTCTTTCCTTCAATGATCTATTATGACCCAGAAGCATAAGGGAAAGAAAACTTTTCCTCTCCAGGATCAGAGCATTTTGTCATAGCCATAGAATGAGACTAAAGCAATTATCTTTCAAATGCTAAATATGCTCTGTCTTTCTGGGGACTCCATGACAAGGACACGAATTTCCCCATGCACTTGAAACGAAGGTAGCCCAGTGTTTAACCATTCTGTAACCTGGACAGAGACACTGGGTCCCAAGATTAAGAAGCAGTCTTGGCATGCATGAATTACATGTGAGTCATTCTACTATCTTGAATGATAGACCCTGCACCTCTTCATATGTATGTCTCATCTCTTTATCAAACATGAATTACAACATGTGTTTTACAGTGTCTTTGGAAAGGTTTTTTTCATTATTTTCAATAATGACAGACAGAAAATTGCCTACATCTTTATTACTTGTTCTTTATTGCTTACCAATTTCATCTTTAAGTTAATTTTTCTCCTGGCATTGGCTATAAGTATTCAAGAGCAAGCAGCTGACTCCTTTAATATTTTGCTATGAGATCTCCTTGTCTAATATGTAGTTTAAGCACTCACAAGTTGTACTTTGCACATAACACTAGGATCACAACACCCTTCAGTCTACTTCCTGACTGCTTTATGATAGGACAACCTTTCCTTTGCTACTCAATAACGCAGCCTTTACAACTTGTAAATGATGTCTCAGCAGATGGGCCTTATTATGTTCAAGTTATATTCGTGTGCTCTGAAGAACATAGGGATCCTTTCTGCTGATCTTTCCTTCTAAGTCCTCAGCAGTATTGTTCTTAATGTCTTGCTCACAAAGTAATAGCTTTTTATGAAATGAGCCTACAAACTCCTCCAGCCTCTACCCATTACACAAATCTTAGGACGCTTCCATAATTCCATGTACTACATAAAGGAACAACTCCACTTCTCAGTACCCACGTACTAAGAACAGCATGGATGGCATAGCTAAAAGATAGTGCACTAGCCAGCTTTTTGTCATTGTAACCAAATAGCCAACCAGACAATTTAAAGGTTTTTGGTTTCTCTTTAGTACACAATCTTTGTGTCTGTTGACTCTACCCAAGGTGAGTGAGGGGCATATGAAAGAAGATGTTGTTTACTTCATGGAGGCTGTGAAGCATAGAAAAAGGAAACCCAGAGCGAGGGATAATATTAATATGTCACTGACTGATTCTCCTGAGCTGCCTTCTGCTTCCTTAAGTTTCCACGCCTCTCCAAATAGTGTCATCAACTTGGAACCAAGCTGAGTCTGTAGGGAGCATTTATATACAAACCACGACAAATAGATACTCATTTCTCACAGTTCTGGAGGTCAGTAATTCCAAGGTCAATATATGTGCAGAAAAAAAGTTTCTGGTTGGGGAAGGGAGGAGGTCTGTCTCTGCTTCATAGAAAGTTAGCTTTAACTTCATGCTTTTTGGCATGTAAGTATACACTGCTAAAGGGCCTGTAAAGATCCCTGAAGCACCATTTGTAAGGATATAATTTCCTATATGTCACTCCCCACAGCCTTCACCTTGAAATATTACCTTGGATATTACTTTGCAGGTTTGGGTTTTGGATGGGAAAGTAAACATCGCATTTATGGTGGCTTCTGATTCTTACTCAGTAACATTGTGAAGACCCTGAGGCAAGCATTTCCACATGAATTTCTAAGTATAAAATTAAGTTTTACTAACTAGAGTTTTTCTTATGTAGTGTTCTAGTTAAAATTTAAATGAAGTATTTTCTTTTTAAAAGAGTTATTATTTTATCTTCAGTGTGGGTCACAGTGACCCTAACTATTTTTTCTTTTTAGAACAAAAGAGTGTTCAGTGCCAAGTATGGAAACTTGTAGAAGTTTTTTACTGTTCTGTATTTGGGAGAACATGATTATAGAGGAATTCCCAAGACAAAGAAAGGTTTTAAAACTCAATTGCCACTATTGCAAATATTACTGTACGCATTCTGAGGAGAAAGACACAGCTTGCATTTTATGAGGTTTTGACACTTGCTTGACATAATTCAATTTGTTGGTAAATTAGATTGATAAACTACATGAACTAATTTTATTCACTATTCAAAGTTTTACAATTCTGATTATAAAAATATTATCCAAATGTCATCTTGTTTTTACAGGAAAGCAAATAAAATAGAAAAAAATGCTTTCATTAGTGAAAAAATGAAAAAAAAACTCATATTGGTGTGGCAATGGAAAAATAAAAATTTGATAGTATTGATGTTGAAGAATTAGGTATGTTCAATTTACATGGACATATTTCAAGACAGGACTGTAAATTGAGGCCTAGCAATAAAGCATTTTGAAATATAATTAGAAGAACTTTGTACACATAAGATATGTAGCTCATTATGTAAGAAATGCATTCCAAAATGTTGCTGATATTAAATAACATATTTTTATGAGTAGTGCAAAATGTTCAAAGGATAGAGCATCTGGCAGGAAGGGGAAATTCAATGAGCTTACAATAATTTCAAAGTAACTATCTAAAGTGCTATTTACAAATTTATGTTTTGGTTTTCAATGAGCTGATAAGGATATATTGACATTTACATTTTTAAAAATTGTTATCTTATATTTTAGTAAAATAAAAATGCAGATTTTTGTCTTTAAAAAAATGAAATACTCAGATAAGGCTTTATAATGAATAAGAGCTGCCAGATGCATTTTTCAAGGTTCTGATTACAATAAAAGTTTTCTGAGGCAATGTACAATTACTTATTTAACAGATTCAGCTTCTTTTCCCTTTTCTCTTCTGTACATACCATTATTCCCAGTATTTAGAAAGCAGTGGTAGCACATACCTTCAATCTCGGTATTCAGAAGGGAGTGCTGGTCCATGCCTTTAATTCCTAAAATGGAAAGAGAATGTGGAACCAGACATAGGAAGCAAAGCACAGAAAGAGTCAGTGTCACACCAGAATTGATAACTTAGAAGAGTCAGTGAATGACAGGTGAAGTGACTAATCGGAGGAAGAGTTAGCAAATTGACTCAGAGTGAAGACAAGCCCAACTCTCAAGATGGAAAGGCGGGCTTTAGCTCAGAGTGGAGTCAGTTGCAGCAGTCAGTTTCAGCTGTGAGTTACAGGAGGCAGTGGGAGTTCAGCAGTTTGAAGTATGCAGGCTGGGGAAGAGACACAGAGACAGAGAGGCAGCTCAGCAGAAGTCAGTATTGGAAGGATAGAGTGAGTCAATTTGAAGCCATGAAGAGCAGTTCATTCTGAGGCAGAACATCAGCAAGAATCTGTCAGAGTTAGAAGAGTTTGGTTAGAAACAGTCAGCAGGCTCTGAAGGTCAGTTTGAGCCAGCAGCTTGGAGGAGAGTTTAAGTCAGATCAATGATTGAGTTGTGTTGAACCAGAAGAGTCAGAGTTCAGAAAGACTAGTCAGAGTGGCTCAGTCAGCAGTAAGTTTCAAAGACTGACTAGATTGTACAGAGTTTTAAATTTTCTAAATTATATGGAGGTATAGGCTGTGGTCTTCTAGATATCTTGTATCTCTAAGAGCACACTGTGAGCCAGGTGGTGGTGGCATATGTCTTTAATCTCAGCATTTGGGAGGCATAGGCAGGTGGATCTCTGTAAGTTTGAGGCCAGCCTGGCCTACAGAGTGAGTTCCAGGACAGCCAGAGTTACAGAGTTACAACAGAGAAACACTGTCTCAAAAAAAAAAAAATAAAAAAGATAAGCACACACACACACACACACACACACACATGCACAGACTCACATATTTTCTGGATTTGAACATACTTACTTCATTTAAAAAGATCCCACTGTCACTGGGAAGAAATCTAAATCTACTGGTGAGGCAATCCATATATGTGTGATATATCACTGGCAGTCTTTCGATTTATTATAGTTGTCCCCTATGGGAGCCATAGACCATCTTATAACATAGGCTGAGCACCATGTATCCTTGTAGACATCACTAAATTCTCTCCTCTAGAGAAATGATGCAAATTTTATATTGCCTTTGTTTGTCTGTGGACACATGACTATATTCTTTCCAAAGACCTATGAAAGAGTGAATTTTGTAAAGTATAAGTAAATTATTACAAATTTGGAAAAATGAAAAATTGTCCCTATCTTTAAACCTGGTTTAAATGAGATTCTAATGTAATTTCTATTTTACACATACACGAAGACATACATACATACATACATACACACACACACACACACACACACACACACACACACATTATTATGCTGGAATGAAATTTTATAATATAACTTTTATTTTATGCTGAGTTTGTAAGGATTATCTAGATGAACACAACTGATAGGTTACTGACTGCAAAGGAGATTTACTAGATTGACTTCACAATACGTGCTGAGTATTCCAACAGTTGGTGAGGCTGAATGCCTTGAAAGTCTCAATCTGGCTCAAAGGTTTAGCGTATTCTTAGAGAGCCCTCGTTGTCGTTCTACATTGGCAAGCCACAGTCTAGGTTCAAAGTGATTAAAAGATGATGACAGTATCAGAGGCAACTATTAAGTGGATCTGCTTACTTGCAAGAAGTGAAGGTGGGTTGTCAAATGTATCACTGCTTTTCTCTCTGACATCTTAATATTTGGACCTCCACAAGAAGATGATTTGATTTGAATTGTTTTCTTTTTTTTCATTCAGCAAATCTCTCCTAGCGGTATTCTCACAGAGCTGACCAGAAACTTGTCTCTTAATTGATCCCAGACCAGACTAAGTTTAAAATCAAGATTAATAAATAAACATATATGATGATATATCTTTAATCCAAATGGTGGTGGAAAATAAAGTAGGAAACTATCTCATAGTAAGTACTGGCTTTGAGCATAAAATAGCACTAGATACTTTGTCAATTAAAAACACTTGTACAGACTCTCATACAGTTACAGAAAATACCAACACTGAAAACAAGTCTTCATCCAGAGAAGAATCCTGGAAATTATATGTGGCGTATCATTAGCCAATACTAAAATATTTTATTTGATGTAACTATTACATAAAAAAATTGTACATGCCACTTTGGTACAATGAGATTATAAGAAAAAAAAATATAAAATCTTTCATATTGAAACTCAATCCACAGTGCAAAGTACTAAGTTTTGGGCCCTTTGCAATTTAAGAATTAATAAGGTGATAAAGTTATAAAAGCACTACAATCCATCAAGAGAAGGATTGTATAAGATGGCACAGTCAGTACTTAACTTCCCGTGCTCCTGTTTCTCCCGTAATGTGAGGATGCAGCATCTGTCATTGCCAAGTTCTTATCTTAAGATGCCATCTTGGAAGTGGAGAAAATCATCACACCTGCCTGTGACATCACCTTAGATGTTCCAGCTGCCAAGACACTGAGAGATAAATCTATAATTTTCACGTTTCCCAATTTTCCTCTTCTTAATAACAATACAATGGAAAGAATCTCTGGCCGTTCGTTCTGAAAAGGGGAGATTATTTTATTGTCTGTATGGTAGCCAAAAGTGCCCTTCAGAAGTAAAGGGAAACAGAAGAGGTTAACAGTACTCAATCTAAGGATCTCCTGCTGTGTCTGAGCATTTCTAGGGAGTAAACTGTTAATCACCAATGTCTATTGTTCATCCATAGCATTCTTAAATAAGGTACATTTCACTCTCGGTTGAAATTTTCCATTTATATTTTCTCTATCACAGTCATTTTCTGTCTTTTTGCCTATTTACATATTTGTTCAATACCTAGGCTTGATGCTTTTGATAATTTTCCTTCTTATGTCTGCTGTATGATTTCACTAAACCATTAGTATTATATAGAATTGAACTTTGAAAGAGAAATAAGTTATATGTATACCAAGAAGATTCATTCTTCAGTCAGTCTTCCTGTGTGTGTATGGGAGTCTTGGATGCAGAGCCTTAATCAATAATTAAGGTGGGATTGGTTATACTGAAGTTAACCTCAAACTTAATTCCCTAGAGTATCCCTAGATTCTTGCCTACATCACGATGTTCAAATGACTTTAGAACTGGATCAGAACTTCAGATTTGAGCTTGGGAAGTCTTTAAACCCCTTTCAAGCTTCATAGGTGAGGTAGGAGCTTTCAGACCTGTGGGAAGTACTTCTCTACTGATACAGTTGGACTGTCAATGTTGAGGGCTGGTTAGGATTCCACCTCTAACTTGAAGAATTTGCCTAACTGTTCCCCTTTTACCAGGCTTGGAGTCAGGGGGGCCTATATACCTAGAGGGATCTCTCTGAGCTGTTAGGTTTCACTTAATTCTTTCCTCAATTCTGAAGTACTGCTCACTTACTCCTCAAGTAAATCTTACTCAGTGGTCCTTCCCATAGCTTGGCAACTTAGAGGAAAGTTGTTGAAATACTCTAGGAGTTGAATCCTGTCCCTCAATCTTATTCCTCAACTGTACAGAATCCAAAATAGCATTTCATTCATCCCTCAGCTCTTTGTTTCTGCTCTAACTCTAATGTATGAAAACAAACATAGAACATAGAAGAAAAGATGGAAATTGGACGCGTACTAAGCTAGTGGTCTTACCAGCTTAGAACACCTTACTTTTCTAAATCTTACTTTCCTCTTCATTATGGCTACTTTTCTCTTCTCTCACTGAACAGCTATGGAGGTCATAGGGGTGTTTATACTGTTTATAATATGGTTTTTTTTAATCTGATTATTTTCCTATCATCATTGTGAATTTCTGTTATTTGACTTGTTCTCATTATTAGATCAAGTGTAATATTTTAAGCAACTTTTTATACCATAAAATAAGGTGAAGCCTAATGTGTATATTTTAAAGATACACTAACCTTATATTCATTTTCTCTGTATCTCTGTATTGTGTTATTTATTTTTTTTAGGTTTGAAGTTAACTTCTTATTAGGATGTTTATATATTTCTGTTTCCACAGAATTTATTTCTAAATTTAAAAATATTTGAAGTTATTTCTTCAATTGAATATAAACATATGCTAACTATTCTAATCAGAAATGAATAGAGAGCTCTCAGATTCAATTAGTGGTAAGGGCTTCAAGTTAGAAGAGTATTTTCATGATTTTATTTTGGCTTATAAGATTATAGGATTTATGTACTGTGAACTGGCAATGCCTATCCCTTCTACCTTTTCTCTCTTATTATCTTTTAATGTCCTTAAATCACACTTCAGAAGAACTTTCAAGTGTTTCCTTATACTGGGTCTTTACCAAAATCTCCCCTCATTTTGGTAGAAGGTCAACTAATACTGACCTTATTCAGTTCTTGATTTATGACTTCTCACCCTGTCTTTATCCAGCCATTACTACAGCATAATCACAATTCGATAATCACATAAATGTTTTCTTTCAAGAGTGCATATTCTTTTCTTCAGTGTCAACATTCCTTGACACTGATCATCATTCATTGCTTGTCATCCCAAGGCATAGTGTTTTCCAGAACAAGCTTTCTGTTTACAATATTTGGGAGAATTTTCTTCTTTCTGAATCCACCTAAATAACTAAATAATTGTTTTATTTTGTTCTTTATACTAATTCTTTGAGATGATCTATTCTTGTGCTAGTATTTTCTCATGTTTTGTCACAGTACTAGCAGACAATTTCTCAAACACAGAACTTCCCAGATGCTGCACATATTCCTTGGGAGAACTGCCCCAAGAAAGGAGTTTCATATTTTCATAATAATAAAAGAGAAAAAGAAATGATTTCTCCAGATATTTTGAGTGCCTTAGAAGTATAAATTACTCAATCATTTAACTAATAACACACAACTTACAGTATTATGTCATAAACCAAGTTATAATTTACATTTCAAAGCTGTTTCACTTTTATTTTGGAATATGTAAAATTTTATGTGAAGAGAACTTATTGAAGATCTATCTGTGCCTACTTATCCCAGAATATTAAGAAAAAAAAATCAGAGATTTAGTTTTTTTTCTCTTTCTCTTCTGTCTCTGCCCCCTGATGAGTGTTTTTCCTGGCTATGGTCTATTAAAACTATTTTCAGGACACTACATATACTAATTACTACTTTTATTACACAAATCATGAGCCTCAAAAGTTCTAAGTTTAAAATTATTTGCATTTGTACATTGTACTCAACTTTTTTTCCAGAAATGTGGGACCCATGTCTTTTTGTGCAAACAAATTTCAAGCTCTTCTTGTCTGAGCCTATGCATCAAAAATTAATGTATTATGGACAGAAGGGGTAGAATGAACAAATGACCCCTAAATCCTTACAAGCATAAGCAACTGTATTTGCTTTTCTTCTATTCTAACTCAAACATTTTAAATCTCTAAGCTTGTAAACCTGGAGATTTTTGTTCTGAAGGGATCATAAAGTTGCTTATTTTAAAGGGAGAGAAAGGCCTAGGCAGATCTTGCAGATACAAGTGGATTCGATACTTACATGTCAATATTTTAGTAAGAGAGAAGAGAACTTCCTGTTGCAAATTGGATGATATAAAATGCAGAAGCAAGGTGTAGCAGGCAAAAGCTCTCTGCACAGTTGGGGAAGTAACTCTTTGCAACGCTTTATGATGTCTATGCTGATTTAGTTGTGCCCCAGGGCAAAGAGTGATTATTATTATTACTGTTTGAGTTTCTGCATGTATCTGCATGTGCAAAATGATTAACAATAAAGATCCCCCCTACCTCTGAGTACATACTTAACTAATACCTTGCTGGTAGTAACTTGCTCTTTTCTTTAAGCGAAGATTATTCCAAATAAAATCTTGTATTTGGGAAAAGGTTACAAATGAGCAGTGGCATTCACAATGTTTAAAATTGCCATGTATGTGTGTCAATTGCCCGTTAAATTAGGAATGCCATGCTCTTGCTTTGATATGCTTTGACATCTTTCTCCTACAGGAATGGTGAAGGACAGCGCTATGTTACAGTTTAAATAATAAATGTCCCCAAAAGGGGTACTTTGAAGGCTAGTCTAACAGTTGATAGCACTACAGAGATGTAGGAAAATTTAGGAGCTGGAGCCTAGAGAAAAAGAGTAATAGATCACTCACTATGCAGCATCCACTTTTGGGAAATATCAGAATTCGGATTTACCTTCTTTTTTTCTCAGTGACTGAGATGAGCACCTTCTGGCTTAAACAAAGCCCCAAAGGGAAAGAACCAAGTGCCAATGGTTTGAGACCCCTGAAACAGTGTCCCAAAATAAACCTTTTGTCTTTCAAGTGATTTACTTTCAGATATATTGTCGCAGTCTTGGAAAACCAACTGTTAACAATATATGAAGGGAAAACACAAAGCGCAAGTGGTGGTTGAAAAGCTTGGAGTTCTTACTATTTCATTAGTAATGTACATAGCACAATATACTCTCCAAAGTTAAACACTGCACGGAATTTACCATATATGATTGAGAAGGTAAAAATATAACAGAGTATAAGGATTTTGTTATGAATAAAAATGCACAGGGTGAAAACATCTCCCCTATTAGGTATTAAAGATGTGCATGGATGTGTCCAATGAAGAATGGTTTGCAATTAGTTGCCAATTTAAAGCACATTTTTTTGGCGACAGCAAAAGGGAAAAGTGCGTGGTAGTTGCTGTAAAGAAGATAGACTACCAACTTCTTTGCATCCATGATGTAGAATCACTACCTTCCCAAATAATCCAAATGGGAAGACAGTGAATGTCCAGTTTGCAAATGATTCTGCTCCAGCTTTCCTACTATAGTTGAGGGGTTTATTGCTCAGATGGAACTAAATAAAAGGTAAAAGTTACAGGGAACTTTTGTTTTCTTAATAGCTTGAGAGATCTGAAAACAGGACTCACTTATGATTAGTATGGTCCTCTCTGTAATCGGTGCTCTGAAACTCTGAAGTGCTCTGTGAAAAAAAGAGAAAGGAATAAATTGGTTTTTTTTTTTCAGGAAAATTCTAACATTTTTATGTTGAGTTCTTACCTTTTACATCTAGAAATCCTATAATTAACTCATTATGCCTCATATTTCTAAATTACTGTAAACTGAGCAGTTGCACATGAGCCTACATTTATAGCACACATGAAATTAAGATATACATCTGAGTTACTTCTAGTCATATTGACTGTAATATCTTCATCTTTCATGGCATTTGGGAAACATTCCCATGTTAATAATGATGATATTAGGTAACTTACCTTAGACTGAAATCTGAGTTGTGAATATGAGACTTCATCATTACATGTAAAGTGAGTTAGCATAGATTCAACATTCAAAAAAGGAGTGTAAATATAAAGGAATCATCACATTGCACATAAGACACTGATGTTATAATTTTACAAATATCTATTAACTATTAGATGCACATGATTTTCCTCTCCGAATAGTTTTCTTTGCCTGTTCATATGTAGGAAAGAGGTGGAGGGAAAAGAGATGACGACAGATGGAGGATAAAGTTAATAGTAGAAAGTAGAAGCAGAAGAAAAAGGAAAACATGAGAACTGAGTCCTAGAAAAGCCTCAACATAATTTATTTAGTATAATTATTTAATTTCCTATGTCATACTTTAGGATTATTTTAGGTAACTATGAACTAACTATATTTCTTTGCAAATAAACTGGAAAACCATCATAGGGCAACCAATGACACACAAAAATAAGAACACAGCATTCCCTTTCGGTAGGATTTTACTGAGTGGATTGCTCAGTGAGTTGTAAAGGTTGACAGGTGTTCGGTCTTCTCTGAGCTTTTATGAGGGTAAAAACAAGGACAGAAGTGTACTCTTCTGAGTTTTACTGAGAAATCCATTACCTGAAAGAAAGCTTTCCAAGTGTCACATATTTCATGTTAAGACTTCCCTCGTTTATTGAAAAAAAATGTATTTATGAGTGTGTGTGTGTGTTTGTGTGTGTGTGTGTTTGTGTGTGTGTGAGTGTGTGTGTGTGAGTGTGTGTGTGAGTGTGAGTGTGTGTGTTTGTGTGTGTGTGAGTGTGTGTGTGTTTGTGTGTGTGTGTTTGTGTGTGTGTGTGTGTGTGTGTGTGTGTTTGTGTGTGTTTGTGTGTGTGTGTGTGTGTGTGTGTGTGAGTGTGTGTGTTTGTGTGTGTGTGAGTGTGTGTGTGTGTGAGTGTGTGAGTGTGTGTGTGTGTATGTAAGACAGAGAAAGACAGAGAGAAACAGAGTATAGATAAGATGGTCAAATCTAGGAAGAAAAATTAATTTTCTTCTTCTACCATGTAGGTCCTAGGAATAGAACTCAGATCATTAGAATTGCAGCAAGGTCCCTTACCCACTGGGCCATCTAACTGGTCCATTCTGCCTTTTTAAAAATAATTTTATCAGGATATTTCTTAATCTAGATTTCTGAAAAAAATTGTATTACATATAAATATACTATCTATGTATTATGTTTTTAGAGGCATTAGTGAGAGCCATCAGGCAAAACTTGCTTTATGTGGGTTAGGAAAATAGATCAGGATAATAGCAACTTGAATATTACTCTGAAATTTATTAAAATGTTATTCCTTACAAGAGCACAGAGAGAATCACCTTAAAATTGACAACCAGGGTTTGTTGAAAAAGCATAATGATTGCTCACTAATCACACTGAGATAAAAGTGGATTTGTATATAGCTCAGTGGTAGAGGGCTGGGCTCTGAGTTTGATTGCCCAATGCTGTAAGGAACCAAAATGGAAAGAGATGATGATTCATAACTCTGGATATGTCATATCCATTGTGTCTTGCTTATTTTCCTTTGTTGTAAAAATACTTGGCAAAAGCAGTTTAAGGGAAAAAGAGCTTATTTTACTTCACAGTCCCAGGGTTCAATCTGTTAAGACAGGGGAAGTTCGGGCAGTAGAAGCTTAGGGACCCTGGTTATACTGTGTCCACAATCAGAAAGTAGAGAACAATGAATGCTATGTTTAGCTAGCATTCTCCTTTTGATGTAGTCCAATTCCCAGGCTCAGAGGTTAATGACAGGTCTTCCTAGGGAAATTATCCTAATAAGATCATCATCTGCAGGCATACCCAGAGGCCAATCTCCCAGGTGACTCTAGATCATATCAAGTTGATAATGAATTCTATATCACATGCAGTGAAACCTGAAAACACTTAACAAATATTCTTTATCTATCATAGATGTATCTATGTATTTGCATCTATCTATTGACTAACTGATCAATCATTCCACCTACCTGGAGCTATCCGTCACTTCTCTGTCACTCACCTATCATCTAATCCTGATGGTTGATGGGAATTGGAGACAAAATTAGAGTAAAAAAATGCTTCACTTCTTGCATTTTCTTTCTCATAAATTAAACAATTTTACATGAGTAGAATAGTTTTATTCTTGGACTATGATTATAAAAAGCACAGGAAAGCATATGATATGAGTTGAAGAAACTGGTTTAGAGGATAGAGATGAGTATGTCTAGGATACTGTGATAACTATAGCTGAATTGTAATTAATAGCTGGCAATGCTATTTAAGAATATATTCTGTCAAAGAAAGGTGTGCTATTGTATACAGTAAAATAGATAAAAGGATACCAAGGATTGAAGAACGTACTGGCTCTTGGGTACAATCTGTTTCTGATATATTATTTTTAAATGTTTAAGAAAGTATTTTATCTCATAATTAATGCCGGATTACAAGGAAACGGAAAGAATAGGAGAATGTTAGAAATTTTGGATAGATGACATTGATGGTACTAACATTTATACAGAAAAAAATTCAGCTCACTGACCTTCTGTTCTTCCAAACAATAAAAGGTTATTATCTTGGAAGACTGGCTCTTTTGGGCTCCTTACAGCTAAAATAAAACCTTCACAAAAACAAAGGAAATAATCACATAAAAATCTGAAATTAAGATTTTGAAGAAGTATATTTAAATAAGTATAAAGCAATTAGTTATTTTCTCACATTATCTTAACCCCTTTTCCCTCATCTCCCACTTTTTGAACATCACGGGGGGATTTGCTGGTAAACTGAATAACACTCAGCTGAGGGAGAACTCTGTAGAGTGAAGCAATTGTAAATGCTTTGCTATACTAAGAGACTAAGATACACCCAGCAATGCAGAATTTTTGGTTGTCTTTCTCATTTCCATTAATTATCTGGAGACACAATCAACTGAGCAGGCTTCCTTTCAGAAACCTCTTCTTGACGGTGCTGTGCCACTAAGCAGACAGTTTAACTGGATGGTTTTATTAGGAAGCAATTAACACTTGGATCCCAAAAAAGCATCCAACCCATCTCTTCATGTAGCGCCAGGAAAGGAGTGCTACATTAAGCTTCCACGGCAAGATTCTGATTGAGGAGCATTGGCAGGCAGTATCCTTTGGTGGCAAGAAATCCTACTGCAAAGAAATAATGAATATCCTCATGTCTGCATGAGAATAAATTTAATACTACAAAATCTATAAGCTATGCATTTCAAAGACAAATATAACACGCTGTGGTATTTTTACCCACAGTTTCAGGAGAGTCTCCTTTGTAACTTCTGACTGAAGTGTTGTTCCTTACAGATTTATAAGACTACGAAACACCTTGCAGAGTGAAACGATGCCATAAATTCTGATAGCACTTGTAATTTTCTTTTGACTTAGAGTTTGAGTTCATAGCTCTGAACAGTATTATTTGGAAATAATTTATAAATTCAGAAGAAAGTTGAGAAGAATTATTGAATGAAAATGTCACTAATTCCCTATTAGCTGTGTTAAAACTGTTTTCTTTGGCAAGACATTTTCTATTTGTGAAAGGCATATCATTTCATGTATGTTTATGCTTTGTCAGCGTGCATATGCTGCTGTGAGTCATGATGCTCTCCACCTAGATTTCAAAGGGTGCCTCAGATAATTATGAGGACCACAGAGAGTTATACCGTGGAGACGTTTCTATAGTTGCCCCCACTCCAACCCCACTAATCCGATTCCAATGAAAGCCACAGGACTAAGCAACCAATTGTTGGTGCATTGGTAACTGGAGGTTTTCTCCAAAAGTTTCAATCACTTGGTTTCAACTCTTGTCAGATGGAGAAGGGCTGTATCCAGCAAAACTTTGGAGGCATAGCTGCTTATAGTCTAGACAATGAAGTCCACAACAGAAGTGTCTGTAACTAGACAAAGCCAAGATTATTCTTAAACTATAACACTCTTAATCTGGGTGTCATGGCACACACTTGTAACCCAGCACTGGAGAGGTGGAGTCAGAAGTTGAGTTATTCTTAGTGAGTTTGAGGCCAAGCTTGGATGTTTGTTAAGGTAAAAGATTAAAATCATGTAGCCATAGATCTAGAAGCTACAAGGAAGAGTGTGACAGTAGAAGGTATGTGAAATTCAGGATTCTACGGTGGAGAGTATGATGTGGGAGAGTGAGGATGCCTATTAGGGGAGTCTTTCACAAACCTGACAAGAATTCTACATATACCTCTCTGACTGGTAGTCAAAGGAATTCCTGGAAAACACTGGGCAATGTCACTTATGGTTCCTTAGTGGGTGTATTTGTGACAGAGCCCTTAGCAAAAAGATCTCTCTACACATTCCAGGACTACAAGAGAAATATTTTCTGTTCTGAAATAAAAGTAACTTTCGGCTGTAAAAATTGCTCAATCCCATTCCTTTGAGGTAAGATAATAAATCTGTATGAATTTGTCCCTGAGGAAAAATCTTCATTTTCAGAGCTCTTTGCCATTTTTATAATGGGAGAAAGAGCAATAAAATGCTTGTGGAAATACAGCAATTCAGACCTGCACTCTCTGACTTCTTTTGAACCAACATTGATGGTGTCGGTAGAAATTACTCCTCTCATTTGGACCCTACAGAATTCATGTTGCTTCTTTTTTCCTCTATTAAGTGGAATGAAGATATTTCAGTTTGGCAAGAGAGAAACATATACAGTTGTTATATATCTATGAGGTCATCTGTCATGTGAATGGTATCACAAAAAAATTATATTTACTAAAAAAAGTTGCCTATTTGGTCATTCTTTAGAATAATAAAGTATAAATCCTTTATCATGAGGAAACTTGATAAACTTGAAAAACATTATTCTAAAATATACCTTCCATTATTCTGATAGATATGCATGGAGCTGTGAACAACTAATTTAGATATCAATCTTGCTTCCATATGTGGATATAAAGAGTCTGTGTTGCTATCCCTAAATTATAGCATTAATCATGTTTTGGGTCAGAGTTCAGCAAGGAAACAGGCTCACTTATTTACATATTGGTTAAATGCCTTTTTACATTCCAACATCAGCTCGGTTATGAAGGACACTATACATTCCACAAGCTCTAAAATATTGACTATGTAGTCCTTAGAAAAACATGAGAACACTTGTCTCTGCTGAGGCAAGCATTTTATCCAAGGGAACATTGCTTTGCTCATCATGAATGGCTGTTTTACACTTGAGGAAAGGTGAATTCTTAAACAGTGGTTAATTTTCAAAGACACTTCACTGTCTCTGTACTTTCCCACATGTAGGTGTGACCTTAGAGTCCTTTTTAGATTCCTGTCTGACAGTCTTTGAGTTACATGTGGTCTGATGTTCCCATAAACAGAGGCCTCCTTATGATCATGTATGCATCTAAACATAAGTAGTCCTCAGCCAAAGGCTTCTCCTTATTAATGAGAAGTTGAAGAAATGAATCATATTCCTGTCTTTTTTTTTCCGATAGTCTCATAAAACAAATGATATAAAAGTTTACAGTTTCTTCTTCTATTTCTAAAAGATTTTAGATTACATAACCATAATTTTATTCAGGAATATATTTCTTGACCTCAGACAACCAAGGATATTGTTCTGGCTTCTTGCTGGGTTAAGGAATAGTATATTCAACTTTCTTCTTAGTTTGCATTCATTTAGAGGAACAAAGAAGTATTATTAGTGAATAAATTGAAAGTGATGCAGAATTTCTCATGGAGTCTAGAAGAAGTCCGTAGACAATTTATGAAAGATGTAAGTATTATCATTTAAATGTTGCCCCAAATTTCAGTCAGTAGAAATGACTAAGGAACATAAGAAAATTCACTATATATAGGTGGCATTCACCTTAATTAGAACATTTAATTAATTAAGTTAATTAATTAATTAAAACATTTTGCCTTATAGTCAAATTCATTCACAAATGCATGAAGATTTTCATTATTAATGTTAAGTAAACAATGTTCTTAGACATTTAAGCTGATGTAAATATGTACTTTTGTACACTCTGTTAATATACCATATACTGACATTTTGTTTGCAGCATACATCTGTTCTCTAGCTGCAGTAAGGTCAAAGTTCAATGACAGGACACAATGATTGTATGACATATCACACAATAATTTCTGAGGCAGATATTATGGCTCATAGTTGTAATCACAGTACTTGGGAAGGAGGATGAATGAGTTCAAGGCAGGTCTGCACTACACACAGAGTTACACAAATTTGTGCTGGGTTGTACACTAAGTATTTTTCTCAGATCCCCAAAATAATTTTGATAATGCATATTTGCATTATAAAATTATATAGCATTATTCACAAATAAATACTTAGTGCTTTTATCTATTATAGCTAAATGTTTTTGATTAATGATTCCATTCTTAAAGATCAAGAAGTATTCAGTTAATTACTATAGTCTGTATATATATATATAAATATACATATATATAAATGTATATATGTACAGTGAGATTACAGAATACCCATTAAGACGACATGCATAGAAGATCATTTTCCTACTCTCTCACTACCTATCTTGCAATTTTTGCTCTGTTCTTTAGATTTAATAAGAAAAGTAACTTCTAATATAGTGACTGAAAGGCTGAAAGGGGTTCAAGAACTTTGAAGACAGTTTGGTACTCAATAAAAGTACATTGACGTCATTCCTATTAATATAGTTGCTGTCATTGTTATTCCACATTCCACACAGAAGGAAGAGAACAAACAAGTACTAGCCAGACGCTGAAGTGAAAGAGACAATAAAATGTTTCTAAAGTTCCTTTGAAAAATATATTAATGTTTCAGAGCCATTAAAAACAATAAACTAGCAATTTGAAAAGTGAAAGAATTATATATAAACATTAGTAGACATATTTGCATATATATGTGTGTATTCCCAGTATATGTTTTACTACTGAATTTTTGGAGATATATTTAGTATATGCATACAGCAGTAACATCCAGGAAAATACGTCTCCAATAGAGCTAAGCAGTCCTACGAAAGTTGGCCCTAAAAATTCAATATAGCTAAAACATGAGGCAAGTCTTCAAAATAGCTGATATGAATATAATCATGGACCTTAAAGAAGGTTCTAATAAATTCAATTATGAAAGTTATTAAAACAGAAACAAGCAGTGGAATGAAACGAAGAAGGCAGTTCAAACATGAAAGTAGAAATGGAATCACTAAAGAAAAAACCAAAACTGAGGGAAATTGGAAATGAAAAACTTAGGAACTTGAACAGGAACCTCAGAGGCAACCCTCATCAGAGAATAAAGAGATGAAAGAGAGAACCTCAGGCATTGAAGATACAACAGAAGGAAAGGATAACTCAGCCAAAGGAAATGATAAATTAAAAAGGAAATTCAGGTACAACAGGAAGTCTGCAAAACAATGAAAAGAACAAATTATGAAAAGTAGGAATAGAGGAAGGAGTAGAATCCCAGGTCAAAGACACAGAAAATATTTTTAACAAAATTATACAGAAAATTTCCCTAACCTAAAGAAGGACATACATATCAAGGTACAAGAAAAATACCGAACACCAAATAGAATGGACCAGATAAGAAACTTCCCAGGACACATAATAATGAAAACAATAAACATAAAGAACAAAGAAAGAATATTTAAAGCTGCAAGGTAAAAAGACCAAATAACAATTTGAAGACCTACTAGTATAACACCAGGCATTTCAATGGGGACTCTAAAAGCCATAAGATTCTGGATGAATATTCTACAAACTCTAAGAGATGAGCGGTTGCCAGCTCAGACTGCTATACCCAGCAAAACTATCTATCATAGTAGATGGAGAAAGAAATACATTCTACAGTAAAACTAGTTTTAAACACAATCTGTCTACAAATCCAGCTATACAGAAGGCACTAGAAGGAAAACCCCAACCTAAAAAGGTTAGCAACACACAAAGAAACACAAGTAATAAGTAGTCTCAGACCAGCAAATGAAAAGACGGGAGAAAATACAAAAAAATAATGGGAATCAACAAAACACTCTTCATTGATAATTCTGAATATTAGTGGTATCAATTCCCCAATTTAAAAAATACAGACAGATTGGATTTGAAAACAGGATCTGTCTTTTGCCATATTTAAGAAACACATATTCCCATCAAGGACATTAGACATGACTTCAGGATAAAAGGATGGAAAAGACATTCCAAGCAAATGGACCTAAGAAGCAAATTGGTGTAGCCATTTTAATATCTGACAAAATATACTTCAAACCAAAAGTGATCTGAAGAGATAGGGAAGGAGGCTGCATATTCATCAAAGGAAAACTCCTCTAAGAGAATATTGCAATTCTTAAATATTCATGCACCAAACACAAGGGTACCCAGGTTCTAGATGTCTATCAGCAGATGCATGGATAAAGAAATCATGGTATGTTTACACGATGGAATTACTCAGCCATTAAAAATAATTAAATCATGAAATTCTCAGGTTAATGGGTAGACTAGAAATAAATATTCTGAATGAGGTAACAGTCTGAGAACGATAAATATGGTATGTGTTCTCTTATATGTGGATGTTAGTTGTTAAGTCTTTGATAATAAGCTACAATCCATAAAACCAGAAAGGTTAGGTATATAGTATGGGACTAGGTATGAATGTTGTATCCCTAGGAAGGGAAAATTAGATAGATAGTTATGGATGGGTGAGGCTGGAACAGCAACAGAAGGATCAAACAAGGAAGAAGAGGGAAAAAGAGGAGTAAAGAGAGGAAATATGGAGGGGGACAGCTTGACCTTGGGGCCTTTTGAAAGGTCATAAGGAAACCCAAAACAGTACAAGTTTCCCAAAATACATACACATATGAAGGAGATCTAAATTAAATTGCTAAATCACAGAGACACACCAATTGAAACATCTCTCATTAACAAATGAAGGTCTTAATAATAGAAATTTGTCACATTTAATCCATTTGTTTATCAAAGGGGCCCTATGGGAATCCCCAATCAACCTAGCTTATTGCCAAAGAGTATTTATTTTTCTCTATAAATTGGTGGTAATACCCTATTGCTGAAGACATCTTCACAACTACTTAAACACTGAGAAGTCTAGCTGGTATCTACCTATAGCCTTCAACCTTGTTCAAGGTACTAGAAGGAGGTACTCTGAGTGCTACTAAAGGAGAAAGTTAAACATCAACCCAGATATAAAACCTTCAATCCACAATGGTGAGCTGCATGCAAGATACACTAGTACAAAAGTGGTACAAAACTTGTCAGAATAGCAGCCAATATCTGATTGCATTTAATGCACACTCCTTGAGATGAAACCCCTCCCCAACACTGCTTGGGTTTCTGAAAACTAGGGAACGGATAAGACAGCGACCTAGGTGAAAATTAACTACTACTATTCTACAAAAGGAATACAGTCATAAAATGACTCCTAACAATATTCTGCTATACTCACAGATCAGTACCCTGCCAAACCAAAAAGCAAAGATTTTTCTTAGTGAAGTAGGTGAGACCCATAGCTGGTTAATGTGAAAAGAGTGAGAGACCTTGGATCACTCAGTCTTAAATGGCATGCCTCTATGAAATCTTTTCGCTCGGGACTCAGGGATCTCTGCAAAAGATGATGCACAAAGGTTGCAGGCATCAAAGGAGGTGAGGCAAGAAACAAGACTTCTAAATAGCAGTACTGATTCAGGTATGAACTCACAAAGATTGTGGCAGCACACACAGGGCCTTCATGAGGCTACTCCAGATGGAGTCCCTGCAAGGAGGGGAGAAGTAGACACAAACTCCTATCATTAACCCAGCAGCTGTCTCCAATTGATAACCACTTACAAATGAAAAATTAGTTTTCTCCAAGGAATGTCACTGGAATACAAACTGCTCTTAGGGGCAGGACACATGCTAAAAATAGATGGCCAACACAAAATGAACTCAATGGCATCTTTATAAGTGTTTTGTATCATAATGTTTTGTCAGGACATTTTTTTATTAACCTTACAGGTCACTTGCATATATATTTTGACTCCTAGTTGTGTGTATTTTGGGGATTTCTAGGTGTATAAATCTGTGTGTCTCTGAGTCTATATGTGTCTCTTGTGCCTTTGGTTTGGATCTTTTCCTTTTTTATGTTTGTTTGTTTTTTCCTATTCCAGCTTGTCTTATTTTGTTTTATTTTATTGTTATTCTTTAAATGACTTTTTGTTTATAATGAGAGACAGACAGTATGTGCATTCAGATGGAAGGGGAAGTGGGCAGGATCTCAGAGGAGTTGGGAAGGAGAACTCACAATCAAAGTACAGTGTATGAAAAAAATATATTTTCAGTGAAAGAAACATAAGAGGGAATGAACAGTGGGATGGTAGAAATAATAAAGTCTTAGAAAAATAAATGTTCAATAACAGCATGAAGCATTAGTCATGTAAGAGAGTTGTAATATACAGTGAAAAATTAACACTGGGTATCTATGTGAACACTTGTTTTTTTAAAAAGTGATCAAAAGCTTCATTATTGGTACTACTCATTAAAGAAAAACCTTCATAAAACAAGTTATGAATAAAAAGAATAAGAAAATTTTAAAAGATCTTTCTTCGTTTTCAGTTCTGTGATTTAGGACTATAAATGTGAGTTAAAAAATTAAAATTGCACCTGGAATTAACTAAATCTGCAGGTATACAAGGTACAATAGAATCTCAAAGCTTTTCTTTGAAAAATAATCAAAACAGAAAACTGAAGCTAATACAGTTAAAATACTAGCATTGTTTAATTGATGGTTGTTGTTGCAATGTAATATTTTCTTTTAAATATATCTTTTAAATATATTTCGTCTTGAATGTATCAATACAAGTAAAATAATTTGAACCTTAATTGACTTTTTAAATGACAATTTTTAAAGGAAATCTGTTGGAATGCTTCATTAATTTGCTGGTAGCCCTTCAAGAAAATGGAAAGTTTCCCCCAAAGACTGAAATAAACTGTAGCACAAAGGAATGCACCTTATCACTTAGAAAATTAAGGAGCATTTCACTCTTGCCAAGAACTAAAACTGTGGTTCCAGGAAGTCTAAGAATTTGAGTGCTGATATGTCCTACACTAAGGGTCATTTGAAGAGACATTTTCAAACTGTATGTTCTAAATATATTCTTTACCAAAACAGTTATAAAATCATTTCATGTGGGAAATAATTTTTTAAAGAACAAAAGTATCTTCACTGAGAACACGGTGTTAAATTTGGAACAATGAAACTAAGTGCATGAGAATAAATGGAACAAAGTCTCAAAATGTTCATCATTTACAGTCAGCCTTTGAGTTCTGTAAGAACAGGAGGTTAAAAAAAAATGAGGTTGACTTCATACGCACAGTTTCTCCTGTTTTCTGTTTGCATGGGTAGTCAGGGCTCTGTGATGAAAGCTGCTTCATCAGTGGAAGCGCTATACTGGGTAGGAGCTCAGACAACAGGAGGTCACTTCTGTAGATTCCTCTGTGTCCCCATCCTGCTGACACAGCAGGTCCTCTCTAGAAGCAGAAACCTTGTCTGAGGTGTCACCTTCCACTCACAGTATCGCATTAGGCAAGGCCACTTCATCTGGATTCTGGTATCTAGGAAAGAGAAGTGATCATGTTAAAATCATTTCAGCATTACAATAAGACAGTGTGTTATTTTTAGTAAATGGATAAAGCTTGCATCTCTTCTGTGATCAAATTATATATGCATATGTGCATACAAGTATTCATAACAGAAAGCTGAAATATACTTAGAACATCTATATCTAAAAGTTACACTTCCACATTCAAAACCATGAATATTCTGTTATTTAAAATATATTTTTGTTATTTGAAGTTATAATTATATCATTCTTCCTTTTCTGCACACAGCCACACTTGCAATTTTATAGACTAAAATTGGTTCATTTTTTTTTTCAATTTTATTTTCTCTGGTTTGACCAAATAGAGCAATAATATTTCTAAGAAACTGTATATTTTCCAATTTCTAACCATTTAATTACTATCATTTTGGTTTATCTGATCTGTGTTTTGAGGGTCAGAGAAGCAAAATATCCTTGTGTAAATACCTTTGCATTTAAGACTAGAAAATCCGATAAAAGCAAAGCCAAGATAGAAATACAACACTGTTCTTGTTATCATCAGGTATTGATCAGAAGTCCAGACCCCAGTTTCTGTAATTTTTACTCCAGACTATCCTAGGACAAAATAACCCCATCAAAAAGATACAAGTTCTGAAACAAGGAGGAGACATTTTACCTCTGTGTTCTCACAGGTACACACATGAACCTGACTGTGAAGGATAGAGGCTTTACTTGCAATGAGACAGAAATCAACAGCATTACAGTCGCACTGAGGTTACCAGTGAAACACCGTAACTCACATTCATACCCTCTGCATTTAGAGGATAATACATTTGAGACTACATTTACATTTAATGGCTTTCAATCAGTGCCTCCATCAGAGTTCTCATTGAGGCTACTGATAAGAACAAAAGATTATACCTTGAATGGCTTGGTTAGATACATAATGATCATTTTGTAAAATAAAAAAAAAAGATTAAATAATAAGTATTAAACAAATAAGTAATAAAAAGCTTTCCCTTTCACTGTTTCTTTTTATTAATTAAAGTTGTTAACATTTTCTTAAGTTTATAAAATACATTCTAATTACTCTTGTTCCCAATTCCTCAATCTTCCTCCATAAAACTCCCTAGCCCAATTTCATTCTTAGTCTTTTTTCTTTCTTTCTTTCTTTTTCTTTTTTTGGTTTTTCCCAGACAGGGTTTTTCTGTTGTAGCCCTGGCTGTCCTGGAACTCACTCTGTAGACCACAGATAATTGCCTGCCTCTGCCTCCTGAGTGCTGGGACTAAAGGTGTGAGTTACCACTGCCTGGTAATCCCTTCCTCACTTTCATGTAATTCTCTTCTGATTTGTGACCATTGAGTTTAATGCCACAGTTTGTGTGAAAAGGATTTGCAACTATTCATTGGATTAGGAGACAAATGAGTTCTACTTCTTCAGTATGCAATTACTATTTGTACAGGATAAGAAAATAGCTGTACAATGTAGAAATTATAGCATTGGTATTTTATAGGTACGTCAATTAATACTAAGCATTTTTCTTAACTTTTCCTAAAATTGATATGTATCAATCAATATATTTATATATCTTAGATGAACTTTAACTTGCTAAATTTTTTTGATGTTTAAAATAAAATCTTCCTGGCAATTTCATAGTTTTATAAAAGCTGACACTAAACAGTAGGATTTTCTGAAGCAGGAAATGGAAAGAGTTCAAGCTTTTCTTGTTTCCTGTCTTTAAAGGAAGAAATGATCTGATATTACATGTTTCTCTTTTCTTTATAGGACATCAAAGGATATTCCACTTTAACTAGAAAGGGTGCGGGGGGGCTTTTTTCCAAGAGGGACCAGTACTCAGGCAAACAGTGTTCTGTTCAATATCATGCTCTATGCTAACTTATCAAATACAGCAAATGCTATAACTAGAAGGGCAAAGTCATAATTAATTACACAGTACACACCCCAGGCTCTTGGAAATAAAACATGCACTATAGGGAATAGGCTTCAAGAGCCTCAGCCAGTATTTATGAAGACAATGTTCTCTGAAACTAAAATGAATAAGAAAAGAAGCATTATTCCTGTAGAAGTAAGTCAGCCCAACAAAAATTCCTTTCCCACTAACACATGAGAAAATGTGTTACAAAAATTGAAAATCAGAGAATTCAAATTCAGATCAGTCAGGGCTGGCTTAAAGTTTTACCACATCAAAATAAGAAGTGCTTAAAATCAAGGCATTGTAGTATTTAAAAAAAAAATTTTCAGATGTTTCATGCCACTAATATTTGTTTAGCAGTTATTGTGTGTCAGAAACTACTTGAGACATTAGATAGACAATCATGAATAAAAAAAAGATGAAGATAAAAATAAAAAAGCATGTGTACATTAATCGAAAATAACTATAATATACAGAAAAAGAACAAGGGCATCGAAGGCACGGTTCACTTCCAATTACTAAGCGTGTGGTTTTTCTAAATCTATTTCCTTTATTTTTATCCATTATTTCAGCTGTTAAGGCTAGTGGGAAAAAGAGGAAAGATAATTTTAAAAATAAAGAAATAAAATTAAATCAGGGTAGTGGTGACACATGCCTTTAACTCCATTTGGAAGGCAGAGGCAGGAGGATCTCTATGAGTTCAAGGACAGCCTGGTCTATAGAGTGAGTTCCAGGACAGCCAGAGTTACAACAGAGAAATCGTGTCTCAGAAAAAAAAGAGAGAAAAAAAACGAGAAAAGAAAAGGAAAAAGGAAATAAGATCAGGAAGATGGCTCAGTGAATTAAGGCACTTGCTACCACACTTGACCACCTAAGATTGATTCCAAGGACTCATATCATAAGAGAGAACTGACTTCCACAAATTGTCCCCTGCCTTCATACATGTACTGTAGAACATGACCTAAACACTAACCAAATACAAAAATTAACAGCCAAAGAAATTACTATCCAATAATTGATTATTTAAAAAGAATAGTGACATAGGATAAATTGAAGGAAGAACTGCTATGTAGCATATAGTTTAGAAATCTTTTCAGTTACTAAAACAGCAGTAATGATCTTAAGTAACAGAACAAAGGGGTGAAAGGCATATGTCTGTGGGGTTATTATTTCCTAAAACTGGAGAAGGCTACCCCTACTTGAGTTTGATAAATTTGAAACAAAAAAATATACACGATCAGGTATGATTCCAAATGCTGATGAGAAAAAAGGAATACGAGACTTACATTATATAGATATGATTAGCTATTATTTTGTTGGAAACAAAGGGTACCCCCATGATGTTAAGTAGGTGTAGTTTACTTAATGTAGTCTAATCCACAACTTGACTCAGATATGTAATTTAAAGGTGAAATCAGAGACTCAGTTTTCTTCCCATAATCTTTAAGGAGAAAATGATATTTAGACTCTGAAAAAAATTCATGGACAGAGAGTTATAATTCATTTCAAAGACATTAGTAACTGGTTACCTCACTGGAAATGACTGGAAATTGTGCAGAGGGAAATTACAAGCTTTGTCTTTCAAAGGATTACTATGCTATGGAGTAAGGCAAAGGCAGGCAGAGCTAGGAGTAAATCTCTGAAGCATCAAAGTGAGAACATCCTGGCCACAGCCACTGATTCAACAGGTACTTTAAAATAAGACATAAGATTTCCTGCAGATGAGATGGATGATCTCAGAAAAGAAGTGCACAGTGAGTGGTTCCCAGGTTGCTTACACCTGTCAATGAGAATAATGAAATAGAAGAAGTTAGGATTGAGATGTGGATTTAGGGAGAAAATTGTTTATGTTATGATGTTTAATAAGGTATGTGCCTTAATAACCAAGTGTATACATTTGTTTCTAAATTTGGAATATTAAAGAAAATAACAGGCTCAATAGGCAAACTATAATCTCACACTATATTGATTTAGTAGATCTACTGTACTGTAGTTAATAGCATATTTTTCAATCATGCATGCCTTAGCTCTATAAGTTATTTCCACTCAACAATACACTATATACGTAGGCCATCTTATTTCTCTGTTAGGAAATTTGCACATGCAGTCTATGAGAAATTGGTAATTTGATCTTTAAGTTTCCTAGATTTTATTCGTAAAAAGAGTAATTGTTTTGTTGATCAATATTATTTCTATGATGTGGTGAAACAAGTTATTTATCTATGAGTAGTCCTTGTTAACCCAATATATTGTGGTTTCTTTTCTGATGTCCAGTGAATAACCTTAAGATTATAAGGGAGGTAATACCATGCCCTAGTTCCAACCTTTGATTCTAATACCATTAGAGAGTCAGACTACATAAATATTCTAAAGTCAGATAGCATTTTTTAGCTGAGGGAGGAAGGTGCTTCAAAATGGATAAGTGCTCTCATGAAGTTACTGCATTGATTTGTCTCTGAGTCTTAGGTTGGACTTCTTGAAACAAAACAATTGTGATTTATCATTAGTGTGATTTAGAGTGTATTATTTCCCCCCTCACTTGCCATGTGGTGATTCTATTCAAACTTAATGCTTGCTGAATTATATATGTATATTTCTCTCATCTTCCTGTTTCATCTGACAAGGGAATGGTTCAATCAGAACACATTAGCTCAGAACAAAGTGCCCATATGGTGTGCAGTCTACCTTGAGATAAACAACTCTTTACCTTGGTCTTACTTGATATCTTTACATATATTCTCCATCTTAAGTCCATCTGTTAGATGAACAAAGTTCAAGTAGCATGCAGCACTACACTGACTAGGTCAAAGACAGTGTATTCATGGAACATGTTGGATAATCTAAAGCTTGTCTATCACAAAAGTAGAAGAGAAACTGGGTCCCAGAGGCTCACAAAACAGACATGCTGATGAAATTTCTGACTTTTTTTCTCAATATTCTTGAATATTCTAGACAGAGTGTCCTTAATAAATATGGAAGACTTGATTACAGACATCATTATTTATATGTTTGAAATCACTGATTCAATACGTCTATCTTCTTGGTTTACTCATTTCAGAATACAGTGTGTTTAGTAGTCAGAGTTTGTGGTTTTATGTGGTATTTATGTTCATTGTCATGGACTAAACATAAGATCCTTAGTGTCTCACAGTTTATGATTTCTATTTTTATCTAAGTGTGAGAAAGCTAAATTATCTTCAGAAAGACAATGTCTGAAAAGTTCTGAACTCCAGGGTTTTCTTATTATGTCATTCTGTGCTTATTCATCTTTAAGTCCATATGAACTCTTGCATCTCATGGTGGTATAAGTTCAAATTTATGTGTTGATTGGGATTACATCATCAAGAGACATGATACGAACTTTAGACATAAAAGTTTTGTAAGTTCAAGCAATATACTGTGACTAATTGGTGAATGTGTCCTCTGTGAAACGATTGCCACAATCAGATTTTTAAGACTTATCTATAATTTGTATCAATTTGTTCAGTGTGGTAGGAATATTCTGTAGAGTCACTCTATGGAAGAGTGAGGGAGAAAATAGAACACCCTAAATTACCCTAATGATAAATCACACTTGCTTTGCAGAGAATGTGAGACCTCAGAACACTCAGGCATAAATGAGACATCTCCATCAAATCTCTTCCCTTAGGGCTCATGTAATCCCATAAGAAAGCAGACAAAATGAATCTAAGAGTCAGAGGGAATGGAGAACACTGAAATATAAGACATAATCAAAGCTCATATGAACTCAAAGAGACTAGGGCAGCATGCACAGGACCTGTACAGGTCTTCACCAAGCATATATACTATGGATCTCAGTTTAGCATTTCAATGAGATACTTGAATGGGTCTCAGATTCTTGTGCCTTCTCTTGTAGGCTTTTCCTTTTTTCTTCATTTTTTTTTGTCTTGTCCAACTCTTGTGATGGATTTGTTATCTTATCTTGTTTTATTGTATTTTATTATTATCCCTTAGAAGTCTGTTTAATTCTAATTAGAGACAGAAAGGGAGTGAATTCAGATGGGAGGCGATGGGAGGAGGAGTTGAGAGGAGTAGAGGAAAGGGAAACTATAACCAGGATATATTGTGTGAGAAAAAAACTGTTTTCAATAAAAAGAAAAATGAGAATAATATTTAATATCTTTTGTATTAGTAAATCGCAGGAGTACAATACACTCTTGTTAACTATCATGTCCATTAGAGAGTCACGCATACAGAATCTTTTTCATTGTATACTGTAAAAATGTATCTTTGGATGAAATCAAGCTAACCCATCTCTGTCCCTTGGCACCTAGCAGTCATGACTATTTGATCCCACAGTACTATAATCTGTATCTCTATTATACTTTTAACTGTACATTAATAATAAAATCATAATTATCAGAAGCAATACATTTTCAGAAAACCTTAAGAAGATAGAAGAGCTTGAGAGTAAATATCATACAACATGTAATTTAGAGAGAATACCATCACTAATATTTTTATCCTTCCATAAGCTTTCTAGTAATGTACAGACACATATGCAACTTAGAGCAAATATAATTTTCATAGGCCACAAAAAGAAAAAAACTTTATGTCTAATTTTAACTGTATCAGGATGCATTTTTTTCTTGAGTTTGCAGTACTTTGAAGGTGTGAAAATTCAGGAACTGGTCTCTCTCATCGGAAGACATTAATAATCATGTGAGTGGTTTGGGCATTAATTGTTCACACATTTAACACATCTACCTGTTCCTTCTCTATAATCATATCTGGCTATCAGATTACTTGACAGGTGTTGTGGAAGTTTAGTTTAGTTGTGTTCAAAATATTGTTTTGTGCATTGTTGCAAGAAAGGCTACCAAGGTC
This sequence comes from Cricetomys ansorgei, assembly GCA_026225945.1. Lineage (NCBI taxonomy): Eukaryota > Metazoa > Chordata > Mammalia > Rodentia > Nesomyidae > Cricetomys > Cricetomys ansorgei. The sequence continues at coordinate 1,104,054 of JAMJFZ010000199.1, forward strand.
TTGGCATTTTGTATTGTCTGCAGGTGTTGGACTTATATAGGGAATGTTTGATTGCTAATGATCTGCATATGATATCAGTAGAAGCCTGAAGAGTCTGTATCAATAAAAAACACTGAGCTCAGATGCTCGGTGTTCTACTGTCCATAATGGCATTGGCTATGACAGTGGTTCCCTCTGCTGAGGTATGACAGAGTTTGAGCCTATGAATATGCCTCCATCTCTTCCTTGTTGAGACTACACAGTGGCTTCCTACTAAATAGAGATGTATGTTTCAGTCAAACCATGAAGTCCCCTAGGGAAAAATGGCACATGGCCCTTCTAAAGTAAGATATTCAAACTCATCTATCAGTCCCATATTTTCCTGAATAGTTAAAATGTCTTCTGAGATAGTAGTGGTTAAGTACAAGGTTAAGATCTTTCACTTTATATCTGATGGCCAACAAATCTGATTTAAAAAAAAATTAATGGCTTACCTTGAAACTGAAAGCTTTTATTATATTTATAGATTTTGTTTGATGTGTATGAATATGTTGCCTGTAAGTATGTCTGGGCACAGTATGCATGTATGATGCCCACAGACTTCAGTATAAAGTGTTGGATCCCCTGTAATATAAATTTTCAGACAGTTCTGAGCAAACATGTTGATATTAGGAATTAACCCAGGTCCCCTGTTAGAGTGACAACTGCTATTGACTTCTGAGCCATCTCTTCAGCCTCTACCTTAGAATTTATTAAACTTTACAGTTGAAGTTTTAAAAATATGGACATCAGATTCTTAAATGCAATCATTCCCTATCAGCAACAACTAGGAATTCCAAAGCTACCTAGCATTCTGATTGTATGGATTAGCTTATTTTATACTAGTTTATCATCATTACTCAGTCTTTCTCTGGATTATTATGGTAATATTTCTGAGTTTTGATATTAAGAGAAAACATAAAGAATAATGCTGTAGGGAAATTGGGGCAAGAAAGATTGTTCAGTGGCCGAGTCCATGCTATGCCAGCATGAAAGCCTGAGTTCGAATATATATCACCTATGTATTAGAAGTGTGGTATGGTCTTCGAGCATTTGGGGAAATTGATACAGGAAGACTCTATTACCTCTCTTCCAGTCAACACAGCAGAAAATACCACAGTGAACTTCAGGTTCAGTGAGAAATCTGTCCCAAGGCTGAGAGTGGTAGAGTAACACAAATGATATATTCTTACCTCTTTAAGTGTACATACTTGTGCACCCACACACACATTCACACACCACAATATGTGAACACACAATACACAGGTACACACAAAAAACAGAAATTATAAATTCTAACTTTTAAAAGATAATATTTTGTGTTCATGTGTTAAATATTTTAATTTATGAATGACATGCACATGACATTTAATAAGATGTTCTTAGGAGAGAATATCTATTATAGATACTTTATAATGGCCACATAGTTGTCAACCAACTATATTCAAATTATAGGTACATATATGTTTTTAAATTTGTTATATTGATTTGAATTGAGCTTTTACATTCAACCTGTTCCATCTAAGTGCTTTACTATAACCTTTAGCTTAAATAAACCTCAAATTTTTTTTAGGTTTTTATGAATGGATACATTTAAGACTATACTACATCTAATAATTTCAATATTTCATCTTATTAGGCATTTAATAGTATTTAATAGTATTAATATATTATTAATATAATCAGTATTTAATACAATATTTCATGTTGTTAGGTACTTAACAGTACTTAATAATATCAGTTGTTTCAGAAGTTTATTTTTAGTTGTGTTTAAAATATTGTTTTTGTGCACTATTGGGTGACGTGCTACTCAGGTCCTGGCATTTTGTATTGTCTGGAGGTGTTGGATCAATGTGGGGGATATCTGATTGGTAATGATCTGCATGTGCTATTAATAGAACACCTAAGGAGTTCTGAATCAATAAAAACACCTGAGCTCAGATGCTCACGGTTCCACTCTCCAGTATGGTACTGGCCAGGATAATGGTTCCTTCTACAGATGTCTGACAAAGTTTGCACATATGCATTTACCTCTTTGTCATTCTTGCTGAGCCACCCCAGCAGCAGCAAACAACTGCAATCAGTATTTAAGAAAAGTTTGATAATACTCTGAAAGTATGCAGATGACCTTACTGAAATAACATGTACTAGTATTATGAAAATAAACTAACTAATTTGAAGGTAAGTGAGTTAGATATGTTTATCACCAAATACACGAATATATCACAGGAGTTCATTATTGATTCTGAGAATTTGGCTCAGTGATAGAGCACTGGCCTAGAATCTACAAGGCCCTGGGTTGAATTCCAAGCACATCACAGCAGAACCAAAACATAATTATTGATTGATATATTATTTAAATTTGCCTTTCTTTGTAAAGTTTATATGTGCAGGTGACTTAAAATACAATTAAATGCTGTGGGCCCTCAAAGCTTAAAGCACATTGAGAAAATATTTGGGAATGGATAGGCTGTTCTTTGGCAGCATGCTACTCATTGTTTTCTTATTTTTAGATATGAATTATTTGTTAGTTTGACTTATTTTGTCAATCAAAAATTTAATTATCAGTACTACAAATAATTCTAGTTGAATTAAACCTAAGTGCTTATTTTGATTGTAGTAAATTTTTCTGTTTCCTGAAAAATTACAAGTTTTTCAAAAAGTATTGTGTCAATAAAAGCTTTCATGAGCTTTCCTGAAATCTTCATTAAAGTTCCATCTGCAGTTTTCAAAAGAAGAGAAGTGGACACCCCCATTCAGGTGTGTACTTTACAAAGCCCTAGGTACTCTCTTTCCACATTGGGGCATAAGTGGCTTCAGCACATTCAGTAATCAGGCTTTAAGGGTAGCTTTCATTCACTGGAAACAAGGCATTTTTTTGGGAGCATTTGAAATCTCTTCTAATAGAACATCTTTAACTCACATGTGCTTTCCTTGTGTAGGAAGCACTTTTTCTTAATGGACACTTGCTTACAAATCTGTATTGTAGCTTTCATGGCCACAGAGAAACAGGTCAGTAAACAAATAATGAAGAGCCTTAAGTATCAAGTCAACGAGTTTCCATTTGAGTGATCTTTGCCCCGGTCCAAAAGGAAGACCGCATTCCTAATAAGTAAACACATTAACTCATTTGTACACCGTATACATCTTTGTTTACCAAGTCCTCTGACATGCATAGATCAAGTCAATTTAGAATAATAATTGCTTTAACAAATAAAGAATTCAGAAGTGCATATGATAAATTCAATTTATTTGAGGAGGAAGTAGCTGATTTCAGAAGTTCATTAGTCCAACAATTGAATTTATGAATAAATGCTACTGTCTTCAGAATAGATTCTCTATAGATAGGAATTTATTTAGAGAACAGAGAAAGTACTCCATTTTGTTAAAACAATGTATTAACACAATCAAAGAACAACAAATCAACTCTAAAAATCTAAATCTAGCTCTCCACCTTTGTGTATGTTTCATTATAAGAGAAAATTGGCCACTAAAAATGACGATCTATCTGATACCCTGTCTAATTCAGTTAATCTATAGTAACAAGTAATACCCAGTAGTTGATTTTATTTTCAAAGTTTCTTAGTTTACATGTGTGTTCATGTTGTGTGTGTGTGTGTGTGTGAGAGAGAGAGAGAGAGAGAATGAGAATTATAATTAAATGCCTTAGATTTGAATCTGAGCTTTAGTTAATGTGAGAGACTGTAACATTTTAGCATTGCAACTCAACAACCTTGAAGGAAATTGCTCTGAACTGAGATTTTCCTTGGGCACTGGTTAGCATTTGGCAAGTGTGCATAGCCTAGCATAGAGCAGAATCTCCCAAGATCACAGAGACAGGAGGTCAGAGGACAAGAGAATGGTGGTTTTTAATATGAAGTCAATGAACAAACCTTTCCTTTCAAAGTAAAGGGAAGATATAAAGCAAAACAGTATGATAAATTAAATACAGCAAACCAGATATTTCTTAATTCAATAGCATCTCCACTATGGCATTTTTTCCTGATTCCCTTTTATCCAAAGAGGATGGGACATTATGAGCTACACATGGAAGACATTTCAGCCATCATTGTCTTTGTCACAGGAAGGGTCACAATCTGAGATTTTCATTGCATTTATCTTTGTATACACATTTTATAAAGAGAAAGCCTTGGTTTAGTTACAGATTCAACTTATTTCCTTCATTTGCTTGGATATAAAATTGAAGCCTCCTAGTTGAGACTTCGCAAGGGTTCTGAAAATTAAAGGTAAGGTATGACAGAAATTTAGGTCAATTATTTTCTTCTCTAGTTTACTCTTCCCTAAAGACTGTAAGATGTAAGGTAAATTTGCGAATTCTAATTTATACACACCAATAGTTCTGATGTAGATGCATAAATAGGTTTCTAAATACAATGCATAAAAGGAATAACAGTGTCTTCCATGTGTAGCTCATAATGTCCCATCCTCTTCCGAGAAAAGAGAAATTAGGAAAAATTGCCATAGTGGGGATGTTGTTTAATTAAGTAATACCTGGTTTGTTGTAATTAATTTATTATTCCATTTTGCTTTATATCTTTCCTTTATTTTTAAAGAATCACCCTTTGAAGTCCTTACAAACTGAAAATATTTGACATTGTTGAGATTTTAGAAAAACTGAGACAGTCAAACAGTGAAGACGAAGCTATTCAGCAATAATAGAGAAGGTCATGCATTTGTTTTTCTGTTTTTATTACAAGTGTATTAAAAAAGGACTGAGTTAATAACTGCCTCTTGACCGTCAATTACAAATTCATTCTGCTTTCAGTCCTCTATGTTAATTAGCATTAGTGGTTCTCTAAACTCCGGAGGATCTCTGTGCCAGTTGAAGAACAGAAACCAATAAAAGCAAAAGCAAGTTTCGACCTTGAAAAAAAAATAGTGTGGACCTACAGCAACAGTTTAGACTGTGTTAGCACACTGCAGTCTTTCCTCCCAATTGTACATCACTAGATGTTTATTTAGGAAATAAAAAGTACATATTGATCTCCTACATGATGTGTGAGTATGTGTTTGTGCATGTCTCATAGAGTCTGCATGTGTGTATGTATGTGTGTGGGGGTCAGTCTGGTGTCTTTTCTTCCTTGTAAGGTGCTTTGTTTTCATGCTATTATATGATCTCTTGATTCTAGACGCAGTTATTAAAGTCACTCTGAGTTTGAGGGTTTCTTTAACTTATTTACTGTCCTATTATCTCACTGTATTTTGGAATGAGCTTCTAAAGTAATTATACTTAAGCTATGATTATCAATACAAAAAAATCATTAGTACACGTAAGAATTGCTCTTTCAGGTTTATTATTCTTGAAATAATTTTTTGCGATTTTTTTCTCTACATGAGAATGAACATGATAATTGATCTGAGGATCATTTCAGATATCCCTTCACTTTCTACCTCTGTGTTCTCATAAGGACACAGAGCTATATTCTAACTCCTAAATTAACTTTCAGTCATAGCATAGTTTCATTGTGTTACTGTTCTGTACAAATGATTTCTTTGTAGATTACATTGTAGAAATGTAGATCAGTTCTTTTAGACATTTCCTGGGACCTATAGTATGCACTATTTGATTTAGGATAGTCATTCATCTTTCTAAATCTTTCTCCTTTAGGGAATTCTAGTACTTACGTACACAGTAGAAATACTCTTCTAGAATCAAGGTAAGAGTGTTGTCTATGACAATCTATGGACTTTCCCTAGCCAACTAGGGAATCCTTTAATCCTTTAATGGTAATTAGGATAGATATATGGTTACATAACAGTGCAATTATAAAGAAGTTTTGTTTACTGTAGTTAGGAGAGTGTTGTGGGATACATGTGATATGAAAGTCTAGGTGGGAATTATCCAGGGGAAGAATAGGAACCACATGGAAATGGTTGGGATGCCTGGGGTAGAGTGATGAAAGCAGGCTCGGGAGAAAATGAGAACAGAATGCAGTGACGCATATATGAAAATGCCACAGGAAAACTCCTTATCTCATATTAATCTAAAGAACTGGTTTTTCAGATGGGAGAAAGAGTAACACAAATAAGACAATTTTCTGAATTTAGCATATCAAATATTTCAGAGGTTATCTAAGTCAGAAATTGTGGTATCGAAGTAGGCTTTATTTTAAAATACTGGATGATGAAGGTGAGTTTAAGTGAATACTTTTTTGTGTTATCATTAAGTTATTAAAATCATATGTATCTGTTTATTTTGTGTCTGTATGTTTGCGTGTGTGCGTTATGCCATGGCACACCTGTGGATGCCAGAGTTGGTTCTCTCCTTCTACACTGTGAATTCTGAGAACATATTGTGCTTGGCAGCAAGTGCTGGCAACCACTGAGCAATCTTTCCAACCCTATAATACTTTTTGTAAATTGGAAATTTTGTGTAAAAGTACAATTTCCAAATTTGGATATGCACATATACAAAAATGAAAATATTCTGGTAAAAAATAGAGAAATCTAACTGGAGTGAGTGGCTTATGGGAACAAATTATCTCACATTTACTATGTAATTAGTAAACAAATAAAAAGAAACTACAAGAAAGAAGCTAAAACAAAGACAAACACTGGATGTGACAAACACTGGATGTGAGTTAGTGTGCTCTTCCCTACTGATGAGTTCTAGTGTCGGGGATGATGTGCTTCTGGCTCTGGATCTGCACTGGCCTCTTTCTCTGTCTTTATGTGGCAAAGTCTCTTAGGTTTGTCTATGGGGGCATGGAGCAAGACCATGGATGGCCCAGCATTTACATTATAGTGTAGATTTATGATTTGTTCTCTACTTTTTAAATTTTCAGGTTTAAAGTGGAGAAAACAATGGCAAAAGAACTGTCATTTGAACGATTTAGCATGCTTTATCACAGAAAAATTCTCAATAAACACCATATTTGAATTAATAATTTAACCACCATAGAAACATTTATTTTTATGATTATATTTTATTAATTGTTTATGTTGATATATGTGTTTCTGTATGTTATATGTGTGTGAGTGCCTATGGAGCATGAAGGAGGGCATCATATTCCCTGATGCTTCAGTTACAGGAGGCTGTTAGCCACCTGACAGTTGGAAAGCAAACTCAAGTGCTTTGAAAAAGCTGAAAGAGCTCTTAATGGCTGAGCCATCTCCCCAGCCTCTGAAAATTATTTTTAAGAGAATGAAATGAGGCCAAAGACAAATCCCAGTGGTGGAAGGTTTAATCCACAGAAATACAGACAAAAAATACAGTAGGAAAAAGAGATAAAACCAGTGAAAGTACAAGTTGCTTTTGTTGTTCCAAATCATAGATTGCCAATCACTTGTCTCTGATATAAGGAGGCCATGCAAATCCTGATTAATCATTATTTCTGTAAGAAATCACAAGTGTCTGTTTTCCTTTCCCACTTAGAATACAGACTGAGGCATCAAATTAAAACCATGACCGCTTCCCAACTTGTGAGCCAAAATCAGATTTAAGGTAAGATAATTTATTTCATTTACTTTTGTAAGTTCTTTTTTATTTTTATTTTATTTATTTATTTATTTTTTGACCTGTGTCCACTTGTGTGTCTGAGCTGTAATCCTTACTCGAGGATAAAAAAAAAACAAAAACAAAAACAAAAACAAAACAACAAAAAACTTTCCAATAGTAACGGGGTTTGCATGGAGACTTTTTAGGAATTTTGTCCACTCTTTCCACTATGTAAATGATGTGGTAATTAAATCATGGAGCCTTAATGTTGCTGAGGAATAGGGGCAAATGTAGTGAGAGCAGTGTTCTTGTTACTTGTTCAAAAGTAGCTTAATTAGCTGATCATCCTCGAGACTCAAAAGCCGAAGCTAGATAATTGGGCTGAAGGTGAAGGGAATCGACTTCCTTGACAAATGTGCTTATTTAGAGAATTACCTTAATTCCTCTGATCATTATGAGGGCCTTGTAAGGCCAATCAACAGTAGTAGCCCATGGAGATGGGTGTAATTGCATTAATATGTTCTAGTATTTTTACTTTGAATTTCATGCCTTACATTTTATATTTTCAGGCTTATAGATTAGAGGGATATTTCATGCCCCCAACCAAAAACATAAATCCAAGATAGCTATTTGTATTTATTGGATAGCAGACAATAGTTTATTCTGTCTGAGGTCAGTGTGAGATTCATGTTATCTCAGGTGCTTTTTGTGGTCTTGAAGAGAAGGTAGTTTCAATGTCCTAAGCAATATTTAACTAAGTACCTTTCTTTTAAGTATCTATAATAAATAAAGGAAAATTTTACTTGTTTCTCCTATAATGACTGGTTATCGAAATGCCAGTCTTTGTATCTTTCATGCTTTATGCTTTATTCTTGTTAATAAATCATTCTTCAGGAGAGGGAAGATAAAATGAGAGACAAAAAATGAGAGAGAAAAAAAAGAGAGAGAGATAGAGAAAGGGAGAGAGAACCCATAACAATCAGAAAAAGTTTCAACACATTCTTGTGATGAGAAATCTTGTTTCTCAGAAACAGAAAAGAATCCCTTGTTTTTAAATAAGAATTAAGTCATGTTGCATTATATATACATACATATAATGTATAATATATATATATATATATATATATATATATATATATATATATAGTGAATATATCGTTGTTGAAATGCTGGTCAAAATCAGAATATCTTAAAAGATAAATATCTAATACCGTTACAGATACTCATGCTTTTACAATGTGAAAACTAAGAAAAGGCATTATAATGCAATATGAACACTTTCAACCTATACATGAACAAGATAATATGAAAGATAAAGAAGAAACAACATGATTTGTGATTTTGGCTTAAGCAATCTGTAACTCTTTCATATATATATATATATATATCACATATTTCATACATATATATATTCATACATATATGTGTTGACTTAAAATGCACTAGCAATAAGGTGTTTGTTGTTGCATAATAAAATATCTATGTTAAGACTCAGATTATTACATCTTGATTGATATTTCCAACTTCATTTGCATTATCACTGTAATTAAGAAGAATATTCAGGAATTTTTTTAATCTTCTTGATAATTTTGAAAAAGAGAAGATAAATAGACTCATGTATTTTAGGAAATAAAGAGTGCTTTATAGAAATCAGGAGTGTATGAACAAGAAACATGGTAATATGCCAATTGTCTTCCTATGTGTATGTATGAGTCAGTATCTACTCTAAGCTTCTTATCATGCTAATCAGGTCAAAGCTGGAGTTTTGGGCTGCTTTACCCTTTTCCAAAGTTACAAATAGATTTTTTTATTTTAGCTTCCCTTCTCACAAATATCTGAATCTGATAACATGGAAAGGTACTTAAAATAATCAACGGAAAGCTACCAGCCATGTTTATACCTGACACTGGCTGATTTATGCAGATACACTTGTTTAAAAGCAAAACTGGACAAAAAGACTACCCTGCAAAAGTTCAATATAACGTTTGTTTTGTGTTACTGAGCAGTATGGAGAAAGGCTGACAAGGAAAAAATATATGTGATTTCATTTGACTATTATCTTGATCTATCTTCTGAATTCTCATTTCTTTGATTCATGCTGTGGATTGTTGCTTCATATTTCCTCTAGGAAGTCAGTATCTTTAATCCCAATCACAGAAATAACAGCAACAGAGAAAGAAAAATAGATAATGAGAGATAGAGAGAGAGAACGCAAAGAGGAGGAGGACAAAGAAGAGTAAAGAAGACTAACATCCATGTTATCTGTCATGTATATATATAATGTGCGTTTACCTATGTATATTCAATGAGTGGATGCCGATTGCCCACATTTCTCTAAAAGCACACTGGATCTCATAAAACTAAAGCTAGACATGTTATGAGCTATCATATGGGTACTATCCCAGTCTCACATCTGTCCTCGGTTGTCGTTTGCTTTGGAAATTGATAGCATTTTATTTGCACAACCTTATAAACCCACAGAAATTGCATTAATCATCTCTAAATTATATATAAGGAGATTAAGTTTCTATAAAAAATTAGCCCAAGAAAAAACGCCCAGGAAAGTATGTAGCAATAGCCATAATTAATGTATGCATAAAGTCCCAAAATATAATCAAAAGACTACCATCTTTACCTGGTATTTCCCTAAACTCTTTATTTTTTTTTCTGTCAGTTTTCATAATTTTTAAAGTATAAACCTTGGCATGGACCAAATGGAGCCCACTAGATATGACTGATTTTTCTCTGTTCTGTCTGTATTCTCTTTTTTCCTTCATTTTTATGACCATATATATTTTAGGTACTGAGTTATAAGCCAGATAATTATTATGAACCCTGACAGATTTTTGTTCATTAAGAAGAATATTTTCAAAATCAAATGTTTTTTATAAAATTTCAGGTTGGCAAACTGACAAATTTTGGCAATCCTGACCCCATGTTTTTACATTAATGCTGTCCACCTCTTAAAACAAAGACTGATGGTTTGAAAAAGACTGGAGTCCCCCTTTTTCCCTGTACTTGAGTTCACGGCTGGCTGGAGCCCACAGTCATTTGAATCTATGATGTCTGATTTGTATAGCATTACATTACACTGCAGATAGCAAAGGATTACTAGCCTGTGCCAAAACATTACTAAGGCTTATAGTCATTTCTTTTCACAACTTTCAGGTGCCATTGGTATATAATTTCACCTCATTGTACAGTAAGTCATAGAAGACTTTGCTCTTTTTGTGAGAAATGCTTTGTTTCACGCAATGGCTCTAGTGACCTCTGGCAGACCCTTTGTGGGACTATTTTTTATGACCTGTCAAGATTTTTACTTTGCTGAATAAATTGTATCCTCTGGAATTTACCAAATTAGAACTTTGCCCAGCCACTTACCTTCTAAGTAATATTTAATATCTTACTATAGACTGGAGAAAAGAAAAGTAGCTTAAGAGAGGAGAAAGCACATCAGCTGAAACCAAGAACTTCCCCAGTGAAGTTGCTGATTGATTTGTTACTGTTGTATATCCTGCACATTTAATAGCAGGTCAAACAATTACAATGACTTCCTAGATGGGGAAAGGAAAAAACCTAAGTGTTTGTAACTTAATTAATGGATAAAATCCAGTAGATTTTGTTCTTGATTCTTATTAATATAATAATTAATTGATTCTAACGTAATGTTTTTTACTATTTTAGGAAAGATAGATAGGTAATTAAATTAAATAATGGTATGGGTGCCTAATACTTAATTTTAATCCCAAACAAGAATTCTTTATAAACAAATATTTTTCTTGAAATACCACTGATCTTGAGGCAGGGGAGAGGCGTTGCAGGCCTTTAATCCCAGCACTCAGGAGGCAGAGGCAGGCAGATCTCTGTGAGTTTGAGACCAGCCTGGTCTACAGAGTGAGTCTGACAACCAGAGTTACAACAGAGAAAGTAACCCTAATTCGAAAAACCAAAAAAAAAAAAAGAGAGAGAAAAGAAATACCACTGACACTGACAAAAGCCCACTTAGAAAGCATTATGCATATATTGCTAATATGAAATAAAATGGGTAAATATAATTATTTATTGCTTATAAATATGATTTTATTTGAAAAGAAACATTGAATTCATGGATAGAGAGGAGTTATAGGATGACTCTAAATAATATTATTTCATGGTGGAAAATACTCCTGGAATGCATTAGGACTTTGCCCCTAAGTTGGCCACAGGTGGGTACAGGGGCAGACATCTCTCAGAAGAGGATGGGTCTTGAGCCTGTAGCTATCTCTAACAGAGAACTCACTGTGACTTTGATCTTGTCACCACTGTTTAGGCTATGCTCACTCTGTTTGCTCCTCTCATTTCGTTTAAAGACTGGTAAATACTTTTATCTTGGAAGACTTTAGCCAGAGTAGTTTAGACTATATATCCAAAATAATGAGTTTATTGTCTAAAACATATAAAATGCTTATAGATTTTGTTTTTGCTTAAATCTTTTAAAACATCAAAGAGCACTATTTTGGAAAGAAACAAACCAAATGATTACTGAAAACATGAATGATCGCATTTTTGAAAAACATAATATTCAATTTGCATAATTCTTTAGGCCAAAGGGACCATAACAATACTAGGCTGTTGCAACCAAACACAGACAACTGCTTTTTCTTGCAATAAAAAAGCATGGATGAAGAGAGATGGGTAAACTTAAGGAGAGTCAGGGTGACTTGCTGGTTTAAGTGTTTCAGTACACAAACTAATACCTTTTGAACACACTATACTCAAACCAGAGCAAAGTCGGAGTCAAAAACACTGAGGGTCTGGATGGCTGGGTTACCCAGTGAGGAGACAGACAGTGACTGACAGTGCACCTTCAGCAGGACTCTGGGCCTTGGGGCAACCTACCTAACCTCTCCCCAAAGGGAGACGGAAAGAAAATGAGCTCATAGATCTGGACAGCAAGGTACCTGAGGAACTTCAAGTGCTGAGGGGAAAGGAAGACAGAAACATCAACCAATAGAAGGCACAGTGGAGAATTCAAAAATAGACAAAACATCTTCAAACACAAAGATTCTAATCCCAGAAATGAAACAGACAAGGTACACTGAGAAATAATTATAACAGAAAAGTACCAGAATGCTTCCTGAAAACTCCAGGTTTCAGTTTGTAATTGGGCAGGAAAGCAAACCCTTCATCTATATTATGGAAATATATGCAGGGATTAAAAATAAACATTAGGGAGGAGAGCAGCCCTGAAGCAGCTTCCTGGCTTTGGTGCATTAACCTGTCAGCTTCAAAGTAGCAGGGGGCAGTGCAGACAGACCTCAAACAAAGTAAGGACTCAGTTTTTTTTTTTTTTTTTTAATGTTTCCTTGTTTATGTTTTATCTGTCTGCTTGTTTGAGGCAGTCTCTCATTGTGCAGTACAAGTAGCTAAGAATCCACTATGCAGCCTCACACTCAGGGCAAGTCTTTTGCCTCTATGTACCAAGTGTTAGGATTAGTCTTGCTTCTGTGAGAATGGCTTGGCAATACTCCTGAGTATATGAAACTTTAACTCTTTCCTTAGGACTCACTCATCTTCAGTCTTCATCATTTTGGAGCATTATTTCAAATTCTCTACTTTCCAGATGCAATGGAATATACTTCCAGCCTCTCCCTTCAGAAACCAACCACTTTGTGAGAATGTTATCCTCGAATATGATCTAATACATCCCAAACTATCTCCAAAACTGCCATGAATATCAGATTGTCAACAGGTAAAGCAAGGAATTATAAAAGATTACCCCCACTCACTATATTAACAAAGCAGGAAGTTCCACAAACAGGATTCTTTCTATGTTGTGCTTAGAACTACAGTCATGTGTGTGTTGATATCTCTTTATCATATGTATAAGTTCTAAAAAATCATTTTGAAATCACTGCTACTGAAGCAGGAGTCTTCCCATACATTATAGGCTAACCTGATCCCCAGTCTCAACAATAAGAAACAACAATAAAATAATAAATGACTGACTGACTAAGTATTCACATATGACTTGTCAGATAGTATTAAGCAAGAAAGACAAGTATAGAGAAACCAATGAAAACAAAGTCTATCAGAAAATCCCACTAGAGGCCAGAGAGAATGATACATTTAGGAGAACAACAGTGCTACTCAAACTTTTCTGTGGACCCAATTTTCTATCTGCACACTTTAGTGTAGTTTCCACTTGACCTCAAAACTGTGTTGGCTGTGCTGATAACAAGCTCTTTCAGCTTTCAGCTTGCAATGTTACTTGCATCACCGTCAGTTGTACAATGCATTTTCACTGGATATTACATTCTCGGTTGTCTGTCTTCCTTGTCTCTGAAGTACTTTAAAAATATCAACTCATAGTCTACTGACCTCCATTATTTCTGATTATGAATGATAATTATGATACTCAAATTACATTAATCAAAAATATGCTAAAATAAGAATTCTAGAAATACTTATTTTAAAACTAAATCCTACAGCGTTTGCTTTCGAGAATAATTCTAAAGTCATATTCTTTTAGGCAATGTATTTATTAATGACTCTGTGTGTGTGTGTGTGTGTGTGTGTGTGTGTGTGTGTGTGCATGTGAATGTGTGTGTATAACCATAGAGTCCAAATAAGGTTTTATACAAGGCATCTTTTGAACTATTTTAAATAATTTTAGTTCCAGAGTAAAAGTTTCTGATGTCCTTGACTGGGACAAAATATTAATAGAATAGATAAAGTATAAATCAATAATGAATAAAATGATAACATTGGCTTGTCAGAATTAAACGTTGTTCTTTAAAGAAAGATATGTGTTATGTAGTATTATACACCAGTTTCAAGTAATTACACTACACGTATCTAAGATCCTGCCTGCTTGCTCTTATTTTTTCTTGTGGGGATAACTTCCATACATATCCTAAAGGAGGGGAGCTTTATTTCAGGGTTTCAGCTCACATCTGGATGGCTCGATACATTGGGCCTGAGTCAATGCTTGGTATTATAGCACTGGGAATATATGGAGGAGACTATTCACCAGAAGGAAGGCAGAAGGCAGGGGTAGGGCAGATATAACCATCGAAGGCACATGTCCCTGTTATATCCTCCTTCTACCGCATCCCAAAACAGTATCACTTGATAGGCACCAATTCAACAGATGAATCTGAGGATGACATTTCATCCTCAAATTATAATTCAAACAAATGTAAACATTGAGTAGACATTTACAAAAGGGATATCCAAATAATTAATAATCCAACACCATAATCTCTTAGAGAACAGTAAATTAAAATCACAATAATCACCACGTTCATATGACAGAACAATTGAGAATTAAAATGGTTGTCAAATCTGTTGATATGCTGCCTGAGTGGGGTTTGGAACAACATCAGGTTTAGTAAGTCAGTTTATTTATATTAAAATTTAAAACAGAAAATTCAAATACCAATTCAGTGAGTAATAGTGTCAACTGAAGGAGCAGTGACAGTGTGTCATAGCTTACCAACTGTCCCACTAGAAGTTTATATACTTGTACTAGACTTTTATCATAATACCAGAGAAGCTGAGGCAGAAGGATCCCAAGCTCCATATTGACTATGTAAGCTCTTGTCCCCCAAAGCAAGAAAACAATCAAGTAAACAAAATCCATTTATAGGTATGTATGTAAATATATAAACATAACAATTTTATGTTAAAAATATATCATAAAAAAGTAGGGAGACCACTTGGGTAGAGGTCCAGTGGAGGGATGCAGGCGAGAAAGTACAATCAATAATGAATATGATCAATGCATGTGAAATACATAAATAAAAATACCATAATGAAACCTGTTGTTTCATGTGAAAACCTGCATATTTCATGTTATTTCATATACAGTGAGTATTTGCCATGTTACTATTTATTAATCAAAATTTCATTTAAAGAACTTTGATATATTTAGAAATACTTAAATATACTATAAAAATAAAAGTAAATTGATAAATAATAAGGGCTGGAGAGATGGCTCAGTGGTTAAGAGCAGTCCTTGCTCTTTCAGAGGACTAAGATTCAGTTCCCTGTACCTACATTATGACCCATACCATCTGTAACTCCAGTTCCAGGGTTCTGAAACCCTCTTCGGACCTCCCAAATCACCAGATATGCTCACGGTGCACACATAGGTAAACCAATCATACACAAAAAAAATGATAATACATTTACTTATAAAAATAGAATTATACAAATTTAAAATTATTCATCCATAATGTTAAGGCCTGAACTAGTAAGATGGCTTAGTAGGAAAGGAAAAGGCACTTGTCACAGAGCCTGAAAGCCTGAATTAAGATACCTGGAATACACATGATGAAAAGAAAGAAGCAACTCCCACAGATTATGATGACATCCATCGATGTGTCACACTATGCACACATTTAAACAAAACACACAAACACACACACACACACACACACACACAAATAAAAATATAAGGAATAAGAATAAAAACATAACTATTAAGCTTATGCCATAAATTTTGCTCCTTGTTGGCACTGGTAATTTAACAAGCAGTGTGACATTGGATGCACACCAGGTTATTCTGACAGAGAGGATCACTAGTGATTATTATTTGGTCTCAAAGGACCTGTAATGACCTGGTAGGAAGAAGATTTCTAGTAGAAATAAAAATGTAGATTTTGATAAGATGGGAGACCTAGGGCACATTTAATCACCTAGGGCTCATACCGCAAGTTAGAAGACTATTTTCTCTTCATTGTTAAAAAGGCAGTTTTCTTTTCTCAATAGGAGGGAATTAAAATTATGCTAAGTGTACAACTAATTTAAGCTCCTAAATATAAATATAGACTTGCTAAACGGCCTAGTCACCCTCAATCCATGGAGAAAGCAAGACTCTCAAGATGGAAGCTGCACTTCAGAAGAGCAAGGTAGAGGCTGCATGCTGGTTTGGAGTACCAGTGACACACACCAAGTGACTCATGAAAAATTTAAGGGAGGAATTTGCAGCAAACTAAAACTCTATTTTATTTAGGCGTTAGAAAAATCCAGAATTTACACTATGACCTTGTAGAGGAACATTTAACTTTTTAATCTGGCAGCACGGTTGCTCTAGGGTAGTAAGAATATTAGCATATGCATTTAAACCCAATTCAGAGGGCAGTGGTAGCACTCAACGTTAATCCTGGGAGTGCAGAAGTAGACAGGAAGCAGACAGAGTTCAGAGTTCAGGGAAGGAAGTAAGGTAGAAGCAGAGTATAGAAGCAGAGCTTAGACTAAAGCAAAGTGGAAGCATATGGGAAGCAGAAAAGAGGCAGAGCTCAGAGAGAAGTGGAGATTTAGTTCAGTCAGGTAGTTTCAGCATAGTCAGCTCATAGACAGTTCAGTTCAGAAGAAGCTGAGAAAAGCAGAGCCAATCCAGAATTAGCAAAGAGAGAAAGCAGAGAGTCAGAGAGGATGGTTTACGATTTACAGTTTGGAGATCAGAAGATGGACTAGTCAGAGTAAGCTCAGTCAGCAGTAAGCTCAGAGGCTAAAACATTCTAGGTTTAGGTTTGAAGATTAGAGTGTATGGATGCTGAAATGACTGATGCCTTCCAAGTCTGGGCTTGTATCTTGAAGATTAAATTGTATGGAAGTCAATGTCCTCTTGAACTGGGGATTGAATTAACAAAGAATAAACTGTCTTCTGCTATGGATCCACGAGAATATTAAATCAATGCTTGTATCTATGATTACACTGCCTAATGATTTAGGACTTCAAGAAGAAGCAGAAGAGGGCATTTGGGTCACAATAAAAAAGTAAAAGTAAAGTATCAGGGACAAAAATAAAACAAAAGGTAAAACGTCATTAATGATTGTTAAAATGAATATTCATTGAAGTGATATTATTTCAGGTAAGTTTTGCTAGATACAATGCTTCTCAAAATTAATTGCTCTTGACTCATTTTATAATTTTATAATGTCTACTAGAACAACCCTAAAATGTTCATTTTTTTTTGTTTTGTTTCTAATATACAGATTATCCTACAAGACTAAAAAGTCAATAAAATGGAAAATAATTCTAGACAAAAAGACGGTATCTTTAGTCTTGAAGATATTCTAAAAATTGGTATGAAGAGAGTATAAAATACAGTAGGATTTTTTTGACATATACTGTAAGACCTATTCTAAAATCTTTGACATTTTCTCATCAACTTTTTATTTTATTATATTATCTTGTTAGTGTCTTTATAACTTTTCTGTTGCTGTGATAAAACTCTCAAACAAATGCAAGATGGAGATGGAAGAATTTGTTTGCCTTACATGTTACTGTCCATCATTAAGGGACGTCAAGGCAGAAACTCAAGCATTATAGGAAACTGGAGGCCAGCACTGAGGCAGAGTCATAGAGAAGTGCTCTTACCAATTTGTTCTCCATGTATTGCTCAGCACCTCTAGGAACACTTAACCAGAGGTAGCACTACCCACAGCGGACAGGTCTTCCCACACCACACATTAACTTAGAAAATGCCCCACAGACTTGAAGTCAGGGCAATGTGAAGGAAGCATTTTATCAATTGAGGTTCCTTCTTCACAAATGACTCAGGTTTGTGACAAATGACAAAAAAAATCAGCACAATTATAAAATAATAATTATATATGTATATCTATGTATGTGTATGTGTGTGTATATATATATATATATATATATATATATATATATATATATATATATATATAGTTGCAATGTGGCTTTTCCATATGTGCATACATTATGGACTGATCAAATCCCTGTAATCAGCGTATCCATCAACACCAACACCTGCCATTTCTTTGTGAAAAGAACATTCAAAATCATCTCTTTTCACTCTTTTGAAATACAGGATATGTTACCACTAACTACACACACCACATTTGTTTGCTGCTACTTAAATAAGCAAATTTTTGAAAGCACTCAAAAAAGGTTACATGATTGTAACTCGGTGTCCTAATGACAAATTGTCCTAATTTGGGTCTTATCTTTGCAGAATCAGAACAAGAAGGAATTTCATTACGTTTGTTTAGAAAGCTGTGAATTGATACCTCAAGTGGATTTGTACATTAGTGCCTTACTGTTAGCATCATTACATCTAAAGTCCAAGGTCGTCCATTTCTTCCATCTTTGCTTGGTAATTTATTTGACATTAGAAGAAACGAACATATTCTCAGGATTAACATGTCCTTGATTTGCGTACATAGCTGTCTTCTGCTGAGTGAATAAGTATTGTCTGGGGAAGACAGAGAGCTCATATTTGCACTGTAAAAGATTCAGGCATCTAGAAATCTGCATGTCCAGATGTTTGAACTATAGGGAATGATCTCTTTCAGATTAACTTCTAACAGTTAAATTTGACATTCAGGATGTGCACAATCTACTAATCTACCAGGGTCCAGTGGCCTTTCCCTTACAGGCTGCCACATTATGAAAATAAACTGTAATGCAGATGGATTTGATTGTCCAGATGCAACTCTATTGATCCAGACAGTATGGGCATTTTGGCTATTATTGGATGTCAATTATATAGAATGAGGTAAAAGTCCACTTCTATTTTTAATGATGGGGAAGTGGTTGGTGTAGGAAGAAAAATTTCACTTACAGTATAAATCTCATGTTTAATCCCAATCCTGTTTCTCCAGGTTGATATTTCTTTGCATTGGACAAGAACCTCCATGAGGACAAGTATACTATCTATTTCTTCTATTTTAATCTTACTGACATAATATATTATAGAGCCTGACATAAATCAAATCTGTAAACACTTGCTAAAACAAACATTGCTACCATTATCTAGTGCAGGCTTTCCATTTATTGTAGATATTTGCATACCAGATTTTTTTTAACTTACTGCCTTAAGGAATCCTTCCTTTCTTCCTTAATTTCCTTCTTTCTTTTTCTTAATTGAAATGATCATTTTATTTTTTAGCATGCACTCTACTGTGTGTGTGTGTGTGTGTGTGTGTGTGTGTGTGTGTGTGTGTCTGTGAAAGAAAGGGGGGAGAATAATGCTCCTATAAGTATCCATTCCCAAGTGGACATGTAGAAGTCTGAGGGAAATTCTGTGGAGCTGGTTCTCTCCTTCCACCCATTCATGGGTTTTGGAGATGGAACTCTTGTTATCATAGTTGCATGACAAATGTTATAATTATTAAAGAACAAAAGGGTATGGCTATGGTCTTGTGTCATTTTAAGTCTTTTTCCATTAAGTGAGTTATTTGGGGAAAAGAAACAAAAACAAAAAGCCTGTCACCTAATTACTCTACTTTTTATTGCCATGATAAAATACTGTGGGTGGTAAGAAAGTAGTGATCATATGTTTTACACTCAGCCATTCAGCCCTAAAGAATTGTTTAAAGCAAGAAACAATATTTGCATTAATAAAAAGTGATTTTTCTATTTTTAAGGTTGTTCTCTGTGTGTTGTGCATGTTCTAGTTTGCATTAGAAGGAGAAAGCCTGACCCAAACATCAGGAAAGATTGAGGAACAGAAGAAACATGAACTCTGCTGCTTAGTTCTATGCTGTTGTGACCTCTATATGAAGAGTGCAGAAGTAGAAAGAAGTTAATGCTTCAAGGAAGCTGTTTATCAACTTGGTTATTCTGCCATTTATATTCTGCAAAAGGTGATTTCATGAAATTTGTTTGTCATCCAAATGAAAGGAAGTTGAAATTTTAGGAAGATGGGTTTTGGTGTGTCTCTTAAATACTAAAGGCTAATATTTTTTACATTATTTTCAAGTACCCTATAGGAATTCTCAGTTTATTGAAATCAATTCAACAAAGCATTTCTAGTCCAACCATTTGACATACTTGTTCAAAGATTAGCATATCATGATTCCTGGTGTTGTGGAAATCTATTTTTAGTTGTGTTTAAAATAATTGTTTTTGTGCACTGTTGGAAAAAGAGAAGCATAGACCTTGGAACTCTGTATTGTCTGCAGGTATTGAATTTCTGTGGAGGATGCTTATGATTTGCACATGGTATCAGTAGAACACCAAAGCAGTTCTGAATCAATAAAATACCTGAGCTGAGATGCTCAAGATTCCACTGTCCAGTTAGGCACTGGTAATGATAGTGGTTCCCTCTTAGAGGGCTAACAGAGTTTACATCTCTGAAAAATGCCTCTTTGACATTCCTGATTGAGCCACATAGTAGGCATACAACTACAAATGGCACATCAACATGGGGCAGGACATCACACCAGCTAATCCAAAGTGGAGACAAAGAAGAAGAGAAAGAAACTACAGACCTCGCAGAGTCCAGTAAAGAATGCTCAGAGAAGCTACCAGAGGACAGAGATTAAAGTGTGAATCAAAGGCTCCTGAAGGAAGAGGAGAGAATGGAAATAAGTCTCTATGAAGAGAAAAGGCTGTGAAATTAATAAATAAATGAGGAAAAAGGCTATGAAGTGAAAGCCACAGAACGGAGGCCTTAGAAATATAGAATTCAGCTGGGAGAAGGAAAAAGCAAGATTCTTACTGCTTTTCCTGATCATGGAGCTGACCATCCTCCTGCTGGTGGTTGCATACTGTTTCACAAACTGAGTTTTCTGATAGTTGCTTGCATGTGTGTGAAGCTTAAAATACTGAGTTTCAGATCTAAGGTAGGGGTTGTTTCCCTGTAGCAGTGATGAAAAAGACTGCCAAACTGCCAAGACATTGCCAGATATTCTTCCCCCGGCTCAAGACCACTTGTGTTTTGGAAGCATAGGTTTAGAGCCAAAAATCTGCTTAATTAAACTGAACCGTTTTTTTTTTTTTTTCCCTGTAAACCTGTCTACAAATGGTCATGATGAGACACATAAGCTATGGTGATGAGATCTCCATCCACGAGGGAATCCTTACTTTAGACTAAGTGACCAGCTGTCTTTCCAGCAAACCAGACTCTATCTTAAAACCTGAAAAGTTTCCTAAGGGTCAGCACACAGGAACTGTTTTCCAGACCTGGCCAAGGTTGCATTTCATGCTGGTAGCTGAACATAGTACTATAAGATTCACTCAGCTTGTGCTGGCTGGTTTTGAAGGCATGCATGGGTCTTTGGAGAGCAGTTGATGCTTGACTCTGTAAGACGCCAGGAATGGCCATTAGTGAAAGTGCAACCAAAGTAGAAGTTGAAGCCTAGATTGAAGGGGTCATGCAGAGAAGTTGGGACTAAGCACTATTAAGAGAGCCCAGGAAAAGCTACTGATGAAAGTGTAGTCCAGTTGCAGCAAGGTATCCCAGCAGTTTTTGAGATGCCAGTAATATGGGATGACCACCAAGAGCAGCAGTAACAGTGGAATGGAGTCAGCTAGAGCCTTGAGGAGAAAATGTGTGTGCTGCAGAGGTCAGAGCCAGAGAGGCGATCCAAGACCTTTGGAGGAGCCCAGAAGATCATGGGTGAATTCCAAATAATGGACATTGGTAATGTTTTTCTGCTGTCCAAAGACATTGTGAAAAGCTTGATAGATGTGTGATTTCATTTATTCCTGTACATTAGCAACCCTCGTGATTGTACTTCTTGTAAATAATTTTGCTGGTATAGTGTTAAATTGTGTTGTAGAGATAAAAAGCAATTTTTTTGATTGGCTTATACAGAAAAGGGAAAATGTTGTGGAAGTTTATTTTTAGTTATATTTGAAATAATTGTTTTTGTGCACTGTTGGGAAAAAAAGGGATGCATAGTCCTCGGAACTTTGTATTTTCTGCAGGTGTTGAGTTTCTGTGGGTGATGTTTGATTGCTTATGATCTGCACATGGTTTCAGTAGAATACTTAAAGAATTCTTAATCAAAAAAACACATGAGCTGAGACTCTCAGGGTCCCACTGTCCAGTTAGCCCCTGAACATGATGGTGCTTCTCTCTATAGAGGTCTGGCAGAGTTCGCACCTCTGAAAAATGCCTTCCTGTCATTCCTGGCTGAACCACACAGTAGGTGTACTACTACACCCTGCCTTGAGATGAAGATGATACTTGATTAAGACAGGTTCTCTTCAACACTAAAACAAGATTCTTTCAGTAAAGGTCGTAATTTGGCTTTGAATTTGGGGGTTTGCTTAGGCTAGTAATACAGTACATTCTACTAACTGGTTACAGTATACTTTTTCAGAGCTAAAATAGGCTGTGGACCATGTGTGTTAAATGATTTCCAATTTGTCATGAGTTTACTAGGATTTAACCCATTCATAAGTCAAGGAACACTTGTATCTCATTCTTATGGAAAGTCCAGGCAGGAGTGACACACAGAGTGAAGCATGTAGAAAAAAGAGCAAGATAGTAACACACGTGCACGTACACACACACATGGGGTGGGGCACAAAGAGACAGAGGCAGAGAGAGACAGGAGACAGAGAGAGACAGAGAGACAGAGAAAGACTGCAGGAGACAGGCAGACATCCCCTCAAACACACACATGGAAAGAGGGAGTGGTATTTTCCTGTAGTAATTGAAGGCAATGGGACTCTAAAGGGGCAAAAGCCATGCATTGGGCTTCACAGGTGTGGCAACCATAAAATTAAGCCTTGAGAGTTTATCTCACATAAAGAGAATGTTAGCTCACGAGGTAACCTAGAGGTCAGAATGGGGCAAACTGGATCCAATCTTATAACTTCATTCTTGCACAGTAGAAATTTTACTGAGACATTTTCCCCAGTTCTTAGGTATTTCCAATGATTTGAGGAAGAGTTTCTGTAAATGAATCCATATATATTTACATCATCACATTTACAAGATACAGAGTTTGTGACTTCCATCTTTCAAGCAAAAGGGACTAATCAGATAATTTCAATAAAGGATACAAATAAGTTACGTTGAAAATTACAGTTCAATAGCTAAAGATGAATTTTGAGAGTGTCTGCATTGCTTTGTTAGGATTTATCCATTATTCAGATATACTGAAACAGACTTTAGTATTTAAAAAATAAAGATGTCCTGGAGTATTTTGTCAGGATTTCATGAATTTTAGTGTCATTATAGGCTGTTGTAAAGATGACAATTTGAGATGATAAGTAAAAACACTGGATGGGTTCTTGTGACTTTACGGGTATAGCTTATATGTTTGTAACAAAAACTCTGAAAAGAGAGGTCTTGAATTTGAAAGGGAAAAAAGGGGTTATATGTTGGAGTTGGGAGGAGAAAAGGGCAGGGGCAATGATGCAGCTGTATTATCATCTAAAAAATAAAGGAAATAATAGAAATGTCTAACATCACCTAACATTTGGCAAGCAGTATTCATTTCTTATATCAAACATAGATGTAGATGTGTACATGGATTCAACCAGATGTAGATATTGGTTCAGGGTAGAAGGACAGTTTATTCTTTTGTCTAATTATATCACCGGTTCTAGCCCCAAGCCATGGATTCATAGAGTATTTAGGCCTCTTTACAATCTAGTCTTAATTATTGAACTAGAAGGATTCAACCTTCGTACAGACTAGAATATTTAAACTGCTAGCCCAGACCTAGAAGGCTTTAGCCTTAACTTTCCAAGAACTACTGCTAACAACCACTCCGACTGGCTTCTTCTGAGCTCTGACTCTTCTCTTTCAACTGACTTTCTGTCCTGGGATTCTTCTGCCAAGCACTACTCTGTCTCTGGGCTCCTCACTGAGTTCTCACTGCTCCATCCTTCCTGTATAACTGACTGCTTTAACTGTCTGCTCTGTAACTCACTCCAGCCTCAGCTCCTGTAATTCTCCTGTAATTATCTCTGTAACTAACTCTGTAACTGCCCCTCAACTGACTCTTCAGTCTGCTTCTCAACTGACTCTTCTTACAGACTCTTTCAAATGACTTGTTAACTGAATGACCCTTATTTCTATGTAACTCTCTTTTATTGAGCTTGAGAGCCCTCCTTTTCTCCTGAGAGTTGAGCATGTCCTTACTCTACTAATTCGTCCTCTGATTAGTCACTTTGTAGGCCTGAAACATCTCAAATGTCACTTCCTGTATGACACTGACTCTTTCTGCATTCTTCTTCCTATGTTTACTCCCATTGCTTTTTTCTCAGGATTAAGGATGTAGACCACCATGCCTTCTGAATACTGGGATTAAAGCTGTGTCTACATTCCATCCACACAACATAGGCCTCTGAATGTAGCCCCTGAAATGTATACCCTAACTTTTATACAAGGATTTTCTTCTACAATCAAATATTTCCATTTTGATTCAAGTGTTCATTCTACATCATTCATGATTCTTTCTCCATCTTGATTAGATCTCTGATGCTTTCATGTAACATGATAGGAGGCATCCATCTCTACAAGGAAATATAGCAATTTAGAAAGTGGTGAATATGATCTTGTTAAAAACTAGGAAACTGAGGCCTCACTTATGTATTCTTAGACAGATTTTAAGCAGGAAGCAATGGTCTGGTTGCTTCTTATGTTAGTTGTATGTTTGGAGCATGGTGTGGATATTGCTCTTATTTTCATGAGTCATTTACTTAATGGACTATCAAGTGTTTGGATAAATCCATCAGTAAAGCAGACCATAGATCTTCCTGAAATGCTCACAAGTCCATCTAGTAAATTACACCCAAGATGAGACTTGTCTGGCCTGTCATAAAAAATGATGATTTTTTTGTCTAATGTCATTTCTTTGAACAGCCTGTATGACCTGTTTAGCCTTTTGAAAGAATATATCATTAATATGTATTTTATATGTTCACAGAAAGTTTTAAAATTATATAAGCTAAGCAAGTTTAAGTGTAAAAACGTAAACATTTTTTCATAAAAATAATCTGTCACCAGCAGGTATATTTATACAGTTAGAGCAGACATAAAAAAACAGTAGTGTACAGAAGAGTAATAGCTGAAGAAATGACTCAGTGGGTTACAATTACTCTCTGCTCTTACAGAGATTCTGGGTTCAGCTCCTAGCACACTAATGCTTTGTCTGTAAGTACAGTTCTAGAGAACCTATTACCTTTTTCTGGCTTGCTCTGTCCCCCTCAAACATGTAGTTCCCCCTCAAACATGTAGTTCCCCCTCAAACATGTAGTACACATGCATACACATTCATATATGTAAAATGAAAGCTAAATAGATCTTTTAAAAAAGATTTTAAAAGATATTCTTGATCTGTCTTTTGTACTGTTCTATGGAAAATATTTCATATTATGTTATATGTAATATAAAGTCAAACTAAATATCAAAATCAAAATATGTTTATGCATTTAGGAACTCCTTAGTTATTTATATTCCACAAAGATATCTATGAAAATTATTTATTAATCTTATAGGTTACTACTTCAAAAAAACACACTTTATGTACAATGTTGTACGTTTCTAATTAAATTAGGGTGTGTTTAGAGATAGAACATTTGGAGAATGTGGAAAAGGTATAATATATTTACAAAGGATAGTTAAAAAGCTATAAAATATTATAATATGAGATATAATGACTTTAAATTTTGGATTTGATGAATGACCTGTATTCCTTTACTAAATTCCATAGTGAAGAATTAAATGAAGCATTGCAAGCAGTAATTGGCAAATTGCTGTGTTTTCTAAGTGTGTCTGTGGGGGGCTTCCTGCCCTATCAGTAGGGGAGGGCACACAATACCAGATTCCTGGCTTTGTGAGAACTGTGTCAGCCGTTGCAATTTGCATTATTAAACCCATGTTATTATTCATAAAAACATTTTTTTTCACTATAAGAAAATTGTAAGGTATCTTTTGGCTTTTTCCTTATTATTTTCCAGAGGATAGGGGATTAAGCCATATTTTCTTTTTGATTGAGCAAAGGTAACTATTACATGAGTAATAATTAGAGCTTGAAGGGATACATATCTGAAAGTTTGGGATAAGATTTTTTCAAATAGAAACGCACAGAATGTTGCCTTCTCAGTTTCCAGTTAAAAGAAAATCCAGGATCCAATGAGACTTTTCTTATAATATCTCACCGTATATCTAGAATTCTGGTCTGAACTTCATGTTGGAAATAGGAGAAGAATAGGCCAAGGAATTAGTTTAAAATAATTCCAATTCACAGAAACTATGTTTACTTGTGCAAGATATGATTAATATCTAGCCAATTATAATTTCAACTTGACTATGTTAAAAACCCCAAGGGTCAACCTTGCAGGAGGAACAACTGAAATGATTAACTACGGAGAGAGGGATAGTAGTCCTTGTTGAAGGCATAGCCTTTAGCAGCTTGTCCTTGCCAAAGTGTACATTCCCAAACCAATGCCCAAATGGTCACTCAGAATTGAGAATGCGGTGGGTCCTTCAGGCTGATGTGAGACAGCTACTGAAGCCAGGCAATATGTGTCAAAGTCAGAATCTCTGAAAGGGTGTCACGAGAGGGCACTGCATAAAACCGTGAAAGTGAATCCTAAGTTGCAGTAAAGATCTTATTATGTCAGAGATGCTAGCACAGTGGGATAACAGCTAAGAAATGCTGCATCCAAGAAGTAGAGTCAGCCATGGAGAAAGACTATGTGATCTAGAAGCAGTAGAGCTTCAGGAAAGTGGCTGCTCAGCCATTTGGAGCCCAGAGGGTTCCGTCACAATTCCCAGAACTGGACATTAGATTTTCGACCAGTGTTGAATTGTTAAAAGACTATGGAACTATATCTTAGTGTCATTTTTATTCATATGATAAAATACCCGGACAAAAGCAACTTTTGGGAGAAAGATGTTTTTTTAATTCTGGTATACTGTCCATATAGTTATATATGTTGACTGAAACTTGAAATAGCTTGTCATATTATATTCACAGGATCAGAGAGCAATGAATTAATGTTGCATACTTCCTAATGCTCATCTAGCTCTTTTCTGCTCTTATTCAGTCCAAGTCCAAACACAGGGAATGATGCATGCCTTCCATAACATGTGAGTCCCCCAACTTCAATTAATGTGATCAAGACAATTCCTGAAACATGCTCACTGGCCAATATATTCTAGACAATCCTTCATTGAGACTGTCTTCCCAGGTGATTCTAGAATGTGTCAAGTTGGTAATTAAAATTAACCATCATATAATGAACACATAGTGCATTATGATGTGCCCTTAAGCCTGTGGAGGCAAAGTAAGCAGAGTTTAAATATTAATTTATAAGTATAAATTGAATCATTGAAACACAATTATAAGCTAGTAATGCAAAAGTAACAGAGTTAAACAGGAACAGTTAAGAAACACTGTGTAATAGAAAAGGTTTTGTCTGTTACTATTCTATTGTAAACAACAACAACAAAAACATCCTGCTATTACTCATAGACTGTTGGGTATCTTACTGGAGTGACATTAAAATATTAAGCTCTCTCAGAAAATAAATTTATTTTCTATGAAAAACCATAATTTGTCATCCATACATAAAGAGGCAGGGATGTTGTTAATTATCTGGATAAACATTTTATGCTATCGTGTTCATTCGCCAATAGTTAGTGTGATGATTATATAGAAAGCACTGTGTCTTACTTTATGTTTGTCACAGAAAAGAGAGGTATGATCAACAACAGGAAAAAAGTCCTCAAATCTTATATTTACTTGCAGTGAATTAAGAAAGGAAGTAATAAATTAGTATACATACTATTACACAAATTAGTTTTTAAATAAATATGTTTATATTTTACTAAATAGAAACAACATTATTTTTCATATAGTTTAAGTGTAATCATATTTTAACACATAAAAATATTTTGGCATAAAGCAAATTTTAATAAATGATGCTCTCTTGTATGCTATAAGAATTGCAAATGACTCATTTAGAGAAATTATTCTGAAATTTACATCTGCAAACAATGCATTGAAACACATAGTGTGTGGAACCCATTGATGAATGTTTCTGAGTTATAATAATGTTCCATGGTCTGTCTTGCAGCAAGACACAGCACCGACTCACTGTGTTCTGAAGACTCACTGGGCTTTGTGGGTATCCACTCTATTTTCAGTGCATCTGCACTAATACTGAGGAACTCTGGAGGACATTACATTTGGGAGGCAGTCACTGCCTAATTATTCCACACATACAATGGCCCTT
Source organism: Cricetomys ansorgei (assembly GCA_026225945.1). Lineage (NCBI taxonomy): Eukaryota > Metazoa > Chordata > Mammalia > Rodentia > Nesomyidae > Cricetomys > Cricetomys ansorgei. Next base: position 1,132,481 of record JAMJFZ010000199.1, read on the forward strand.
TGCTTCTCCAACATGCATTGTGTGTGCGTGTATGTGTGTGTGTGTGTATGTGTGTGTGTGTCTTCCATTTCCTGTTTTCTGACAAAGAAATGATTCAGGGAGGCAATTTGTCTATTTTTTGCAGATTGTTCATTGGATAAAATGATTGACATTGCATATTTTCTTAACAATAATAATAATAGTATATATGTAATATATATTTGTACATGTGAAATAAAAATACACTTAATTTTGTGTGTTTATCTGTCAGATTTAAGTATTTAATTTTCTTATATGCATTAAGGTATGGCATAGTAAATACAGATTTCTTGTGTTTTATTACAGTTACCACATATTAACCACATATTTCATAACTACATGTTTCATGATATATATTGCAAAAACAACCAGTTGAAGCAGAAACACTGCATAAAGTCATACACAGATTTTTTTTGAGTGAGGAAAAGAAAATATTGAATCTGTTCCTCATCAGCTATCCACCTCATTTTTAGAGCTACGGTCTCTTCTATATTGGCCAGAGAGTCCCAAGGATCTACCTGTGTCTCCCTCCCTCCCACTAAAATTACAATCATTCACCTGTGCCCATCCAGATTTCCAGCATATTATGTGGTTTCTAGGAATTAAACTCATGGTCTTATGCAGACATCGAAAGCACTTCAGTGAGTGAGCCATTTTCCCAACCCCTCAACTAAATGAATACCTATCACAGAATAAAAATCCAGTTTAAAAATAATTGTTTCTTTTGGGAGAGTTACAGAGAATTTTTCTTGTATTACAATTTTGTATTAACTTTTATAAATAAGGAATTATAAGTTAATAAACTCTCTTCTATTTATATTTTAACTACAAAAGGAGGCTCCCATTACTGCCTATATTTGAAATTTTAATATATTGTCTCATTATCAAGTCACTGATATTTGTTTTAAGAGAACTAAAAAAGTATAAAAACATATATTCAAGTCCTTTAATAAAGTAAATAATCAATTGTTTTATGTGATTCTGATTTTTCAGATATGCTAATTTAGTTAGATATTTTTAAAGATGCTTTACTTTTTATGTATGTGTTTTGCCTGCATGCTTGTTCAAGCACCAAGTCTATGCTTAGTGACTGAAGACCACACAACAGTGTCTGACCACCTTGGAACTGGAGATAACAAATGCTGTGAGCCAACAAGTGGGTAATTAGAACTGAATCTGCGTCCTCTACAGATAGCAAGTGTGCTTAACCACTGAGCCATCTCTCTGGCCTGGTTACACAGTTTTAATTTTTCCATGTTTTTGATGAATGTCTTTGAAGACACAATTGCACAAATATAGAATCTTTAGACTTTATAAGCGTAGGATATGTATAGTGTTGATGCTACCCTTTGTAGCAAACAACCTTGCCTCTTTTAGTTGGTCGAAGTGATACAGAGCTAGACATTTTTTCAGATGTAGATTGCTATTAAACGTTTGAAAATAGCTTTAATTTGTTCAATAACCCGTGCCAAAAAATGTACTATATAAACATTCTCAAATATCCAGGCACTATTTAGAGCTGGCAAAAATTGCTTACTCATGAGAATATATTTAAACTGACATTACCAGATCCCAGATTATTGAGGTTAGAATTAATAATGTTCCCTGTATCTGGTAATTGGTTGAAGTCTATTTATATCTACTCTGTTCAGCCTTTCTATTAAATATTCTGTTGACTCCACCATGACTTCCAGGTGAACTTCAGAAGTTCACTGAGAAGTTTATTCATTTTGGCAGGTTAAAAAATCTGAGTCCATGCATAGTTTAGCTTTAAACAACATTCTCTTACTGACAAAACCATCAACATTTTCTCTACAACTGGCTGTTTTCCATTTTTGATATAATAAAAGTCAAACAAGAGTTAATGAAAACACCAGAAATTCTCTTCAACTCTGGAAAAGTGGAAGGAAAACAGAACAGTTGCAGGAGAAATATTTGCTCATCTTTCATTATAATTTTATGTTTGAAAGAGAATTTAAATTTAAGTTTTAACTTCAAAAGCTGTTGACCTGTGGCAAACATAAAATGCAATGTAATTTACCTGTTGAAGCATTTTTTTTCTTTTAGCATCGAACAAAATAAGACCAAATGTATAGGTGGTAAAGAGATTCTGATAGTAGGAGAGAGAGGCAGACATCAGTGCCTGTGATATGGCAAGTACCTTGGCCCAAGGCACACCATGCGTCCCTTAAAATGGCAGATCCTGGCACACCAGTTAAGCCCTAAGATTTGGAAAGCCCAAGAGAATGGTACCTGGTTGTTTCTGTCATCTTTACGGAAAACTTGTTCACCAACATCACCGAAACACGCTAAGAGCTTGGCTAAGCACTAACATTCAAATGTGAAGATGATTGGGCTTTTCCTGACCTTGTCCACGCCCCCTCCTATAGCAAGCTTTAGATAGGCTGATTGAAGTGTCTAGTAAGTATGGACCAACCAAATGGATCTCTCCTTTATGCAACGCCCTGCTTCCTCTATAAAATAAATTATTCAAATTGTTATTCAAATTATTAAAATCATTCAAAATAAAATAGATTTGCACAAAGACTCATGATCACTGGAGTATGATTTTCTTGTGCTAGTGATTCTTTTGCCGCTCACCATCTTGGGGACCCCCTGTTCCCAAAAAAGACCACAAAAATGTACTTCCAAATTTCACATACATAAGGAGTTTTATGCCAGTTATTCTTGTTTGGGTGGCATTCTTATGACTACACTTCTACTTGATCTGTATTTATCAAAAAAGTTCAACGCAGCCCAGATTTGAAATCATAGCTCTAATTTTTTTCTTTTGAGTTATTTTTAGTAAATTCAATAAATATGTACTTTTCTTTAAGTGTTTTTAGTTATCTATTTTAACACATCCTACATAGCCCTCTATTCATCTATATATTCTCTGGAATCACTTATCATCTTATAACTTGAGGAAGAATGTGGAGATATAAAAAAATATTTAGATAATTCAGTTATTAAATTTATAATGTTTACTATGAAGCAAAGAATTTAGATTTCCCATGTTTGGATATTTTAAACCACAGGGAGCATATTACTGCCCTAAATCTCTGATTGCAAATTCTATGTCTTAGTATAGAATTTGTAATTCTAGGATCATTTACATGTAAAGCATTCTAAAAGGATATTGCCATGAAAATTAAATGGAGCCTATCCTTGTAGTGCTTTTAAATGCTGTACCATTCTTAATTCACATCAATCAATTGCAATCATTAATCAAGTTGAAAGCAATGGTTTGGGTGAACACTTAATATTGATTCTAGCTTAAATTTCTCTGCAATTATAACTTAATGGTAAGCAGTATATGTAATATTTAAAAACAATCTAGTTTAAACTGTCAATTAAGTTCCAGCAAGGAAAAAGGACAAGTCCTGTGACCTGGACAAAATTATAAGAAAATCATTTCTGAAATGGAAAGAAGCCAAAGGGTCAAAAGTGCAAACAGAAGTGGATGGTGATTGACACATGCAATGAGGATGCTGCCTCACGTGTACCTCAAGTCAGAAACAGAAAAACAAAACAGGCAAAACAAGAGTCATTTGTTGATTGAAGACAGTGTTGATTTCAAATTTCAAAGATGCCTTTGTTTTTAAAATTTAGGATTTGTTCTCATAATTGGAAAGCCAAAATTCTTTTTTGCTGTAGAATTAGGTATTTAAAAAGAAAACTCAAGTCAGTTAATTTTGTCCTGCCCAAATATATTATATAAGTTACCCTCAGTCAAACAGCAATTAGCGTTGTACAAGTCTCTCAATTCCACTGAATGCAAATGGCCCCACCAAAAAAATGAATGTTTCAACCCACTAATTCATAGGGCAGTGGAAGTTCTCTTCCAACAAATCTCCACTCTCTTATTCAGTGTTCTATGCCTGTGAAGAGACACTATGATTAAGGCAACATTTAAGGCAACTTTTTGAGGCTTGCTTACAGTTTCAAGGGCTTAGACCCATGATGGGGAGCATGGAGGCATACAGACAGACTTGCTGGAATAGTAACTGAGATTTCTACATGCAGATCCAGACGCATCAGAAATGAGAGCTCCTGAATTAGGCTCTTTTTGAAACTTCAAGTCTACTCCCAGTTGCACATTGTCCAACAGATCATACCTTCTAATCCATCTTAAATAGTGCCACTCCCTGATGACTAGTCATTCAAATATTTGAGCCTATGGGAGGTATTCTTACTCAAAACACCGCAATCATTCTCTACCAATGTATGCTGTTAGGTGAGAGCATGAGATTCAGAGAGAGAGAGGGATCAGTCTTTCTAACCATTTACACATTGTATAGAGAGCTCAACATTAGGTGTTAAGACTAATATAGTGTAAGCATTATAGCATCCATTTATTACTTAAGAAAGAATCTCTCATTTTACCTGGAGATTACGTAGATGGGTATACTGGATTGAAGGCATGCACTGTTAGAATTGAGTCTTATAAATTAAGTGCTAATTACCCAAACTTATGTCCTTGTGCTCCAGTAGAAAATGCTCCAGCAGCTGATCCATCTCTGCAGCACAAGAAAGATATAGCTTTTAAGAATTAAAAATAAAACAAAATAATTCAAGAGCTTTAATAAATTATATGAAGAATAAGAATGCATTCTTCAATATAACTAAAGAAGATAGTATAAAATACTACCATAATCACATTCCCATAAAAATGTTTAATGTGAATATGAAGTGGTCAGTTTTCCAGGAAGCATACATTCTTTAAGACAAATAGTTCAATAACATCATCAATTTTGTCTGAATATAATATATCTTCTTCCAACATCAGTGATCATTAGCTTGAAATCTGTTTCAGCATCCTTTGCTCTTCAGGGCTTTTGAGAATGATTTTGATTCAATGCCTTCATTCTTCTACAAAGGCTAATGTTGAAGAAATAACCAACCTCATACAGGACCACAGTAAAATAAGTGAACTCTAGAATTCTAGAACTTTAGAACTATTTCTAATATTAGACCATCCTGTCTTTTATCACTGGCTTCAAAAGTCACCTTGCCATTGTGAAAACGTCCACATACACTATGTCTATTTCTGGAATCATCTCATTTTTATTATTTGAGTATGCATAGGATGCTATCTTCTTCCTTGCATTCTCTACAAAAGTCTTTGCTTTCCTTAGGTCTATGTTTTGTCATAGGCTCGACAGTCAGATAAAGTTGCCAGTTCCTAGAAAAAGAAACTCAAAGCAGAAACTCAAAAGCAGAACACACACAGGGGACCTTCAGCAATCACTGGTCTCTGAGGTTCCTTTCATGCTTGGCCATTGTTCTTGCTTTCTTCTATCTTTCTTTCTTTTTAATTTGAAATATAACCTCTCTATGTATCCCTTGCTGGCCTGGAAGTCACTATGTGGATCATGTTGGATTTTAACTCAGAGAGTTCTGTTTGGCATTGTGTCTAGAATATTGGGAATAAAGGCACATGCCACCACACCTAGTTTTCATCTTTATTTTAACAAAAAAAAGCATCTTTATTTACATTCTAATCTGTTTTTGAATTCACAATGGTACCTAGGCTATATCTGAATTTAGGAACACTCTGCCTCAACCTTGGGATTAAGTGGCTGCATCATGCAGTATGTCTCACTATCTTAGTGAGATTTTCCTTTAGTCTATGACAGTGTTCATCAAAGTTGAAGCAAGAGGGTTCAGATCTTCTTGGTGAGAACTGTCTCCTCCTCTAGGAAGTGATTCTCCAGGAATTCATCAGAGATGAGGCTTTGTGCCAGTGAATTCCAAAGCATGATTAGTAATAGATGAGTCTCTAAAAGAAGAGATTAACAAGATTTGCTTTTGGATCTTTTCCCCAGGTTATGGTACTTTCCATATCAGCCAAGGTACAATGTCTTCTACATATTCAAGTAGGAGAGGTTGCCACAGAGAGTATTTTTACAAAGTATTTTTACATCATAAAGAGATAGTTGTTCCCTGGTGCATATCCTGGTGCATATTCCTGGTGCATACAAATTGTAGAAGCGGTCACCATCTAATCTCCATAGAGCCATGTGGTTTCCTTTGGAAACAGAAGTCCATGAAGAGGTAGGGTTAGAAAGTCCTCCAAAGTAAATCAGTCTGGAAGTAGGTCATGACCCTGGTGGAATACTGTCATTAATTTGAAAAGGCATGGTTATTTAGTTAACAAGAAAGTACTAGCCATCATAATTTCCATTAAATGCTACCTTGAGCAAGAAATAGAAAACAGCAAGAATACAATGGAGGCTGTGACTGATAGGAAAATGGGAATTTAATGGACTGATGAAGAGGGAGAGACTCGGAGGAGGTTCACTCCAAGTGTCAGTGAAGAAGAATGCAGTTTTTGTGGCACTTCTGGAAGTGCTACTCAACATTTTTTTTTAAGTATTTTATTTTTTTACTATGCTTTACTCTGTGGTAGGAGAGATGATAATTAGTTGTTTTTCACTTAACCATTTTTTAGTAAGTGATAATATTGGCCTCAGGAATATGTAGTCTAATAATTTCTTTTGTAAAATCCTTGACATGACTGTTTATATAAAACTTTTAAAATTTTAAGCTATTTTTATTTATTTTGCTTATGCAATATCTTTTCTTCTCTTCACATTTTGAGTACTTGACATGCTCTTGTTGTACCTAACAATTTAGAAACAAAGAAAAAATGAGTTTGTTTGTAAAAAGTATGGGTTATTGTAAAAAGTTGAATTATTTCTCTTTTTGGCTTTTATTTTTGTTGAGATCTAGTATGTTTGAAAAAAATAAGAGTACTTGAAATTTTCATGTTTTACTTTTTATACTATCTATATGGCTTTCCTGACATTTTCTCATGAGAAAACATGCTAGTCTTTAGAGGGTCATCCAGCTCAAATTTTAAGCATGACAGAATTATAAACTTATTTCTACAGCATTAGGTAGGATGATATCTTTGAAAATCTATAGAGCCAAAAGGCAAGAAATGCGTGTTTATTGTATAGGATGATTAAGCATTTGAGAATATATTATTCCATTTTATATATATATATATATATATATATATATGATCTACTAAATCAAGACCAGAGAGTAAGTCACAGTGGTCTTGGGTACATTTTCTCTACTAAACCTATAGATATAACTGGAGATTATACCAGATCTTGAGGTCAACAGATAGTGAGGAATGAAATCAAGGAAATGTAGTACTCAGGAAATTTGGGTGATATTTGAGTCTCTAAAATGAGAGATTAAGAAAATAACTAGGATTGCAACATAGCCAGGCTTAGGTAAATCTCTTTTGATAAATTTAGTGGGTCAACAACAACAAAACAAAAAGTCATAAAAATTGGAGGAAGACATTTAGGGAGGTGGAACTTGAAAGGTAGGAGGGAGAATAGAAAGAGTGGGGATGAGTGCACTATGTTCAGGTATATATATATAATGGAAGTACATATACATCAAAGGATATGTTTCATAAAAATATAAAAAAAGATATAGTTCACCAAACCAAAAGAAATTAAAACGAACAATAGATTTCTGCTCAGCGTCGTACATTACCACTCTACTTTCAAAACCAAGGAAATGGAAAGAGCCTAAATATCTTTTAACTGATGAATGGGTAACAAAATGTGGTACATGTACACAATAGAATTCTATTCAGCTGTAAAGACAAAAGACAAGCGAAATAATGAAAAGTAAAAAGATTGCAACATTTTATATATATAGTGTGTGTGTGTATGTGTGTGTGTGCGCATGTGTGTGTGTGTGTGTGTGCATGTGTGTGTGTGCGCATGTGTGTGTGTGTATGTGTGTGCATGTGTGTGTATAAAAGAGGGAGAAACACAGAGCTTTGGTAAAGTTATTATTTGGAATATGCCTACTGGGCTCAAGAGCCATTGCCTTTCTAAAAACCACACCCCTTCCAAGTACCAGGATTGGGAAACTTCCATTTTTTTATGTTGGTAAGGGGAGTCTAAGAGAAGCCCCAAACAATGCAGACTGTGGCCACTGTTCCTGGTTTCTTCCTAGAATTTGAACATAAGGCCCCATTGCTGAAAAAACCACAAACTTTGGACATGGGATTTGGAAGAATTGAATTTGAATGACCTAGATGCTTCCTCTCTGGGAACTTGTAACTGTAGTATCTGAAAGTGTTACATAAGTTGCCAAGGGAGAAAAAAACAACCAATAATCTTACCAAATTGAAAAGCCCATGAACCACAACAATAACCAGAGTAGCAAGATAGGCCCACAGGTGTAATTTTGATACTTATATCTTGGGAATAAATTATAGCTATTAAATTTAAGACTTACTCAATTGGAGAAAATTCATATCTATTACTCTAAACTTAACAAGAATCTACTACTGCCACTTTTCTAACCCAATATGATTTCCAAATGCATTTCAAATATTTATCATTATACCCATCAATAAGTATAGCTCTTACCCTTCATCAAGTAGCTTCTTTTTGAAGTAGCTGGAGACTGTTACAGAAATCCACTTTTGGTAAAAATGCACAGAACAGACCATGAGTTATAGAATTACAGTTAAGTCATACATAAATGAACCTGTCCACCTAGTGTTCTGCTAATGTTGTGGAATATGGAGCAGAAATATTGTAAAAGACAGAAGAATGGAGCATCTGTTGATAGGCAGTGTTTCTGTATGTGACAGAAACATTTTACTCATGAAATCCTCAAAATATGGTTACCTAAACCAGACCTGCACAATGACAGCACTAATTGACATGCTAACTTAGACGGAAACCTCTCATAAGCCACCCCGACCACCACCTAGAAGATAAGTTACAGCCAATTAATAGATACAGAGAAAAGGAAATATATCTTCTCCAGGAATAAGTTTTCTGGTAGGTTTTACAGACCCAAGTGAAATATTTCCTAAACACACATATTATACAATAGTAAATGAACAATGTTAAATGAACTCAGCAGGCTACACATACTCATGAGAAAGGTGTGTGTGTATGCATGCATATATGGGTAAATAGCAATTAAAGAAGGTATCATGAATCTGAGAGGGAGTAGGAGAAGGAACATGGGAGATGGCAGAGAAGAGAGAGGGAGAACATAAAATGATAAAGAACTCATATATGAAATTCTCAAAAAAATAAAAAAATAAGATAGAAACGAAAAAAATAAAAATTCATTTAAATATACCAGGATATGTTTGCAAAATTTATAGATTCTTTTAGAACAGAGTTGCATTGTTGAATCACATTTTTGGTTGGGGAAGACATGAGAAAAACTTTAGTCTCCACAAATAGCATACCAACAGAATATGAAAGGAATGATTTCACCAACATATAGCTTGGTGAGCCAACAAGTTCTTCCACATTACTTATTGGTAACTGCCTGACAAAAGGAAAAACCTCAAAAGACTATGTGAACATGAGTGACAAGTCTTAAAACCTAGATCCCAGGAGCTTGTCACTTAACTTTTATTCAGGTCCTCTCTTACTATCTATATAACCTTTGGGAAGAGCCACATGACATGTACAACTTCCTGAGCTTCCTGAGCATTGTAAGTTGTATTGCTTTCTTAAATCTTATGGACCTCTCTGCTCCCCCCAGGAAGGAGTGTTCAATTCAGAGGGAATATCTGCACTCGTACCTTTAAGAATTACTGAGGATTGGACATAATTTACTCTCACCCAAATTCATGTTGAAATTACATTCTCAACATAACGGTCACTAGTGCTGGGACTTTTAAGAGATTACTAAGTCATCCCATGAAGAGATTAATATTCTTCAGATACAGAATTAAGCTTTATAGTAGGTTGGGTCTTGAGAGACTGGATTTAGTTACCAAGACAGGTTCTTAGAGTAAGCCAGCACCAGCTCTTGGTTTACTTATCTCAGCTATACTTTTCCACATAATCTGATACCTGTAGACTTAGAACTTTAAGATTTTGAGCTAAATAATCCAACACCTCTCTTTCATGCTTTATAAATTTTCCAGACTTAGTATTTTGGTACATAATCATCATTAACAATACAACAACAACAAAAAGTTAAGAGAACTATATGAAGGTCCAAAGTCAAATTAAATTAAGTGCTAATCCAGTTACAGGCATGAGACTGTTCATGTATGAAGAAATAGAGTTGGAGGTAATATAGATAGTTATAATGAGTATTTTCACTTTAATATTACCTTTCCTTAAAAACTGGGTCAGTTTTATTACGCCAATAATAAAGTGTAGCTAGTGGTTCACTTACAGCAAATTTAGCAGAGGCTAACTACAAAAGTTGAATAGAAAAATCCAGTGAGGGATGTACTGGAACCATAATATTTTGCTTTGCTCTCCTCTTTCTTACTTCTTCTATATTTTTTCACATTAGTGCCTCTTTGGCTTAGTGGATTAATTGTGAAGTTGATCTGATGCTAGCCTAAACATATTAAAAACATTGATTATTTTTAACTCGAATTTTCTCTTATCTGCGGTAAACCTGACTTGTAATTTGTTTACTGCGCTGATGGACTTTGGTTTAATGTACCAAAATATCTTACTAGGAGTAGAAAAAAATCTCATTGACTGAATAACTCTGACTCAGGTAAGCCAGAACAAAAGACAATGCTCAAATATACAAAGTAACTGTTTCAACAAGAACAAAAAGATCAAATTTAGCCGCGATGTTTGAATCTTCCCAATTCAATCACATCAGAATAGTTATGTACAATTCAGTCTACATGAAAGAGGTCTCACTGTGAATATAATATTATGTTCTGGTTTCTTTGCTAATCTAACTCATTTTTCTCATGTGACACAATAGCCCATGTTCACAAATTTGCTCTTGACTCGAGAAGAAAGAAAAACCTAAATCCCGGGAACAGTATGTGTTCTTTCACATCCTGATAGCCAGCTCTCAGATAAGGAAACATGGGGGTGTGTGGCTCGCTGGGGGTATTAAAAATACGTGACAGCACTTTTTAATACAAAGGATCCCTGAAGCCAAGCAAATTAGGATTGGCAGTTATCAGCGTCAACTCACAGTGGGGTAGATGTGCTGAAATGCTCTGGGTGGTCTTTCTTCTCTTCCTAGGAGGCAGTTTGTTTGACCAAAGTCAGAGATTTAAGGATTTTGAAATTATACAGAAGAATAACAAAATATGAGAGAACTTGAATAGAACAAAGTACTGTATATTGAGGCTGCAGATAGGAGAACAAGGAATTAATTGGAAGAAAAAAACAAACATGATCAGTGAAAGATAACACCTGTGTTTAAATTTATTCTTGTTTCTTTACTGTAAGTCTGAAATGTCCATACTCCCATGTTTAGTATATCTGTGCCTTTGATGCTTCATGAGGCACATGAACCTACCTCTCTTGTCCCCCCTGGAGTCACAGTGACATTTTAGGTATGCAACCAGAGAATGCTGTTCCTCAAGATTATGTCCTCTGTGTTAAAATTTGTGTGTGAACATGAATCATCCCCAAAGATCACCTCAAACAGACTGTTATCTGCCAACTGTCTCTTGTGTACATGAAACGATTAAATAGATGCCAATAGATGCAGGGCATAATGAAGCTATTTCACTACTAATTTCAACTTGTGATTTTCTTGTATATAATAAGTGGAACTTATCTGGGTAGGAAGAAGAGAGAATATCTTAAGTTTGTTCATCAAAGAGCATGACTTGGTTAAACATCAGGAAACAGTATTTTAGTTCATTCTATGGGCAAAGAATCCACACATGCCTAAACATACAAGATATAATGGAAGTACATTTGGTAGAAACACAACATACTACCAAGCACTGATTGAAAAGAAAAGCACTTGTTAATTCAGATTATGTTTTAGTCTTTATATTCCTAAGGATTTAAATTATTGCTAGTCAACATTGAATAAGACCATCTTCATCCTGACGTGGATTAAAATGAATTTCTGTTCTTAATTGTCTAATGCTTGTGATCTTTTCTTAGTAATGCTGGCAGCATTAAGTGTACTGCTTCATAGCCATAGGTGGAAAGATAGAGGCTATGTGAAATGAGTAGAGATAACAGACAAGGCAAAGCAATGTGTGAGGTCATACAGAGTCTGAATTTCCTTGGGATGAAGTGACTCACTGATTTCATTAACTATGGGAAAGTTATCAGAAACCAGGCTCCTGATCTATAAAACAAGGATATTAATATTTGAACTGATCATGTCATAGAATCAAAGGAAAGTCAGTGGAGAAAATGCATCTATATTATTTTTATAGCTAAAAGTGATTTATAAAATGAAAAATGTTACAAAACACAGCTGAAACACAGAAGGAGGTCAGTATGTGCCTTTTGGTGTTGTTTTACCCATGTTGTATTTTATAAACTTATTTTGAGAAAGAAGGAATAATTATGCTAAAATGCTTAGCTATTTTGGAAGTTTTAGCATGCAATACACAAATATCATTGTGAAAATTCATTCACTTGACCCAGTTATCTTTTTTTTTACCCCAAAAAAGTACCATCTACTGTATTTCTAAACTAACACAAAGTGTTATTTCTGAACACACAAAAATCCCTAGTAACAGCCATTATATAATAATCACTCATAATGTCTACAAAATGTCATAGTTATCAATAACCATTGTAGCTCAGTTGTGATGTTTTCTGTTTAGTGATTATGTATATTGAAAGGTTACAGTTTTTATGTAGGTCTTTTTTTTTTTACTTTCCTCCACAATGTAATACAATATTTAATTATGGACCATTTTGGATATTTATTAAGAGATTGAAGTATTATTAAATGATCTTACTGGGAATGCTAACTTTTATCCAACCTTACTACTTCTGAGATAGAGGCAGGAAGATCAGGAGATCAACATTATCCTTAGCTACATAACTAACTGGAGGCTAGCTAGGGATCTGTGAAATCTTTTTTGAAACAAACTCAATGAAAATGGTCTTTGCTCCTCTCTTGAAGTATTGAGGAAAATGTTCAGCGACTATTGTTTGACTAAGTAAAATATTAATGAGTAAGCTGAGTGAAAATATAAAGACATGACAGCTCCAAGGTATTTATTCTACATATCAAGGAGGGCACAGCCAGAGGCATCTGGACGGTAAAGAGCCAGGAGACTGAAAAAGGAAATGAGAGGAGAGGGGTTGAGGAGACAGAAAGAAGAAGAAGAGAGAGGAGAATACCAAGAGAGGAACCAGGAGCCATGAGAGCAAGATAATGATGGAAACCAAGAGAACCAAGAGACCAAGGGGGAAAGAAGACACTTAGGAAAATGCCTAAGTTATATAGGAGTCAGAGAAGTTGGGAAGCTGTGGGAAGGGAAGTGATGTTCAAAGGCTGGAGAAGTTTAGGATAGGAGGAGGGGCATACCTCTCAGAAAGACTCTTTGACTGGTACTTGAGTCACTGAGAGACTGGTGGGCAGCTTTGATATATTAATAGGCACTGCAGTTAGCCGTTTGTCCCTGGTTTCTTTGAGACCTAACATAAGGGAAGGTTAAAATATGAATCATTGTGCAATTCTTTTTCCAAGAAATTCTTTATTTATTATAAATGGATGGAAGAATTGAGAAACCTCAAGATACTGTATATGTATGAGAACTGAATAAATAGGCTTGATATTTTTCTCTTTCTATGACATTCCCAATATTCAAGTTTTCTTTCTAACACCTGCCAATATCTACCTACTTAATCCATGTGATTTCTAACCCCATGACAATGGCCGTGGCATCATATAAGGTCTCTCTCCCACTTTATTTCCCTGCTATCTATGCATAGCGTATATAAATAACTCCTTGTCATTTTAATCCCTCGGTAAAATTATTGATGGGGGAATGAAAACAACATATGCACAAGATGCAACTATTTCAAATTCTTCAAAGATACTTCTTGTTTTGGTTTCTGGACCATATCCTAAATTATTCAGTATGGATATCATGACAATCACAGTGATTAACACTGATTAAATGTCTGTTGCATATTACATTCATTTGACACGTTAAATCTATTTTGTCATTTAGTTTAAAAAAATCTGGATTTACAAATATGAAGTTATGTTTTTAAAAGACTAATACCTTTATGATGGACACTCACCTCATGAATAGCAGAGATAGGGATAACACTGAAACTATTTCAAAATTTGGTATCCTTTTTCCAAATGAATATTTAAGGTGAAATTCTTCACTTATAATCCCAAGTGATAATGTGTTATTTTTAAGGTTAGTCAGAATAGGCAATAATTTATCATACTTCCTTGCATAGAAGTTAGCTACTTCTTCCAGTTAGTTTGCTATGCAGATAAATTCAGAAAATGCACACCTGAAGAATGAAGACCTGTAGCCCCCTTGTGGCTGAAGAATTGTGTCCATTTTACAGTGAGCTACAAAGCTTCAAACACAGTTTCATCAGCCCGCAAGTGCCCTTAAGAGATACATGAGAGAAGTAACAGAAAGGTATTTATTTTATAAGAATTTGAGAGAGCATTTATTCATGAAATATTTTCACATATGAGTAGTTAGTAGACACTTCCTTTTTCTTCTAGAAAAAAAAATATCAGCTTCAGAAAGAAATGTAAGTTTGGGGGGAAATATCTCTTTTTAACAACTACAAAAGTTGACAGATAATATGCTAATAATGACAGAAAAAGAGAAAGCTCTGAATAAAAGGGTGTTTTATTCATTGTTTCACTCTTTAGGTACATGATTTTATAGAATGTTTACTATGTGACAAGGTCCTTGTCTGATACTATTGATCCAAAGACAAGAGGCAGTTCCTAAGATATTTAGACTCTCATGGGGTAAAGGACATGCTAATAAATTTATAAGACCTTTGTGCTAAGTGCTGTATGGTTTTCTGAATAGAATGAAACTATAGGAATTAGCTTCTGTAATTTTCTAAAACTGTCAAGGAAGACAATCTAGACTATCTGAACTCTTACACAAGGTGAGGTTTCCTGCAATAAATGGGAAATACCTGAAGATGCCAGAATCATAATACCCTTCAATTTTAGTAGAATATTTTATCAACAGTCTATCTATTGCAATGACACTTTAGAAAGGACTTATGTTTCTGCTACTGTAAAATTAACTCTTAAAAAGATAGAAGATGTAGGTTCAAATAGTAGAATGAAGCCTTTCATGCTAGTATGATAGATTTAGGAACAGTCTTCAACATACAACCATACAACATACCACCATGTGTTTCCTTTGTCATGACAAGTCTTTCATTGAATTCTATTACCTGGATATCACTGCCTATGGCAGAAGCTATTAGCTCAGTGAGTCTGCTTTCTCTGCTCTCATGCTAAGAACAATCCTCAGTTGACCTCTAAGTTTAGACTACCTTTTTAGGGCTATTTGTCCTTCTAATATTGTCTAGGGATGGACTTCCGTTTTTCTTACTTAGCTTCTAACTCACTTAGCTCTTGAAAAACCTCCTAAAGTTTTATTTCATGAAAAAAAATCACTTGAAAAACAAGCCCAGGTTTTGTTTCTTTGGAAAGTAACCTAAGACATCAGAACTGACTCAGATTCTTTCCTTTTCCATCCCTGTCTCCTTTAGCTTCCCCTTTGCCAAGCTGAGGAGGGAACAGGAAACAATGTGGTGAGTTATAGGTAGGAGCATCCATCTCTAGAGTAGAACACCCAGACCTTTAGGAACTGTTTTCTTAAGCTTTGACCCTGTTCCTAAGTTGATTTTATTTGAGTCTCTGCTTTGATTTGATTGATGAAACAAGCAATAGCAGCCTGCTCCATGTATGTGATCTTTATGCATACCCCAAGAAACTTTTTGCTTACCATGTGCCTTACTGATGACAAACATCTTCATCAGCTATGCTCTGATCTTTTCTTCAAGTAATAGATTGACATATTTTAATTAGCATGTGAAGTAAGAGGTTTCATGATGACATTTGTAAACATACTGTTGTGGTTTGAATAAGAATGGTCACCAAAGACTAATATGTATGGTTGTTTGGTTCCCTGTTGGCAGACATTTAGGAAGGAGGAGGTGTGTCACTGCGGGTGAGCTTTGAGGGTTCAAAAGCCCATGCAAGGCCCAGTCTCTGTCTATCTTTCTCTGTCTCCCTGTCTCTGTCTCTCTATCTGTCGGTCTCTCTCTCCCTAATGCTTGCAGATCAGCACGTATACTCTCATCTACTGCTCCAGTGCCAAGCCTACCTGCTTATCACTGTGCTCACCTACATGAGGGTCATGGACTAAACCTCTGAAATTGTAAGCAAGCCCCCAATGAAATGTTTTCTCCTCTAAGTTGGATTGGTCACGGTGTCTGTTCACAGCAGTAGAACAGTAACTAACACATTCTTCATTTTGATTGATTTCCTCCTCTCTTCCTCTCACTAATCTCCATTTCTTGCACTCTTCTGTGAACCCACAGTAGTCTTCCTTCCATTTTCATGCCATATGTCTTTTATTAAGCTTCCCACATGCCTTGCTTAAAATCTCATTTTCCCTTTGATGGGTCCCTTTGTAGTTTTATGACCTATACCCAAATTTACTTCCACATATATGAGCATATATAAGAATTAGAGCTAACATCTACATATAAAACAGAAATTCAGAGTTTGAGTTTTTTAGTGTTAACTGTTGATTTGAATCTGGATTACTTCCCTTAGTATGGTGATTTTTTTTTATATTTTTATTATAATTTATTTTTCTTCCCTCTTATAATGCTCCCAACCCCCATCCTCTCCTCCCTCCTGCTCTTTTCTTCTCCTCTCTTCCACAGATCCATTCCCCTACTTTCTCTGAGAAAAGAGCTGACCTCCCAGGGTTACCTGTCAAATAAAGCATAACAAGATTGAACAAGGCCCTGAAGAAGTCCCTACATCGAGGCTGGGTAAGGCAACTCAAAAAGAGGAAAAGGGTCACCACAGCAGATAAAATGGTCTGAAACACCCCCAATCCAACTTTTAGGAGTTCTTCAAGATTTCCAAGCAGGACAACTACATGATATATGTAGGGGGCCATGCAGACTCCATGTCTGCTGCTTCAGTCTCTATGAGCACCTAAGAATGCTGGTCAGTTGACTCTGGAGCTTGTTCTCCTGGTATACTAGACCCCTCTGTTCCCCTCCCCCATTTTCCTGAAAATTTTATTATTTCAATTTTCTTTATGACTAAGTATAATTCAAAATGTCTGTCACTCTTTTATTACCCACTCATATGTTGATGGTCATCTGGGCTGATTTCATTCATTTGCTATTGTGAATTGCACAGCAGTAAGCACTGAGGAGCAGATACCTCTGTAGTAACATGTAGAGTCATTGAGTATATGCCCAAATTTAGTTGAATTATGTAATAGTTCTATTCTTAGTCTCTTCAGACACCCCCACAGTAACTTCTTTAGTGGCTACAACATTTTATATGTCCACTAGCAGTCAATGATGATTTCTCTTGTTGAACCTCCTTGCTAGTGTTTGTGTTCGTGTTTTCTAGATGAATGATTTTAATTTTGATTTCTGGAACCAGCAATGATGTTGATCTGTTTTCAGAATGTGTACTTATTTTATTTCTTATTTTGAAAACTGTTTCTTTACTTCATTAGCATATTTATTGATGAAAAAGATTTTGCTTTTGGTATTTATTTTTGAAGTTTTTTTTTTTGTTTGTTTTTTTGTAGTCTGGACATAAACTCCTTGTCTGGAAAACTTTTAGGAAATATTTTTTTTCCATTCTGCAGTCTGTGTATTCATTTTCCTGATAGTTTGCTTTTCTGTGAATGTGTGTTTACATTTTGTATAATCACCTTTGCCAATTTTGGGACTTATTTCCTTTGTTATTAGAGTTTGATTCAGAAAATTCTTCCCTAGGCTTCTGTCTTTAATTGCTTTTTCTATGCTTCCTTCTAGCAGTTTCAGCAATTCAGAATTTAAATTAAGGACTTCAATCTATTTTGAATTGATTTCTGGGTAAAATGAAGGATATGGAACTGTTTAATTCTTATGAAAATGGACATTCCAGTTTGCCAGAGTTTCTTAAGTGAACTCTCTTTTCTTTCAGTTTATGGTTTTTTTTTTTTCTGACACTTTGACAAAAGTAAGTGTCCATAAGTGTATAGGATCTTTTATTGATCTTCTGTTATGTGTCAGTAGTCCACATATCTGTTTTAGTCCCAGTTGCATTTCGTTTTTGTAAGTATGGCTCTGTGGTATAATTTAAAGTGTTTTTTACTGTATCCAGCATTGTACTTTCCTCTTATCTTTAGCTTTGGCTACTTACTGTCTAATGTGCTTGTAATATAATATTTAGAATTTTTCCTGCATGTGAAGTTTGTCGCTGCATTTTTGATGATAATTATTTTTAGTCTACAGATTACTTTTGGCAATATGTCTACTTTCACAACATCAGTTGTGCCAATCAAGGGGCATAGAAGGTCTTTCTAACATCTTTTTCATTTTCTTTACTTTTTTCTTGTATTAAAGTTTTCATTGAAGAAGTTAACCTCTTTGATTAGATTCATTCCTAGGCATTTGCTATTGTTGTTGTTGTTTTTTCTTGTTGCTGGTTTTGTTTTGTTTTGTTTTGTTTTAAGATACAGTTTCTCTGACGTAACTCTGACTGTCCTGGAACTCACTCTGTACACCAAGCTGACCTCAAACTCACAGAGATCTGATGGGCCTCCTGAATTCTGGGATTAAAGGTGTGCACCATCATCACCAGGCCCTTCCTGTGTTTTGAAACTGTAGTGAGTTCCTGACATTCACTCATAATATGGCTTTCATTGAGGTCTGTTGCAGCAACCAATTTTTCCTCTTTCAGCTCTCTTTCATTTAGTTATCAATATTATTCATCTTGTCCAAGTAACAACTCTATAAATTTGGTTCTTTTAGTGTTAATTTCATTCATTTCTGGCTGAATCTTAATTGTTTCTTGCCATGTATTACATTGCAGTCCAGTTTCTTCTTTTTCTAGAACATTGAGGTAAACTATGTCTTTGATCTTGGCTCCTCCTGATGTCTTTGTCTGTCTACTCAAATTCTAACAAAAAACATTTGCTGACACATTTTTTTTTTTTAATAATTGTGTACTGGACTGGCAGCCCTCACAAATCTTGTTGAAAGTGTTAACGGTGGAGACTAATTTTCTTAGCAGTACTTTCCTACAAGCACGTCATTTAGATTCCAGGAACACAGTAATTCCTCTCTCCAAGTCATTGTGTTGCTGATGGTGATATAGAGATGATGCAGAATGAATAAAACCTTGTGCTTGTTTCAAGTGTTTAAGGAAATTTGACAAAACCATCGGAAAAATATATGAAGGGAAATGGAGCAAGCATCTAAGAGCTTAGTAAAGAATGTGTGCTTTGCTTTAGTCATTGATTTTGATTTCAGTATTGACATCAACTCAGTAAGTGCAGTGGGGAAAGTAAACTAAGCACTTTTTGCCTTATGTTCCCATGACTCAAATTAGGATAGTAAAGCTTTCAGATATTCTTAAGAGTAGAGAAGATATTTGAAATGGCATCTGGAATTGTCTAAATATTTAATAGGCATCCACTGATAATACCTAGTATTTACCCATCTCCTTGGACTATGAAACATTTGGCCATTAACGAATTAAGCATGGAGATTTTTTTTTTCATTTAGGAAAAAAATCTCAAAGGAATTTACATTAAAATGTAGAAGACAGAAATTCATCTCCTTGTCTCTAATTCTAGTATTGTCTTCAAAGGCAAGGTAGACCTATAAACAAATGTTTAAATGATGTTCTAAGCTATAGAGCCTTTTCACTTATATAGGGCTGGGATAAATTGATGAAATAATCAGTTTTTCCTGAAAAAAGGTCATTAATTTTCCAAGTGAAAGATTAGTCATTTCTACTCTGATTGCTTGTAAGATAACAAGAATAAAAGTTAGCAAGTTCAACACTTGGAGTTTGAAATAAAAATGGATGTAGGCAATATTGGAAAATATCTCCTGTCTACATTAAAAGAAAGTGTTAAGAGATTGAGTTGACTTGTTAAACCTTGTGTGTTAAGCTAAAGAGGAAATATTTAAAATTTTCTGGCTGGGTAATGGATGTGGAATTGATGTACTAATGAAGACAAGACCAGATTTGGGGAAATAATTTATCTCTTGAAGTTCAACTAAGAGATCAAAAGAAGTAAAGGAAGCATTAAGTATACTTTTCAGTTCACAGATTTTATTTGAATGAGTCTAGTAGCTCAAATGGAAAGAGGATACTAAGAATTTCCTCATAAAGATCATCTGCTGATCCAGATGATCTGTATATCTCAATTAAAGTTTCTTGTTTTGTAGGCAGAAATAAGTTTACATGCTTCAAACAACTGACTATTAAAATTGAAGTGAGCAACACTGAGATTGCTATGAAAATATCACTATAGATATCCAACCATAGCAAGCAAAATTAAGTTTTTCATATGGAACTGTTTGTTATCTTATGATGCAGCATCTTACAGCACAGACCTTAGTACACAATGGGCTACATAGGGTGACAAGCAGAGGTACATCATGTGGACACCTTACTCTTCCTAGGGTAAATCAGTGGCTCCAGTGGAAAACTCGTTCGAGGACTCTCCAAACTTAATACTGATTAATATAGTCTCTGAAACCAGATCACTTCTATTCAACATTTTCTTACTTTATTCTTCATGTAGCCTCAAATTTATACAGAGGAATCACTAATGATTTCTGAATCTGCATTTTCTCCTTTCAATTTCTCAATGAAGATTTTCCATTGTTTCCATGGCTTTTTAAAACTATATATCTAATAGGAAAATATCTGAGGAACACAGTGCAATGGATTAGAACAGTAGTCTTTATAGGGGACCTAGAGTCACTACATGCAAGCCATTCCTCTATCACCCATCCACCATTTTAATTCTGTGGCTATCATTTCTAGGACTAGCTAAGTCTTCTTAGTTGTCATACATTTCTCCTTTGAAGGCTGTTGCACATGTCCAGTCACAGTTGCATTGGAACATCAAAGGAACAGGAAGTATCCGGCTACATCATGTGGATACCTTAATATTCCTTCCACCTATTATATAACAGCATCCCTATTTTATTTTGCAAATCATCAAATGGCCCTAATAATACAAGGAATTTATGATGTCCTTTATTATGAAGTATATAACAAGTAGTTCACTGGCACTATTTCTCTTGGTAAGAGTTTGCTTCTTTGGAGAAATCTGAAGCCTAAATTTTTGTAGAAAAATTGTAGAGAAGGCATGAGTCATAAAAGATGATCCTGCATTGTAGGTGCTTATAACTGGGCAAAGTAATTTATAAAAAGAATAAGAATCCCTAAATAAGCAGGCATTTGGAATATTGACAACAATAAACCTGACCAGGTATGGTTTATTTATCAAGTGGGCATTTCAACTCAAGACTTAGGCTACACTGTTTGCTTGTGATTGCAGTCCAATATGAGTTAACCTTCAGAAGAAGCCAAAATGAGCTAGTATTTGGTGAGTTGGAGTCCATAACATTGAGCTATCATATAACCTAAGTCTCTGCAACTCGATCCATCCTGTTTACCTGCTTGTTGTGAGAATTTTGACAAAACTCAATAACAAAATAGTTCAAAGAATCTTGTGTAGTCCCTTGTCCAGGGGTTCTTCAGTGGTGGATGAGTATTTGAGTTTTAATATATTGGCAAAAATCTATACACTTTGTATTCACTCTGATATATCTCTCTGCTTATCTTTATCCTAAACATAGGCTAGCAAAGAGGATCCATCATAGAACTGATAGAGTTTCTTCCAGAAGGTCATTGTTACCATTAGAAAATTGCCACATATATTGTAAAGAATGAATTTGAAATATTGTGTACTGGTTAAACATCAGCGTTTTTGAAGACATTGTGATATGTGCATTTTACTAGAGACATGCAAACAAACTTCTGTTCACTGCAATGTATGCACTGAGAAAATCCAGAAAATGATTCCTATCAAGTATATCTAGAGAAATCAGTGAATTTCTTTTTGTTAACTTTCAGAAAATGGATGAGGGGTTATTTATAAGAGCCTGGATACCTCAAAGATGGAGATTTTTGATATCACCAGAAGTCCCTGTCTTAAGAAGGCATCTAAAAAAAGTGTTGTCCTCCAGACAAGAAATTGCTTATTATGTATGTCAACTCAGAAGGAGCTTCATGAGTCTTTTACATTCTGATGACTTCCTGAATCTAAAAAAGTTCCTCTCCTTCTTAGAAGGCAACTTTTCAATTTCAAGAAAACAGCTAAACAATATGCAGCTATAAGGATACAGTCAAGTATTAGCATGCACAGAAGATGTGGAAAGGGTCCTTTATATGGTCTGTAATAAAAGCAACAAACACTAAAGTACTTAGATAAAAATATGATTGTTTACTTAAAATGAGAAAAAAATTCTAAACTCACTAAGCCATTGCGGATTCAGATCCTCCCCCTTCACCCGAGGAATTTAAAAGCAATTTGACAAATATCTTACATAAGAAAAAAGCATTGAGGTCAGTGTTATATGAGAAATCTCCACACTCACCATTCAATTTTGCTGTGCACTTAAAACTTCTCTGAAAATAAATTTTATTAAAATATGTTTCCAGATTTTTTTACCTGGATGTTCTTGCAAATAAGATGACTTTATAATTCTACATTTTTCCAAGTTCACAGAGCTCATGTGAATCTGTGGAGCAACCCACAGGTTAGACTTCACATGCTTTGTGGTATTTATATTTAAACTAGTGATACCAACCCACTCAACAGCATTCGGCAGACTGAGCACTACTTTCTTCTGGGATGAGATGATAGCCCACTCACTAGTAACTGGGGCTATTATCGTAATGGTTTTTCTTCATTTTGGGGGGCACTTTTTTCTCCTTTTATTCTTTACATTTAGTGTCCTTTTATCTATAACTAACTTTGGAGTGTTTAATGTTTGGGCTCGGTGTTAGTTCATTTCTTTTTCTCAGTCTCTCATTGAACATTTATATTGATATTTCTATTTCTGTGACTTCTTAGGAACAGATGGCTCACACAGTTTTTTATCTGAAAAGCAGATGTCTTCTCTTAGTGGCAGAACTAAATGCCCACTAGATTTCCTCACTAGAATGACTCAAAGCCATACCCAAACCTCCATGTTCAAATCAGATTGATGATGTTTCACCCTTCAAATCTACACTCATGTACAACATTTCAAGTTTCAAATGATACACTTTCAACTTTCAATAACCCCTCATGAAATACTAGAACCATGTGGGCACACCTGAATTTCTGTTTTTCTCACAAGTCTTATCAAGACCACAATAAAATTTACCAACATCACCTCTTAAAAGTCTCTTCAGTATTTCTGGCTGGTGAGATGGCTCAACAAGTAAAGAGTGCTTGCCTCCAGTCTCTGAAACTTACCTAATGAAAGGAAAGAGCCAGTTCCCCCAAGCTGTCCTTTGACATCCATGGCAAATACATGCCACACACATACACACAAATAAATATTAAATAAATAAATAAATAAATAAATAAATACATGTCATTACAAAAACCTCTTCAAGATTTCATTTCTCCTGAACCTTATCAATATTTTAGTCCAGGCTACTGTCATGTATAGTCTGGCCTAGTACAATAGTCTTCTAATTGGCATAGCTTTGTTTACTCTTTTTCTGTTTTTATTAGATTTATATAGTAAACTAGGGTGACATATTAACAATGTAAATCTGGGTGTGCATTAGATCCTCAGCATCCACTTCATCCATCTGCTTGCTCACAACTGTGGGTAACTACAGGTAAGAAATCTGATTCCCTTTTTTGGCTACTGCTGGCATTGCATAGATGTGGTATACAGACACACATGCAGGCCAAAGACCTACACCCCAAAAATAAAATAAACATTTTTACAAATGAAAATTTGGTAAAATAACAATCCTAACCTTTATCAATGCCTTTGCTTTACTCATGAGACAAAAGTAAATTATTCACCAAGGTTTAGAAATCTGTAGTTGATCTTGCCCTAAGATGCAAATCTCATTTTAACATGTGCTCTGCTCTGCTCAGTCTACATAACTTTCTTCCATCTCACTTTGTGCTACATCCTTTGTAAGTTCAATAGTACATTTAATTCTATTCTCAGATTAGTTTTTTGTCATTCTTAATATTTCTATTTCATTGTCCTATTTTGGACACTTTCCAGACTTACCTTATCAGATTCCATTCACTTTCCACATAACAATGATGATTTCATTTCCACAGTGCTTAGCTTTACAGCAAGTTTTGTGACACTTAGGAGAATTGTAACTTTTCTCATGTTTGGTTTTCCAGTGCCAGGCACCCAACATTCAATGCACAGTTATTTATAAGTAGATAACATTGTTAAAAGACTCATGAGTTACCATATTACTACATCAGAAAGATTTTTTTCAAATATTATTACCAGGACATAATTTATATAACATTTAAAAAAATATATTACCCAGTAGATCAGGCTCTGAAATGTGTTTGCCTTCAGAATTCAGAAATATGCTATATGAGTTGAATGTTCTGGAAACTAAATTTACTGATGGTAGTATTTGATCATAATGTTGGCTGTCACTTTGGTCATCTAGATTTGCTTCTAATCTTAATTCCATGTACCTTGTTGATTAGAGATGATTTGCTGATCTGTTTTACCTTAGGCAAATAGATGCTTCATATTCTAAAAATATGCAACAGGACTGATTTGGCAGACTGCCAAAAATATGCTGAACACATTTCCAACCAAGAGATACCAAGCCTAAATTCACATCATCAGCCAACTTGAATTATCAATAAATAGCCCAGAGGAAGATGATTTTATATTACGAGATTCTTATGGAATGCAGGAATTATAGATGTGTAAAGAGCAAGAAAAGGTTATCCAGAAGAAATCATGGCAGATACAGATGCCTAATATATTCCATGGATATAGCTTATGCCTTGCAATACCTCTAGTGGTGGCTCAGCCTTGCACACAGCTTAAGTACATACAAGCTGGGATTAGCTAGGCCATGATCTGTGATGGAGATGCACCAACCACATGTTTATTTTATACATCAGAAATGAGGAGGCAGTTCTGTTCTGTGGAGCTGAGTGAGAAGGTAGAGTTCTCTGTACAGCTGAACAAGGAGGCAACATAACCTCAGCATGTAGGAGGGAGGGCAATCTCTCCAGGAGAGCCCTCTCAGGCTGTAAATATCATGGAGGAGGAAGCTGTGGTTGACATTTTCTCTATCAACTGTTAACATCTGCACACAGCCCAAAAAAAGGACTGTTATTTCACTGAGCCTGACAAGAGGAAGTCTTTGCCATTCCCGTGGATCTGAGGCACTGAGGTCCTAGACACTGTCATTCTTATGTCAACAACACACATGTACTCAGTACTTGATGACTACTTAAAGATTCTCTCAGGGTTTCCTTTGCTTCTCACATGGAGGTATTGTTTCTATGTTAATGTTTCAAAGGAGAAAGTTGATGTTCACAGTGATCACTACTATTTATGGGCTCTTTCTTGAGAGATGATATTAAGAAAATGTTGATGCTAGCCAATTCTTGCAATTTATTTTGAACACCCCATTTTTCTAGTAGAAATTTTATTTTGGTGTTTGATGCTTATAATAAGTCATGTACTATGGATTATTCACTGTATCTACCTTTTCTCCATTTTAATGCATTATAGTTATTTACCATGCATGATGCATCTTAGTTTAATGAGTTTTTAAAAGACTCAGTGACAGCCTCCCTGCTTACCATTTCCTACCCTGGAGGAGCAGCTTACCCTAAAGGTGGCTGAATGAGTGAGTTTTTGTCTAAAATCACATGACTTGAAAGAATTTTGTTGGATTTGTCATATGTTTGAAGTCTAAACCACAACCATTTTCTTGTTTACATTTTTAAAATATCGTTTTATTATCATTCTGTTGTCTCCAGCCATCAGAACAGTAAAAGATTGCCAAATAAAATAATGCACTGCTTACAGTTTCAATAAATGTGAGAAACTGGAAGTCAGTGGGTCAGTCAAGAGATGGGAGTTGAAAGAAAACTGTGGGAAGAGGCTCTAAAGTGGATTTTGTGAAAAGGTGAAACTGGCTTGGAGCTGGATGTTTTAAAAACTTGAAATAGAATAAGTCACTTAGAGCTTTCTATAGTTACCTGGCATCTAGGCATCTGGGCAGGAAGACAGTGACTCTGTGTGTGTTTTTCTTTAGTGCACTGTTACAATGGTGGCTATAAGTTTTCTGGCTCAAATATAATAGAAAAGCAATTACTTTTATCAGAAATCATACCTGTGTGGGGCAGTGCCCCTAGAATCATTAAGGACTTAGAGAAAAAAAAAATTGAATAAAGTCGATGTTAACTATGTCATGTCTAAAAAGATGAACAGATTGCTCCTCTCTAATTCAGAAGCTTCTTGCAGTGAATGGTAAGTTGTACAGATTCTCACAACTGGACAGTGCTCAGACAGTGAGAGACCTTGGACCACTCAGCTCTAATTGGGATATCTTTATGATATTCCTCCACTCCAAGTCTGGAATTTATCTATGTAGAACAGGAGGTGTAAAGACTATGAGAACCAAAGTTGCTGGACAGCTCCAAGGAAACAGCATGCTCCAGATACAATAAGGCTGATGCACATATTAACTCACAGAGAATCTAATGGTATGCATAAACCTATACAATTCCAAGCCAGACAAAAAACTAGACAGGACAAAATGAAGGGGACACAAATAACCACCCCTACCTCAGATGCAATGAGAGGGAAAAATGACTGTATTCAGTGGAGTGACACTGGGTATATCAAACACAATCCATGGCAAGCCCCTGCACAAGAGTAGCTAGTCAACACAAATTGAATTCTATATGGGTTTTTTTGTTGTTTGTTTGTTTGCTTGTTTTTTGTGCTTATTTGTTATCTTTCTATCTCTATCTATCCATCTATCTATCTATCTATCTATCTACTGGTGTATTTATTTTGAGAGAACAAACATGAAGTTGTGTATGCAGGAAGGATGGAAGATATGGGACAAATTGAGTCAGAGGAAAGAATATGATCAAAATATATTGTATAAACTTAAAAAATAAATTTAAGAAAGAAAAATATGTAGATACCCGCTGGAAAACAGTAGAAAACAGCTTTTTATATGACTTCATAACACATTACAAACACCTCAATGCCATGATACATCAATTTCATCATATTTTGGAGGAGCATTGTACCTACCCTGAAAACTGAGTATCTTCTTTCTGTTATTAAAGAGTGGCTACAGTGGGTTTAGAATGTGGAAATCTGGAATTAAGTACCCTTAGAAGGAAATATTATGTTTATTCTTAAGGAAAATGACCAAAGTCAGGCTCATTTCTAAGAGGATAATAATGGAACAAGGATTAAAAGATAGTAAGTGAAATAGCAAGTTATTGATCCATATTTGCACCAGCCAAATTTATTGTTCTTTTGTCAAGACTTGTATCTTAAATGCAAGCAGTCTTGTCATCGAGAAAACATGTATACACTTCTCAGGATCCATGGGACGGCCAGAATTCTTGAAAGATTTAAACAAGACTTTTTACTTTACCAGGAAAAGAAAGTGATCTCACTTTCTTTCTATTTAATTTAGGCGAATTGTATGCATTTGTGCATGTGCTTGCATAAGTTTGCATGCACTGATATATGAGGCAATCAGGAAATTTTTCTATTTGGATTTTTTTTATTGTTGACAGATATCAAAGGGAAATATGATAAGCTGCGTTGTTGATCATTTCTAATATGTTGAAAAGATGCATTCCAGGTAGAAATGTGCAGGGAAGAGGTTTAGACTGACACATTTGGAAATGCTTAAACACTCAACACAATGAAGCCCACAATGGAAAAAGCTGATGAACACTTTACATTAGTGGCAATGTGAGTGAGGCACTGCTGAAATTAGCAAACAGGTAGCATACGCTGCAATAAAAGCACAGTTTCTGGAAACATTGGAAAGAAAACTGGTAGCCACTCATGGAGAATTGTTTTTGTAATTGTGTATTCCTAACTCAAGGGAGAACTAATGGAAACAGTTTGTTCTTCTATTGTAGTCCATCCATTTAGTGCTTAAATAGCCATCATAGGCGAACATTATGTTTAAGGCTGGAAGTGGGGTAGATTTTATGGTAAAAGGGGAAAAAATATCATAAAAGCCCTATCAGTAATTTAGGTTCTGTGTTTCTGAGTTAGATTGCAGATGATGAATGTTTGATTTGTTTTCACAGACAGTGGCCTAAAAAACAAATCAAAGAATTGCTTCCTAGGATGAAAAAAGAGGGAAAGCAAACATCAGCCTTTTTGGTGTTTTTGTTCCACAGAAGCAAGGATATTTCCAAAAAGCAATGAAATAACAAAGATGCCATTCCAAGCATTGTAGACATCATAACTTGAAAGTAGGAGAGCACATAGTCAGCAAAACTTACTTGAAAGACATTATCATCATACAAAAGTCTGAAAATACCTCCTCAGAATCTAAAGGCTCTTACATATATTTACTCATTCACTGTACATCAAATATCAGTGAAAGATCACCAGGTAGCATGTCCTGCTTTGAATTTTCACGTGAATAAGTAAATAAAAAACTCATGATTCCTGTTTAAAAATATCTCCCTGCATCTTTTGAGACTAACCTAATAATCAACTCCAAAATGGAATCATTTCATAATGTTAGAAACAAAAAAGGACAGCATGGATGAATACATTAGCATGTCTTTCTAGAGTGATGCAGAGATTTTCATTTAGTAGAACTTGCACTTGCATCGAATTGGAAAATAAAGGTTGAGCTGTACTTTCAAGATGGAAGCAGAAAGATTGTTGTAATTTTGAGTTCAGGTTACACAGAATAAAGTCTAATGAAACCTAGGCTACAAAATGAGACCCTACTTCAGAAAAATCTGCCTTATTAACACTTAAGATAGATTAAATAATGAACTTATTTATTTTATCTAATTTATTAAAAATTGGATTAATTTTCTAGTCTGATCTGACATTTTCTATTCTATATTGCCATGAATTTGTGGTTTATACTCTGAAGTGATTCTCTAACATGGCACCCCATTATTAGCATGACTTGGGAATTTACCTATTATCTGTTCTTGGACTTAAATGGTCTAGGGTGCATTATGGCTTAAAGAACGATAAAATATGAAGTAAATATCATGACTAGTCAAGATTGCAAAATGAACCTTTGAAACAATAGTTCACAGTGCATATTCCATGTAACCTGATCATTACTGAGGAGCTCATCACAAGTACAGATTGCCAATCCTTGCACTGTAACTGAAAATTAAATCCTGAATAAGGCATGTGCTCTGTGCTACATCAAATCCATTATGGGGCCTTGAAAGATATGAATATTTGAAAATCACTATCATGGGACTGGATATTTAGTTTGTAGTTTAATTAGTTCCCAAGTGACATTGACTGTAAGAGGCCCAATGAGGCTAGCACTCTCAATGAAGCTCCCACCCAATCCCTTCATAATGCATCTGCTCACCACTGATGGGATGGATTAACAGAAAACCATGCAATCAATACCTAGTTTAGGCAATCCAGACAGCTAACATTTACTCTTTGTGGTTAATCATTTTTAGATTCATGGGTGGGAAATGATTTGGGGTAGAAATCCTTCCTGTTTTTCTGTTTATCTCCCACTAGCACATATACTTGGAATATGAATTGACTTAACTCCTGTTCCCTTAAAGGCAAAACTAAGCATCCAAGTGTTGGGACTGCAGAAAGTGCACCTGCCTCAGAGCCAACTATTATGTTTGGCTTCAGGGGAGCTCCCAACTTTTGCCAGATATGCTGACCACCTGTGTAATATTTGATCAATCTGCTGATCCAGCTGTAGTCTCTTCGTGTTGCAAATTCCAGCTCTCCTGTGGGGTGACAGAGGGTGATTGGCTGCATGTCAGGTTGATGTGAGCCAAGTCACAAAAGGAGTTGACTCAGGTTTGATCAGCACCAACAAAACACTTGTTTGACTCTGATGTCTCTTTAAAGTTCCTGTTTCAGTATTACCAAATCACAACAGTAGGATAATGCTTTGTTCATGTAACTAACACCACGTCAGATTTCTGTAGTCACAGATACAAACAAAACTAAAATGTTTTCCATTTTACTACTTCTTATACCTACATGGTGTGCTTCTGGTATACAACGACACGAAGTTAAAATAGGCCATGCAACTCCTCTTTTGTCTATGGATCATGAGATCGTATGTAAAATAAGTGCGAATTCACAGGAAGTTTCTGATAATGACTGAATTTGATGGCTTTATTGTTTAAGTTTTTTTTTTTAAGTGGACATAATTAGGTTGGTGGACAAGAAGTGGATCTTGGAGGCATTGGTAGAGGGAGTAATATGATCAAAATGTGTTGTGCAGAATTCTCAAGGAAATAATAAAAAAGAAAAAAATAAGATAATCCTTTAATATGACCATGGTTTATAAAATCAAAGTTATATATTTTGCTTGCATTCAAAATTTTCTATTTTTTTTGAATTTGCTTCCATACCATTTCTGACTTTTTTAATTTAGAGATTGTAAAATAATTATATCAGTTCTTTTTTTTTCCTTTCCTCCCTCCATATCCTCCTATACACACCTCCCTGCCATTTATTTGAAATCCAATTAAATATCATTACATGCATATATGTATGTGCAAATATTTTTCTAAATATGACCTTCACCTCTCATATGCTATCTGTATGCATTTTTGCAGACCTGATCATTTGGTATTAGATAAAGAGTGATATATTCTTTCTTTCCTGGGGAAGATTATGTCTTCTACTTCAGCATTCCTTAGTTGCCAATAGTTCTACGTTTCTCACTTTGCATACTACAGTTGTAATGGCAAAAAATGAAATAAAGATGATCAATTATTTTGAAAATAAAATGCTTCTATGGTATATAAACTTTAGTATTAAATTGTGTCAACTAAACTAAAATGATTAATTTCTCATTTATTAGGAATACTAAGAAATGTTAAGATTCTTTTATTTAGGGGCATGTACAAAGCAAATCTAAAATAAAGTAACGTTGGGGACCAAATGGACTAATAAGAGGC
Source organism: Cricetomys ansorgei (assembly GCA_026225945.1). Taxonomy (NCBI): domain Eukaryota; kingdom Metazoa; phylum Chordata; class Mammalia; order Rodentia; family Nesomyidae; genus Cricetomys; species Cricetomys ansorgei. The sequence goes on from JAMJFZ010000199.1 coordinate 1,163,481, forward strand.
GGTCATTAACTATCATGTAATTATATATGAATTAAATGTACTTACATATTATGCTCCTATTCTGTAGCAGATATGCTAACCATTTTTGACATTTGTAGTCTATTACCAAAAGAATGATGAAAAATTGGAAGTAAAAATGTCTGGAGGTTTTATGCTTTTAGAACGAGAAATTTCAAGTTGCTTAAAAATTTAAATTTTTAATTTACATGCCGTGCATCACAGGAAAAAGCTATGCTCATGTTCACTGCTTTGTTATTTCTACATGGAAGGCATCCCTTCAAGGTTTGCATAAGTACTGTTTCTAACAAACAGATGTGAACAGTACAGTCTTGTCAAGATCTGATAACCTAGAAACTCTGATATCACTAATATATTAACTATGATGCTGTTTAATGTTATTTGTTCATATTCCTTTTAAACCATAAACTCCAAGGCAAAATTATACTGCAATTAATCTCTTCTCTAGACATATTGTTATCCTAGCACATAGTAGGCCATGAATACATACACAGGAACACAATGGCAAAGGAATAAATCTCTGGAAAGGAAATGGAAATAAATCTCTGGAAAGGAAACTCATATTACAGATTTCTTAACAGTAATCTAGGTGTCCCAGGTTTCAGGCACGGAGAACAAAAGATTCATAGTGATAAACAGACTGTTCATTAAATAACCAAAGAAACAAAATACAATCCATGTGGCACAATGAGTTCTTTGGGCATGCAGCTAGTAAAGAACAAGGGAATAGCAAGAGGTATTGCTGGTCTCTAGGTATGCTTATGCCTATTAATATTATTATTTCTGTCCCCAAGAGAGATAGCTGAACCAGGAGCAAGCTCGAAATCTGGTGTTAGAAATATCTTAGAGAAAACCTTTGTGCATCAATTCTGGAAACTGATAGATGTCAAATGCTAGAAGATGCTTCAATATTAGTGATTCAGGACAGTGCAGAGCTTGTTGGGTACCAGAATCCCAGGAGGCTGTCCCTCCACCGGAGGGTATGTTTATGTAGAAGCACTTGAATTCCTGAGATACTTGTGGCTTTTTACTATTGCAACTACTGTGCTTGCTGTCAAGGTTGAAACCAAATTGTCTTTTGAAAGTCTATAGTAGATTTTCCCCCTAAGAATGCTAATTTCATTGTTATCTTGTAAGGAAATTCATCCATAGGTCTCTGTCTTAATGTCCACCTACTGTGGTGCAGATTTTTTATTCTTAGACATAAAGGAAATCATCATGTTATGAATTTATGACATCTTCATTTTTAAACATTTACTGAGAATTTTTTGTCAAGCTCCACAATTTTATAAATTACTTGTGAGTCATTAAACAAGACATGGCTCACATTTTAGTGAAACTTAAGTGCTAGTGGGGTAGATGATATATAGGTAATTATTATAAAATAAAATATCTTCACAAGTGACCTACTAGGGAACATTCTGATAGAATAGACAAGCAGAGTAATTGGAGAAGAAAAAAGTGAAAAGGGATTTCGAACTGAGGCTCCAATCATGTGAACCTTGAAATATGAAAATGTGTGCTAAGTAGAGAGACTTTCAAGCAGGAAGTTCCCAAGTCAGGAACAAGTTTTGCCTGTTTGAAGACATGAAAGTAACCACGGAAGATCCTGGACTGAGCTTAGAACTGAATAGGCCACACAATTGCTTTCTGGGTTACAACTGACAACTGGAATTTATTCTTTGCCAGCAGGAGCTTAACAAGGCTTTTAAGCAAGCAATTGTATTAAATAATGTTTGTTAATGAGTTTGACTACAATGAAAATAAAAAAGAAAATGAAAAGTAAATGCCATTAAAAGGTAACAAAGAAGTTTCTCTGAGGAACGATTTTTTTTTTGGAGGGGGGTTACAAATCAAATTAGGTGTATGGGTACAGTAGTTGAATTAAAAAGTAAACGATGCTTTCAACTTTCAAGAAATGTGAAAGCAAAACCACGAAGCATGTGGTTGCCAAGTGTCTGGTGTGAGTGGGAGGTACATCCCAGAAGTGCCTGAAAAAAAACTTGGGTTTAGGTAATAATAAAACTGCTCACAAATATTGAGTGCTTGTGATGTACCAGACCCTGAGCTTGACCACTTACTTTGATTGATTACAAACCCACTTGTTTCCTGAGTACATTCGTTCTCTCATTCCCAGTGTATTTTATAACTTCTCAAGGGTACATCTTTAACACATCCTTCCCCTTCTCATAACTGCTTCTTATATTAGTGAGAAGATGGAAGCACCAGAGGTTGAATCTCACTTACTTCTACCATCAGCTCTGCTAGATTCCTTTGAGATGTTCTGTGCACATTCTAACCAAGTGTTAACTTTTCTACTTTGAGCTTTTGATTGGCATTTTTTGGGATTTTTACTTTTATTTATTATTATTATTATTATTATTATTATTATCATCATCATCATCATCATCATCATCATTATTATTTTCATTTTGTTTTATTTAATTTACAAGACTTGCTCCAGAATTACATGGTGCTGTAACTCAGTATCTACTATCGTTTCTATATTCTATCATTTTCTCCATTATAAATCAAGAAAAAAAAAAAACTTCAAGTAAACAAAGAGGCAAACATAACACAAATTAATGTGAGCATATGTCTCCTTATAGTCTATATGTCTGCCCTATATCCCAGAAAAAAGTTAAGGAAAATTATCCCAATCTCTAAAATATTATTTAATCTTCAAACTGTACTCATCATCCTTTTCACAGTACTAGTTAGAGATCACCTGATAGCGCTCATGATCTCTTGGTGGTGTAAACAATAACCATGATCAATGCTTTGATTCATCCTTTCAGCAATATTTAACAGCCAGCAACAACTTTTGCTTTGAAGTTTTTTGTTCACTTACCCTTTAGAACACATTTACATGTTTTCCCTTCAAGCATCCTTGGTTATTGCTCTCAACTTTGAAGTCTCAAGATTTTCCAAAACCTTGAGCTGCTCTTAATTCTTAACCCTAGGAGTCCTCTTTTCTCGATCTGTATATATTCCCTATCATCTTTAACCTATACTTGGAGTGCTGTTTTATTCTCATGGGTTATAAACGTATGTAATAAGCCCTTATTAGATCTTAAAATCCATATGCTCACAAACATTTCAGTGTCATGGTCAGTTCTATTAGCTATAATACATTACCACCGAGTAGTTCTACCTTTAAATTGATTTCAAACCTACTACCCCCCAAGATTGCATGCATAAGAAATTATCTTAACCTTGTTGACACTTCTTGTGTCCTTCCTAACTTGCCATCTGCATCAATAGAGCTTTTGCTCTCACAGGTGTGTATTAAAGCTTTCCAGAGGGTTCCCGATGAACACAAACAGTGTTGCTCTTGTGGTTAATAGAATTTACTCTTGGATATTGTATTTTAAAGATGTCTAAACTCAGATGAAAGATAGTAAAGAGTGTGGCATTTTCTCAAGAGTTAGATACAGAGTCACCACAGGACAAAAGCAAGTCTACAGCTAGTTTATATTCAAGAGATATGAAGACACATATAAAGCAAAGATATGTTCACAGGAATATTATCCATCACAGAGAAAATAATTGAAATAACCCCAATACCTAGCAATTTATGAATACAAACTTATATATTCATATTACAGCCTCCTATTCCACAGTAAAAAGGATGATGTCCATGAAACCACGATGAACCTTGAAATCAATCACAAATGGCTATCATAAGATAAATAATATTTATTTATATATAAGATAAATAAATGAATAATAAAAATATTTAGATACCAATAATAATCAAATCTTTAGAGAAAAAGGTAGACTAGCAATTTGCCTAATGCTGGGTCGGAGGCTTGACGAATGATGGGTGATAGAAACAGCTTGAGTTTTTGAGTGATGCCAAATATAAGTTTAACACTCCTAATCCATAATACAAAATCTAATATGTTACAAAGTCCAAAGTCCTTTTTTTTAACTATTTGTTACCACAGTGAAAAATTATAACCTTATCCATATATGATAAGTCATATTCAAAATGTAGGTTCCGGAAATATTTTTTAAGGTAATCACCTTCAGAATCTATACGTAATGTGACTATAAAACTAAAGAATTTCTTATTTAACTTGTTGTGTACCACAAGAAATTTCATAATATAGGTGGAAATATTCCAATATCTGATGGAATTATCTGATATTTGAAATATGTCTCATCCCAAGCATGTCTGCATAGGGTTATCTAAATTTTTCAAAATGTAAATGTAAGTATTATATAACTCTGAGTTAAATAAAATGGCCAAACTATATTCCATAAGTGAGTAAGTTTTATAGTATAATATAAATTAAATAGCAACAAACAGTTTAGGATATTTTCAGTTTTGATTTATGGTGAATTATAATTTGCATTCAAAACAACTCTTTCAAATTCTCAATTATCAAGATTTGAAATTTTAACAATTTAATAATTCCTGCTTTAATGTTGACAAGAAATTCCTAATTTGTAATGTTCTTATCCTAATAGTCTAAATTCATCATTAAATAGGAAGCTTTGAAACTGTATATTCATCTTTCTTTTATTTAGAAACATATCTCGACTATTAGGTCCAAGTCTTACATCCCTCACTCTTACCCGTGGAGTCTTCATGAAATCAACCTGGTATTTCACCACATTTCTAAGGGTAGCTATGTTCTTACTTATGGACATGTTACTTGTCACAAACATGTTGAGTTTTATCTCACACTAAGGTCTCAGGATCTTCTGTGTTTCTATTTCCATCCCTCAGAAATATTTTTCTCTCTATCAACTCCTTACTTTAATCAAGGAACTATTCAAACATCTCTTCTTTTTGATACCTCTGTTCATAATTAACATCCATTTCTGTGGTATGATTGCCTCTCCATCATCTTTCTCATTCTTCTGATCATGTAGAATAGGTAGTTAATTCTAAATAATTAATGATGTTTTACCTGTATTCTTCAGCAAATGACTCATGGAAATATATACACGAATACCCTGATATATAAATCTAACTGGACTTTTTTTTTTTTTCTTTCTGGTTTCAGGCTTTGTTTTAGAATTCATGAAATTCCAGAGAAATCCATATTTAGAAGTCTTTAAACTTGTTTGCATATAGTCTCCAAATGCTTAAGTTAAGCCCAAGGAATAGATGTAGCTATGAAAACACAGGACATGGAAGACATTCAACAAGGAGAAAAGGAAACTCCCTACTCCCTGCCTAGGCCCCTCAAGGACTTGGAGGCCACAGGGAGGTGACCTGGGCACAAAGCTGTTTAGGATGTCATTCCTTTTCTCTGATTGTTAATAAGGGCTTACTTTTAATAAGCTCTTCAGTGACAAACAGAATTGCCTATGGGGACTCAGGTCTGCTCAGTGTCATAACTTACTTGAGAAAACATGATGTAATACACACTTCTCATTGTGATCTCATTTCTTTACACTCCTAAGGCTTTTCTTGATAATCCCTCCACCCATGATTGTACTACTTGACCTCACGTTTTTCTGTCCTCACGACTACCAAACTTGATACTCTGTTATATTATTTATGTTCTAGTTACCTGATTGTTTACTCTTTCACCCATAAAAGCCTGAGTGCTGGGAAGATAAGGATCTTGTTTGGCTCTCTGTGTTGACTGGGAGTAGAACAATGCTGTGAATACCATTAACAAATAAATACTCATTGAGAGTTACACAGAAATGTCTTCCTCGTTGTAGTTAGGCAAAGCAGGTTCTATTGTTTTCTTCCTATATTACAAATGATGAAAGTTGACTGAATTGCCCAGGGGCACAGTGTGTGAGAAAACAAGTTTCTATAAATTCTAAACTGCAAGCCTGACATAAAAGTATGATTTTAGAAAAGTCAAATCTCAAACATGAGATCTAAGATACACTGCCAAACTATAACAAGCAACACAGACTCACACAGTAAGAATCTCTGTCTCCCTCACTAAGCCAGGAGTTCAGGATGATAAAGTTTCAAAGGTTATACAAATGCAGAGATGAAAATCAAAACAAGCTGGAATAGATTCTTTCGAATATCTGAGGTTCTCCTCTCTGAATTTTGTTCTTGTGTTTGCCTTCACTTTTTTCTTACTCACATTGGCAACTGCTGTGGTCACTTGTGTTGGCAGTAAATTCTATGCAACCTTTTATTTTAAGATTTTCCTAGCTAAGGATCAAATTCTTCCCTGCTGTTTCAAGCTACCTCTTTGCTCTAAGCATTCAGTTTTAGACTTCAAAATAAATCCACAGCTTCCTAGAACCTGCCATCCTTCCTCTAGTTCCAACAAATAACCTAGGTGCTTCTTAGAGGAATAGGCAGCATGATTCTGGAAATGTGGCCAGGTAATAGATGTTTCCAGGTACAGCGGTCTTTGATCTGTGTTCTGGTCAGTAATCAAACACACACCTACTGCTTTCTACACCAGACCGCAAAGGACAAACTAGAAATATTTTGAGCATCTAGCTTTTTTTGCTTGTTGTTTCTTTTTCAGTTTTATTCATTTACTTACTTTAATTCTTCAATTTTACTTTACTAAGAATCATCTAGTAGTTAGAACAAAATTTAAGTCTTCCAACGTAAATTATTTTATTCATTGTAACTATATCTACCAGGTAAGAAATCAGAATAGACTATAACATTCTATTTGTTCAAATAAAAAAAATGTTGAATCTTTTATCAAATTAGTTTAAAATAGGCCAAAATATACTTTTTTGTTATTGTGACTGAAATGATGGTTAGAGTGGGAAGGTTTTACAAAATTTTAAAACAAAGAGCATGTATCTTTGATATAAGAATGGGAACAATTGGATGGAGGAAAGGACTGGATGAAGATATAGCAAATGGGACAGCTGCATGATCCAAAGCCAAAAAATGGCTGTTAGAAGGCTTAGAGAACCCTGGACGTTTCCAAATTATCAAAAGAAAACCATATCAAAGAAAATTTTTTTCAGAGTGTGAAAAGTGTATAAATTTGATATGAAACATTATTCAGTTATGTTAATATGATATAATGATGAAACCTTGAGAAATACACCAGCATTGTTGTAGATACATTGAATGTGTTCAGAAGGTTGTGAAAGTATCATGTGTTATGTGTTGAGTTGACTAGAATTTGTTTAGGATGAAGTCTTAAAGTTCATACAAATGGTATCTGCTATTCAGAAGAGTTAGATACAGACTGATTGCATTTTATACAAGGTATATATATACACATATATATACACATATATATTATATATTATCATACATCATATATCATACATATAATTGCAGAGATAATTATGTATTAACTCTAATAGTTAATATTTGAATTTCCTGAAATAACTTAAAATCTGAATAAGTACTGTCACTGTATTCTGATAAAATTTTCGTATAAATATATATGAGGAAGAAAATACCTGACCTTATTGCATTTCTTCTATAGAGTGTTTAGTCTCCTTAGGGTTTGGGATGGCCATTCTCTGTAGCAGACTCTGTTTCTGAAACACCTCTGATAGGAAACAGCCATAGGTACCATGGAAGGATGTAATGTAGGAGAGAGGAGGGATTTTTTTCTCCTCTCTTTGTGTAAAGAAGATCCTCATTTGAAAGGACTTGATTCATGCTAAGAATGAAGAATGTCTTAGAGAGCATACTCTGGGACAAAGATTTTTTCACAAGCCTAGTCTCTAGTTTGTATTTCATTTCCTTGGGGGAAAATGGGTATCAGTTTGCAGTTTATATATTTGGCCTTCTTGTTAGTAGTAACATCACGTTGAATATTTCAGCAGAATCCCCGAATTGTGAACTCATTAGAACCTCTTAGCTTAATGTAAACCAGCAGCTACTAGCAGACAAAATTACATAAAGGTAGATGTTTGTGTCTCATATCGTCACTTAGTAGTAAATGTGTTTTTATTTGCAGTTTTTCAAATGTCACGAATGCAGGATAACTAAAATTTTGTGTTAAGGTTATGTCCTTTCATTTTGCTCTCCCTTACCTTTCTCTTTATAATATTCTTCTATGTCTTGAAGTATAGAAAATCTGTAGATGAACTCCCTAAAGTTAACGATCTTGATACCTAGTACCTTCTTGTAAGCTATTTTTAGTCAAGAGATTTTAAAATATGAATCATCATTAGTGATAATGGTTCTACTATAAACTGTGAATTATATACACTCGTAACCACAAGCAGCTGTAAGAATAAAGTTATCATCATCTATCTCGTCTAAGGAAGACATTCCTGGTTTCATAGCCTTTGTCTTTTTTCAAGAACAAAGCAAAGCATCAACAGAGAGGATGTTCTTTTTCTTTCCTTTTCTAGAGAAGGAATTATGGCACTGAAATGCTCATGGCTCCAGAGAAATGTCAACATTATTTCCTTCCTTTTCTTTGTTTTATCTTTTTTAAGCTTGAGGGCTTTGGTTGAAAACCTTTCATTACATGGGGCAAATAAGATTTTATCGAGCTACTGGGAAGGTTCAGGTCTCCCTGAGCCACATAAGAATACACATCAGGACACTCAGCATTATAATTTAGCTACTCAAGTAAGCATGCTCTCACAGCCTCTGAAAACAGAAAGAAGCATGATATCGAGCAACTATAATTATGGACAAAACTATAGCATTCCAAATTTCTTTTTATTATGCCAAAATGGCACTGGATACCTGATGATGCTATAAGTTTAAGACTAGATAGACCAATCAATATTTTTGAGGAACTAAAATACTTTCATTTCGTTGATACAATCATTTTGAAACAAAGTAAAATAATAATGTATACTGGTGATATGTAATCATGTTATTAAGAAATAGAAAATTATGTGAATAACAAGTGACTGGATTTTTAATGTTTTTAAATAAGTGCAATGAAAGCACAGAAAAGTGTTCAAATTTATAATTTTTATTTAACTTATGTTTTCTGTATGTTTGTGCCAGATGGTGGTGGTGGTCGTAGTGGTGGTGGTGGTGTGCATGTATGTGTACATGTGTGCATGTGTGTATTTATGCGGTGTAAAGTTTATATATTTGTGTGAATACATGTGGAAATAAGAAGCAAATCTTGGGTGTCATTATTTAGTAGCTACTACATATTTCTTTTTATACGTTCTCTCACTGGTGCCTGGGATTGGACAGAGAACTCCATGGATCCTTCTGTATCTACCACATTAGCACTGGGATTGCAAGAACATGCTTTGCTGCCTTGCCCTTTCCATGTTGGCTACCACTGAATTTTATCACACATCTTATTTTATTTTTAATTAAATAAATTAAGTAATTGCAAGTATTCATATGTATGTGAATGGCATGTGCATGGGTGTCCTAAAAGATTAAAAGAGTGTGTGGTGTACCCTGGAAGATTGAACTCAGGTTCTTATGCTTATAAGACAAACACTTTAATCATGACTACTTTTTATAGTGTCCTGATTTTATTATAACAGTGGCAAGCTATCTGATAAATGTTTTCTACTTATGTCAACTTTCTCCTCTCTACACAACTCTATCTACCATTCTGTTTTTTCTTGTTTCTTAATTATTATAAAATTCAATCATGTTAAATGTGTCACTTAAATTTAGTAGGTACAGAATCACTCTTTAAAGTGAAAATTTTCATTTCTAGAAGACTTTTCTTAGTGTTCCAACATGATCGCCTCTCTTTAAGGTGGTCAATGAAAATGACAAGCCAGATGCTCTTTGATATTTTTAAAGTTACAGATAGTAATCTTCCTTTTACACTGCAATATGTGGCTTTTATCAATGTATCTCCATTAAAAAGAAAGACTTCATTTCTAATGTAAAGAATATTTTGTATCTAGATTTCTAAAATGAAGATTATCCGGTTATCCTCATTTTCAATAGAGGTTGGTGAGGCAGATGGCAGATTAATTTTATAACAAACTATCATAACTGTTATACTATATATATATATATACATACGTATATGTATATACGTATGCATATGTGTGTATGTGTGTGTAAATTTCTAGGGAGTTTTGCAACTCTGAAAGAAAGACATTGTGTAACTCCTTCAGAATGTTTGGTTGTAATTACCTGGCTGTCTGCTAGGGAGATAATTGCATGCCTTGTTGCCTGACACTCACAACAAGAGACAAGAGATTGAAATCTGCCTAAGTCACTCACCTGGTCAAAGGAGAGTATGACCAAAGGTAAGATCCATAAGGTGAAAGTCAAATAATTTGACATGGTGCCATCACATTAGCATCATTTTTACTGATGACAAGACACAGGAATATCTTTCACACCCCTGACAGGTGAATTTGCCCTAAGCTTCTACCCAGTTTTGAACAGTTTGCTAAAACAAGGAATTTTTTAAGATAAATATACCAGATATTTTTATAAGATGATATACCAGAAGAAAAAAATGTATGAAAAATATACTGATAAACTTTGCCCAAAACATATAAGAATAAATTCCTCTACTATTGATATATTTGGGAATGGAGAATGAGATACGTAATTTTTTGAGACCTATTTTCTGTGAAAACATTGGTGGCGTCTTTGATATTATATTATTCAATGTAAAAAAAAATTTTACTCCTAGAATTGCATTTTTATTATCTCTTACCCATTATACTTTATATATCTCTTTCCTCATGTCTAATCTCATTTGCCTTTAGAGTATCATGGGAAAATATCCCCACAAAGGAAAGACAAGAAAAATGAGCCTACTCACCAAGAGAGGGAATCATTTCAGTGTGGGCTTTAAAGTGGTACTCTGTTCTCATTCCACCTTTACCTATGGCTTTGGGGTGTGCCCACTAGAAGAATGGGCTTTCTCGCTGGCAGTTATGTGTGGAAAATAGATTCATTGTTTGTTTTTCTGCTCCACTTGAACTAAAGCAGTGTACAAATCCAGATTGCCAAATCTCTTTGTGAGAGTTGGGTGTATATGGGGAACAAGTTGAGAGTGGAGAGTGGGTGGGTGTAGGGATGGGGTGGAAGTTGATAGGTAAGCTTGTGTTTGTTCCAGACCCAACAGCAGGTTTTGCAAGTTCTAACACTAGTAATGAGTTTGTTCTCTAAAAGAAGTCTGGGTCTCTGTGTGGATAAAACAAACATTTAAAATTCAAACTCATAAAAGAATAAAAGAGCATTCTTTTCTTACTTCCTCTTAAGGGGAGATGGCAGGCTTTGGTCTCTGACAGGTGCCATTTATGAGTAATCTGGACGGAAGCCAAAAATTCTTGTAAGACTACACCGCAAAGAACACACCTGCTCACTGAGAAGACACTGCTAACACAAGTGAAACTTTTCCGAATGCATCCCTTTTCCCCATTTTCTACATTAGTTGATATTTCTTTAAACACAGGCAATACAAAGTTCATAAGCTATAGTTTGAATGTGACCCTAAGATTCCCTATGTTGCATATGTAATATTTAATGCAGCAGTGCTGAGAGACAGGTGCTAGTGCTTAACCTTGCCCTTCTGAATGAATTTATGTCATCATAACGGGGAGGGGGTGTTGTGACAAATGTTACAGTGATATCGCCCATCCGTTTCCCTCCCTCTCCCACTTCCTCTCCTTCTCCTCTTCTCTCTCCCTCTTCCTTTTCTTCACTTTCTTCCCTACATCTTCCATGGTGGGATACAGAACACCACACCAAACTTATCAGATATAGCTCATAGATCTTAAACTTTTCATGTTCCCAAATTATTAATCAAGTGCATTGCTACCCATTATCTATAACATAGTTTTGTTAGTCTGTGATACCAGTGCACAACTCAGAGTGGCTCAGTTCCAAGTACTCATCCTACAGTAGATTCAGAGCATACTGGATTTCATTTAAAGCTATATTCACTAAAACTATATTACTTCTGGAAAAGAGATTTTCTTTTGCATTTTCTCATTGTGTGGAAAAATGCCTTTAAATGTTCTTTAGTGTTCTTTGGAAGACATGCCTAAACTCTACTTATTTCTTAGACATAAATTAGTTATGAATCAGCAACTTTCCATAGCTAAAAATATCATGAACCTACTCAAGACAGGGACATCTGACACACCCAACTAATGAATGTATTTAATGATTCTAGGGAGATTAAAAAAAAAACTCACCATCCAATGGAAAATATCAGAAAAGGAAGATCTAGGGAATAGTTGACTGTAATGAGAAATGTGTGTGGCTGGAAGAAGCTGGAGGACAGAAAATACGGCCCTTGATGTTTCAAAACAGTCTTCTGACTGGAACCCTGCCTGGTACTTGTTCAAATTCTGTTTGAACTATTGTAAACCATTCATCGATATGCCAGTGCATCTCTTTTGGCTTTTCAATTATATCCTTTATGTTTTTGAATTTCATAAATACAAAATTCTCCTGTATAAGGTAACGATGAAAAATAACACCATGAAAAATATTTGTCACATTATTAAAAATTAGTATGTGAACTCCATATGCTTCTGCAACCATGCAAAAGACTTTCGGTTTTAAATGTTATTAAAATACTTTTTCTGGTTGAAATTGCAAATTTGGGCTTGTCTTTTGCATTTTTCTTTCTTTCAGATCCTATGGGGTTTCACCATACTAATCTGTACCCCTGCTTCGTTTTATGTTAGCATTAATATATGAACACCATGACAGGACTCTTGTAATTATTATCTCCAATATAACAAAAATTTGTTTCTTCAATACACAGACAAAAAATCCTACATTAAAAAAAATTGTTTTAGAGTAATGATTTTTTGCCACATAGTCTTCATATAATTTATGTACTGAAATGTATTTATATGAAAAAATCATCTTCCTCCTTGTTGCCTGTGTCCCATTTAATACCCAATGTCCATACAGTTGATGAGTAAGAGTTCAAAAAAAAATGCATGTGATCTAATGTGCCTGATAGGAGGGATGTTACACTAATTCTCTTTCCCTTTGCCCCTGTGGATAAAACAAACTGTGTAAGCCATTATTCTGTACAAAGCACTATGAAGAACAGCCACAGGCATTAAAACCAAGATTATCTATCTTCTATAATTAAATGCTTTTCTTTCTTTTTTCCCCTTGTTCTGCACCAAATGATTTGTTAGATCCCAAGACCATGCATGTTTTATGCATCACCCTGTATAGAACTGCAGGATAAATATAGGCAATAAATTAGAAACTCATATCACCTGGGATTTTGTTATTTCCTGTTTAAGAGAAATAATTGGAAAATGCAATTTGTATTCAGGAAGTGAACTTAGAATTGACCTACGACCTCTACCAGGTATCCGTGGCATATTTATTCTGGAAAGTACATAGTTCCTATGTACTTTAATTGTCTTTAACTGTTGAGCTACCAATAACTCCACCCATATACACTGCCACCTCTGCCTAGAACACAACTTACATAATAAACTTACATACATTCATACATAAGCACAGCTTACATAATGATTTTTGAACTGATTTGTACAAAAATTCATGTGGCTGCATGTGGAAGATGTGTGTCAATTAGTGATAAGGGTACATGCTAGAGTTGGGAATATGGAGCAGTTAGTAAAGTGATTAGTACACAAGCATGAGGAATAAACTTCAATTCTCCAGCACCACATAGAAAAGAAGGAATGGTGGTACACCCCTGCCATCCCAATGATGTAGAAGCAGGCACAGAAGGAGCCCTCCTCTCTGGGTAATCAACCAGTTTAGTTGAATTAGACATCTCCTGGTTCAGCAAGAGATTCTGTATCAAACAAATGGTACAGAGCACAGTGGGGGTAGATCTGACACTGACAATGATCATTGGCATCTATAATCAATCATGTGTGTGAACACACACACACGAGAGAGAGAGAGAGAGAGAGAGAGAGAGAGAGAGAGAGAGAGAGAGAGAGAGAGCGCTATCAAACAAATGGTACAGAGCACAATAGAGGTAGATCTGCTACTGACATTGCTCTTTGGCCTCTACAGCCAATCATGTGTGTGAACACACACACACACACACACACACACACACACACACACAAGAGAGAGAGAGAGAGAAAGAGAGAGAGAGAGAAGAGAGGCAGAGAAAGAGTTTTGGATTTGCTGTTGTGTCATGAGCTATCTTAAATCCATTTATACTCATAAATTCCTACATATAAGGTGATACTATTTTCTAAGTAGGTACATAAGATAGAATTTAAATTTAATAGAACTGCAAATCACTCTACTTATTTTCTTGTTCTTCACTCTCACAGAAAAGACAGATTTAAGCTGACTTATCTGGAGAAAATATTGTACTGCTAATAATTAAAATTATTAATTTTTTTTTGTCAGTATCAGAGGCAAAAGAATAAACATCTTCCATGACACTATATGGGCCAGGCTGTTCTGCCTGGTCAGCATCCCATCAGCAGTCTCCATGACTTGGTGGACATTAGGTGATGGAATTCCACCTGCTGGATAACCAAAGTAACATTATTCAGGCATATAAAGTAAGCTGCCACCATGGAATAGACAAAGATGATAAGGCCTGGGGGTTCTGACTTACATTCTAAGCTTTGCCCCTTTCCAGTTCTCATAGTAACATACAGATAAAACTTCAGTATCTTAGGACTTAAGCTTCATGAACTTCAAATGGACAACTGAGACATGGAACTACTGATGTTGTTTTATGCTGTGTTTTATATTCCTTACCACGCTAGTTTGATTTAAACTAGGAAGTCTAGACCACAAGCTCTATTCATATTTATTAGAACATGCTTTGCTTTAGTTAATTCCTGATGCAAATATTCAAAAATTGTTCCCAATGTTCCTATGTGTCATCCAGGTTCTGCTATGCCATGTTGCTTAAGGCAACAGCATGAACATTTTAGACTATTTTCTTATAGGTAAGAGAAGAAAATATGCCTTCCTCTCAGAGTAGTTCAGTTCAGTTAGCATTGGCATGACTAAGTCCTCTTTTTTGGTGATCAATGACATTGTACCTCTAGCTTAAAAAAGAATGGCTCAAATTTCTCCAAATGAGAAGATTAATGAATGTCAGCAATATAGAAGCCGTTTTCTAACATCTCCAATCAGATTAAAAGAAATAGTTAGGAAAGAAACTCATAGATGAGAAAAGCACTAATTTTTATTGCAGCTTTTCATGATTGTTACCTTGGGACAACTCTGTGAGCTGTTTCCTTATCCCACATCACAAATGATCAAACAATTACAGCAACATTGGTACTCATAGAGAATGCATGAGAGGAATATCACCTAATTTAAATTCTGGCCCTGAGGCTTCAGCTCCTACTTTACATCTGAAGGCTGGAGTTGTCAAGAGAATACTGAGTCTGGAGTTAGAGTTAACTCATGCCCAGGCTTTGAGACCTGCTTGAGTTCCCTACTGGTCCTTTATCAGATAAAGACTAAAGTACATGGATATTGCTTGTTAGAAGAAATCTGAAAGTCTAATCAGCAAAGATTAAAAAATGCTTTTGCTTATACTGGGTAGTCTAATTTGATAGGTAAGGCATCAAAGAGGAAAAACAATAATTCAGATCTCTTCCTCCATCCTGGCCCATAGAGTTCAGAAATGCTTTCTTAGCTGGTCCCTGTCAGCATTATAAACCCTCACAGTATCTTCCTCATTCCATTGGTGAATTTATTATTTTGTTCATAACAATTTGCCTTTTCTTGCTTTACTACTAATTTATTCACCCTTACTGTAAGTATAACATTTTATTTTTAATGCTTTAATTTCATATGGACTGCATTTTCAGAGGGCAATACAATATATAATATAAAATATAAATATCATAATGTTTTGCCAGTGAGAGATATAAGGAAAACAAGACATGTTTCTCGAAGCAAGATAGCCATGAATATTTTTATCTCTTGCTACTTCATACTAAGCATTCATAGACAATATGCCTTTTTTGTAATTATGGTAATATTCTTCAGTTGTTGAAAGTAAAATAAAACAAGAGTCTCAAGACTTGAAGAAATTATTTCATAATTTAATAAGATGATTTTTTATTGGAATTATACTATTTCTTAAGTATTTTAAGGACTTTCTTTTGCTTCATGACTCCATGTGAGAATCTTAAGTCTGAATCATCGAGAATATGATCATAAATTTGAGAATCACTCGTAAACCAATATCTAGTTAACCGAGTGAAAGTTACATCATAATATACACACATACATTTACATTCTGATATATATACCAGATAATACAAAAGCAATCTATTATGACTTCTTAGTTTTAAAATATTATTTTAAAATTCAATAGTAATAAAACATGGGGCAGTGTAGAATGAAACTCCTAAAATATTTCAGCAATTTGGTTAAGTGAATATGATAATATATTCAAACACAACTCACAACTCACATCTGGAATAGGTTTTCAATATTTGCATTAGTAAAACTGCTAATAGAGCCTAACAACTTTCCTGGCTTTAATTCCAAGCATTTATTGAGACCTCGCTAAATAGAATCCATATGCACTGTTCATCTTTGTAACATTTTGTAAACCATGATTGTGGAAGTCACCAAGGACACAGTCTCATTGTTCAGTTCAGAATGTGTTCCATTCTAACTGTAACACTTATTTCTTATTGTCAATTCAAAATGTATCAGTCCTGCATTTCTATGATAGGATTGATCTTGAGTATCCTGTCTCATCCTTCAAATTATTTCTATCTATCTAGGCAAACAAAGTAATGATAACTGCATTGTCCAGTCTCTTCATTGCTTGAAAGAGCATCATTAATGAAAGAATTTAATTTGGTTTCTGGTCAGTTGGCTTCATGGTTTTGAGTATGAGACAGTATGGGACATCACAGTGGTGAGGACATGGTAGAGTAGAGAAGTTCACTGCATGGCATCCATGAAGCATACAGAAGTAGCAAGAAAGGGCTAGGGCTAAGATGCCTCAATTATCAGTATGTAACCATGACTCTTTACAGCCAAGAGATGGCAACTTCATACTTCTATGATACCCATTAGTCCAATAACATTTTAATCCAAAGAACTAATTCACTAGTTCACTCAGTTCCCTTATGACTTAATCTGTGGCATTCCATCCAGAGGTTTCAATGATCTCCTAGGCAGAACTCTGTCTATATAAGTTGACAGTCAATATTAAATAGCATAATATTATTTCATTATTTATAAATGAATAGAATAACCTTGCTTATTTTTATTGTTTATGCATTCTTTGAATATTTATTTTGACATTTACTGATTTGTGGCACTAGAATTGATCAACTATTCATACTATTCATGATGAATTTGACATGTGAAATGAAATGAAAAAGAAAAAGTAGTCAAATGTATTGAGATACTGCATGTTCAGTCTTAACTTTAATGATGCATACGTTCTCTATTTACACGTATATATTATGATAAATGAGATCTTTCCTTTTCTTGAGATCCACAAGAAAATCAGTGTTTTCTTTTGTCTTTAAATAGAAAAACATATAGTATTGCATTTAGAAAACACACACACACACACACACACACACACACACACACACACACACACACACACATATTTAACAGCAATGAAAGAAAAAGCGGCCATGAATTTGAAAGAGAGCAAGAAATGACATTGAGCATTGGAAAGAGATAAAAGGAAAGTAAAAATAATTTATTTAGATTATATTTCCAAAACATTTTTTAACGAAAATAGAACTACATTAAAATTTTCCTACCCTTTCCTCATCCAGCCTTTTTGCTTTTTGCCTTCTCACTCTCAAATTGATAACCTCCTTTTCTTTATGGCTGTTATACACACACACACACACACACACACACACACACACACACACACACACACACAACAGATGCACACATTACACATGTACACACACACATATGTATTTATTGAACAAATATAGAAATACATCATGTTTTTCATTTGTTCGTATATGGTTTCAGGGCTTACAATTTGTATTATATAACTAATAAGGGAGTTCATCTTAGGGAGCAGATGCTAATTCTCCCTGCCCTAGCAGTCATTATTTGCCTATAGTTCTTTGTCTAGGGATGGGACCTTGTGAAAATTTCCCCTATTCCACATTATCATGAATATTGATATTGCTAGTGTTCTAGTGATGTTGTTGTTGTTGTTTGGGTTTTTTTTTTTATTGCCAACAATTTTAAAGACAGACTGTCTCTCAGAAGTTTCTGGTATTCTGGTCCAAAGAATCTTTCTCCCTCTTCTTTGGTGATATTTCCTGAGCTATAGATGTAGGAGCTGTGATGTATCTGTATCCACTGAGCTTGTGCTCTCCACGGTCTTTTGATCTCTGCATTGTGTCTGTCCATTTGTGGTTTTTTATAATGCTCTCCATTTGCTACAAAGAGAAGCTTCTGTGATATGGAGTGGTGGATATAGTACTTTATTGGTACAAGATATAATTTAGAATGAAGTTAGAGATTATACTACGGTAGCAAAGTGATAGTAATAGATTACTTCCTAAGGTCCATAATCTCACTATCCCTGGAAAGTGAGATAGGTTTCTAGTACCCAGCATAATTTCCTTATCTTGACTGGGTCCTGAGTCCAATTAGATAGCTGATGGTAACTACAGGGTGCATCTTATTGCATCTTTACAAGTGTCTTCCTATGTTGGTCAATTTTCTAGTTCATAGGTACAGTTAAGTAGGACTGTTAACATCTTTTCTTCCTTGGCTGCTTGCATAGTGTTTTCTGCTACCATGGAAGCTATTCTATAGGAAAGATGCTTTCAAGTTATATCCTGGTCTCATCATGTGAGCACATTGTCTTAATCATGTCTTCAGGAGTAGGGACTTACCTTCAAACTCTTATTAGGTGACAAAGAGCACTCACAGTAAGGATCACTATGCAATTTCACTTGTTGATATTATTTTATGTGTTCAAGAGTTTTAAGTATTTATTTTTTATTTAGATTTCCAACTCTCTCTACATACGATATTGGAAAACAATTATAAATGGAAGATGACACTCATTTTATATTGAAGAGCTTTAAATTTAAAAAAAAAAGCGAGAGAAAGGAAAAATACTCCTTTGTACATTTGTGTTTTCTTCAATACTCATTTTCTATTTGTTTTTTTAAATTTACATATAAAAAGTCCATATCAGAAAGAGACTAGTGATTTTTGCCTTGCTTTAAACATCGATGTGTATATTACATTCATATTTGCCACTAAACTTGCTTGCAGAGTTGCAGTCATTCCCTTCTTCCTCTCCTGCAAACCCTATAAATAGTTCCACAATGGCATCTGATTTAAGTTGGAAGAGAAAATTGTTACCAGCGGTAACTCAGTAAATAGAGAGTAGGCTAAATAGGATGGTGAATTATTAATCTGAAGGGAGGGAAGATAGAGACCGACAAACACACATACACACATACACAGAGAGAGAGAGAGAGAGAGACAGAGACAGAGACAAAGACAGAGACAGAGACAAGAAGCAAGTGCTTCTTGAAGAGCTTAGTTTAGACATACTTCTTTGTACAGTTAATAAGCATATTCAGTGTCCTGAGTCTCCCGAAGCTCCCTCCAATGCAGTCCCCTTCCCTCTTCTTTACAAACAGTGTTCCCACGGTTCACCTTGTGCCAACAGTGTTCTTCTTCTCGCTGCTTGTGGTTGTCTTTTCTTTTCATGTTTTGTGTGGCTTCTCTTTGTTTACAGGACACATTATCTGTGCTGCTTATTTTGGGGATGTCTTTACTTTCATTGAAGATTTCCTCCCCTCCAACAGGCCGGGCCCACTTCCCTGCCTTAAAATTCTGTCCTTTAAGGGTGAATGGCTTAATTTTTATGTCAATTCAAATCCAAATCCAATATACTCTCATCCTTTTCCATCCTCACTGGTTATGGATCCCCTCCAGCTACTTGATGTGAGCTGTCCTTTTCTTTCATGCCTTCTTCTCCCACTTTTGATGAATTCATCCATATAAATCTCATCTCCCTCTTTGATAACATTTTCTTTAATGGCGCTCTTTTGTCTTTGATAACCTTTGTATAGATTTTCCTCTCTTATCCTTCTTTCATATTCAATGCCAGTCTTTTTAGCTGACTTTTATGGTCATTTCCATTGGAAGTATTTGACTGTGACTTGGCCTATTAATTTCTAAGAAAATTATCGTGCTTTATGATAAAGTATATGTAATAACCTTCAATAAAATGTTATTTAAGTTAAAAAGGTTGATTGCATCATCAATGTATTCATTAAAGTAAAATTAGGTAAAACTAAGCATCTGAAGGATAGGAAATCTCTTATTATATCTAATATGCAAAGTTAATGTTAAAGTAAATATACTTGAATAGTGCTGAGAGATTAATATCAACACAAAGATGAAGTTGAAACCTAGTTAAAAATTAATTCTCATATCACTCAGACAGGCCTGATTTTGGTTTTGATGTTGTTTAGTCTATTTAAGCACATAACATCTGAAATTTTGACATTATGCCAAAGAAATATCCATTTAGAGTGTGATTGATTAATAAGGGTAACAGACACCTCTTAGCCAATTTAGTTTCATCATTTCCTTATACACAGTGAAAATCTGTCTTAGTTTACATTTACATTTTGGCCCTAGTTGTATTCACTGACATCATCCTTTTTAAAAATAGATCTTATGTTTAAAAGTAATTTTAGGCTTACAACAAACTTCAGCACAGAATATAGAGACTTCTTATGTGCTTCCAGCTCAAATACTTATATAGTTATCTCCATAATCACTGTCTACTGCAGTAGTGGTATATTTATTATAATCAGTGAGTCACACACCATTATCACTCGCAGTGTGCCACTTACGTCAGGGTTTGCTATTGATGTACATTTTATGGGGTTTGGCAAATTCAAAATTATATATATTCTACTTTGTAATATCATACATCATAGATTCACTGTTCCTCAAATTATTTGTTCCAATTTTTCCTCTCCTGTCTCCTTTACGTGGTGACAACCATCAATTATTTAGTTAGACCTTTTGCCAGAACGTGTGACTAGGATCATACAGCATGTAGATTTTAGATTGACTCTTATCACTTAACAGCCTGCATTTCAGTTTCTGCTATGTCTTTTATGACTCATTTCTTTGTCATGGAACACTAATCCATGTTTGAATATATTTGGGTTCATTGTCTACTTGATTACTAAAAGACAATAGAGCTGCTCTGCATATCAGTGTATGCAGGTTTTTGTGTAGATATAAAGATCAAATTTCTTCCGAAAATTACCTTTGGACATGACCACTGAAGTTGATATTAATAAATTTTTTTATATTTATATATTAATAAAATGAATTTTTTTTGTATGAAAAGCCACTAAGCATTTCTTCCAGGAGGTCATACCATTTAGCACTTCCATTAGCAATCAATCAAACATTCTCACTAATAGTTTTTCAAACATTTAATTTGCCTTGATAACTGGAACATATCCAAGTTGGTCACAGTGTATACTTATTTTGTATCTTGATAAATTTAATCCCCTATTATTTTAAGGTTATTTTATAATTTTAGATTATTAATCTTACATTTTATTTGTAATGACTGCTTTTATATTATATCTTTATTTTTGAAAGTGTTTTACTTAATATTCATACATGCATATAATGTGTTTCAGTTAATTTTCTTGTAAATATTGTTTTCAGAGTATCTAAATTTTTTAAAATCCTTTTTTCTTTTTTCTTTAATTTAAAATATTTTAATTTCTCCTGAAATTTTCTCCTTAAAAATATTAAAGTAAACTTACAATTTTCATGTAGTTGAATGATTTTTCTACCTATCTTTGTGCTACTTATTTCTAGACTAATTTTATTTTAGTCTGAAAATAAAGATATGATTTCTTTTCTTTAAAACCTATTAAGTTTTCTGTATGGTATATCAAGTCTAATTAGTTATCCTACTGGTTGGTTCCTTCTACCACATTTTTTTACTTGGGTAAGCATTTTGTTTTGTTTTGTATTTTTCTTAAACTCAAGTAAAATCATTCACTTTTCAGTTACTTTAATCTTTTTGTAAACATTTCTTTGCTAGAATATTAAAATATTTTTTGTCCTTTTTTGAGTTTTTAAAAATAAGGTATTTTAAAGTCCTCAGCTACAATTCCTTCCATAGTAATTCTTATCTTGTCTGTACCTTATATTGGGTATAGACATTGTCATGGCTTCTTAGAGTGCTTGATGCTTTTTGATGTGTACCTGTATGTAATATTTATCACATTTTCCACTGACTTTCATAGACTTTCTGTAGTTAACCTACAGGTTTGAGATATTCTGATTTTTGGCCAGTATTATTTTTCTTCTTTATCTTTAGACTTGGAGGTTCTTGTGAGACTGCCTCAAGTTTGTGAACTCTTTCCTGAGTCATGGCCAGTCTACTAAAACGGTCATCTAATGCCTCTTTCATTTTTACCTATGGTATCCTGCTTTGTTTTTAAGTCAGGTAACTTTTGTCTTCTTCAGATGTACCTCTTGTTGTTTACCTTAATTGTCTGTCTTTATATGATATCTACTTTATTCAACACAACCTTTGGTTTATTCACTACAGTGACTTTAAGTCCCAACTATCATAAACCTTTTCTTTCTTCCATATCTGGGCATATTTTTGATACATTTTATGTCTCTTCAATACACTATTATTATTATTTCTTTATCAGTTGATTCTCTTATATTTGATATAATATATTCTATTATTATTATAATAGAATATATTCTCTTATATTACATAATAGGTAAGGCAGTAATGAATTAATGAAGCCTCCAGTTGTACAGACATAGGTGAGAAAGCTATAAGAAGAGGAAAATATTCTTCCACCCAAATTGGTACATTATTCAGCTTTTCAAGAATATCATACACTATCAAATATAATTTCTGTTTTATACAATAATTCTCTTGAATATATGCCCACTAAAATTTGTAACCTTTTCCCAAGAGTTCTTCCTGTCTCCTAACCACAGTAGTTCCCCATAACCACATTTTACTTGCTGCTTATTTAAGACAAGCTTTTTAAGATTCCACATGGATTAAATCTTCTGTAAATCATTTTTTTCTGGACTGGGACTATTTCACTTAGCAAGATGCTGTTTAGATTCATCTGCATTCTTATATATGACAATTTTTCCTATGAATTAATGTGTATGTATGTATTACATATATGTATTATATACATATGCATTATATATACATATATAAAATATTTTCTTTAAAAAGGGAATGGAGAACTATATCTATATATCTTCACCTATAACTATGTCATCTATAACTATATCACACACATGTGTGTGTGTGTGTGTGTGTGTCTTTTCTTTATTCATTTTGCCAATCATAGACACAAAGATATGGAGGTTTATTCTGTATCTTGCTTAATGTGAATTATGCTGACAAGCACTGAAGTGTGAATATCTCTGCACCATACCCATGTACTTTTATCATTCCCTTTGAATATTTGCTCACTAGTGAAACTGTTGAGTTACATGTCAGCAACGAAAACACAGATGATTCAGAGTATGACGAGGTAATCCAGAAAGTGGAAGAAATGATTGGCAAAGTACAAATCTGTTAAGGAGGTATTATATATCATATCATATAAAGAATTTAAACAAAAAAAAGAAAGAAAGAAAATAATCAAATTATCAAAAGAAGGCATACTAATAAACAAGAGATAAAATTTGTACATAAAATAAAATTAGAAAGTTTATAAATAGATATAAAAATATACTCAACCTCGCTGCTAACCAGGAAAATGGAAACTAAAACAATAAAGTGCTATTACCATACCTACTTGGTAGGCTATTATGGGAAGTTAAGATAACCTGCCCTGCTGAGGATATAGCAAAAAGCACACTCTTGCATACTGTTAATGAGAATGTAAATTAGTAAAGCCACTATGGAAAACAAAATTGAGGTTCATGAAATCATTATAAGTAGAACTACCAAATAATGCACAGGCCTCAGTCCTAGGTTACTCTATTTTCTCTTATTAAATTTGCCCTATTTATGCTAATGTGCACAGAAATGGAGTAAAGTAAAAGCATTATCTGGATAGACAAAACATAAACAGGGAAAGTGTGCTTTGAATCCCTGAATTCTCACCCTGAGAGCAGAAGGTATTCCTTTGTTCCCCATTTTCTTAGCCCTGACAAAACCCAGCTAAATTCTAAATGCTGCCTGTTTCACAGAAGGTTACTAGCAAAGGAATGTAGCCTGGTTGGTGCTTATCTGAATGTGGAACTGGAAGGCCTAGGGATTAGCCTATTTTCTGATAAGGTGTCTTCCTCTTTTCCCTGTAGGACCACACCTTATGCAAGGGAGTCTTTTTCAGGACTTTGGCCCTTAGAAAATGAGCTCCCACATGCAAATGGAGCTATTTCAGTATCTCTGTCTTAACCAAAGGTCCCAGTCCCTAGGTGCCAAGGGGCCCTCCCCGACTTTTTTTCCTATAAATGTAATCACCCTTGCATAAACTGAGATGTTCCACTGACAACAATCTTCTGGCGATCTCAACCTCCAATGAAACACATGCCTAGACCTGCCCTGCACTTTCTTCCGTGAAGCTGAACTGATGGCCAGAGGCTTAGCTACCACCCAGGGAGGAGAACTAATGAAGAAATCCACAGGAAAGGACTTAAAAATCATTACATTTTCATGAATTAGTATTTCCTCTATATATTCACAAAATAAAAACTATACAGCCAAAAGAAAATTTCACAGAAGATTCAGGATCTTCCCTCCTTAAACAATATTTACTGTTATTAATTTTCTTGCACTTGGCATAGTTAATTTTTCATCACTTTTATTTGTAGGTTTCAGAATATTTTGCAGAAATATGAAAGTTGTCTACAATAGAGTAAATTTTGCCTATATATCAAGAAATAAAAGTAGATTCTTAGTTCTTATAGTATTGGAAGAATGTGTATTTAAAACAGAGAATTATGCTGTCCTATTAATTTGCAAAACTATGTTAAAAAGACCACAATAAGGAAAAGAAGTGAACATTACCACAATTTAAATCTAGTCAAGGAACAACTTCATGAGAGTCTGCTGACTGATACAGAGTTGCTCAGTGGAACTCTATTAGCAGTGATTGTAGGCCTCATCACTGAATGTGCAGCTTCACTTGCAGTCTGTGTTAAAACATAGCCTCTCTTTGCTTGTTGAGGTATATGCAGCCCCATATGGAAGAAAGCTATGGAACGTTCTCTCATGCTTTGATTCACATGAAGGTTCTGAGTGTTTTTTCACAGGAATACAAAATAGGAAGAGACATTTTGGAAGATGACTTTGTTTCATTGACCATGGGAACAACAGTTGCAGGATAACCTTGATCATTCTTGCCCTTTTCCAGTCTGTTTGCCGTAAGTGTTAATACGTGTCTGTTATAAAATATAGTGACTATTGAATGTTTGGCCATAAAAAATGTGAAGTATTAGTAGAATTCAAAAATGCATTTTTTTCCAGTGACAGTAGACAGTGATGATGATGATGTGTGTATATTTATGTTTTTGTGTATATACCTACATATGCATGCATGTTGCAAAGAGTCACCTGTAATACTAAGAACATGTTATATTTAAATAGTTATTCAGCTGGAATTCAAAGTGAGCATTCTTCATTCTATTTGACAAGTCTGAACATAGAATCAACTTTGGCTTATGAGTGGGAATCAGAGCCTTAATCTCAGACATATTTATCTTTTCCAACTTTGAGTGGGAGTTAGAAAGACGTAACTCCTATCATGAGCACCCTCTAGAGCCTCATAATTTCTGTGTAGTGGTTGTGAGTGTAGATGCCGTGAGTGTTCTTCAGTAGTCTCCATTTTCAAAGTATGTACTCTTTCCCTCAGAAACAAGGTTGCAGTCCCACAGATGGTTCAGTCAGGAAATACACCTGTCTCCAAGTGTAATGACCTGAGTTAGATTATTGGGATCCTCATGTTGGAACCAAAGGACAGACTCCCTCAAGTTGTCTCCTAACCCCCTTCATTACATGTGCATGCCCACACACAGGCAAAATGCACATACACACATAAATAAACGTTAAATAAATGTAAAGAATACGGTCAAAAGCTAAAATAAGCACAAGAAAATTAGAGATAGTTGCCTTTAATAACATAATGATTTACAAATAAAAAAGAATATATGGAATGATAAGAAAAATACTGAAAATGAAATAACGATAATGAAATATAATAATAAGGCAAGTACACAAAGCCATCACTGAATGTACAAGCATAAAATATCAGTAGATTCACATCTTTATTACTCTTTCATTAGAGAATACCACTACTTTGAACACCTCATTTATCAGTAAGCAGGCTTACATGTGCAACTATCATTAAACAATACTTGTTTTATGACTTGATTAACCACTAGGTTTATAGATGTTATTATATTTAAGTATCTTCTACGTGTGTCATGGCTTAAGCTTTTAATTTACGCATTTTTACTGACAGAAAATGAGTAAATATTCTATAACTTCTTAATCTTTTGAATTTATGAATATTGTACTTTCTCAATTTAATTATTGTTATTATAAATAATTATGTCCCTAGAATTTCTCTTACTTTTCTCTTTCAAATGAGCACATAAAATTTTTGTCTTTAATATGCTATTTACATGGAGAGAAATGTTGATTAATATGTTGTAGACATAGTTCATATGTCAAATAATCCAAAATCCTTTCAGGAAGTAATAATGGCCAATCAAAATCTTACAGCATATGTATAAAACTGCTTTCTTTGCAACATCAGTAACACTCTTTGCATGTTTACCTTTTTAAAATAAATAGATTTTAATGGCATTTCATTTTGCCATGATCTATGATTTCATGAATACTAATGACAAACAAAAAGTTTTAATGCAAAGTGGGCATCCATATTTATTTTCTATGAAATATTTTTTTGTTTTCTATTGTGCATTGATACCTTACATAAATTAGAACATATCTTATCATAAATTAGAAAAAAATAACAATGCTTTTTAATTTATGTTTTTTGTCAAATTCTACCAACTTCATAAATTGGCTTGAAAGTAATAAAATGTTCTTTACTTCATGGCATTTGTCTTACACCACTTAGAATAAGTTCATTGTAATTTCATACATCTTAAGTCGAATATTTACTCCCTTCATGTTTTATATAGTTTATATTTTGTCACCTTTGATATTTGTTTGCCTTTATATTCGAGGATCTATGTCTTCCATTGGCTATAGTAGAATCATAATTTGCATACATGTATCATCTTTTATTCTTTCTAATTTTCTTATGATAATGTGATGAAATACACATTTTCTTTGATCAATCACACATGCCCACACATGGACTTACATATTTAATTTTAAGGTTATTATCTTCTTGTAATAAATTTTGTGTAGTATTTTTTAATTTTAGTGCACAATTCTCTAATAGTAGAGAAAACTGTTTCTAATTTTCCATTTCATTCTAACATAGATTTATTTAAAATTCAGTCACTGTATAATTTTTGACAGTTCTATTATTATCTAATGCCTTCCTGGTTATCGTTTCTAGACATCAGTATAAATATTTCAGTCACTTAGGAGGGAAGTAACAGTTTTCCTGTTTTAATTAAGTGTGAATTGTCTATTTATGTTCACACTTGGACATTTTTATAACTTTTTGAATGTTCAAAACTCTTAAAAATTTATTCCCATAACACATCTGTGATGTTTTAATGTTGAAGGAAAAGCATTAAAAATAATATTTCCTACCTCTGGAGTAGACACCTTTTATTTCCCCTTCCTCTGGTTATTTTTTCACCTTTCTCAAGAGGCTACCTGATTCTCTTGACTCTGATTAACTGAAGTGAGTTTCTTGTGATGAATTTGAATAAGATACAATTTATGTGAATTGACAGTGTGTCTTCTAATGGTAAAAGAGGCAAGTTCTGGCAGCAGGTGGAACCAAACTCATAGAGATCAAAAGTGCTCAGCGTAGAGTCCACAACATGGGAGCCCTCTGGTGTTTCATGGGAGTTTGGGAAGGTCTTAGAGCTCCTGTGCACAGGAAGGCAAAGAAAGCTGAGTTATCACTTCGTGATTCCATTTTTCTTGACTGTCATATCCTGGAACAAGAAGAAAACTGAATCACTCTGCTCTTGAAGAACATTAGATATTTTCCGCTGAACTATAAATCTATTCCTGATTGAGGCACACTATTGCTCACATTTCAGATGCTCACATCATTTAGGACACTCTAGTAACATTGCTTCTTTATACACACACAGAGCTTTCTCTTTACTGTGATTTCATATGGCTGTTGCAATTGTTCCTTGTTCCAATGTGATCCATGTGATGTATGCAGCATAGATGAGATGGGAAAAATAAAGATTAGCGAATACAAATTACCTTCCTAAATGATTAATAATTAATGGGCTCTCTACTTTCTCATCATCGAAAATATTAGCCATTTAACATACTCATCAATTCCAGTCCTCCAAATTTCTGATTTGATTTGAATTGCAATCATTAAACATCCAAGACAAACAAAAATAATACAACACCCTCATTTATACCTTAAATAGCAAGGTAAAACTCAAATCCCTGACATAAAATGTCAATTTGACATACACTGTTAACCCCTGTCATCGTAGACTTTTACTAATACACACACACACACACACACACACACACACAAACACACACACACACTTTCAAATTACTTATATGACTCCTACTAAAGAAAATCTTCCTTCAAGATCAAAATGGCCTCTCGCTAATGATCATTCCCAATTTTCTTTCTCACTCTTGCTCTCTCCTTATCCCTTGCTTGCTTTCAGTCTCTCTCCTCCTCGTCTTAGCAACCTCAGTGTACATCAGCGTGTTCAATAGTGCTTTTCTTCTGCATTTTAAATCCCACAATAGCTCTCTTCTCTTAGCTAAATAAAAAGGAATGCTGCTGAGCATTAACAACACATTTTTATCTACAGACTTGGTTTAAATCAAGTTCATTTTCCCATGTGCCTTTTTTAATGTCTTCTCTGAACTGGGGCTGAAGCACACTGAGATTTAATAACAAATCACGTACCATCATGTAAAACTCAACACGGATGCTTTTGGAATGTGACACGAAGAAATTCCTTCTTAAGCATCATTATTTGTACTTCTGTGCTTATTTTGAATGTCACAGAAATGCTTATACTTGTGAGGACTTTGTCTCTATCTGAAAATGGCAACACCTTACAGGCGGCACAGATATTCAAGTCAGTACTACAGTTTTACATTTTGTTTCCTTTGATACTACTTATTTTGATTGATATTTAGACATGTTTTGTAATATAGGAAAAGTGATTGTATGAGAAAACGACCCTTAATAAGCCAAATTTATTGAATGCATAAGAAAGTGGTTAAGAAAACTGTAATTCATTAATAGGTCTCTCTAATGATTTTTCCTCCCTTTGGTGGACTATGAATTTTAGTTTATATAGAAACAATGTAGCTTTATGTAGTTTTACTTCTCCATTTTACACACAGAGTCACAAATTAGTATCCTGAGAGCTTGCAGATTCCAGGCACTTTGAGGTTAAAATTGTCTCCGGCCATCTTGATTTGTATGTGTCAGGATTTCCCAAATACTAAGTATGATATACATATTTTGTTAAAACAATATACATATACAATAATTAGATCTATAAAATGAAGCACTATTAATATCTTTCAATATCTTTAAATGAACTAGTACCACATACATTATTGAAAACTGCTCCGTCTCCTATTTCTAAAGATAACACTCTTATTTAAGTAAACTACTTTTGTAAAAACGTTAATGGTAGTTTGTTTATAATTTCATATTCTTGTAGATAAAATGGCAGTTTTGTAGGTTTAAGTAAATAAATGCTCTTAGTACTGGCTAAGGTGTAGTGTATAGAGTAATGGGAAAGACTTATGCAATGGAAGGCTGTGAAAGAAAGTGAGGTACGATGTTTCTCATTGTACTTTTTAGCCATGTACCATTTTAGCCATTGACATTGTCAGGACAACACCAGTAAAAAGAGATCACTTTCATATCTATAATTAATAATATAACAGCTATTGTAAATATATGCTTTATATACTTGAAAAATAATCAACATGATTCATTAAACACAGTTTGAGTAAAAATGTATACCACCAGTTTTATTTTTATATTAAATTGAAAGTATTATCCAGGAATTTTTACATTTTAATGAGCACATGGAAATAATACAGACACAGTGGGAATTACAGAACTACAGGATGTCTTACTGATAACCTCTTTGACAACACTCATTTTTTTTTTAGTTGAGAAATATGAGGCTCAAAGAATTTGAGCCATATTCCCCTGAAAAATTGAAAGGTAGAGTTATATTAGAATGTAAGATATTATTTCCTGAACGTTCTTTCTTCTTAAGCCTGCTTTAGAACAGTAGTTGCTCTCCAATTTTCTGTCTTTTTCTTTCTTTCTTTCTTTCTTTTCTTTCTTTCTTTCTTTCTTTCTTTCTTTCTTTCTTTCTTTCTTTCTTTCTTTCTTTCTTTCTTTCTTTCTCTCTCTCTCTCTCTCTCTTTCTTTCTCTCTCTGTTTCTTTCTTTCTTTCATCTTGCCTTCCTTCCTTCTTTGTTTCTTTCTTTCCTTCCTTCCTTCATCTCTTCTTTCTCCCTCTCTCTCTTTCCTTCTTTTAAATAAAGAAATGAAAAGATCTTAACTGCTAGAGACTTTACTAATTAAACAAAAACAATTGCCCATTTTAAAAGTTGGAGTGGAGGAACTACAGTTTAAAGCATACGTAGAACTCCAAGAACTGATTATATGGTAAGAAGAAATCAAAATTGATAATATGTAGAATGTTGCATAATTAGCAGGTACTTCCAGAACTAGAGAAATTTGGGGATATTGGGTTTCACAAGTTAAAGGGAACGGTACAATGCAGTTGTTGATGACAGCATTATCTTTGACTCCCCATGGGTTCACTCTGGAGGATCTGTTTATTTCTTTCACAGATTTGTTTTTGAAGATTTGTCATTTCCATAGGTTTTTAAAATGCATACAAACATTTTAAAAATGTTCTTTCCAACATTTTTCTCAAATGTTTTTCATAAATATGTCAACTATGGTTTCTTTGGTTCTTTCAGGTCTCTCGTTCTCTACAGACGCAGTTATCATCTTACAATGATTTTATTGGAAAATGTTGAAATAGGTTTTAAGTTTTCCATCAAGAAACTGTGAGGAAGTTCCCCAATATATACCCATTCCCATCATTAAACCAGGCACAAATACTGCACTTCTTTCAATTAGTTTTCTAGGAAATTCAGGCATAACCAAAAAATTATGGGTGAACCCAGGAAAAGTAAAACTTATAGAAATTTATACAACTGACTTAGCACTATGAAGTATTTTGCCTAAATATTTTGTGAAATTTTAACAGTATCCAGATTTTATCTTAGTTTTTAAATTTTTTTGTATAAATATAAAGTTAGATTTCAGGTAACTTTTTAAGCTACAAAATTCAGCAGAGAAATTGTGAAGCCTTAGAAATCTCATTACAGTTGTAGATGAGAGCCCTCATTTTCTTGCATGCAAATGTCTAAAAATTAGTTGCTAATTCAGAAACAAAAGGAAAAAGAAATATGTCTTTAAATAAATTAGCATTTTTAAAACCAAGATTCTATGTTCAACATCCTTTATTCTCAGGATTCTCTGTAGATATTTAGCCACAAGTTATAGGAAATTTTAATGGATTTTGTAGACTATGTCATTGTTTAAATTACAAATTGATTGGATTTTGATAGGGAAGAAAGAGGTTGAACACTCAGACAAAAGAAGAAACTGGCCACAATGACCTGTCAAGAAACCTGAAACTAAGTGATTAAATGTTAGAAATACATAAAAATGAATCATGCAAAAATATAATTCAGATTGCTTAAAATAAGTACAAATAGCATCTCTAACTCCTTTGTACCTAAACATCATATATCAATTGTGCAGATACTAGGTCTTTCATGTTGCACTGATAATGGAATTTCTGTCTGATCATGTGTGTAAATTTTGGTTTACAGGGTGTGTTGATACATGTGTAAACCAATATTCTAATCACTGAAATGGAATAGTGAATTAGAGGCAGCATCTCTAGAGATACCTTGGTTTGAATCAAAAGAGGCACATTTAAGAGCAATGCCAACTTAAATATTTTTCTTAAACTCCGTGTGCTTATATTCCTCCTACAGAGACTGGAAATTGAATGAATTTCCAAAAAGGATTCTTGGCTTATCAAATTATTCATAAATGCATTCAGCATCCGTTTTGTTATATGCTGAATGTTAGTTCTCCTGATTATGTTTCAAATATTCTATTTCAGTTCCTTGAAATCAAAAATATTTTTAAATATACATGATTTCTATAAGAAATGAACTTCTAAGTGTATCAACCATTATTATATAGACTACATCTCTGCTTGATTTTCATATAGCATGATGAGCCATTGAGATATACTAATCAATTTCATAGTTTATTAAATTACCCAAAAAACAAAGCAAATATTTTAAATTATGTGTTATTCTGTTTTATGCGGCATGCATGGAATGTGTCAACTTGTTTTCTGTTGAGTTTTTACAAGGACTCCTTTTTAGTTGGCTGGTAATTACCACAATGTAGTTAGTGGTGTCACCTTCCATAGTTTCTTCTCCTTTCTATTTGGCTGATGTATTTGCATAAAGTTAAGAAATTAAGTATGTTAGCATAGAGATTATATGTGTACGTATACATTGCATTTGTATTGCTCCCATTTGTTTGGCATGTTCACATGTAATTTAGCTACTCCCCAGTTGTTTGACTTTCTATCTGGGTATCTATGCTCTACTCCTAAACAATACTCTCGTAGCTTAATTATTTCTATATGGGTAAGCAATTAATATTGACATATTTTTCAAATAAATAAGATTTATGTCTTTGGTTGATTCTATTTTAAAGATTAGCATATATGAAATGAAATCTGAAAAATCAAGTTCATTTATTAGATACAATCCATAATATCTTTTAAAATATTTCATTTGGAAAGTAAATATACTTTTCAGAATTTTTCTTTCCTTATTCAGATATTTTCTATTCCACTAAAAAGAAAAATAGTGCCGGATATAACACTCCATTGTTTTAGGAAGATATTTATTAAAACCAGAGGCAGCTTTGCCTAGGTGTTTGACCAGGAAATAAATTCCATTTTTTAAAAATTTATTTTTATTTTTATAATACTTTTATTAATGCTTTGAGTTTCATACAACTTATGCCCCTCACACCTAAAAGAAAAGAAAATATTGGAAATTAATCAAGCTTCTGTGGAAAGAGATCTCTGGCATTATCATGGTCTTTGTAGGCAGAAGGCTGCATTTTTTTTGAGATTTTTTTTTTTTTTTCTTTCACGTGGGTTTGTATTCTTAAATGTCTTTATGAGTCATATTGCCACCTACTGGCAGCCTCCAATATAGCAGCCATGCTTTGACCACACTACAAAGACTGAAAGATACTTGCTTTTCCCTAATTTTAGATGGTCCAAATTCATATACATGATCTTCCTCTACATTAGTCAATTGTAGCCTCCAAGCCTGTTATTTTATTTAATTTTGTTGAAATAGCCCTTATTTTTCATGTTACTGTCAAACCTTTTCTTCTCAGATGTCATATCTCAAAATAATCTTGTTTATTGATAAATGAGAATATTATTTTTCCCCTGTGTATTTCACAAAAGGGAAATTATAAAAATAATAACTTAAATGTTAATAATCTCTTGCCTTTAGATTTTTTAGTGTTTAGACATTATCATGAATTCATAACTTTGAAACATCTGCTTTGGGAATTTTTGAGAAATAAACACAAGGATTTTGTTTTTCAGACAGATATAAAGCACTGATCTCTAAGATGATAAATTTTATATGTACTCTTTGGGGTTGGAAAATGAGCATGTTGACTAATTTTTAAGTGGGAGCTGCTTAACTTAGACCATTCTATAAATGCCTAAATTCAGGGAGGTTGCAAGAGGAGTTTGAAGCAAATTTTCAACTTTTAGTAGAATGCAATGCATTTACTGGCAACCTGTAATGGTTATGATCTTTGTGACATTGTCCCTGTCCAATGATTCTCACTAACTTTAATTAGTAGGCTTAAAATCCCTCCTCTTTCTAAAAGATATCAACTTGGACTACATGTTATTCAGTAATAAAATTTCACTCAGGAAAATAAGTACATTAAGGTGATTTTAAATTTCTATTTTCAGAAATATTTGGATTAAAATAAATGCCCAAACATAAAAACTATCATTTAATCATGTTCCACTAGGTACTACTTTTCTAATAAAATTGAAAATGTGTATTTTCTCATTCATATTGGATATGCCAATGCAAAATTGTCTTTCTTCTATAAGTTATTCTACCATTTTTCGAGAAGTATACTGATTTCTTTATCTGAAATTAAATAACACCCACTAAAATGTTTCAGATTTTAACCCACTAAGTTTTTAAAGTAGAATCTGATCCAATTTGCTAGTCATTTCTGCTTCTTGACAGGTAGTTTTCTTTTGCTTAGCTTTCAAGTCTCTCTGCACTTAATGGCAATCCATGGATACCATGACTATTTTATTTTAGCTTTTCGAGCATCTTCTCTTTTCCACTCAAGGTTTGTTATTCTTTGGAATATCATGACCACAGTTTACGCCTTCCTGTTATTCTCTCCCTAGATGACTGTTAGTTCTCATGAATGTGATAACTTCATACAAGCTAGTAACTTCTCAGGTTTTTATATCCAACTCCAAACCACTTCCTGGACTCTTGTCTACTCATGTAGGTTTTCACTTAGTTCTCATAAGATTCTCAATATCTGGCATGACTAACACAGAACTCAGCTCCTTACCCTTATATGTACCACTTTCCAGTGAATCTTATTTGCAAAGGAATGTCAACAGCCACTTATTTGCTTGAAACAGATGGGGTAAAACCAGCTTTACCTTCTTTAGTCATCTTAGAACTAATGAGATAAGTGTTTTACTAACTATAGATTTAACTTAAATCTATCCCAAGATTGATTATTGCTACTACCACATTCAAACTCATCTTTTCCCTTTGCAATATATTTTTTAATCAAAACTCAAGTTAGTTCATTATCACTCTGCTTATCATATCGGTAATGAGATATTAAAATAGAAAGTGAAAAATACAGGTCCTTGCAGTAGTGCAACATGGCCCTCCATGAAATATTTTCTTAATGATTGTCTCCAACTTCACCTTCTACTACTTTTGCTCCACATCCTCAACAGCGACCATCTCTGCTTTTTCTTGTACAGAGATCAACATTGTGCATAGTTTAAGGCTTTGTGTGTGCTTGCCATTGTGTCTTTAAAGGCTTTCTTTTCCTCAAAGTTTATATGAGACCTGATTTTCTCATTTATCCAAACTCATTTTAATATTACGACCATAGAATTGTTTACTCAACCATTTCTAACACTATTAGAGTGTGTGTTGTTTGTTTACTTCCATCTTCCTAAGTGTCAATGTAACTTGGCAGGTATCTGTATCAATTAGCAGTTCAGAACATGTGTTGGCCATAGTAGACTCTCAATACATGTTAGTTTAATGAATGTACAAATAATTCCTAAGTATAAACACAGTTTCCAGAAGTATCTTTCTAAAGAGTATGTTGCTCTTAACACACAGATATATAACATAATGTATAAGGAGATTATAATATTTCTCTTTAGATTTAGCTTAATAAAATTGGCATTATTTTGTGACCCTATGTAAGAAAGCAAATGGTATGTGTATTGCCTTCTAAGACAGTGCAGTATTGTATTCCATAACTGTGCCATCATCCTGCTTCCCTTGTTTCAACACTAAAACATTCAAAATCATGGTCATGATCACAGTAGGAAGACCAGTTCAGATTTATTTTGCTAAATTTTGCATTTGTTTCTGAGTTGATTATTTTTAGTGTTATTCTGTCTGTATTTAAGTTCTGAGGGCTCCATGTCACAGGCATCATGACTGAAATCACAGACGTATGCTTCCCACAGTTCTGGAAGCAAACAGCCCAAGATGAAGATGTTATATATTGGATTCTTCTAAGGCTGACCTTCACGGCATCTAAATGGCTTCTTG
This sequence comes from Cricetomys ansorgei, assembly GCA_026225945.1. Classification (NCBI taxonomy): domain Eukaryota; kingdom Metazoa; phylum Chordata; class Mammalia; order Rodentia; family Nesomyidae; genus Cricetomys; species Cricetomys ansorgei. The sequence goes on from JAMJFZ010000199.1 coordinate 1,199,459, forward strand.
CTGGGTTCTCACCTGGTCATCCTTCTGTGCGCACAGCCCTCTCTGTTTATAGACTGACAATTAGCAGAACAGAAGACTATATAAGGATACATTCTACTAGGTTCCCTTTAACGTAGCTCTTTACTGTCACTGTCTACCAAAAGAGTCACAATTCAAGGTATTAGGAAGGGGCCATCAATAAATGACTTTAAAGGACTTTAATTCATTTAATAGTAATATATATTTAAATTCTGTAAGCACTGTGACTAATTTTGTACTTCTGTATCATGTATTTTTTCCACAATACAAATAACATCATCAGATAACATATGCTAAACTTATTAAACAGATACGATCAATATTTTCACTAATCACAGAATCAATACTGTCATACTACAGTAAGCATATAAAATGGGAATTTGCCTTGGTGGATTTGGGAAAGAGGATCTATATGACAGATTTGGAACTTTGTGGTCACCTGTTTTACATTCTTATTTTTATGATGGGTGAATTTTATGAAGTTGGGAAAACTAGTGCCTTGAAAGTTAAGAAGTATTATGTTAAACTGTCCCCAAATCTGATATCTGATTATTTGAAAGAAATTAAGTACATAACTCTAATGTTGTCCTTTAGTCATATTCATTTGTTATTTCTTGTCAACCACTTTGTTAATCTTTAATATGTAACATTTGAAAAAAATGATAATATATAAATACATAGCAAATATGTGAATGATAGACATAACCAGATTTCATTGAATTACATTTTTTTCAATTTCCATAGGAAACCTGAATTAACATAAATTAATGGCCAATACATACCAGGGCCCAGATTGTAATATAACCCCTGTCTATACTTTCAGTCTGCATTTACCTAAATTATCTCTTAACTTTTTCAATTTAAATTTTGATATTGGATAGCATTAGTCCTCCTTAAATTTGGCTCCTGATGGAATACTGCATGTTGTATCATTTCACTAAAGTGAATTCATGGAAGAAATTGAAGTTAATAACTGCAGTTTAAGTGTTTGGAGTAACCTACATTATCAAGGGCTAGGGACACCGTGTTTGTTAGTATTCTAAAACGAAGCATTTTTCCTTGGTGAGTCTCGAGTAGGAAATCAAAGAAACATAGGAAGAACATGAAGCATTGTTTCTGTATTGAAAATAGGCGAGGACCTGTGAGGGGGACTGTGAGCAGACTGAAGCATCTGGACACTTGCTGGCAAGAAGGAAGTCCTTATGCCTATAGCAGTAGGTATTGTGCATCATGTACAAACTCAGTGTGCTTGAAGTAGATATTTATAGGGTTCTTCAAAGATAATACTACTCAAATGACACATTAATTTTTGGCTTTGTAGAACCCTGGTAGAGAAGAAAATTAAGCCATGGCTGAATTATAATTGGTGGAACAGAAAGCCTACAACTTTGTACTGCATTAATTTGCATTCCTGTTATATCAGCAATGAAAACTGATTTTCCTAATTCCATACCCAGTGTAATTCACTCAGAAATATTTAAACAATAATATGTATTATCTGTTTTCATGGTTTCTTACTTTCTTTCTTGATAAAACTTCTTGAGGTGTAAGACTTGATGAAGTCTTGTTTTTTAACTGGTTAAAAACACAGTGATTACTTATTCAATAAATATTTATCGATGCAGTAATATCTTAAAACTTCAAATGCTAGTAGTATGCATGAGTCCTACTCTTGAGATTCTTTACTTCCTGTTGGGTTGCCCTTTCCGAGTTTGATGTGAAAGTTTTTGCATCATCTTATTGTAGATGTTGATTCATAGCAAAGACTTTTTATTCTTATGTTAATTCAATTGCCAGTCCATAGTCTTCGAACCCTGGAGATTTTGGGCCTCAGTACAATATACTCTTAATTTTTTTTTTATTTTAACTGAATTTTTTCATACATTATATTCTTTGTTTTCATTCTTTATTCTTCTCTCATACATCTTATACAATACAACCCCATCCTTCCCTCCCTCCACTCCCTAGCTCCCCCATCTCCCCCAGATCTAACCCCCCCACACCCACTAACATCTTCCCCTGCCCCCTCACCGCTTCTCCCTAAGTCTAGAAATGCTTCAGCCTCAGCATCTGCACAATCTGGAACATTTAAACTCCTGAGACTTTCTACTGACTGAGCCTCTTTGACTAGCTCCTCCTGAACGCAGAGTACCAATTAACTCATTTTTCTAGTTCAATTCAACTCACATGCTGTTATGGCTCCAAGCTACTGCTTCAGATTGAACTCCTGAGCAGACATTGTTTCTAACTGAACTCTTCTGACGTTTGCAGATTCTGGCTGACTCCCACAACTTCTCTGACTGAACTACTCTGCTAGGCTTCAAACTGACTCAAACTTCCTGTCAGATATTAGCTTCTTCTGAGCTGTCTCTTCTGTTTCTGCCTCAGACTGCCTCAGACTCCTCCAGACTGCCTGTAGTTGTACACCTACTGAGTGGGCTCAGCAAGAAAGAGACAGAAGCATAGTCATAGGTGCAAACCCTGCCAGACCTCAGAAGAGGGAACCACCATCATGGCCAGCACTGTGCTCCACAGGCAAAACATCCCTTCTCCCCCAAGCTCAGGTGTTTTTATTGATTCAGAACTCCTCAGGTATTCTACTAATAGCACATGCAGATCATAAGTAATCAAACATCCCTTATAGAATCCATCATCTGCAAACAATACAAAATGCAAAGATCTAGGCAGCCATTTATGTAACAGTACACAAAACAATTTTTTTACACATAACTAAAAATACAACTTCCATAACATTTTTCCCTATCTGTATAATACAAAAAAAAAGTTCTATCTCTACAACACAATTTAACACTACTGTTTACAAGAGTAACAATCATGAGGATTGCTAATGCACAGGACTAAATGAAACCAAACATCTATCAAGTTTTTCATAGTGTCTTTGGACAGTAGAAAAACATTATCAATTTCCAATTATCTGGAATTCACCCATGATCTTCTGGGCCCCTCCAAAGGGCTTGGGTCACTTCTCTGGCTCTACTCTCTGCAGCATACACAGCTTGTCTTCCAGGCTCCAGCTGGCTCCACTCTACTTCTGCTGCTATTCTTGGTGGTCATCCATGGTATTGGATCTTCAAAATGCTGGGGTCCCTTGTTGCAACTGGGCTGCACTTTCACAAATAGCCTCTCCTTGGAACTTTTCATGGTGCCAAGCCTCTACTTCTTTACATGACCCCTTCAGTCTGGGCCTTCAAATGCCTCTGAGGTTGTATCTTCAGCAATGGCCTCCTGAGGTTGCACCCTCACCAATGACCTCTCCTGGCTTCTCACAGTGCCAAGCCTCAGCAGCTTTCCATGACCCCTTCATGTCTTCATAAGTAGTACCATCTGGGTGACTCTTATAGTACCAACTTTGGCTACCAGTACAAGATACAAACTCATCCAGTTCTAGAAGACATTTTCTGTGTGCTGACCCTGAGAAAATCACTTTGCAGATTTTAAGGTAGAATCTGGTTTGCAGGAAAAATAAGAGGTCCTTATCTGCAGGTAGAGTTCCGTCATGGTGGAGTTCTCATCACTGTCACTAATATCTGTACCACTTTATCTTAGTCAGGTTTGCAAAAACAAAAACAAAAACAAAGCAAAACAGAACAAAAAAGTGGTCAGTGTAACTAAGTGGCTTTTTGGCCCCAAGGTGTGGCTGAGCCTGTAGGAAGACTCTCCAGTTGAAACTATCTGTCAGTTTGGTGTTCTTTTTCACTACCACTAAGGGTAAATGTACCTTTCTTCATAGATTTCAAACACAAGACTCACTTGGGTTTCAGATACACAAAAAGCCATCAACAGACTCAATTTATAGAACAGTACACTCTGGTGTCCCTTTCCAGTGCCCCAGCTACCACCAGCAGTGGGAGGAAGTATTGGCTCCATGATCAGGAAAAGCAGTCAAACAAAACCTCGCTTCTTCCCTGCCCCGCAGCTGAACTGTTGTCACCATGAAAATGTAATTATCTAAAGGCTTCTATTCTGTGGATCTCACTTTTGAACCCTCTTTCTTTTTACAATTTTATCTGCATAGAGGCTATTTCTTTCCTCATTCTCCTCTTCCTTCAGGATATATCTAAAATCTCTGTCTACTAGGAGCTTCTCAGAACATACTTTTCCTGACTCTGTGAAGTTTGAAGTTTCCTTCTTGCTCTTCCTTATCTCCGTTTTTGATGAGCTGGTGGATTGCCCTGCCTCATGTTGCAGGTACCATTTGTAAGCTGCTGTGTGAGCTCAACAAGGAAGACAGGGAGGCATTTTTTTGTAGATGGAATCCCTGCCAGACATCAGCAGAGGAAACCACTGTCATGGCCAGCACCATGCTCAACAGTTGAACCTGTTCCCCCAACACCCGCCATCCTGCCACCTTGTGTCTGAGCTCAGGTGTTTTATTAATTCAGAATTCCTCAGGTGCAGATCATAAGCAGTCAAACATCCCCCACAGAATCCAACATCTGCGTACAATATAAAATGTCAAAACCTAGGCAGCCCCTCATCCAACTTCCTCAACTGTCTCTGTAATTGAACGCTTCTGTAACTGATTACTTCTGTGTCTTATCCTGCTGCCTGCCTAGTACTGCCTGGTTAGTCTCTCTGCTTCTCTGACTTATCCTCAGTCAGACAGCTTCATTGTCTCTGTGTCTTGTCCTCTGTGTGCTCTCTTCCTCATACTGCCTCTGTGACTGACTGCTTCACTCTATCAGTTGAGAGTCTGCTTTTATGTTATGAGTGTTGACTGTGTCCTCATTCTGCTAACTCTTCTTTTGATTTGATACTTTGTGTGCCCTTCACTCTCATCTCAGATGTCACTTCCTGTCTGACACTGGCTCCTTGTGAGCTTTGCTTCCTGTCTCCCAAGTGCTAGGATTAAAGGTGTGTGCCACCACTGCCTTCTGAATACCAGGATTAAAGGTGTGTGCCATCACTGCCTTCTGAATACTGGGATCAAAGGTATATACCAACATTCTTTCTACCCTGCTCCAGAGTATTAACAAACAGGAATACTACATTTAATCTGTAGTCTAAATATTCCTCTATACCAGAAGACTTGGGTTTAGTTCCCAGAAACCACATGATGGCAAACAACCATCTATAAATTTATTTCCAGGAGAGACACCCTCTGACTTCTATGAGTATAGGGGAAACATGTGATAGAAATATATACTCACAGACAAGAACCCATACACATAAAATTATTAACTAAATGCTTTTTAAAAATTTAAAAGGAGACATGTAGTATTCCTGTCTGTTAATACTGATGTAGTAATTGTGATGAAATTATATAATGTGTAGATTGTTTAAAATGAGCATAATGTTTTCTTATGTGCATGCACCAAATCAATGTTTCCTCTCTTTGCAGATAATGCAAGGTCTTTCTTAATAATCATTTGACTCTGAGATTATCTTGTAAACTGCTTTGCCTAATATAAGATACCATGACATTCTATGGAGTGTGGTTCAGGGGACTTCTTTATATCCACAAATGGATAAAGGGTTTTCTTCACATACATATACTGGACTGTGGCATAGCAGAGTACCCTCACATTTATGTCTGTTTGCTTTGGAGGATAATCCTCACTTATAGAGGAGTGTGTACTCACATTCACAGAAACAAATGTATATGTGTATGTATAAATGTGTGTATGTATATGTATGTGCATATAAATACATATATATAGACATATGTGTGTATAAATATGTATATGTATGTAAATGTGCATGTGTATGTATGTATGTATTTGTGTGGGTTGGAGGTGGGTATGTCCAGAAGAGGCTAGCTGATAGGCCAACCTACCCAGAGAATGAGATAGTACTACATGTATATTTCTTCTTTACTTGCTTGAAGCCATCAAATCAGAGATGGATTGATACCCTGTAGTGGATGATAGCATGATGTTAGAAAATTAAAACAAGGCTGTTTATTAAAAAGGAAAAGTACTAAGACCTTGTTCATGATGACCCAAGAAGACATAAAACTGAGCTTTAAAGAATTGGGTTTGCATATGTGAGTAGGATCCATTTTTTAGTACACTATTTAAAGTAGAATAAATGGCATGATCTGGAGGTGAGGTGAAACAAATTTGAGAGAGAGAAGTCAGAGAGACCTCTAGAGCTGGGAATCATTAACTGGAAATAAGATCACCAAATAAGTTGTAATAAGAATCTTCTTCAACAGTATAAGTTCAATAGCATGGTTATTTTCTCAAAAATAGGAGAGAAAGAGGGATAAATTTTGATATAGCATAATACAAACTTGACTGAACTAAGTTCTTTACCATAACTTCTAAGGGATTTAAAGGTATATAAGACAGGGGCAATTTCTCAAACTCTAAGAGGATTATCCAGCCTTTAGCCTTTAACCTTTGTACTCAAGAGCCAGCTAAGGGACTGTTAGGGCAATAGAGTATATGTAGTCTGAGGGTCTGAAAAATGAATAAAAATTTTCATAGGTCATACATTTCGTTTTGTTTTGACTAAGTAAAAATTGTTGTAAGATTGTTGTAATTTAAGATTACAGAGTTGTTATTTTAATTACTTAGTTTTAGATATCTGATTACTTAATACAAACCTTCCAATTTGCAGATGAGGACATATCTTTCAGAAAGGTGTCTACACTAGAAACTGATGCCATTCAGAGCAGAATCTAGGGTACTTGAACTCTAGCTCTGTGCTTTAACAAGACTTACTATTTCTGAGTATCTAGTTGTGTAAATTTGAGGACACTTCATCAGAGACTGCTGAACAATCTTTGGGGTTGCCTTGCCTCATTAAGCTTGCATCTGAATCTGTTGTCAAGACAAAGTCACTTTGATACCCAAGTCTCATTCTGCTGCTGTTGATTCAGAGAATAGCTAACAAAATGGACTTTATTTTGTGTGTACGTTCTTCTTTCCTCTGTGTCTAGTTTCCAAACTGAAATAGTTTGAATTTGAAAATCTTAAAAATTTCAGGCTATAACATCAACTACCAAACACTGCTTTGCCAATGATCATTATAACAAGACACTTCATATAAGTCCTTTACATATAATAGAAATCAGAGAAAGAAAGAGAAAAGAATATACATATTTTCAAGATTTGACTTTTGTTTAGCTCCTAAGAAATTATTTTCTATTTAGTTTCTGCTATATGACAGGCAAAGCTGGATGGTTTTAAGCTGAAGATAGGATCCTGAACATTAATTGTGGATATTTTGATATTGTATTGTCATGTGTTTTAGTGACAGAACTTGTCAGGAGAGTGTTAATAAAATCACATTCCAATTATGAAAACAAAACAAAAACATTGCTAACATAAGATTCACAAACTTATTTGTTACTCTAAAAATAAGTATTTACTATCATTTTTCAATTTTAGAGTTTTCCTTTCTAGAAGAGATCATTTTTGGTCTATTGCAGACAGGTTGTTAATTCTTTTTTAAGATTCTGCTCATGCAAAATCTAGCGTATGGAAGGATAAGGGAATCAGGATAGAGAAAATGTCAGGAGAAAATTATCTTTTTCTACACATTCTTGTACTCACTGACTGCCAATACAGATCTATGTTATACCTTTCTTTTGTCTGCCTTGTTATGCCTAAAGTTCCAGTGCAACAGAAATGGGATGAAGGATGGCCTAGCTTGTGGCCATATCCAATTACAAAGTCCTGAGACTAATTTCTTTCAGATAGATATATGTAGACAATACCATCTTTCAGTAAAATTCATGCATACAGCCCTAGATCCAAAGATGTACGTTGAACTACAAAGAGAGAACTTTGGCATTTTATATTTGAAACATTCATGTGGCTTTTTGCTTTGTGTAACTTCTGAACCCATTACCAAATATAGCCTCAAAATCAACTCAAGAGCAGCCAAGTGATAATTTAGGGAGGGGAGGGGAAAAAAAGGAAAACACAGTTGTTTAAAGTTAAAACAATACTTCATTTTCAAATAAAATGTCTGTTGAAAATTACGGATGGAAGAGGAAAATGATTATATTTTGTGATGGGACGTCTATAGACACAGTGCTTTTGTGATGAGCTGGGCTTATGCAGCGAATGTAAATGAAAGCTAGAGGTGTGAGTGATTTTGTACTTAGGGGTGTTTTGTGCCTGGCTGTGGGTATACGCGAAGATGCCTCTGTGTCTTTCTCTCAGAAGACATCACACTTAATTGCTTCTGTAGGTTTTCTTATCGGTCTGCCTGGACTCAATTTTACCAACAATTTCCTCACCTTTAAACTTCTTTCATGTTTCTCTCTGGTTTGAAACAACATAAATTTGGCTTCCTCATCAAGAAGCTCATTTAGCTGCAGCTTGATTGCAAGTAATTTGCCCTAAGTAGCTTCATCTTTTAATTGTTTGTGCCTTTTTTCCAATCTATAAACTGTAACTTCAGGCAGGCCATTTTGCCTGACTATTTCCCACTAGAAAAGCATATCTAATAATCCCCATCTCCTGTAGCTCCCGGCATCCTTCACCACATGGACAGAAGGAATATGATTTGCATGTTGCTCTAATTGATTTAAAAAAAGTAAATCCATAAAATTTTGGTGTCTGGAAAGAGGTAAATCAAATATGGTCCCAAAAATGTCAATGATGTGACTCTTGTTATTTTAAGAGAAAATGACAAGGAAAAGGGTCATTAGTACTTGTATAGCTACTGTTACTGACGGTAAATTCTCATGAATAGCAGAAGTTATAAAGGAAAAGGTGTTTGTTTATTTGTTTGTTTTGCTTTATAGCAATACTAGCTTAGATATTCTCTATTTCCTACTTTAGGCTAAAAGTTGTTGTCCACCCCTCTCTAAATTGAAATCATATTCTCTACTGAAGATATACCAATAATATCATTTGGATAAAATCTTTTTAGAAATGAAATTGTTGTTAATCTGCATAATATCTTTGTCAAATTATTAATTTTTGAAATTAATCTCTTCCACCACATTGTGATTGCATGCTTTTGAACATATTAGCAAGATTATCAGTGCATTCACTAATATACCGCATGAATAAGCTGTTTCCTTTTGATTTATAGTTTAAATTATTCAAAAATAAACTGATAAATTGTGCAATACCTCCATGCCCATATTTTGAAGAAGAATGAACCTATACCTTTCCTTATTAGATTTTGATAAGCAACATGTGATTTGTTGTAATTGTTTGTAATTATAAATTATCTATTTATTTTTTCTTTAAATGGGCATTTTCCTTTATTCTTGTTTTAGGTTTCCAACCTTCCTAATGCTGCAAGTTCATATTATGGTGACCCAACCATGACATTATTTTCATTGCTACTTTATAACTATAATTTTGCTAGTTATTAACTTTAATGTAAATATCTCATATGCAAATGGTCTTAGGCAACTCCTATGAAGGGGTTATTTGATCTCAAAAAGGGTTATGACCCACAGGTAGGGAACTACTGCTTTAGAGAACACGCATAGAAATTTAAATGTTTCTAAGGCAAGATTTTGAAAACAATATAATAAAGGTAAACTAGCATGAGATATATCAGTAGTGTAAAACTGATTCTAGAGTATTAAAAGTGTGATGATTGATATTTTCACATAATAAGACACATATTAATAAACTTAATGAGTAATGATTAATCACTTCCTGCTACATTTTTTATAAAATGTTTAAACAGTAAAAAGTTTCCCAGGAAAAATTATACTTTTTATGTATTTAGAAAGTTCACTTTACCAAATCAGAACAATTTTTAAAAAATCCATTGTAGAGGAGTATTTAATCTTTTAATCCAGCAACATGGCTGCTCTGGAAAAGGAGAGCAGATCCTTTGTGTGATCTGTGGGTGATCTGGCCAGAAGGGTAGCAAAGAACTTTAAGTAAGCTAACTCAGAAGGCAATGGTAGTACAGACCTTTAATCCCAAGGTAACACACACCTTTAATCCCAGCTCCTGGGATGTGAAAGGAAGCAGTCAGTTTAGAAGTAGGTCTTGGCTCTCTATTCACAGCTCTCAATTTAAGGTTCACAATTCAGAGTTCACAGTCAGTTCAGAGTTAAGAGAGAAACAATAGCAACTGAGAGAATGGAAGGAGATTGAGTCAGAGAATGCTAGTTAACTGAAAAGCAGAAAGACAGAGGCAGAGTGAAGTATAGAATGAGTACATGCCTTTAATCCCAATGATTCAGAGTGAAGACTTGGCAGAGTGACTTCTGAGATGAATCAGAGTGAAGAGCAGGCAAAGTGACAGTCAGAGAAAGGGTTAGCAGAGTGAGGCAGAGTGAGGACATGCCCAGCTCTCATAACCATATGAAAGCAGGATCTCTGCTCAGAGAGTCAGGTAGTCAGTTAGAGACTCTGTCAGATAAGACACAGGCAGTTCAGCACAAGGAGAGTGAGTTTGGGAGATAGAGTAAGTTAACATTGAGAGTGAGTTTGAAGCCTAGCAGAGAAGTTAGCCATAGAAGTTGTGGGAGTCAGCCAGAGTGATCCAAAGTCAGAAGAGTTCAGTCAGAAATAGTCAGAAGGCTCAGAAGATCAGTTTGAATCAGTCAGCTTAGAGAAGAGTTTGAGCCAGAACAGAAAGTGAATTGAGTAGAACCAAAAGAATCAGTTGAGTTCAGCACAGCATTAAGTGAGCTCAGTAAATGGTTGGTCTCAGAGGCCTTATGTTCTAGGTTTAAACATAAGATTAAATTGTATGGAGGCTGATATCCTCTATGACCCAGGATTGAATTAGCAAGGAACTAACTGTATATGTATGGCTAAAATCTATATTATATACACAGTATATTGGTCATATCCATGCCCTACTCCTATCTCATCTTCCTCCGAACTTCACTTCATTTTAGTGACCCACTTAGTCCAACTGGTGCTACCCTTATGAATATATGTGTGGACCATTCACTGGGGCATGGACAGTCTACCAATGCACCCCTCTTCCAAATCTCAAAGAAGAAAACTATACCTTCTTCAGCAGCTACTAACTGGCATTGGTTTCCCATTTTGGAGTGGGATTGGGGGATTCTTTCCCCAGTATAAAGGAGAAATTTCCTGGCTCTATTGTGAAGATTTTGTGTAGCAGTGAATTTATGTGTGACACAATCATGCTATATCCAGAGAACAGCATTTCCCAGCATCCATACTGGTCCTCAGGCTCTTAAATTCTTTCTTCTCTGCTTTCCATGATGTTCTCTGAGCCTTGCATGAGGGAGACAAATGAGAAAAATATTATATTTATAGTTGAACACTTATAATAACTTATTTTTAGCACCTTAAACAATTATGGGTCTTTGAATTAACCATTATTCTCTTTGATAAGAATTTTCTCTGTTTAAGGCTGAGAGTGCCACTAATTTATGGATGTAAACATAAATATTTAGGAGGGACTTTGAATGCATGACCTTTTAAAGGTATAGTTATAGAGGAATAGTTTGTCAGACTATAGTTAGCTGGATGCCTTAATAGGACACCATTAGAGCTAAAATGTAAAGTAAAAGGAGACTCAGAACCATTTTAGGCAATGTTAGATAATACACATAGCACACTTGAACTTTGCATTGAAATTTTTAGATTCCCAGAAGACAATGTCCAGCCCCATCATAGTTTTTTTTTAATTTAGATTTTATTTTCCAATATTTCCCTATTTTTACCCCAAATTTACTTACCTTTTTCACATATAATAAAATGATAGTGGATATTGAAAGGATTGTGATTGCTGCTTCATGTCTCTAACTCAGTATACAACTAAAATATTTGTTCTTTGATGTCAGTTGATCACAGATGGCAAATGTCAGCTTGATGAGACTAAAAAGCAAATCAACATTGTCTTTTTTGTCATCTTATTACTATAAGGACTCAGGGATATATTACTAAAGAAATCCAAAATAACTTATATTTAGTAAACAAATGTGTAAATGAACAGCAACAAAACAGAATAAATAGACACTTTAATAAAATATAATAATAAAATAATAAAAAATAAAAAATAAATTTAATGCAGTATAAATAATAAGGTATAATAATAATAATAATAAAATCATGCAGCTAAGTAACTTATTACAAACTATTTTACATATAGATTGTTACTTAAAAATACAGATTATTTTAAGTGAGAACATTTCACATTTAGAACAGAAATTAGTCTCTGAATTCACATTTTCTCTTTTGCCCATGTAGATGTTCCTTCAAATCTCCAGTACAGATTAAAATGCTTGTGAAATCAATCCCAGGGAGAGCTGAAACATTTTCCTGTTTAGCCTCACAGCACAGTTATCTTTGGACAGGTGTCAAATATTTGAGGATATTGTCTGTCTGTTCAAACAACCTAGACGACAGGTGGTGGGCATGGCAGATCTTGTTCCTTATCAATTCTGCCACAAACCAAAATATCAAGAATGCAATAATATTTTCCTCCAGGTCATGCATTTTTCCTATTAGAATCCTCTCAGTTTTATTTTTATTTTACTTCTGTAGCTCAAGGTATGCAACACAATATTAATCTGTATTTGATTATTAGTCTTCCTCTGCTCAACAACAAGGATTCTGTTTTCTTGGAAATCTTTGATCAGGTTCACGGTGAGCTATAAAGTTATTAATGTTGCTTGATATTTGCTTTGACAGCTACTCTCTACCCTCTTCAATCATCTCCACCACACTCTCAGTTTCCGTATTCCTCCATTTCACTTTTGTCTCTTCAGTTTAGAAAAGGTGATGCCTGACAGACTCCCTTTCCTGGACATTGCCCTGCTGTTTTTTCCATTTTATAAGTTTAACTTCACTTCTTCATTTAGACATTTATGCAGTATGCATTCAAAATCTATTAGGTGCGAGCCCATGATATAAAGTTTGGGATGCTAAAGACACCATCACACCATGACTTTTGCTTTAGATATGTATGTATATCTGCAACTAAATATCTATATCCATATAGATAGCTTACAATACATTGACCAACAGAAGATCATGACAATATAAATCTGTTCTAAGATCCTTACACAGAGGCTAAGCATGTGGATTTTAGAGTCGAAGGACTAAATTTGGCAACTGAAGTGATACTATGTCTACTGCTAATTAGTTGACACCTACTCGCACTAGCCTCCAATGCCTTTTACATACATAAAGTAGGAATAAAAATATGGCATCTCTCTCAGCATTATTAATTGTAAAGCCTAGGTCATAACGAAGATTTAATACATGATTGAGATGAGTATGGTGAAAAGGGTATAAGTAATAATAATTGCTCTAATAAAAATGTTAATAGTAGGAGGAAGCATGTACTGAATTGAGATTTGAAATTGGAGAGAAATAACTTAGTCTGTTTATGGAATCTGTGCCTTGCGACATTTGGCAGTAGTGTTCAGTTCTAAATAATTTTTATAGAGTTATGCTGGTATAGTTGTTCAAGCATATACATAGGGAGTTCTAGTTTTGTCCATGGAAATGAGTACAGCTGTTCTGAGACAATCACAAGGTAGGAAAATCATGTATGATGTTTCTAGTATGTAACCAGTTAGACTAAGAAGGTTTTTTTTTTTTTTTGTTTTTTGTTTTTGTTTTTTGTTTTTTGTTTTGTTTTCTTTCATTTATAATCTCAAGTAAAGGCTATAGAGATAAGGTAGTAATAAAATACATTGCCACATTTCATTCCTACATTAAACCTATTAGATAAGATCCCCACAATTCCACCATCATCCCTGGATAAGAGAATTGAGGCAGAGAGATTAAGTTACTTGTTCAGTTACTCAAGTGGGAGTGAGAGGAACAGGAAAGCAAACAGTTCAGCTGCCACCCATCTGAACTTTAGAGAGACCAATGGTTACACCTACTCACACTCTAGTGTGAGCCATCTTTGATCACATCTCCTAGGTAACAGAACGATTTTCTCTATGCTCAAACTTATCTAACAATCCATGCTGACTTCTTATTCCAATATAAGAGTTTCAAAAGGATGTCAAGTTAAAGACTGTACTTTGTTAAGGTAAAAGTTTGGTGCACGAGACTTTGAAATTAACCGTTGCTCAGAAAATAATTGAGAGAAACTGGTTGGGGAAAGCAATATAAAAGGTTTATCCATGTATGTTAAAATATTCAAAAATGAAGCTTTCGATAAGGGAGATAATAATGGAGATAAATAAAGTTGACAGGGTAGAAGTTAGTGACATGTTTGTCCTTTATAGAGAAGATTTTTTTGTTCTTCGTAGAAGTGTATGGTTAAAATAATATGCATAGTTTCAAAACTGGAACAGGTGGAGATGTTCAGTGTTAGGGCTCATGCTTTTCTATGTATGATGACAGGGTATGAGTCTTCATACTGTACAAAAATACTGACAAAAATCATGAAAAGAATATGGACATGATGTAGTCAGGAGGAAGGAAAGAGTCATAATGGGCTCAAAAGGAGTTTTAATGAGTTAACTTTTGAAAGGCATGTGCTTTATAAAAGGCCTCTGAAGCTCAGGAATAGGTTAAATGAGATTTTAGGTTAAATGAGATTTAAATAGGTTAAATGAGATTTTGAAAATGGAGATTTTAGTACTTCCAGGACAGCAGTGATATCTGTAAGAAACCAGAGATGATATTTCTAAGGGAGGGATTATTATTATTTTTTACTATAAAATTGACCATTTGTTTCTTTGGAATATGTCACATTTCATAAGAGGTAAAATGCTGCGCTTGATAATTTGGTTAAAAACAAGATGTAAAAATCAAATATCCATGTGATTTGCAAAACCATTTCCTTTACTCCTAAGTAACTCAAATCAAGGCTTAATCTTTTGTTTAAACCAATAATGAGCCCTGGAAGCAATACTTTAAATTAGCTCATAAATAAACTTTTCAGTTACCCTTCTCTGTTGGGAACTTTAGGTTTTCTTCAGCTTCTGAGTTGACATATAATCAAGAGTAGGACTATGGGATGCACTCTGATTTTGTGATTATGACAAAGAAACTAGAACTTAAGCATCATAACCCAAAATGCAAGAATTTACCCATTTCACTGTTGCTAGGATTTCCTCTTTCTGTAAGAGATGCACAGCTTTAAAGAAACATGATTTCTAGTCAGCTACAGACTCTGTTCTTGTATGTACAATATTGCTGGTAGAGGGAATAAATATCTTAGCTGAAAACAGCATTTTGCCTCTTAGGGAACAGATGTGTTGCTGTGTGCACAGTTTCCAGGGGTTCTGCCAGCTAGTGGGCCTTATTGTGGAAAACAACACTGGAATCACTTTAAAACTCTGCTTCCTGGGGGTCAGGCTTAGAGTCATAACACCACTTGTAACAAGATTTTACTGCATGGTGTTATATTTTAGAAACCATAATTATCCCTGGAAACTTAATACAATCTGCTAAAGTGAGCTGTGTTCAAACAGAATTAAGGAAGAGCTTTAGATCTAATTGAGATTTTGAGAGATAATTTTCAGGTATTGAAATGAATAATTACAAGCCAAATATATCACTACACTCTTCATTATCATCATGGCAGATGCATAAAGAAAAATTTATGGTATTATGTGCTTCAGAAACAGTTATGTGGAAACATTATTATTTCCTCACAGAAAACTAACATGCAAGGATAACATTTTCAGTAATTTAAACCCTCACTACTCTGTTTCCATTGTTATTAGGCACTTATGAGAATTATGGGGGAGGCAGCATTTTTCTTGTTTTTGCTAAGTTACCTAAAGTTATACACATACTCAAACACACACACACACACACACACACACACACACACACACACACACACACACACATACTGAGTTTTTATGAGAAATTCCTGTGAACTTCTTTGCAAGATGTAACTAATAAATATTTCAGGAATCAAGGATCATCAGGGCAGATCTCTAGCATAATGTTTTTGTCAAAAGATCTCCACAACACAGACACAATTGTGTCTGGTAGAGGGAATAAATATCTTAGCTGAAAACAGCATTTTGCCTCTTAGGGAACAGATGTGTTGCTGTGTGCACAGTTTCCAGGGGTTCTGCCAGCTAGTGGGCCTTATTGTGGAAAACAACACTGGAATCACTTTAAAACTCTGCTGACAATTGTGTCTGTGTTGTGGAGATCTTTTGACAAAAACATGACTAATGCTGAAATGGTTCTGGTTTATTGTTGCAATATACACAAGACTTTGAAATTCTTTCTGATATTGTATATTATCTTATCCCCATTCTTTCCTAATTCCTGTTCATTGCATTGTACTTCTCAGTAGCTAAGGAGCTAATGAATCTGAACAGAAGGTAACCTGCCTAGCATTTATTTAACTTGGATAAGATGACAGAACTAAATATTCTAGTTGGCTGCTGCACATTGTTGAGGAGCTACAATAGCCCTGGGTTCTGCACATTGTTCAGACCACCCCCCTCCCATTCTCTTTCAGAAATCTTACATCCTATGTGCCAAAAAACAGATGGTATGCCCCCAATGGCTTATTTGGTTTTAAGCTCCTTGGAAACTGATGCTGTTCCTATCCATTAGGGATGCACATTTAAGAACTGTTCAGTGATTAATAGCAGCGTGACTATGGATAGTATACAAAAGCATAGAAACAATTTGTTGTCTTTGTTTCTGTTTTCAGTACATTCACCAAATTAACTAAGTTTTATGCTCTGGATTTATTCCCTGATGAAAATGCATGGGAAGCACTTTATACATTCCTAATCAATATACAATTTGTTAGTACTACTAGTAAAAAACACTTCCAATGTTGGCCAATAATATAAAATCTGCTATTACAATCTTCCAGGTCATCACTTGGAGCAAGACAAGAAATCTCTACATAATTAGATTCCTGTTTTCAGTGTCCTCTACCCAACTATGGTCCCACAAATGGCTAAACTGGAGATTGAGCTGCTTTTGTTTCTGGTTCAGTCACCTTTCTGTTTGCAGTCATGACATCACATACTAACAAAACCTTGTCCCACAGATTTTCAGCAAAGATGGACAGCGCAAATTCTGGTTGAAGAGCATTATCAGGGAGAATGCAAGAAGTGACAAGAACATTAAATTATTTACAAAATGACTATCCAAGTTTTCTAGAGAACTATAGAAGGAAATAAATAATAACCTTTTCGCATTATTATTATGCTTAATTATCAAAGGAGAAACAGTTCATTTTGTCTTATAGTGTGAGAGGTTTTAGTCTTCATGACAGGGAAAGTGTAGTGTTGCAGCAAGTCAGGTCTTTACATGGACAGGATACAGAGAAAGAATGTGTTGCTGTATTAGTCCTTAGTGTGCTCTAAAGAAATATTGATTCCTTGCAATCATTGTATTTTGACATCTGTAGGAAGAATAGTTCATATGAGACACTGTACATAAAGAAGTGGATGAGAAATGCCCTTGTATGACAGAAGCTTCAGGTGGGATGAGAAAGCCTTCTATTAAATATAAGTATTAGGGCTGGATTACTAAATACATTGTGTCATTGGAGCCTAAAAAAATATGATGTATTAGGTAAATGCATTTTCTCCAGACTTTTGCTTCTGAACCAATATTTTTACTTTGTTGTACCTATATTCCTTTTTACCAGCAAAGGACAGCTTACAAAATGTTCAATAACTTGCTCACGACACTTTATCCTTATAATTCCCACATCCAAAACAGAATTGGTACAACATGTTTTACTGGATTCAAGATAAAAACACGTATCTCCAACAATTACTCTATATCATGTAATTGTTTCTCCACACTTCACTCAGAACCCTAAATTAATAGGAAGTCAAAAATACAATAACAATGTTCTTGACTATTGTTAAATATTGTATGTAAAACTACTAACAGATACAAACATGTATTGTGTGTTCTTACATGGCTCACTTAATAGCCTGCCAGAAAAGCCTAGATGATGTCTGTTGATTCATAATGTACAATATTTCAAAGGTATTGTAATTCTATCTAGCTAACAAATCTGAATATTTTATATAATTTAAGATGCTCAATTACATAAAAAGTACGGTTATCATTTGAAATGAGTATTTTTAAATGTCTGGTCAATTTAGTTCAATTTTAGTGAACATTTACTTTGTAAAATAGACAGAGCTTGTATACATGATGAGTACATTCAGTCTTCCAAGCATTTGATCCAAATGACAGATTCACATCTTTGGGATGAAGGATAAATTAAATGTATAAATTAAGGACACAAAAATTAACCTATCAATTTACTCTTACAAAAATCTACCAAAGAATCTGAGAGAGATAGTTGTCATGGTTATGTGGAAGGAGTTGGGGGTCACATGGGAGAGGTTATAGAGGGGAAAGGAAAGGGAGAAATGACATAATTATAGTTTAATTTTTAAAAAAATTTAAAAAGAATGAACAAATATCTAGCAAAGGATTCTGGTAAAAGCTGCTGATTTTACTAAGAGGTGAGATAGAATTGATTCCTTGATTTACAAGTTCACTGCAATATAAAAAAAACAGAAATATGTGAAAAGAAATAAATTCTATGAGAGATTACCATTGGATCCAGCAGAGCACTGACCAGGCACAGGCCTTTCTGCATAAGCCTGTATCTTAGTTACTGTCTGCTACTGTGATGAAACACCATGACCAAAAGCAAGTTGAGCAGGAAAGGGTTTCCTTGGCTTATACTTCTACATTGTAGTTCATCACTGAAGGAAGTCAGGACAAGAACTTAAGCAAGGCAGGAACCTGAAGGCAGGAGCTGATGCAGAGGCCATGGAGCGGGGTTGCTTATAGACTGATCATCAAGGCTTATTGAGCCTGATTTCTTATAGAACCTAGGACCACCAGCACAGGGGTGGCCTCATCCAGAATGGGCTGGGCCCTCTCTCATAAATCACTATTAAGAAAATGTCCTTGAAACATTTTCTTAATTGAGATTTCCTTCTTTTAAATGATTCTAGCTTATATCAAGTTGATGTATCCTACCAAGCTCGGGTTGCAAAAGCCCATTTCATGTGCTTCCAGAGCTGAGCCTACACTTAGAGCTATACTTGGTAATTATTTAACTGTTTATAGCATGCTTTACTTTTCCTGCTATAATAACTGATTGAAAATGATTAGATGCCCTTTGAGATTTCTGGCCATGAATTAGTAAAGTATGTTTACTGAAAAAATATGATCTGAAATTAAAATTCTTCAACTGGCTTCTATATTTCATCTGATAAGAATTTACTGAATACCCAATGTGTCTATTTTTACTTATTATTCTGTCATTTGTGAAGTAGTAAAACACATTACACTATCTGGTATAGAGTGAACAAACTTGCAATACAGAAGCATCTACTAATGTTGCCCCATCAGTAGAAATACTAATGAATAAAATTATATCAAGTTATATTTAAATAAATATACATGTGATTATTGAATTATTTGATTTCATTGTAATCGTGAATTGCAATTCTTTTTTTTTTTTTGCTTGTTTGTTCTTTTGAGAGGGTTTCTTGGTTGTAATTCTGGCTGTTCTGAAACTCACTCTATAGACCAGCCTGGCCTCAAACTCACAGAGATCCACATGTCATGCCTTCGGAGTGCTGAGATTAAATGTGTGCAGCACCACTGCCTGACTGAAATGCAATTCTTTAGAGGTGACTGTACCAAGATTTTTGTACAGCTATTAAGGAAAGATTAATTTCTTATAAGGTGATTCATGATTGCATATTTGCCTTTCTATGTATGCACATTTAGGGAGACACTAGATACTTACATTCAGGTGGGTAGTAGCTTCAAGTAATGCCTTATTGATTTTATGACTTAGGGACTGACTCTGAAATTCACAGAAAGTGAGGCTGTATAATAATAAACAGATGACTGGTCTGCCCTTAGCACTCAGCACTGATCAGATCATATGTGTCATTAAAGTAAGAAAGTCCCTAGGATGCAGTAAATACAAGAAGTTGACTTCTTGTGCCTATTCACTTTCCTAACTTAAATTCCTAACAACAAAATCACTTCTATACAAACTGCTGAAAGCCTAATGACTTGCAAAGTACATTTTATTTATAAAGTTTTGTTATGTAAATTTAAGCAATATATCTGTATTTGGATCATATGAACATAATAACTAAAATATATTGCTTATAATAGCTTATTTAATTACTGAAGTAGATAAAGCTTATTTTCTGTGTTTATAAATGTAGACATTGGTGAACAAAAATACATATTGCAAGCCTGATACCTTTCCCCTTGTTTACTCACTGAAGGTAGGCTGCTACTGCCCTTTATGTTGTGGTTAGGATGTTTCCTTAAGTTTGTAACCCCTGCCATTCCTCTCCTTCTGGTTCTGATAGAGGGAAGGTTTTCTTCATAATCTCTACTACTCATTAAATAATGTAAAATAAGTGAAAGGAGTTCTCTGAAACAGCTTAAGATGTAGTGTTGTAAAGGTCATTCCAGCTAGCCCCTTCCTCCATCTCCTGTAACAGCAAGAAACAAAGGTAGGTCATAGTAAGAGAATTCATTTTGTTAGCTGCATAGGGGCCACTAACAAGAGATGAATGTAAATGAAGAGGAATAATGGAAACATTTTATCACAGAAATCAACTACTAATTAAATAAGAATGATAACAACAAATGCTTCCACATTTTATTTGATCTCAACATTATTACATATATAACATGTTTGGAAATTTAATTTTTATAATTTTATTAACATTGGATTATTGGACATAGAAAGTCAATGTTATTATGTTCACACACACACAAACACACACACATATACACAAAGAAATGATGGATCTGGAGAGATGGCTCAGTGGTTAGGAACATTTTTTTGCTCTAGTAGATGACCCTTGTTTGGTTCCCCATACTCACATGGTAACTCACAACCATCCTGAAATCACGGTCCAGGGGACCAATTCCCTCTTCTAACCTCTGTGGCTACTAGACATGCATATGGTACATATCCATACTTACGGCCAAAACACATTCACATAAAATAAAATTTTAAACATCCTTTGAAATATATGAATGATGAATAGATTATGAAAATATCTATACTGCACTTTAAAGTATCTATGATATATTAGTATTAAATTTGATTTCATGTCAGGTAACATTCTTTATATTTCACATGACTAGCTTTTAATAAATATATTTTGTAAATTTTCAAGTAATAATCTGGTATGTAAAGAAGGTAAGAATAATTTAATGTTTCAGTTTTCAGTTGCATAATGTTTTTCAAAAATTTTTTTGAATTTTATTTTTAAGTATGTGTATATGTCTATGTTTGTGTGTGGGTTTGGGAACATGAGTTTAGTGGCTACAGAGATGAGAAGAGGGTGTCCATTCCGTGGAATAGGAATAAAAAAACATTTGGAAATCCATAAAATATGAGTGCTTGAACTGAACTCCAGATTCTCTACAGGAGAGGTACTCACTCTTTCTTAATTACTGAGTCATCTTTCTAGATTCTAAACTTACTTTTAAAAATCTCCTGAGGAGCTCACAGGATGACTCAGTGGCTAAGGGTGGTTACTGCTCTTCCAAATAGGTGAAGTTTATTGGCTAATACCCACAGTGGTAGCTCACAATCACCACTAATCCCAGCTCCAAATCTGATGCGTTCTCATCTTTGTCAGGACTTACACAAATATGTCTTATATGTATATGTGTGTGTATATACATATATCTATATATATATATATATATATATATATATATATATATATATAGAGAGAGAGAGAGAGAGAGAGAAAGAGAGAGAGAAACACATAAATGTATATACAAAAGTTTTAATAGAATTTAAATTTTAATTATAATCATAGTTGATCAATTTTCATTTTTTCTAAGTTAAACGTGTATTACTATGTACAGATGTACATACACATAGACAGGAAAACTCATATAGGTATATATGTATTTCTTTCAAAGCCATTTTGAATATAACAATAGGAGAGAGTTCTCTTCTTTTAAAAAAATAGAAAATAGACGCACAAATTAATGCAGGACTTTTACAGGCGTTTTTAATTTTTTCTTTGTTTTTCAACAAAGCCCAGCCCAGAAATTGAATCTGAGGCTCATGAAGATCCTTTAAGGCTGCAGATAAAGCAGTGCTTCTAGTCACATCAATTTCACAAGGGCAATGACATTGTATTGACTGGCTGTTTCCAACACCAATGGAAGTGGTATTAGCAGGACAAAGCTGCAACAATGCTTCCCAGGTGCTTTGGCAGAAAAGTGTCCACAGAACAATTCTGCCTGATTTGGGGATAGCTCCTAGATACAGGGCCTCTGAGAGAACTTTTCTATTCTAAGATATTAAGTGTCATTCTTATTACTGTTTTAATAATAATAATAACAATAAAATTTTCTTCATTGCAAGTGAGTTACTTTCATTTGGTTTTGAATAATGAAACCTCAATGATTCAAAAATCATGTCTGGAAGTGATTACACCCCACATATCAACATAGGTGGAGGGGATTTGTAAAAGAAAGAAACTGTGGAAATAAGAAAGTAATAACCAGAGAGTATGCAGGAGCGAGACTGTGAGCACAGGGTGATATGGAAGACATGAAGAGATGTCATATCTTAGGCACTTCTATAGAGGCAGAATGAAACTAAAACATGCATTTTATAAATTAATGCATAAAACAAAACAGGGAAGTGTTCTCTATGTCTGTGGAAATCATAGTCTCACATTATCTGGCACTATGTCTGCAATTGCTAAAAATGCAGTGTGAGTGGTATGCTCACCTCAGCTTAATCATGCTTTGTCAATTCAAAAGTACTTCTTATGACTGGGAATATACAGACTCTACTGAAAAATATTAACAGCACTAAATAAGAAAGGAGGAATCTCTGTGAACTAATCCTGTATAGGATGGAGCTGTGGAAGCACTGCTGTGTGTCCATTCAATAGTCAGAAGATATAGACAAACCCAGAATTGTTATGGCAAAAGTAGGAGGTGAAAAGAATGAAAAAGAATGTGATTGGTTGTTGCCATATGTGGCCTCAAAATGAAAAAAAAATGGTTGATACATTAATATACCACATAAGTTTGGGGCAAAAAATAGATAAATAACAAAAGCAAAAACATATTAGACCAGGTACAATGGCTCACATCTGTAATCCCATTACTACTAAGGCATAAGAAGGAGGATACCTGTGAGTTTAAGTCACCCTGGTTTACAGAGGGGTTTTTCAGGTGACCAGGGCCACAGAGCAAGACCCCATTTCAAATCAAAACAAA
Source organism: Cricetomys ansorgei (assembly GCA_026225945.1). Classification (NCBI taxonomy): domain Eukaryota; kingdom Metazoa; phylum Chordata; class Mammalia; order Rodentia; family Nesomyidae; genus Cricetomys; species Cricetomys ansorgei. The sequence continues at coordinate 1,222,591 of JAMJFZ010000199.1, forward strand.
CAGAACACCACAACATCAAAAGTATCTTGTTTTAATCCAGAGGTGTGAGACAAATCTGGAATACTTTCTCTCGGGTGATATAAAGACAGATAAAGGAAAAGCTTTCACTATTTACAGCTGAAAAACCAGCAGTGCAATAGTTTTTAGAAATATGTTCCAAATTTTTTCCTATATAAAGACTGAATTGAATTTAGAGAAGAAGTAGGAAAGGGATTCACGTTGAATAAAGAACAAACACTGTTGGTACCAGGAGCAATAGATTCAGATTTTAAAGTATGAGAAGCGAAGATTGAAAGTGCAAAGACAGCTTTATCAATAGTAAAACAAACATCTCACATGGCCACAGGTGATGTGAATTTGGAGACAAAGAAGCTCATTCATGAATCTGGTATATGTGTGTATATAGATGAAGTTCTCACATCTGAACAGAAATAATCATGCAGGATTCACAGATGGACTTCTATACTTCCTTAGCACAATATGATGAACAACATTTTCATAAGTAGGAGATATGGTTGCATGTTCAGGATACACTCTTTCCCTCTGTGGGCACCTGCACACATTTGCACACTCCCACAGAGACATACATGTACACATATACACATGACTAAGAATTAAAATTCAAAAAATTAAAAAAGACAATGTTTTTACTTTCAGAAAAACACATTTTTTTTTTCTGACTGAAGGGACTCAGTGATTAAGCACTTGCCACTCTTCTATAAAGTCTAGATTCACTTCCCAGCACCCATAAAGTGGCTGTTTACATATTTTGTACCTTCAGTTCTAAGAGATCCAGTGTTCTCTTCTGGCCTCCATAGAAACCAGACATTAATGTAGTATACACACATATAACCATAAAATTCTTAATACTAGTAAATTAAAAATAAAACATATTTTTAAGAGAAAATATTTTTCTGTCTGTAATCATTAGTAACATAGTAAATCTTTCCATGCTCACACAGTTAAGTCATTTCTTAAGAACAATATTACAGTCAGAGACAGTTTACCGGTCAAACAAACTTATCACAAATTAACAGTGCAATCACCTTGACTGCTGTAATATACGATGAGGGGAGAGTTATAAAATTGTCTAGTGGCACATATTCAAAACGTTAGACTAGATAACTTTAGTGATTTGTGATAAATAACAGCATAAACAAGCGTGAGTTTTCTATTGGAGAAACAAAATTAGAAAGCAAATAAAAAACTACTTTAAGTAATTCAGTCAATTAGAGGAAAATAAAATTGCAATGCAATACTATCAATAAGTTATATATTGTATGTAATCATGCAAGTATACTATAATAAATCTATAGGACCTTACAAACATGTAATTAAGAAAAGATAAAGTTAAGAATAATATGCTATATACAATATCTTGTATATATTAACATTTATGCACAAATAGGATTGTGTAGAGAGAAAGCACTGAAAGTGTGTAATATATCTAAAGAGAATGTTAATATACTTTAGAAAAGTAAAACAGAATTTAAAACATGACTATTGTTATTTCCAATTTCATAAATAGAAAATTTAATATAACAATTAACCCTTTGTTAAGTTTTAAAAAGTGTCAATAAAAACTTATGAGAATGGAATATAGTGGAAAAGTTACAGCTCATTGCTACTATACAATAAAAATTCTAAATAAATAGTTCAGCTTTATTTTAAGGAGATAGAAATTAGTGGGATAGGATAGCTCCAAGTTATTTCCAAACTGAATTGGTCAAGTGAAGGAGGGATCATATGTAAGAAGAGTTCAGCTTTATAACAAAATTGATTTATTTACCAGAAAATCATTTGTATATACACTACCTAACTGTGTAGTTATTTGTGTAGAAAACAAAACAAAACAAATGAATGAACAAGCAAACAAACAAAACCACAAGTTATATTTAGGAATGGAACACAAGCTAGATTGAATTAAATAGTGAAATTATCAGAAGAGATACATGAAGTCTAACCACATAAAGTAAAGCTATACTGAATTGAACACTAAAAACAAAATATGTTCAGCGTGAATTTCTAAAGAATTTAATAACTAGGGTTAACAATTTCCCAGACATATTTAAAGAAATGGATACATTTTATTGGGAGAGAAATAGATATAAAAATTGGAAATGCACTCAGCAGTCCCCTTATCAAGAGGGATACATTTTCACATTACCATGCTTTCTCCCATACATCCTTACCTATGATAAAGATTAACGTGAACAGGTAACCATAATACTGCAAGACTTTAAGCCACAAATAATAATAATGCAGAATTAGTAATGTAACACACTATAATAAGTTATGTTACAGAGTCAAAGCAAGTATCATTTTCTTTGAACAATGTTGCCCACAGTAACCATGGAAATTTAACTATATATAAAGCAGGGTTACGGAACCAGGTTTAGTATTTCTTACATGTGAAAACAGAACGATTACTATAGCTGTGCAAAATTGGATACAGTATATACATTTAAGTGATTCTAAATATAATTGTTGTTTTTAGAGCAGTATTTCATAACATCATGAAGAAGGATAAAGCGCTGGGCAATAGCAAACATATGTGAAGCAATGCAATGATGAATGGTTGGTGCCGCTTCCAGCTAACACAACATAGATCAAAGACCAGTGGACTGTAGAACAGACTGCACAAGCCAGAAACTGATCTCATAGATTTTATCATACAAGGAATTTGGTGTTTCTATTTGGTAGTAAAGGATAGCTTACTTAGAAATAAAGCAACACAGGCTATCCATTTGAAAGTTTGTAAAATTGGAGCACCATTTAAACCATTTGCAAAATCAGTTCCAGAAACATTATAATAGAAAACAAAAATCACTGATGCTTAGTTTGAGGGACGGATGCTAAAATACACAAACTTTAAAAATAAAACATTTGATCACGTAAAGTGAAATCCATTTGTAGCAAACCATATGCATATAAAGTCAACAACATAATAGGTATTTAATATATGCATAATAAAATTAAGAAATATAGATGCAGTGCAGGGAGCTGGAGAGATGGTTCCGTATTTAAGAGTACTTGCTGCTCTTCCAGAGGGCATGGCTTTGATTTTCTCCACTCACATGATGATATATGATCTGTGACTCTATTTCCAGGGAATCTGACGCCCCTTCTGGCCCCTATAGTACTAGACACACATATGGTGAAAGACACGTAATGCAGGCAAATCATTCATACCAATTAAAAGCAAACACACTATATATAATAGAAAATGAAAACATACAGTTTATAAACAAACAAAATTAAGTCTAAAAGTAAAGATTATGAATATTGAGTCACAGAAAACAAATGGTCAAAATGGTAAAATATTTCACTAGTTACATTAAGGGCATACAAGTGAATTAATGTTATCATTAATCTTTATATTTTGGAAGAGTGTTGTGTTGTAATACATAAAGATACTATAGAAGAGAAAGTTTAGTATAATACATACTTGGTAAAAGCAAAAATTTTTCATCCTTTATGAAAGGAATTTTGTTACATCCTTTAATAAATCTAATGCTTATCTCTGCAACACATGGATCATGTGTGGATTCAATATTTGAGTACAGGATAACTATCTTTTAAGAAATAATATCCCAGTGGATCATACCTTCAACATGTTGGCCTATTATGACAATAGTTTATCAAAAACAAAAACTAAAATAAAATGCATACTGTTGAGTGAGCCTTAAGTTGATTTAGACAGCTGTAGATTACCACCAACTTAACGTGCCACTTAATGAGTCTTTAGGGATATCTTACTATGATGGTTATTGTTGCAGTTCATAGATGTTAGGCACGAGGTGAGTGAGACTATTAATTGTTTTCCTCCATAGGGAACTTGCAAAATGTTTTCTTGTACCATATTCGATAGACATCAGTAAGAAATCTTTCATGTCATATTGAGCTCAAATCATCTGAGTCCTATGTCTTGTATCTGGGGTCTTTATCAATATGGGCCATTTTTCAACACATAAGAGCCAACCAAAGGCTGTATCAATAATTTCTATAGTTTTAGAAGTCACTTAGACTATGACCAACCATTCAAATGTAAGTTTCTCATGCCCGATTCTAGGGTTTTGTTAATGTATGGTTCTTGTGGGGAGCATTGTCAGCCCAAGTGGCATAATTTCCTTCAAGAAGTAGAACTGGATTCAATACAATCCCCACCAAAATACCAACAAAATACTTTTCAGACCGCAAACAAAATTTTCAACTTCATATGAAAAATAACAAAACCCAGGATAGATAAAGAATCCTGAACAATAAAAGAACTTTGAGAGCTACCAACATCCCTGATTTGAAGTTGTACTACAGAGCTATAGCAGAAAAACAGCCTGGTATTTGTATAAAAACAGACATGATGATCAATGGAACTGAACTGAAGATCCAATAGTGCAGGCACTAAAATAAAAGTTTAATAAATGGTATCTCATGAAATGAGAAGCTTCTGTAAGGCAAAGGACACCATCAATAGGACAAAATGACGATCTACAGAATGGTAAAAGATTTTCACCAACTCTACTTCTGAATGTGGGCTAATATCCATAATATATAAAGAACATAAGAAACTAGACAGCAACAAATCAAATAAACTAATTAAAATTGGGGTACTTCCCTAAACAGGGAAGTAGGACTCTTAAACAAAAAAGGACTCTTAAACAGCCAAGAAACACTTAAAGAAAAGTTCAACATCCTTAGCCATCAGGGAAATGCAAATCATAACTACTTTGATGTTACATCTTACTCCTGCCAGAATGATGAAGATCAATAACACAAGTGATAGCTCATGTTGGTGAGGATGTGTAGAAAGGGGAAGGCTCCTTCATTGCTGGTGGGAGTGCAAACTTGAACAGCCTCTGTGGAAATCAATATGGTGATACCTCATGAAATTGGAAATTAATCTATCTCCTGGGCACATATCCAAAGGACATTCCATCCTGCCACAAAGACTTGCTCAACTATGTTCACAGTGGTTTTATTCATAATAGCCAGAAATTGAATGCAACCTAGATGCCTCTCAGCTTAGCAGTGGTTAAAGATGTTGTGGTACATTTATACAGTGAAGTATTATTCAGCTATTACAGAAAATGACAACCTGAAATTTGCAGGCAACTTGATGATACTAGAAAAAAATCATCTTGGGCAAGGTAACCCAGACCCAGAAAGAAAGAAAAAAATGTGAATATTAGCTGTTAAATAAATGACAGTTTTACTAAAATTCACAGACCCAGAGAAACTCTGCAACGAGGAAGTTCCCATTGGGAACATCTGTATCTCCCTAGGAAAGGAGGAAAGAACCCATGTTGCAGGTGAGTTGGGGAAGATGGGAATGGGAACTGGAGGGATCACATGGGGGAAGAGGGATAGAGGGAGAAAATATAAGGAGAGATGATCAGAATTGGGAGACATTTAGGGGATGTTCTGCAGACCTAGTGAAGTAGAAAAGTTCCTGGAATCTATGATAATGACCCTAACAAGGACCCCTAGTAATGGTGGATAGGGAACCTGAACAGGCCATCTTCTGTAATTAGGCAAGGCTTCCAGTGGTGGGACTAATCAAAAAACATTCAACCTGTAACCTATAAGCTTGCAGGATCTGCTGAGATAATACAGGGGAAGAACCCCACCCCAAAGAAGGGATCTCATACCTGACCCTGAAGGGATGACCAGGAACTGAGAATGGAGCCCAGAGATGATTCCTAATGAAAATCTGCTATCCTCATAGACTGGTGCCTACTTCAGTTGTCATCAGAGTGGCTTTGTACAGCAGCTTTTAAAAGCAGCTATAGTGGCCAGACATCCTGCAGAGCTCAGGGAACTCTGAGGATGAATGGACGGAAGTTTTGTAGGGACCAGAGGGGTTGAGGACACTAGGAGATCATGCTCCATGGAGTCAACTGATCAGGACTCTTGGGGGCTCACAGAAACTGAAGCAGCAGACATAGAGCCTGCATGAGTCTGTGTTAGGTTCTCTACATATATCTTATTGTTGTCTTGCTTGTCTTGCTTGCTAGAGTGGGCAGATCTCTAACCCTGTTGCCTGCTAAGGCATCCTTTTCCCCATTCTGGGCTGCCTCAACCAGCCTTGATGTAGGGGCTTGTGCCTGGCCTTGCTCCATCTTGTTAAGTCCTGTTTGATTGGTAACCCCTGTGGGAGGCCTGTTCTTTTCTGAGGGGACTAAGGGGGAAGGGTGGATCTTGGGGACTAGTGGGAGGTGGGAGGAGTGGAGGGAAGAGATGCTGGAGTCTGCACATATTGTATATGAGAAGAAAAATTAAATTAAAATTAACAAAAATGAAAAGAGTACCTACTTATAGGAAGATCAAGAACCAGGGAAACTTGATTTTTCAAGATGGCTCAGTAGGTAAAGGTGCTTGCCTCAAAGACTAGCAATCTGAATTCAAGTTTGAAGACCCATAGGACAGAAAGAGAGAACTGCATTTAGTAGGCTGTGCTCTGAGCTTCACCTTCATGCTATGGCATGCACACACCAATTCACATACATAGGCGTGCACAAATAAGTAAATAAATGTAACTAATTGTTTTCAAAGAACAGAAAAACCAATCTATGTTCACTAAACATCAAATAACATGTCTCTGGTAGGGGGAGGAGATTTGCAGTGAAATCTATCCATAAAGGAGCCTTAGTGGAAATGATGTTATTAATCATGATGGTAAACCTGTCAGGAGTTAGAGTCACCTAGGAGATACACTTCTGTGAGAGTGATTCCAGTAAGGTTTAACTGAGGAGGAAAGACCCACCCTGAATGCAGCACCAGTCCATGAATGAGTTCCAATGAATTCCATGAAGGAGAAGGTCAGCTGAAAAATGGAAATCATCTCTCTGATTCACAACTATGGACCCTGAGACCAGATAACTTATACTTTCACTGCCATGCCTTCCCCAACATGACAGACTGTAACCTCAAACCATGAACCAAAATTAACTCTTCTGTGGTGGTTTGAACAAGAATGGTCCCTATGGATCATATAGTTGATAGTTGAATGAATGCTTAATTACCAAGGTGTGGAACTGTTTGAAATGATTAGAAGGATTAGTAGGTGTGGCCTTGTTGGAGGAGGTGAGTCATTGGGGGTGGGCTTTAAGGTTTTAAAAGCCCATGCCAGGCCCAATCTTTCTTTCAGTCTGAAGATCAGGATGTTGCTCTCAGCTACTGCTCCAGCTCATTGAGAGTGAGCTTTGAGGTTTTAAAAGCCCATACTAGGCCCAATCTTTCTTTCAGCCTGAGGATCAGGATGTTGCTCTCAGCTACTGCTCCAGCCCCAAGCCTTGCCACTAAGCTCCCTGACATGATGATAATGGACTAAATCTCTGAAACTATAGCAAAGCCCCCAATAAATGCTTTCTTTTATAAGAAAAAAATAGACTGATTATTTTCTTAATGGATATCTTATATGAGTATGGACAATATAGAAAACGAAAGGTCCTACTCATTATGTGATCAAGTAATTTCCCAGAGAATAAGAAGCTTAAGAGAAAATAAATTGTCAGCAAAACTTGGCTATTATAGTGAAAATCAACATAGTTATTAGTAATGCATAATAAAGCAACACAAATAGTGACCGCATGTTGTAAATGAATAGTTATTTCAATAAATGCATTTTATATTCGATATGCAGTATATATGCTGTATTTCTCATAAGAAGTCCATAGTTGTGATGAAAATAAGCTTATAAATATTCTCAGTATAGAGTTCATCTGTGACATTAGTAAACTGAGGAGAAATGTGCTAATTTCTCAAGATAATTGAAATGTACAGAAATGGGGATAACAGTATATAGCTGGGTAGAGTAATGAAGAACACTGCCAGAAATCATAGTGGGAGGGGAGGGTTCTATTTGGAAAATATCCTTCCACCGACTAAATCCAAGGTGATAAAATCAAAGATCATATTTTAAAGGCTGGCAATAAGGAATACATATGACATTTTCTGGTAACAGCAATGTGGACAATGCACATTGTTGTTCTTTCTTTATAAGAATTAATTTTTACCCATTTTATATGTATGGGTGTTTTGCCTTCATGTATGTATGGCCACCACATGAATGCCTATTTTCCTGCAGAGGGCAGAGCAGGACATGGAAGCTGCTGTTGCTGGAGCTGTGGATGGATGTGAGTTCCCATGTGGGTGCTGAGAATAAACCTGGTACCTATGAAAGAAAAACAGCTACTCTTGACCACTGAACCATTTATCCAGCCCTGTTTTTAGTTTACTGAAGAAATTACAGAATTCAATATAATGTCTTCGTAATGAATTTTGCCAGATGTTCTCTGAAGAAGCTACACACCTATGTTGAAGATTCTCTAAACTGATGAGCTGGTTTAGTTCTTTTGAGACTATGGAATATTGGAATGCTACAAATTGAGAGTCAGAATTTTCCTGGGCAATGTTTGTTTCCTCCAATAGTCATTTGTCATCTCCCACTCTAAAATTGTCTAATTATCGTTTATCAGATTTAGGTAAAACTGTTGAAATGTGCTAATTTAACAGACCACTGGTTTCTACTGGCCTACAAACTAATTATGCATGAAGATAGTAGCTGAAACTATTGTGAGATTTTTGCACTCTGCTGTAATGCACCTTGCTGATGTCTCCGCCAATCACTTTGGTAAATGCATGATTTGTGATTTTTTTTCTGTTCTGGGACAATAAACAATTACTGTAAGTATTTACATGGTGAAACTTATTTAAGTTCCCAGGCCATCATCTCTTACTTGGCTTACAATAAACTATCTCTTACTTATTTTGGAATAAAAACTGTGTTTATACAGATACTGTTGTAAGAGGCTGATTAGTTAAACTATGGAAATTATCTTGGTTCTTCATAGATGAAACATGGGTAGGGATTACTATTTTGTCATGTATAGTTCAAGTTGCTGCAATTAAAGTCCTTTAATTACTTTCAAAAGATTGGTGTATTCTGATAAAGTTACAATGAGTTGTATGATTCTTTAGGGTTAGAGTTGTTGAATCATGGAAACAAACTATATAACCTAGTTTCATTAGGTATACACTAAAAAAAAAAAAAAAAGAAGTATTTTAATTGATAGTAACATCTGCCATCAAGACAGTCTGCAGATGAAAGTGATCCTGTGGCTATTCACTCATGATAATTCAGGATTAGAGGAATTCAGATTAGAGTAAATTCAGATGATTAGAGGAAGGCCTTTATCTAACCACCATATGTGAATGGGAATATACTCTATTTTTTAACATAGAAAAGGTGTTTTTAAAGCAATATCAACACATTTTCTTTATTAATATTATTCATTTAGTTACTTCAAGAAATTCTGAACATTTAGCATGTTGAAGTTGTTCATAGACATTTTATCCCAGCCTTCAAACACTTTAAACCTAATGTTAAATAAATATAGGAAAAATTATGACAACTGAAAAAAATGCTGGAAGTGAATTTATTCTCTTAACACTGTAATATTTAACGATAATAATAAAAATTACAAAATTGTAAGATGTCAACATGTTGAGACTTTAGGCAAGAAAATGAAACAGAGGTACAAAAGTCTTCATGCAAAGCTTTACAATATTAGTTTATGGTGGGAAAAGCTGGCAAGAAGAAGGCTGGAAATCCCCTGAGAGAGGCAGACTAAAATCAGCTGTTTCACTACAGATGCTGCACAGTGTCTAAGTGTAATTTGTGATTCATTATTATACTGAAATGCTCAGCACTGGATCAGTGACTTCAGGCGATACTGAGATGTGCCATACATATGTAACAGAGAATAAAAAAATGATGAGGTATCTAAGAAGACTTTGGGGAGAGTAAAAAATATGATTAAAATTCTCACAAACTGAGTAAAACTTAAAAAAAACAGTATGTAAACAAGGCATAAAATTGCTGGCTAAATTACTATTACTATTAATAAATTACTATTCCAAATTACACAGTGAGCTTGTATAGGCAGCTAAAGTTTGACCCATGTCATGCTTGCTTTCTTCAGAAATAATTATTAATAAGTAAAGTGCATCATTTCTCAATAAGTTTTCTTACCTCACTTCTCATTACCTATGTCTGTTTAATCTTTGTTTTAAGACATAAAAAACTGCCTATCTTTGCAGGTACCAAACAAAACCTGATGTCAGTCAAAATTAGAGCCATATAAGTTGTCCTTTATTACATGCCCTTACCTAGAGAGACACAGAAATCTTTATTGACCTCCAATAAGGTATCCATAGAAAAATGAGTTTATGGAGCTTGCTTGCCAAAGATTTGATGAGGGGAGTTAAGAGAGTGTGGGTGACTGAAAGACGATCTTATCAGAGCAAATTACCAGCCAAGCACAGGTGAAGGCTTGCAGTCCCACTCTCATTCAACTTTGCATTTCTAGATCCCCTGCCCACCACTACCTACTGGGGGTTATGCAAGAATGATGGCCAGAAACTCAAGTGAGTTTCTAATGATTCTCCTGTCTTCTAGAAGCTAATATGAACAACTCTGAAGAGGGACTGTTAGGGGCAGCAGTGGCTATGACTGCAATTTATTATCACAATTGCAGGGCTATTCTGTAAGACACCAGAGTCAGTTCTGCTCCACCAGTGCAGATGGCATAGTATGGCCTGGATAAAATAGATTCAATAAAACACACTGTAGAATTATGATACACCTTACTTTGTAAAAATATTGAGCATAATTTGGAAATATTTCCTAAAACAGTCAGAACCTCAAAATTTTTACAATGTAAATGTACAGAATAACTAATTAATATTCACGTAAAGCAAAATAGATTGTAGGTAACAATTGTTTCAAACATAGAGCACAGTGGCAGATGTACAACTGTATAACAAAATAAATCTATAAATTAAAACTAACAAAAAATATTAAAACCTAGACAACTTTAGAAATTTTCATATTGCTTGAAATAATAGAAACTTTAACCGGCTATAAATATTTAAAGAAGTTAAATTAGTATTTCAAAATTGAATCATCTTTAGTTAAACACTCATATATTCCTTTCTAAATATAACAGGATCATTTCACTCTAAATTCAGGTTTTGCCAAACCACAAGGGACAGATTGATTCCATAATAACAACAAATTGTTTCTGAGAATTAATTGAATTGATTAAACTCATTTTAAGAGGTTAATAGGTTCTTGTATCAAAACTAGTTAAGAGTATGAAAATAAAAATAAACCCATTCCCATTAATAAGCATAAAAATCTTGAATAAAATATTATATCAAATATAAAACATCATTAAGGCAAAATAATAAAACATTAAATAGTAAAATACTAATCCTAGAATCCTTTTTGAAGTGTTTGTCATATGCATATTATATAACAAAGTTGTGTTATGCACAATGTAATGAGAAAGTGTATGTTTGACCTGACACATAAAGAAACAGGCATTCCAATTTTTACAGGATAACATTTTTATTTTATATATTCATATAAATAAACTTCCTTTTCACATGAAAACAGGAAGAAGATTCTTAAGACAAGTCCTCAAAAACACTAACATTTCCTCATCAAGAAAGAGGGTGAAAAACAGAAGCAGTAAGAAGTTCTTTTGGGTGTTGATAAAGGAATATCTCTACTCCTTGTTCAAGGCACAATTGTCCCATAACCTCACGAATGCGACTTGACGCACAGCAACATAGACAGCTTCACAGAATTATTCCAGCTTTGGACTGAGGCAACAAAACTTCGATTACAGCCTACCAAGTGACATAGAATTTTTAAGGATATAATTTCACAAATCAAGCATGGCCCAAGGGCAGGTGAAAGCATTATATATTTGACATGTTTTTAATGGCATGTTCTAAAAACCCGGTGCCAGAGACATCTGTTACATTGTGAAAACAGAAATTGCACTTTTGGAGATAGGTATATGAGAAGTGATTGAAAAGTCCAAAGTTCATGTTTTCTAGTAACATCACGAAATTGAGCCAAAATCTTACAAGTGTTGGTGAGACTTTATGACGTTACTGGAAGACACAATCTCATAGCAAACTCCTTGATCTTCTGTCTCTTACATGAGGTGAACAGAAAAACACCAATGGTCATGCCAAAGTGGATTGAGAAAAGCCCATAAGGTCTCAATCATACAAAACAACACTGATACCAACAACAACAAAAAGAAAAGGCAACTAAGCAGAGAAATAGTCTTTCCCAGGAAAGAAAACACCAACAGGTTTTTCAATACCAAGTGGTCAGATCTGAAAATACACATACAAGTGACATTATACAGACTGAGCATGTTATATTTAGGATATATAGATTAGATAGATGATAGATAGATAGATAGATAGATAGATAGATAGATAGATAGATAGATAGATAGATAGGTAGATAGGTAGATAGGTAGATAGATCTAGATAACCATACCTGCATACAATAGTAATTTCAAAAAGGCCATTTGAAATTTGAAAGGAAGCAAAGAGGTGTATACAGCAGGGTTTGGAAGGAGTAAAGCAAAGGGAGAAATTACATAAATACATTATATCTCCCCAAATTTTTACAAATGGACTTCAGAATTAGAGATTCATCTACATATGAGAAATCTCATCTACTCTATCAGAATAAAACAGAAATTATTAATTTTTAATGCAGTAGAAATAAATTTTTCAGTAAAAATTTGAAAGCCTTAGGATATTGTTAAAATTACAGCTTTGGGTTTTGCTCTTTAAATCCTGAACTGACTTGATATTGAATATTAGTGAGAATTAATGAATTAGGTATCAATTTCAATATAAAAATCTTTAGCATTTACCTTTAGGAATCACTTGGGAATTTGAAGGTAGTTGTGAATAAAGCCTGTCTGGTGATAGGTGTCTTTACAATAGAAATATCCCACTTACACCTTCACTTAGTGAAAGAAAGAGGAAACACAAGGGACTGAGTGACCAAAGTGGTTTTATGTCTGTGCATGTAAATTTAACGTCCTTTCCTCTCTAAAGGGCCTTCAATATCCCACTGAAGGACAATTAACTTTAATTCTATACACATCTAATAAGCTTAGTTATTGAATTTACCTTTCTAAAACAGATAAGCATTATAAAGAAACTGCAAAAAGCAAGCCCAACTTGACACACATAACAGGTTGGATCTGTTCAGTGGGAAACACCTATCTCTGCTCTATTCACAGGCACCCTCAGTTTGAAACTTCACAGGGTGGAACTACTTCACAGAAAACATAAAAAGTCCATTATTTCCAACGTCTGTGTCACTATGAAAAGGAAAATAAAATAAAACAATAGGTATGAAATTGAAGTGTGATAGAGTTATGTAATTTACATTTAAATCTCAGTTACTTAAAATAGCATATCTTTCTTTAAGAGATGTAAAAATTATTAGCTCTACAATAATATACAATATATACATTACTAAAACATTTTTTTATATTTTATTTCTTATTGCAAATGCCTTTCAAAAGGAATTCATTAAGATTTGAATGATCTACACATTAAAATTTCCACTGTTTCCCAGTTAGGTTGCTTTTATTATTTGTTTACTTTCTTTCATTCACTTGATCATTTTATTTAAGCTAATTTACCACTTGTTAAATCTTCAATCATTTATTTAATATATCTTTATTGAGAATTTAATGTCTGCTTGATTGTAAGTTCAGCTTGGGGAAAAATATAAGTAATAACGTGGAAATAGAGTTGCCTTTGTGATTTCTAAAGTTACTAGTTTTTCAGACAGCTGATGTAACCAGAAATTACAGAGGGGAAGGAGAGGGAAGTGCCGCTGTGGTGTTGGCAACAGTGCTGGTATTTTCTACTATGCTGACCTAAGCAGAGTGAGAAATCAGAGGTATTTAGCTGAAAACAAGGGTCAGAGAAATCAACTAAAATTATATTAAAATAACACCAAAGATGGATCTGTATGTAGGAAAGTACCATTTTGGCTGGGTTATTTGTTTGTTATTGAGGTAATGGACAGAGGGAAGATCTAGAGAGGCCCAATATCTAAAATTCAGAGGTTTCATTCATCATCCTTCATTGTATATAGACCTCCAATCTAGAAGCAAGAGGATTTCCATAAGACAGGTTTAATAAGTTCTGAGTCTGATGCTGGAGATGCAGCTATTTACCCTGGATATCTAGGTTAGAGGGCTAGTTTTAAACATAGAGCTCAACATATCCCTTTAAGTAGTGACTTAGTTCAGAAATAGACATTAGATCAAGAGGGAAGGAAAGCCAAGGAAGGCAGGATGGTTGTGTACATGAAGGCTTTTTCTTTCAAGGCTGAAGGCCCAAATTTCAGCCTTAAGATTTAGCGGAAGGAGATGGCAACTCTAGTAAGTTGTCCTCTGACTTTCACTGATGTATCACAGCATGTACTTCACTTCCTAAAATAAATAAATAAACAATAAAAAATAATTTAATAAAATTAAAAATAGAAGAAAATAAATTTAAAGGAGTTTTATTTTCAAAGCATCTGTTAGTAAGATGATTTACTTGATGTGCCAGTAGAAAACTTGCTATGTGCATCAATCATACTGACACACAACTGCTTTTTCCAGATTATGAATGTTCTAATAGAAGCAATTATCTAGAACCTTTGAAATTATTCTGTTTTGAAAAATCCCTAAAGCAGTATCAGTATGTATGCATTATGCATTGTATTTTACACACACACACACACACACACACACACACACACACACACACACACTATATTTTCTGAATTTCAAACCGATGGACATCGTTTTCTCCCTAAAATACCCAATACTTCAGTGCACTTAAATGTTTCCAAACTTCTGCAAACTGGGATTTTCTTTTTGCCCCTCCTTCTACAAATTCCTCATATTTTCCCAAGCTCTATTTTCTTACATATTTTTATCCCATACTGGCATCCTCAACAAGTCATTATTGTCTACTGAGACTTTGGAGGATGTCTCCCATATTCAGTCATTGTAGCTCTGACTCATCATACCTGGCAACTACTTTCTTCATCAATCCCACATTTGCTCATCCAGATTGCAGCATCTTCTCCATCCTGCACTGTCTGGCCTGAGTCCTTCTGTTATCAGGTGGCTTCTCAAAAGCCTTGAGTAGATCCTTTCTCAATGATGTTGAAAGTCAGTCATGCAAACGTTAATGTTCATCATGTTACCATAAACTGACTTGTATTTTCTCTACTCTATAAAATATGCAAACTCACTGTAGCATTTTTAGTTTAAGCTCTAGTATTTATAGATTTACATTTTTTTTATATCTCAGAGGCTATTCCCCCTGCATTGTTTCTGTTTAATCTCAGTTTCTATAGAATCTTTTCCTTAAGAATTGTTTCAGAGCTAATGTCTTCCATATTATTCTTTGTTCATTATACCACATAATTTTTAATTTCTCTTTACTGTGAACAGCAACAGAATTGTTGATTTCATTGACTATATATGTATATTTATATGTATATCTTTAAGGTTTTATTTTTTTAATTTTTAAGATTTATGTACTTTATGTATTTGTGGATTCTGGGAACTAAACTCAGGTATGCTTAACTACTGAGCCCCAAGCTGTTTAGATTTGAAACTCAGAAAACACTATATACTTTCGGTATCAGAGACATGCTTTATGCTTTATAAAAATGATATGATCAATTATATAGCATTTATTGAAATCTTGTTCTATTTGATATAATTATCTATTACACATCTCAGCGAAGCAGATAGTTCTATAATTATATCGGTTTTATAAATAAAGAAATAAGAACCACAGACTCTTTTTCTACTTTCGTCTTTTTCTTCCTTTTTATTGCCCCCACCATGCCTCTCCCTCTTTCTCTCTTTTTGGTGATGATGGTTTCAAAACAATAATTACTGAACAATGGAAGCTTCATTAAAATACCTGATGCCAGACTTTTGGCCATATACCCTTAATTATAGGCTTATGTCACATTTTCTCACCTCTGATATGCAGAACAAAGAGATCTACATAAGGAACACATTTAGTATATTTTTCATAAGAGAAATAAATAAATAATAAAATAATCACCATTTAGTGAATGTAAGCAGTTTTAATATAGCTTAAATAGTCCTTCGCAATTAAACATCTTATTTTTACTGAGACTTGCAACATTTTTGTTCTTCACATGCTCACTCTTCTCTCCAGCTGCATGAATAATTTTCCAGTAGCCCAAACCCTTTCCTTTGCTAATGAAAACCAGCAAAGCTGAAGCACCCTGTGTGCTCAGCAGTGACAGTTTCAGTAAGCAATTAATCTCCAACAGTTCACCTACCATGTATGAACTTCAGAGCTCAATTCAGCACCTCATATGACTCTATGTCCTAATTCTCACTGGGAGAGAAAGTCTATAAGCCAAAAACAGAACATCGAAAGAACAGTATGAAATAAATGATGCAGGTAAAAAAAACAGAGGATTGTTTTGTTCAGTATGGTTTTATCAAGAAAAACAGTTCTGATCAGGAATCTTCTTGATTGGTTGGTTTTATGTTTCCTTATTCTCACCCTCTGAGGAATGGGGTTAATAGTATTTGTGTCTTGCAGAAGGACATTAGAGAACTTAATTAAAGTTTATAAAACACAAAGGAAGTCTTTTTCATAATTGCTTTGCCATTCACCTTTGTCATTTAACTTTCCTCAGGGGGCCAAGCTCTTATCATTTGTAGTATAGAAGAAAAACCACTGAACAGCATGTATCGCAAATGTGAAAGGGAATGTATGCAGCCTTAAATAAGTAATAACGTTGTTATGGGGACATGTACTAAAGCTTTCTGGGCCCTCATCTTTGAGGAGAACTGTCTCAGTCACAGCAGTCTTAATTTTCCAATTGCTATTTGACTAAGGGTGGAATTCTGTGATCCCCTCCTCCATCCACAGTGGACTTGAGCTTGTGTGGGAATTTTGTATGCAGTCACAGACTCTGAGTCCACATGTGCAACTGTGCTGTTCTGCCTGAAAGCAGTGTTTTGTCGTGGCCATCCTGTACCCTTGGCCCTTACAAATATTCCACCACATTTTCTATGATGATCCTTGAATCTTGGAGGAGAGGGTGTGTTATAGACATCCCATTTAAAACTGAACAATCTGCAGTCCTCAGGTTGATCAGTTGTGGGTCTCTATATTGATCCTTGTCTACTGCATGTAGAAGCTCCTCTGATGAGGACTGAGAAAAGCACTAATACATGATTATAATTAGTTCACCAGATTATTAGCAATATGATCTCCCCTAGGAACTATGAACTATCTTGTCACAAGTTCTTGGCCCCATTAATAGTGTCTAATATGAGCTCCAATTTATCCAGCAAGCTTTCAATCCAATAAGAATGTGTTTTGTTACTTCTATGACATTTGTGCCACTCTAATGAGTGAGCATATTGTAACAGGCCACTTGCTATTGTTGCTCTCAGGGTTTCCATATCAGGAAGACTATTGATTATGTTACTCCTCTGGTAGTATGCATAGCACTTTCCAGCACTATGAATGAAGTGATGAAGCTTCCAGATTAGTACTAAACTGTTACCTCCAAGTTCTGTGATATGTGCTATCTTCAGCAGTAGGGATTACACAATCAAATTATGTAGGGTAACAAAAACAATATAATGTTTTAGAGTCTTTAGGAACTTGCTATCCCATAGCTGGAGGAGAGTTAACTCATATCTGGCAATGGGCTTTTTATCTGATAGCCTGTGGTATCTGTGTGTTGCCTCAACGGCCACCCCTTTCACAGGGTATCTCTATCAAAACTCATTTTATATGTGTGCATGCATATATTTTAGAAGCTTCTACAAGAGGTTTCTATTTAGCTTTCCTAAAATCTTAGCATTACTCATCCTTCCCATACTTCCTGCTCTATCTTTCCCTTATACTCAAAGACTTCAATTAATTTATCTTATCTTTCTGAGCCTGAGTTACCTCACTTAGAATTATTGCTTTTACTTCCATATGTTAACCGACAATATTCATAACCCCATTTCTAACAACTGAATAATACTGTATTGGGTTTATGTACCACATTTTCAGTATTCTGACATTAGTTGAGGAGCACCTAGACTCTTTCCATTTTCTGACTGTTGTGGATAGAAGAGCAATGAACATTGATGAGCATGCATTATTTCTGAAGTAGGATGCAGAGTCCTTTGTAAATATCCCCAGGAGTTTCATATTGTAGATCCATTTCTAACTTATTGAGGAACATTCACACCAACATTGTTACAGAAGCAGTTTGCATTCCCATCAACAGGGAATAAGGTTTCCCTTTACCCACACTCACGCTAGGTTTTGTTATTTCTTTCTTTCTTTTCTTTTTCTTCCTTCCTTCCTTCCTTCCTTCCTTCCTTCCTTCCTTCCTTCCTTCCTTCCTTCCTTCCTTCTTCCCTCCCTCCCTCCCTCCCTCCCTCCCTCTCTCTCTTTCTCTTTCTTTCTTTCTTCTTAATCTCAGCCATTTTGAC
Organism: Cricetomys ansorgei; assembly: GCA_026225945.1. Classification (NCBI taxonomy): domain Eukaryota; kingdom Metazoa; phylum Chordata; class Mammalia; order Rodentia; family Nesomyidae; genus Cricetomys; species Cricetomys ansorgei. The sequence continues at coordinate 1,240,989 of JAMJFZ010000199.1, forward strand.
CAGGGCTAAACTGAAATGAGAAAGTAGTTTTCACTTGAATTTCTATGATGGCTATGGATGTTGAACATTTTTACAAGTATTTCTCAGTAATTTGTATTTCTCCTTTTAGAACTCTCAGTTTAGTTCCATACCCCAGTTTTCAATTGACTTGTTATTGTCCCCTCTCCCCCGCCCATACCTCTTGGTGTTTAGTGTTTGAAGTTATTTGCATATTCTAAATACTAACCCTCTGTTAGTGTGTGTGTGGGTGTGTGGTGTGTGTGTGTGTGTATATATATATATATATATATATATATATATATATAATATTTTCCCATTCTGTAGTTTGTTTCTTAACTGAAGAGATGATGTCATTTTCTGCACAGAAGCTTTTTAATTTTATGTGATCTCATTTGTCAATTGTTGGTCTTAATCAGGCACATAGTGGAGGGACTTCATGGACTGAGAGCATGATGAGAAAGATGCACATATGAAGTTGGGAATCAATAGTTGGCAAGGAAGCAGAATTAGAGGTAAGCAATAGGTGGCAGATTTGATCAAAATACTTAATATACATATATAAAGTTCTCATGCAATAAAAATCATATCATTAATCAACAATTTATTAATTTAAGAATTTATTCCTTAAACTAAGTAGAAATATGAGGCAGTACTTATTAAGATGCTTAGCTTCTAAGCATAAAAATATTACAGAAAGATAACAATATTGTGATCATTATACTATCTTCTATTCTGCCCTCAATAGTCTGTTTTCAATAGGATTCTAGCAGAGTGAACTTTTAAGAAAACTATGAATTCAATCCTTTTATTCTCAAACTCTTCACAGTTTTCCTCCATGGTGAAATTTTCAGTAAACTATCAATAGGAATTTGCACTCTTTCACTCTGTTTGACTTTTCTGTCCACAACTGTCAATTTGTCCTGTGTCAGGAAAAGATTCATATCACATGATCCACAATGTATGACATTGAGGCTCAAACATCCCAATGCTGGACCCTTGCACATCTCTTCCATTTATTTCTCTTTAGACTTTTACACTAATGGCATCTTGGCATTACCGAGGTCGTACTTTGATCTTTGTGCTGCTTACTGACTTTTCTGATTGTTTTTTTTTTCTCTATCATTTTTATCATCTTAGAGCAGACTATAGACTTCAATGATTTCTTTATCTCACACTTCTCTCTACCAAACTATAGGTTCCACGAGAATGGGAAAATTAAGTTGCTTTGTTTACAGATTTTCTTCTGTGTCTACAAAACTCTCTCACAAAGTTGTTCTCAGGAAGTAAATATTTAATGAAGAAAGACTTTTTAAATATCAAAAAAATACTATACAGTCAATCAGGAATTTCCACAGTGAAGAAACTGCCCAGTTCAGTTTACATACTGAAATCTTCATATGTAGATGGAATTATTAATAGCTCTGATGGGTTTATTCAAGGAACAAGAGACAATCACTATGTGTAAGCCAGAGCCACTACAGCTGGGTTGAGTCTTCCCATGGACTGACCCAGTGCACATGCCATTTAAGTATTTTATTGGGGAAAAATATTGCCTACCCATACAAATGTCTTAATTGCTTAATGGATAGAATTTCCATAGTTCACCCACTTCAGCTGGCTAAACTTTTGCTGTTTTTATGGGCCAGTCAATATCCCAGGTAAGGTATTCCTTGAACAGGAACAGGGCTTAGGATAAGGGAGGAGGCCATAAAGTTCCTCCATTAGCATTAATACAATTGGGTACTTTCAGTACAAAGATCTCAGTGAGCAAAGTCAGATTTGACCAACAATTTTTCCATCCATGGGCCATTGAGTAGACAAATGTTGGTGTTCCAAACTAGCATTCTTTCTGCCCTCCAGAATCCACACCCAGGAAACTGGTTCTAACAGCTAAAGAAGTTGACCTTTTGGCAGTTGCCCTGTCTGCCAGATACAGTAGAAGTTACTACTGCAAAGAAGTGCATGTAGTTGTATAATATTTGAGAATAAATTTAAATATTTCACTGCAGTTATACATACATCATCTGTAACTGTACTAAATTGATTAAGTAGGGTATTGAGTTATTCAGTATTTATTTAACGTTTTGGTTATGCTACTTTTTTTTTTAGTTACAAATAATAACAAAGGGAAGGTTAACAAAGGGAAGGTTAAGCCATGTCTGTAAAGCAGAGGGGGAAAGTGATTTTTATGACTGAGATACTACTGAACTGTTACTTCCATATAATTATTTCTGGATATTTTATACATGCCTCAAATAAGAAAAACTTGGAAGATAAGCAAAGAGAAAGAAAACTAAATGTACAAAGAATTACAATGCAAAAATGAGTTGTAAAGGTTGAAAAAGTCATGCTAAAAGAAAATAATATAATTTGAAATTCATATTTGTTTAATTTAGTAATTATTTATTAAAAGAGATAAAAAATACACATTTTGATTTTTAAAAAGCAACTCTAAGAAGAATAATTTCACTTTTTCTTGCTCAAGTGCACTTGAACATTATTTATATACCTAAGAATTATAAAAATCGTCAATGTAGAATTAAAAGTTGTTATGCTTTTGTAGTATCTAAAAGAATGCCCATGTAAAGTGAGAAACTATAAAAGGATATCAATAACTCATAAATGTATTTACTTGTATCCAAGAAATGTTAAATTCATTTCAAGAATTAGAAAAGGACTATGGAGAGGGGATGCTTTCAGTATAAAGAAGAATGTAACAAGTACATGTCATTATCTAACATGACACTTCAAGGAGGTATTGGGCATTATGTTACACTGTATGCTGTTATAAATACTGCTGATTAATAGGGTGGGAGCATTGGAACAAAAACTCAAGTATTAACTAGAAAATAATCCTATTACTTAATGTTCCCTTCAATATTGTTTACCTGCAAAATATTAGTAATACACAGAAACATCAGAACACAGACACAGCTGTGTCAAATTTTTTGGAATATTAGATAAAAATTTGTAATTCTAATAGGAGTTTATTTCAAGGAGTACAAACTTAGAAATAGTTTTTTTTTTTTTAACTTACACCAACGCACTCAGCCTTCAATTTCATTTCTGAAAATGCATCCTAAATTTATTGTTAACATTTATGATAGATTTCTCCAAAATAATGAAGATTTATTAATCTCTAACATTTCTAGAAACTATAGGTGCTTTAAATTACTATTCTTCTAAATAGTTGATTAATGTATAAGAGCTAAGGTGACAGGAAGGAAATTTAATGCTATAGAAAGATATATAAGTTAGATATAAATGTGTGTAAAATTTATAAGATATAGATAACTTATTTGTAAAATGGCTCATTAATTAATTAATATTTATAATAATAGTATTTATAGTATTTATAATATTATTACTAACATAAACTTGTCTCATTATACACATGTGTTTTCTTCCAAGAAGAGCATCAGTGAGCACTGTCATAAATTTATTTTACTTTGTTCATGCTTCATTTCTTAAGAAAGACTAAATTATGGGACTATATCAGAAAGGCATCATTTTCAGCAAATATTTTAGAAAATAAGGCTGGAAGATTAGAAACAATAAAGACCTCTGTATAAAGGAAAACAATATTCTCAACATTTAAGTTCCATTTCCAAGATATGGTTAAATTTCACCCTGATGTTTGCAACAATAAGGATTTGTTTTCTTTCTTTAGCATTAGTTTAGAACACAGGACTACCTTAATTTGAATCATACGAATCAATATATTGTATGAATGGTTGCTAAAGAATATTAAAGAATCTACATGGAAGTAATGTCCACATACAAATGGTCTGTCCTCCAAAAACTCCATTATCATCAACCCAATGAAGTCATACTATGCTTGACATTTTTCATAGTAAGTATATTAATCACTAAGTTTACTGGACATGTAAAATTTTATTCATTTTCCTACAAGGACACCATATTGAAGGATATAAATGTGAAATAATTTATCTCTGAGTAAAAATGCCTTTTTCAATTAATAGGGGTTTATAAGTCCAATCACAATATGAATTAAATGATACAAATGACACATATAATTTATTCTTATCATTTTTAGTACTGGACTACTTTTATAAGTTTATTTTTATAATAGTCAAAAATGTTAAGCTAAGCATGTGTTTTGAATTCATCATAAACCCACTTATTTATGTGAAAAAGTCTAGGGCATTTTCCATGTTTTGCAAAGTTTTATGTGGGTTGTTAAGTTACTGGATATATCTGCTAGTATACATTCACAGCTTGCAAAGACATAAAGAAACACAAATATTCTATATGTGTGTGTGTATGTGTGTGTGTGTGTGTATACATATATACATACACTCATACACACAGAGATACAAATGTCTGATAACAGCATATACACAAGCAGGCCTATAGAAAAGAGCTAGTCCATTGATCTATGGTCCTCCGCAACGCCTTTGGTTCAGCTGTCTCCAGTTATTGATTTTTCCCTATTTCACTTAGACCAGAAAGAAATGGGAAGTGATTCAATTTCCTATTATCTCTCTTCGGAAGTAAGGAATTACTGTCAGAATGAAGAAAAAGGAAAGCATATTCCATGTGAATACAAAATATGTTGTGTTTTGTGATGGGAGGTGAAGAATAGAGACCTCTCAGAGGAATAGGGAGGATCAGAAAAGGGTAAAAAATCTGGATGAGACAAGGTAATGCAATGGCTAGGAAATATGACAAATCAGACAGGTGCCAAGAGATGAGCCTTATCAAAGGAAATAGTCCGTGAGCTCATTCTTCACTCTTTCTGCCACAGGCAGTTCTGTTCGCCATAAGGGAGGGTTTTTGCAAAAGGAATAAAGACACATCCATTTTCCTCTAGAATTTTTAAAGTCTGACTTTTCTTCCTGGTTACATTCTTAAGTAGAATGTCCAGAAAAAGGCTGACGAGTCAGAGGGCAGTTTAAAAAGAAAGCTAAACTATTTGACATATTTTTGGTTCAGCAGAATTCCTCTTTTGCTATCATTACTTCCAGCCAACATATAGAAGCTGAGAACTTCATTGCTTTAAATTCTTTACTAGAAATACATTTTAAAACTTACACCTTTCTGTGGTGTTCCTTCTTCTTGCTACAGGTGATAAAAGGACTCCTACTCATTACTGGCAAGTAAAACCTTTTGTCAAATTTTTCTTCAGCTAATAAGAAAGTTGATAAATAGCCATTGATGATCAGAACTAATCTGCTCTCCATTGTTTTTATTGGATACATGTGGTCAGAGAGCAGAAGAATGAGGATATTTCATTTCCTCTTTTATTTGCTTTTCAATTTACAACCATCTGGCACAAACCTGAAACTTCTGTTAGGAGTGCCATTGAGAAGAAGAATATAAAAACATGCAAAGAGGTTATTTTTGTAACTGAGGCTAGAGCCTGTATTCACACATTTATGAAAATTTGGTGGAAAAATCTGGTATGATTGCATATTTCACAAACCTGTACTTGAAAGTTCTTCATTCTTATATAAAAAGAAGCAGAAATCATAGAGACTGGCTGTGTGGATTGAATAATTAAGGCTACTAGTCTTAAATAAAATAACTCAAGTCCTTTGTCTCCCACACAGTTGTTGTGTGTACTTGGGCATTTCGTGCTGTCCTTGCAAAACTAATGATTGTAACATAACTTCTTCAAAGAGTTAGTTTGTCCATTAAATAAAATTAATTCATTTCAAAATTATTCAGATTTTAGTACTGCCCACCAATATATGAAGTCAACAGTTACTTGATTAAAAAAAATTAATCTTACAGTTGAGAGTGAAGAATTCTTCCACATTTCTTCAATTGAACTTAATTATCATCCCAATGTAGTAGGAACTGTAATTTATGACATCATTCTTTCATATGTAGCAACTAAAATTTAGCTCTGGAATGAACTTTAATCAAGAAGTTGCATTTCTACTTAAAATGAGAAACCTTCTCATTAAATCATACAGTGAAAAATCAGAAAAAAATTAACCTACTACAAAAGTATGTTTTTTAAGCTGAGATCTATTGTGACAGTGGAGCTACATCAACCGAATCTTAGATAGGATAAACTACCCGTTAAAAAAGATGAAAGCAGGTTTCAATATCAATTTTGTCAAGGACTTGGAAAAAGAAAGTGCGAATCATCAAAACAGAGAGGATATTTTTGTGTGTGAAATGTTAACAAAATTCTAAACCCAAATGGGGTTATAATTTAAACTCTATAGAAGATTCAGGAAAAAAAACAAAATAGAATCATCGATCCACAGTGAATCACTTTCTATAGAAGATTCAGGAAAAAAAACAAAATAGAATCATCGATCCACAGTGAATCACTTTCTATAGGCTCTTATTTATGTCATTTAGAAAGTAAGTATATTTGTAACCTCCAGTTTCAGTGGTATTGGCCACTAGTTTGTATGCTAGTGTTTGGGGTTAAGCATACTGTCTGGAAATCCATCGTAAAATTGGTATATTGGATCTTATTTGAATTCAAGGTAATGAATGGCTGACACTGCATGAGAGGCAGTAAGTTTACTTATGAACTCCTGTGGTGATACATTTTTCTGAAAATATCTCTTGATCACAAATTGACTGAACTTTTCCCCTTGTTTAGTTTTCCTCTCTTGTATAATATATCCCAACACTTCTCCTTCCTCTCTTCCCCAGGTCTACCTCTGTCACCACCCACCCATCCCTACCCCACAACCTCACCCCTGCCTTTCCTCAAAAAAGATCAGTCCTTCCATGGTTGCTGATCAAACAATACAATACAAGATGGAACAGGGCCTGGCACTAATACCTACATCAAGGATGGAGTAGGCAACCCAACAGAAGCAAAGGTCCCAAGGGCAGGTAAAGGGGCCAGAAACAACTCCACTCCAGCCTCTGTGAGATTTGCAAGAACATCAAGCCAGACAGCCACTTAGGGAACCTTGCAGGTTCCGTGCCTGCCTCTTTAGTCTCTGTTAACACCTAAGAATGTTGGTCAGTTGATACTGTTGGGCTTGCTCTTTCAGTGTTCTTGACCCTTCTGGTCCCTGCAATATATGTCATGCTCAACATTTTGGTGCCTTTAGGAAAATCTCTTCAAGTAAAGTAGTTGAAAGATACCACTCCTCATTGAGGAAGTTTCTATTTTTAGCAAATGCAAACCATCATAGAAAAACACAACTAGACACAATACAGAGGATCAACAGTCCTTGGGGAGCCCAGTCCCATTGACTACATTTATACCACAGCTCCAGAGTCTGTGGTTCATGGAAAATCAAGGAAGAATAGGTCGAAGGATTATAATGACCATAAAACCAGAAAATCTGCTGTGAAAACAGTCTCTTCTAGAAATGACTGCATAAAAGACCATTACAATGGCTATCTCAAGAGACATGCTAACAGTGGGAAAGAAAATCATGAGGTCCCATATATACATAACTAATTTTAGCCATATACTGGCTGCTCAGAGAAGGATCAGCCTCACCCAGGGAAGGAACCCCTTTGATGGTTATCTGGTACAAAGTTGTCAGGTCTGAAACCAAACAACAAAAATTGTCTTAGCAGATCGTGTTTATATATTTATGCATATATATGTAATAATAATCAAACATAAAGAGACTTTAAGTTGACACTATGAAGGGAGACACAGGAGGAGCTTAAGAGAAGAAATGGAGGGGCAAAAGTGATATATAATTATATCTTAAGTAAAATTCATACAATTTATTAAAAGATATAATAGAAAGAAACTGTACTCAATGGATCTGTATGGTTGACTAAAAGAAGGTTAAAGTAATTTAAAGACAGTGGAGACAAGCAATAATTTTGCATTATAATTAGATTCAGACTGAGTATAAAAGTACCAAACTGGACAGTTATTGCTGACCGTTGATGAAATGATAGATGAATAGATTTGTTCTTGTTATTCTTGAGCTTTAGTTATGAATTACCTTTAATATGATAGGGTAAAATTGTTTAATAAATATACCAGTACGTGGCCAACTAGCTAGAGAAAATAGGTACTGTGGATAAAATTTTTATGAAATTTTCAACATACAGCTGATTTATAATACACACACAGAAACAGTAGAGTTAATCTTAAAATAAAATTTTGAGAAAAATATACAAGCTATATGCAAAAAAAATTGTACAGTAATTAGAGTGAGGAGAAAAACCAAATGGTACCATTTCATGCAAATTATGTTTAACTGTACCAAATATTGCTGTAAATTCATCAGAAATGAGACAAAAAATAATGGCAATGTTGTAGAAATGAATATTGTAGTTTACCATGCAAATTTCATTCCACATTCTGTGAGTTGTTGATTGGGTGTCCTCAGCTGGTAGACTTTTTCATATATAGCTGACAAGATCATAGAATCTTTCTAGGGTGGGCCTGAACTCAGTGGCTGGGCAGTGCAAGACCTGTTTTCCATTACTTCTCCGAGAAAACAGAAGTGACATTCCAGTTCCAGAAAGCTTCACAGTTACTGCTTCCAAGCTACATTTTCCTTCACTCCAAACCCAATTAATTATCTTCCTTCACTAGCAGGGATTTCTGAATGAATTTTCAACAAGTCAGTTTCATCCAAATGCCCGTTTTCTAGATGTCCAGTGTACAATTGTTGATGATGATAATGACAGGGAAAGTAGGCATCGTGCTGAGAGTTTGGTGCTGGATCATGACCTGACCAGGTAGTAAGAGCACTTTACCTAGTGACTGTTGAAAATAGATAGCTCAGTGTGGCATTACAATAGTTACATTTTCCACCCCTGGAAAACTTGGATGGAAACCCTGCAGAAGGATGTAAAGTGGCATGTGTGGCATTTTCATTCAAAAGTGTTACGAATAGTAGATTGATGACTTCTGAATAGGATGGTTTTTTTCCTTGAGCACTTTCCTGAACTTTGTGGGAAAAGATAATGAAAGGTTAAGGGTAATTAATAAATAATTAAAGACTAGATGTGAAAGCTAGAAAGCCTTCTTTGAAACTCATAAAGATCTTGTCTCCTGCAGCTAGAGGGCAGAGAAAGATGATGATCATGTTCAGAAATAAGCTTCTGCGTGGCAGAACTTCAAAGAATGTTCCAATTCCAGTGGGGGCAGTTTCCCCTTGTCAAGGTCAGAGCTCTTACTGGGAAGGAATGTAACTGAAGTCTCTGAGAGGAAACATCTGTGTTCTTCCATAAAACCCTATTAAATTCTCACATTCCTTTGAATTCTCAAGTTTGTAATACAAGTGGTGTGCTGACCTTCCCTCTTAGGAATAACAAACAAATTCCTCCTCTACAAGATGAAGTAGAAGTTACTTTCTTGTGCATAGGCAGGAGATGTGACACTTTTGCAGATCAAGTCCATGTTTCAACTTCTTTACTCTTAAATAATGAGGGTTAAGTATCTATATACACAGTCTTGACAGCTATAATGCTAGAGAAGAGAAGGTATGGGTGATAAATTCTGAGTTGGCCAATAAGTTATAGAGAAAATATGAATGTGTATAAGGAATAGAAGGATTTAAGTTAAGGAGGGTGCTAATTTTATTAATGTGGAGAGACTTCATCTCCTGCTATGGATCTTCACAATACAAAAGAAGCTCCAAGAGAAATCACACAGCTTCTTAGCAGCTCCTGAACCTTTGCTGACACACTCACATGGCTTCAAGTGGGTGGTGTTTGACCATTGCCTAATGAACTCATTATTTTTTATTAATAACAGTGTTATTGCCTGTTATGTTCCCCCAAAATGTTCCCTCAAAGCTACAGTATATTAAACGAGCTACAGTATATTAAAGACTCATAAGATTGATTGGCTGATTTGAAGTTTGTGATTGTGAAAGCAAGAATGTTTTAGATCCAGTCAAAGTTAGCTTTGGCTTTCTTGAATAATAAACCTTATAGCACTTTATTACCTATCTTTTATATCTGGCATAGCATCTATTCTCAGAGGGTTAGCTTCCACCAACCACAAGGCTAAGAATGCCATCTGTAGTTTCATAAGTTACAGCAACATTTCACCTGCATTGTTGTACCTCATGTTAAATGCAACCTGTGATAAATGCAATTATTATGTCTTTGTTTTGTTTACTATCTGTAGAAACACCTTGAAACTATTTGACCTCTATTTTGGGACAAACTGAGTACATGTTTGGATCCAGGGATACTGACATGTGTCCAAGAATAACGCTGTTTTATTTTCTTCATTGTGTAAGTTATATTTGTCTATAACAACATACTTTGTTAAGAGTCCTTTTGATCATGAGAACACTAACTGTTGTAAAGTAATTTGTTCAGTCTGTTTTAAATGTGTCATACAATTGGATCCTTCAGTTTACTGTTAATGTATAATGTGTTTGAGAAGGGACAGATCTCATTCAAACCACAACAGACTGACCTGCACAATTAATATGAGTGTATGTTGATTTAATGCAGAGTAATGTAAAATAATTATCATTGTCAGACACATTGATATTCATTGTCTCTAAATTTAATACTTGTTTCCATATTAAGTATCAACTTTCCTCAAATTTAGCTTATTAACCCATATAATGAACCATAATATAGTTTGGCTAGACGAGGAGTTTAGTATGACTCAATTGAGTCTTCTGTGAGACTGGAATGAAGACATTGGACAGAGTTGATTTTTTATCAGGTGGCTTAATAGTATCCCAAGCTCACTGGGATTGTTGACTGCATTTGTTTTCTTCCATCTGTGAAACTGTGGGCCATGACTTCTTGCTACTGGCAGATATAAGCAAGCACAGTTTCAAGACATATTGTACATTTTCTTGACATCTGAATCTCTTCATAATTCCATTCAGAACACAGTGTCTTCAATGGCATGAGGGAAGCTAGTCTTCTAAACCATATCTTACATATCACAATACTATCAGGGCTCATCTCCTGATTACCTCGGGAAAACTGAATTGATGCGAAGTTTGGTGTCTGTACATTGAAGGTAGAGAGGCTTTAGATTTGTGGTGTCTGGCAACAGCCATGAGAAGGACTAGGATGTAAAAGTAGCATGTATGCATGAAAGGAGGAAGTTTCACAGAATATTTTTCATTGTATAGGAAATGACAATTTATTGCTTACTGGAATTTTCATTTAAAGGAGGGCAGCCTTATGCCCTGTGGAACCATTGAGATGATTGAGATACTGAGCTCTTTTGCTTTAAGTTTTAAAGACATTTTCATTTCCAAACTTTCTCCTTCTGCATGTCCAACATTTTTGCACTGAGAGGTTACAAGTTTGCATTTGTCACACTTTGATGGCTTGATACATAATAGAAAATATGATCATACCAGCTCTGTATGCATTGTGCTGAAATGTTCTATTTGAATCCATTTCAAAGGTAGGGCCTCAAAATATTCTGTTATTTCAAATACTCTATGATCTCTGTATTTTGTTATTGATATTCTCAGGCTATGCTTTTGGCATGATTACAATGTTAGGATCCAATTCTTCAAATTGTATTTGTTTATATTTAAAATGTTGCTCATACCAATCTAGGTTTAATGATGGGAAGGCTTTTAATTTTATTTTCAAAAGCCAAGATTCATCATCTTCAGTAGTATTGAGGATTAAAGCTAGATTATTCTTTGTTACAGGGAGATGGCTTTCGTGCATTATAGGATGGTTAGTTGCATGTTATCCTACAGTCACTGGAAGTTGTACCCCCTCCTTCAACCTACAATGTAACAACAAAACATCTCTCTATACATGATAAATGTTGCTATGCTCAGTGCTGATGCTAATCAAGATCTATTTTTTCCTTCATGAAAATATCCACAAGAATGAGAAAACCTGCTATTGTTGACTTTAAGGATAGGTCTGAATGAGATTGTGTGAGTCAAGTATCAATAATACTAAAATCAAGAAGCCCATTACCAAATCTATGTAGTTTGTTACTTGAAACTGGGACACAGAAGAGCTTCTCTAGAATGAAATCTTTCAGAGACTTCAGTCATAGTGCCTGTGTGATGCACAACATCATTTCTTCCATCTCAGTTATTTTTATTTTTAATCTTTTTATATGAAGTTTTCTTTTTATACAACACATTTGATCATTTTGCCCTCCCCCAACCACTTTCATGTGCAACGATATTTTGCCAGCATGCAGGTCTGTACACCACCTGTTGCTGATGTAGGTGCAACTAGAAGAGGCCTTCAGATGCTCAGGAACTGGAGTTACAGGTGGCTGTGAGTCACCATGTGTGTGTTGGGAGTTGAATCAAGGTCCTCTGGAAGAGCAGCGAGTGTTCTTAATCATTGAGCCATCTCGCCTGCCCCTGCTTTGCAGTTTTAATTCTTGTCACCCAGTCTTCTACAAAGCCAATCTGTCAAGCACTTACTTTTTACTACGCTTTTTATTATTATGTGTTAAATACTTATCATTTATTCATTTTGTGTGTAGGGGACATGCAAAGTATGAGGGTTGGGCTGTGTACACATGCCACGCATTAGGAAGTCAGATGACAAATTTCCAAAGCAGGTTTTGTCCTTTCACTTCATTGAGTCAGGCTCAATCTTGTTTCTGTAGTTCTGCATATAATAGGCTAGATGGCCTGTGAGTCCTCCTCTCACCACCTTCCATTTCCAGATAAGAATGTTGGGCTTCTATCCATAATGCACCACAATCATTTTGTGAGTGTGTGTGTGTGTGTGTGTGTGTGTGTGTGTGTGTGTGTGTGTGTTTGTTTGGGTTCCAGAGTTGAACTCAGCTGGTCAGTCTTGCATGCCAAGCTGTTTTACTGGTTTTTCATCTGTCCACCCCTACTATGTATTCATATGACATTTCCTCTAAGATTACATTGTTTCTGCTGAAACGTACTGAAATCATTTCTTTCAACCTCAGTTTCTGAGTGACTGTTTAAACATTACTTGGCTGAAAGACCTTTCTTGGTAAGAGATATTTAATTACTCTTTAGTAAATTACATCAGGTAATCAGATTCTTGAATATTTGTAGCATTGAGAGTTATTTTCTCTTCATGTGCAACTTTGAATATCTGAAGTACAGGATATTAAGGCTTAAAGGATACTTTAATAAGAAATTTATTGAGCTGCATAACATCATTTTGTCTCCAAGTATAGACAGTGGCTGCATGAAAGGGAAGATGCCCCAGTTTCCTGGGTCATTCAGGCTCTGCAGCACCCAATCTTCTCACTCACATTCAGTACCTTTTAGCTTCAGTGGCCCTGGTAATCACACTCTGTTTGGTAGTCCAGTATCTGAACTGAACCTGAACTTCTGGGAGGCTGAGTCTAGGCAATTTTTCACCCCTGAATGCTCTTCTTCCTTTTCTGCCCACACAGCAGGCAATGCATCTTAGAAATGGGCTGAAAACTCCCCTCTATCACATCCCAAAAGAGCGTCTATTGCTCCAGTGCCATCCACCTATTGGCATGGTGCTCATATCAGGATCTGCTACAGTTCCTGCCTTCTGAGGATTTATGGGCCATGAAGTCATTACAGGTTCCTTAGCCAGATCTCAACTTGTGGGTTTGCATCAAATAGTAATCCTGCCAAGTGATGGCAATGCATCTTCTCCACTTAGAATCACAACCTTTTTTTTTCTTCTTACTCTTGGTTTCTAAAAAAATAACTTTCTCTGTGCTAGACAGGCATCACCAGTTATCATTTGATTTCTGTTCCCAGTCATGTTTATGATATTTACTTTCCCAACCACCCCTTCTTACACTCTCTCTCTCTCTCTCTTATCCCTTAGTATAATATTGCGAACAAATCATTTTAATGAATTCCACCACTATTTGTATGGTTTTGACGAAGGCATATATGAGCCACAAGAAAAAAAAAATTTTAAAGATGGTCTGCATTGAGGGCATCCTCTAACATTTTCTGTGTCCCAATAGTTTTCTAATTAGGTTCCTTAGTCACACACACACCCTGTGTCCTATAACTGATGTTTTCCCATAATATTATGGGTGTTTAGTTTTATGTGTATTATTTATATGATTAGCTCACATGTGGCAATGTTTCCATATTTAGGTTTCTGGTTTTAAAACTCTTTCTTTGTAATGGATTTGACCATGTTAGGAGTCTATTGTGCATCTTTGTTCATTTGTCTTCCTTGTATGATATCAAACTAAAACTTCTCTAAATTCCAGATCACATGCAGTTCAGTCCGAAGGGTCTGCTTTATCTCTTTACCTTAGACAATAAGAGAAAGTGACAGAAGAATAGAGTCTGCAAAATCTACTTAAGCCTTTTGCAACAGTTTTCCACTTTTTCTCTAATAAGAGAAAAAAAATTAAAACATAAAGATCTTGTAGTTTGCTTAATTCAAATGATATGGTAGAAGTTGTAAATGAGGTGGCAATTTTTAGATATTTTGGTACAGATTTTTAAAAATCTGATAAAACACATTTTTATTTTCATAAAAATACTTTAAACGCTAAGGATTAATTGATGGTGAGAACATCCATATTTAATTTGATGATTATTAAGCACAACATTAAGAACTTCAGTGATGGTTCTGATAAATACCAGGCATCTGTCAGGTCTATTCAATTTCCAGGACTCAATATTTCAAAATGGAGCATGATAAAAGTGCAACTTCAACATCAACGTCCAGAAATACAAAATGATATGCAAAAATGTGGCAACAGACAAAAACCCAAATTAGCTTTTATTAGCTAGTGACTTGTTACTATTCACTCAGTTAAGAGTCATTAACTTGTAAAGAAGTATGACCCCAGTATGTTGAGCTATCAGACATTAAAAACTAAAATAAAAAAATAAGGAAGGGTAAACATATGAAATAATGAAAGTTATATAATTGGAAAGCATACACTCCAAGATTCAAGCTGAAATTTAATCTTCATTTTAGTAGTATCAGGAGATGGGTCATTTTGGGAAGTGAGTCTTAGTAGGTGGATTAATGCCTTTTAATAAGTCTTACTGAGAATTATTTAGACTCTTGACCCTTTCATTGTCTCTACCTTGTCAAGATCCTGCAAGGAATGATGATCTAGAAATACAGATAGCCTTTTAAAGAGCACATCAGGGCTTTCATCTACAAGTTCCCAATGTTTATAACATCAAGAAATGTATTTTTCTTTATAAGGTATCTAGTATCTTGCAATATTTATTTTACAATATCAGAAAATAAAATAAGGAAAAGAATCAAGGCCCTTGCATCTATCATATTTGCTTCAGTTTTAAAGATGTGCCATTGTTTTTCTCACATCTCACTAATCACAATTACACATAATTACCCTGATAATTGTTACAATATTATCTCAGTAGGTCAACTATTTCAACCAAGCATTATGAGCCAGGGAAAGCACAAGGAGACACTAATTTTCCAGTGGCTTCCTGACCATCGAAAAAGAAGAGGTATTATCATTCTTGAAAAAAACAATTACTGAGGTTAATGTATAATCCAAGTGCATTATGCTCTTATGATTTGAATATCTAAATTATTTTAAGTTTGAGATTTAAAATATGGCATTATTATTGTGGTTCACAGGGGTCACAGAAATGTAGGAACATTATTTCCTTTCCGTCCCTAGCAGGTTACATAATACTGTCTGGTATTATGGAAGGTAGACCACAGCAAGGGGCTTAGATACAGGTCAAATAATGTAACTCCTGTGTCATAAGTGTCTGGCATCTTCAGCAATAGGGGCTTATTTTCAAAATTTGAGGGGCAATCAAGGTCCACTGGCCTACATTGTTTTGGGAGTCACTTAGACTGGCCTTACCAACCATTGGAATGGAGGTTCCTTGTACCTACTACTGTGGTTTCTGTTACTGTACGGTCTTATGGGGAGCACTGCCAGCATAAATGACAAAATTTCCATATACATGTAATATTTTATAAACATAACATAAAATGTAATACAAAATAATATGATTTCTTGAACATTTATAGGAAAAAACCTTACATTATTTGCCCCTCATCCTTCCTTTGTTTCAGTAGTGACCTCTCTGCTATCCGGAGTTGAAGACTCACCCTCCATTTTTCTGTTGTCTATTTCATATCACCTGTATCCTGCCATTCTTTTCTCAAGCCCCTGCCCTAAATATTTTCTTGTATATATACTTTCTTGGTGTCTACAGTCACTCAGTGTTATAAATTCATACCTGCATGTACAGAGCTCAGCACCTAGGTGAGGGAAAACGTGTACTATGTGTCTTTCTAGGTCTTAGTTACTTTACACAATATAAATTTTCTAGGTGCCTCCTTTTGCCTACAAATTTCATGTTTTTATTTTATCCCTTCATTTATTTAAGGATATTAGGTTGTTTCAATGTCCTAATTCACAAGGTATTGTGAATCCACCCATAAACCACAACAATGACCAGCATGACAGTATATCGCCAAATGTACAATGAGTGACATTTAAATGTTGGTGGTAACTAACATCTGGCTATTTAGATGCATGGTCCACTCAGTAAAAAGAAAACTATGCCTGGTATGAAACTTATCTGAGAATAGAGAGGTCATGGATCTTTTGTTTGTTTGTTTGTTTAGTTTTTGTCTTTGTTTGATTTTGCTTCCAGACAGAGTTTCTCTGTTGCAAACTGGCTGTCTTGAAACTTGATCTGTAGAACAGGCTGGCCTTGAACTCACAGAACTCCCAAGTGCTGAGATTAAAGGCCTGTACCCATCCGCCCCAACCAAGAGTGAGGTCATAGGTCTTAAGATAATCCACTCCTACAAATTTGTAGAGCAACATAATTCCTAACTACATTTAAAATTTTATTCTTATACTGCAGAAAATTTTAGCTACCATCTTTCATCAAAAAGCTTTTCTTTATAGCATATGGATAGCATCACATAAAAAGCAACTGGACATAATGCAAATATCAATATATTGTGGAGATCCCAGCCTCACTGGATTCATGTGGAGCAAAGTTCCTGCATTTTTGACACAGGGAACATCACAGAAGAAATGGAGGAAGAATTTAAGAGACAAAATACTAAGAAATCTGAGGTGAGACTGCCTCTCATAGAAATGGCTGCATAACAGAACTTCAGATATGACAATGTAAATGGACATTATAACCTGGAAAGGAGACTCTCATATGGTCCCAGCCCTAAAGAAAGAATTATAGGCAATTAATGACTGCTGAGAGAGGTAGAACTAGTCTTTCCCAGGGATAAGTCCCCTAACTTGTTATTCACTGAAACCATATAAACATAAAGAAAATCATAGTCCCAATAGGTTGTAGACACACACACACACACACACACACACACACACACACAGAGAGAGAGAGAGAGAGAGAGAGAGAGAGAGAGAGAGGAAATTGTATTTTAAACTTATTTTTTAATGAAATTGGATGTATCAGAGATTGATGCATATATGTTTAATAGTGTCCTATCTTCTTAGATAATTTTTCCTTTGGTTATCTCTTCTGATTAATATTGATTTGAAGTATATTTACTCAGATAGTGGGTTATTTATATTATTTTTATTATACTTTCTTTACTTCTTGGTCCTATTTGCTTAGGATAGTTTAATGTACTACCTGCGATTAAAATTAGGTTGAGTATTTTGTAGATAGCAGAAGAATCTTCTTAATTTATTCACATAACCCTTTGGTTATCCTTTGGTTGGAAAACTTAGGCCACTAATATTTAAAGTTATTAATGTAATGTGTGTTACATTATATTACATTAGAGTCTAGGCATTGAATTATCTCATATCATTCTAGCTGAGAAAAGACAACTACATAGTTAAACTTAATAAAGATATTTTGGGAGTATTTAGTTTTCTTGAAATGGAAAAATATTACATTATTTGTGAAGCTCACTGATAATCATTCACTTTTGACAGTTAAGAAAACTGTCATAATTAAGTGAAAACAAGAATGTATATGTAATAATTAAAAATTACAATATGAGTAGAAAATTGAGCAATACTTGTTTTTAAGATAAAATTTATATTGAAAATTAGACTAAATGTATGGTGAGTTGAACATTTGCTCCATTGATTAATTAGAAGTCAGTTCCAATGTATTTCAGCATTTGGAAAGGGAGGTATAGGAAGAACTTCACATTGATTATTGATTTTTCTTGCTCAATGAGTTCCCTTTCTACATTAAGAGCTTAATTCCCACAATTAATCTCATAAATAGTCCAATGCATTGCATTCTCACTGAAAACTTAACGTTTTGTTGTTCTACCTTACTTACCTGTGTAGCCACAAAACATTCTGCAGGCCAGAGAAGACATAATTTCTTTAGCACTAAACTGCTCTCTGACTCACTAGAGTGAAAAATAGCCCCTAGTAATTGTACAACATTGATGATAAGCTTTTGAAATAGCTTCACATTTTAGTCAACCCAGAGTTAGTAAAATAAGTCAGAATATTTCAGTAGTTACACATCATTTAGCAATAAGGATAAAGAATCAGGTCAAATATAAGCATTAGTACAGTTACTTAGGCAAAATTTACTTTTCAGAAACCCATATTCAGTCCTGCCAGAGACTATCACACAAGCCCGCTTGTGTCTGAGGGAAGGGACAGAAAACATCTGGGTTTCAGCTTTGCCAGTGTAAGTGTCCAAGGTCCATAATTTGTGAATTCAGTCTGGATTGAAACTATGAATGTAGGTTAATGACGAAAGTGTGTTTCAGACAACAGGGGTGAAGGTTGATTTATGTAAGTGTTGCCTGATGTAGAACATTATTTGTGATTTTTTTTGCCTTCTTGTAAAGTTTAGAAGTTTGTGGTAGTGACTCCCTGGATCACTAGGTCTTATTTAATGAGTTTTCTTTTCCATCCAGCATATTCAAACTCTTATTTTTACAGTTGCCATTGGAACCTCATTACTGAAAGACAATGCTTCATGGATGTTGTATCTGCAGATAACAAGGCTTTGCTATCTCCTGTGAACAGACCTCTAGATCTTTTGCCACAATGGCAGCTTAAGCCTTCTTCCAAGGCAAGTCTCTTCCAAGCCCACATTTGTTTCAGCTTGAAATTCATCCTTGGGGTATTCTGAACAAAGCCACTCTTCATGCATCTGTTATGTGCTTATTATCATTTTGTTTCCTTTTGGATAATACAGAAAGTTGGTAACAGTCCTGCATCCTGTATTTATTTCCAGAGTAGTGTTTTTTTCAATAATGAGACATTTTCCTTTTAAAAGATTAATAGTAATTATAACATCTTAAAAATGAATCATTCAACTCTTCCTACTCCTATACAATGGAATTTTTATAAAAAAACAAATATCTTTTTAAGATTCTGTCCCTATGTGCCCTTTGTCTTATATAATTTTTGGTAAATTTTTTTAGGTTAATGTTCAGAATTCCAAGGCCACTTTCATAATTAGTATCTTTCTATATATTCTTAAGTAGCTTGCTATTAATTTATCATGTATATAGTCATTGAACACATAATTGTATGATTCTATTCAGGTAGTAATAAAACATTGAGTATTTACTCAACAAAATAGCTTTAGATCATCTATTGGTATCTAGACCACATATTGTTAATGGCTCTTTCATAAAATATCTTGTACTTTGTCCTCCTATAAAGCTATTTTTATTTATCTAAGAGATAACCTAGTACTTAGAAAATCCTAAAAGAGCTATTCAAAACTGTTTCAGAATTACTAAGTTGATTAAGAAAAATGCTATATTTCAGTATAGTAAAAGTGAACAATCAAAAAATGAAATAAATATTTTAAAGGAGAAAATTCAATTAATAATAGTCTCAAAATGATATAATAATTAAAAAATTCATTTAGCAAAACAGTGTGCTAAAAATTTACTCATTAAAAATTACTTTTTGAAACAATATTTTCATTGCAGCATAGACTGGCATAAAACTCATGATCATCCAGCCTTAACCTCTGGAGTGCCAGGAATATGTACTATCATACTTGGCTTACTCTGTACACACCATTGAAAGCAATCAAAAGGATGCAGATAGGGATAGATATTTAACATCCATGGATCAGAAGTCTCAGTAATGTAAAGAAGCCTGCACAAGTTTGTCCTGTCTATAATCATTTATGGATGGTGGTGGGGCAGAGATATTGGAGTCCTAGTCATCCCTTATGAACTACTGACTACTGAAAGATCACAGGAGATGGGACATCATTTACTTTAGTTGTGGATTGATTGGTGAACTCATCAAGTGACAGTGCACAGTTCCAAACATATGGTTTCACAGCTGGCCTTCATTCAACTTCGTGATTCACAGAAAAATAATAAAAACATAAATGCCTACACACATACATGATAAGCTTCTTACAGAGCTACAAAGTTCACATAATGTTGTGCAGTGGTACAGAAATAAAAACAGAGTTAAATGGAAATAAATTAAATTCTTTAAAGAAACCACCAAAAATACAGTCTTTTTGATTTTTCACTGATATATCCACTTATTATTATTAAAAGGGAAAAAGCTCCTTTCAGCAAGTAGTTCTCAAAAACTTAGATATTTGATGAAAACAATTAGAACTGGAACCCCACATCATACTCAATATAAAATTAAGATTAAATATAAAAAGAGATAAAAGTTATGGTTGTTAGTGCTAACACTATACAATTTCAGCAATAAATACATTCATTAAAATTCCTGAATTTGTATTAGGCAATTTTCCTTATATTTGACACTTACCGTTCTATAATGATAGAAAAGCTAATGCAAAAAATTAAATAAACATTTTTCTCTTTTCTTTATTCTTCAGAAGGTTTTCATATAGAAGCTGAGTATGGATTTATATGCCTATATTCCAGAGGGCAGAAGAAAATGAATTTGTAGATAGACTGGAATGTAAGACAGTGTCAAGATAAATAAATAAATAAATAAATAAATAAATAAATAAATAAATAAATAAATAATACCATCAAACATGAATAACCAAAGAATAAGATAGTTTAATATAGCATATATCTATAGATATATGTAGACTACATAAATTCTATTAACCAGGGAATTGAGGAAATAAGTCTAAATAGATGTTTTTTCAACCTTTTCCAAACAGCCTACCCAAGCAACTATTGAGCACTTGAAAAGAAATAGCATTGTGTGTCATCAGGAAAATGAAAGCCAAACAACAAAACAAGACTGAATCTCATACTCAGTGATTTCTAGCATGCATGGGTCTCAAGATTTGGTCCTGACTAGCACACATAAACACTCAAAGATTATAAAACAAAAGTAGCTATGGTAAAGTTTTGGAGAATCAAAACACCCATTACACATCTGCATAGAGTCAAATGGTGTAGTATCTTTGGAAAATAGTTTGGTGGGGTTTCAAGTGATTCAGTATCGAATTACTATGATTCAGCAATTCTACTCCTAAACAATGAATCATATGCTTATGCAAACTTCATTAATAATATGGAAAAACGACAGGGTAATTAATGTGTCAATCTACCACTGAATATATAGATGAAGCACATTATGGGATGTCATTAGAAGAAAAACGGAGAGAGTGAAGGAAAATGAGCTTCAGAGATAGCTCAGTGGGTTAAGTGTTTGATGGGTAACTGTGAGTACTTAAGACCCCTTTGGCTTCTATGAAATGTCTTGTGGTTGTGCTTGTATTGCCAGTCTTGGGGACACAGAGACAAGTGAGTCTCTGAAGCTTACTAGTCAGTCAAGCAAAAATGACATGATCCAAGTTCAATGAGAGAAACTGCTTTACAAACACAAGGTAGAGGGAAAAAAGAAGAAACTGACTTCGACCTTTATGGGTATCTTGACGAAGACAAGTACAAGACAAGAGGCTAAGTGTAATATTTTCTTTGTATCTCAAGGTGAATGACTTTTAACAGTCAGAGTAGGAGTTAATTGATGTATAAAATTTGTACAAATCACAAATTTGTGACTGAGACTTTAAGACACCATATTTCTCACATTGCTGTCTATTGCCATGATGCTTAATATAAACTTTGCCCTCTTAAGTGTTTGTTGTTAAATTCAGTATTGAAAATTTATAATTAAAATTGAGACTTGCTCATTTGTCCCCAAAACAGTATTTTGATGAAGCTACTAACATTAAAATTCAATTCATTTATTGTCTAAATATGAGGTCTGATTCCTTTTACTTCCAAAACCAATCTGAGAAAAAGATGCCAACAATTTGAGAGGTATTCAGGAGAATGGTTGGAGGAAGAAAAGTGAAGGGAGAATCATATAATTAGTTATTAATTACTTTAAAAAATGAGTAGAAGGATATCATGTCAAATCAAGTAAAGATATTTTATTTCAAAAAGGCAAGAAAGTTGAACTCAGGATTTGGAGGCCAGGCTGTAATACAGTAAGTCTATGTCTCAAAAAAAAAAAAATGAAGCAAGTCTATATATAAGTAGTACAGTGATTCTTAAAGACACATTGTGATGGATTTTTGGCAACTGTACATACATCTATACAAAAATTATGCAGAAAAAGACACAGAACCTTTCCGTTACACTAGAACAGTACCTAGTGCTATTTTCTAGTCCTCGTACAATCCATTGATGAAAACCCTTGATGATTTTGACAACACAGATGAGAAGTTCCTAGTCATATGCAAGAAATCATGTAGCATGTATTCTCTTGTGTAAGGATGTGTGAATTCTGTATGTTATTCATAATTTACTTTATCCATTTGTTGAGAATTTCGGATATATATATATATATATATATATATATATATATATATATATAAATAAATATATATGTCTCTATATATGCATGTTTGTATGTATGTAAAAAGAGAATCTGCATTGTAATTAGCACAGTCCTGCTTCATGTATGGTTGCTGCTATCTTGCTCCTGAAAATTATGGAATACCTATCTGGATCTTTCTCAGATGAGAAGGTAAGAGTATCACAGAGAAGTTGTGCCTGAGCATGTAAATTAGAAAAAGGCACAGCAGGAGATTTTAGTGTCCAGAAAACACAATTAAAAGGAATTGTTGACCAGACCTCATGGCTGAGAATTATTTTAACTCTAATTTGTTCATTGTACCCAAAGAATGTTGGCAGAGCTGGCACTATCCAAGAATCCAAGATGTGACTATTTAATGAATTTTCAAGAGACTGTTTGCTTAGCAGATTTTCTTTCTCATTAAAGGAATTTCATGAGCTTAGAGACTAGATCATTCACAGGAGTATTTGCTAATAAATGATTATACAAATTCAAATATATACAAGCTTCATTCAATCTTCACAGAGTGAAATGTGAGAGTTAGAGACTGATATTGTCACATTAATAATAACTGCATAAGTCATCTGGAATGAGTAATTTTACACAGAAATAATTTTATTTTAAAAATATTTAAAAAATAATACATGTTCTTTTATGGCATTCATTTCTGTCTAAATGCCTGTTATTACTCAATAATTCTGAAAATGAAAGAATAATTCTGCTTTCAGGATATACTTATATCACATTATTACTAAATAATAGAAAAAAATCACAGTATCTCACTTCATGAATTAAACTAAAACATATAGGCTTATCTTTAGTTCATTTAATATAGTCTTAAACTACAAAGATTTCTAGATATACAGATAATACTTAAAAGTATCAAAATGAGGATTAAGGGTGCTCAAGAACAATTGCTGATCTTGTAGAAACAGGGTTTTGTTTAACAGCATTCACATAATGGCACACAAACATCCATATCTCTAGTGCAAGGACATTTGATGGACCCTTCTGGCCTCCTTGGACACCAGGCACACATATGGTACATGTACATAAACATACACATACACATACATATATGCAGTGTGAATACATACACACACATATGAATGTATACACAAAGATATGTATACATATATATGTATAAATGTGTGTGTATATATATAACAAATTAATTTAAATCACATCATATATATATATATGCATATATATAATTATAGAAGAATCTTTAGACAAAACATTGTACAGGAAGATACTGAGTTAAGTATGAGGGAGATCTTAAATCATTCCCATTTAATGTGGTTGTTGTCTTTTGCTAATGAAGTTAGTTACTAAGTGCAATGAGATTAGTGATTGGTCAGAATGTGATATAATCTTTTATGACTTACACATTGCATTCTGCAAAGGGAAATGATAGAGTACTACAAATACATTTGGAATTTTTTGCAGAAAAAAGTCATAGGTAGAGAATTTTATTAAAAATGATATAATCTTCTGTGACTCATTTTTTAAAAAGACACTTACTAAAATGTAGTCAAAGTGGCAGGTTTCATTTTAAAAATCCTAAGTAATAATTTTGGAGAGAATAATGCTTCTCTAATGTACACATGTAATATAAAAAGCTTTCATTCAAGAGAAAGAATAAAAAATACCTCATTCATTTTGCTTAGTAACAACATGATAGTATACCATATCCGGTTAGCTTATTATCACTGACTGGAACTCTATCTCTACTTGTCTATTTATACCAACAAAAAGCCATTATAAAAAGAAGGATGTGATTATGTGTTATAGATATGCTGTGGGAAATGATTTCAAAGTGATCTATGAAATAAATTCTTCTAGCAAGACTGTTTCATTAAAATAAAGCCTAAATATTCATCACATTAGAAATGCTTATAAAAATTGTAAATTTGTGGATGCTTTGTTCATTTATAGAGTAACAAATGGTGTGCATTATTTTGCAATGAATAAGAAATAAACTCTTCAGGGTACTGCAGACAGTGTATTTCAGTAACCCCTAAACCTGTGAATTTATGCATTTAAAAGAAAATATAATTTTCCTTCAAAGACTAAATATTGCATAGGTATTTATGAGCATGCCATTGACAGTGTTCAAGTGAAATCCCCCTTCCAGAATAATTTTCTATCAACTCTCTTTCACGTCTCAAAGTTGTGCTTTCTGTTTTATCTATGTTGACTCTAAACTCAAACATTTACCAGACTGCATCTTCTACCTTACTACATAATTAAAAGCCATGAGGTTGATTTTCTTAGGATGGCTCATGTCTGATTTTTCTAGATCCTAACGAATTAATCTGGGATGCAACTGTCTACGTTAATGAAAAAATTCTGTGTTCTCTGTCAGTCTTCTAAAAGCATTGTCTCTCCATTACCTCAGTGCCAAATCTAATGCCCTACTATGGTCAACCAGGCCTTGCCTATGATCTCTGAAGCTTTCTGTCAATGCTGTTTCTTCTTTTACTCCCTACACCAGAAATGTAAAGCTCTTTGTGTATATCCAGTGTACCTTGTCTTCTGATCTACAGTTTTTCAAAGCCACCTGGGTCCTTTCTAGATTTCTTTGCAAAATCTTCTCTTCTCTATATAACATTTAGACAGTAGATATTAATTGAAGACATTTCCCCACTAAATCTCACTCACATAGCTTTAATAAAATGTTGATGTCTATGCTTTTCTACAGCAGGAAGATGTACATCTGTCAACATCCTTTGATTTTTGTGAATTAAACTCAGAGTTAATGGCTGCTAGGCCCCATCATTTGTGCTAATACTCAGCATTTGAATGTCAGTTTCTTGAAAGCATATACTTTGTTTGTTCTCCTATTACTAATGATTAGAGCATTGTCTAGAGTATAAAGTACATTCAGAGAAGAGTTGAGGACTTTATATGCAATACAGTGTTGTAATGGGTTGAGTTACATATGCACTTATTTTAAAATATGTACTTATATACCATTATTTAACCAAGAAGTTATAAACACATAATACTTAAACAAGTTTAACAGAGTTTCTATACAGTATTTGATTTTTGATAAGTTTCTTAAATGCTAATGTTTGTTTTTTCTTTCTACATTTCCCTATACAGCTACCTCAGAAAGACAGGCATCTTGCCTATCAAACTCCTAAGTGATTAATAAAATATATCCAATGGAAGATTTAGGAAAGAGCAAAGAAAGAGAAAAATTGAAATCATCACTTCACTTCCTACTAGACAGCATAAGCTTCTTATGAAAATGAAAAGTTGAGAAAATAAGTAGAAAAAATTAATTGACTTGAAAGAATTATTCTATTGAGTTTCTTTAAATCTGAGTGTGAAGGAACTAGACATATTTTTCATAATCTGATTTAAAAAGCATGCATGCTATTTTAATGCAAAACTTAGTGACTTAATGAACCTTTTTTCAGTTAGGTTGAAAAACTGATGATGAATTTCCTTAATACAAAGTTATAAAAATGGGAGGAAAAGCCTAAAGACATCTCAAAAGCAGTATACATGAATAATTTTTCTCCTCAGCTATGTGTTCCAAATAATACGTACTCTCTGCCATGAGAATTTGTTTCAAGAATCTATGTGACTTAAAGGCAGAAACTTCAGGTACAGCATCATACATAGTGCAATTCACTCGTGGGCATCTACAGAGGAATGCTCAAGTCTTAGAACACGACCAGTGGTTCCTAATGACTTCACTAAGGAGGAAGTGATTTAACATAACAGTTACTATCAAATGTGATGGTATGTAAGCAGGTTAAATTAATATTAATGATGGCAGACACACCCTGGCACCAAAGGGAGCAAAGTACATTGGGGAGTTTGACATTTCATTCTAACAGCTTTGTTAAATTGGTGCGTGCTGAAAAAATTTGAGGGGGAGGCAAACATGATAGCTATCACTTAAGATATCTTAGTCATGTGAGGCCTAGTATCTACATCCAAGTCTTCTAATCAGCAGTTACTATTTCCTGTTCTTTTATTATGAGCCCAAGTCCTGCAGAAGTGTTAGTAGAGTAGAAATATCTAGGTAGAAGGTAATTTATCTGACTTGTCAGTATGATCCACACCATCAGTCAGGACATATGTATAAAAGGACAGAGAATCATTATGCAAACAAATTGCAACAATTGGTTCATCCATACAGCAGCAGCAGTAGTCAAATGAACCATTTAACATATCTCACAAAGACTGTATAATATTAGAAAGAGCATCTGTTCAGATCTTCATGTGTCACATGATGGATATAGACATGACAGTTTATCTTCATAGCCCTGTCACCAAGGACAAAAGGGCCTCCTTGAATGGTGTTTGATCTCATAAATAAAATAATTTAAAACTACTAAGATGTGGACTCAAGGACAGTATGTTTGACTCAAAGGGATAAAATGACAGCTTAAACATGCTGTAGATATTCGCATCTGTCAGGCATATGGATAAAATAAAAAAAAAACCTGCACTTTTAAATAGGAAAAATATACACTGAAAATAATTATACCTTGCAGGATAAGCTGAGCACCCCTGGACCCAGCTTCTCAGAGACTGTGCCTAAACTGAGGAACAGTAATTGAAGAGAGCACAAAATTGTTCTCCTCTTAAGATGGAGTGAATCATGAACTGGTAAGCAGTGCTCTAATCCTCAAGCCAACTAAATAGAAAAGATTTAGTCCTAAAATTATTTTGTTCAGTTTTACATTTTATTTGGCTAAGAGTTTCTCTGTGTGATCTAGAACTCAGAATTTGTCTAACATATGCAGACATAGCTAATAACATAAATTGATGCAAATTTTATAGCTCCTGTTGAAGCAGTATAAAGGCCCTGTCATTGGCTCATCTTCAACATTGCAAATTTACTATAAGAATTTCATGGGTTATTATTGTTTGTTGAAAGGCCAATGGTATTTTAATTTTAAAATAGTAATGGAATGTCAAACCTTGAAATGAGATTTTAAAAATACCTGGAGAATTTCTATTATTACTTTTGAGAGCTGTCTCCTTTTTAATTTTTAAAATATTATAACTTCTAGGAAACTACTACCCACCAACCATACTGTTCATCAAAGAAGAAGCTGACAAATTGTTGACCAGTTTCTTGAAAGCATGCGTGGGAAGTATATGTATGTTTACAGAGGATTCAATACCTCTTGTCTTGCCTAGTATCCTCTATCAAAACAAAAATTCTGAATAATCATAAAAATAAAATGAATATTTAGTAGTGATCCCTAAATGTAAATTGTACCTTCTACAAATAATGTTGTCATCATCCCTGTTAAACTATGCAACAGTAACTTCTGGGGACCTGATGTGGCACTACGTATTATACATTGACTAGGTAAATAGGACTTGTGAGTTATTCATGTAACAAATGACAAAGTAGAAAGATAATGCAGAGGGCATTCTTAGTGCTCTGAGTATCTTCAAGATGTAAATTATGTTGGATGGTGCATAGTACAACAGAATCTACGTGACTATGTGATGGATCTTCCTTACATTGTTTTCATAAGCTTAACTTTTATAGTATGCAAAATATCAATGCACAGTTTGTATGTGAACTCTGATATTGTAGCATTTGGATAAATACTGGATGTACAGGTAAAACCTAGGGTGAGTGCCTAGGTCCGTAAGTTCTCGCAAGATAATTTTCTCACAAGAGAAGTCATGTTATCCTGTGAATATTTAACCCTACTTGCATTGTGCTTCAGTTTAGGTTGACAAATGCTATTGCCCAATATTATCTGTATCTATTTACATAACAAACCGAGTTTTCCATCTAATTTGTTGCCAACTGTTGTATATCAGGTGTTAAAAGTGTCATGATAGGTTATATGTTTATGTCTGATATCAGACAACATGTTCCATAGAATCATTGTCATAACTACTGACAATATGCAACAAGATCCATTCATCATACTTCTCAAGAACTTCAATATTAAAATGTGATTGGTTCCTATGTCAGAAAAAAAGGCTTGGATAAGGACAAAACTTCTACTAAACCCAATAAAACTCACTTATACTTTTAATTCCTAACAAAAGCCCAGCGTCAGTATTAAGAGGATGAACGACTTTCTGCATCCATGTTTGTATGGGTGAGGCTGAGGCTTTGGGATGGAAGTACCACCACATCATTTTACTTTGAAGTCTATTAGATAGATTCTATCTTGTATTCTTAGCTCTTTAATGTGCAGTGTTTCTATGTACCAACAAGGCCATGCATGATGCCTGGTTGTGACCAGAGCCACCCCTTAATCAAACTACTCACTTTCCTATTTCTAACAGACACAAGTATACAATATATAGACAGTTGTTCTCTGACTCATAGAAGTATCACACATTTTTTTGCTAGAGTATGTTTCCCCAGAAAGGCTCTTGAGAATAGACCATGCTATTATGTGTTTCATATGACATCTGTCTTTTATCCTTCAGATGACCTGAATGCATTACCCAGTTGTCAGCACACAGGCAGTAGCCAGGGCTCAGGGGTTTACCACTATATAAATATCTTTGTCTGTTTGAAGCTCTGATTTCCACCTATTTCAAACTGAAATGGAAGTCCAGACAGCTGGATTCCCTTTGTTGAACTCATCTGTATTCTGAACAGTTTTAGGCATGGTGGTCACACTTTCTTGAATTGTAAGATTATAGATTTTTGAGTGTCTACATGAGAGAAGGAAACAGCATAAGAACTAGCTAGTACTGACACTGTCAGCAACACTAGACTCAATAACCAATTTTAGAAGACACTGTAGTGTATAAATATACATGCCACTTATTTCAAGGACAGTGTTACAATGGGATTGATGCTCCTGACCTGCTCCTTTATTGGGAGTACAGTTTATACCAATTGAGAAAACACTGGTCAGTGACTCCAATTCTAGTGGGGATTTGGATACTGTAAAACGACTCTCCTCAAGAGGTGTATCTCGTTCCAACTCCCTTTTGCAGCTGTAAGACAGAAGTTAAACATTCTTTTGCTCTTGTTCATTTTAGAGAGCTTAAAGTTTATTCTGATGATATCAGACTTAGCTGGAGAAATTGTGTGAAAAATACTCATATCCAGTGCCTAGACTATCAATGTCTTTGCATTTTCAAATATTTCTTGCTGAGAAGTTCCCAGAGCCCTGTGTCTCCATTTTAAATCAGTTAATATATTAGGTATGGCCATGAACAAGATAATGAATAAAACACACCAATAATGTAGAAGTCCCACACAAAAGCTTTTACATTCTTTACTAGAGGATGCATATGGGTATTCTTTATCTTCTCTAATTCTGGAAGCAAATGCGGCTTACCCAACAAGACTAGTCCTTGAAAATTCATGGACACTTTTGAGCTATGAATATTGTTGGAATAAACAGCCTTAATCTTATTCATTGAGTTCACAGACTTTCTACTGTTTCTTGTAAGAAAATGCATTTAATCAGTTGGTATAATATCATCAATATAAGGGACCTTGACAATATTGATATGGAAGAAAGACACAGTATGGTCCTGAGCCACTGCTATGTGAGAGAAGGGAGAACCTCCATATGATAACTCTGAAGCAGTATCTGCAGGGCTCTTTTGTGTACTGTTTTCCCTCCCAGTAAACGTGAACTAGCTCTGTAAGTCTACTTGTAAGTTTATTCTGGACAAAGCAGTAATATGTCCTGAAATAGACTGGCAGAGTTAAGGGAGGAATATGTTTTTTTTCCCCAATACCTGAGTAGTATTACACATCAGAGTATGGATAGAAAGCATTTTTTTATATAGCTCCCTGTTGTCAGCACACACTCTCCAGAAAAATGAGACTATTGTAGCCACTATACAGAGGTTATAAAACTTAAGTGTGATGTACTGATTTTTTCCCATTCTGATATCTGTCCTGAAACATACTTTTGTATTTTCTATTCTACAACAGTGAGGAGGACAATAGTCTTCTCAGGCTATTTTACTACTTAAACTTTACGTAGTTTACTACCTGAACTTTGCATCAATATTCTCCTACAGAGGTTATGCACTGTGTTTCTTAATATAATATTCATCCCTAATGTCCTCACTAATTGGTAATATAATGACAAATATGGAGTAAGGAAACTCTCCTGGTTTCTAGACCCAGTAATACATGTTGCAGCTACTGGGGTTACATATTCAACAGTAACTTCCTTCTGGCTAGATCCTATTTTGAATTTCCATACGTTATTTTACTATTAGTGCCTGTGCCTAACAAATGAATGGTATCCTCCTTGCTCTCGGGGGAACAATAAGTGAAGAGTTCCACATGGGACTTTTGTTGCCTCCTGAGGCTTCTTTGTGTAGAAACTTTAGTCCTGCCCTTATTCATGGGAATACTCAGGATAGTGAGAACTGTCAAAACATGGAAAAGTCCCACCCTTACCATCAAGAAGAACAGAATGGAAAAGCTTGAACTGTTATATGCACTTCATTTACTTCCATAAATAGAATGAAATTATGGAAAGTAGCTTATTTTCCTTTTGCCTCAGGATGAAAGCATGCCATTAATCAGATCATTTCTGTTATATAATCATATTACTAAGTCTCTAATTTCTATATTTTCCTCTTTATGTGCCTCTCCTTTACAAAATAAACCTGTAACAAAGCACACAAAGCAACAATATTCAATGTCTCTCAGTTCATTACTATTCTTTCTAACATTCTAAGCATTCTTTCTGAAAACTGGAATGAGAGAGGAGAGGCAGAGTCAGTACATTTCAACAAAGCATTTTGTAATAGCCTGTTTTTCACATGGTTATAAAATGGCCTTATCAGACCTTTCAAATGCCTAGACATATATTGCATGCAAAACTCCACAAGAATACTCTGGACTCTGTTCATGCATTTTCATGGGGTGCCTATGCTGGTAAGTCTTTTCATTTGGAAATTTGTCTTTGTAATCCACCCTGGTCTAATCTATAAAGCAATAATTTTCTTGAATCTGGCAAATATTATGTAGGAGTTGCCTACATCAGAGAAGAGTAAAATCATAATCACTTTTTTCTGGCCCATTTCCCACCAGAGAAATGTCATCTTCTGTGTCCCAGGGTCCCACTCACAGGCACTCAGATCCCTATAAGTTGATTGACATATTTATAATATTAGCAACCTAATAGGAGTAGGTTTCTGAATTGCTGTTTTTCTGAGCAAGGGTGTCGTGCCCTTTTACCAGCAAATGATGGCTCTGCTTTGTATTTTATTAAGTTTGAAGGATAAAAGCAACTTTGACAGGCTGTGTATATGACTGTGAGTTCTTCATCCTCTATCAGTTAAGTCTTAGAGTCTTTGCCACTCCCTTCTTTCATGTTATCCTGAGTTTTTTCACATTTCATTCTACTAACAAGATGATAGTTAACATTTGTGTTTTCTTTCACTTGCTCTGCCCCCAAAAAGCTAAAGTTTAGAGTATGGCCCTTCCAACTTCTACTTTCTCAGCAAGACAAGAGAGTAGTAGATAGTTTAGAGTGATGTATAGTTAAGTTTAGATTTTGTTCTAATTTCTTTACCTTCTCTACAGCCAATCTAACAGTAGCCATCCTAACAGCCCAAAACACACCTCCTGTCCATACCTTAGGAGCTTAAACAACATTCAGCAGTGATATGCTTCAAACTCCATACCCTTATGGTGTCTCTGGAATCAGTGGCAGAAAAAAGCATCTCACCTATTGCCTGCCCATTCAACCATAAACTTAGCTAATTTTGGATTTCCATCATTAAATAAGTTTCTTCCTCTTGACTACTTCTTCAGATACCTGACCAGCTCACCAATTTTCTGTAAAAATAAGTCTTACTGCGAAGAAATTGCTAAATTCTCTCAAGCAAGCAAATGGCTATTCCATTGGATCAAAGATTGCACAGGAAGAATTTCATTAGGGAACTTACATATAGAAATGTGTGTGGTCAAGAGGGTCAGCAAGTCCAGTGTCTTAACTTAATTAAGTTAGAATACTCAGATAAAAAGTGTCTTCACCCAGCCAGGAAGAGCCAGGCCTATATTAATAAGGTAATATAAAATGTCAGTCCCATCTCTGACACTGGCATCACCAAATCCAGACATAATCTCTAACCTATCAGGAAATGCTTTATAGAAAAAAAGAAAAAAATATATAGATACCCTATTATTCTGGTATTTGTGGATAAATTAGATGATAGAAAATAATAAAGTAGTTGCAACTAGACTTTTCATCTAATAAAACAGCTGAAATTTGAGCTCATTTTAAGAAACATCTTAGGTTGAATTCTGTTGATTGAACCAAAGTTTTATAAAAAACGATTAAAACTCTTCTAAAGAATATAAATTATGCCTGATGAAAATGGAAATGGAGGACTTTACAAATTTTACTCTTATGATTCTCAACAAGTGTTAAGTAAATGATGAATGAACTGATGCTTGTGAAATGAGCATTTGAACTCTAAACTATAATATCCACAAATACAAGTAAATGAAATATTGTATTTACAAATAGTGATATACTTCTAATGAAATATTATCAGTAGTCAGATTCCATAATAAATATCTATCTTTAAAATAATATAACAATTTTAATCATTTACTGAGAATAAAATTATCTGTAATAAAAATACAATATTAGTTCATTCATTTAAAGGCAATTGTGATGGTTGATGCTAATTATCAACTTGAAAGGCTTTTGAATCCCTTGGGATATGGAATTTTAGGCATCTCTATGAGGGATTTTCTTGACTAAGTTAATTGACTGGGGAGGCACATTATAATTGTGCGCATTGAATGACCAAGGGTCCAGGACTGCACAAAATGGAGAAAGCCTGTTGAGAAATATGTATCCACCAGTCTTTGCTTCTTAAGTGCTGAAGCAATGTGTTCAACTCCTCACAGATTCTGTTTCTTTAGTTTCCCTCTGTAAGCCAAAAGAAATCCTTTCTCCATTAAGTTGCTTTAGTCACAATATTTTAGCAACTGAACACAATGCCCTGAGACAGAAATGATTTATCTTTGACTTTACTTTAAACTCACCTCTATTTTCAGCATGCTAGAACACTAGTTTTCATTAGAAAATTTAAACCAAATTTTTTCTCATTCATAAATGTCATGTAAATACTCTCATTGTACATAATATTTACTAAAAGCATATTATTCTGACAGGCACCTATGCATGTGTCGTGATTTGGTTGAGTTTCTTTCACTGTAATAATGTGATTATCAGCCTCTTGCATAGTACATTTTGCTAACATTTTTTGAGGTTTCTCTCAGTAAATAATTTGCCATGCTGATTTTTAGCATGTGGTTAGGCAAGACGGAACAAAAGGAACTTATGGCAAAACAAAACTTCTTATTTTCAGTGAGAGAACAGAAGAGAGGAGGAGGTAAAGCCTAGTACCTTCTGTTACTCTTCAGAGCATGCCTCCTGTGACCTACCAGTTAACTACCCACTATACATTGGCTCCCAATGTTTGCAGATCATAGCACATAGTTTATGAAGTAAAACAAATAATGATTTAACATTAATACATAGGTCGTATATCAACAAAAGAAAAATAGCTCAACTATCTCATGGGTACAGAAACAGCAATAGAAACCAATAGAGTCTTGCCACATGAAAAGGTTCTGAAAAGAAGTTTGATTTTCTTGTAGAAAATGCAGCTACTTTTAATGACTCAAATGGAGGGGACAGGATTTAAGAAAAAAGACCAATTCCAACCTTAGTTCTTCTGCTTATATTTCTATGAACCAAATGAAATGGGAAAACAGAGGATTCCATTAATATGATCCAATCTGGCTATATATCAGTACAGAGTATAAAATAGTATAGATGTTATGTAAGAATTAAACTAAGAACAACTCCCAACACAGATCATCTTATGATATTTGTTAATGAGAATGTGGACATGGTGGATGTAATATCACTTTCTGATTTCACTGAAGGTAGATTCATATATTCATCCAATAAGCTTTAGGGAGTTAATAGAACCGGTTTCAATACACAGTAAATTCCATTTCAGTCATGATTATAGTAAAGTAGCTGCTGATTCCAAGTTTCCTCTCTAAAGTAAAAACTATACTCAGGGTATATGTTTCAGAATTATTTGAGTCTTAAATGATTAGAGAAAATATTTGTAAAATAAAAATAATTATATAAATATAAGCTATTTTTAAATTTAGTATTAGAGTTCAGAGTGATATTTTATTGCTGTTGCCTGAGAACATCCATTTTATAGTTGGTAGGATTTAGGGAGAGACTTTATTTCAGAAAATATCTGAAATGATTCTTGATTACATATATTTTTTCCTTAGTTATGTTATGCATTACAAAAATTATAGGCGATAAATTTAAAACCAACACACACACACACACACACACACACACACACACACACACACACACACACCTGTCTTTAATAAAACAAAACAAAACAAAACAAAACAAAACAAAACAACTATATAAGTCCCAAGCAGTGGTGGCACACATCTTTAACAGTCAGGAGGCAGAGGCAGGTGGATTCTGTGAATTCTAGGACAATCTGATCTACAGACTGAGGTCTAGGACAGCCAGAGTTACAACAGAGAAACCCTGTCTCGAAAAACAAAAACAAAAAACAAAGCAGCAACAATAACAACAACAAAACCTTTATCTGTTATTCTAAAAGGAAGAGCATATTTTGTTTTACCCAGTTTCTCTGAATTGATATTTTTCCAAATTATTTTAAACAAAACTTACAAAATATGGACAAATAATGGTGACCTACTCTTGAAATTAAGTAATAATCCTTGCAACAAAATTTTAAATGTCAATAACTATCATGTATAAAACTGAAGAAGATGATATGTATAAAATACATGGGTATTTATTCTTAAACTAAATAGAGTACATGTTTTCAATAAATTGAACCATGTGAGATATGTGGTTTAAAAAAATAGTTATCTTGTGAACACCAAAAAATTTTAATGCATAAATTTATCAATAATAATAGTCTTTACACAAAATATAAGTATAATAATGAACTAAAAACACCACTAGATATAAAAGTGTATATCTCAAGCAACAAGTAATATGCAATGTCAACCATTATTATATGAGGGATATAGTCCATAGTTCAGGGGATTTTAAATTTTAGAGTTCAGAATTTTCTTATGTTATTTCATAGATAAAAACGACTGGCATATTGTAAGAAGGCCTTAATTCCCAATGATCAATACGATCTAGAGCACTGCTTATCTTCACTTGATAATTACCATTCACAACTAATCTTCATTCACTATCAAATACTACCCTTTTTTTCAAATCTTTGGCTGATGATTAGAGACGACGAATGAAATTATATTGATATATTTTTTGTCCATCCTTACCTTTCAGGTTCTAATGCCAAGCTATTAATTTTGAACTTCATTCACTTGCTCTTAATTTTCTAACTCACCCTTCATCTACTGAATAGACTCATATATCATGTCCAGGCCTTGGTATTAATAATCTTAACACACTGGCATCATCATTGTGTGACTGTTAAAAATGTATGCTGAGAAATTTGATGTCAGTGATTACAAAACAGGTACACTTGTCGTTACATTTAATCAATGAATTGCTCAATAGAGAACTTATACAATTCTCTTAATTTTCACTTAAGCTTCTTTCTTTGTCCATACTGTTTTACTCACCACCTAACTCTCTATTCATTCATATAGCCTCAGTTCTTCATAATACCATTTCAGGTACTACCTGAAAATCAATCCATCTATAGACTGATAATGACAAAATGTATCATTCTACACTCATATCATACTAAGTTTGCACTTGCTCAGTGATATTATTCACATGTAAAACCTTATTGTCTATTACCTCAACATTTTCAACAGTTGAAGGGATAGTATCATATCTTGAATTACTCTTACAACAGATTCTTAGATTTTACTATACTGTTTACTCATTTTACTCACTAAATTAACACAAGTTAATAGATGTTAGTGAGGTAAATATACTTGAACCATGTTTGTAAAATATGGAAAGCAGAGAAGATACAATGTTTTAAGGTTGATTATGCAACTGTATTTTTTAATCTAAAACTTTAAGTCTAACATTACTTATAAGCTAAAATTTTAATTTACTTGGTTTAATGAATCAATCCCTTATTTCTATATTGCTGTAATAAAATGTCATGACCAACTAAAAGCAACTTAGAAGATAAAAGGCTTTATTCTATCTTGAGTTCTAGAGGAACAAAGTCCATCATGGCCTGGAGATATGACTACAAACAGTTGTGACAGCCATTTCAGGAAGCTGGATGATTACATTTCATTCATACATAGGAAGCAGGAGAGAGAGAGAACATAAAGTGGTGCCAGGCTATAAATCTGCAAACCCATTCCCATCATACATTTTCACAAACTAGGCTTCACTTACTAAAGGTTCAATAACTTTACAAAAAGGCACCACCAATAATGTACCAAGTGTTTTATTACATAAGCCTTATGGGGATATTTCTCATTCAAAATATCCCAATAAATTTTAATTTCTACAACTCAATAAAGGCATTCACTGTCATTCCGCACAATGTAGCAAAACTGTAGGTACCAAGGTGACCTCATTAGACACCACTGAATAGAGAAATACATTATTAAATATATATCTAGGCCTTATACTATAAAATATGCAAAAGAATACTAGTGTTAGTGATAATTTATGTTTATGTTATCAGAAGCTTATAGTTTCATAGACACTTTACTCTCCAAATAATTTTGCTTAACATAATGTATGCAGAGAAATTTATATTTTTGCTTTAACATTCTATGAATTTTGACAAATGAACATAATTTTGTGAGCAATGACATAACCAATATACTGAATATTTCTGTGATATTAATAAAAAGCTCTTTCTAGTCCCTTTGTAGACATCTCTGTATTGATTCTTTAGTGAATTCAGAAAAGTTTATTTCACTTCTGAGAATCACATGCTCCAAAGTATATTGGAAGAAGTTTCAAGAATTCCCAAAAGATTATAAAATACATCTTTGAAATTGATCATGTAGGAATATGAGAACACAAGCTAAATGATATCTGAGCAAAGACAGATAAGGAACTGTTAAGAAAGTGTTACTGGCAGAGCATGAACCTCAGAGGAAGGGATGAATGATTCATTTTGCACAGGGGAATATGGTCAAACAGTATAATGGAGAGGAGAAGTTTACATTTGAAAGAAGATATTGGGTAATTGATGTATACAGTCATTTAAAATGAATCTTAAGTGCTAAGAATTTTTAAAAGATAATACTCTATCTGTATATTTCTCTTTATTAATGTCAGATTGGCTATTTAGTAATTTTCATTTAAAATAGTGAAAAATGGGAGAATATTTTTAATATCCACATCTGCTATTTTTGAATAAAAACATATTTACTATTTGAAAGAAGTAGAATGAGAAATATATGACATATATAACATTGTATTCAATATATTTAATATTTCTGAGATATAAGTTGTGAAGAAAAAAGGAAGGAAGCTTGAACGTGAAAAATGAAATTCAACAATTATGCTCCTTACATTACTTAGGAAAACCATGGCTACTAATTGTTGAACTTTTCACGTGGCACTTCTTAACTTTGTTGACTATCCACTCGCACTGTGCCAGATGCTTGTGTTGCCTGATTCAATAAGGAGCTATATAGCAAATAAGAATGAACACTACCTGGTGAGAATGGAAAAGTCAGAGCCTCTGTTCTCCATAGAACTTGTGCTCCTACTTTGAAAGCAGGCTTTTTGGTTGAAGCGGTACTATTGAATTTTTCTTAAATAAAAACAAACATTGAAAATGTGAAAAACAAAACGACTGGGGTTAGCAAGCCAGTATTAAATTTCACAGTTCATTTTTATTCAAAGAGGTAGAAGGAAATTAGTGTAGCACACAGGTCAGTATCCTGAAGTTATTAATGGAACTAGAGGACAGGTGTCTGGAAGCACTGAGTAATGCAGCTATGAGAGTGTGAAGATGTATGTCAAGAAATAAGTTCAAATTATCTTTGGTAGTTTACATTAAGAAATGACATATATATATATATGTAATACATGATACTTGATCACCAGAATAAAAGAATGTGTTACTTTGTTATGCGTTTAGTTTTTTTTTTGTATTTTGAATTATTTCAGAGTAATATTTTTAATCTTATTTATAGATTTATATTTATAAATATAAGTTTTTATATTTATAAAAAGCTTTACTGCAAAACAATAAGGTGGCATCTTAATACATCTTTTCATTTCTTGATTCTACAGAGGCAACATCCAAAGTTTGATCTTTATCACCTAAGTTTCTCAAAACCTTCTCTATTATACTTGCACCATGCGGATGATGTCTAACACTGCATTCTTATAATGTGTTGTGTCACCAAACAGTGAATGACTGTGGTTATACTTAGCTCAACTAGATAATCTTTATTATAGTTCATCTGCTAAAACCTTTACTACTTTTGAAGATATAATCCTTAGTCATACAATGTAACATATTTGCATGTTCTGGAGTTAGGACATAGAAATGTCTGAAAGCATTATCCTGTCTCATGTGGAGATTCCGTGTCAAGCTAGCTAGTATATCTACTTGCTTCCACTCCTCTCTTTGTTCTCTGGAAACATGACATATGGGTCTTTGTTTATTGTCTTTAAAGACAAAAGGCAGTGACCCCATTTTCTATGCCTTCTCTAATTTTATTATAACTTCTGTATAACATCAGAACTTTTCTCCCACATATGATCTCATCCTACTATTAAATACTGACATCTTTTCTTCTGCCAAACTTTAAATGTGTTTTTAAATTTTGGGAATAATGAAGTTTGCATCAGCTGTTTTACAGTTATATATTTTTTCTTTTCTTTTTCTTCATTGTCTCAGTTCTCTAAAAGTCAGATGCATCACATTACACTATTTTAGGTTATTCTTGTATAGTTTGTGTTGTCCAAAAACCTTAATTAACCACTTTCCTATAGCAAGATTCCATTAATGATTTAATAGATTAAATCAGTATGTGGATAGCCTTACTACTTATATAGTTTTGGTAGAGTACAAAATCACGAGTACATGAGTAAAATGGTAGGGAATTAATCCATTAAAGTACAACATGCATATGAGCTTCAACATTTGTGATACTGACTATCTTTGTTGGTGGGAATTTGTATACAAAAAAAATAAGTTAAGAAAGTGTTGTTAAGTAGCTTGGGAGGGACTGAGTAGGAATGGATAAGTTAAAGGAAGAAAAGTGAAAGGGGAGAACTGATATAGTTATTTTTCTAAATTAATTAAAAAGTTAAGCTTACAGTAAATAAGTATTAATTTCAATTTACAATTTACTACCTAATCTCTTCATTTAACTTTATTTGTGTCTTCTTTCCTTATAGAACCTGTGGTAAGAGCCAGAAACTTCTTGTTTGTTTGGTTTTTGGTTTTTTTGAGACAGGGTTTCTCAGTTGTAACTCTGACTGTCCTGGAAATTACTCTGTAGACCAGGCTGGCCTCAAACTCAGAGAGACCTGCCTGCTTCAGTCTCCCTAGTGTTGGGATTAAAGGTGTGCACCATCATAGCCTGGCAGCCAGAAACTTTTCTAATAATTGAGTAAAACAACATTTTTCATGTAAGAAAATCATTTTTCTTTAAGTATAAGTTATGTAAATCGATTAATATTTTACCTTCATATCTGTAAGCTCCATTAATAAAATTAACCTGACCTGTTATTTTTGCCTCCTCAAATGGTGTTGACTACAGAAGCCTAGGAGAACTATTCCCTCATTACTTCTGAACAATGCAGAATGCTGCTTTCCTGACTGTTCTGTGGATTTAAAACAACTATTTGGCTGTAATATCTTAGCTACTTAACTTTTTCTTTGTCATTACTTGTGATTTTATAATCTTTGTATTTACAGAAAATTTGAGCATTACATGGACTTAAACAAATACACACACACACACACACACACACACACACATACATGGATGATATAGATAGATTATAAATATAGGCATATATATACACACACACACATATATTATATATGTACGTATTATATAGATATAAAGATACAGACAGACATAGACATAGATATGTAGATATATAAATATATGGGTATCTGTTAGTTTAAAAATGCTGTTTCCTTGATTTTTCACTACTCATTAAGTTTGAATAAGCCTAAGAAGCCTGAAGACCTAAGTAGCAGCTTCAATATATGTCAAAATAATGATACACTATGATAGTTCTGTGATAAAATGTCATGACCAAAAGAAACTTAGGGAAGGAAGTGTTTAATTTAGCTTACATTTTCAGAGGAATTGAGGTGATCATGGAAGGACACATGCATTAGAAAGGGAATAGATAGCAGGAAGAGCAGGGAAGCTGATCAAATTCTTCTGCATGCAAGATGAAGGAAGTGAAGAGGAGGACAGAGAGAAATAGGAAGAAGGAAAGAGGACAGCGAGATCGAAATAGATAGTAGATAGATGATAGATAGATAGATAGATAGATAGATAGATAGATAGATAGATAGGAAGTAGGACTACAAAACTTTGAAGTCTCTCTCCAGTTATGTGATCAAGCAAGGCTCGATTTCTTAAGGGTTCCATAATTTTACAAACAGTTCGACCTGCTAAATGTTGGTATTTGAATATATGAGCTTATGGGAGATGTTTTTCATCCAAAACCCTTCAGTAATATAAACTATTCATCCATCATGGGCATCAGAAATTTGATAAAAGCCAAAGGAACTAAAGCTTCAAGGAACTTATTTCATGAACATGTAAAGTGCTGCTTTATGAGAGAAGACAATGCAAAACTGTGCCGATGCTTGATTTTACCTGTGACGGGAATCTCAACGAGTCACCCCACAATTTAAACAGTGAAGATCCATATGCTCCTACTTCTAGAGAGAGAGCAATATTGTATTTGAGTTACAAGCTAATTTTTGGAGGAATAACCAATTTAAGTAGTCAGAATATAATGGCAAGTGTTTTCTACAAGTTCAGCTAGATACAACCAAGAAAGGTTGACACAGGCAGTCTTCTTTCTATGCATAAAGAACACCATGATTCTATTACTTGCCACATAACTCAATTGAAAGGAGAAAAAGAAATACAAAGTGTCCTTTGCCTTAAACTGATTTCATTAAGTTGTTTATTTATTCAATAGATTTGTTTGTTTTAAAACTGAAATGGTCACCAGGAAATAACTGGAACTATTTGGAGATTTGAATAAGTGGCTCTTTTTTATATTTTAATCTTTATGTTTGTAGTGGGAATACCTCTGATAATAGGATTATGGAAGTAGAAGCTTGAACCTAATATAAGATTAGACTGCAATAATTTATATACTATATTCTATCTCTCTTCCCCCCTCCACACATACACAAAATCTGAACAATCAAATTGTTGTTAAAAGAATAGATAAAATAAAGATTAAACAAAAGATTATAACGTTAAATGGATAAAATAATGGAGCACATATAGAGTAAATAGTCACTAATATTTTATTTTGTCATTTGTGACAATTATGAAGTGGGAGGACATGTAATGAGGCAAATAAGGCAGCCTTAAAAAATAAGAACTTCACTTATTTATGTAATATTTTTATGAGTATGTGAAGACCAAAAGTTTTGGAATAGTGGCTACCAAGTGTAGCCATTAGAAGAATAAATTCAAGGGATCTATTGTGCAGCTTGTGCAAATTATTGTGAAGAATATGGGATATGAATACATTTGAGGGGAATATTCAATCCAAGTAGTCAGAATATAATGAAATATAAAACTTTCTATCTTCTAAAAATGTGAAGAGCATATTTTGAGTTGTCTAAGTACAAAAGTTAGATTTGTGAGCTAAAAAGAATCCAAAGTTTTCCGAAGACAAAGAATATGAAAGAGCTGGAACAAATCTGAACCTGATCAAATATCTTTTCTAGACTCTTCTTCCAATGTGAAAAGAATAAGTACGCATTTTGGAGTGCAGAAGGAACACGGTGTTTTGAATCAAGGCAAGAGAATTTCCAGTTTTAAATATTTCAATTGAAGAGTTTTGAGCTGTAAACAGCACTGAGAGCTAGTTGGGAACTCTGTCCATTAGCAAGAGTTTCAAGGTGATTTCATCTAATTCAAATCACAGTAATGCATTGAGGTTCATTTGGTTATTCTGACACTTCTTTACATTATCTATTCACTTAATTGTTATATGGATCTCAAGTAGAAAGGGCCTCATTTAAAGAACAATGAGAAGATTGGACTTGTCTTCATATATCTATGACTTCAACATTCAGAAACCTGAGGCAGGACAATGATAAATTTGAGACATACCCATAGACTTGTTTCACAAAACAAAGAAATTTATATTAATGAAGTAAAATAATCATTTTATTATTATTTTAATAATAGTATATACTATGGAGTAATATTAATATAAAGCTAATAATGAAATAAAATGTTGTGGCTTAAATAAAAACAAAAATAT
This sequence comes from Cricetomys ansorgei, assembly GCA_026225945.1. Lineage (NCBI taxonomy): Eukaryota > Metazoa > Chordata > Mammalia > Rodentia > Nesomyidae > Cricetomys > Cricetomys ansorgei. The sequence continues at coordinate 1,284,021 of JAMJFZ010000199.1, forward strand.
TAGGACAATCAAACCTTTCTAATGTTGCCTCATGAACCTTCTTACTTCAAGAACATTTTTCAATTTTATAAGCAATTTCTCCTACCACCATGTATTTGTGCTCTCTCTCGCTCTCTCTCTCTCTTTCTCTCTCTCTCTCTCACACACACACACACTCTCTCCCTGTGTGTGTGTGTGTGTGTGTGTGTGTGTGTGTGTGTGTGTATGTGTTTGTGTATGCTTCTTAGATTTTTGTCAAGTTGACACAGACTCAGTCGTAATCTATGAAGAGGAAGTTTCAGTTGAGGAAATTCCTCCATCAGATTATTGTGAGCATATCAACGAGGCATTCTCTTGATTAATAATTGATGTAGGGAGGGCCCAGAGCATTGAGAGTGGTGTTAACTTTGAACAAGTGGCCCTGGATTATAAAAGAAATAAGACTGAGAAAGCATTGGAGAATAAGCCAGTAAGCAGCTCTTTTTAATGGCCCCTGCCTGTGCTTCTGATTGAGTTCCTTCTGTGACCTCCCTCAATGATTGATCATTTGGTATGTATAAATAGATTGAGTGATAGTATAGAAAAATCTCTATATTGTTTGTCTTTCCTGTACTTTCTTCTATATCGTGTGCCTGCAATCCCTTCATGTTACATGTATAAATACTGTTCACTTATTCCCATGCTCTTTAACTATCAATGCCTTTATATCAATTCTAAATTTTTTTTGCCTTCCTTTAGTTATTTATTTGTAGTTGGCACTAATATTGTGGCTTTTGTGGTTGTTATTGTTAATAAGTGTTTCTCTGTACAGGAGACATCTGTTGACATGCTGGTTTTTTAGAATACATTAAAAAATTACACAAACATAAATCATGGTACCCCCTATCTTCAGCTTTACTTGTTTATGTTAATATATTCATCAATGCAGATGAGCCATATTGTAGCCTGTTATTTGTTTCAAATCTCTGTATCCTGGATTTTTTTAAAATCGGAATATACCATACTAAAAAGCTAATGTTTATGCCATGTGAGGTTGACACATTCCTGGTTATTTGGAACAATGAGGGGACTTATCTAGGATGCGTAATTTCTAGGTACTTTCTCTAGTATTCACACTGGAATCGAGTAGGGAAAAGAAACATTAAGATGACTTGGGTCTCATGCACTCATAAACTCCTTCTTTATTATTTAAGTTACCTTAGATGTGTAGTGTGGATAATGTCAATGGGGTAATTAGAGAAAAGGAAAGGTACTCATACTTCACCTTCTTATATTTCTGCCTCTGAGAAGTAAACTACAGAAAGAAAAGACTCCTACTAATTCTAGAGAAAATTGTCCAGTATTTTTGTTCTTGTAAATTTGTACATTTATATTATTTTAATGGATTCAATATTTCTATGAATCAATTGTTCTGTCCTCATTAAATTCTTAACAGAAAAGGAACAAAATTCAAAACAAAAGGAATCCACACTCAACTGTATTATTTATTTAGGGAAGCACACTGTACATACATTGATGACATAAAGAAAATTTAAAGATAAAGATAAGTTCTAATGAAAATGAGTATCTTAGAAAGGGGTAAAATTGGCAATTTTGTCTTTCCCCCTTTATGTTGAATAATTTGGTATCAAAGTTAGTCTTCAGACTGTAATAGTCACAAAACAATATGTAATATGTTTTTTTTTAAAATGTTACTTGTTTTTAAAGAGATATGTTTAGAATTATGAAGGAAAATAATATTTTATGATGTACTGAGACTCAAAGTGCCATTAAAAAAACACAATTGTTTTAGCATTACGCTGACGTGGTAAGAAGCTCATGGCAAGCAAATGACATGTCTTGGTTACATCACAAAACTTTGTCACCTTTTAAAATTGAACTTAACTCCTGAGCATAAAATAATAACAGGACACAAAATCTGGTACAATTCCAGACACACATTTTAAGGCAAGAATCTTTGAAATTACAAGGCACAGTAAACTTTTCAAATTATTTAATTAGTTGAAATATTTTCCATAAAATAAATTATAATAATTTTTCATAAGATCAATAAAAATGCTATACCATGTGTAGATCACAATCACTGAAATCTTAAGGAAAATATTAAAAAATGATCTTATATTAATGCTGTGTTTGGTTGTGCCAGCAAAGTTCTGATTTGATCTGCACAACTGTAGTAATATATATTTCCATGTGTTCTCACAACTCTCAGATCCTCTGACTTATGTTAGTACTTGTATTTCTCTGTATTAGATTTTCATAGTTTCCATTGACTTTATTTTACTGATATTTTCTTTAATTTTGTACAGTTTTGTATTACTTTTGTTCCCCAAATTCTATATTTGGATATCTTTTTTATTCTTGTGAAGTTTGCATTTAAATAATTTATATGAATGTTCCTGTTGGTTATGAATATCTTCAATGGCCCACACATTCCTTGTCTATATTCCTCACTATTGATTGTTAAATACTTCTTTTAAATTGTAAGACCTGCCTAGTAGGGTGTCATGTATGCCCCCACACTTAACTAACCTAAATTCTTCTTTTTCATGGGATATGAAGTTTAATTTTCTTCCTTTTGTCATTTGTCCTTTTGTTATAATAGATGCTAGGGGGGACTCATGGTGAAGCTTGGATTAAGTGATGTTCCTCATAGAGTTTCAATTTCTTGAAGACAGTTAAATTAACGTTAGGCCAACATGATAGTTTATATAGTCAATTATATTATATTCATTTTTAATATATCCTGACTGCAGTTTCTGCCCCTTCCATTTCTCACAGTTCTCACAGTTCTTCCTACTTTCCTTTTCCCCGACATCCACGCCCCCTTTTAGCCCCCAGAAAGGAAAAGGCCTCTCAGGGATACCAACAGATCATGGCACAACATGATTTAATAAGACTAGGAACAAATATTAAAGTCCGTGTCAAAAACAATCTCTCTTTCTTTCTCTGTTTCTCTGTCTGTGTCTCTCTATATCTCACTCTCTCTACCTTTCTCTATCTCTTTCTCTTTCTCTTACCTTAAATGTTTTGATGACATGCTTTTACATTGAATGGGATTGCCCCAGGTGCTAGCCAGATTTGTAGGAAGAAAAGGTCAAAGAAGGCTATAAAATGTCAATAAATTCTAAAGAGTCCTTAAAACCATTTACGATCATATAGATCTTTTAGGGTAAATGATAATGCAATGCAGTAATATTTTTATATATTCAAAAAATACTGTAAGTGAACATGAAGAATAAGTAGAATTAATCAATTTTGAATGATTATATTATTAAAATAGTAAGTTTATCAATTGTGAATGCTATCTGCTACAATTTCTAAAGAAACAACTAAAAATTAATTCAGAGGTTGAGCTAAAAGAAATGATAGGACAAGTTATCTAAACTATCTACTTTTTTATTTCAAGTAAAGGAAAGAAAAAGAAAAGATAGCCAATAACAACAAATTGAAAAGTACCTCTAAAAAGGCTAATATTCTGCTTAAATTTATTTAGCAGCTATTGAGTAGCATGTGAATCTGTGAAGATTCTAAATACTGCTTTTATACTTTCAGATGTAAGTGTATACAGTACAATTTGAAATTTAATGATCTATATGCAATGGGCTTGAACATCAGAGAATCTAGGTCTTATTTGTTAGTCAACCCCCTTGTGGTAGTTACACACCACAGACATGCATCTTTCTGTGGAAATACATAAGCTCACTAAACCTAATATCCGATTGTTAAAATGGACACTGGCATGCTTGAAGGCACTTGAACTGATTAAATTATTATAAATTAGATGAACTTCTGGTTGAGCCAAGTTTTGTGGTTGCTTTTCATTCTTAGTGTTAGTTGATGATTCATATGTATGTGATTATATAGCAAAGTAACTTCAAATATTAAAACACACATATGTGGCTGACTGCTAGACTTAGTGAATACATTATACAAAGTACAAAAACTGAAGGCATTCTGGTATGATTTTCCTAGTACAAAACTCAATTTTCTCTAGAGATATATGAGGGCTCATGGTGGCGACATACAAAATGCTTCCAAAGTTATGTATTGAATTTTATTCTTTTCACCACAGTAGAGAGAATTTCTAGTGAGAAAATGTGAAGTTAATAATCTCAGTTTCAATACATCCTGTGTATTTGCAATTCTCTATTCCTTTAGCCAACTTTATTTCTAAACAAGAAGAAAATTGACTCTACAGGGGGAAAGGCAAGTGTATTGTAAATTTAGCTACAGACCAAGCTCACGGGTCTATTTGTATTATTTTCTTGGAAATAAGTAAGTGGAATCTTCTCAAAGTATATTCAGGAATACTTGCACCTTAAGAATTTATATACTAATTAATAAGGATTCAATCTTAAGGTGCAAGTATTCCTGAATATACTTTGAGAAGATTCTACATACTACACATTTGTCTCCTTATTTTTCCTTTTCCAAATTGTCGGAAAATATTTGACATAAGACATTGTATTTCCTGATTGTTATGTGTGTACCCCTGTATCTTTAAAGATAATCATTGTGCTGTAAGCCTGACTTGCTGCCAGGATGTGTGGTTTCTATATTTGAGAAGACCTGCTTTGTGGATTTAAATGGCTTCTCTTTTCTGTTAAAGGACTGCTTCCCTCTCCAAAGGTCTTGTGAGAAAAATGATTGAAGCTGCACTCTAAAGTTGTTGTTGAGGAAGTCTTGGGGCACTCACTCCAGCCTCAGGAAACTAAGGGAGTCAGTTGCTCCCATTGGTCCTTGAGCTTCCCCACAGAAATGATGGCATTGTTAAGCTCTGAAGGGTTATAGGAGGAGTTAAGTTATTAGGTTTCTTTCATGAAGCAAATAGACCTTTGGATCAGGAAGGTGGAGCTTTGATTATAATAAAACTCTGGAGGAAGAGGCAGTGGGAGTCAACAATTGAAAATGGCTCTTGCCCTGATGCTGTTCTCTCTGCTGAGGTGTACATATATACATCTATGAAAATGGTTCCTTTTTTTTATTAAACCTTTGATGGTTTAATTACCTACAACACCAAATAAATTATTTTTCTCCAAAGAGCAAAATCTTTGAGCAATTGGTTCTACAGTTCCCTCTAGATCTTTGCTCAGCTATAGAATATAGCAGACAAGGGACCACATTCTTTTGAAATGACTACATTCTTTTGTGAGTTTTGTGGCAAGTCTTAGGTACCAAGCTTGGTTTCACTATTTATTATTTCCTATTCTAACAGCAGGTCCATGTACAACTACAGATGATGATCTATAAAATTTCTAACATTGCTATTTGCTAAGCATCCAGGATAATTCACCTATAAGCTACAAAGAAAATGGAGCATCATTCTTGACTCTAAAAATCCTAAGGGTGATTTAAAATGTGGATTAACACAAAATATAGTCTAAAACACACAACATAGGGTAGTAAAGATAAAAAAGGCTCAGAGAACATCTCAGTACAGAAGACAAGAGCAGTTTTATTATATGGTAATCTAAGAGGTTATATTTTATGTTGTTTTTGCCCATTTAGATTGTTTTGGATTGTTTAATCAAAAGAATTAATGCATAAAATAACATCTACTTTTCATAAATTTCTATAAGTTTTAAACACCCTATATGTAGTGATAATGTATTTATATTTCTAAATAAAGCAGTCATGGAGAAAAGTATGAACCATATCACTGAATACATTCAACAGAAATTTCATTTATTAGTATAAACTAAAATGAAGTTTTGCCAGCTAGGTTTGATGCTACTTAAAGTTCTATTCAATGAAGGCTACCAATTTTACAATATTATCATTGACACAACTCAGTGCATAATATCATAGAATAGGAACCTGGTAGATACTACAAAAAATAAAATTGTAATAGCTTCACCTCTCATAGCTATGTAGGAATTTGTTAGCTTAATACTAAAAAGACTTGATAACCAACTATTCATAATGCATCTATAGCACTGACTATTCAACATGTTGGTTTTGAAACTGTGCCCTACATATGGGCTGTAATTATATTAGTGCATGCATATGGTGAATGAGTTTCTTTAAGGCACATGTACCATTTTACTGGCATCCATGGAAGGAAATGAAGTATCAAGAGATATTTTACTGCTTAAAATGAACTTGTGCCAGTGAGTACTCTTTTGTTGTTCTGGCTAGTTTTCAGTCAACTTGACACAAATTAGAGCTATCTGAGAAGGGTGATCTTGACTGAAAAAGTGCTTCTATCAGACTTCCTGTAGGCGAATCTGTAGGACACATTCTTTTTTCTCTCTGAGAAGAAGAGTTTATTTTGATTCATGGTTTGAAAGAGTGCTATTTAATTTAACTGGGAAAACACATACTTGATTAATGACTGATGTGGGAGGGCACAGCCCCTTGTGTTTAGTCTACCATCAAACTCAAGTCCTTTGCTTCAGTTCCTCCTCTATATTTCTGTCTTAAGTTTCTGTTCTCACTTTCTTCAGATGTAGATTATAATCTGTGAGTTTACATAGACACATTTCTGCCTAAAATGCTTAGGTCATGGTGTTTTATCACAGCAATAGAAACACTAGGCACTGAAAATGCAGTTTAAATAAATTCAACTGTTTTAATGACGTTACAACTAGCTGAGAAAAAAATGAATGCATTTCTGAGACAGAAATTCAAAATGATAAATCATGCAAATATTAAAAAAGTCACACATCTTAAAATTGATTAAAAAAATTGAAGCCTTGTAGTCACATTATTTAACAATTGGTGCCTCAAACAATTTTAATCAAGAGACAAATCTTTACAATAACCTAAAGCATGACTAATGAATAATCAAAATAAATAGTTGTAAAATATAGAGTGAAATTCAAAAAGTGAACCCTGGACCTTTGCAGGCATTCTGTCATAGCCAGGGGAAATCATCTGAAACATGTGCTGGGTTGCAGCACAATAGCCCTGTTGTAAGAATGAACTGTCCCTGGCCTGGGGCTGAGTTTGGGGTTCAGAATAGTGTCATGACCTTTTAAATGTCAAAATTGGAAAAGGGCTCTGGGTTCTCTCTGTCTGCCCTACAACAGCCATTGTTGGCTGGAGTGCAATAAATGAACAGCTCTTTCTTTTAAACACAAATCTCCTAAATACTTTCATGTGATCAGAGATGTCAATCTTCATATTAAAAAAAAAAAAGTGGTCAAAGGAAGTTAGGGTGAGACAGTTTTAAGTGTGGCCTTCTCTAAATCTCACAGCAGGCACATGGAATGGCCAAAACTCTTCTGAAACAAAACTTATTAAAGCATCCAATAGCATGCACATAATCCTCATGTAACACTGACTTTGGGATTCAGGCCATCTAGGCCTGAAGAGACAGTCATTTCAAATGCTCTATGAAGAACACGCATGTATGTAAAATCTGAATATTAATACCTTTTATGTTCTTTTAGATGTTCCAATATTTCTCCAATAAATCAGTAACGTTTATGTGAGAATATGTGCTTGGAACATTATGTCTTTCTTGTGAGAAATCAATGCCTGTAATAAAATAGAATAAGACATCATTGTAAACCTGATGAAAGTAATTTAAACTAAATGATTCAAATTTAAACTCAAAAAAGTATGTTGAAACTGAAAACAACTTTAAAAGGGACATTTTTAAAAGTAGAATAAGCAGGAAAATGCTGCTCCGAGATGAGTTTAATCACTTAATCCAGTAGCACTGAGTCCTTTCCATTTCAGTAGCAGTTGGAACTCCTTCGTTACAAGTAAGGATAAACACAGACCTCATGGAAATAGATACATTGAATTAATGTGAGGTTTTCTTGAAATTTACAACTAAGTTTTATCATTTGGTATGTTTTCCTTAAATTTTTCTTAGGGAACTTAATTTTTCCTGTATAAGAAATCATTTATGTATTTTGGACAATCTGAAAAGTGAAATGTTTCTCTCTCTCTCTCTTTCTCTCTCTCTCTCACTCTCCTTCTGTTTCTTTTAAACAAGTAATACCTATTGAGTGCATACAAGGAGTAGTAGAGGCTAGACAGCAGCCAAAAATTTGTGCTCTCATTTCTCTATATTAAAAGCAGCCATTTGTCATTTTCCTAAACGTCTCAACTATTTACTGATAGAGTTGGTAACATTGCCTTTAAGTTCTGAGGCAATTTTTTGGTATACGCCTGTGGGGGTAGAATATTTTCTGTGATAATATTTTCCTAAAAATTATTTTTCAATTCAACTTTAGCGGTTTTATTGTGTTTGGATAAACTCGTTGTTTCCTCACATTGAGGAACAGGTTATTTAAATAACCATGGGTGTTTTAAATTATCTTTCATTGAACTTTGAAGCTGCGTTTCCATTTTCTTATTTATTCAAATATAATGCCAATATTTTTTTTTTCTGTTGAGACTATCCTTCTTTCTTGTGGAATATTTTAAATTCAGTTTAACCACTCTTTAGCAGAACTGATTATCACTGTAAAATCTCTAGATGCAGATTTTGTTCAATATATGTGTATTCTATTGACTTTTCAGTTTAAACTCCATTATTACTTCCTGGAAATTTTCAGTGTTTTCCATACATTCTCCCTTATGTACCTAATTGGTTTTTGTTTCTCTTATATCTTAATTATATAGCTGTTAGTATGCCCGTTTCTAAAATTTACTCACTTTACTTATTTTGTAGCTTTTCTTGTACTTCACCTTTCAGATGCTTTCCATTTAGTTCTATAATTACTCTGAAGTGTTTCTAAAACTGACCTATCTGCTGCATCTTCTCTTAGTCTGTACTGACTAGCATGCTCTTCTCAGTTTCCTAAGTCTGTCCATGTTCCCTTCCTTGATATAACTATATTTGTTTTAATAATTTAGTATTTTCTCTATTTATTGACCTATATAAAGAGATGAGACAATTTTATTTTACTTGTTAATTATTGTTTTCCCACTTGGGAACTCATTTAGAAATTCTAAATTCCAAATTACTAAATTATAAATTCTATCAAGTACTATGGAAAAATACATTAGAAGGCAATTTCAACACCTGGAGTTATATCCTATCTTTCCTTATAATTGTAACTCTGTGTGTGTGTGTGTGTGTGTGTGTGTGTGTGTATTTATTTGTGTGTATTTGTATATATGTGTATGCGTGTTTATACAATACTTAGAACAGAAATAAGTGCCTTTTATCTGTGTTTTCAATGGCCCTAATTCTAATAATTCTTAAACATTCACTATATCACTCCATATGAAGACAGTTTTCTTTTATTATAGTCTGCTAAATTAGCAGACTATAAGCACTTATAGTAGTATATAAGTAGTATGTAAGTGCACGTGTGAAGGTAGAGGCTAATATTGAAAATAACTTACTTCTATCTCTGAGCTTTTGGTTTCTTGTGGTTGCCCTGCTTAGTACAAAGGAAGAAGCATAAAATTCATCAAGGAAGCTCAATACAAGCATCTTTCTCACTGTACTGTTGTGTCCTCCAACCTAATCTGTAGTCCTTCTTCATGGGGGCGGGGAGTGTTGGATTATCCCTTCTCTGAATATTTTCAGCTTCTGACTTAGCATTTTATTTCCTTCAATTTTTCCACAACTCTCATTTTTTTTTTCAGATTTCCGATAAGAGAGACACTGGAATTTACAATACTATGTAACCTTTGCTTTAATTTTTTAGACTTCTTCTAGAGTATATAGTTTTCACATGAAAACTCAGGGAAGACTTTCAGTGTTTGAATTCTTGCCCTATATGCTGTCCTCTCTTCTTCTGTGCTTGGATGGAATGTGACCATCTAACTTCCTGTTCCTATTGAGGCATGTTATATCTTCCTTATTGTTATGAACTCTAGCTTTTGAAATTATAAGTCAAAATAAACTCTTTTTTTCTATAAATTTCCTTGGGTCATGACATTTTATTCCCAGAAGAGAAAAGTGAGCAGTATACTGACTTAACTGAGTAGCTTCACAATTCCCTTTTTCATTTGAATCAGTGAATAACATATCTAACTTGTTCAAATGCAGGCATGTTCTCAGTGCCATCTATCAGAAAGCATTGAATGCAAAGGAAGAAAAAAAAAAAACAAAGCAAATTATAATCACTCAAATTAACCGGAATATCAGGAATCCTTTGCATTTATATTGTTTACTGTAAACTGCTTTATATATTTGTCTCTGAATCTTAGTTCTTCAGACAGGGGTGGAAGGTGTGGTCAGTAGAGCTGTGGGGAGGAGACAGTTCTAAAATATGTCACTAGTCTAACATCTCATGTAAAAGTAGCGAAGTAGGGTAATTAAGAAAGTATTGACCTCTGAAAACAGAATCAGTACTTTCTTACAGATACCTATATCAAGCACAGCAAGAGTCATTGTGTGGTTTTCTGGCTTTGTCCCACACATACATCTGTTAATAAGTATGATCTCTGCCTAGATTCCAGAAAATATTCCTCTGACATTGTGAGTTATTTCATTTTGGATTTCGATAAGATTGACAATTCTTGATGTATCATGTTGCCTCTTTGTTGAATTTTCATGCTATGAAACAGAAAGAGCAGATCACCCTGATGGGGAAAACTGCGGATGGTTAATGCTTAAGGAAGGTTGTGTGGAATAGTGCCAACCAACTTCAATGCATTATTAATTTGCTAAATCGCAGTTTCCTTGATGTTCCCATCAGTGGTGTACTCTTTATGCAGTAATAACTGATTCAGACTTCATGTAGAAGAAGAAAATAATGAGTACCAATAAGAGAAAGAAAGAGAATTTATAAGATAGCAAAGAGAAATAATTGTTACAAAATTCTCACAATGTAGAATTCTTCATGGTCTGGTCCCTTTTAATCTTTAGTCGTAGATGGGGAATAATGGGAGAGAACAATAACCATTGTACAGGGGGCATGGGGAGTGAGGTTATTCTCCTTTAGAAAGGAGAACATGTGGAACCCTTAGGCAAGACCAATGGGGCTCTGTGTGCTGGCTCAACAGTTAGCCTTTGTTTTCAGAAAAGTTATTTGAAATTCTCATTTTTTTGCTCCACAACTTTAATTTTTGCATTGTCTGAAAAATCAGCTATAGTGATGACATTTCATTTTACTGCTTAAGATAGTTCCGATGGCATGACAATGTGTACACACTCACAAGAAGAGGAGATATTTTGAGCAGCCATTTTCTTTTCACAGTAATTATGCTGAACTTTTTCATGTGATGTTGTGGTTCCTTACTGTTTGTTTTCTGTGACTCTGAGGCCTGAAAGGAAGAGTCAATTTAGGAAAACTTCAGAAAATAGTGGCATATCACTTAATCCTTTCTTAACCTAGGCTAACCTCAAACTATATTGTTACAGAGCTATGCTTAACCAAGCTTTATCAGTATCTATAGTTCTTTTCCTTTCCTTGAATCCTCTAGCTAACAAGTAACACACATGGCTATTCTTAAGGCCATTGTACTATGGGAAAATACAAGCTATACCTGTGAATGAGCCTTGCAAAGAATGAATGAAAATGAAAGACTGTAGACAATCTGGCATTTTAGCTAGGTCATTTTAATCATACTAATATCATCTTAATTTTCATTCCTCTTAAATAATTATCCAGAAAACAAACAGAGAAACAATGATGATCTAGTGAAGAATAATCTATCTAGATGATCCATAGTCACTGGAGTGCTCAGATTGTGATAGGTATCATTCACATAGTAGAAGGCATATAAAATAGTTATGAAGCATATGAAAATAGAAAACAGTGAGTAATGGAGATTTTATTGTGCTTTAAATAATTTATTTCATATAGTCACCTAAGTGATTTGAATCATTAAAATGTCAATGATCTGGCTTGATAAATCATATTTTTTTTAAATTGCAATCATAAGTTTTCATAAGGGAGAATTCAAAGTTAAACAAGTTATGATAGTTTTCTCTGTTTTTTTCACTTTTTCATATATATATATATATATATATATATATATATATATATATATATATATATCACAATTGACTTTCTTTATAATAGCAGATCAATAGTTTTCATACTACAGACAAGAGATATTTTTTCATTTGGCTTATGAGTCCTGGAAAGTCTATGATGTACCATTTTGAGTTTTAAACTTTACAACACTATAGTTTATTAATCCTGTAAAAACCCTTGGATCACATAAGCATTATGTACTCAAATACCATTGTCTCTATGACTTAGGAAAAAAATTATGAACAATTTGAAAGAGGAAGAAACTTCATGCTTGTTAAGACTGATAAAAGCAGAATTTAGTATTTGCTAGAAGGGATGAAAGTGGTTCAAAAACATGGACAAGAATTTGAAACATTCTAAAGTTTAGTGACTACAACTGTGCTTTTAAAACATAACATTTGAAAACCTTAATAGCAAAATATTCTCTTGAAAATATTCCTTGCACAATCCTTTGTATATCCTAATATTGTTTCAGATATATTTGTTGGCTCAGATTTGAGAAGTTAATGTTTTACTGACCAGGGGAGATTACAAGTGTGAATAGGACTTACAGGGTTATTGGGAGATAAGAGGAAAGGGACATCTACAAAGAGATTTAGTTCAAAAAAATTTGTGATCACGTCCACATTTACTACCTTGTCTGCTATTTTAATGTTTTAAGTGATAAAAGAAAAGAAATGATGCCAGAAGAAACTGTGGTTATTTTCTAATGGAACTGGGAAAATTCTCATGAAATTATCATGGGATATTTCAGTTGTCTGAATGGATTATAAGCATATGAAATATTAAGTAAATATTGAACTTATATTTAATATTTAAAATACACTGTATAACATTTATAACTTATTCATGGTATTGAAATTTATTTGGTTCTCATTAAATTAAAGGTAGAACCTTTAGTTCCAAGAAAGAGTGTTGGTTTAAAAAAAAAAAACAAACTGGAGAAAATTTATCAATGTCTATAAGGCTTTGGACTAGTATATAGCAATTCTGTTATTTTAATTGAATAACTAGTATTAATAGTGGAAAAACCTCTTTGCATTTTAAATCGTAAAAAATAATACTAGTAGAATTTCAGCTTAGGTTCATTTGATTCCCAAACCTATGCTGTTTTTCACTATACTGATTAATAAAGCAATTAAGACCCTATCCTGAAGGAATTTATATTTTCCTGCAGAAGTAACAAAACATAGGAAATGTGGATGATGAATTACTGAAACAATTGGATTTAAAGGGGAAGAGAGAATAGGGTTTCATAGGTAGAAATAATCACATCTTCCTATTTATTCCATAGAGGAATTCTCTGAAAAATGAGGAAAAGTGCAAGTAGGAATAATGCCACCACCTAGGCTACCATGTACTATGAAAGGGAAAGTGTCCTTGAGTTGGCAGATGATGCTTGAAGTCAATTGATTTGACTTAATTTAAAAACAAAAAATATTTGTCAGTTGACACATTCCAATTTCAAATAAACTGGAATTATGATAGTAACTGCAGGAATCATGTAGGATAAAAAGGAAGATTAGTTGCTGTGGAAACATTTTAAAACACACAAACAAACATAAGTACATTTTAAAAAATCACACAAAGTATTAATACTATATGCAGTATAGCCATGAAATTAGCTTTGCCTGAACGATGATAACTGTGATATGAGATGTACTTCATAGAGTACATCTGGGATCTATTTATTTAAAAATTAGATTCATATATTTCATGTATGTGTTTAAAGCACATCTAAAGAAATTGAGTCTGGTGTGCTTCTCTACAATCCTCTAAATTTAATTTGCTTTTAATAGAAAAATCCTTTGTTTGTTGCTGAGATTTGAGCTCTTCTTTTTCTCTTGTAAATTAAACTTATATTCACCACAGTTCTTCAATTTTGAATCAGTGGCTTTACCACAATCCCAAGGCAGGCAGAAAGGCAGACAGGCAGACAGACAGATAGACATACACACACACACACACACACACACACACACACACACACACACACACACTGTCTATCTTTCTATCTATCTATCTATCTTAATACTGACATATATATGTAAGATTTATAAATAAACAACCAAGGTGAAGACTTGTGTTTTATAAGCTTATGGGTTAGAAGAGAGTCTGTAGCTTGGTGCATATTGATATTGGTAAGACAGCATGCCATCTGATGAAGTTTCATTCTTATGATTAGGTTAATAATTACTTAACTCAAAGTATACAGATTATCCAAGTTGGTCTTGACTAATTGCTTGTACCTAAGATTGTAAGCCCATCATGAATAATTGTGGTGCTGTCCTAAAGCTAAGAGTGGGTCGAAGCATGCCTTGAACCCCAGAATTCTTATCCTGAGAGTGTCAGGAGTTGCTTCTCACTTTCTTAACCCTGGTGAAACACAGCAAAATTCTAAATACTGCCTGCTTCACATCAGGTCACTAGCAAAGGAATATGTCTTGGTTGGTGTTTATGTGAATGCTATAGTGGGAGACTTAAGGCTGAGACCATTTTCTGATAAGGTGTCTTCCTCTTTTTCCTGTGGAACCACATCTTATGCAAAAATCCTTGGAGGACTTTTACCCTTAGACATGACCTCCACATGCAAGTGAAGCTATTCCAGTATCCCAGTATTAACCAATGGCCCCTGTCTCTGAGTACCATGGACTCTCCCCTGCCTTTAGCCCATAAATGTAACCACCCTTGCTTCAATTAACTGAGATGTTCCACTGGCAACACTCTCCTGAGAATCCTGTCTCACTGGCTCATAGGTCTCTGATCTGGGACCAGATGGGTTTAAGGTAAAAACCAGGCTGCCTCCATAGCTCCTGCAAGGGAGTTGCTGTGCTGACAGACAGTGGAGCTGCCTCACAGAACAGGGAAGCTGTGTCAGGATGCTATACACATAGGAAGTAGAAGCAGTCAGAATATGAAACATATAGCAATCATGTGTGATGGTGTTTTGTGACACTATTGTTAGGGAGACATGAATAATTTTCTACTTACTAGGGAACTGACAATAGATCAAAGCAAAGACGGCACAAAAATCCATGTTTGATGCAACAGTATCATTGAGTTTATTTAGAGGCTGTGGCTGATAGGTTACTTACAGGAGCAGAAATGACATACAAGCAAAGGTATCACAGAAAGGCCACTTAGCATGGATGAAGCTTATGAAATTTGGAAACCTAGTGCTCACTGCACAACTTGGAGATAGCTCAACAAGTTGAAGAATGTCTCCTATGCAGCTCAGTTGGTCTGAGCCTCTGTGAAGCAGCTCAGATGTTTCTATGCCTTGTGCAATCATCCTTGCTGTCTGAGAGCATCTCTTGGTTGCCTAACTGCTTATATAAGCCTGGAAAGGCACAGAGTATCCTTGTATCTGGCCAATTCAGGGAATCCATGAGGTTTCTGAATTGGTTACAAACTTTTTTTTTTAATTAGCCTTATGAAATTTTGTAGAGTACATTTTTTAACATATCCACACTTCTGTGTTCTTCTCCCAGATACATAGACAGCCTCCGTTCTTCACCCACCCCATTTTGTGTCTCTTCTCTTCCTCCCTCCCTCCCTTTCTCCCTTTCTCCCTCCCTCCCTCCCTCCCTCCCTCTCTCTCTATCTCACTCTCTCTCTCTTATTCCTTTCAGAAATTGAGTCCAATTTATGTGCCAACATATTCTTGGATATATAGCCTTCTACAGGAATGTGGCTCACTTGCTAGTGGCTACACTCATGTCAAAAGTTGAATTTCTTCTACCAGCAGCTATCAATTGCCAATAGTTCATTGTGAGCACCTCCTTGCACTCTGGCCCTGCTGCTATTTGCATTTTCTTGAACTAGCACACTTTTTGAACATGCTGTTACACTAGTTACACACTTTGTTGTGATTAGAAGATTATTTCCTTGCAGTCATCCATCATTTCTGGCTCTTAGATTCTATATATTCTTCAATTATCCCTATACCTAGAGAGGAGGGAGTGTGATATAGATACCCCAATTAAGGTTGAGCAGTCTTATTCTCTGTGCCTCTGAAGTTCTAACATGCCTCCAACTAGAGCACACAAACTCTTAAGAAACTTCTTTGCAGGAATGAATGTATCAACTGAAGGGGAATTGTGAACGGCTTCTTAAGAGTCAAGAGTTGTGACAGCAATTTAGTCTGAGTCATACACAACCAAGAAAAAAATAGGTATATTCTCAATTCTAATCATGCTGGTTTAAATGGAATAATGGACTAATCCATATTGCTTCAGCCAAAATATTCCTTACCAAATAATTAGAAAAAGTTAAAAAACAGTATTTTAGTGAAGAATCTGGGTTAAAGTTAGAATTGCTAATAGAACTAATAACAATGGTGACAACATTAAAGATCAAAGTTATTGGTGTCTGCTATCACAAACAAGTTGGAAATAGTTACCCTCTAATCCTACATGCTAAAAATTATAAAATTCAAGTGGACTATTGGAATATACTTAAACTCCTGTAGTAAAAACCACCTATATTTATTAGTGATAAATTTCTCCAAATATGTAGGTTGTTCTGAGGTACTAGCCAATCACACTATGAGGACAATTAAAAACTATGTTGCCTAGAAAGTTACTTGACAAAAAGGCATTTCTTAATAGGAAACTCTGTTTAAAGATCCATCAGAGTACTGCAGAATTTTTCAGGAAATATAAGTTTATTTACTAATGAAGTTTAATTATAGCTTAGTAAAACACATCTAATTTTATGGAATTTAATGGATTACTTTGAAAAAGTGAAGCACAAAATTTGGTTTTCTCTCATCATTAAAGGGAAGATAAGAATAGGTATGGACATGGAGTAAATATTTTTAATAAAAATAATATTTATGTAAAAAGTATCTAACCATAGCATATATGTGACTTCTATAAGTAAATCATGAATAGGATTCAGGCATAAACTTACAGAAAATATAACAATATTGTAGCACATAAATTGCATCAAAATCACTTCACTTAATATGCATTTGACATGGACATACTATGTTAAATTTCTCTGTGTGTTCTATTTTCTAGCTTGGAAGTCAAACAACAAAGATAATTAAGGTCTCTACAGTAAAGGGTTATGTCAAAGCCTACATTTTGAATTACTACATTTGCATATCCCAAGCCACATTGTATGCCTACATTTCCAGTCTCCAATTTATAACAGGAGCTGTGTGAAATCTGGCTAAGTGACTGATTTCAGTTCAGAGGAAAATCAAAATAAAATATATATGGTTTTAGTTGAAACGGAAAATGGCAAAAAGTAAATATGCCTTCTGCAGATTCTTTTGTATTTTATGCAAAAATTTACTCCAAGGTTGTCAAATGCCAAATGGTCAGCCCTGAACACATGCATACAAGTAACATTATGTGGGTTTAACAGATAATATTTAGGAACATATTTGTGTATACAAATATATACGGAACATATGCATGCAATAATAACTAGTGAAAAAAGGTCATAAATTTGTAATGGAGTGGTGACAGGTATATGACAGGGATCAGGGAGATAAGAAGGAGTGAATAAATGTTATAATTAAATTATAATATCAAAAAGTAAAAAAAATGTCCCATGGACAACAGTCTGAAATGATTTTACCACATTGTAAAGTCCATAAACTGAAAATGTGCAGACTGAACATGAGGGTTGGCTTGTTTTCTGTTTTAAGTATCTGTGGGCTTCTCCAGCAATGCTCGACGATTGTTAGGACTGTAGTTGAGAGCTCATTACACTGTGAGTCCTCCTCTCAGTATCTGGATAAAACTGGCTGTTACACAAGCACTCAGCTGAGGCTTTGGAATAAAAGTCCATCATTTTCTCTCCATGAGGCCTGAGCTTCTTCATAGCATAGGTATGAGAGCATCCTAAGAAAAACAAAGCTAACTGGTAGGGTCTCACCATGTCACCACATCCTTAATCAAAAGCATTCCTGAATTCAAGGGAGAAGGACTTGATGCACCTCTTAATTGGAGGAAGGCCAGCATCATATTACAAGAAGACTGTGGGATGGGAAAATTAAATTATCAGGAATTTGTTGGAAAATACTGTTTGCCACGCTTTCCTGTTCCTTGGTGAATTCTGATAACAAAACTGGAAAATTCTGTCACAGCTTACATTGTTGTTGCTCTACATTGCTTTATTGATTGCTTATTGAGTCACTGATAGGCTTTGAGTTTGGGGTTTTGTTTTTTCATGGCCATTGTTGGCCTAATTGAATTACATAAACCCTCAGGAGATTGTTTACAGTAGAGGAAGAAAAATGGAAGGTGAGGCCTTCTTCAGGAGTTAAAAGTCTAGTGCTCATGCTAGGTGTGCTAACTCAAGCCTGAACTTCAAATATTGTGGGAACTGAAGCAGGAAGATTATGCTGAGATGATTATTTGAAAGTAAATACCTTAAGAAACTGACAAAGTTATACATACAGAAGCCTGAAGAGCTTATGCCTGAGGTTCCTAGAACTTGCATGGAAACCAGAGGGAATAGATTAGTCTCAGAAAGTTAAAAAGTGGAATAACAGAATCTTTGAATAATATTTCTTTTTTTAATTTATTTTATTTTATGAGCATTGATATGAGGGTGTCAGATCTCATAGAACTGGAGTTACAGACAGTTGTGAGCTGCCATGTGCGTGCTGGGAATTGAACTTGGATTCTCTGGAAGAACAACCAGTGCTCTTAACTGCCGAACCATCTCTCCAGGCCCCAATAATATTTATTTGTAAGTCAAGCCAATAACTGAATTATACTGTAAATAAGGAGGTCTCATTAGAGGGGAGATGTGATCTGCATTTCTTAACAGAGTTACTTCAGCTGTGGTCAGAAAAGACTTGAGAAGGAGTAGGGTAGGATTGACTCACTAAAACACTTTTCTCTTGTAAGAGTCCTTTACTCAGGTAATGACTCATGGCTCAAAGAATAGTACTGAAAGTGAGAGGTACAACATGTGATCTTATGTATCACTTTACTTTATTTGCTTTTTGTATTATTTTTAATTTCAGTAATTTACACAGAACATAGAATCCCATTTTGGCCACTTGCAGAAATGTTGCTTAGTGATGTTTTCTATATTCACATCATTGGGCATTCAATCTATGTACTTTTGCATCCTCTAAAACTGGAGTACTATAACCATTAAACTATGATGAGGATACTTTTGTGTGTAGAGATATCATAATTTTCAAGAATAATAGGGTGCAGAGGTTAAAAAAAGAAAAGAAAGCAAGGAAAAGTAGATAATAAAATGGTTTTTCCTTAAGTATGTATTGTAATGCAGGTGATATGAGTTAAACAAACAAACAAAGTACTGTTTTGTGTTGTAGAGGCTGTTCAGCATATCAAAACTTTCAGCTAGTTTGAACATCTAATTTGGGGATTTCTATTAAATAATAAGGTAGGAAATAAGCAGTAAATGTGTGTGCTGGAGCGTGTGTGTATGTGTTCTTGTTTCTCATGATTTTAAAGAAGTTATTTCTGTTAAGTTATGCATTGAAGTATCATAAGCTTGGATATAATTTTAAGACCTACCTTTGGATAGGCTTAGCAAGACATAACAAAAGCTACCAACAAAGCACAAGAACATAGCACCAGTAGTTTAGTATTCAGAACTATGGAAGAAAAATGTGCAAATGAATTTACTACAAATCCAGATATAGGAGAGAGGAAAAATGGAGGAAGGAGATAGTAATCATTGATTACTTCATTTATCTTATATATATATACATATAAATATAATGAATGAAGTAATCAAGGAACACAATTAGTAGAAAAAGAAACAAGAGGTAAATCTATTTTATCCAAGGCTACAAACAGGACAAGTTAATGGCTGCTAAAAATAGCTATGGGTATAGTTGTTGTAAGGTCATATCATATTAAAAGAAAGCAACTATAATGTGTTGGTAGAATCAAAATCCTAATTGAAATTAGCTGTAGAATTAAAAAAAATACTTGTAAACAGTGAATATACAGAATTTTTAAAAATTATTTCAAAAGAAGAGAGGAAAATAAAAAGGCTGATATTTATATTGGTAGTATATTGGGTCTCATATGCATAAGATAATATGGTAGTTCAGAGTACTTTATAAAAGAAGGCATTAACACATGTCATATATCAGAATCTTCTGGACTGCAGAAGGGCAGTAGTGTGAGTGGTGTTTGTATTCTGTGCAAAATTTTTTAAAAGAGTTATTTATTCTGTGATGAATTATGCATTTCTAAATTTGCTGACCTTTTCTCTGATGGCAATAACTGTCAGTAATTTGCTACATGGCAGTACTTTAAGAAAATAAACACAATCTGTCCCTTCAGGGTAAGGGTGACATTTTAGCAATAAATGGAAAAGTGACTGCTTCCTGATATGAGTTTCCACGGGATAATTTCTCTCCGAGGATGGAGAATTCAGGCTATTCCCAAATGGACAAGACACACATGGAGATGAACTATGAAGAGTAAGAACCATGCTGTGGAAATACATTGATAAAATGCAGTACAAGACAATGACAACTACACAATGTGACCTGGACCTGACTCAAGGTCTGTCTTTGACATATTCCATCCAAGAAGTTCTAAACCACAGACTACTCAACTCAACCTATATAATGTCTGTCAAAACACTTCAGATAATTCCAAATCTGGCAAGCCCTCTGCTAAAAAGATTATCACATACTTAAGGAGGGGAAAATGTCTCCCTCAAGTCACCTTAAAAAATAAGACACTATGTACTTCAGAAACAGGGCCCAGAGACCCCTGAGCTGGAACTGACTTGAATGCCACCTTCCTGAGGACTAACTTTCACGGCACCAGAAGGCATTATGCAAGCTTCCAAAGGAGTGAGGTAATCAACAGTCCTACATCACTATGATACCTATTAATTGCATCAGCAATCAACATGGCAAGATAACCCTAAGGGTCAGTAGTAGTATGCATACTATGGTGGTAACCAATAGCTTTCTAATTAAACTAACTTTCATCTCAGATATGACCCCAAGTGTTCGTGGACCGTGCTGTATTTCCCTCCAAAACTGTGTACATCTTTGTCATGAATCTTAGTCAGAGCCATTCCTCTTTTCAATAGGCCCAGAGAATACTCAACATTCTAAGAAACATGCAATCAGTGTGTGACTCATAGGGTTAAATTCTGTTTAGAACTGTCCACAGCAGGGTTGCTTGATTTGATTGTTGAATAGAACACTAGAGGAATGAGGAGCCAGAGAGTCCTCAAACTGCTGTTTTTGTGATTGTGTTTATATGTTCCTTTTGTTTGGACAGAATTTGTTGTTACAAAGTCTCTGTGGGACTGTGGAATCGATGTTCAGCCTATTTCTGCAGTTGTGCTGGGGAAACCACACACTTGAGTAGGAAAGCCAGATTTCTTAGCCTCACCTAAAGAGAGGCAGGAAGCCACTTTTGAAAGCCTCAGAAAGTGTAACATGGATATCCAGAGTCAGAAGGAGAGGATGGTGTTAGGACAGAGGAGTGAATACTCTTCAGAAACTAAGCCACATACTGTAAAGTACAGAACACATTCAATGGCCACAGGGCTATTTCAGGAGAGAAAGTAACCAATATAGATCACCACAGTTCATTTTAAACCCGAAATTTAAGTTGTAGAGTCAACGTGCATCGATATAAATGATATGCTATCTGTAAAACGAGAATGTAGACTATGAGCCCAAAAAGACCGATTGTGAGAGCAATAAAAGAAAGATGTGGTCCTGTTGGGAATAGTTGCTCTAATTCTCTCTTTCCCAGTCATTGTAATAGTAAAGTTAAAAACTGACTCTCTTACCAACATCTGAGTCTACTAATTAGCAACATAATTTGGGCCTGATGTTCATTGCCCTGTTAATGACTTTCCTACATTAACTCTCAATACACGCAAGCAAGCATGAGGTATAGAAACATCCCAGGCATTTTCAAAGGTTTTAGGACATTGCCTGAAAATGTAGTGCTATTGATGAATTAAAAGAAGGAAATCAAATTGAGGGAAAGACCTCCAGTGTGCAGGCAGTGAATTAGACAGGGAGGTAAAAGAGGTAATAAGGGAGTGAGTGATTTTGTTTACAGACATGACTGGTTGACTAACATGCAATTACGAGACGTGTTTCCAGTTTGTCCTTTGTAAAAGTAACTGCAGTGTGTCACACAGGGATTGCTGTAATAAATGGATACCCTCACAGAGCAGAAGAGTGATAGTGTGCAATAGCAGCACACTGCAATGATGTGAGGGCTAGATGTGGTCATCATTAGCTACAGCATTTCTTATGACACACTAGACTGAAAACAACTGCTCATTCTGGATAAGCAGCACTAAAGGTAAATGGAGTGGCAGCTTGTGGTATCACACATCCCACTGTGCTAATTAATTAGTCGGCACTAGCAATGTCTTGGCAGAGTCCTCTGGAGCTAGAAGATAGAAAACATGTCTTGAATGAAACCACAGTAGATGACAAGTAAGCAGTACATAGTTGATGAACAAAAGATAAGGTGGGCACTCTTAAAAATAAGAGTAACTATAAAGGATCCACACCACCCTTGCAACTATTTTGCTCAGTGTTTATGTCTGTTTTGAAGCAAATTACATAATTTATTTTGAAATCTGGGCATAGTGGTGGGTAAATTAATGAAATCCTAGTAATGTCTAGTGCAAACAGAGACACACTGAAATCACCAGGAAAAAATTAAAACTACAGATGGCAGGTTCTAAGCATAAGGATTCTGAGTTAATTGCTCTAGGATGAAGTCGGCCCACGGAGACTTTAAAAGCTCCCAAGGTAGTTCCATTGTGCAGCCATGTCTGAGAGCCTCTATTCTATTTTGTTCTGCCCTCTAACCAAAGAAATGGCATCTAACTCTGATTATGTGTTAAAATCCCTTGGGAAGCTACAAAAAGAAATCAGGTGTTGATCAAAGTCAAGTCTAAGTAATAGGTGCTCAATGTTATAATTAGCTTATTTTAAAAGTACATGGGAAGTTGCTTATCTGTATCAATAACTCCATTTAGCACTAAGAATTGAAAGAGAAGACAACTCCTTGTCATCAAGATATGTAAAAGTATTTGACGTTGTCTGCAGTTTAAATTATGATCTGCCTCATACATTGGATATTACTTCAGACTGAACTCTGCCTTTTGTCCTGTACTATTTGACTGTAATTATTTGCATAATAGTAAAAACTATTTGAGAAACTACATTATAACATCCCTGTCCTCTTTGGAAAATTAAAAACTAGAGAACAGTGTGATAGTGTCCAGCAAAAACAGAATAGGATAAGATAGACCTGTGTTTTCAGGCAGTGGTAAGTTATCCATATTCCAGTAAATAGCTTCTTGCTCATGCTCATACATGCAACCCCAATTAAACAGAGTGGGTCACAAACAGAAAAACACATAGACTAAGTGGGAAAAACTCTTGAGAAAAAGAAGCAAGTTATCTGCAGGAATGGGGAGGGGAGGAGATAGGGCAATGGTGGGAAATATATTTGCAATTCATGCAATACATATGCATCCATGTATGAAATGGTCAAAACATAAAAATTATAAAAGAAGTCTAACCCTGCCACCAACATGTTCTCCATCTATGAATAAGGTATTTGATTTTAGTTCTAAAAATGGAGAAAATAATTTTTGTCAAAATTGCCACATATTTTATGGTTGACATCAATACAATTAAATCAAATATGCTAGCAGATATTTAAATGTTTTAAATATATTAAGCTTTAAAAATACATATTAATGAATTAGTGGAAATAGTAATAATTCCCACAGAAATCCATCATTTCTTACCTGCAATAATGTGCCAAGTAGATAAAAATATTTATATTGTTTAATTTTTATACCTGTTTTTTTATAACATGGGACAATTATCATGATTAGTATGAATTTAATTTTGATTATGTAATTTTAAATGTTTTCTTTTGATATGATCTAACTTTATTCAGGAAATTCAAATTATACTCAATTTAATGTAACTCAATAATCTGTAATTATACTCAAGTGAATTATTTTATACATGTAAAGTATATATGGGTAAGTTATTAAGGTACCATTTAAATTTTCCAGAGATCAAAGTGTAGTTGGGTGCAATGTAATAAATCGAGATACAGATCAGTCTATCTCACCACTAATGTATATATTTGTGTCTAACATATTTAATTTTAGAATGTGAAATCTTAAAATTTGGTAAAAATTAATGACCAGAAGAGTTAAGGAAAAATTAAAGTTTTGTCAAAGATAAAATTATATACAAAATCTTTTGAAAAACAAATATATGGTGAGAGAGTTCCTGAGATACATCAAGAGTCAAGAGCATAAGCAAAAGAAAATATGAAGAGTGAAAACGTAGTTTCTCAAATGATTCCTAAGTACAAATCACCTAACTTAGATCATATTCAGTTGGGTTCAACTAGATTTCTGCTTCAGTCAATGTGATACAAGATTTATCCTTTTTGAAAATCGATTAAATATTTACACCAATTTAATATTTTATTTCATTTTTAAAGTCTTGTCTTGAATGTTTCATTAAAGTTTGCCTTATAGGTTGGAAGTGGAGTGCTTTGATAATGTCTCTAATTTGACCTTAAGCACAGCTCTGCCTCTCTGGCAAAGCTGATTACAAACTTCAGGTTGAGAGAAACACCTTAATGTTTGGCATAGTAGTGGGGCAGATGGGCGTATGTGTGGTTCACTCACTAGAATTATTTGGGAGAATTGATAGGAGCAAGGACCAATGGCAAAGTCTGCAATATGCCTTAGGAGGGACATGTGTCAGCTTATTAACTTCATAAGGAAATAGTTACTACTTTTCTGTGATACGACTGTAGGATTTCATGTCTCTTTGTGCTTTTTTTCAGAATTTATCAAGGTGGCTGAACAATACTGCAAATCAAATTATCACTCCATTTCACTGGGAAAGCTATTTTGCCTTGAATGGAGATTCCTGGAGGAAAGGCAAGATTATATTTTTATATCCATGTGAAACTGAACTCTAGAATTTAGGATGATGAGTATGTGAAAAAACATTTCTGAACAAACAAGCAAGAATACAATTAAATGTACTATCTAAGAAAATCTAAGTTAAAATGAGTTATGTCATAAAATTGAAAAGAAAAACTTAACATTCATTGACAAGAACCCACTTTATGTTGATAAAGATATCAATCCTATTGATATAGTTACCATCTAATAAAAATAATGTTAATTTCATTATTATTTACATCTGACTAAAATTTTATTGCTAACTTGTCTAATTGCAGTAAATAATCCTCATTCTTGCTCATACAAGGAAACCCAATTTAACTTAGTGGGTAACAGTTTTTTTAAGACATGAAACTAGGAGGGAGAGTATACATATGATCCTATATATTGGATAGATACCAAGATAGCTAGATGATAGATATAACCTAATGAGTCCAGTTAGTCTTGCTTGTGTGCACATGAGTATTGGGCTAGCCACTATGGCAAAGCAACCTGTCAGAGGATGCATCATTGTAGAAAACTAACTCTCCTTTCCTCAGCATCTGTTGACTACCTATAGCTCCTCAATTAGGCACAAGGCCTTGTGAGTCTTTCCCCAATCCATGGTGAAATGATTCTTGTTGAAAGGTCATGGGTATAAATGATATCCTTGTCATGACCAGAGACACTAATTGCAGCAATCTTCCCATTCACTGTTTCTTTCCATCTTTCACACACTCTTCTAAAATGCTCCTTGAGCCTGGGGCATAGGGAGAGTATCATAAATGTTTTATTTCTGGATGGGGACTCCTCAATCATTTATTCTCTGCACTTGGATCACCTGTGATTTTCTGTAGCAACCTCTTTGTGCCTAAAAAAGATATCTTCTTTGGTGAGATACAGAACCTTAACTGATTTGTGGGCATAACAAAAAATGCTTAAAAGACAGATGGGTACTATATCACATTAGCAAAATGGTGACAGTGGATTATTTTCCTAGGTCTTTGACCTCTTTTTTAGCTCAGCATAGTCTCAGACATGAATTCCTCCTACTGAGTTGCCCGTATGTCCAGTCAAACAGCTTTTGGTAATTATCTCATTGGTATGTATATCTTGCTGAGCCTGTCATATTGTAGTTCACAGACATCAAAGATAGGTATAAATATGGATGAATTTTCTTCAATTACAGTCTGTATAGCACTTTCAAACACTATGAGAGGGAAATCTCACAGAAGAGGCATCACAATTAGTAATATCTTGCTTTTTTAAGTTCTATGACGAAAATATGTAGTGTCTTCAGCAATAGGGACATACCTTAAAGTTCTGCCAGACAAAGAACAATGGTAGTAGCATATGTGTTCAATGACCTACTGAATACTTGATACTGGGCTTTTTGCTTAATGATCAGTTCCTTCTGAGAAGAGTATTATCTAGCCCAATAAAACAGGAGATTTCCTTGTGGTCTTTTCAGAGTTCCATAGAGTTATTCAACCCTCTTCAGCTCCTGCTCTCTTGTTTCACTCACTTTTCCCACTACCCAATTTGAGTCTCCTCATGTGTTTTTCTTCTTTTCTTCTCTAACATCAGTGTCCTGCTCCCCTTCTCTTGAGCTCTTTCTTCCTCTGTATGCCAATCATCCAACCAGGAACCTGGAACAGGAGGAACTGAAGCAGAGGCCATGTAGAAATACTGCTGACTGAATTATTTATTCTTCTTAGCTTACCCAGCTTGCTTTCTTACATCTCCCAAGATTACTGGCCCAGGAGTGCACCATCCACAGTGTTCAGGGCTCTATCCACATCCATGATTAACCAAGAAAGTGCCCACAGACTTGGCTACAGGTCAGTCTGTTGAAAATATTTGCTCAATTAAAGTTAACTCCTCCCAGATGATGCTAGCTTGTGTCAAAAGCCACTGTTCAGTACAGATTTTCTTTACTCTCTTCATTTCTATAGTTTCTCCAATCTATACACTACACTCAAACCTGAAGATTAAGAGGAAGGATGCCTCCACAAGAGTGAATATATGGTATTTTTCTTTTGGGTTCTAAATTATTTCACTTTGTCTATTTTTTAGTTCCACTTAAAATTTTATGATTTCAGTTCTTTGTAGCTCAACAGAATCTTTGTTTGTATATATCATATTTTCATATCCATTCATTGTTGAAGGACATCAAGATTTGCTATATAAATCCTGTACATACATCCAAAGTACTCTATATTCGACTACAGATGTACTTGGTCATCTATGTCTATTGTTGCTGTCCCTTTCCTTGTGTTGGAACTTAAGTCAAACGTCATGACCATTGATGTGTGAAACTATGGATAGTTGTCCAGTGACTTTTACAAATGCCCTTCAGTGTTCTGCTTCTGTACTTCCTGGGATAAAATCCATGACATCTGGCCTCTCTTTGTGCCTATATTCCAACCTCATATTCTGTGTAAGCAGATGTAGATATATTTTCTCTTTGCTTACTTCATCAACAGTGAATTTCATTAGAAAAGACTGCAGTTTATTAAGTTTTGTTAGCATATGTGTAAATTTAGATATAAAATATAATTTTATTATTTCTTCAAAATATTTTAAACTACTTTCTTGTTTTATGTCTAATTTCTCATTTCTTGATGGCTAAACAACACTTACTCTACAGATAGACTCAATCTTGACACTCCAAGTAATGAAGACAGGGGAAATAATCAATTACTTACTCCGTAAAATAGCTCACTTGCAATATTTTAATACAGGTCCAAATGATATCCCAGAACAGGAATGGAAATGATAGGACTTTGAGGATGAAAGAGAAGTTATAAAGGGCATCTAGGGAGAAAGTTGAAGACATAAAAGAAAATAAAGGAAAGTGGACTGTGAAAACAGGAATATGGAGAATTTTAGGAAGGAGAAAGAGGCCATAAATAAAAATTCTCTGGATGTTTAAAGTACAGGCATGTGCTGTTAAGAGAAATCAGTATTTTGTGACAAGTGAATTTTTAATTGTCTTTAAGAAAGAATATAAATAGATAGGGATATGAGTTAGAATTAAAAATTTATGATAAATATAATGTGTCAAGATTATTTGGAAAATAGTCCTGAAATTAAAAATGATAAGTAAAAATGATGGTATGCTGGAGTCTGAAACAGTCATAGCTAATTCTTGTCTGATCATTTACAACATTATGATGTTGTAAATTTCAGTAGATTCAAATTAATAAGTCTCTGTATGTGAAAACCAAAGAGATTTTATCATAATTATAAAACTCCAAGGAGAGGAGAAGAATTGGGTTGATGGGAGTACCAACAATGCTTCTTTTTAATGATGTAAGGAAGAAATAAAATGTCTGTGAAGCTTAGCCATTCATTTCCTTTTCCACACCCCCATTTTATCTTCCCATTCTAGTACCCCCATCTTTTCCATCCACAAGAATATAATTCCTTTTTCTAGGGAGATTCACCATCCTCCCTAATATCATACACTATACTTAACCTCTGAGGTAATACGACTTTAGCTTGCTTATCAGTGATTTAACATTAAAATCTACACAAAAGCAGATACATACTCTATTTGTCTTTGTGGATGTGACTTACCTCACTCAAGTTGATTTTTTTTTCTAGTTAAATCCATTTACCTGTGAATTTCATCATTTAATTTTTTAACAGCTGAGTAATATTCTATTTTGTAAATATTGAATTTTTTTAACCATTCATGTAGTCAAAGATGTTGATTAAGGGTAAACATGGTTTATTCTTTGTCTAATTATCACCAGTTCTAGGCCGCAAGCTCTGAAGCCCTACAGTATTTTGGCTTCTTTACAGTCTACTCTTAATCCTTGAGCTGGAAGGCTTCAGTCTTTGTACAATTTAGAATATTTAAACTGCTAGCTAGGACCTAGAAGGCTTCAGCCTTAGCCTTCTGAGCCACTCTGGCAAGCTCTTTCTGAACTCTTTCCAGTTCAACTCATTCTCTTTTCTGGGTTTCTGCAGAATTCTTCTATATCTCTGTATCTCTCCATTCTGCATCTGTAACTGACTGCTTCAACTGACTGCTCTGTAACTCACTCCAACCTCAGCTTCTGTAACTCCTTTGAAACTGACTCATCAACTTATTCTCTAACTGCTCTTCAACTGATTCTTTTTACTGACTTCTTCAACTGACTGTTAAGCCTGCTTCTCAACTGACTACTCTTACTGTCTGTTTCAATTAACTCTTCTTCCTCCTATATAACTCATTTTAACTGAGCTGAGAGTCTGCCTTTTCTTTTGAGAGTTAGGAATATTCTTCTGCTGCTAACTCTTCCTCTGATTAGTCGCTTTGTCTGACTCGTCTCAGAAATTATTCCTTGTTTGATACTGACTACTGAGTTCTGCTTTCTGTGTCTGATTCTACTGTTTTTTTTCTAGGGATTAAAATCATGGACCACCACTCCTGGTACATTGATTCTCTGTATTTTTGTTTGTTTGTTTGTTTTTATTTTTTATTTCAGCCCCCAGTTTTATTATTTTTTGTTCTCTAATTCTTTTGTGTGTTATTTCTTCTTTGGTTTTAGAGCTTTTTAGTCTACTGTTAAGTTACTAATATGAGCACTCTCCTTTTTCTTTTTTTCTTATAGGCACTTAGTGACTTGAACTTGCCTTAAGAATTGCCTTCATTGCATCAATTAACCTTGAATGTGTTGCCCTCTCATTATCATCCATATCAAGAAAGGTTTTTATTTCTTTCTTAATTTATATCTTGACCAATTTTCAATCAGTTGTTCAGTTTCTGTGAATTTGTAAGCTGTCTGTTATTTCTTTTGTTGCTGATACCTGTGGAGGTCAGATAAGATGCAGAGTGTGATTTTGACTTCCTTGTATTTTTGCGACTTGATTTGTGTCCTAGTATGTAGTTAATTTTGAAGAAAATTCTATGAGCTACTGAAAAGAAGGTATATCTTTTGTGTTTTGGTAAAATATTCTGTAAATGTCTGTAAGGTCTATTTTCTTTATGGTATCAGTTAGCTCCAGTATTTCTCT
Source organism: Cricetomys ansorgei (assembly GCA_026225945.1). Classification (NCBI taxonomy): domain Eukaryota; kingdom Metazoa; phylum Chordata; class Mammalia; order Rodentia; family Nesomyidae; genus Cricetomys; species Cricetomys ansorgei. The sequence goes on from JAMJFZ010000199.1 coordinate 1,313,849, forward strand.
GTTTAGTTTTTTGACTGGTGTCCTGTTTATTGGTAAAAGTGGATTATTGAAGCTAACCACTATCACTGTGTGAAGATCAAGCTGCAGTATTGATCTTTTATGAACTTGGATACCTTTATATTTGGTGCATAGTTGTTAAGAACTGTAGTATCTTCTTACTGAAGTGTTTATTTATTGAGTATGTAGCCTTTCCCTATACTTTCTGATTAGTTTTGGTGCATAGTCTATTTTTTTTCTGGAATTAATGACTACACTGGATTGCTTCTTAAGTCCAATTGCTTAGAATATATTTTTTTCATCCTTTTACTCTGAGTAACGTCTATCTTTGATGTTAAGTTGTGTTTCTTGGATGGATGCAACAGAAGGATAAATCCTGTTTTCACATTCTGTTAATTTGTGTCTTTTTGTTGGGAAATTGACACCATTGATGTTGAGAACAATTAATTAGCAGTGTTTGTTGATTCTTGTTTTTGTTTGGGGGTGCTTTTATTTGTTTGCCTAATAATATTTATTCCTTATGTTTTCTTGTGTCTGTGTTAACCTCTTTAGGCTGAAGTTTTCCTTCTAGAGTCTTTTGTGTACTTACATTTGTAGATAGATGTCAATAGTATGAACTGTATGAACTTTGTTTTTATCATGAAATGCCTTTCTTTCTCCAACTATTGAAATTTGAAGTTTTGCTGGGTATAGTAGTCTGGGATGGCATCCTGTGGTCTTTTAGAGTTTGTAGAACATCTGCCATGGCACTTCTGGCTTTATGATGCTCCATTGACAAGTCTGTGTTTATAGGGTATTTGATCTTTTCTCCCTGCATCTTTAATATTCTTTCATTATCTTTTCATTTATTGTAGTGTTGTGATTATTATGTGCCAAGTGGAATTTATTTTCTGGCCCAGTATATTTGGTGCTCTGAATGTTTCTTGTACCTTGATAGGCATCTCCTTCTTCAGAATAGAGAAATTTTCTTCTATGATTTTATTAAAAATATTTTTTCAGCCTTTGACTTGGATTTATTCTTCCTCTATTCTAATTATTTGTAGATTTGTTTTTTCATTGCTTCCCAGATTTCATGGGTACATAGATTTAACATTTTCTTTTACTGAGGTATCTGTTTCATCTACCTTGACTTCAGTGCCTAAGATTGTCTTTTCTTTCATTTATATAGTCTGTTGATGAGACTTGCCTCTAATATTCCTGTATAAGTACCTCTTTTTTTTAATTTCAATTTTCCCTATGTTTGTGTTTTTGTTTGTTTTTCATTGGTTAATTCTATTTCAACTTTCATGTCATGAATTGTTATCTTTATTTTATTCCACTGTTCATTTGTGTTTTCATAGATTCCTTTTATGAGGTTATTAATTTCCTACTAAAGATCCTCTAACATATTCATAAAAGCTATTTTGTAGTTCTTGTTCCATGCTATTGCTATATTGTCTTTCATAGAACCTACTGTAATAGGGTTGGTGGGCAATAGTAGATTCAAATTGTCCTAATTGTTATTATGTTTTTATGCTGGCATTTAGGCATCTGGGTTCAGGATCATTGTCATTCTAAGTGCTGATAGCTGGTCTTGTCTTTGTTGGGTAGGTTGTTCCATGGCTTATTTTGCCCTCTCTGGTTCTTACAAAGGTGTGGTGGGTGAGAGTTGTCTCGTAGGGAACGTTCTGAGATTCTGCTGGGTATTGCAAAGAAGGGTTCTGGAGAGCATGTGCTTTTTATGTTGGAAGGTTACACAGGCATGGAGATGGACTAGAAGGCTGAAATTTTCTATAAGAGGGAGAAAAGTAGGAAGCACTGTCAAGGATCTCTTTTATCTCCTGAGAACGAGGGCAACAAGGGAGGAGAGGCCACAACAAGTGGCAAGTGATATGGTACATTGTTGGGGATGAGACTGGAATATTGAATTTAGAGAAGAGGAAGAAGAGTGAAAATATGAAGACCACCTACTGTTGGGTCCAAGAATCACTCCACGAAGACCACCAAGACCATGTATGCAAAAAGCAAAAAGCACTTTTATTCTGCAGGGCAAACCAGCATGCGGTGGTCAGCTACTTTTCAAAATGGTGACAACCCGGTGCAAGCATGTGGGCCTTTTAAAAGAAACAGGCAGTGTCTAGGGTATCTCTGATTGGTCAGGACCTGAATAGTAGACTGACTCATTAAGTATCCCAGGAAACACAGGTTTCTGGGAAAAGGAATACTAGACAGTAAGCAGAGAGGTGAGATCAATGCCACCCACCACTAAGGTGCGCTGGTCCCCTCACTACCTGCATTCCTGACTGGCTTGGACAGCAGGTGTTCAGGGAATGCCTAAGGAAGTTAATGGCTAAGACAAAGGGATAGAGTGGTAAGGAAGTCTGTAGGAGAAAATCTGTGTGATCTGTTGGTGATGAGGCATAGAAGAAAGGGAGGCAGCAGAGGATAGTTTGCTACATATCTGGGTCGTTGGGATTGGGTTTAGAGTAAGGATTACTGAAGATCTCAAGATTGCCTACCTGCTTCCCTGGTCTACCTGTTTTCCATTCAAAACATATTTGTGAACACTAATTTATCTGTTAAGTACTTTACAGTGCTCTGTTGATTATTTCCTTAAAAATTAAAAATATGTTGCACAATAAAAGCTAGGTTGATCATCTTAAACATTGTTTCTTACCTAAATTTTCTTAGATGGTAGGCTATAGATTTGCTTATCAAGTTATATTTATATTTACTATTGAAAATTTAATAAATAGTATGAGAAAGAGTAAAATTCAAATATTATTTACCTTTACAGTTGGTGGATACCTGGAGAAAATTAATTTGGGAAAGTTAATGTGGCTATTTCTTGACTAATTGAGCAACAGAAGCTTGGTTTTGGTCAGAGTGTCAGGTCAGATATACATAATAAGCACAGCTATGAGTGGAAAAAGCAATGGGATTCTGAACTCAGTGTCACATATATTTAGTGATGAAATGCTGAAGGCTTGAACTCTAAAGTCAGTCCTCCTTTCATTCTCTCTTTTCTTGGGCTCTGCCTTTTGCCATTTTAGACAGTGCTCTTTTCTCTACTATTCAAATTGTCTTTACTGTTAAAGACGACTTTTAACTGGATGAGCACCAGGAAGTAATGGAATTTTGGAGCAATGTACTTCAAGGTGTTTTATATTTGTCTTTACTTTTTTTTCTATTGTTTTTATAGTTTTCAAACTTCTTCTTTTTGTAATTTCTTAGTCATGGCCTAGCAATTAAGATTTAAAAAAAGCATTATTTCAACTGTTTTATTAAGTCACGTGGGCACAAAAGAATATATATTTTTAGCTACGTAGCTTTGGAATTTTCATCTTAAGTGTTTCTTCAACCAGGTATATATAAATGAAAGCAAAGAGATATGGGGATATTAGATTCCATTTCACATTCTACCTTCTTATTCTTCATTCATGAACCCATTTTTTTTCTGATTAAGGTAAACAATAGAAGACAGATGAATCTGCCCTTTGTAACACTTGTGTCCTTGGACTCTTAGAGACATTCACTATCCATTACTCTATGTCTGGGCTTCGTAGCTGATCTTTTCATGACATAATGCAATAATTTAAATCCTCCTACATTATAGAAACATTTTTCAATTCACACCACTGTGAATACTTACAACACCTAATTTCCTGAGATAAATTGATTCTAGAATTTTATTGGTGAAGTTTTTAGGTGGAAAGTCAGCTAGGGTTTTGAGTGAAGGTGGATAAACTGTCTCTCTCTCAAACTATTGTATATTGATGCTCTAATGCTGGTCGCCCAACAAGTGTTTTGAATTATTTTTCACTTTATTTCCTGTGTATATGTTGACAATGATTATTGTCATTAAATGCATGACAAGTTTAATGACAATGTCAGTTAGATTCCAATATTCAATTATTTGCTTATCAATGACATTGATTGCTATCACATTCCTTACTAGATCAATTTTGGTAACTAGAACCTTACTCATTTCGGTTATTACTTTATGTCTTAACATATTTTAGCAAAGTACAAAAACTTTTTATGCAGATTAATGTTGTCAATTACTCCTTGATTTTTAAAAATTTTCTTGTGATTTCTCCCATAAGTATATTAGTGATGAAAAATTCAAAACTATATTATATAGTCTTTCAAACTTTTAAAAAATTTTCTACACAATGCAAAGATTTCACAAATATTATTTAAACATGAAAGCTCTTTAATTCATTAAAACATACTTAATTTTGTTTTATGAATGCTTTTTGATTCCTTAAATATCATTTTTAGCAATTACTAGTAAATTTTCTATTTCTCATAAGTTATATGTGCACCCATAATACGTTATCTATTTTGTTAACTTCTCTAACCATTTGTTTTATTTTGTAGTAAGTAATTTATATGTAATATAACTAAGGATGCTTGAAAGATAGTTTAGTAGTTAATAATACTTCCTGATATTTCAGAGGACCCAAGTCACTAGATCTGACATCTATCAATCAACCCCAAAGGAATGTAGTACCTATGATCTCTGTAGAAACACCACACACACACACACACACACACACACACACACACACACACACACACACACACAATTTAAAGAATAAAATCTTAAATAAAACAGAACAATCAAAAATCATTGTATGCCCAATCACTATTAACTTTTGAGGAAAAAAAAAAACTTGCCTCTTGTATCAATTACATTTTGCCAGTGTGTGGGCATGCATTTGTCTTTTTTTATGGTACAGTATTGAGAGTAAAGTAGTTTTTCTCTATATGTCTCCTAACACAAGGAAGAAATAAATTCTGAGCACTATACATAATGAAATTCCCTATGGACTACAGTCCCTACAATGACTCTGACTTCATTTCCTGAGTAGAGAATTAGATGGACATGACTAGCACAGGCAGACAGAGATAAGAAACTTGAATATGTTAAAAATGATAGCTAAAATCTGCTACATGATGAGCTAATTTGTCACACACCACAAATCTACATTGTTTAATGTCTAAATTTTATTTAAAACAAGTGACAGAATTATATTTTCTTACATTTTTATTTTAAATTTCGTTGTAATTAATTTCCTCACCCTAATGTTGGTTATTATTTTCACAGCACTCTAGTGTCCAAAATCAGATAGTATACAACATTTATGACTTTCTCACCACTCATGGTAGATTCTACATGACAATCTCCTTACAGTTTTTCCTTCAGATACTAATGGATGCCTTTTTCCAAAGAGAATTTACATCCTCCAACTTGCAATAATTTTCGTATCCAAAAGCTTTCCTAAGTATGTGCCCTCTTAAGTCAGGAGTACTGAAAGTTAGACAGGTCACATCTCGTGTAGCTGACGCTAATTATTTTAATATGTGTTGTTGAATTAAAAGAAGCTAACGAAATATGCTGGATAACTACTCATTTGTTAGACAAGAAAGTTGTTCGCACTCTTTTAGTATCAAAGAGCAAAAGAAAGGTAGTTACTATAAAAAGAAAAATTAAAATGTGTGCATCTCTAGGTGAAATTGTCATGAATGATTCATGTACTACATTAAAAAACATAAATGTATGGTGTTAATTTATTTTCTAATTAAACATCCATTTCTGTTTTAAATTCCAGGATCTCTAGAGTCACTTCTACCTCCAGGCTGTCACAGGTTCCCAAAATTCATTCAAGTCATAATTGTAATGTTCATCTTCAGAAATATCTTAGGTCTCTGAGACATTTGTTATATTAAAATCCATCTGAACTAATTAATAATCCATGTCACACTAATACAGATAAAACATATCATAAAGTTCTATACAGCCTTTTCCAGTCTGTTTAAATAAAATGACTTTCATGTTATCGTTGAGGCTGGATAAAATGTGGAGGGTTATAAGAACCAGATGCAGAGCATGGAAGCATGAATATTAGGTTGTATGTTTATCTATGGCTCCCAAGAACATCGCAGTTGCCCAGCATGCTTTGCAGTCCTCTAAGAAGTTATGACCCCTGTGGCAGTTTATTGCTCTGAATTTGAGAATACATTTCTAACCAGTAACACAAAATCATACGCATTCCAAGAGGTACAATTGTTTGTTTTTCCATCCTGTTAGGTTAGATTTCTTGGTCAACTTGTCTTGAAGCTATAAAACAATTGAAACTTCTAACCTATGATTGAACTCCACAGGGTAGAGAGGAAAACATACAGCTGATAATGTGTTAGTGGCAGAAGGAGAGCACAGAATGACTGAAATAGGGTGCTTGACTATTCAGTACACAGGAAAACATCATTACTGTTTAAAATTCAGATAACATTCTACAGCTCATGCTTATGCTAAGAGGAAACACATTTTTTATTACTTTACCAGGGTCCTTTCATGCTCCTCTCAGTAAAATTAAAGACATTTCTTCCTGGTTTAAGTAATTGGGAAAGAAATGTCTCTTTACAATTATCTACCAGCAAACCTGTGCTTAATTCCCCTTTATACCCTTTGCAATATAAAACAAAAACTAATGTTTCTTGAGACCTTACCATGAGCTGGGAAAATTCCATCCTAATAATAGCTTTCATTGGGGAGTGAATTAGATTCCAATTGCCACTGATACAAATTGCTGTGAGTCTTGTGGTTTGCAAAATTATTGTCTTACAGTTCTTAAGGTCATAACTACAAAATTAGTCTTATAAGCTAAATTAAGATGTTGAGAGAGCTGAATTTCTTCTTGAATCCCATAGGACCAATGGATTTGTTACCTCTTTCATTTGTTAGAGGTCACACACATTCCTCATACCAATTCTCCAACTCCAAAGTCAGCAAGAGAGTTTAGGTTAATATAAATTATATTTCTAGTGTCATATCTTATATTCTAATTCTGTAATTCTTGCCTCTCCTTTTTACATGAAAGGAATGCTGTGAGTCTTTGGTGGTTTGAATGATAATGGCTCTCATAAACCCATAGGGAATGGCAATATTAGGAGGTATGGTCTTGTTGGAGTAGGTGTGGCCTTATCAGGGTATGTTATTAGGGGCAGACTTTGAGATTTCAGAATCTTAAGCCAGACCAACTGGGTCATACTGTCTTCCTACTGCCTGCCAGTCTAGATGTAGGACTCTTGGCTCCTTCTCCAGCACCATGTCTGCCTGCATGCCATGATGTTTCCCACCAAGATGACAATGAACTAAACTTCTGAACTGTAAGCCAACATCAATTAAACACTTTCTTTCTTTATAAGTGTTGCTCTGCTCATTGTGTCTTTTCACAGCAATAAAATACAGTCCGAGAGAGAAGTTGCTACCAGGGATTGGGGTATTATTGTGATAGGCCAGGCCATGCTTTCATTTGTAGGAATATGAACTCTGGGACTTTTGATGAGAAAAGCAGCTGAAAGCTTTAAGCAAAACTTAATGAGCCAAAATAGTAGAGGCATGGAAGACAGTGGTATTCAGGATGATTTGTACTGTGGTGGCCTGGTTCAAGAGGTTTCAGAAGAGAAGAATATTAGTATATGGCATTGTTGTGATATTTTGGTGAGTAATGAAGTTGTTTTCTGCCCTTGCCCAAAAAAATCTGCCTGAAGCTAAATTGAAGAATTATGGGTTAATATCTTTTGCAGAGGATATTTCCTAATAACCTAGCATTGACTGTGTTGTGTGCCTATTAGTGGTAAGTCTTATATAGACCTATAATGAAATAAAACAAGCTGATCAAGAAAACATACAAAACATACAAAATATACAGTTTGAGGAAAACAGGGCTCTGGATTTAGATCAAGGATACAAGAAGGGGTTATGGAATCTCTCTCCATAGTTAAGGGAAGCCACTGAGGCCAGGTATGTGTTAGGGGTGTCTGCATGGAAGCCTAGACAGGATATTGTGTGAAGCTGTGAATCCTGGCTTGCCTTGGAGACCTGAAAATGTGGCAGATCCCAGAGCTGTGGGATACCTGTGAAGGAAAGCTGCTAACAGGGAGTGGAAGCAGCCCAAGAAAAAGAAGTCCATTGTAGTCAACAAAGCTGAAAGGATTTGGAGATCTGAAGAGTGCCTTGTCATCAGACATGGAGATGCTGAGTTTAGTGTTTGTGCAGCTTGTTTTTGGTACTGTTTTTGTCCAGTATTTTCTCACTATTCTCCTTTTCCTCCTTTTTGGAACAGTAATGTATATCCTGTGCAATTATGTTGGAAGTTTGTTGCTTTTTTATTTTCATTTTATGGGACAGTTTTATAGTAACAGTTAAGAGAATGTAACAAGTCTCTGAAGAGACTTTGAACTTAGGTATTAGACTGTGATAGACTATGGAGATCTTTGAAGTAAATGCATTTTGTGCTGTGATATGGCTATAAGCCTATGGGGGCCAGGGAGTAGAAAGAATGTCATGGTTTGACTAAAAATGGCCACCCCAGGCCCATAAGGAGTTTCACTATTAAGAGGTATATCCTTGTTAGAGTAGGTCTGACGTTAGCAGAGGAAGTATGTCACTGGTGAGGGGCTTTCTAGTTTCAGAAGCTCAAACCCAGAGGCTTACTCTCTCTTCCAGCTGCGTGCCAAACCAGGTGTAGAATTCTTGGTTCCTTGGCCAGTACCATGTCTTCCTGCATGTTACCATGCTTCCTGCTGGGATGACAATGGACTAAACCTCTGAACTGTAAGCCAGTCCAATTAAATGTCTTCCTTTATAAGACTTGCTGTGGTCATGGGGTCTCTTTACCGCAGTAAAACCCTAACTAAGAAAGAATTCATTGTCCTCAACAAATAATTCAAGATTGTTTTTAGTTTTGGTTTTTGGTTTTCAGAATCTGTAGCAATCACACAAGGTAATAAATATGTATATATTTATTATACATGTGTTCTGTAGATCAGGATGCTGTGATGGCTAATGCTGTCAAGCTGATATGATCTTGAATCACCTAGGATATAAGCTCCTGGGCATGCCTGTGAAGGAATATTTATGTTGAGTTAATAAAGATAGGAAGAGCCATACAACTACTGGACTTTGGTCTTTGGACTTTATTTGGTCCTTAATAAAAATGGAAAGATAAATTCTAATAGTCATTGCTTTTTAATTCTTGACTCCAGACTCAACACAATCTATCATATACCTGCCATGAAGAAATGTACTTTTGAATTGTGAGGCCAATTAAACCATTTCCTATTTAAGTTATTTTCAAGATATTTTGCTTTGGTAAGTTTTTTAAAATATTCATTTATTATTTATTTATTTTTAATTTTTAGGTAGGGGTCTCCCGATGTAGTAGTCCTCTCTGGATTGGAACTCATTATGAAGACTAAACTGGTTTAGAACTAAAATAGATCTGCCTGTCTTTGCCTCCCATGTGCCAGGGTAAAGTTATGGGTCATTATCCCTGACTTGGACAAGATATTATATCACAAATTTAAGAAAAGTGGCAAATACAAGGCATGATCATTTCTTGGATTTTGCTATTTTTCATTTTCACATAGAAGTTTCTGTTTTATATAGGAAAGTAAACTTCAGTGAGATGGGCAATTTGTCACTAAACCTGCAGTTCTCAAGGTTTGCATGAGTTTAACATTCCTGTTCCTTCTATTTTACAATCTATCATTCATAAGATGCCTTAGCTCACATTGGTATCTAGATTTTCTGAATTATATAGATCCCTTCTGCAGATGTTTTAAGTTCCAATATATCCAGAATTTTGTAATCAGGCAGAAAGAAAGGAAGATTTGGATTTTGGACATTGACTTTAGAGGGTTCATCTACAATATACAACAATTCTATTAAAGTATTTTGAATATCCAAAGGTATTATGGTAACACCATAAAAAAGTCTTTCTTATTGTTACATTTGTCATAGACAAAAGAGAAAAAAGTGGACATGTAAAGAACATTTGAATAAGGTTAAGATTTCTCTATAATTTGTTGGAACATGTAGTGGTTTTTATATCAAATGAAAACACGAAAGTTGACTGTCAAAGGTATTTGTTGCTTAAACATAAATTAATATTTTAACCTCTTTTTTCTTTATTGTGCACCTAATAAGGTTAACATTAAAACTTAATATATAACATAGGAGCTGTTTTCATTCTATCCATTATGGTATCATAAAATTGACATTTTTATTGAGAAAATAAAATACAATTATATTATAAGAGTACTCACTCTGAGCTATTAGAATTCTCAGGTACAAAATAGGAGCCAGTTGAGGAATTTTGAGTTTCATGACATATGAACATTCAAAAACTATAGTCAACGTTTCAATTTTTAACCTTGATTTCCTGTATATTGAGACTTTTTAAAAAAGGAATGAATAAAAAGCATAATGGGAAATGACTTCTCATAGGAGTGGTGTGTTGAAAATGTCTTTTGCGTAAGAGATTGTCAGAGGAAAATGAATCTGATGCAATTAAACTAGAATATTCATTTGCTCTATACTGAATTACATTTGTTCATTAATTATCAAAGTCTGAAATGATGTCTAAAAGAGATTTTTCACATTCTTTTCTACAAATTTTTTATTGCTAAGAGATCAGAGGTAACACTTTCCAAATTTGAGGGGAATGTACATATTCAGTGGTTAAAATGAATAATGTGTCTACATTAAAAACTTTGATTGCTAGAGTTCAACAGGTGATGAAGTGTCAGAACAGAGTCAGAGAATCTAATTAAAAGAGACCTGGATGTACCTAATCAATATGAACTACTTTGATTTCATTCATCTCTGGCTGTAACGTATGCTGATGATTCATCTGAAAAGTAAATGTGGCACTGTAGAAGTATCTGGTTTTACATTAGAATGTGCTGAGCCAGTGCCTTCAAGAATTAACAAACATTTGCATTTTCTCCATGCAAACTAATTTTGTACATTGATCTCTTCTTTCTTTGGTATGGGGTATTAAAGATGAACTATGAAGTATGTCATGTTCCACACAAGATATTCTAATGTTGACCACATGAAGTTAGAAATGAAAGGAAAAAAAGGCAACTTAACATCATCTATTACTGCCACTTCACTGAAAGTTCACATTTTATAGAGTACTTTTTAAAAAAAATCATTAAACATGTTTAATATGTTTTCTAAAGTAAAACTTATAGTAACAGTAAAGGTATTTTTCAAAAGTAGAACCATCTGATTTAAAACCAAAATTATTGTTTTTATTTTGCCATATCATCCTAATTGATGTCTATTGTCCATGCAATAAAACCAAATTCCTCTTTATATTTTGTTTCATTTGTCCATTCACTGAGCAATATATATATATATATATATATATTTGATCATGTATATACCCTTTTCACCTCTTACCACTTTTACTAGATCATTCATGTTCAATTTCAAAATTCATAGCCTTTTTCTAAAAAATATTTATAATTGATTAGTGCTGCCTGTATATTCCTATGTGTAGGCCTGTCCACTGCAGCAGGAGTAACCTATGGGAGTTGTCAGCTACAGAGGGGACTTATAAGCCCCTCTGCCATCCATTCTGCATTTTTGACTGACTTGATATTATGCAAGTCTTGTTTAGGTTTCAACATTCTTGTTCATTTCTTGAGAACAACAGTCCTGTCATATCTAAAAGCCACCATTTACAGCAACTCTCTTTGGTCTCTGGCTGCTATGATCTTTCTGGCCCCTCTTCTTCAGTGTTTTCTGAGTCCTGTGGGTAGCAGGTGATGTATGTAGATGTCCAGTGTGGGACCAAACAATCCACATTCACTTATTCTCTCAGTGTAACTATTTAAGGGTCTCTGTGTTAACTGCATTACACTGTACCTTCTCTGATGAAATGTAAGGTTGCAATAATCTACTGGTATAATGTTATATATATATATCAGTATGATGCTGTGTGCATTTAGAAAAAAAAATACCAGAAGTAAGTTCTCCATTATGGTGTATAACCCAACTACCTATGTATGTGATTATGGATAGGTTTAGAGCATCAGGTATAAGTTTCCTCCAGTGCAGTGTTCCTTACATTCCATTCGAAGGGCATTACTGCCTTCTGTAACATTCATGATAACACTAAACTGATGGGAAAACCATGCTGGGCTGGTTATTGTGGATGTGAATGATCACAGCTGGATATGACTATTGATGCATGTTATGTTGTACTTGTATAGACCTGTCAACTACCACATCTGATCTACTACTTATCACATTCTTTGTATCTTGATGGTATACACATTGATATTAAGCCACAATGTGATATTATTTGAAGGGGAGACCTCTTGGAAACAACTGGGCATAGATGGGCTCCTGGAGTTGTGTTCTTTATGGGAATAATAGCACCATTATTAGAAGAAATATTAAAAATCTAAAATCTACCATCAAAAGTTAAAATATGTTAATATAGCAAGAATTATGTATATATATATATATGTGTGTGTGTGTGTGCATATATATTTATGTGTTCATGTGTATGCATATCTATATATGTAATTACATGTTTATATTCTAATTATATAACCTATAATAATTTAAAATTTATTTAATAACATATAATTTTAATAAAGTTTAAACATTAAGTATCATTCTGTGACTGACTTCTTTTACTTAACATAAAGGTTTACTTTTCCATCTATTTTCCAGCAGCAATGCTTGAAACATACCTAATCTGTGTTCTGAGTTGCTTTCTAATGCCATCAGGAAGTGGGTAGTCACTTCATTGTCTTATTTCCATCTTTAGTGCTTTCTCTGCTATTTTCCTACATGCCAATGTTGAAATGTAATCAACATCAAGGCAATAACTTCAGTAGCTTTAAATTATACCCAGTATCCACTTAAATAAATATAGTATTTCTTGAATTTGCAGATATTTTAAAAATCATTATTAACTGATTATCATAAACCTTAACTTTTCTCAGACAAACTGTAGCTTTACATCTCTCTTGACCTCTGTCTTCTTTTATCACTTGGAATGATATCAAATCTTGATTTGTAAACATTTACTTACATTACATCTAGCCTCTTACCCATTTTTGTAATGTGCTAAAACATAACATGACTTATTATATTTGTGCCAGTACTTGGAATATGGAATTTTATATAAAAATATTCCCTTTCATAAGCCAAGCAACTGAATATCATTTCTTTTCAAACAGTCTCATCATCTTATAGGGAGCATCCTTAACAAACATTTCCTTTATTTTTAGAGCTAAATGAGATGCAAATAAATAGGACAGAAAGTCAGAAAGATATCTTAAAGTGATCATAACATAAACAAAATGCAATTTATATATTATTTGATGGTTAAATACAGCCATGATGTTTCCCAGAAAACAAAATAGGCAGTCATAGTTTAAGAGTAGAACAATAAGAAGCATGAATGCCAGGTAAAAGAATAAGAAATGTTATCATGCTTTAATATTTTGCATAAAAACCATGTAAAAATTGATAAACTAGTTTCTAGTGGGGAACATGGTGCTAAGCCTTTTAAATTGGAAGATAAATAAGTCACAACACTGAAAGCAACTCACTACTGGTAAGACTGTTTAAAGGAGGTTTTTAGTATATGTAGTACTGCTTTAACAAATAATGATATCGAGTCATTTGTAAAGAATGGAAATATTAAGTGAATATGTCAATATGATAGAACTAGAACTTGAATACAAGTCCCATAATGCCTGAAACAGTCCCTGTCCTCCATCTGACACTGGCTGTATCTACAAGTTGTGAGTAAGAGTAAAGGTAGCTCAGCGATGTAGAGATGCACACGGAAAAGAAGCATTCTCTCTTTGGAAACAACTAAGAAAAACAATTGGAAATCCTACTGCAGCCAGATGTCCAGTGTGGAGCAGTGTCCTTGCACTGCAAATGTCAAAGTTGCCTACTAGGCCTGAAGTCAAGCCTCTGTGTTTTGCACAGTATGAAGTGTCTGGAGATTTTTCAAGAAAAGCGTCATGTGTACTACTTATCCAACTGGGAATTAACAAGACCAACATACCATGGGGAAAGTCTATCAAGGACAAAGCAAAATTGCATACCACTGAGTTTTAAATAAAAGAAAGCACAATGACTTCTGCCAACTTCTCAAACATAGGGGCAGTAGGAACCCAGTAGGAAGCAAATGTTAGAGCAAAATTGGAAACTTGACTTTGTGGATCCCAATCTGTGCCCTTGCTCATTGACTTTGGTCACCTTTACTTTTGTCAGACCTAATACTATATGAATATAGATTGTTGATTAATTTTTATATTCTGCATTGAAAAAGATTGTGATTGAAATACTGTATAATACTTGTTGAATTTGTGCTTTTGGGCAATTTGAGAAATTCTTATTTCCTAAACTAAAGATTTATAAACTTCTTTTCATACATGTTATATATAAATACATATATATATTCATATATGAATGTGTTCTCATATATGAATATATACATATATATTCCACTTAATATATTTACCATAATACTTATGAAAACCTAACCCATGAGTAAGGTACAGTATTCAGAAAGCATTTTTTTTTTTTACTTAATTCAGAGGATAAGATTTCAGTTTCAGGTGTTAAATAAAAAAGATATTTGTTTTTATCAAAGGAATAATATTTCCTCTTCTGTCATATCTTTGAAAAATTAATGAATTTGACAGTATCTTCTTAAATCATAGAATTAATACTTATACCATGCAACCATACCTCTGTTATGAATTAGTTATGATATACAAGATAATACCCTCTATTATAAATTTAATACGATTTCACAATTTAACATATAGGAAAGATTTATAACCAAGGTCCTAGAAAAGTTAATAGAAGGCAAGTACTGGAATTTAAATCCTCAGATTTCTACTTCAGAACATTTCTATTTGGTTGAAAACTTATGATTTTACCATGATTCATGTGGAAACAAGCCTTCTGGTGAGCCAGACAATCACAGTAATGCATTGATAAATATCCCATAATATGCTCATGAGTTTCTTTCCCCAGAAAGATGATGCTACATGTAATAACTATTACATTATAGGTATGTCAGCCAAGGATGGGGACAGTAACTATTATAGTCAATTTAATTGTTAAGGTTCAAATGCCAGACTGTAAATTTACACACGGATCCAGTCATTTATCAATTCTGTCCTTTTAGATAACTTGATCTGTCTGTACGCTATTGGTTATATTTACAGTATAGCTACTTATCATTTAAGATTATTTTCAGGGTGTATTTCAATATTTAAGATACAAACTCTTACCAAGAACCAACGCTGAATTAATACTCTTATTCTAATTATCCCCTACCATACTGCCATTGAACATACATCCTCAGAAATATCTCTAAATGGTTGTTTTAAAACACTTATTAATCTCTTTCCATGAAACTGATTCAAATGGAGTTTGTTTTAAATTTTAATTTAACACAAGAGGACAGTGTTATTTTTCTTTTATCATCCCAGTCGCTGTTTCTCCTTCCCACACTCCTCCCCATGGCTCTCTCTCCCCTCCCCTCTCTCTCAGATCCACTCCTTCACTTTTTCCCTTCAGAAAAAAAGCAGGCCTCTCAGTAATATCAGTAGAATAAAGCGTAACAAGATCCAGGAGGTCATCAGCAAAGGATTGTGGCTTGGTTGGTGTTTATCTGCACTGTAGCTAAAAGCATAGGTGGACATGAGTGCATTTTCTGACAAAGTGCCCTTGCAGGACCCTGAAGCTTCAACTTGAGCTCCACACACAGATGCCAATACCCTTGTCTTAACAAATGGATCCCATGCTTGGGTACCAATCACCCTACCTTTCCTGCATCCTATAAATGTACCCTAACCCCTACAACAGAGAGAGACTGCCCCACTGGAGGTCCATCTCTGGAGTTCCTGTGCTTGTCAGCTCAGGGGCTCTGACCAAAGGCAAGTTGCTTATGCCCTGAAGGACTACATTGCCCAAGCCACATTGTCATGTGGCTTTCCACCTGGGGCCAGCCAGCCAGGGGTCAGCTATGGCTGCTTCTCGGGGCAAGGAAGGCGAGGACCAGGATGCAAGTGGGTGAGATTCGATACAACACTGTTAAGAGTCCTACAAGAACTCTAAGCTAAATAACCTTAACATACATGCGGAGAACCTAGTACAGATCCATGCAGGCTGCATGATTGACTCTTCAGTCTCTGTGAGCCCTTATGAGCCACCCCTTAGTTGGTTCTGTGTCTGTCTCTTGGTGTCTTCATACCCTCTGGCTCTTATACTCTTTTTTCCACTTCTTCCGTGGAGTACCCTGAGATCCAATTGATGTTTGACTGTGAGTATCTGCATTTGTTCCTATAAGCTGCCAAAGGAAACCGCTCTGATGACAATTGGGCTAGGCACCAATCTATGAGTACAGTAGAATATAATTAGGAATTATTTCACTCTTTTTTGTTGTTGTTAATTATTTTTATTATTATTATCGGCCAGTTGTGTCTCTTCTACCCTAGGACTCTGGGCCATCCAACCTCCAGTTCCTGGCCGTCTACACAGTGCTTGGCCTGGGCTACCTCTCATGGTATGGGCCTCAAGTTTAACCAGTCATTGTTTCTCCACTGGTACAAATTCTATACCACCATAGCCCCAGCATGTCTTGTAGGCATGACAGATTGTAGGTTGATGATATTGTGTCTGGGTTGGTGTCCCAGTTCCCCCCCCCCCCCGGAAGCCTTGCTTGTTTACAAAAGATGACCTGTTCAAACTCTGTTTCTGTTATAACCTGTTCCTAGGTTATAAGGAATCTTCACTATGGTCACCCTAATAGTTTCAGGGAGTCTCCATTGCACTAGGTATCCACATCTCCTCCGTGATCCCTCTAATTCCTGTAGTCTTTCCCTGTACTCTCTCGTCCCTCCATCCTTTAGCTTATCTTTCCTGTTCCCATCACCAAACTACCCTCATTCCATCCAAAAAATCTGTTTTATTTCCCCCTTCCCAGGGAGGTCTAGGCATCACTTCTAGAGCCCTTGTTGTTACCTAGCCACTCTGGATCTGTGATTATCATTTACTTAACAGCTAATGTCCACTTATAAATGAATGCATATGGGTTACCTGATTCAGGATGATTTTTCCTAGTTTCATCCATTTGCCTACAAATTTCATATTCTTTTAGCAGCTGAATAATACTCCATTGTGTAAATGTACCACATTTTCTTTATCTATTCTATGGTTGAGGGATATATAGGTTGCTTCCAGTTTCTGGCTATTATGAACATAGTTGAGCAAGTGTTCTTGTGGGTAGGATTGAGCTTCCTTTGGGTCTATACCCAAGAGTGGTATAGTTGGGTCAGGAGATCAATTCCAAGATTTTTGAGGAACCATCACATTCATTTTCAAAATGTCTGTACAAGTTTGCATTCCCACCATCAATGGAGGAGTGTTCCCTTTGTTCCACATCCTTGCCAGCATGAGCTGTTAATTTTGTTATTGATCTTAACCATTCTGACAGGTGTAATTTGCATTTTCCTGATGACTAAAGATGTTAAACATTTCTATAAGTGGTTTTTGTCCATTTGAGATTCCTCTATTAAGAATTCTGTTTAGAACAGTAATCCATTTTAAAATTGGATTATTTTGGTTTGATGATGTCTAGTTTCTTGAGTTTTTATATATTTTGGATACTATCCTTCTATCAGACATAAAGTTAGTGAAAATCTTTTCCAATTATATAGGCTAATATTTTGTCCTACTGAAGGTGTCCTTTGCCTTCCAAAAGCTTTGGAGTATCATGAGTCTCCATTTATTAATCATTGATTATAGCACCTGTGCTCACATTGAAGAATATTTCCCACTTTCTATTTTATTATGTTCAATGTATCTGGTTTTATGTTCAGGTCTTTGACCCACTTACATTTGAGTTTTGTGCAGGGTGATAGATATGATTCTATTTGCATTCTTCTGCATGCAGATATCCCATTAGTCCAGCACCTTTTGTTGAAGATGCTGTCTTTATTCAGTATGTATTTCTGGCTTGTTTATCGAAAATCAGGTGTCCATAGGTGTTTGGATTTATGTCTGAGTCTTCAATTCAACATCATTGATCAAAATGTCAGTCTTTATGCCAATACTATGCAATTTTTATTACAGGTTTTTAAAGTATGACCTAATGATGTTCAGATTTCCTTGGTCCCTGTTGTTATGTTCCCCTTTCTCTCTCTGATTTTGTTCACCTAGATATTCTCTCTGTGTCTTTTAGTTTGTTTAGATAAGGGTTTGTCTTTCAAAGAAGCAATGTCCTGTCTTATTGATTCTTTGTATTGTTCTATTTGCTTAAATTTTATTAATTTTGGCCCTCAGTTTGATTATTTTTTGCCATTTACTTCTCTTGGGTGTGATTATATAGTTTTTACATGTGCTCTTAAGTTGCTAGTGTGAGATTTCTTCAATTATTTTATATAGGCACTTTGTGAAATGATTTTTTTAATACTGCTTTCACTGTGTCTCATAAGTTTGAATATGTTGTGTATTCATTTTCACTGAAATTTAGAAATTCTTTAATTTCTTTCTTTATGCCTATCTTTATCCAGTATTCATTCAGTAGAGAGTTTTTCAGTTTTTCATGAGTTTGTAGGCTTTCTGTTGTTTCTTCTGCTGTTGAAATCCAGCTTTAATCTGTGGTTGTCTGATAGGATGCAGGGGTTATATCCGTTTTCTTGTATCTGTTGATATTTGCTTTGTGATTGAGTATCTGATCAATTTTGTAGAAGATTCCATGAAGTGCTGAGAAGGATTATTCTTTAGTATGGGGATAAAACATACTATAGATTTCTGTCAGGTCCATTTGGCTTATAAAATCTATTAGCTTCAGTAATTCTCTGTTTAGTTTTTGTCTGGATGACCTGTCCAGTGGTGAGAATGGAATATTGAAATCTCCCACTACCAATGTGTGAATATCAATGTGTTTTAAGTTTTAGTAATATTTTTCTTATATATGTTTGTTCCTTTGCATTAGAGGCACAGATATTAAGAATGGAAATGTGGTTTTTGGTAGATTTTTCCTTTGATGAGTATGAAGTGTCCTTCCCTATATCTTTTGATTCATTTTGGCCTTAAGTCTATTTTGTTAGATATTTGAATGACTAAACTAACTTGTTTCTTGCATCTTTTTGCTTGAAAAATATTTCTTTGATCCTTTATGCTGAGGTGATATCAATCTTTGATGTAGAGGTATGCTTCTTGTATGCAGCAGAAGAATGGACTTGCTTTCCCATCCATTCTGTTAGTCTGTGTCTTTTTTTTTGGGTGGGGGAGGGAATTGAGTCTGTTGATATTTTAGAAATCAGTGACCAATGATTGATGATCCCTGTTTTGTTTTGTTTTTCTTTTGTTTTTGAATTTGGTGGTGGTGGTGGTGGTAATAATGATGATGATGTGTGTCTGTGTGTGTATAGGAGTATATATTTCTGCCTCCTTTTTATTGTTTTTATTGCTATGAGATTATTTATTTCCTATGTTTTTCATGGGTATAGTTACCTTTTTTGGAGTAGGGTTGGAGTTTTACTTCTAGCACCTTCTGTTGGGCTGGATTTGTAGATAGAGATAGACACATATATTTAAATCCATGTTTAAATTTAGCCTTATCACAGAATATTTTGTTTGCTTCATCTATGGAAATTGAAAGTTTTGCTGGGTATAGTAGTCTGGGTTGGCATCTGTGGCCTCTTGGAGTCTTCAAAAAATCTGTCCAGCAATTTCCAGAACTCAGAGTCTCTATTGAGATATTAGATGTAACTATAATAGGTCTGCTTTTATATGTTCCTTTCTCTTTTTCCCTTGAAGCTTTTAACATTCTCACTTTATTCTGTATCCTTAGATTTGATTATTATGTAGTGAGGATTTCTTTTCTGGTTCAATGTCTTTGGTGTTCTGCATGCTTCTTGTATCTTTATAAGCAACTCTTTCTCAGGTTTGGAAAATTTTCTTCTACGAAAAGTTGGAAATATTTTCTGGCCTTTGAGCTGGAACTCATCTCTTTCTTCTATTTCTAATATTCTTAAGTTTAATCTTTTCAGTGTGTCCCAGATTTTCTAGATGTTTTGTGTCAGGAATTTTTTAAATTTAACATTTCTTTGACTGATCTATCAATTTCTTTTATTGTGTCATTAATGCTGCAGAACCCCCTTTCAATCTCTTGCATTTTGTTTGTGAAACTTGCTACTGTAGATCCTGTTCACTTACCTAGACTTTTTCATTTCCAAAATTGCCTAAGTTTGTGCTTTCTTTACTGCTTTTATTTTCATTTTCAGATATTGAACAGTTTTATACATTTTCTTCCACTGTTTGTTTTTTTCTTGGCTTCTTGGATTTCTTGAATGGATTCCTTGATTTTCTACCACTTTCTACCACTTTTCTACCACTTTGTTTGCCTTTTCATGGATTTCTCTAATACATTTATTCATTTCCTCTTTAAAGGCACCCATCGTCTTTATAAAGTTGATTTTCAGGTCATTTTCTTAAGTTTCAGCTGTGTTAGAATATTCAGGCCTTGTTGTAGTAGGATTTCTGGGATCTTTTGGTGACATATTGCCCTTGATATTGTTGATTGTATTCTTATCCTGGTTTCTAGGCATCTGAATTTGGGGTGAATATAGGTTTAGTTGCCAAATTCCTGAGTTTATTTTTGTTGAATGGTGTTTTATTCCTTTGTTTCTGTTTTCTCTCTAGTATTCTGGTTTGTGGCTTGTAGTTGGGAAGGGGAATTTGACCAGGTTTGGTGGTTGGACTCGTGTAGGTAGGAGTAGTCTCTGGTCCAGGGGGGAGTTTCTGGCAAAGTTGGGGGCTGAAGCTTATGAGGCTGACTTGGCCTTTGTTGCAACAGGAAGCTTCCACTTGAGAGGGCTGGGACAGTGCTGAGGATGAGATAGGGAATTTAAGATAAGGAAAGGGCACCAAAAATATGGAGGGGTTCTGCAGGCAGGCAGATGGCCTGGAGTTCTGGAGAACGGCTTGGTCTCTTGTCTAGCAGGAAAACTTCATTTGAGCTTGATATTTTTCTGTTATTGTTTATTAATTTACTTAGTAATGTATGTCTTAAGATAAACATTATTATGTATATATAATTTAGAAAACACTGTGAAAAGTGTCTTGATGTTTCTGTAGAGTGTCCACAAAGTTGAAAGTGTTGGTTGAAGTTTTACTAATCACATGGATTTGTTTAGATACTTGCTCTGTTTCTCCAGTAGGCACTTGGGAATAAATTCAACAGAAAAATTGCTAGAGTTTAGCAGTCAGTATTTTCTAAACTCCCAGAAACATTGATATCTTAGTCATAACTGCTGGGGCAAATGTAAATTTTTCAAAAGCAATTTGAGCAAGCTATCAAGATAGAATAGATATTTTAATACTGGCTTCAATAGAAATTTTGTTTCACCTAATTATCAGGGAAAAAAATAACACCGGTAAAATGACAAAACAATGGAACCAATTGTATCTCAGATTTGTGAAACAGAAAAGTCTGTAAACTATACAAAAATCCAAATACTATGAAACTGAGTTGTATGGTTTGATCTCCAGAAGAAACCATTGCAGCTTGCTGATTATCTAATAAGAGATGATGCTTATCTCATAAGACATTCAATAAGAAGTCTAAACTCTTTGGATAGGTGTCATTTATGAGCAACTTGGAAGGAAAGACCAAGGTTATTAGAGATAGTACACCAAGGTCTTAATAATTCTTGAAAGAATTTGTAAGTGAATACAGCTAAGAATATTTCATTAATCTCATTGTATTGTTTTCTACTGCTTGCAGAAAACAACTCACAGCAGCTGTAGCCAGATCAGTCTTTATGAGTGGAAGTTCATTTTGTGGAGCCCACGCATAACCTCCATCTTTACCATAAAGACTACTTTGTTCATGGATTCACAGGGAAATGACAGGAATAGCAAACAAAAGAGGATGATTGTGGATAGAACAGAATGGTTCATCCTACCTATTGATTGTTGTACTCATACTGAACTCATCTTTTGATAATTAGTTACATGAGACATAAGAACGTTTACATCATTTCATCATTTGAAGTGGTCTATCCATATACTTCTCCAGATATATTTTCTCACAGATTTTCTAATCACTTTCTGTTCAAGTCCCTGAGCATTCAGCCAAACTACTGACCACAGCACATGAACAAATAGACATAGCACATCTGGCCATGTCTCTTTCCAAACAAATTATATGACCATGTGTTCTACCAGAAAATCTATATATCGTGAAGATTAACCTTCACTTTTATCCTTTAGGGTTTCCCAGAAAAGGATTAGAATGCTGCAACTATTAACGTCTGACAGTATATTATATAAAACATCAGGGAACCAGGCCCTAGTCTTCTTTTCTGAGGCAACTGTTTTTAGAGCACACCCAATAAAGCAAAATGTGAATTGCTTGGGAACAGAAGGCATCATATCAGTTGCATAAACCATAGACTTTTTTTGTTTTAATATAACTTGTTTGTGTCCTCAAGACCTGCTTGGATCTGATCATTTATATACCAGCACCATTTGATAAAGTATTCCTGCTATGCATAGTGGGTCAGATAATCCCCAGCTCATGATGGGCAATTCAGGTCACATGGTAACTGGGCAGACCATTGTCACATGTTTCACTTCAACTAAGTTCCAATAGCAGGTCTCTCAAAGAATAGTTGTCTGTATATCATGGTAGAGTCTTGATCTAAAATCCCAAGGATGTGTGCTTTGATTCATCTAAATAGGCCTGTCAAGGGTCCAAGATTCCTATCTATCACTGATACCTCATGTGGTATATAGTCTGCTTGATGGTGTGGTCTGAGTCATTAAGCAGCCTTCACAGCAGTCTGAACTTGCTGAGGAGCCTTCTTATGTTCCTGGTCCTATTCGAAGCTAGCAGTTTTCCAAGTCACTTGACACATGGGCTTGAGTAACACACCCAAATGAGGAATGTGCTGCTCCCAGAGTCCAAACAGGCCCACTAAACATTGTGTGGTGGGAAGGGCAAGGTACCAAAACTTACCTATAAGCTTTAAAGGAATATCACTGTATTCCCCATACCACTGGATAAATTTCACTCAAGTTAAAGGAATTTGAAATTTTCTTACATTTATTTCCCATTTTCTGATGTACATATGTGTGACCACCAAGTCTAATGTAGTTGTTACACCCTATTCACTTGGTCCAATCAGCATATTGTCATCAACGTAGTAGAAGTATGTGATACTTTGTAGAAAAGACAGATGATCATGATCCCTTTGAACTAAGTTATGACACAGGGACTCTAGAGAAGGCTCCACAGTTAAGAGGAACTGACTGGTCTTACAGAAGACCCATCGTGCCTAGAAACTTTGAGCCCTCAGATTATGCTGGGTTGGTCTCATATGAAGAAGTAATCTCTTCATTCATTGCATAGAACGCATCACCACTCCTCATTTTCTGCAGTATTACTCTTCCAGCCTGTCTGAGGGAAATATTCCTATGTTGTCTAACCTGCAGTGACACTCCCTGAAGCAGATGACAGGTAAGACAATGCAGATATCCTTTATTTTCCACCATTAATTGCCTCTAGATCTATATCAAGACTTAAGGCTAAGCAGGCTAATAGATAGAAGATAAAAATTATAGGCTATTAGAAGATGAACTACAACACCAAAGAGCATAATGAGTTTGCTAATTCATTCAAGCCTAAGTCTGGATAATATGTGTGGGAGTGGATTTTGAGTATGGGGAATAATTGTGGAATGAGCATAATACTCAAAGAGGCCGACTGCATGGATATGGGCCCACTGGGTGGGGATTCTAAGTTTGATATGGAAGCATGCACAGTTTTAAAAAGTGACAAAGGTTTTTTTTGATTGGTTGCCTGACATATTTGAGAAAGATGACCTACTGAAAAAGAGTTAGAGATACCTTATGTCCCTTGGCTTAATGTTGATGAAGGGATCTTCGGACCCTAGGAAATTGCAATGGGAGAGTGAGTAAGCTGTGTAAAACCTAAGCCTTCACAATGAGACAGGAAGACATGCCCTTCACTAGTGCTATAAGAAATCAAATTGGGAGAGGGACACCAGAATTTGGAAGTGTTTTGTTAGTTCTCTTCTCCTTATGCCACATATTAGGGTTGGGGGTGATTCTGCACAATTGGGTGAATTAAATGTGGAGAGCTTAATTTAATTTGGCCCTGGAGTAGCAGCCATCCAATGACAGAACTAAATCAGCAAAGGCAAGGTGAGCAGTTATTGCTATTAACAGCACAAGCAAAGTGATTTTTTCGGATAGCCTAATTTATATATTTTGTACTGGCAAATACCATCATGCTTTCAGGGATGGAGTAGATAAGAATCCTACTAATATTTTGTTACAGCTGCATAAGAAGAAAAAAAAACTCTCAAGCAAGAGAAACAAAGGCTACAACAGATCTTCGCAATAAAATTTTCAGTCTTCCTTGAGAGGGAATTATGGGAGAATCAGGAATGCTTAGTCATTGATATTAAGATATATCTAGAAAAGAAAATTGGTTAGAGGTGATTGTACACAATAAGGTGAATAGCAGTTAAGGTGACTGTTTTGTTTGTTTAATTTAGAAAATCCAATAGTACTTATCTGACAAAATTTAATATTACACCTTAAAAAAACAGGTTTATAAAATCACTTCCATTTGGAAAATTACAGCAAGAATCAGAAATTATTTTCATACATTAAGAATGCTAAGCAGCTAATACTCAAACCAAGCTTTATTTTAATTACTTCTCCTATTCTAATTTAATCATGCTGCTTTGATCAAACCACCTGGAGTCTGATAGTAAAATGGCCTAATACTGACTGATAGCACTGTGATATACAAATAGGGCATAAAGCATTTCCATTACCCTGTGCTAAAAATCGCATAGACACTCGTGTCTCACATTTCAACACTACAAGGTAGTACATTATAGAACTTATATACTTATGTCCTGAGACTACATAGGTAAAAATCTGCAATGCAAACAAATGTAATGGGGGTAACAAAAGTTAGAGTCCCAGTGGGCCTCTGGGTTCACTTTCTACACGGGCCTGGCTGGTTTGGGAGATCTGACCATGGAGGCAGGACCTCATGAATGCAGAGGAAACCTTGTCATGTACATATGTTTTGTGGCATAAAGTAGAAGCCTATAATCTCATGGTATCAAAGTCAAAGTTTGCATAATCGTTAATTCACTGAGACACTAGAATACTTCTCATTAACAAGTTTTTCAATTGGTAAGGAAAAAAATGAGTCACTCAAGTAATTTCATGACTTGTGTACATTATTCAAGCATTGCTTACCAGACAATAACTAAATTACCACAGAGGCCATTTGTTAAGTAATATTACCAACATTCAACAACAAAATCATTACTAGACTTACAATGAGACCAGAAAGAATAAGTATAACACACATAATCGGTAATTGTTTTGAATTGGTTAATATGTTGAGTTTAGAAAAAATCCCAAAGACCACCTTATAAATGTTTTAATATAATGAATGCAATGACAGAAAAAGAGAAAATTATTGAAAGTTTGAGAAGAAGGTAGCATTACTTTCAGATTTAAAATAGTATGTGTTATCTGACCACTCATCAGAAACCATGTAACACAGTGAGCTAGAAAAAACACAGTGAAAGCTAGTAGGGATTTTCAACTTAAAATTCCACACCTATCAAATCATCAATAAACTTGAAGCCACTATATAGTAGTAGGGACACAAAAATGGAGATTATTGTAATTGAGATCCACATTATAAAACTATAGAATGAATTTTCATCATACAAACAAAGCTGTGTTTATTTATATCCCTTCTAGGAGAGAGTATTAAATTTGTGGAACGATTCAATATTTGATTTAATCGACATAATTTTTCATCACCAACAGAGTTAATGAATACAAAACTCTACCATACAATAATAGTTATCTTTAAAAAACAATTTATTTATTATTATTATTTACATGCCTCCTCTTTTCTGGTGCTTCCTCCTCTTCCTCTTTTCCTCCTTTGAATTGACTTTGGTTGTCATTTGACATACCAGTGAAAATGAAACAACTTAAGAATTGCCTCCATCAGCCTAGTCTTAAACACCTGCCTGTGGGGCATTTCCTTGGTTGCTAATTGAGGTAGCAGGACCCACGCCACTCTGGGCTGTGTCATTCTTAGGCAGGGGTTCTGTGATTTGTAAGAAGACAGTTGAGCTTGAGACTTGGAGCAAGGCCATAAACAATGTTCCTTTCTGTTTTCTGATTAAGGCTCCTGATTAAGCTCCCCTGTAAGAGATGATGGATCCTAACTTGTAAACTGAAGTAACTCTTTCCCCCTGGTTTGATTTTAATTATCACATTTAATAACATAGGGAAAAAGCACACCAAAAGCTATACCACATTCCTAGAACTTCCTCCTCTTCTAAATGGTTCTACTGTGCATAGTATTACATTCTTAAAGCAGGAACTAGGTAGTTCTCTATGCACAATTTTTATTTCATTTTAAAAATGGCTCATAAATTAGTAGGTAAGCTTATTGCATTTTCATTCATACTTAGGTTTTTTTTTACCTTCCTCATCACATATTACTTCTTTCATATCCTTACTCTATGTCCCTCTTACTCCTACCTCCCATAGTGTTCCCTCTTTCAATTTTTAACTCTACAATGGGGAAAAATATTTTGTTTCTTTGGCATATTGACCCCACACTTGTTTGTGCCACTTTCTACTAAATGAAAAATATAACTTTTATAAAATAATTTTCAATAACATAAAAAATTTAATTTGAAGAAAACATACAATCTATTTTCGTTGTATAAAGTTTTGGACTGCTACACACATAACTAAACACTTCCTAGCCTATCATTTATTCAGCAGTTGATTTACTTATCATTTTTATTGTCTTTGACTTTTTTCGAATCTTCTAGGAGATAAAATAGAAAGTAATGCACACAGTTTATCAATGACTTTAAGAAAATGAGTATCTACTCTATAACCATTCTAACACAAGTTTAACATAGTGTTTCCTATAGTGCAAACACATGCTTTTTATTAACTCAGTTTTAATTTCTCTTTTCAGCTACTTTCTAGTTTTTAGAGAGAACTAATACTCTACTTATGGCTATAAGCAATTAGCATCAGACACTAATTATCAATTTCACAGATTGCATGGATGAAGTTGCTGAGAAGTAAGTACAAAGAGCATTATAATCAGGAATTTTGTGGACACATAGCTAGATTATCTGAATACACTGTAAATATGATGCACAATTAGAGATGGGATGGTATATTAAAATGTTAGTGAAGTGTTACAAGTACGGGAAGAAAAAAAATGCACTGTGACAAATTACATGGAAATAGCATTAAGTATGGAATATTGGATAGATTAAAAGAAAAAAAATATGTCTGGAAACAATGAATAATACCAAAATTTTAAGAGTAATGAGGTCAATTTTATATTGCACTAAACAGAATTTAGCTATCCTAGACCTAGCTGATCAATATATAGATAAATTGTAGAAAGTTTCAATATTGTTATTATTTGCACACACACATACTATACACACATACACACACACACACACCTAATAGAAACATCTAGCTCCCCAGTGAAAATACACCTATCAGATATACTTCATAGAAATTTTGAACTTGTACAAGAGAGACTGCATTATTTAGCTGAGAATGTGGGGGAACAAAATGATATAGTTTTTCCATTTCAGAGACCATAAATAAATAATGTATTTTATGTGCAAGACGAGCAAAGATAGATGCTGGGTAAAAGATGAGTAAGCTCAAGAGAGAAACATACAGTCAGAAAGACAAATACCAGCAGATATTTGGAGGCTCTGAACACTAAAATTATAAAAGTCACAGAATCAGGGAGTTTGGTATGAGAATCAGAAAGTTTGGGTCTCCTACTAATATCAAAAGTTACACCCATAAATTCCCACCAACATGACTGTCTAAACAGAAACTGAACAGGAACTGCACCAATGGGCATGCCAAAGTGGACAGAGAAAAATCCAAACGATCTGAACCCTACAGAAGAACTATAGGCAACTAAGGAACACTGGGATGGAGAAGGATCTTACCCTGGGAATAAAACAACAATTGGTTGTCCAAGGCAAAAGTGTCTGCCTTGAAAATGTACATTTAAGTTACATTATACAGACTGAACATAGTATATTTGGTAATATATATGTATAGGAGTATAATAGCAATTAATAAAAGCAGAGGCTGTGAATTTGAAGAAGAATGCAAAGAGAAATATGAGACTGTTTGTGTGGAAGATAGGGAAGGGATACATCTTGAAATTATATTATAATTCTCAAAAATAAAATAAAAAAAGAGATTGGCAAGCATTTATACTTCAGCATGTACTTGGCATTTTTCACTGTTTTCCAACAGCTCAATTTTGTCTTTATGCTGAAATGGAACATATCCAAATTACCTTTTGTCAGTAAACTACTACACTAACCTATTTCTTCAAAAATGTTAAATGAAATTTAAGGATTGATTGTTATTTGCATAGTTTGTCTTTAAAAGTTGTGAGTGCTTCAGCTTTTGGAAAGATTTTTCATATTTCTTAATTTATTCTTTTTCTGTTACAGAAATTAGAATTAGTAACCAGTTTGATTTCAATAACATGAAGCTGTCAAAGCATTTATGAAGTTAGTCTCATACATTCTTACAACTTTGTATGAAGAAATAAATTTTTGGTTGCATTGTTTTTAGATACAGAGCCACGAGGAACATTATATACAAAACAAAATAGTTACTATTCAAAGCTAAGACTGTCTTAAGACAGAAAGATAACCAGAGATGGTTGGAAAAATCAATTTGAAAAATTTGAAAATGAATGTTTTTTCTGATATTACAAATTTTACCTCTTGTCAATTTTCTGCTTTGTCAACTATCAATGTACACTTTTCCTTTACTAAGTAAAATACAATACTTATGACAAGGAATACACTAAAATCAAATCTTTGCGTGCTTGTCATCACAGTCACTTATAACATGTCTGTTTATATTCATAAGTAATAGAGAAAATTAATTTTTAATAGAGGACTTTGATTTTTACCCTAAAGACACATATGTTCAGAATATAAATATAAAGCATATGAATTTCAGCCTGAAGGTTCTTGTTAAGACATCTTTATGTAACTCTTCATGGATATTATTTCCCTATGATCCTGCAGCCTAATTCCATTATTATTGTTTTTAAGGCACATTTGAAACATGGCAAATAGATATTTACAGAAACACACTTTCTGGTGAGACAACAAAGCCTATTCCCAAGTAGTCACAAGTGGACACCACATGGAGTGGTGAAATATAATTTATATGGATTCTTTGACAGATTTGTCCCAGGAAGGCACTAATCCTGGTTGGGTCCTTAATCTGTTCTAAAAGTCTTCATTCACCTGTGTCCAAAGGACACAAAATATCTTCACCCTAAATGCTATAATGTTGCTTGTACCCATCCATGGGACCCTTCAGGTGAGGGGGTAAAGTTGGCACAGAGCCAAGACACACAGGCTCCAGGAGTCAGGAGAGAGGCAAAAGGCAGACTCAGTTTATTACAAGGGAGGAAGCCTATTATACCCTCCAGCCGGCCCAGTGTCCCATTGGCTGCAGCTGCTGCTCTCTGAGTGTGTTCAGGTACTTCTGTCTCTGGGCATCTCTGGATATATCCATGCAGGTCTCAGGCCTTGTTCTGTCAAGTGGTAGGTCCAGTTTTCTCCTACACTATAGGAGTAATCTCAAAAGAAACTAAGGAAAAGGACAAGAAGATCAAACATACTCACTGTGATTGAATTATTAATGAATATGAATACTAACAAGATTATTTTAAAAGTGAGCTCCAATTTTATGGTGGTATAAGGGATGAATATTATTCTAAAATATTCTATAAATCTAATACATCTAACAAAACCTTTTTTGTTAAGATGTTAAGAAATTAAGAAGTTAAGAAGATGCTATCAATGTTGTCTAATATCTCTTCCCACGTTGTGAAAAATCACAGTAAAAGCATGGCTTAATCAGATTTTTGTGGTAACCTCATATATATAGTGTATCATTCTGTTTTGGCATATCTCTACCTTTGACTGTTTGACCTTTATGCTAAATTAAGTAATAAATGGACAACAGACAACCAGAAAAACAATTATGAGCCAAAACAGAAATCACATATGCACAAAATGAATATTTAAAAGGTAGAAATTACGCACAACAATCTTTTCAATTTAGCTAACCACTAAAAATACTATGTTTGCTCTTTGCATTTATTTTTTGAAGATTCATTTTATTTATGTATATGTGGTTGTGATTGTACATATCCATGTGTATGTGGATGAAGGCACAGAAGTCCAAAGAGTTTGTCAGACCCTTTTGGAGCTAGAGTTACAGGCATTGGCGTAACGACAGCCTACTCTGTGAGTGCTGAGATTCCAATTCAGTACTTTGACCCTGATGTTGAATATTGGATCCGGGAATTCCATTACCCTAGGCTTGTTCCATAGAGGCAAATAAATGTAGGTAATGTCTAAACACCATAGTTCCTTAGCAGAAAATAATTAGCAAGACTTAATTTCACTTTATTTAAAAGTACAAGTATAGTGTTTAATAAATATCTTTGAATCAAAAAATTTTAATTTAATCTTGAGGAATACAAATGGAGTGGATAATAATAAAAGGAAGCAAACAAAAAAGGTAAGCTCAAGACCCAAGTGGAATACGAAATAAGTGTTTTTTTGTTAAGTCAGACTTCAGAAACAATAATTTAACACAAAATTTAGTATGAATGTTTCCCTTACATCTCACCTCTCACCAAGA
Organism: Cricetomys ansorgei; assembly: GCA_026225945.1. Lineage (NCBI taxonomy): Eukaryota > Metazoa > Chordata > Mammalia > Rodentia > Nesomyidae > Cricetomys > Cricetomys ansorgei. Next base: position 1,344,516 of record JAMJFZ010000199.1, read on the forward strand.
AATATTGCTTTGCAGTAGACAGAGGCCATAAATGACAGTCACATCTGGTTAAAATGGGATTGCCAGTTTCAACTGATACATATACATATAAGACCTATACCTTAGGTTCAGAGTATACCGTGGAAGAGTAGTTGGAAAATTTTAAGAGATACAGGACCAGGACTGGATTTCTGCTGTCAAACAGTATATTCTATATATGATAGGATAGCTGAACCCATGAAATATCAACAACATGGTAGCTTAAGAAGTACAACACCAATTAGCCTAACAACAAGATGAGTACATTATGAAGGGGTTTTACCCCAAAAAGAAGAACTAGAGGCAACTAATGATTTCTGAGAGGTTGAGGTAAAATCTATCTTTTCCAGCAGGAATGAGTCAACTGATAGGTTAGTCAGTCCCAAGAGGTCATCCCTAAACACTAGGGAGCAACACTAAATGATCTCAATATATATGTATATGTATATATATATATACACACACACACACACACACACACACACATATACACATACATATGTATAATTATATATACACGCATATATATAATTATATATATACACACACACACACATACACACATACATATGTATAATTATATATACACGCATATATATAATTATATATATAATGGTATATGTAGTATATATGAATGACATATATATCAATTGTAACTAAAGATTAGAAAGCCCTAAAATATGATTAGCTATTAAGTGGGACAAAGACTTTAATGGATACTAAGATGAAGGATATGTTACAGAGATATTATCTAAAGTTCTAAAATTCTGAGTAACATTGAATAAGAAACATAGTAATTTATAGTATAGGATATGGTGGGTTGAATAATAATGTCCCATGCAAACTCATATATTTGTATACTTAGTCCCCAGTTGGTGGAATTATTTAGGAATGTCTAGGAGATACGGCTTTGTTAGAGGAGGCATGCTACTTGGGGTGGGCTGTATAGTTTCAAAAACACATGCCATTGCCACTTAGCTCTGTTTGTCTGGTAGTTAGGGTCTTATGATATGAGCTCTCACTGCTCCAACACCATATCTGTCTGCTGCCATGCTCCCAGTCATGGTGGTAATGAACTCACCCTCTAAAACTTTAAGCTCCCAGTAAACTCTTCTATATATTCCTTAGGTCATGGTGTATTTTCACTACAATAGAAAACTAACTAAATATGAGCGCACCTAGAATCGGGGATTCATGTTTATCTTGAAATGAAAGTGCCACCCCAGCAATGCTCAGGCTGACTTGGCCAAAATTTCCTGCAGGAGGTGAGCATTCCTTCTGGGTGGCAGAGAAACCTTCCCAGAGTTATGGAAAGCAGCTGGTTCATGGCAGTAGGCATGCATACAACTGAGATAGTTATCTGAGTATTTGGGTTTTCCTGAGGTTCAGGGCTAGTTCTTGATGTCATTGGTATGAACACTAGCAGACCTCATGCTTCAATTCCAGTGGGCAGTTTCAAAACAACACAACCTTCTTTTCTGCATTAGTGTTTGAATCTCTCTTCTACACTTCATCTTGATAAATCTTTAAATCAATATCACATGGTTAAGTGATACTGTCCAAGACCAAATTTAAAATGGGAAAAAAGTACTAAGAATAAAATCAGCATAGTTGAGAACTTTGAAAATTATATTTATTCAGGACTTGTTAGTATTAGAATATGGAAAATCATAGGTTCAAACAGCCCTGAAAATATTCTTTGAGGCTTTATAAAATAAAAGTGTTATTTAAAGCTGAAAATTTATGGCAACTATATCACATGTTTGATAAGAAATTATGACTAGTAATAGCAGGAAACAAGCTGACACACTAGAAACAAATTGGGTATTGTTTGACGCTCTGAATAATTTAAGGAAGAAGTAAGCTTTCAGAAATAATTAATAAAAATTGGTAGTGGCCTGAAGTTGGTTCAGCCTGAAATTTATCATTCATAAAGGGTACCTAAGTGTAGGCAGTTTAGTTCAATGGTTTATATAGGGCTGTTTCAAATGGTGTCCCTGATCTTGATTCTGAGGATCTGAATCAGTGTTAAACAATTTTTTTTTTCTATTCTTGAAGAAAGAACTGATCTGTAGATGAAAGCAAGTAAAGTTATAACTTTAACAGTTTATGTGGGTGGGAGGTTCCATACATACCTTTGTAAAATGTTTCAATTTCTGTAGAAAAAATTGTTTTTCTAATAACTCATAAAAGTTTATATGAGGGTGAAGTGGTTTGCCATTGAAGAGACAACAATCTCATTTGTCACCACATTTCTGTCCATCTATATTAATTACTTCACAAATCCATTATTCATCAATGTGAAATTTAAAGAAATTGTAAGGTAAAACACTTTCAATAAAGTGAATTTTAAAAGAATACGAGGATTGGGACATAGATATAAAAACAATGTACATAAATAAACAGATAAATATAGCAAGAAAAGAACAGCCATGAAAGTGCCAGCATCTTGCGTTCTTGTATCGATTGTGATGCCCGTTAAGTATTTCTTTTGTTTTTCCAGAATATTAAGTAGCCCAGAATATTTGCCACACATAATAACTCCAATTACTTATATTGTATTTTATTTTTCTTGTTTCAAGTAATAGAGTTCTCAAAAATTCAACTCTACCAAGGAACAGAGTAAAATATTTTTAGCAAGCATCCTATTTTGAAAGTAATTTATAAAAGAAATATTTTCTTTCACATTTTAATTCAAACGTAATAGATAAAAGAATGAGTATCTTGATAAAATTGATTGCAAAGCCAAAAACTGAGAATTATGCTTTCTTGCACTCATATTATTGATCTTCCAAGAGTTGAACAGCCTAAGTTTGTATGGAAGTTCATTGAAAAAAATAAATAAAAATAATCACACAATCTGTGTGGTTGTATTTATTTCAAAAACATTTTATATTTAACACTTTTTTAAAGTTGGTTTCCCATCTAATAGGTAATCATTTAAAAAGATCTGTTTCCCTTACCACAATTCACCTTTTCATTCACCGTTTTCACACTTTTTACTTTATAGACTTCACTTCTTTCCATTGAGTTTTCAAATAAACTAAAAATTGACATTTTCAAATAATTGATTTCATGCTACGCCATGCTATGCCTGAATGTTACGAGAGTAATGATTCATTTCATCTAACAAAGATACTTTCATTCCCCAGCAAGACATTTGCCAAATAAGACTACTCAATTTCATCTGAGTAGGACATTTTGTTCCAAAATTAAATGTCTTTGCTGGCCTGTCAGAAAAGGGAAAATAAAAGTTTTAAATACTCAGATTTTTTTCCTCACTAGGTAGAAATAATTCATACTGTAATTCTTTCTATAGTTGTTTTAGAATTAACTAAATGTGTTTGATATATATATATATATATATATATATATATATATATATATATATATATTAGACATGAATATTTGTTTATATGAATTAGTCATTTATAAAATTTTCTTATATCTTATATTTACTTCTTTACTATCTGTTCTTTTCAATTCTAAGAGTAATCAATTTCATTTTTAAGGATTCTTGAAGGTCTAGATATTTGAAATCAATATTCCTGATTAGAGTTTCTATAGATTACTTATAAAATAAAAATACTATTAAATTTTGACTATTTTTAGTTTATCATTCAAATTCTCTAAATCTTATCATTTTGATGAATAGCAGTGACAGATCATACACTCTTGATTTCCATGAGGATTGATTAAGTCAGTTTTGACAGGGATGGAAAAACCATCTTTAACTGGGTTTGTTTTTTTTTTTTTTTTTGTCTAAGTTTTTATCTGGCTTACTGTCACACTAAACGTTCATATTGCCTTTCCTTCATATAACCTTCAAACTTGGGTAATTTTAGATTTGTCTGTTTTTTTTCTGTCATGGGGATAAAGACTTTTCTCTGTCAAGTGATTTAAGAGCTCCATACACAGCCATTGTGATGACATCCACAAATAACTTGGTGCGTTATTTAGATTAGATACACTAAAATGTAACAGGAACCATTTCAGATAGGTTTGCTATCTCCTAATAAAGAACAGTGGAGATTATACAGAGATTTTAGTGAAAATTTAATTATACATCTTATGGAAGGTGACTATGGAGTCCTTACCTTTCAGATGATAAATATGAAATAGGTTAAACTAAGTGCAAAGCTGGTGAGTTACAAATGTCTTGGGAGCAATAAACAACAGTTATGAAAAGCTTTCCAGATAGATCTTATCCAGAGAAGTATTTATTGAAGGTTTTAAATAAAATATAAAGCAGTACAAAACTTAAGGTTGAGTTTAGGTGACTTTGAAGACCATCAGCTTCAGTGACCAACAAATACTCACAGCTGTATCAAAGAAAATTTGAAAAGGAATAAGAAATAGTTTCAACAGCTAGTCTTAGAACAAAGTTAGGTAGCCTAGAGGCAGAAAAATGTTCTAACCGTTATGTTTGCAAATAATTGAGATTTGTAAGTGGTTATACTTTAGTCTCATGTTCTTAAATGTGTACTTTACTTCTTCCAGTTTCAGTGACTTCACACAGCACAGTCTTTTAACTTACCTAACTTTATCAATTTCAGAAAAAAGACAATTAATGGCATATGTATGAATGTCAATGAAAAACGAATAGGTCTATTAGTTAATTCTTGCCAAATTCCAACAGAAAAACAAAAACAAAAACAAAAGCCTCTTACTGAGAATCAGAGGCTTGGTAATATGGGAGGGTTACTTGCAAGTGGTAGATAAAGACAGAAGCTAGATGATTGCATTCCTGATTTAGATTTGGAAATCATCAGAGATTTATCTGTTCTAGACAAAGTTCTGCTCCTCATTTTAACTGATATTTTCCTTACATATGTTGTCAGGGCAGGGTCTAATGCCATTAGGGTATTCTTCACTAGGAAATGTCAAAAGCCTAAGAGGTTACAGAGTCACATGGGCTTCTAGAGCACTATTTGGAAGGGATATGCTGTTATAGGTAGCTGTATTTTACAGGCAAAGCAAGTAACATTGTTGAGTCTTAGGTGAAGAGCTGGGGATGATATTTTAACTTTGTGAGGGTCAGGCTAATATTAATAATATAATTTTATCTTCTGGGCTAGCCAGAATTAAAGGTATTCTCCTAGAAAGCTAAAGTACATAAAACATAAACCAATGCCAAATTAATCACATGTAACTAGTAAAGCACATATGACTAATGTATAGTAGAAAAAGAGAAGTAGTTGGTAAATATTTATGATTTTAAATCTTATAATTACTGAGTATGGATATGTGAAAACCACACATCATGGCTTGTCAAAACAACTAGAAAATAATACATTTGATCAAGCCTGTGAGAAGTTCTTAGTATGAGTAATTCTCACAGTGTTTCATAATCATATTTCATAAGTCTGAAGATTCAGATGGGCACTGCTATTATAGCCTAGCATTATGGTATTAGAAACTATGTATGCTGTGTACAGATTTATAGTCATAGGTTTTAACTTCAATTCTCTTTAGTTTTTACTGATTTATACAGAAAGCTTTCAGGGTAAAATACAGTCACTACAGAAACATTTAATTATTTATAACCCTCTTAACCATCATGAAAATAGAAAATATGAAACTGCTATTATAGTTGGAAAATTGTGAGTACTGCATGGCTACAGAGTAACCTCATCTCAACAAAGTACAACATAACAAATTAAAACTATATTGCCAAATATTGTTCAATTATTATGTAATCTATTGAATTAATATATACAATAATGTCAGAAAGATGACAGAAATTTCATCATAAATGTAGGATATATATTGCATATATTTGTATATCTATATATTTATGCATATACACATAGATATGCATATATATGTATACATGTATTCATATACATGCATGTATGTATACGAATGTATGACAATCTATGTGTATATGTATACATACATGCATATATATATATATATGTATTTATGTGTGTATATATGTGCACATATATAATCATATATATGATCATATAATACATATTATATAAAATATATCTTAAATCATATATTATATATAATATACAACACCAATAGCATATTAATGTATATTAATTAATGTATAATTAATATAGCATTTGCTATTTAATATCAGTAAATAATAAATATTAATATTTGATATAACATAATAATTAATATAATAATCAATAATCAATATATTATATAATATATGATCATCTATAATATATTTGCAATATATAATATATATCACATAAACATATATATGCATGTAAACACGCACACACACATATATGTCATATATATATATATGATATCTCTGTCTGGCATATGACATAATTTATATTTATTTTTACAAAATATCTACATATTCCTCAAATTAAAAGATCTTGGCCAAATTTTGAAAATTGTAATATTTGTCTCTCTATGACAGATATGTATAGTTTGCCTGGCTTCAACATTTCCTGGTAAGCACAAAAATAATACTGAATGCTAGGGCTGGAGAGATGACTGGGCAGTTAATGTCACTGCTTGGTGGTCTGTCAAAGAACCCAGATTTCAGATATTATTTCCCATTAGGCATCTCACAACCACCTTGAACATCAGCTCCACAGGATTCAGACAGTCCTTTCTGGTCTCTGCATGCACTGAATGCATACACACACACATTGTTAAAACATCCATACACATTAAAAATAAAGATAAATTTATATAATTAAAAACATACTATATGTCAGGTATAGTTGTCTGTTATTTCTCCTCTTTAACATAAGATCATACAGCATAATATGAATGAAAGTCTTTTGTAATTGCAATTAATCTGTTTTAAATGTAAATTGATTTAATAAAAAGAGACATAGTGATAGATACAGCATTATGCTTCAGCAGAAAATGAGCAAGTTTATTCAATGATTAAAAGATATGAGCTCTGTCAGTTTGTTAATCTCTTCTAAACACTTAACACACATTTTCAGTTATAAGCAGCATTAATCAAAATGCCCAGCGTATATCTAATAGTTTAATGTTTCATATATTTTACTCTTACTGTGCTTTAAAACTGTCTCCTTTTAAGAAATCTAGTGATTGAAAATCTACCAAACGTATTCTCCATTTTGACCCAAATACAAGAACTCAGCTCTGCTGAGTCAATGTTCCCAAGGTCTGAATTACTGAGACTGAGCTGTTACTCAAGCAACTCACTGCACCAAAACACACGTATCTCCTCATCTTTCTCATATAATATATAATAACAATATCTCTAATCACTCACATTCTTCATTTATTCTTCATTTATCTTCAAATATGTACTGGATTTAATATTCTAATATTTTTAGATTGCAATATAATGTTTTCATTGAAAGAAACCTTAGGGTTTATTAATGTGCTAATAAAGGAAAAACAAGTCAAAGCATGATGATGTTTACCATGAACATGTTCGCTTTGTTTGAAAATAAGATATTATGTTTTTTGACTAATTGATTTAAAAAGCATTTCATTTTTAAGCAATGCATCCTTTAACACTGCCTCCAGTGGCTGAAGTAAAGCACATTTTTTCTTTGGCTGAAAGTAGATAGTTTTCTGTCACATACCATTGATTACTTATATGCAAGAAGGCTGGCATTAATTCTACCTCTTTATCTTCATATCCATCAGAAAGAATTGGTTAATGTTTCTAAGATGTTCATTTATTACATTATAGTCAGCCCATTTCACACTAGCAGCAATACTGTTCAATTTATTACTGACACTTCAGGCAATGTGCTATAGTTTTGTTGACCCATAAAAGGGCATGCACAACAATGTAGAGCAGTGTTTGCAAGAAATGGGAGGTCATAAACTGTATGGTCTCATGAACTATGCCCTGAATTTTCTTCTCATTTTACTTTCTGTTTCTCCAGCCTCATATCTGGTAAAATATTTAGAGATTACAAAGTTAAAACAGAACTGTTATTACATGCAGGAGGGTATTTCCCCAAGCCATATTCATAGTTCAATTACCTGTACAATGTCACAGTAGATGTTCTTCATTCATGCTGTATTGTCTGTGTACCACCATAATAAACTTACTTACCATATTTCCCAGAATTAGGCACTTAATTATCACATAAGGAGAATTTATATTTTTTAAGTTTGGACATTCATTCCTGGGGGAAAGACTAGGTAGAAAATACTGTATTAAGATCACTAGAGTTGATCAGTGTGCTTTACACCAAAGTCAATCATGATAAAACATAACTCAGATTTTACATACATGTTTCAAGTTAAGACATTTATTCATTTATTGGCTTTTTTGGGACAGGGTTTCTCTGTTGTAACTCTGGCTGTACTACAGCTCATTCTGTAGACCAAGCTGCCTAGAACTCACAGAGATCTACTTGCTTCTGTCTCCCTAGTGCTGGGATTAAAGGTGTCTGCTATCACTGCCCTGCATAGGAAACTTAATAAAAAATTAATATTATTAATTTATATTATTTTCACCCAAATATTACATATATAAAGCTAGATAATACATAGAATGTGTATTTAATATATAGTATATTTTATTATAAAACATATTTGAGGGATTCAAAGTATGTGAATATAAGTAGGAAAGAAAGATGAATGATATACTGCCTTCTAAAATAAAACTTCAGCAATATATTTACAAAAGAGTATTTCATTATATAGAAATACAGAAATATAAACATATGCAACTTTAAAGTTAAAGTTTCTTAACTCTCCAATATTTTGAATTGTAAATGTGATATTTACTTTTGGCTACTAAATTTTATTTTGAATGTGACTAATGAGTTTTAGTGTGTCAATCTGTAGCTACTGAAGAAACTTTCTCTTTTGAAAATTATTATGAAGCATGTGCTTCATCCATGATCCTTCTACACTTACAGTAGTATTACTTCAAGAAGTTATCCTGACTTCAAATGTTCAAACTTGCATTAAACAGATGTATTTTTCTATAGAAAACATTGATAAATAAATAACTGTTATGGAGGAAGAACAAATTTCTTGGAAGATTATATTATGTGAACATTGTAAGTTTTACCATATTATTAGTGGCTCAACCAATAAGAAATTTTCAATTGATAGTTCTAAAGAACATTAATGTAAATGGGTTTGGATGACCTGAAATCTCTCTTCTGACTGACTAAATGTTTTTTAGAAATTTTATAAAAGAATATCTTTCATTGTTTCACCAGCTTCTGCCACCTGACTTTACTAGATTAAGGTAATCTGATTTTATCTTCTTGTCTTGAGGCCAGTTGAGAACTACTCTGATGTTTTTTTCTTCTACTGTAATTTTGTTTTTCATATGGTGTCCTGTTTTTGTGAGAAGTTAGCATGAGAACATTAGGAAATAACATTTTGTGTGAGACCATGTTTCCTCTACATGTCAGTACAGGGGTCAAATTAAAAATTGTGAAGGAAATAAATAGGTTTCTTGAGATAATTTGAAGAGAATGATATGAAAGGTAATACCATTTTGATGAATAAAATCTCTATGACAAAAATGAAGAATGCATTCTATTCTGAACATACTGCAAATATAATCACATTTTAAATGCTGAATATAGTCAGGCAAGAAATAAGCAAAATTTTGAAAAAAGTGGCAAAATATTTGAGATAAATAATGAGCTTAAGAGAAAATTAAATGACAAAGTCAAGATAGTATAAAAAAAGATAAAGGACAAATTTAAAAGAAGTAGAATTAATAAATGTGCCATTGCCTGAAAATTTATATAAGTATTTAAAGTATTTATTAAATGATCAACATGCAAAATTTGTGAAACTGTTAAAAATTTTAGCATAAAAGGCTAAAAAGTAGAAAAATAATGAAAACACAGGGACTCTCAAGGTGGCTCAGCACTTAAGAACATGTGGTGACCTTGCAGTGGACACAGGTTCTAGTCCCACTACCCATATTGGCTCTCAACCACTTGTAACTCCAGTACCAGAGAATCTGACCCTCATCTGACCTCCATAGCACCTGCACCTACAAGATAAACACACCACAGTGACTCAAACACACATAAAAATAAAATGCATCTTTTACAAATGAAATACAAATAATTAGTTTGTATAATTATTGTAATTGTAAAATTACAATATATATATATATATTGTATATAATGTATAATAATTGTAAAATAATTTAAAGATTGAGCCTAGGTGATGGGTTAAATGGCAGTGTTTAAAAAGGAGACAGAAGAAACCTTGAGATTCTGTTTCTAAGGCACGGATGGAATCCAAATAACCGTTGCTCATGTAATGGGAGCTCCAGGAAAAGGAACTACTGAGGACAAGAGTCAGGAAGAAAGAGTCATACTTCTTTTCTAAAAGAAAAGTTGGACAAAAGAATATACAGAATAGAAACTGTAATTGGATAATTCAATATAATCACACATCCCATTTTATTATTTCTAGGACAAAACACAGTAGGGAAATTATTAGAAAATGTAGGTACCAGAATTTCTCATGTTTAAATTATTATTTGATAGACATCTGGTCATTATTACAATACAATTAAAAGAGAAAAAATTAAAAAAGACATGACTTCCATAATGCATTGTTTTTTTCAAGACATGGTTTCTCTGTTGTAACTCTGACTGCCCTGGCACACAGGCTGTAGACCAGGCTGGCCTTGACTCACAGAAAACTGCCTCTGCATCCTGTATGCTGGGATTAAAGTCCTGTGCCCGACATGCAATTGTTTTTAATCTAAATTATTTTGAATCTGAAGAATCTTGGGCTTTGTGAGGTGGGTCAGTGGTTAAGGTCAATTACACATGCAGCCTGGTGATATATTTCTGGAGTACACGCAAACGCAGTCCTCTGACTTCCAATCATAACACAGGATTGTCACATTTCATATGATTTCACATACAAAGATAATAGAATTAAATAAATATAATATGTATGTGTACACACACACACACACACACACACACATATATATATATATACATAATCAATCATGCTACTAAAGTTAAAGTGGCTAAGAGAACTAGATTAAAAGAAGGAAACATAACCGCTGCCCCTCTACCCACCACTCTGAATCCCAGAGACCAAGTTGGGATGCTGCTTCATTGCGGGCCATACAAGCTGACCAGGAAACCAGGTAGGAAGTCTGTTCACCTACCCCTCCCACTATAGCAGCACAGCCAGGTCCCAAAGCCCCAAACCATGCAAGCCAGCCAGAAGAGCAGTCCCTAAAACCTTGTCCCCAACTCAAGCAGAGACTCCTGCTGGAACAAAGGCCAAACTGGCCACCAGAGCTCCAACACCCACTTTGGGCAGACAAGAGGCTCTATTTGACAAGAGGCTAGAAAGAACAGAAGACCAAAGAGGAAAAAGAAACCAAGGAACAAAACACACATACAATACAGACAAACCAAGGAATTAAACACCTAAACTGATAATCAATTCAAACACTGATGCAAAAACCCCAGCATTAGAACATAAACAACAACAAGGGCAATATGTCACCTCTGGAACCCCAACAAGCCTACTGCAATAAGCACCAACATTCCAACAAAGCAGAAGCACAAGACAAAAAAGATCTTAAAATCAACAAAAGATAATGGAGGCCCTTAAAGAGGAAATGAATAAATTCCTCAAAGAAATAGATGAAAAAACAATGGAAGGAATTGAGTAAACTCATTTTGGAAACACAAGAAAACACAAAAAATTAGAAGACACAAATCCCCTTTTAAAAAAGCCAAGAAAAAAGAAGCAAAGGGTTGAGGGAAACGAACAAAACTTTTCCAGACATAAAAACGGACATAAAAGCCATAAAAAAATTACAAACCGAAGAATTTTTGGAGAAAAATCTAGAAAAGCTAGAAGGAACTACAGAGGCAAGGTATAACAATAGAATATAAGAGATAGAAGAGAGAATCTCAGGAGTTGAGGATACTATAGAAGAAACAGATACATTGGTAAAAGAAAATATCAAACCCAAAAAATTCCTGACACAAAACATCCAGGAAATCTGTGATGTTATGAAAAGACCAAAACTAAAACTAGTAGGAATAGAGGAAGGAGAAGAATCTCAGCTAAAAGGCTGATTTAAAAAAAAAATCATTGAAGAAAAAATTCTAAACCTAAAAAAAGAGATGCCTATTAAGGAACAAGAAGCATAAAAAACACCAAATAGACTAGAGTAGGAAAAAAAAAAAGTACCCCACATAATACTCAAAACACTAAATAAACAGAACAAGGAAAGAATACTAAAAGCTTCAAGATAATGAAAGTAAGTAACATATAAAGGCAAATGAATTAGAATTATACCCAAATCCTATATGGAGACTTTAAAAATCAGAAGGGCCTTGTCAGATAGTCTATAGACTCTAAGATTCATGAGATGTGAGTCCAGACTAATATACCCAGAAAAACTTTCAATTCCCATAGATGGAGAAAACAAAATATTCCATGATATATCTACATTCAAACAGTATCTGTCTATAAACCCAGCTTTACAAAAGATACTAGAAGGGAAATTCCAACCCAATGAGTGTAATTACACTTATAAAACACAGGAAATAAATAATCGCATACCCGCAAAGACAAGAGAAGGTAGACACATACAAACCACACACACATATATACACAATACAACACAACCAACAACAGGTAAAAAGTAACAGGACCTAACAAACAGTGGTCTTTGAAATCTCACAACATCAGTGGAATCAATATTTCAACAAAAAGTCGCAGACTGACATACTGGATACTCAAAATGGATCCGGCCTTCTGCTTCTTATAAGCAACACACCTTAACCTCAAATATAAATATTACCTCAGAGTAAAGGGATGGGAAAATATTTTCAAAGAAAATGGACACAAGAAACAAGCCTATATATCTTTAATACCTAACAAAACAGATTTAAAATCAAAATTAATCAAAAGAAATGGGGAAGGACATTTCATCCTCATCAAAGGAAAAGTCCACTAAGGCAACCTTTCAATTCTTAACATCTATGCTTCCAACTCAAGGACTCCTACATATGTAAAAGGAACACAAATTTAAAATACACATTTGTCAGCACACAATGATAATGGGAGACTTCAATACCCAAACTCTCAACCAATGGACACGTCATCCAGACAATAACTAAACAGAGAAACACATAAACAAAATGAGCCTAACAGATTTCTACAGAATATGTTATCCCTACATAAAAGAATATAACTTTTTCTCAGCTCCTCATTGATCTGTCTCCAAAAATGAGCACATACTGAGGCACAAAGCAAGTCTCAACCAATACTAGAAAATTGAAATAAATCCCTGCATCCTATCAAACCACCATAACTAAAGTTAAATTTCATCCATCTGCCTTTGTCTCCAAAGATTAGGACTTAAAAGCCTGTACCTTTAAGAAGTATTATTTTAAATAAAAAAATCAGCTAGCTTAATAGTTAAAATTTAAGAGAATGAAGACAAAGACTAGTGGTTAAGAGCTCCTACTGCTCTTATAGAGAACCAAAGTTGAGTTCCTAGTACAAGCATCAGGAGGCATAAAATTAGCTGTAACTCCAGGTCCAGAGTATCCAAACTTCTGGACTCCGCAGATGCCTTCACTCATTCAGTTTACTAACAAGCAAGCAGACACACATACACATACCTAAAGAGAAATAAAAAGATATGTTTACAACACAATCAATAATTAAAGTCAATCTTACCTTCAAAAATAATGCAAACTATATCTTAACAAAAAAAGAATATAATTCCTGTTAAATAAATGATTAGTAAAAGTGAAGATGCCAAATTCCCCTTAATGGAAAAAATTTAGTATTATTTAGACGATTAATGGAGACATTCATTTAGAAAACAGAATTTATAAATCATTTAATACAAACAAATACTAGCAGAAAACCCCATGGATAAAGAAGACAATATTAAGATCATTTTTCCAGAAAGAACAATAACACAATTCCTTAAGATGAACAATTAAGAAAAAATTTAATATTATGAAAATTATGTAAAAAAATTATACTCTGAGTGAAAATGTAGCCTTTATAATTTGTATTTCAAATTAGAGAGCTGCATCCTTAGTTGGGAAAATGTCTTATTGCTAATTTTACTGTGAAACAGACAATTTTAATTAAAATTGAAAATCATAATTTTGAAGTCAAATTATATTTTATGTATATGTACATATATATATATTCCTATTTGCTATTCTTTTAGTGATTTTGTGTTGCTCTTCATAATAAATAGGTATGTTTGGTCAAAAAGTCAGGATGTAATGCCATACATAGGGCTGTTTGTGTTTTCTTTTCATTTTAGTAAAATCCATATATGAGCAGTTTGAAACCAGGATTACTTGGTTGAGTGAATATCATAGATTGTTTTCAGGACTGAACTTCAAATCCATTTCCTAAATGTTATCCAAATAAACTGCAGTAGTAAGAGAGGTGAGCAGATGAGTATTTGTACTGTGGTATACTTCACATACTATAGTGTATGCTGGTCTGTGGAAGGGACCAAAGGTATATGCTGTACCCTAGACTTCCTTATTTTAATAGATATTTTGAGATTTTGTTTACTTTACAATATTAAGGAAATATTCAGCTATGCTTAGAAAAGAAAATAGCACCATGTAATGTAAGAAGATGAATAATTTCATTTCAACAAAATTAAAGTTTATTTTAGAAAGAATTCCTCTAAGTAAAACTAACAAAGAACAATAGAATTTTTTAAAATGTATTTATCTCCTGCTTGGTCTTATTTCTCAGTTATGCATTTTCTCCTGGCAGTGGGAGAAAGTAAAATAAAGCAAGGACATTCAGATGACTACTGTATTTTCCACATTTTACAAGCAACTTTTAAATTTTCACTCCATGATACCGTTGATTAGAGCATCCAATTTAATTTGCATTTAGGGTCAATTTGTGTAATGGGAAAGATTGTGTGGAAAAAAAGAAAGAAAGCTGTGTAATAGTAGACACAACAATGCAGCTTTGTACTGTGCTGAATTCATTTAAACCTCTTTAGAAAAGAGCTGTCTATGTGAGAAACCAACAGGGTTTGATCAAAATGGCTACATTCCTTGTTGTTGAGCACCAGAACTTTTTCATAATCTTTTCAGTACGATACCTCATACCTTTGTTGCAAGATATAGAAAATTCAATCTGGAACTGAGCTGAAATCTTCCCAATAGTCAGCTTTTATAGAGTTAGACTTTTCCTATCTAGGCTGCTGGGAGAGAAAAAGTTATCATTGGGCTTGTACAGACAAAAGTCCTTTGAACTATGATAACAATGTGCTAGGCAAGATGTGCTGATTGGTGAAATACCGTAGTGTGGTTATAGGAATAACCATCTCTGACTAGATTGGAGATGTGTTCCATAAAAGGAATGTTATGATCAGTACTATCAACCTGGTCAAAAATCTGTGACTGATGAAGTCTTTGGGACTTGGGGGTGGGGGTGGGGCTGGGGTGGCAACTTACAATTGCTGTTTCACTAAAATAACATGGCATCATGCTGCTTTACAAATATACAAATTTGTGACCAGAGACAAGTGCTACTACTCTCAGCCTTAGCCAGAGAAATTTTGTTCTGAAATGAATTGTGATAACTGCCAAGATACATAAGAATGGGCCTGTCAGTGGGCAATCATAGATTAGAGAGCTGCTCATAGGGCACTTATAATTCCTTGATGAAGGATCCTGATGAATTCTAAGGGTAGAAAACTGTTGTCTTTAGTTGTATACCTACTGATGAGCACACCACAGTCCAATAAATAGTTTCTTATCCATAGTCAGACATATGACACTAGTTAAAAAATGCAACATAAATGAAAGAACAGAACTTTAAGGAGAAAGTTGAGTGATGGAAAAGATGTAAGAGAGGGTATCCGTGGCAATAATCAGAATAAATTATGCACACATGAAATTTTCATGGGAAAATGAACAAAAATCATCAAAATTCCATGTCAGTTCTAGGTCTTTCATGTAAAAGTTATAAGTTACATACATTTTTGCAATATGTTTTTCTGAACTAATTTTGGGCTATGTTGCATGGTGTGCTCATAAACTTGCAATCTTCCTCCCTCAGTTTTCTTTGTGTTTAAACTACAGCTATGAAGTTCCATGTAGTATCAATTATTTTTTAAAGAAACAAAATGGGGATTGCATTGTATCTGTACATTGATTTTTGTAGGATGGCCATTTTTACCATGTGATGCCTACCAATCCATGAGCATGGGATGTCTTTCCATTTTCTGATATCTTTGTCAATTTCTTTCTTAGAAGACTTGAAGTTTTTATCATAAAAGTCTTTTACTTGCTTGGTTAGAGTTGCCCCAAGATATTTCATATTATTTGAGGCTATTGGGAAAAGGTGTTGTTTCCCTGATTTCTTTCTCAGTTCCTTTGGCATTTTTATAGAGGATGGAAACTGATTTTGTGAGTTAATTTTGTATTCAAGTACTTTGCTGGAAGTCTATCAGCTTAAGGAGTCCTCCAGAAGATTTTTTTAGGGTCATTTATATATACTATCATATCATCTGCAAAGAACAATACTTTTACTTCCTCTTTTCCAATCTGTATTCATTTGATCTCCTTCAGTTGTTTTATTGCTCTATCTAAAACTTCAAGCACTATACTGAATAGATATAGAGTAGACAACCTTCATTCTCCCTGATTTTAGTGGAATTGTTCTGAGTTTTCCCTCCATTTAATTTTACCTTGGCTATAGTCTTCCTATAAACTGCCCTTATTGTGTTGAGATATGTCCCTTGTATTCCAAATCTCTCCAATACTTTTACCATAAAGGGGGGCTGGGTGTTGATTTTTTCAATAGTCTTTTATGCATCTAATGAGATGATCATGTATTTGCTTTTTTTCTTGAGTGTGTATGGTGGTTTACCTTTATTAATTTTTTTATGTTGAACCATCCCTGCATATCTGGGATGAAGCCTACTTGATCACAGTGCATGATCTATTTGAAGTGTTTTTTTTTTTTTTAAATTAGGTTTGCAAATATTTTATTGAGTATTTTTTGCATCTGAGTCATTTGGAGATATTTCTAATTCAAGGCAGCATAATAGTCTAACTCAGCATTATATATATATATATATATATATATATATATATATATATATATATATATTTCATTATACTAATTTTAGCTTCCTTTTATTTGAAAAGTCTAGCACTCTTTCTTTGATTCTTAACATTGAATATTTTTGCATGTATCAGGTCATTACTTTATCCTCTCGCATTTTTATTTTATTTTATTTTTTTGGCATAATTACACAAACCTCTTATCATATATTAGGAAACATACAATTACCATGATTTGTATTTCTAGGGATAAGGCCTCCTGTTATCCCTAGGCTATGATAGTATATCCAGGTTTTTATATTACAAGGTAGTAATTTTTCCTTTGTAGTCAAAATTTACATTCAGGGCAAAAAAATTATCATTTTTGGATAATTATCTTACTCCAATGATCATCACCTACTCAGTTATTTCTTATTATCATGAATTTTTTATTCATATAAATGTAAATTCAGAATTTTTATATTTTATTCAAAGTATTTTATCATTAATTTTGATAAAAGGTTTGAACTATCTTTGAGTACCGAAAGTCTCACAAACTGGTATCTGTGTCATTTCGACTTCTGCATAACATGTTGGTAAGCATCTATTTCATTTTTGACAAAAAATTATTTTAGGTTTATCTCATGTTCTGTGAATTAGCTTTCGAAATCAATAAATTTCCCAGGAGCATGGCTTCTTCAATTACATTCTTGTACTTAAATGGCAAGTCCTGATCTCGTTTTGTAAAGGCTGTCTCTATGGACATTAGACAAGCTTACTCTAATTTATCAAATGCCAAATTATCAATGAAAATAGTAGGATAATTCCTCTTTTCTTATTAATTCATATATATAACTTTCCTTTTCAAAAGTGGGAAGTAGCTTCTCTGGTCAACTCATATTTACTGGATCTTTAAGCATGCCTGTTAGTTAATTCTCATTTGTTAACAGTTTTTGTTGATGTTAAAAAAATATGATTTAACTTTTCTTAAAATTTATGATGTTTTCTATGCTCTACCATAATCTAAATATAGATCATGAAAATATTTTCAAGTGTTTATTCAAGTAGCTTTATATAAAAATATAAAAATTGATATAAAGTTGATATAAAGTTGATATAAAAATTAGTGATTTTATACACTACACAATTCTTTTTTTTATCTTCTTGGTATCACACAACCTTCCTAAAATCAAAATTGAGATGTCTTCTATACTATCAAATTTTCTAATACTACATAGACACAAATTGAGCTCTTATGCTAAAGGTCTCTAGTTAGTTTGGAGCTTACACTTTACAAGATTAATCCTACAAGACGGCCCACATTTTAGTCACCAGTGTCAGATATTAGATACCCAGGGTAGAGGCAATCTCTCTTACTTGGCTGCAACCCTAATTCTCACACACTCATTGTCTCCCATCTGATAATTTGGTATAGTGGATTAGAAAAGATATTTAAACATGTTTTATTTACTGATTCATTATACAGTAAGTCATGTCATATAGAATATAAATGAACAGTATAATATTATACAAGGATACCTGGGACAGTAATGAATACTGGTTTCTATCCAGTAGAATTGGAATGTGCTATTTTTCCAGAATATGGATTAATTCACCACATGAACAATTTCTGAGCCCTAAAGTTTAAAAATAATAAAGTAAGATTTACTGAATTGTCATGACATATTTTTAAACTATAATTCTAGAGGACCTTTATCTGCTGAAGTGGCTTAGGGATGAAATTTCAATCTACTCATCAAAGCCTAATCTTCAGATAACCAGGCCCAATCCTTAGGCTATCAAATATCACCTAATGAGAGCATCATTAAAACATCACTGGTTAGAGAATTGGCCACTAATGATTAATTTAATACCCAGCCCTGTCCTCCCTGTGGACTATAAAAGTAGGGTTAAAAGTCTAAGCTCTCACTATATGGTTGGCTTTTCTGGCAAGCATTTTCAATCTTCAAAGTATCCAGGGGCTCACCAGAAGTTACCTATGTGTATAAGTACAAGTATAAATAAAAAAAAAAACCTTCATTTATTACAGATCATGAAATATGATCCTCTTAACCTATAATTCAGTAAATATCAAGGTTTTCAGGGGCCGTGTATTAGTAATTAGAAACACAAACCAAATGAATATTTCTTTTTTATCACAATATTATGGATATAGTCTTTGTAAACACTTTTATGATATTTCCTAAGGTTAATATTTATAAGTTTTAAATTTAATATTTGATCATTCTTAATCATTGCATTCATTTGCTTTCTAGCATATATAAAACTGAATGATTATGAGAATGAATTTGTTCATGGATTTCAATTTATTGCAGTAAAATTTAAATGATTAAAGAAAGTGAATATCTGGGCTATAGCCAAAGGGCTATAGCGTGGTTAAACTTCACTTCATATGCCATTAACAAACTTTGCCTTCTTTTCAAAGAAAATTTTTAGTATTTCAGAGTTTTGTGTATTTATACCTGCATTTTAAAGAATATTTGGAAGTTAATATATTTCAGAACATTTTTGGAATTGTGATATCATTACTTTGAATACATAAATTAATTTGGTGAGAAGTGTTTCTTGATGTGTTTTGTGTTTTTAAGTTTTCTTCAGGCAGATCTGAAGTTAGGATTAGACTAGAGTTTATGAAACATGGCTTTGTAGCATCTAACTGACTTGTCAGCATGTGTAGCGAATAATCTTTACTTATATGTAAGTCCTACATGGCACCTTGCCGTCCTGGTTCAACTCAGAAACCACAAGTGCTGTTTTTTGCTTAGCCTTCCATAGTCTTGTCTACTGTGTGCTGTATTGTAAGGGTTGAAAGATATAACAGTATATTTCTAGAAGCTTCTTTTTTAGTTTCTTGTTTCTTTCTCCATGGGAATATGCCTTTTCCCACATTGTGGTTTCTGTTTCTTTCACTCATGACAATAATGTATTCTACTTGGATTCAGTTTCATGACACCTTTTCTTTTTTTTCTTTCTTCTGGTTTTGCTCTGAAGAAGAAAATCATAGCAATCTTAAATCTCACATTGTATTGCTTTTCTCAAAAATAAATCAGTGCTGGGCTCACAGTTGTACATTGTTTGGAAACTACTGCTTCACACATTGTATCAAATATTCTAATTAGCTATATTAATGGTAGTGCCATACTGGCTAGTTTGTTTAGCTCACAACAATTGTAGGCATTTTCCTGTCACTTACTCCTAGCATTTATTATGAAAAGACTAAAATAAAATATGGAAAAAATATGAAGTAATTAACTTCTATTTGGAATAAAATTAAATTAGTTTTTGACAAAATTAGAAATTAAATTTCCATGTACAATAAAAATATATATGACCAAATCTAAAAGCACTTTCTTTATTCAAAGTAAGTATGTTATTTATAAAAGAACAAAGCACAACACATGTGAATCTGAATACCCTATGCAGTAGCAATTGTCTTTTGGTATTAGTTTCCAAGCCATCAGCACCTTTTAAGAGTTCAGTGTTCACACCAGAAAGATTGTGGAGGAAAGGGGGAAAAAAGATCCCCTTGGTTCCAGAAAATCTCTTGAAAAAGAAGATGGTTTATCAATCCCTCAAAACCATCCAGGCAAAGCAGGCACTTTTGACAAAGAGGGAGAGAACAGGGTAAGATTTCATGTTTAAGGGGCTGGAATTCTTTGCACAGGATTCCTGGCAGCAGCAATGTGACAAGGTGTGTATGTCTGGCGACTAGAAGAGATGCTTCATGCTTTGGAGGTGCCAGATAAACATTCGTTGGCCTTTGTTATATGTATGGAAAGGATGGAAGGAGTGAGTTTGCTGGTATACAAGACAATGGCAAAACTTGGTTTGAAAAAATTGTTCAGTGGTGTCTCTATCAATGTCACTCCCTCAAAGTGTAGAATGTTGTTGCACTCAGTGGAGCCTTCTGTGACCTGGGGAGTTCCAGATCTGAAGTCTGTCTGGGAACTCATCTAGAAATATCTCTGTGGCCTGTCATGCTATCAAGAATAGAATAGATTTCCTCAAGGAGATGAGTTCACCTGACAATCAGGGAGAACTTGATCTATCCTAGGCAGTTCACTTCTAGATATAACATACCTTGGTCTGAGCAACTTAGAATGTTTCATAGACCCCAGATTAGTAGGTAAAGGTTAGTTATCAGAGTCCTGCCAATTATCTTGGGGAATACGATCTTTTCCTCTGGTGTCCTACATAAACTTGTCAGTTTGAACTGTCCGGTTCTTCGTTACCATGGAGTCTCAGGCAGCACTAGGCTGGGTAAGTCATCAGAGTATCAATAGGCCTCACTGGTCCTGGGGCATTTGTCAGACAGCCAGGTCTGCATCTGGTAGTGGAGGGCAACAATTTTTAGGGGAAGCCAAATAGCTTGTAAGAGGGCCAAGATTCCCTTTTTTAGTTGTTGTTGTTTATGTCCTTTTCCCAGGTGGTGAAAAGCTCTTTCTCTATAGATCATAATGTGGATATGCTCAGTAATAAAATCATATCTACTGATGGCTCACGTATATGGTGGTAGACTTTTCTTTTCCCTATCTGAAAGCATGGCTCAAATAATTCAGTTCTTCTCTCTGGGCTGAGGTACCTGGCTTGGGCTCAAATCATTTTAGGTTAAAGTAATAATGGCAGCTCCCACATAGCTGCTTTCATCTTTCATCTCCTGACAGTCATGGATGAGCATCTGTGTCATCAGGCAAGAGCATAACTGAATTGATGGTGGTGGGTTTTTCAAACCAGACTCCAGGGTAGGCAAAGAGCAGGGCCTGGTACTGAGTCACAGTCTTAGACAGCCAGCATTCTGGTGCTGCTCAGAGATGTATTACGGGATGCTGTGAGTTTAATAGAATCTTCATCCAGATTTAATATTTTTTATTTTCTTAGACTAGTATAGCTACCACAGATCTTCGACAGGTGGGTCATCCTATGGTTACAAGGTACAGTTGTTTGAACAGGTATGTCACTGGTCATTTCCGTATTTCCATGGTTCCAAAGTTTGGGTTAAGTCTCCATTTGTCTTTTGCTTAGCCTTCTAAAAGTTTGTAGCAATCCCACAGTGGCCCTTTTATAATATATTTTCTCAGTAAACCTTTGAAGGAGGGGCAGGAGTCAGCATTTTGCGTTTTTTAAATCCTGTGGCAAACTGGTCTATGTATGTTGCCCTCTGTAACCTCCCACTGGGTCTGTGCATTAAAAGCAAAGATGGGTTGACTCACCTCTGCCAAAGGGAGACTGAAGAATGCATCTTTCAGGTCAAAGACAGTGTATACCTGTTTCTCTGGAAGAATCAAATTCATGAGAATCAGAGGTCCCAGGTTACTCACAGGCAGGAGAGTTGCATTCCAGCATATTCGGGGTGGGATTGGGGTGGGAGGTTGGCAGAGTGGCAGGATGTCTGTCCCTTTAATCCAGGTAATATAGACTAAGATTGAATTCCCCCTTTTTTTTTTTTGTTGAACAATTATAGAATCTTGGTCATTGGCCAGTCCTGTGGGATTAGTTTTTGCCCATACCTCAGAGAGTTTTTTTTTTGCCAGACCGAGAGATAGTTCCTTTTGATTGTATGCAAAACTTTCACCTAGGAAATATTCTTCTGACAGGGGGTATGATAGCAAAAATTTTGCTGGATATCTGTAAGTCTAAGTGATTCTCATCATCAGAGAAAATAATGGTGGCTTTCAGTTCATGCAAGAGGTCTTGTCCAATCATTTCTCTGTTGTTAAACACCTTTTAAGTTACAGAGAGCATCTGAGAGCTACTTATACCTTTTTTTTTTTTTAACTTTTATAACTTAGAAAAAAAAATCTGGGGCTGACTGGATGACAATGGAAATCTTTTTAGCAAATGCCTTTAATCTTTCTAAAATGTACATATTGAAAGTTGTTTAAAGTCTCCTTGGTCAATGTTGAACAGAAGGGAAAATATTCTTTGTCTTGGCTGCATTGCTTTGCAGTGTGGGTTTTTGTTTTTGTTTTCTGAAAATGATAGATTTTTGAGTTTACAGTTCACTACCTAAAAAATTAGACAAAAATCATGAAAGAGAAAGAAACTTTCTCTTTTCTTTTAGGGCTCATCCCAAGGGAAGTTTTTCCCTTTCCTGGGGCTGCTTAGAGTAAGCAGGGAGCAGAAGGAATGCTCATCTGGAGGAACTGGGACCCTGGATGAGAATCCAGGCTCTTACTACCTCCACATAGGGCCCAACTCTGATTGTGAGCAGGAGTTAAGCAACAAAATAAGCAAGTACTCCTGTTCCAAGGGTAAGACAGATAGAGGCATTTTTGGTTTCTCTTGGTGACCTGGTAGAGCAAAAAGGATGCAGGTCTACAACAGGGAATAAGGCTCAGGTCTTAAGCTGGGTAGGGGGAGGGTCTCACCAGAAAAAGCCACTGGTCTATGTTAGGTGTGAAATTTGATCCTCAAGGACCAGAGAAGCAAAGGCACTTTTATTCTGCAGAGTAAAATCAGCAAGCTGGGGTCAGTACCATAGAAGATGAAGGACCCCCAACAAAGAATTACAGCTTCTTTTATTGACAGAAAAAGGATTTTCCACAAAGGTGAGGGAGTATGGTTTTTAATTAGTGGTTATAGGTGCAGTTCACAAGTGTCTGTGGGGCTACAATTTCTGACAATACCTGGCAAGTTAGTCATTAGAATCAGGCATCTGGTTTTATGGCCTTCACCTGGTCAGGTGAGAGAGTTTTATGGCCTTTAGCTTTCAGGGCTATCTGGCCTGATAAGGCTAATTACCCTGAGTATAGACTTCAGGGCTACCTGGCTAGATGATTTGCCCTTAGAGTAGGGAGATTTCACAAATCTTTAAGGACAGGCCCAGGTCAAAATCTGGAGCACGTGTACAAAAAAGGGTCTCTGACCATAAACACAAAATAGGATCTATGGGGTCTCTGAATAGGGGCTCTGGTTTCTACAGTCCACAGGTAAACAAAGCTGACAGAAACACATAGAAAAAAACACAAAGGCACAAAGTAAAGACAACCATGGGTAGCCACCACACATTCGTACTCTTGAATATGTGACATCTCACATGACTTCTAGACACTAAATCTGCAGCCTCATCCAACCCCTCCTCTGTGTTCAAAGAGAAGGATCCTGAATTAGAGTTACCTCCAGAGGAAATAGACCAAAAGACTTTCTAATTTGTTTTCTTTTGGAGGTGAAGATATCAGATCCCTCTGAAGCATTAGGCTGTGAATGATCAAGGGGAGCCCTTGGAACTTGGAACATCTCAGGCTGTGCACTGCCTAGGGGTCTCAAGACTATCCTATTCTTCCTTGATCCAATGGACTTGGAGACCCCAGATATCTCCAGGTCTGGTCTCTGGGATCTCCATGCAACCTCCAGAAATGTTATGAGGTATTCACCAAAGAAGAATGCTTGGATATGGATTTAAGACAATAGAAATTCTTTATTAGCCAGCAGGTTCTATACTGTGTATTTGGGATCTCAGTGTAGCCAAAGGCTTTCTCAGGGTGAATTTTAAGTATAAATCTCATATCCTGGGTTGACATAGTTCAGTTAATAAGAACAGTTAATCAGAAGTGGAGTCACAGAGCCAAAACACAAGATGAGTATATTTAAAGAGTTTTCCATAACTACAGACTGTGACAGATTAGAACTTTGTTTTGTTTTTGGCTGGTGGTGCTGTCTACATGCTGAGGTTTAGAGTATGAATGGTAGTTCCATCACAGAGTCTGTTGTGCTAAGGTCTAGGATCCTGTTACATTCACTTTTTGTAGATTGATATTTGGAGCACTTGTATCTTGTGAGTAACAAAATCTTAGAGAAAAAAATGATTGGTAATATCTACATTATATATGTACCTCTCAAATCAATGTCTCCTCATTTTACCAGAACATTTTTTCTTGTTATAGTTAAACCATTTGTTACAAAATCAATTTAAAAAACAATCCTGAAACTAATGGATTTGTACGAGATCAGCTTTTGAGCATATTATTCTAACATATTAAAACAAATGGGGTAGATTATACAAAAAGGGGACTGATTGGAAGAAAAAAAAACTAAATTTGAATAAGCCCAATCATTTATCCTTCCACTTGCCTTTAAACTTGATGAATCAGTCAACCTCACAACCTATCTTACCTTCTTTTCCTCTGGCTGTGAGTAAAATATCTTGACTGAAGCAATTAAGGAGAGTATGAGTGTATTCTGGCTCATAGGTCAAGGCCCAGTTCCTCATGACAGGCAAGTGAACTGGCATGAGTTTAAAGTGACTGGTGACATTGTGTCTATGGTTAGGAAGCAGTGAAGGGGTAAATGCATGCTTTATGCTCGGTTTCCCTTTATTATTAACAGTCCATTTTCCTAGTCAGGAAATGATATCCTCCACCATAGCCAAGTGTTCCCATGTCAGTTCATGTAATAAAGATAATCTCTTACAGGTATGTCCCAAGACCCATCACATTGGAGATGTTCAACTCTTTCAAACTGACAACACTAAGCATTGCAGTTATCGATTTTTCTGCTTTCCTGAAAACTTGAGTAAGTGCACCCTCATAGCCAAATGACCTCCGGAAGGACAAATATGTTAGCATTATTTCTAGCTTAAGTAAACCTCTTCACAAAAAGGAAGATTGATCAAACACTTGAGCATATAAAACATTATGTTACATTAAAATAAGAATATAGGGGTTGAAACTTCTAGTAAAATATCCTGTCACTTTAGAAAATATGTTTTCTCATCAGGTAACATACCATATAGAAAATCAGAAAACCATTCAAATTCACTATTTGAATACAACTGAAAGCAAAGTGATTACACTTATGAATATCCTATTCATAATGGAATATTAATATTATAAATTAGGAAAATATCAAAAATATTTGGCAACAGTATTGGGATAATTGCTATAATTGAGATTATTATTGGGAACAATTACTGTAAACTGAAAAGGAAGATAAACATTTTCACACAAAGTCTTCCAGTCTGTTATATCCCTTTCTCTTATAGCTCTTTCTCTTCCTTGTGGGCATTGATTCAGGGCATAAGATGGTTTATTCTTTGCTGATTCAATCCCTTGTCTTTAGAGGGTTTCAGCCTCCTTACAATCTAATAGAATGTTTTAGTCGCTAAGACTTACTGCTGACTGACTTACTCTGACTAGCTCCTTCTGAACTCAGAGCTGTACTGAACTCAACTGACTCTTGTGGTTCACTTGCTGTTCTGGCTCAAACTCTTCTCCAAACTCCTGGTTCAAACTAAACTTCTGAGCCTGCTGACTGTTTCTGACTGAACTTTTCTGACTCTGACAGACTCTGTCTGACTCCTGCAACTTATCTGACTGAACTGCTCTGGTCAGCTTCAAACTGATTCACTCTTCCCATTGGATACTGACTTTTTCTGCCAAACTGCCTCTGTGTCTCTGCCTCAGACCCCTCAGACTACCTCTCTAACTGACTGCTTCTCAGAACTGAGAGCCTGCTTTTCTATTGTGAGAGTTGAATATGTCCTTACTCTGACTCACTCTGCTAACTCTTCCTCTGATTTGTCCCTTTCCCTGCTCTTTAGTTTGATGCATCTCAGATGTCAATTCCTGTCTGATAATGATTCCTTCTGAGGTCTGCTTTCTGTCTCTGCTTCTACTTATGTCTGTCTTGTAGATTAAAAGTGTGTGCTACCCTTGCATCCTGAATACTAGGATTAAAGGTATGCACTAATGTTCTTTCTACCCTGTAGAAAGATTAATTTTAATTAATTTTAATCTGCTGACAGATTAGAAGATTAAATATTTCTCTACATTTACTCATCTGAGAATTGACTTTTCTTATGTTTTCTACAGATAGGCATCAGCAGAACTTAAAACAACATTGACAATGTCCACATTATTAAATTAAATTAAATACCACCTGCATGGGTTCCTCTGTGCTTCACTGATAACCACTGATAGTTTGAGGAAGTACTTAGATTATTGTATTTAAGTTGATTTAAAGCTAACTTGCTCACACATTATGAGTCAGTTTCTAAGGCTATACTGCACTACAAGTAGTGATAGGTGGTTTGTAGGTAATCTTGCTATAATAAATTTATAAAAACAAGCAGTAAAATGGTTGATTTTTGTGTCTGGGTTGAGGACATGTATAATAACAACATCACTCTACTTCTGAGTCTTAATTTTCTAAATGCATAGGACTCTTTTAAAGCTGCCTTTCTGGTCTCGTATGAGTAAGCCACATAATCTTAACACATACATTAAGTCTAGTGTTTTCAGCTACAGATGTTGACAATATATTTAAAATTCTCTTCTCATGTGTTTCCATTATTTTTTTATTTTTCTAGGCCTTATTTTCTCTAAATTCAAACACATGTTTAATCATTAGAAAAAATACAGTACAGTGAAGAAAATTTATGATTATGTAGTATAAATTTTCCTGCTTTTCCTTATTCTTAATTGTGACGAAAGCCACGGCAATAGGGGTCACAAGCAACATAAAAATAGATACACCTACCCACCACTGATCACATGGAATGTTTTAAAAACATTTACATGTTTTAAAACATTTTAAGACATGGAATGTTTTAAAACATCTGTAAAAGAAGAACCAAGATATGATAAGAATATTATATTCTAACAAGTAGTAAAGAGAAGATAAAAGAGTACAAAGTGATAATGGTTAATATCTGATATAAGGGACCAGAAGCTAATGCCTCCTGCCTAAACGCTAAGAAGACTTCACCAATTTCATAAGCAATATTTACCCAGGGAATATATGATGATTGTTTTATTTGGTACTATTCACTAGTATTGCTTGATTCATGTTGTGGTGATTTTTCATATTTTCTTTCCCAATGAGATAGGTTAATTTCTATATCTACATTCTTATTTTCTGTGCTTCTGTACATTAATATATTGTAATGCAGTAGTATAAAGATACAAACAGTTCATGACTCTCCTATTATTATCCTTATTTTAAGGATACTAATATTTTAATTTGCATTCTGCAGACATACAGACACATACATACATGCCTACATATCTATATATATATGGAGGTATGTTTGAAGGAACAGAAAGCATGCAAAGATGTAGGAATTAGAGAATGCTTCTGCTTAGTAATGGCCCACTATCCATTGTTCAGTGCACACTCAATCCTGTATTAATTCTCTAAATATGATTTTTATTCCAGACATTTATCAAATAGTCATGAATGCACATAATAATGGAAATGTGTCATCTATCAAGAAAAAGAACTACAGTGATTAAGGGTAAGATAATGTATGGAGGAACACAGAAATAAGGACAAACTATTGCTGAAATAAATTCAACTAGAAGAGATTCTATGTAAGTCATTTTGAAGTATGGCCAGATTTGTTCCATTCCAGTGATGGTAAGCATGTAATTTCATAAAGTACATAATCTTTCCCTTAGTTTTAAATTTAAAAAAAACCCTATTATTATTATCATAATTATTATCATAAACATTGATGACTGATTCACTTTATTTAATATTCACTAAATAAAGAGTTTGGGCAATTGTTTGATAAATAAGTCAGTAAATGCCAGAAGTGACTTCTACATTAAGTGATATGATATGTTTTCAGTAGGTAAATGATAAAGAATGACAAACAGTATTTGAATTGTTAGAATCACTCAGATTTTTGTCATCAAAATCAAACAAAGAGTACAGACATTTTAAAAATTACTTTGTGGTTTAATCTAGTATATCAAGTGTTTTCCCTGGGAAACAAAAATGCTGTATTGACTTTTAGCAACTAATTTTATTTAAACATCATATTATAGATATAACAACAAAGTAGAATCCTTTATGTTTTAGCTGAATATTGACTAATCATATCTAAGATTTAAATTAAATAGAGAATATCCAAGTCATCCACAAAAAAGTATATTAAAAAAATGCCATCTGAATTAAGTTCAAAATATTAAATAATTAAATGTCTTAAATTGCACTATTAAATATTTATGGTTTTATAATGTCTTATATTGAGACAAGAGACAATCATAAGTAATGACTAACTATTATTGAAAAGCTATTTGCATCACCCAAGCTGTAAAACACATTACAGTCAATAAAAATATTTCTCTAATTCATGCTTTTAATATTTAAATTTAAGGTCAGGAAATGCACAAATCACAGGCTGATTTGAACATTTGTACCTATATCTATAGTCAGTTTTTCAAATATGTGAATGAGTAAAATTGAATGAAATGTTTCGAATTTCACTCTGGGTGAGTGAACTTCATTGACAATAACCATAGAAATAAAGCAGAAGACAAATGACTGATTAAGAGGTAGTGATCTCATTTGAACATTATTGCTTATCTTAAGATGTAGCAGTTTTGGAAATATAATTTAAAATATAATATGATCAGATTTCCAAAAGTTATCCTTTATGTGATGAAATTCATGAAGATATATTATAAATGCAAACTCAGAATAATATAAAAATCATCTGTACTAATTCATGTTTCAGCAGAAGTACATTCTTCTTGAGTTTGTTGAAACAGGGTTTCTCTGTTGTAACTCTGGCTGTCCAGGAACTCACAATATAGACAAGTGTGGCCTTGAACACATAGAGATCCACCTGTCTCTGCCTTCTGAGGGCTGGTATTAAAGGTAGGTGCCACCACGGTCTGGCTCAGAAGTGAATTCTTAATTGAGAAAATAGTAAAGAAAATAAGTGAAAGCAATGGAATGTCAAGGCAAAATTTCTGACTCTAAAAATATTGTGTAAGTTCTTCCAGTACCTAGAAATATCACTAGTTCTCATGCTTACTGAACATGTTTAAAATATGCATATTCAAATTACATAAAATACTAAGTAGACAATACACAAATGGAAAGTCTGATACTCCATTAAATCAGATAAATCATAAAAATAAATGAATATTGTAGCACTAGAATATTTTTTAAAAAGGCCCTTGAAACAGAGAAGATATATCTCTATCTCTATATCTATATATAGCTCTTGTAAGCATGGTATATATATATATATATATATATATATATATATATATATATATATATATATTTATAAATATATATGTGTGTGTGTGTGTGATATATATATATATATGGCATATATATATGCCATATATATGTTATATATATGACGTGTGTGTGGCATATATATGCATGCTTGGAAGAGCTTAATTTCTCTCTCCCATAAATATCCTACTGTCTCAAAATATAACAAGTCAATAGCATACAGTGACAGTATTTTTCTGTATTTTTTCTTTCTTCATTCACTATTTTTTATTTTTAGTTTTTGTTTAATTTGTTTGTTTAAGACAGGATCATTTGTTTGCAGCCTTTCTTGGAAAATATCTGAGGATGATCCTCCTGGGTCTACATTCCCATGCTGAGATTACAGATATTTGCCACTGCATCCAATTTTACGTACTTCTGGCAATCAGATGAAGACTTCATACAGACTAGGCTATCTCTCTAGTAAATGATGCAGATCTCCATGCATAGACATTTAAATTTTAACTACAAGAAATAGAATTATTTGATAAGAAATCACATTAAACTGATAAAATTCCATTTGGAAACAAAAAAGTCTACTGTTAAATTTCATAGAAGATACTAGTGAAAAAGGGCTCAACATTTCTTCATACCATGGAATATTCTAAAGCACTAAATATCCAGTTTAATCAAAAACTCTCAAGTTACATAAAAATGGGTTTAAGGATACTTTTGAAAATTTGTTAAAATCATGAGATGAAATCTTAATTATTTTGTAATCAGAGCTCAAAATTCACATTAGTTCATCAACCCTACTTTTGTATAATATGAAATTTCTATCAATGTCTTAGGGTTTATATTATATGATGAAATATGATGACCAGGAATACCATGGGGAGGAAAGAGTATTTAAGTCTCAAAGTCTTTTCTTTATCACAGTCTACCATGAAAGAAGTCAGGAAAGGAAGCTGGAACCAAGAGATGATGCAGAGGATGTAAAAAATGCCATTAACCAGGTTGCTCTCCTTAGCCTGATTGGACTGCTTGACTTTGTATACTATTCAGGACCACCTGCCCATGTATGGTAATGCCCACCATAGCTAGATTGTCCAACATCAATCATCAGTCAAGAATATGTCTCATAGATTTGGTTACAGGTCATCTGTTAGGACCTTTCTCAAATGAAGTTCCCTCTTCCAAAGTGACTCAAACTTATATAAACGTGACGTACAACTAGCCACCACAACTGAATCCCATTAAATTTGACAAACAAATTTGAACTTTTGAACTATAACTTTTTCATATTTCATCAAGATGTTATGTTAATATTAATATCACAGAGTAAAACATTCCAATTTTTAAAAGCTTTGCAATATTTAAAACTTCAAATACTTTAGAAATTGTATCTTTAAATGTCTCTCTAAACTTTCTGAAGTCTCTAAAACTCCAGAGTCTTTATAGAATGCCTACATCTCTTTAAAAGTTCAATGTTTCTCAACTTTGGGTTTCTGTAAATTTAAAAATATGTCAATATTTTCTTACTCCAAGAAGAAAGAACCGGGACACAGCCATTGTCAAATCCAAGCAAAGACAAAATTCAACAATCTAAAGAGTTCATTGCTTGATGTCTGGGTCCCACTCATGCACTCCAGGCTCTAAATGGACTGGACAGTTAGCTTCACTTCCCTACCCCATGATCTATACAGTGCACAGTTGCTCAACTCCATGACTGCTGCTCTGCTGGCATTTCAAAATGCTGGGAACTTCTCCTGCAACTGGGTTTCACCTTCAACAGTAGCCTCACCTGGTATATGCTCAGGGATTTACATGGTGCCAAATCTCAACTTCTCTCCCACGAATGACTCAGTTAATCCTGGGTTTTCTTTTGGAATTGAGGCTGTAAATTCATTAGTGGGCTCTCCTGGCTCTCTTCCAGGAAGCCATCACTGCCATACAGTGCTAACTAAGATTCAGCTGCTCTACCTGAGCCCTCCCTTCCTTCAACACCACGACCACCTGGGAGACTCTTACAGGAGTTTAGCTGCACACCTGAGGTACAATAATGGCCACCACAAGAACAGAGCTTCTTTGTATAGACTCTGAGGAAAAACTTCCCAGATTTTGTCTTAATGCTGCTGGTTTCTTTTTAATCACCACTAGTTTCTTGACTCTAGTTAAACATTATTTGTCCCAGGAGAGCAAAGAATTCTTTTCAGTGGGGTCTTCTCTCTTATTAATCATGGCTATTTCTTCAGATCTAGCTGATTAGGGCAACAGGTTCCTTATGTGTGTCTGTACATTTTGTTTATATTTTTAATATATTTCATACAATATGTTTGGATTATGGTTTATACCCTCCCTTGTTAATATCAGCCAGTTGTTACTTGTTATAAAACTATTTATTAAAACATTATCTATATATTAATCACAAACCATTACAAATCTCAAGGATCCAATACCCTGGCAGCTCAGGCAGAGCCTCCTTCATCCTCCCTCTCTACTCCACCCTTCTCTCTCTCCCTCTCTCTCTCTCCCTCTGTGTACTCTCCCCCTTCCCCAGGGGTTTTCTTCCTGTTAAGCTCCTGGTGGGTGGAAGTTGTGGATGAGTCAGAGTCTTCTGTGATCACCAGGCTGCAAACATTGATGGTGATGGGAAACAAACAAACAAATAGCCTGTTTGTATGGAGATCTGTGTGGTTACTTAGCACAGAGGAGTAAACATGTAGAAATTGGATGCTTTACATGCTACAATGCATCAGAAAGTACTCTTCCCCTTTTGTAGCATACAGAAATATTATCCATAACTATAAAACATCCCACAACACTCCCTCAACTCCTTCTCAATACTCATTCATCGTCATGTTCTCCCTCTCTCCCTTGCTCTCTACAAAAAACCCCAAATATACAACAACAACAAAATCAAAACTAACAAAAGCCTTAACAACAAATACAAATTCAAAACATAACCACAGATTCATAATTAAAAATATCAAACAGGGTCCTGGTAAGATAGTACATGACTTTTATCCCAACCCTTGGAAAGCTGAGATAGCCTTATCTTTTTGATTTTGAGGCCAGCCTGGTCTAAATAGCAAGATCCAAGACAGCCAGGACTACATAAAGAGAGACATCCCTCTTATGTGTCTCCCCTCTCTCTCCCTTTCTCTGACCCCCCCATATGTGTGTGTGTGTGTGTGTGTGTGTGTGTGTGTGTGTGTATATATATATATATATATATATATATATATATATATATATGTGTGTGTGTATATATATAGATAGATATAGATATATATAGATATAGATATATAATATATAATGAAGATATAGATATAGATATATCACACAGCCCTGATAGTCTTTAAAGGACTCTCAAACTTCCTTCTGTTCACAGTCCAAGCTTCCGTTGCCTTCATTACCTTTATTCTCTCATCAATGTCTTCCTAATTCCTGCAACAGTTCTTAAGCTCTGACTACTCAATTGCTTCTAGAGCCCAGAGTTCTAGAGTCATTCCACTGTCTTCCCCTAAACATGGTCAGATCTGTCACAGCAATGCTCTATCCTGGTACCAGGTTCTGTCTTTGTTAAGGCTTCTCTTGCTGTGAAAAAACACCATGACCAAATCCAATTTGATGACGAAAATATTTTCTTAAGCTTCAATGTCCTGATTGCAGTCCATCATGAAGGCACTGAGGACAGGAAACAAAGATAGGAACTGATAAAATTGATGCAGAGGACTTGGAAGAGTATTTCCTTCTGGCTTTCTCTGTACTAATTCTTGTACCACCTAGGACAACAAGTCCAAGGGTGGTAATGTCCATAATTAGCTGGGATCTCCTATCTGTGCTGCTCCAGGGCAGGCACAAGGTTGCATTCATCTTTATAACCCAGCATCTAGCAATATTGGCATGAAGCAAGCACTCAATGTATGTATGTTGAATGAACAATGCCTGTGACAAGCAAATGGGCATTATTCTTTCCTGTCCCTTGCTCCCACGGCATATCTCCTGACTGACATTGCTATTCCTTCAAAGCAGAGCTTCTCTAGCGAGCCTGGAAAAGAAATAGCTATGGCCAAGAACATCCTGGGGGAACAGGGATTCACTTTGATGAGCTGAACAATCTGTGTGTATAGGACTCAGAGGTTACCCAGCAGACCATACATCTCAATGAAGATAGCAAGGATTTTGTGGACAAAATTGGCCAGCTGCCGAAAATAGTCAGTGGTATAATTGAGCTTGTTGATCAACATGTGAAAGAAGCTGAGAATGAGAAGATGAAGGCTATTGGTGCTCAGAACTTGCTCAAATCCATAGCAAAGCAGAGAGAAGTCAAACAACAACTGGAAGCACTAACTGCAGAAAAGATGCAGCTAGAATGATATTGGATTGAATATGAAGCTGTGTGTAAAGTAGACATAGAAAAAAAGGAATAAATTGACCAATTTATATTCTTTAGAAATGAGTTGACAGTTTCATTTCTATAGCAGGAAGGGGAAAAATATCACAAAACCCCCAAAATTTTTAAAAATAAAAATAAATAGTAACACTCTGTACCATTCCAAGTATGTCATGGCAGTGTGTAATGAGGCAATGTTGCCATCTGGGTCATCTCTGTGTCAGGTGGTCAACACAGTGTACAGCCATTGCACGTGGTAAAGGCAGCACAGGGCCTAAATTCTTACATTCTCAGCACAAACTAAGAGGTCTGTAACGCTGATTAGCTATTTTTGAAAATTCACAAGGCTCTCAAGGAAAAGCAATAAATATCATATGCAAGCAGAAAACAGTATGTTTACAATTGTAGGCCTTTGGTGATTGACCACATAGTATAACTTTTTTAAATGACATGGCATTTTAAGGTCTGATTCTAATGTGTAGACACTATTTTAGAAAATATTAGTCATCTCAATGAAAAGTTGTGCAACACTGAGTGGAGAATGATGCCTGCACCATAGCTGTGTATGAGATGATAGACAGCTCTGATGAGCTCTGCTTGTTTTTCTTTCTGTGTTTTCTCTCAGTTGAAACCCAACACTTATGATTTTGTAAACTATAGCATCACTTCCAAAAACAATTTCTATGGTGAGGAATTTGCTCTTTGATTTCCAATTTCTCTATTGCTATTTCTATCATATTGCTATGATTTATTATATCTTACTCTAAAAATGCAAAACTGCATTTTGATATCAAATCGAAAACATGTTTATCAAAAGGTAGACAACAGATGAAAAAGTTACATCACTAATAGACACATACTTATTTCTTGTACCAGTTATTTAAGGGGAAGTGAAATATTGGTGAAGAATAATCAATGGCTACATTTCTTCTTAGCATTATACTTTTTATATATGTATTATTTCTATATTTTGCTTTAATTTATATTTTCTTTTCTCCTTTAATAAGTTTTAATTAGATTGCTTTATAATCCTGAGATAAGAGTCCCAGATATAAAGAATATAAAAAAAAATCTTATACTCTTCTTATATATTATCAATTAGAATCAAGTGGCAAGAAAAAGCTAAGCACAGAGTTCAGAACAGTTGCAAATACACTTTCAAACAAAATCTTGCTTTCCTGTTCTTGCTGAGTCTCTGTTTGCTTTCGTTGTCTCCGTGGCTGAAAATGACATTGACTCACGAAGGTCTAATCTACTCCATTCTAAGGCAGTGTTTGCAATTTCATGTCTCCCACATGTGAAATGTGCCTGTAATCTTTCCAACACGAAAGCCATAGAAGTAGGTAGTCCTATGACTTACAATACTACAGTTTGTTAAAATTTGTGAGATGTTTACAAATTACTAGGAAAGAAAATCTGCAAAAATTTTAACATGAAAATGATAACTGCTTGAGAAGATCAATGTGTTAATTATTCTCCTCGGATCATCATTGTACACATATGTAAACTTTTCATGTCGGGGCGTATGTGTGTGCATGCGTAGAAATATGTGCCAAAAATTAGGATATTCATAGAGATGAAAAAATTCTTCAGACAATAGCGTGAAGTGATAATTTTTCTTTCAGTGCTTTAGAAAAGACATTGTTTTTCCTTCAAAATTGGAAAAAAATAGTTCTTTTTATCAAAAGAAATATTAAGAAAATCATTGTTAAAGAAGGAAATGATTATACATAG
The DNA here is from genome assembly GCA_026225945.1 of Cricetomys ansorgei. Taxonomy (NCBI): domain Eukaryota; kingdom Metazoa; phylum Chordata; class Mammalia; order Rodentia; family Nesomyidae; genus Cricetomys; species Cricetomys ansorgei. The sequence continues at coordinate 1,380,642 of JAMJFZ010000199.1, forward strand.
GAAATATTTTAAACCCCACAACAAGTGAATGCATATATACGTATATGTGTGTGTGTGTGTGTGTGTGTGTATATATATATATTTATATATATATATATGAAATGAGGAAGGTGGAATAAACTATTAATAGAATTTACTTATATTTCCTAAATTATTTTTAGTTTTGTTTGCTTTTGATTCTCATTACTTGTTGGGCTTATTCCCATGTGTGGGTTGAATAAGGGGTTTCTGATTCAATTTGTCAACTCTTAAATGTAATAGAAATGTTTTTCTATATTACCTAAAACTTATTTCATTTATTCTTTATGTAACTTACTAATATATGGTTCAGTAAAAAACTCAAAATCTCTTAAATTATTGGCACTAATTGGTCTATTTGTTAAACTTAACTTTTCATTAGATAGAGGTGATCATAATGAATTTACATACCAAATATTCAAATGTCTGAAATTATTATGAACATTGGAATTTAGAGAATACCAAAATATAAGGTGTAAGATCTATATACATGTATTTATATTTGCCTTTGTGTGTTACACGTACATTTTTGCTTGTTTTTGATACAATTATAATAAATGATTATGTTAGAAGATTAACTCATATATGAAAATATAATGAAACATTACTTCTTGTTATCTAATATGGTTGAATGTTATCTGATATGGTTGAAATGAAATAAGTACAAATAATATCAGCTTATGCTCAAATTTGTAGATTTACTGCTAAAGAAAATTTTTACTTTTGATGTGATACAATTCTGACTTTTTCAAAGGAATATTATTTTTTGTTGATAAATTAATGAAGATGCTATCAATAAATAATTTTCCTTTCCAGTATATGATCTCTTACATTTGTATTAAGATATAAAATTTGTAATGTTTTGTTTTAGATCCTACTGTTTTTAAGGAAGTCGGCATTGGTCTCAAGAAAAGAATTATAGTTGAACATGCACACAAATACACATATATGCACATATATTTTCCATGTAAAAAAAGAAACGTTAATTTAAAAAAATGGATATATTAAAGAGGAAGAGCCAGGCAGTGGTGGTGCTTGCATTTAGTCCCAGCACTTTGGAGACAGTGGCAGGCAGATCTGTGTGAGTTCGAGGCCAGGCTTGTGTACAGTGAGTCCCAGGGCAGCCAAATTTACAACAGAGAAACCATGTTTTGAAAAAAACAATGAGAAAAAAATGAGGTTGATTAAGAGAATGTTGATCTCAGCCAAAAGCATCATTGCTTTCCAGTATGGTGATTTACAAAATAAAACTTACTTTGAAAGATGAATGTCTATGATGCTAAAAACTGCCAGTAATTTTGGATTATTATTTAACATTGGTGAAGATTTGTAAATGAAAATTTTACTTGTAATTTTTTATTATCATTTCCAAATCATTGTTGATCATTTTTTGTGTACTATGTGGTGACATAATAAATATCTAAATTTTGATCTTTTCCCATGATTCTTGCATTTTCCTTTCTTTAATCAATATTTTCAACTTTATGTACATATAAACTCTTAGATATAAAATGTATTTGGACAAAAAAATAAAAATGTAGGTTTTGGAATACAGCAATTATAATAGTACAGACAGCCCACAAATCATCTCCAGGAATCCAGATCACAGTTCGTTAATAGCATGAATATTTTCTCTAGCTACATTTTTAGCTACAGATTTCATAGAATATCTGTTAATATAGGCTCTTATAGAATATTTTGTATCTAGCCTCTTTTTTATATTCATAAAATAACTAAATTTGATTTTGTTAAATCTTAACATTTTATATTTGAAGTTCACATTTCCAATCAGCCTTAACTTGTTAAAGGACGGCTTTTTATTGTTTAACTTTTAAGAAATTTTACATTTATACTAGACAGTGTCTCCCAAATTGAAATTTTTTACACTATTTTTTTGTTTTGTTTTCAAAAAATTCAAGTAATTTTTAATTAATAATGCACTGCTGTTCTTTCAGTGCCCTGCCTGCCTTTCCAGTTTATTTCATGCAGTATTTGAACAATTCTGCAATCACTGTGTTGTATACTTTGTAGATTGTTATTAATGAAACAATTTACTCATCTCTTAGAACTGTTTTCATTAGCATTGTGCTTCTACATTGTTTTTCATGTATTTCTATAACATTTCAAAACATTTATGAAAAGAACTTCCATTGTGAGTAACTAATTATTCCATATTGAAAGACCAAAGATAAGGTAGAATTCCACAGGTGAATCTGCACACATTTTTCCTCACACATGTCCATACTTAAATATCGGACCATAATGGACTATGGATTTCACACATCTGGCCAAAGAAGAGGCTGTAACAATATGGGAGCTTTTCAAATCCTCTGAAATTCCCCTATTAAATGCTGACAACCACCCATGTGCTCAGTGCTCCCCAGGACCCAGGGACACCCCAGCTGTGAGAAAACAGAAACCTTAGAGCCTGAGTTTCAATAACAGTCCCTTGATTTCACAAGTACAAAAATACTCATCACCTCCAAAGACAATCAGCACACATGGATTTCATTGAGTGTGCACATCAAGGCATTTCAAGGTCAGCATATTAATACCAAAAATCACTGGATTTTATTAAATGTTTGCGTTCATAGCAAACAGAAAGTTTGAAAAGAGGATCTGCCTCCATCCACAAAGAGGAAAAGTAAAACTTACCATATTATTACTGTATAATTAAATACTCTCCCTTTGCTTTCTTGTGGTCAAATGAGAAGAACAATTGGCTTGATGTTAAAGATAATGAAATTATATGGAGTGTGTATTTATTCACCGTTTTATTAAAGGGGGAATATAATTCAAGGTCATTGCTATATTATGGTTTTATTAGTTTTTAATAATCTTAATTAATCTTTTCATTCAAATCACTTATGCTATTATTACCCAGTTTAAAAAGTACAATCCAGTCAGGAAGAATATCAACAATTAAACAAGAGATTGATAAAGACTGCTATTCCGCTGATTGTTTGTGACGAATTTTCCAAACATGAATATGAACATATATGAACACACACATACTCTTCTGTGTTACCAAGAAAAAAGAAACAAAAATCAAAAAATTTACATCAGAGAAAATATGTGGCCTGCAAATTTAAAATATCTCACATATCTAACAACTTTAATTTTGAGGCCATGTTTTGCCCTAAGAAACTGTTGATCCCCTTCCATTCTTTACTTTTGTCCATGAATATAAGTGATGTTTATCATTCATTCTACAGCAGTTGCTGCATTACATAATAGCAAACTACATTCAAGTCTTTCCTGTTCATCATGTGAATTTTGGTTCTTGAAATAATTTATGAGGATTCATGGACCTGAAACATGTGTCATCTAAGCAAACAGGAATTTTTAATTACTTGCCTTAATACTTTAAATACTTAAATACTTAAGTACATTCTTTTTACATCATGTTCTTGAAATTTGCACATGCTTATTTTAAACGCACCTGACTTCTTTGTTATGTCTATACGGACTAATGACAGTGTGCTTTGCAGTTCCAATTCAATAAAAAGCTAAAACCACCTAAGCAATTCTAAACTCTGTCATTGTTTTCAGTTTATAAAGAATGTGTTTAGCCTATGGGATTATTACACAGAAGACAGGATGCTAGAGATTTACCACAATGACCCAGTACTTTTTATTTGGATTATTAGGTCTTGGACATTACACTGATCGTATTCCAATTTCCTTCTTTAGACTTTTTGTTGCACTGAACTCTAATTATTCTGCTGTTGTAGTTCCAGTTCAGGCCCTTATACATAGTCAGCATAGACCCACATTGAGTTAGACCTCAGCTCACTTTCTTGTATATTTCAAGTCAATTTTATTTATGTCATTAAACTAATGATGATATCACAATAGGACTCCTTCCTTATTTGCATTTCCTGCTATCATGAGATAAGTAAACTAATCTAAAATATTTTTAAAAGTTTACCTTTGTATTTAACTTCAGTTGAAAATATGCGTAATTATTAATGGTGACAATTTCCAAGCAGCATAGATTGGGCCCAGGACAGACTTTACTATGGAGAAACTGCATGGCCTTGAGAGATTGCTCAACTTGTCTAGACATCAGTTCCTCTGTTTTATTTTTGGGATGATCACATTTACACAGCAAAATGATAATGAAGATTAGAGAAATTAATATTTGAATTATACTTAAAATTTCATATATAAGAATGCTACATTAATAAACTCTATTTGTCTAAAATAAGTGTTAAGTGGAAAGAATATGTAAAATACAAAGTATAGCAATAAAAATTGAAAACATTGATCACTACGGACATCAAAAGTGTAATATAATGATCTTACTATAATTGCAATGTTTCTTTTACTTTCAGTTACTTTTAGTTTTTATTGTGTACTTTATTTTTTGGTAAGGTTTCATATGGTAGCGCAGGCCCTCAAACCTCATCACGTAACTCACATGGCCTGGAAATCACAGTAAAACTCCTTCCTCAGTCTCTCTTGTTTGGCTAGTTTGCAAATTAATTTTGAGCATGAATGACATATATTTTTTCTGAATATTTCTCTTAAAGTTCCATCCTTCTTTTATAATATGTCATGTTCAGGCAGTGAGTGGAGACAAGGCTCTTAATTGTAAAGAGAGCTGGATAAATGATTGATGGCCTTTGGCATTAAAAACAGGCCCTGATTCCTTAGCTGACATAAAACAATTGCACTCCTTTTAACAAAATAATCTTCTTTGGAGGATTTCTTCATCTGAGTATTGGAAAAATGAGCTGTGTAGTATTGCAAGTGGCAGTGATGGATAACAAAGCAGAACATTTGAGAACTTCCTGATGTGATGCTTTTGTGTTATAGACATGTCACTTGAAATGTACTGTTTTCTCAGATGTGAAACAGAGATGTAAAAGGATCAAATGGGTAGACACCCATGAAAAATGAGAAGCCTGAATAAACAGGGGCAGGGAAATGTATATTAGAGTCATGCCTAGCACTAGAGGTAAGGAAAGTGAGAATAACTGCTTTGTTTACTCCTTTAAAAAATCAGAGAAATACATACTTATGGCTAGTAGTATGTGTTATCTGAGAAGAGAGAGAAAGGCTATTTATACAGAAACTAGGGAGGTCACAATCAGAATAAACAAATTTAGACATTCTAGATATAATGCTCTACCAGAAATGAAAACTGACAGTTTTACTACACAAAGTCTAAAGTCAAGATGAAAGGCTGAACATAGCAATGAGCCTAACTAAACTTCATACTCATATTCCATATAAAGAGACAAGACAGAGGGTCAAAAAATGAAGGCAGAATAAAAATTCATATGTAAACCTATAATTTTGTACCAATATTAAAAAAATGTAGAAAAGGTTGAAAATAGATAGCTCACACAGCTGTAAAAAGTTTCCCCTCAAAGCTATGGAGATATGTGAAATATCTCTTTTTGAGTGAAGAGCGTTCCAGAGGCCCATAGTACAATACAGGATATAGTCATTCTTTATGGCTGCAAATAAGAATTTGATGACAAGACCTTGTTTTCCAAAGACACAACACTCTGATTACAAAATACTAAGAAACCACAGTATGAATAAGCTAAGATTCCCCATTGCCTTCTAGGTTTTATAGTCTCAGAAGACACTCTGTAGATTAACGGGGAAGAAAAGGCTTCATCAGCCTTTCCCAGATGTGTGCCCTATGAACTACGGTACTAACCTACCAGACAAGATATAATCACCTGCACAACACTGAAACAACTGCTATGTGGGTTAGCAATTCTAGCCAGTAGCAGACCTCAAGATGGTGAGCCCCATTTAAACTCCTTAGGTCACTGGCTCTTAGGCTGAAATAGCCTTAGCATTCACATTTGGTATGGTTACAGTGCCAGAAAGTGGAGACTAAGACATGCTTTCTCCATTGCTAGCTAGAACAAGAGCATCATTAACCAGGCAGCACAGTGCTGGCTGCGGAGAAGAAATATGTGTCTGGGCTCAAAGTTTTACAAGCACATCATGCAGTGTGCAAGGTCATCCATAAGCACCTTACATGTCTCTTCTGGAGTATTGCATCTGTACATGCTGCTGGAAGGCAAGTCTTATGAGAACAGTTGGCCAATCTCTCCATAGGTGAGAATGGTAAGGGGTCAGATCATTCAACAAATCAGTGATTGAGGATATTTTCTCCCAATTGTGAAACTTTCCCAATACACAGTGGTGAGAAGCATATAAATAAAGACTATATCTCTCTTCAGTTTTGCAGAATGACTACTTATGTATACATAAAAATTGTATGTCTTTTAGACTTACACTATTTAATTAAAGTGAATCTGCCAATAAGTGGATAGATTTGGTGCATTATGTAACAGTAATGAAATGTGGCATAAAACTCTAGTCACAGCATTTGAGGGGCCTGGGGTAGATACATAAAAATTATATCATTAAATCATATAATCTCTCATGAATGTTCCATTAGTACAATATAATACACCAATTTCTATACAATATAATCCCATTTTAAATTCCAGATTGAAACATGGGATAACACAGAACCTAGGATTGCTAAATTTCAGGAAACTTTAGATCTCAAGACACTATCAAAGTTGACTGATACTTAAGAAGTAAGAAAGATAAGGGTAATTACTAAATGAAAGTGTGAAAAATAGAGCTATAGACAGTTTTAGAAGTTACTTCTTCCTCTTTTCAGATGTAATCTTATTATAATTTTCTGTTTATTATTCACAAATAGTACAAATATGTTATCATATATAGAAAAGAGAAGTATTTCTCATGAACTATCTCCAAGTGATTCTCCCATAATTACTTGGGTAATGGTAAATTTGCCAAAGGTTAGCATCATCATAAATATAGTATCGTCCATAAGTACTGAATAAGCCTGATACACTGGACACAGAAAGATTCACTTATTAGTAATATTACATATAGTAGTTTACCAGGGTGATTTCTGCAAAAACACAAAATAATGCCTGGCCCTTTACTTCAACATCCATTGAAGCTGAGAATATACTGCAATCTTATTAGCATTTCCTTTCTAACAAAAACATATTAAAATTCTGTTCTACCTGTTGCTTAGTATAGATCGTTTTTTACTTGTGTGCTCTATGTCCACTCTACTTTCATTAGCTATGATACACCTAATATTCTATGGTGTATTTTATACAAATGTATATTTTATAGTAAAATGATCCCTATGATGACAAATTTTAAACACCTTTAGAAACAGAGAATGAATATAGAATGTGACATTTTTTTTAAATTTATGTTAATATCTGGTCTTATTTCTGGACTTACAAAATAATGTAAATACATTATACAAATACATAATTACATGGGATTATTTGGCTGTCAATTATATTTTAATTTCAAAAGAGAGGAACACCTGAGTTAAACAGGGCAAGTGATTTTAAAATAGCATGATTTTATGAATCAAAACCCCTTCATCTTAGTGAAGTAGTATTCCATTATAATTCTGTCCTGCAAGCCCCTCTTTGTCTGCTTCTGCTCCTGTTTCATTATTTCAGCTGAGCAGAAAATGACCTCTCTATGATGATGATGACATCTATGTAGATCATGTCTGTTCCGATCTGTTTTGTTTGTGGTGAAAACAAAACCATGTAATATTGAATTCAAATATTCTGATTTAACATAATGCTCACACCGAGTCCATGCACATGGACAGACAGCATTGCTAAGAAAAGAATATTGATTTAATGATTTTCTTTGTAATGTAAGACTATTTTAATTTTGATGTCTTAAAATTTTCCTGCTAGATTTTGCTCTATATTTACAGATATGTTCTAGTTATCACATTTCCCAAGAACTCATGAAACAACATTGAAAGCAATTCTATGTTTACGTTTTCAAAAGTTAAATGTTCCCTGAATAGTTTTCCTTATGTGTATGTCTTCATTCACAGTTTCCATTAAAATAAATTTAGATTATACATATGGATATATACAGAAATATATACATAATTAGATGTATTACTAACCTAATTCCAGTATGACTTATTTTAAAATTTAAACATCTTGTATAGGAAAAGCATTACAATTTGATATCCAATTTGTAGGTTTTCATGGTCTAATAGGACATTCATTAACAACTGTTGTGAGTATAGCATTGTTTTCATTTAAATGCTGCATTCAGTTTTCATAGTTCTATGTAACTTACTGTTGGTTTAGAATGATATTTGTAAAAAAAAGTAACATGAACAAGTTTTGTTATTTTACAGTAAAAATTACACTTGTCATGAATTATAAATTCTGATTTAGTTTAGTTTCCAGTTTAGTTTCTAGGTTTTAATTTGATGAATTTTAGCTTATGTGTGCCTGTTTATAATGAACTAAACAATGTACAATTCTTTGGAATTAGTCACAACTGATTTATTCTGGAGCATTAAATGTAATTACCATGACACCTTACCTGCTTATGATTAAAAAGATAACAATGAATTTGGCAAATGATTAGTTAAGAACTCTCTAGTTTAGTGACCTTAACAGAAATGATGGAAATACAAGCTGAAAAGAACAGAGAAATTGATAGATGAAGATAGAGATAGAGATAGATAGATAGAGAGATGAGAGAGAGAGACACACACACAGTGACAGTGAGAGAGAGAGAGAGGGAGAATCATCTATCAAGAAGCAAGTGAGGAAATGAATATAACTGAAAAAGAATTCAGGTAAAATTAAATTCCCAATAGAATATAAACTAAAATAAAATTAGACTATTCATGACAAAAAAATCATTTGAAACACAAGAACCAGCAAATATCCTGTTATTTATTTATGTATTTATAGGTAATTGCCTTTACAGAGTTGAGATAGAGTAGAACTTTTCCTTCTTGCTTCTGTTCAGATGGCACAAGGATAAAAAAAAAAAAGGCATTGCTTGTTGTAAAGTCTCAGGTTTTTAATGTGGTATATATGTCTTCTGAAAATCAAATGTAATATTACATATGGATGATAATTTTTCTAATTTGAATCAGCAAGCAGATGTAACCATCTATTCTAAAACTCAAAGTAACCTAAAACAAGCAGCAGTTCCTTGTTATTACCTGATATTTCCAAAACCTACCTTTGAGAAAGAGGTAAGTTACTGAGAAGCAAAAATACACTTCATGTGATAATATATTTTGAGGTTTCCTGTAGGCTTTTTTTCTATGGCATAATTATGTATTTACAACAAACCATCTATTTTTAAAGATATTCAGAAGCCCTGATTTTTTTCAGTGTCTTTCTCTAGAAGCTTCAATAGCTACTTTTTTAATGTGATAAATTTTTTGTTTTGATCCACAAATGTAATTATCCTGTACTGGACAATGGAAAGTTTTCTGCCAATTATATTTCAGGAGAGTGCAGATATCACTACTTTCAAAACATCAGGACATTGCCTGCATAGAATATAATCATCAGTCTTGGGATGCAGCCATAACACGGACAAAACAGTTCTAGATGCTGAAAGTAATATTCATATATCTGGTTGAAAGGGTATGAATACATATTTACTATTTAATTACCAGCCAAACAGTATGCTCCAACTAGAGGAGAGGAACAGGTGTATTACTCACTATTACACATGGAGCACCTGTGTCTTTTGGTCTTTGATTGCTTCTAAATATTCTTAAAATACTGACAAGTATATTTTTATCTAATGTTAATTTAGTTGTACATTCTAATTTGTATCACAAAACCATAGCAAATAGTTTAATTTCTTCCAATATTTTTAAACTAGTGACAGCAATGAATGTTATGATACTCATCTTATTAATATTTCTGCCATGCACTCACTGGAGCATGATACAATTTTAGCAATTTTGTAAGTATTTACCACTATGTCTCCAAGTAATCTTTTCTTGAATTCATGATGAGCCCTGTCTATTTTTCTTATATTTTTTGATAGAGAGAACCTAGATATATCATAAAAATATTATCAGTATTTCTACTATTATTTGATGATTGTTCCACTCATAAGAAGAATGTCGTGTTTCAGTATCAGCAATCCAGTGTTTTGTTTGTTTTTTTAAAATGTTTTAGGTTTTGGATGGATAGATATCTCAGCAGTTAAGATCTGTTGCTGATACTGTAGAGGACCTATACTTGTTTTCCAGCTATCCCATGGGGCAGATTACAAGTGACTATAAATCTTCCTCCAGAGAATCTGACTTTTTCTACTTGCCTACATGGGCATTTATACACGCTTGTGCATTCATGTAAGCACACATACACATAAATATTTTTAAATTATCATTATTGTGTATGAGTGTGTACATATTCATGAAGTGTGCTGGGGAGGCCTGCATGCCACAGTATTTATGTGAATTCAGACAATTTTGTTGATTTAGTTCTCTCCTTCCACTCTGATGTGGATTTCAAAACTTGAACTCAGAAAAAAATATTGACTTCAGAGGGACAGCAAGTACCTTTAGCCAATGAGTCATTTTGCTGCCCCAGTGATATATTTTATACAGTGATTTATAAAATGTTTGACATTTACCATTAAAAGTATCTGTTTCTAGCTTAAGCGATTTTAGAAATAAAAATAAATTTTTATTCCTCTCCATTGGAAGTTTTCTGTAGTGAGATAGCAACATTAAATGGGAGATAAGCTAAACCTAAATATTAATAGTATAAAAACAATGTATTGTGAAACAATTATTCAGAAATATTTATACTTTCTTATTAATAAATGAAGAGGATGCTGAATACAGATAATTTTGAGATATGATAAATTATTTCTCTGGTAAGTTAACTTGCTTTACAGAAGCCCAGGACAAAGTCTTTCTTTTTCATAAAAACCAGGTTATGGTTTGCATATGCTTCTTTTTGAGATTCTTTTGTATTGGCAGTCTGAACAGATATTAGTTAACACAGAAAAAAATTATTCTACTTCAGCTTGGTGCAAAGAACTAGGAGAATGGATTGTATTCATGTTTGGGGTTCCAGAATTAAAGCAGAGGAAAAAATATTGGAGGACAATGTCTTCTATTACTGCTCTCTAATTATGTTACTCTTAAAATAATCAGCACACCAGGAAGCCAGCCATATTTTTGGTTGGCAGTTCCTGAACTTCTTCACAATAAAAAGTAACAGTTTTGTTTTGTTTTTTTTCCTAGTGATGAAACTTTTGCCATATTTGAAACTAGTTTGGTACTCTAAATTACTCACTAAAGCCGTTTTATGTTTTAAACTAGATAAAACTTGTTCCTCTTACGTTAATTAGAAAACTTATTTCCTCTCAGTGTGTATTCCCTGTGTTTACAGCTTGGAATATATGCCAAACCACATTTTATTTAATGATTTTATAATGATTAGGGTTTTTTTGCACGGGCTCATTATGTGTACTTCCTTCCTTAAAATGTATTATAATGGAATCACAACAGAGCTCCACGGTGTTGTCAGATTATGTAATGATTTTTAGCTACAATTGATTTCTGAGTCTCTAGATTTGAGAACCTGCTTCTGACCGTATCACCCTTAACCACATACAAATCCAGATACACAGATACAAGCTGTTCTTGAGGGTGTTGCCTCATTCGTGTAAGTTCCTACAGAGACAGGAGACTTTTATGGTCTTGAAGAACTCAGGAGAGTGGTTAGTTGTTGTTCATTGACATGAATAATCTACCCTCCTGAAAGGCACTTTGATTTCCTTGCTTTCCTTTTGTGTGGTCAGAGAAATCTAATCTAAGGTTTAGAAGTAAACGAGTCCTTGCCATTTTGTTTCCTTATTCGTCATCTTATATTAGATAGGCTTGGAGTTATATTGAAAATGATATTATGTAACTCAATGAAGCACAGCTTAACCTGTCATATCCTAATATAAGAAGATGTGACATACTGGAAATCGTTTAAAGCAATCACTTTGTTTCAAGTTTGGTACGTGCTATTGATTCACATGGACTTTTATACTGAATTAATTTTGGTAAGAATGACAGTGTTACCAACATGGAAACTCATATGTTGAATAACACTTTTTTTTGTTTGTTTGTTTATAATGCATTAACTTTCATCTGTCCCTGAAATGGACCCAGGATCTAAAGGATCACTGTCAAAGAAGTATTTGGCATACCTTACCTTTTTACTTTCTTTTCATATATTGTGCATATACATTTTTCAATTTTCTAAAGAAGCTTGAATCTTGAATCGCTCCTACCAACAACAATTCAATAAACATGAAAATGGGGATATGCTCTACATAAACGAAAATATGAGATTCTTGAAATTTCATTGGACTTAGGATGAAGTGAGAAAAGGACACAGGTTATACCCACAGTAAGAGAAAAATAATATTGACTTCTTTTGAGAAAAAAATAAGACAAAATTCAACTTTATAAGACCTAAAATTTTTTTAAAGGAAATGTCTATAAACAATTAATGCTAACAATACTGTGTAGGCCACTGCACACTATTTCTATGAATGGCACCTAACTGCTTATTAGAATTGGAGTTTCCCACAAGAAATGAAGGTGTGAAAACATGCTGAAAAGACAGGGATCACCTTCAGAGATTATGTTTTGTTTGAGTTTAGTTTCTCTTTGCTTTAGATTTTGTTTGCACTTGTTTGTTGGTTTTTCTGTACTTGCCATGAAGGAAAAAGAACCAAACTTTCCTTGTATGCGATATATTAATAAATGAAAGCAGTTGTATCTCTGGGACTACACCTGGAATGTGGTATGTTTTTCAACTGCCTGACTCTCCTCCGTATTTTCAGTTGTTTTCTGAGGTTTCTGAAACAGGGATATTTGATGTCTAGTCCCAAAGCTTTGGATGGCTCTGCCTTTCTCCATGAGTTCCTTAAAGTTTAAAAGTTCTAGTATGTTCAAATGACAAACATCATTATTATCTGTATGGTTTGCATTTTGACATTCAGACATATACCATCACTACCACCACCACCACCACTACTACCACACCAACTCTCATCCCTATACATTATTCTTAGAATAATAAAATAATTCAGGACTCACATGAATTGAATACTCTAATAATAAATCACCTAGTGACTTACTCTATGAGAGCTTTTATGCATGAACTATCAAATGTGTAGAGGAAGAGCCCCATGTGAAAGCTAAGGTCTATATTCAGAGGCCTGTGTGGTCTAGAATTAATGTCCACACACCTTTAATCACAGTATTCAGAAAGTGGTGGTAGTCTATGCCCTCGATCTTGAGAAAAAACAGTGGAAGCAGACACAAGAATCAGAACACAGAAGGAGTCAGTGTCACAAAGGACATGACAACTAAGATAAGTTAGAGTGAATGGCAGCCAAAGTGACTAATCAGAGGAAGAGTTCAAAGAGTAAGGACATGCCCAAATCACATGAGAAAAGGCAGGCTCTCAGCTCAGCTAAGGAGAGAGCTACATAAGAGTTAGAGCCATTGAATTAACAGAGTTAGTTAAGAATAGTAAGTTGAAGAGTCAGTTAAACAGTCAGTAGGAAGAATCAGTTCAGAGGCAGATTAGAGTCAGTAAGAACAGAGACAATTACAGAGGAGTTACAGAACCTGTGAATTACAGAGCACTCAGTTACAGAGACAGGATGGGGCAGTGAGAGCTCAGGGAAAGACAAAGAGACACAACAGGGATTAGGAGAAGAAGGCCAGAACAGAGACAGAGTTGAACTAGAAGAGTCAGAGTTCAGAAGGAGCTAGTCAGAGTGGCTCATTTAGCAGTAGGTCTCAGAAGGCTATAGCTTAAGCCTTCTAGGTCCAGACTAGAAGTTTAAATATTCTAGAGTGTAGGAAGGCTGAAACCTGCCAATTCAAGGATTAAGACTAGATTATAAAGAGGCCAAAATCACTCTAAGGCTCCAAGTCTCTGGACAAAAACCAGTGATTTAATTAGATAAAGAATAAACCGTATTTGACCTGAATCAATGTCTTCGGCTACATGGTGCTTCTCTTGAAAATTGCAAGGCTTTACAGCATTCTTAGGAATGAGAGACTATATAAAAATAAATGTCTTTGGTGAGACATAAGAGCTATACTTATCTGTCCATACCATACCAGGACAAAACTATGGTTAAAAATTGAATTGGTTTAAGAAAATGGCAATAGAACAGTTTTCTTTCATGTCTACGACCTTGTAGCCATGAGTAACTGGATAGGTTTACAGTAGCAGCAATGATTTCCTTCCTCCATAGAGGGATTTTCATTCAATTAGAATGTTTTGGTTATCCACAATGTGCTGGCCAGGTTTATTTCAATTTGATACAAGTTAGAGTCATCTGAAATAGGAACCTCAATTGAGAAAATGCCTCCATAAGATCTGGCTGTAAGGCATTTTCTTAATTAGTGATTGACGGGGAATGGCTCAGTTCATTGTGGGTGTTACCATTGCTGGGCTAATGGGCTTGAGTTCTATAAGAAAGCAGACTGAGTAAGCCATGGTGAACAAGCAGTAATTCTCCATGGCCTCTGCATCAGTTCCTGCCCTCAGTTCCCTGGTCTGTTTGAGTTCCTGTTCTGATTTCCATCAATGATATGGAAGTATAATCCAAATCTTTCTCCCCTAAATAAGACCCATGATAAAAATACCTCTATTGCAACATTGAACATATTTTCCTGTCCAATAATAGTTGCTGTTCACGGGCTTTATGGCTGAGTGGAACTGCCTATTGTCCTTTTCCTTTGTTAGACAGCTTACAAAGCACCTTCTGATATTGTGAGAATCTGTCCTCAATTAAGAGGCTTCCACATCAGCTCTAGCTTGACTCTTATAAACCCCATGTCTGATGGATGTGGTGTTTTCAATAATGAGGACATACCTTCATGATCTAAGAGGTGACCAACATCAATGAATTCCCAACCACAACCCTGACACCTAAGGCTAACGGAAATTTATGGAAGAGGAGGAAAGAAAAACTGAAGATCCAGGCATCTCCTATGAGATAGTGACATCTATATATGACAGAGAAGCTGCACCTATGAACCCTCCTCAATATTGTCACCTGAGTAAGACTGTTTAGTTGATTTGATAGCATGGATAAGGGAAATTACAAATGTTTCCACCCCTAGATGGAGAACTACAGCTAACCAGTACCTGTGGAGATAAGGAGTGTCAGTCTCCTCCAGAGATAAGCACACAGATATGTTGTTCAATTCAAAGTGGTCAGTTCAGGACACATAAAAATATGAGCAAAGCTAAATGGATTCAGTAAGTTATAGATACACATTTTCATATATGTGAAGGCTTGTAACACCAGTAATTTAAAGAGAAGAGTTCATGAATTTAGGAGGCAATGAGAGAAAACAGAGGAGTTGGAAAGGAGGAAGGATGGGTGAGAATATTGTAAATGCAATACTCATGGTTGAAATTATCAGAAAAAATAAAAAATAAATAAATTAAAATGTATTTAAAAAACTATATTCAGATGACATATTGAAGCATACATTAGAGTCTGAGTATACATACATATTTGGACTAGACTCTTCTAGTGGTTTGTAGCATGCTCAGCAGATCATGCTCTAGAAGGAAAGCATTCATTGTAAGGAGATACCAAGAGAGTTCTGAGTGGGGTGTCTCACTAGGACCATATAAAGCATCAACTTTCTAAACACAGGAAGCACGAGGTAGGTACACCTAATGACTGATTTGAGAGACTGACTCAGTCTTTATTTTGACAGTTCTTTCAGTACAACTCCTTCCTTGTTTATGTTGCTACCTTTACTTATTGAAGATGTTGTCTTTGAGGGTGCTATGCTTTGAACTACAGTAACACAGACTTCCTCTCACAGCATGTATCCTGGAGACAACTGGTGACAGAAGTGGTCTGAAAAGGAATACGCTGAAATATTCCTTTTGGAGCTGAAATACCTTCTAGTCACCTGACATTTAGCAATGAAACTTTTAGAAGTTTAAAGTTGACAAGTTGATATAGTGTAGTAGCAAAATAAATACATCTAGGATGGAAAAAATATATCAATAATCAAGAAATATGAGAAAAAGTTATTATAATGTCTGTAGAATGAGTTGATGGTTACTAGGGATGATGGATGCTTTAGTGAAAGAAAATAAAAGACAGCAAGTAATTAACCAGCAGTTAATGACTATTTGTGAAACCCAGGGCAACTCCTTGGTAAAATAAAAAGAAAATATCATTTTCTTCAACTAAAGAACAGACAAGTCTCAACTTGTCATTTTAAAATAATGACTTCATCATAAGAGTAGCAGAACTAGTGCCGATTGAATTACTTATGCCAAGAAGCCAGTGAGACCAGAAATATTGTGTAGATCAAAACCCTTAAGAATCTTGACAGACCAAGATTCCTTAATCTCCTGAACTTGAAGTAGACTAGTCTTAAACCTCAGTTTATTTATACTTAAGGAAGAAATGATCATCAGTACCAAAACATCTTGTTTCTTCCCACTTCAGACTTCTTGTAGCAAAAGTCAGTAGAAAAGCGAAGATTGTCATTCTCCCAGATAATCTCATTGGATGGGAATAGACCTACTCTTATCTACTGTAGCAACATGAGTTACTACAAAGGAGATTGTTAATATTCTCTTAATACTATCCAATCTTTATGATGAGTTATATTTGCCTCAGACCACTTAAGAATATAATACTTGACAAATAACTAAACCATCCAGCTAGCTAGCAGAACTTCTAAAAGGACAAGGAAATCTAGAATAAATGCTTGAGTACTTCCTAGAGAAATGTAAGTTGCATCTCTGATTTCATCAACATTTTGGAGACATGATTTTTTACAGTAATATAGTTATTGAAAATTGCAGTAAAATGTCAGATAAATTAAAATCCAAGAATGGTTATTACATTAAGAAAACTGACTTGATACCACAATGGTTAATTATACTTGGTCTGAGATCACTGCTCATATATTTGTCTCCAGGACCAATGTATCTAATTCACACTTCTCAGAGCAAGAGTTTCCTAAAGATATATGCCTGTGTGCATACAACTGTATACTACATATGCACACAAATACACACACACACAGACAGGCTCTCTCACACACAAACATGAATAGAGATAAAATTAAAAAATAAAGTAGTTCATATTTAAACAAAATTTAATCTAAATAACTGTCTGTCAACACTACAGGCTTATTGAAGAGTAATTAACATGAATTAAATATTTTCTTGAACAAACTATCATTTACATTATTCTTATGAACTTATTTAATGTTACACAATGTTGGTTTTAAAGAAAAATTAATTAATTCACACATATTCTATTTGGGCTGAGATAAACTGCTTCATGTACTTTATTGAACACTGGTCTTAAGTGTAAACAGTGGTTTCTAATTGTACATTGTCTGAAGTATAATATATTATTATGACAATTTTTACTTCTAATGCTCTACACAATGCTGATGCATACATTATCTGCCTCCTGTTCCTTGTAATATTTTGAGTGTATACCAAAGATGTGAGTGAACAATGAATTTTCAATAGTATAGAAGCAGCTTTCCTTCCTCACTCCCAAATATCAAAACTTGAGTTTTAGGTTTTTTTTTTAATATAAAATATTGATAGTTTTGCAAATGATTGTGACCATGAAAATAAATCTAATTATGTCAAAACTTCAGATAGCAATGATTTTTTTAAAAGACTTGAAAAACATACTGTTGAAGTTTTTTTCTGAAAATATCTTTGCTCAGCATACCAAAGGAAATTATTTTTGAAAGGAAAAGACAGGGAAGCCTGTCAAAAAACTTGGAAGAAGACTAATCAAATATTTGATTAATCAAATAGAATATTTTTAACCAGTCAGAGGGGCATAGCAAGCAAACATCATTATCAGTTCTAGTTAGTTGGATAAAAGAGAATCTCATACAAGAAGATGGAGATGTCTTAAAATAAAGGGTTCAGCCAATTGTGTTAAAGTTAAATTCAAACATCCACACAATAGAGGATATAGATAATAAGAGTAAAATCCACAGGGCCAAACTGAAAGAAACTGTTTACAGAACCATAAATTTTAAAATAAATATAACAGGGTTGGTATGCAGTAACTTGAAAGTAATTACTGTATAAGTAGCAAGGTAGATAGGGTCCTTTCCGTTTGTTTCTCAGAGGATTATATCACTTCATAGTTTTTAAGCAACCAAAGTACTTCATTTTCAATATAAACCACTGATTATATTCTGACAAGGAAATGCTTTTTTCCAAAATGTAATAAAATTTTCATTTGATTTCAGAATATTTCATGTCAAAAGTCATGAGGTTCCTTGAGGAATTAATTAGGTTATTGTTTCTCTAAGTATATTCCTGTTGGCTGAGGTTCTGTAAGCCATCTGTTGGATTGACTGCCCCAATGAAACTCAAACCATTCCCAAGTAATATTTAATTTTTGATTTACTTAGAATTATTTTTCATTTTAATTTTAAAGAGCATATAAATATAACTATTTAAAGATTATTTAACCAAATGTATTAATTATTTTAGGAATACATTAAAATTATTTTTGGAAAAATAAAAATCTTCTCTCATTTAAAGTTAGTAATATGCTGGGCGGTGGTGGGGCATGCCTTTATTCCAAGGACTGAGGAGGCAGAGGCAGTCAGATCTCTGTGAGTTCAAGGCCAACCTGTTCTACAGAGTGTGTTCCAGGACAGAGTTACAAGAGAGAAATCCTGTCTCTAAAAAAAAGTCAAAAGTAAATAAAAATAAAGTCAATAATCTGCTTTTATAACACGATTCTTTTAAAATCTAAAATTGGTGGATTTTACATAGGTTTTTAGCATTTTAATTTACAGAACTATGAATATAGATACAAATATGTATGGGATTAAGATTAATAATATGAATCCTGAACTTATCTGATCATGTAAACTAGACAGGCTCCAGTCTGGTTAATATAAGGATAAGAGTTATATGAGTTACTTTGCTAATATATGATTTATACACGAGGAAAAAGATTTTAAAAATATATTTGCATATCTTTGCATATATGAATACATTTAAAATATTTTCATTAGCTATACATACCAAAGTACAGAAAAGTCAGAAAGATCAAAAATAGTTCTGTAAGTTTATCTCAGGTTAGATGTACCTGTAGCAATATTTATATTAATCAAGCTTGAGGTAGTAACACAGGTGGATAGAGCTGGCTTCAGCTGATCAGACTTACTTCAAATATTAATAAAGAAGGAAAATGCATTCACTATTTAGATGTTCATATTGCACAGTTAGTGTGAAGTGATAACATCCTAGATTTTCTTGAAAGATGATTCCGATATTAACTGATAATAGATGAAAACCAATAATTGAATGTTGAGTACAAAAAATATACTTAAAAATTTGAGAATAAATTGACCAAAATGAGAAATAAGTTGTTTCACAATATATAAGGTATTTCATAGTACATTTACTAAGGTTCTCTATATTTTTTATTTTTCATTTATTATTTATTGTGAATTTTCACAACCTGTTTGTGTGTGTGTGTGTGTGCATGCACAATGTGTTTCTTTGGGCATATGCACTGTTGCACATGAGGTCAAAGGACAGTGATGAAGTTGGTTCTCTCCTTCCACCTTCATTTTCATGTGGATTCTGGGAATCAAATTTAGGTTGCAGGACTGATATGCCAAGCAGTGTTAACCACCAAGATGCTGGCTCCTGATTCATTGATTTCAATTAAAATTTAAAAGTTATAAGCATCCTTCATGCTGTTATCAAGTGCTGGAGGAAGTCATTCTTGACCACAGTTTCTATCAAGACAGTCTATTGACAGAGGCATGAATCAGAACTCTTGATGAGAAACAAAAACAGACTTCATTGACACTATGAACAATTTGTTTATGAAACAAATAGTGGTGGCGAAGTTTCATTATGGAATAAGATAACAGGCGATGTTGCAAATGACAATATTCCCTACTGGAAATTGTTTAAGTTACATATAAATATGAGAGGATAACAATGAATATATTACACAGACCCTAATTACCATTTTGTTAATTTTACTTCAATGAACCAAAAAAAAAAATCATCTTACATTTGTCTTTTTTTTTCACTTTTTTTAATCAAGACAATCTTTTTAATGAAAACATATTAACACACCATTTTAACTTTTGAAAATCAAACAGAAAGGAGTAAGGAGGACTATGAAGAAGGAAGCACTCTAAGTGGGAGTCCCTATGAAATTATATTATATATTCCATCATTTTTACTCTAACTTAAGAAACAGTGAATGGATATTTTCTTCTGTACCCTTGATATTAAATTGCAGGCTCAAACCTGTGTGGTCCAGAGTATTAGCTCAGGGAAACAGTTAATGATACATAAGTCAAGAAAACGTCTCCCATGACTACTTACAGCTAAACATTATATATGCTGATACAAAAACCACACATGAATAAAAGGGAAAATGATTGGAAAATTAAAATCAATGAACACCAAGCCTACAAAAGAAGCTTACTGTGGTTCTATTTGCTACAAAGACATTATTAGAATGTAATACTTTTTATTATCTCATCAAAGCCATAAAGGTGGCCCAGGTAGCTCAGGAGGTAAAGACATTCGGTACTAAGCCCAAGAACCTGATTTTATCCACAGCAACTCACATTCTAAAAGAGTATATTGGCTCCTTGACATTCCTTTCTAACCTCCATAGATGAGTATGCATGTCAGGAGTCTGGGCAGTATGTGAATACACATGCACTCCCATACACATACAATAAATAAAGTAAAAAAGTATATATATTCAAAAATCACAAAATGCTTGAAGGAATTTGTAGCAGTTAGCTACTTACTTTTTCCCTCAATTAAGGGAAAGAGAAGGGAAGGATAGAAAGAAAAAAAAAAGAAACCCTCACTGTCCTTTCAGGCAGCGTTGATATACAGAAACAGAGAAAGGAAGAAATCTTCACATCCTTTTTAGACTCTCTTATATTTGGAGAGGAGAGCTGACAGTGAGCCAGACTATCATCTCAGCTCACCATGCTTGAAACCAATTTATGCAACCAATGTTCTTCTAAGCAATAACCAACAACCCTTATATACTTTAAATACTTATATACTACTTCCCAGAAGTTCAAATGACACTCAATCCTAAGGACAAGCTAAACCTGGAAAAACAACTGCACGTAAGCAAATTACAGTCTCCAACAACTAATATCCAAATTAAACTCATTATCATCCACCACATCTGGGATGGGAACAGAAACATAATTCAAATGCCATATTGTGTTTTTAAAGAAACAAAAGTAACAAAAATTCTTCCAAGATACTGCTACAGTAAATGAACTGTGTTGTAAAATTTCTGTACAAAGAGATTAACAAAAGTTACAAACATAAATTTTAATAGATCCCCAAAACTGTGAAGGTATTAATGTGAAGGAACACTAAAGGTGTTAAAATGCTGATTTTCCCAATAATATGAAATAAAGCCAAATAAAATGCTTACTTTTTGTGGAAATTAAAAATTTGAAATAATTATATTTTTTATGACCAACTTTCATTACTTGATGTTGAAATTTAATTGAAAGCTACATATACAAATCAAAATGTCATTGCATAGACACTTAGATGATAAGATACAAGTGCAAATACATAAAAAAGTTTCAACAAAACAAGATTAAAAAAGAAAAAAAATTTGGAGAGTGATTCTCATAACATTTTCTCACTAATCAATGACACTAGACTCTAGTCACTTACCAAACTCACTAGACTATAATTTATAACATTGAAGAAAATGAATACAAACCACAGTGACTACAATTTCAAACCCATTGGAATGATTAAAATTAAAAATTCAGTAACAACAAATAATCGCTGCTGTTTAGAGCAACTGGACCTTGTATATACCATTTATATAACATAAAATAATACTGTCAATTGGAAAATTCTTTTGAAATTTTTTAAAAGATGAATATCAATTTAACTTATTTCTCACCAATTTCATTTTTGGAATAAAAGCTGGAATAATTTTAAATGGATTGAGAAAAATTACACAAATATGTTTACAGCTGCTTTATTTTAGAAAGCATAAAAGTGAAAACGAATCTAAATGTCTCACAATGAGAGAATGGCTAACAGCTGTCATGCTCTCACTGTGGGAAAAAAATCTAGACCTAAAAACCAAGGGAAGATAGAAATGCCAAACAACATGGGTGACTAGTAAAGCCACAGTTATAGTTTAGGTACTTGTCTCTTTGCAGCAACAATGCACTTGACAAAGGCAACTCAATAAAGGAAGAGTTATTTTGACTCACAGATCAAAGGTTTCATTCATCATGATGGAGAAAACATGTTGTCAAAAGCCTGTTGTATCACCATGTTGTATCTGCAAACAGAAAGTGGAGAAATGTAAATTGATGAATATTGGTACCCAGGAATCTTCCTTCTTTGTTGAAAAAATATATATGCATATATATTTACATATATATTTATATTTATATAAATTATAATATATTTATAAAAATCCTGTCTCAAAAAACGTATATATATATAAATATTTAATATTTAAAATACATTATATATACATACATATATATAAATTTATACAAATTTATATATATAGGATTTTTGAGACAAGAGTTTCTCTGTTGTAACTATGGCTGTCCGGAACTCACTCTGTAGACATGGCTGGCCTAGAACTCATACATATCTGCCTGCCTCTGTTTCCCAAGTACTGGAGTTAAAGGTGTGTCAAACCACCGCCCAGCTAAAATATTTTTTAGTATTATACTAAAATTATATAATTTCCCCCTTCTGTTTTCTTCTTTAAAACACTCCCATGTGCCCCAACTTCTTGCTACCTTTCCAATTTATGGCCTCTTTTTCTTTAATTATTGATATATTTTTTTATTCAATTCAGAGCCATAGCCCAAGAAATGATGCTGCCTATAATTAGAGAGAACTTCCCATCTCTAAGCTAGAAAGGGCTTCATGGTGATTTTCACATCAAGTTAACAAGATTAGCCATCACAGGATAAGTTTAATAATCTATAAAAATTGACGATGAACAGTGGATTTTAAATTGTAATCATTGGTAAAATGAATTTTCAAGTAAGACAGGTTTGCAATAACTATTTTTTGACCACAAAGTAAATGATAATCTTAGCAGAATTAGATGAAGAATGATTGAGGATTAACCTCTACCATTTCTAATCTACTACAATGAGTACCAATTCAGGATCTTATATCAGTTCAACTTGATGTATTTTTCTCCATTTTTCCCACATGTACACAAGCTACAGCGTTCTACCTCTATGGGTGAAAGCAGATATCCAATTATTTTCATGATCTCTGAAAAATAACTAAGTACAGGAGGCTGAGAGTCATTTTAATTCATTAGCACAAAAACAGAGGGACAGTGTGGATGACTGAAGTAAGGCAGAGATGACAAAATCCACAAATTCTTTCCTTGCCTTTAAGAAATGGTATTTTTTTTTTTTGCAATGAGTAATATTTAAATGCAGATCTAAAAGCTGGATTAGCCATGGAATATAAAAAAACAGAATTCAAAGTAAATGTAAACATTTGCTAACAAAGCTCTAAAGGTGGAAAAAAAATAATATCATAAGAGGGTAAAATAAATGTAATAATTAGAAGATAAAGCTGAAAATTGAATAACGTGATAAATGTTGGAGATATTTGTAAGGCACATGGAGAAATCTGTATGTAATTTAGTTTGAAATAAAGGAGTCTAGAATTTTATTACAGGAAGAAGCCATAAATGAAATAAAAATTGGCAACAGAATCCTGGCATCACTCTGGTTCATTATTGTGCACCAATCTCTGGGAATTTATAGTCACGGACCACACATAATTAGGCATAAACTGGGTGGAAGGATTTAAAGGAAGAGTTTGATTCAAGGAATAAAACATCAAAAGAAAAAAAAAAACATGCTGAAATGTAATGATAAAAGATTGAATCGTTAAGGAAAATACTAAGAAAAACACAGAATGTATTAGTTTTATGATACAGTAATAGATATCAGTCTGTATCTATTCCTAAAGTATAATGAATAATGAATTAAACAAATATTTATATAAACAACTATTTCAAACTTAGTGCTGCTTATTTATGTCTGGAACTCTCAGATTTGCTCATTTGCTTGTTTGTTTTACTACTGTATTACTGATGAAGTAAAAAAGAGTGATTACTCTTTATGACTTTTGCGTATTCCTCTTTATCACTCATGCAATGATTATCTGTTGCTTTTAGGATAATTCATGCATGAATACTCACAATTGCTTTATTTTTATCTTCTGAACTAAACCTCTTGGTAAGATCAAGTCCCTTCATTTGTTTCATTCAATGTCTTTGCTCTAGTTTGCTCTCTAATTTCCATTTTGCTGGTATAAAATTTGTTTTTTTTTTAATATTAGACTTTTAACATTCATATTGGAATTAGTCATAAAACCACAGTTCCAATTTGTTTATGGCATGACATGAAAATAATTTTCAGCAGAAGCTAAGCCTCCTTACATTTTCAATGTTTTACATTTGACTTTACATTTGTCCTAATGTCTTTTATCTTTGATAGCTTCATAAAAGTCTGTCTTTGCTGTTTTTATATGGGTTGCCCAGATGTTTAATATAGTATCCATTTTATAGTAGCTATTATTTAACTATTTTAAAGAGCCCTTAATTCTACATTTTATTAATTTTGTATGAACATTACAGCCAGAAT
This sequence comes from Cricetomys ansorgei, assembly GCA_026225945.1. Taxonomy (NCBI): domain Eukaryota; kingdom Metazoa; phylum Chordata; class Mammalia; order Rodentia; family Nesomyidae; genus Cricetomys; species Cricetomys ansorgei. Next base: position 1,405,243 of record JAMJFZ010000199.1, read on the forward strand.
TAGCATGTTTCTTTTTTTCTCTCTCTTCCTTTCCTCTGACATACAATATTACTTCATCCTTTTGTAGAAACTTTGTCCTGATAAGTATGCTTATGCTTGTACTCTTGTTCTCTTACTCTGACGTAGTGTTCAAATTCAATATTCAGTTATTGCAGTACAATCAGTAAAATAACTTGTCTATCAGTATCTTTTCTATATTTGAATCTTTCCTCCGTTTATACCCTATGGTAAAATACCAAAAGCTCATTTTTCAATGATACCAACCATCTTACTGTGATTATCTTAGGAAGTTCCAGGTCACTTGACTTTATTTTTAATAGTGATAATATATGTTTCCTGGCTTTGGTATATCCTATTAGAATATATATATATATATATATGCTATCAAACTTTAATTCACTTGAAAATAACCATTGACAATAAACTGATTTCATGTTGGGATTTTTTATTTTCGGCAATAACAGTATTATTGGATAGCCCTTTCCTGCTTCCTTGAAAAAGTACTAAATGTTGTTCTTCCAAAGTTCCCTTATTTCAATGTAATCACTTATTTGTATTTCCATACAATATATTTCTATAATTCAGTCTTGTGTTTATCATGCATTTTCATCTCTCTTGTTTCATGGCTTTTTTTACTCAAATTTAGCAAACTACAGCTTCACCCACTGTTTTTGTCTCTGCTTTCCTTAAGAATTTCATCACATCTTGGACTAACTTCAGGAAAACATGTATCAATATGTTTGAGCTTTTAGTTCATGAAAAAATATATATATTTAGTTCCTTTTGTTCTCTGATCTGTGGACAACAGAATTTTACCTTTAGGTAAAATTTAGGCAGTTCTACTGAATTCCAATATTTTGTTTTTAATTCCAATTCTATCACTTTTAATTGTTAATTATTTGATAATTTGATCTTTGCTCTATGCTAGCAAGGTTTTGTTGAAAGAAGAAAACTAGATTTGAAGGGACCTATGTTTGGCAGGGAGAAGGAAAGTAAAAGATACAGGATGGGGCAGGGAGTATACCAGGTAAAAAGACAGACTAGATCTTACCAGGCAGAGAGTAAACTTTAAAAGTGTCCACTTGTCTTCAATGTATATGTGAGTGCATGTGCTTGCCTGTCTGCCTCTGTGTTGATGAAGACTGACAGCTGAGAAAACTGAATCCTCATACTACTCTTAAGTATGAAGAAATAGTGCTGCTCTCACAAGTGTAGGTCCTCCTGTTCAAAGCTTACAAACATGCTGGAGAGACTAAGGAGCTAGAAGCTGCCTGCTAGTAGTAAGTACTTGAATGCAGCACTAGGCTCTTTCTGGTAGCATCCCCAGCGCATTGGCCACCTCAGACCTGGTACCTGCAAGAGATCTCCAGGACAGTGTTTCACAGTGAGAAATACACTAAACTAAGCCCTAAATGCAGATTTTAAATTAGTTAAGTAATTAAAAAGGTACCACAATTGATGAATTTGTACTTTACATATATCATTCAATTTTAGTATTTTTTATGTTTGTTTTGTTTCTATTTGATAAAGTTTATTACTACTAACTTTGCATATTTTTTCCTTAGTGTCACTTTTCCCAACGTAGGTTTTTAGGTCAGTTTGTTCAATAGTCAAATGTTTAAATCTCAGAAATCACAATTTTTTTTTCAAAGAGATTCTTTTTAAATTGTTCCTTTTTCTTTGTTTCTCTTATATATAGAAGGAAAATGGACATGCTGGGTGATAAAAATTTGTATTGAAATATTTAGGTTTTGGAATATATTACTTTATGGTTATTCTTTTAAGTAAATGTAAAAAAAAAAACAGAACCTGGTGAAATTGGAAGTAGAAATATGGAGGCTATTGTTTGCTGCTTCTAGCTAAATATAGAAAAAAGATAAAAGGAGTTGGCAGTGACTTTGAGATTGCAAGGTGGGAACATGGGAGAAAGGACATTCTAAACTTGTTCTCCACAAGCAATGTAAAGTGGGATATACCAGTCTAAGGCACATTTTCTGTGGTAGGAATAAACTAAGTTTCTCTAAGCAGGAAAAATGCTTTGTATGGTTAATAGTGCTCAGGTTCCTGAATTATATTCTTCTGGAAAGGCTGTTTATTACAAAGCTGGTGTCTTTCAGTCCAGGAACATGAAGCTCTGTACCTCTGAATCCAGGATCACAGTTAAATGGATGCTATCGAAATAAGGGGTATTCTAAAATCAATTTCAAACATTTTCTTCCTCAAAGATAGCTACTAATATAATTTTAAGGACTCTTATGGATGTTTTGAGCAGATTATGTTTAAAAACTACAACAGAAATATTGTTTTATTTTCAAAACAAAAAGTTCTATAAATTAAATATGATTATTGTTCATGCAATTTGAGAACTCACATCTCTTGTAGCTTATTCATATTAATTATTACTTATAATTGTTCATGATTTGGAAAAATGTTCAGTTTAACCTCAACCTTTTCTCTTTTTGCTACTTTTTAAAAAATTCACCTTTTCTATGTTTTCTTTAAAATAATAACATAATTCTTTCAAAAATATGAATATTTAGTTGAAAATGTCTGACCTAAAATATTATGATTAAATCAAGAGCCTGAGAGGAGGCATCAGAGGATGCTGACAACCCTGATAACGAGTTTAGTTTCCAGTTCCACATTTCAAAGGACAGAGCTGATCCCTCCAAGTTGTCCTCTGTTCTCCACATGCAACAGTGTAGAATGCAGACAAGCCTGTGCACATACATACACCACATGCACTAAGTAAACAATTCAATAAATTGTTTTAAAAATCATGATGTCCTACTTAAATAAAACCTCCATTCTAATAATCTTACTTGAAGCTGTGTCCTGTGTATCATTTCTAAAACAATACCATTTATATTTCTACTCTCTTTCTTTTAAATTCTTTAAATTTCTGTAAATTAGTGTAAGTTTTAATTATGTCTTATCATTTGGAACCATTGCTTTACATGGCAAACATGTCTCTGTATTGAACACTGAAAACTAAAAGAAATTATATATATATATATATATATATATATATATATACATATATATGTATATATATGCAAATTTTACATAAAAATTATATATATGCATAGAAATATAAACATATAAAAATAAGTGGTTTTATGATTTGCTTTATTCTTATGTCTTTTTCTTTTAGAGATATTGGGTCTCATGCACCCCAGACAGATTTATTAGGTAGTTTATATGGGTCTTGAACTCCTAATCATTTTTTCTCAGCCTTTCAGCTCTGAGATTACTAGTTTGAGCCATCATGCCTCACAGTCCTGTGATTCTGACCATTTAATATGGCTGTGGGTCTAGCCACAAGACCTTTCTCTGAGGAAATTTCAACCTGTGCAGTTTAAATGTGAGATGTAATAGCGTGCATCATGACCTCACAGAGACCAGAGACAGAAATCAAATATTAGGTAGAATAAAAAAGAATTGCTGATATTTTTTGTTTCTTCCAGATATTTTCAATAGCTTCTTCTTTGCATTGAAAATCTTTTCCATAGAGGTCTTATTAAAACTCTGACTATATAAGTGTGTGAAAGGTAGAAAGTCATCTTTGAATCTCACAGAAAAGTTTCACATTAAAGCCTTCATTACCTCCCCCAAAAGTTTTAAAGCATGTGGCCCCTGGTAGGTTACTTTTACCTCTTTATCTTCTGTGTGGAAGCTCATGTGGTGCACATAGAACAGTCATAGTTATTGTAAGGCCTTTCCTAATGCATTATTCATGCATAGAATCTTCACTATTATTTTCTGTCCATCAAGCAGTGAAATAAAGCAAGTGGGTGTGTTTATCAGTGACATTATTGAGATTTATACAGCTAAGTAATTCTCTAGTTAATAAGATGACACAGCAGGGCTGCCAGCTGAAATCAAATTGAAGTAATGCAGTGTGCCCATCATATTTTCCAAATGCTTCTTCAGCCAGGCAGAAGAATTAAATATTATTAAAGGAATCTGTATCAGATAAACTGAGACCAGAAATCAGACATCGATTGCCAGCACTCCTTGTTCAACCAATTGTTTGTGCCTCTATCTGTAAACCAGGTGAACAGCAACCAAACTGAAAACAAAACACCAAACCCAATGTCAATCAAAAATACAGAATAAGAACTTGGCTTTCTTGATAAAGGGACAGAAATTTCTTTAAATATCAATGTATTTAAAGTCACTTATTTACAGTTCACTTGTAACAACTAGAGTCTTACTTCTAGATGACTGCTCTAGTCTTTCATTGATGTAAAGAGAATTGTGGAGAGCCACATAGTCATATAATTGGCAAAAGTCACAGAAAATACTTAGTTTTATAATTCTCTTGCATTTTTGTTAACAATGATTAAAACTACAATATTTCTTAATAGAATATCAAGTAAAACTGAAGCTGCAAAGTTAATGCATGTAGTTCTGCAGCGGTGGCTGTATCAAATCTAAAGATGTTTCAAGAATTTTGGAGAAATATGTCTTGAATCATGTTGACCCAACTGAAAATATATCACTTTAACTAACTGAGAAATTATTTAGACATATTTTATATCATCTTTTATTTTGCTGAACAAAAAGTTTGTTGAACTTTTTTTGATGTTTCAAAACAGTATCCACTGTGTATTCAGAAGAATACTGCATGGAATAAAAGCCAGAATTATATGATGCTTTAAATTACCTCAATCTTTCAGACTTCATTCTCTCGTTTTAACTCATACCTATTGTCTTTCATTTTTCTTTTATTGAAAGAGACCAGATGTTTTTGCAAATGCTAGCTTGCTTGTCCCTTCCATCAATGCTTCTAACCCTTACACTCTTGGTTCATATTAAATTTTGGTAGCTTTGGGCCCTGACAAACGATTGACTCCTCTAATTGTATACTCGGACCTATTTCTTCTTTCTAACAGGGGCTTAACATTTCATTATCAAAATTTTCCTCTACAGTTAATTTTATCAACATAAACATCTCATATTTTTATTAAAGAAGCCACTTAAAACAGTAACTACTTTCATCTATAAAACAATTATTCCACTTTATTTTGCTATGTGGTTCTCCAAAGTAATTGCTGATTTTGTTAAATCAAGACTATCCCCATAGGCTACCCCCAATTTGAATGTTTACTTTTCATCTAGTGCTGATATTTTGGGGGATTGTGAATTCAAAGAAATGGAGCCTACAGGTCACAAGAAGATCACTAAAGGTGAATCCTGTAGTTTTTTCTAGCCCCTACTCCTTGTCCTGGTGTGGTTCCTCATCTGCAGTGAAATGTGCAGTTTATAGCACTGGGCTCTGCTGTCATGAACTAAGCTGCCCAGCCTCCTTCCTTGTGATGGATTCAAATGCTCTAAAGCTGTAAGACAAAATGAGTCTTTCCTCCAATAATTAGTTTTGATCAGGTATTATACCCATAATGACACTCTCATTTTTTCCATCTTTAAAATAGTTCCAATGAAATTTCTGTTCTTAGTAGTGTACTGAAGACACCATATACCAACCATAGTTTCCTCTCTATAAAACTCAGTGAACAATTTCAGAATTTACTAAATTTGACAACAGTATTTTGTACAATGGGTTATTAATTTTCTTTTCTTGGAAGACATTCCAAGACATTCTGAGACATCATTCTGTTTTTTCTTTGATAAAAATAGTTCACTTTTCATAGAAGGACATTCACTGATTTTGTAACTGAACATTCCTAAACTTGTATAAGATTCAGGATTGAATCCTTCTTTAAGATACTTTTATGTATCACACACCCACTGAATATTGTGATGTGGATATTTAATAGAATTTGAAACATTATCATTTCAAACTAACTGGTACATAGGAAAACATTGCTTCCCCATCATTTTAATTATCTCCAGAAATAACAGTATTTCACAAAGCTTGGTCAACCATCCTTACAGGCATCCTCCACTTCTCTCTTCTTTAGTACTCACTATCTCACCGCTCATCTGTACTCATAAATATAACAGATATGCTATAGCTGTGAGCTGAGTGTTGTGATTCCTACCTGTAGGAGCACAGCAAAATTTAATGAGCAGAATTGGAAGTTACTAAACTATAGCACTGGGTAGGTTGAGACAAAAAAAAATTGTCCCAAGTTCATGGTCAGACTAAGGTACACTATGAGATGTAGCTAGCCTGGGTTATGCAGTCAGATTTTTTTTAAATCAAATAAGTTAATAAGGAAAAGTTCATTGTGACAAAAGAATCTCAAAACCTTTACCACTTTTGAGATTACATTAGAGCTGTCCAAATCAATGGATCTAAAAGTTCAATTCATTAAATAATGTGACAGTGTTATAAATTTTACACACTGGGTTCTTACATTCATTGTCCCCACTTCCTTTGTTCCAATGACAATTACATTTCTGTCTGTATTTCCAAAACCCAACCAGACGTATTCTTCTGGCCCTGTACCTCACATTCATTTCTTCTCGAACTCACGTTCTTTGTATATTATTCCCAGTTTTCTCTTTTAATTTATCATTCACAAGCTTAAATATTAGACCATGTCTGGGATTCTGTGCTGTCTATCCTAGAGAAGTTGATTTTTTTTCAAGATTATTTCTTTTACAAAACATATTCTACATAACAATCACCATCTGAACAATTAAATAATTATATGATTTGTTCTTACGTTTCTTCTTTAGAAAATGAGTATGCAACACAAGGCTTTGTTAAAATGACCCATTACTCCATGCCAATCATTTCAGAAATGTATTGAACATGAAGTGTCTGCTTAGCAAGCACTAATAAAGCACTAAGCTCATAGCACCTACAGAAACCATGACAAATGCTTGAGGAGCACCATTCAGTTCACGGCACATTTAAGTGTAGTTGCATTAATGGTTGTGCTATGTTCTTGGAGACTTGAGCATTTTCCTATGGAGTAATGCTTTTCTCTATCAGTGGTTATATCTTTCCTCTAAATCTGTTCTGTCTGAAATTAGTAAATCTATTCTCACTTTAGTTTGATTAATTCTAGTATACTTTAGTCAGTTCATTCTCTTTTCATGAATATGTGTCTATGTTTACATAATGAGTTATTTAGAGAAAATATATCATTGAGCCTCTTATTTTCATTGCTGTGGTTTAAAGTTATTGATATGGTTGAAGGAATATGTGCTATATTTACTGCTGTTGTTATTCATTGTCCTTGTATTAGTTCTTAATTTAGCTTCTATACTTTGTCATATATTATGTGGTTTTAATTAAGCTCTCTCTATGATCCCATTTTATCTTTTTAAAGATAGTATTATAAAAATTCTTAATTTTTATTTTTGTTAGTACTTACACAGGTTATGATTAATTTAGCGCTATTCCCAATATATTACTTCAGAGGTAGGGTACTCAAATTATATGAAGACAATCTTCATTATCATTCTCTATCCTCCTCTGGGTTATTGCTGCCATTTATATTGCTGTCCACAAGCATGAATGTGAAAATATAGTTTGTAATAGAACATATCATCACTACATATAAGTTTTACATTTATTTATTTGGTTATGTGTAGTGTGTGAGTATTTTGTCTGCATGTATGTATGTGTACCAAGTGGATGCCTTAGGCCTGAGGAGGCCAGAAGAGGATACTACATATCTTGGGACTGGATTTACATATCATTGTGAGCCACTGAGTAGATTCTGGGAATTGAACCCAGATCATCCGAAATAACAAGAAGGTCCTTCTACCACTGAGACATTTCTCCAGGCTTTCGTTTCTTGTTTCTGGCATTCTTCCTTTCTTTCCTCTTTAAAAAAAAACAAAAAACAAAAAAACTTTTTTCCCCCTAAGAATAACCCTTCAGTCAATGAGATGACAAACACATAACATAAACAAAGCATAAATACTTATAATAATGATTCTAAAATTAGAAAATTATACATATAGGATTCCTTTAACTGTCTTAGGGATTTTATTAGCTTTGTTACATCCTGTTTTAAAAGAATGCATTCATGATAAAATATTTAGATTCAAAAAGGCAAGGAATTTAAAATGTAGAGGCTAGTTGACTGAGCACGAGATGAGAATCAAATATTAAATTAAATATTAACTTTGAAAAACTAAATTCTCTGGTTGTATGTGTGAGTATGTGTGTGTGTGTGTGTGTGTGTGTGTGTGTGTGTGTGTGTGTGCTCCCATATGTACAGCTAGGGCTTCTGTAAATTTTAGGCTTTGTAGTAACTCGTTGAAATTGTTAGATATTCAAAGTACTACATTATTTTTCTAAAATCTCCCATAGAGCAGATTAGCAAAATACATCCACACATAGACAAGGTTCTGTGACCTGAGGAACATAATTATCCAGATAAAAGCCATGGGAACTACATTAACATTTTTAGGCACAAATGATACATTTTTTTCTTACTGTTTATAGTACAAAAAATGTACATAAGATTTCACATATTTTTAAAGTTCACACATTTCACAAGTTAACATTTTTCAATCTATAAAAACAATTATTAGAAACAAAAGAAATTTCAGTATAACTGACAGTGGTAATTTTCCTCTGAACTCCCTTTAACAAAGGAAGACTGTTCCTTTAACAAAAGTACATGAATGTGTTCTTTATCATTAAGCTAAACAATTTTCATTTCTTGAATATTTTTTATTTTCAAAAGACAATAAGCAAAATGAACTAGGGTGGGTTTTTCAATAAAGGCAACAAATACCAACCTTAATTAGTATGTTAAGTATCACTGAAATTTATTTTCAAACATGTGTTTGTATACATATAGAAGGCCATAATAATGTGTCATCTGTATTTTTATAGAAAATAGAAGATGTCTTATATTTTTCCATGTAAATCTAAGTCTGTTCTTTATAAACAAATTATATTTGAATATAATAACATAATGTTCTTTGTCATATTTATAAATCCAGGATAGCTTAATGTTCTAAGATCCAGTAACAGACTGCTACAAGAGCTTAATGGTTTGAGGCAAATCCAATTTGAATCTCTCATTTCTGCAGTTGATTCATTTCCTTCTGTGCTAGTATTTTGGTTGTCAATGCTTTGTCTTTCTAGAAGACAAAATGTTCCAATTGCTCTCTGATAAATAAAAGCAATACTGATTTTAATGAGAGAAAAATTGGTCAGAACTGATACAAGGACCAGAAATGAATATGGTGATAGGTTTTGGGAAGTGACCATCTAAATCTGATCCAGCTTTCCTATTCCATGCATAATGGTGCCATTCATAGGACCTTTCAAGAACAAATGTGAGCTACTAAATTTTAATGAAGGATTCATAATGCAACATTTTAAGTTAATTGCTGTCATGATCATCAAATATTAAGTAATATTATGGTCTTTCTCTAAAAAAACTGTTCAAAGAACTATGAATAGCCAAACCATGAAATATTTTTAAAAATCTTTTGGAAAACAAGTTTTTCATAAACATAATTTTATATGTGTGGAACAAAGAGAAGGGAAATCTGAACACAATTCTTCAAATTCAACAACATCTCCAAAAACAGATTCTTCTTCTCAGTATTACCCCTTATGGTTCTAAAAAGTGTACTTCCAATTAAAAAAATGTTATGCAGAAAGAATAAAATCAATGAGTTTCTATCAGGAGAAACTCAAGCTCTGCCTTCCCTATTACTACTCTCTGAGGACTGATGGGTAAAATCAATTGTGAGATGAATTGCTTTGCTTCTTTCTCAGCTACTTAACCAGCAGGAAGTACATAATGTGTTGTTTCATGTTAGGGTATTTTAGCTGTAAAATATTTTACAACAAGGACTAAACAAATGACTTCAAGATACATTGTCAGTCTCATACACAAAGAAAATGGTCTGAACACCAGAAAAGACTCAGAGCAAACTTGGAGAGATGTGGTTTTGAGAGAATTAGTGTAAACTAGTTACTTTTGTGGGCTGGCAAAATGGTTCAGGAGATAAAACACTTGACACTGAGCTCTATGTCCTGAGTTATATCCCATTTACACAGTGGATGGAGAGAACCAGGATTAATCAGTTTAAATAAATAAACACTATTATGTGTTGTCTTTTGAAGATTTAATCTTAAAATGTCTTCTAGTTTTGAAAAAAGAATCTTGAAAGTAGGTTTTAAATTTTCTCCAAATTATAGTAAATGCTCAGGTAGCAGGTGAAAATGTGTATATGGTGCATATGTGTACAGGTCTGCTTACTGTTCCATCAATATTCATTGTGTATTTGTTATATCACCATCATCCAATAAGATATTTAACATTTGAATTGGCTGGTGATCATGGTTCTGAGATTACAGATAATTGCATAAGAAATATTTTGTTTCTATAGAAAGTGATACCATGAATGTGAGAAACATTTCCCAGGTGTTTATATGACAGAAAATATACAAAGAATTTAAAAAAAAAAAACAGCCAAAAACAAAAATATAAAATTAAGTACTAAGAAAGGAAACAATACAATTACAAAATGGGCTATGGAACAATCCCAAAATATCTCAAAAGAAGAAATACAGCTGACCAATAAACATTGTAAAAATCCCTCAACATTCTTAGCCATCAAGGAATGCAGATTAAAATGACTTTCATCCTTAAAACTATCTTAACTTCTTTGAAACTGGTCTCAACATAGTCAGAATTAACAACAGATGATGTCTTGGATGTGGGAAAAAGAGGAACACTTTACACTGTTGGTGGGAGTATAAATTAATGAATGAAGCCACTTTGGAAATTAGTGTGAATAGTTTTCCAAGAGCTAAATTTATACTACCATTTGAGCCAGTATGTCATGTCCTTGTTATATACCCAAGAGTCTTGTCTACAATAGAGACACTGGTACAACCATTTTCACTTTTGCTTTATTCAATACCTAGAAAATAAATAATATTTACCTAAATGTTCATCATTTCATGAATGAAAATGTGGGATATGAGCACACTGGAACATCACTTAGCTGTAATGAAAAACTGAAACCGTGAAATTTTCAAGAAAATGGACGGAACTAGAAAATAACTATATTGTGTGATGTAAGTCAGACCCTGAAAGACAAACACAGTATATATTCCCTCTTATTGGAGTCATAGCTTCCAAATTTTTTGTTTTGTGTGTTTTAATGTGGAGTACAAGTGGAAGACCTGAAATTAGAATGGAGGCTTTTAGTGGAAAGGACAGGTAAAGGAAGCAGGGATAGTATATGTAGGTAAAACAAAAGCAGAGAGATGGAATGCTGAAGGAGGAAAAGCATAAGTAGAGGAATACAAGGCAATCAGAGAGGTCAGGGAGAAAGCTAACACAAACAAAAGTGTGAATGTGAATGTGAAAAAAAAAAGTGAAAATCTACTATCTCAACACAAATAAAATTATATAATTTGAGGGAAAATAGAATGCATGTGATATGAAAAAGAGAGATCCATTCTAAGAGTTAGGGATTAAGAAGGAATGAGATAGAGCCTGGAGTGAGGAGGTAATAGTTGAATTAACCCAAAAAAAAGGTCTATGAAGGAGTCTTATGGAAACATACTAGTAAGTAAGGTAATATAAGTTTAAAAAGTGAGTCGCAACAGAATTATACTACATTTGCAAGAAATGCCACTTCCAGACAATGTGGCATTTTAAATGAAAACTGCCATTGAAAGACATGGGATACTGCTGCTCTACAAATTATTGTTCAAGGATGCCCCAGAGGTCTTCGAAGCAACAGTCTATTGTTGTTGCCTTTATTTATCTGCATAACTATAAGGCTAGACCCCATTGCTGAAAACTCTCATCAGTTTAACTGGAGAACATAGATAAATTAATCCCAAATGCATTTGAACACTTCTACTGTGCTGTTTTATAAAGGAATATTTAATCATTTAAACCAGCAACATGGTTGCTCTGGGAAAGGATCATATTGAAGGGCCTGTGTGATAGCTAGGGAGGGATCAAATCTAAGGGTCTATATGAAGGGATCACATTCTGAGGCCTGTGTGGTCTGGATAGAATGTAGAAATATGTAAGTATACATATTTAATCCCAGGATTCAGAAGGCAGTGATGGGGCACACTTTTAATCCCAGTACTTGGGAGATAGGAAGCAGAGCTCAGAAAGAGTCAGTGTCAGACAGAATAACTTCTGAGATGAGTCAGAGTGAAGAGCAGGCAAAGAGACAAATCAGAGGAAGACTTAGCAAAGTAAGTCAGAGTGAGGATACGCCCACCTCACAAGAGAAATGAGGCTCTCAGATCAGAAACTGAGTATAAGAGACACAGAGGGGATAAGACACAGAGGATAAGAGACAGAGGCAGTATGAGACAGGGAGGATAAGAAACAGAGGCAGAGACACAGAGCAGTCTGAGAAGTCTGAGAAGTCTGAGGCATCTGAGGCAGAGACACTGAGGCCATTAGGCATGTAGAGTTATAGTATGATTTAAAGTGATTTTTACTGTAATCAAACTTTGTGGAAAGTACTAAAAATATTTTTTAAAAAACAACAAAAATCAAAACAGCAGTTAGGCAAAAAAAAGATGTGATCTTCCTTGAGAACTATTTGCTTTCGCAATGGTTCCACCATCTCCAGAAGCTAGGTACTTTAGTTTCATTTTTAATAATGTTCATAGATTGGAGGTAAGAAAATTGTCCACTGATTCAATTAAGACAGCATCCTAGTTCTGTTCATCTAGTTCACAGAGAGTAACTAGTTCCTTGCTGTGTCATCATGAGAGTAAACAGGCAAGACAGCATTTGAGGGCTTCTTTTATAAGGATATTAATTTATTCAGGAGGTCTCTAACTTCAGTACATAACCATGTCATCACTGTTGGTGCTAAGATTTCAGCATATGAACTGTATAGACATATGATTATACAGACTACAGCACTAATCTTTTATTATGTCCAACATGGATAGAAATTATCATATCATAATTTCTTCATGTGACTAGTAAAATTTCCAGAAGTGGAAACAGTTGAGTGGTGTATTATGCAAATCTGTATCCAATGACCATTTTCTAACTGATAATTGCAAATAGAGCAATATTACCTTTATTCCAGTCTAGTTTATTTGATACATTGAAGTTAATTAGATTTTTCTTACTCAAGACTACTTTATTACACAAACTGAGTCTAGCTTTCCAAACACTACTGGAGTTATTCAGTAGGTAAGAAATTGAAAAAAATGACAAAGATTCATACAGAGGATATAGAAATAATTACTCACAAAAATATGTATTTTAAAATATAAATAAACCTGACAAATTTGCAGTTTCTTGTTGATCCTGACAGTGATTCACAACAGAGGTTAGTTTTTTGTCTCTTAAGAAGCATCAGAATATGCCTAAGTATTTCATTTTTTTGTGCAGAACCTTGAATTTCTGCTGGATTTATTAACCAGCTTTGATAGGTCACTAGTGCATCCAAATCAATCCTAACCTGCCTTTCTCTTTCTGATATGATAACAATGTCCATTAAATGGTGTATTATTATATTTGGAGCCTGAATCATGTCCAAATCCCATTATATTAAGTTATTACAGTAAATACGTAGGTTCAGATATCCCTGTGGCACTACAGCAATCATAAATCTTGTACCTTCTCCTGTGAAGGTTAACTGCAGGTTCTTCTTATCCAAGGTTGAGGTATTGAAGAAAGAACTTTCAAGATCAGTCATTTGTTATCATCATCCTCTACCCTACTACATTTTATCAGTTTAAACACATGTAGATTCTCTGAGACTATAAGAGGACTTTAGTTAAGTCTCCACAGTGTATTTTTGGTTTAGTTTATTCACTTTTCACAAATGTATAGGAATAGTTAATTTCTTAATCTTGCAGCATGACTGCTCTAGGGTAGAAAGAATGTTAGTACACACCTTTAATCTCAATTTAGGAGGCAGTGGTGTCACATGTCTTTAATACCCAACACAAAATCAAATAGAAACAGAGGATGAAGGAGAAACTAGAAGCAGAGCTCAGGAGTCAGTGCTAGACAGAAGCAGTGACATCTGATATGAATCAAAGTGAAGAACAGGCAAAGTGACAAATTAGAGGAAGAGTTAGCAGAGTGAGTCACAGTGAGAACATGCCCAGATTTCACTGTATAAAAGCAGGCACACAGCTCAAAAAGGCAGTCAATCAGCTAGAGAAACATTCAGCTAAGACACAGAGGCAGTTCAACAAAAGGAATCAGGATCAGACAGGAAGAGTGAATTCGGGAGAGTCAGCTAAAAGACGGAGTTAGTTTGAAGCCTAGCAGAGCAGTTCAGTCAGTGAAGTTGTGGGGGTCAGAGTCAGAAGAATTAAGTCAGAAACAATCAGCTGGCTCAGGTCATTTTGAACTGGTCAGCTTGGAGAAGTTGAAAACAGCAAATGAGTTGAGTTGAACCAGAAGAGTCAGTTCAGTACAGCTCTGAGTGAGCTCAGTCAGCAGTAAGTTTCAGAGGCTGAAATGTTTTAGGTTTAGGTTTTAAGATTACACTGTATGAATAATAAATCCCTCTAGGACCAGGGATTTACTTAGCAAATAATAAACTATCCTCTGGCATGAACTCATGAGAATAATTAATTAAGTCAATGCACACATCTACAGCTACACACAGGTTATATAGGGTTATTTATACTTTTAAAAATGACACTTGCACTCCAGGCCCTACACTCTAGTACTTCATGAATTGACGTCATATATGTAACCCACCAGATATCTCATGTTATGTATTAGGCACTTTTACATGCTATGGAAGATTATCTACATATTTATCACTCCAAAATATTCAGGCAGAAGAATCTGTAATCATCATGTTTTGCTCCTGCTTTTAGATCTCCAAACTGAGGGTAGATTTTTTTGATAGTGTTGTGCCCAGAATTTAGGTCCCAAAAGACCACCAGAGAGCCCAAGTCTGCATGTAAAAAGTAAGTTACCTTTATTCCAGCTCAAGCAGGGGCTCTCTGTATTCAAAAACTAGTGGGTTCAGACAGAAAAGCCACAAGCTGGGGTTACCTAGGCTTTTTAATCACTGTTACAGGAAGGGGAGGGAGTTTCTAACCCAGTAGTTACAGATTCGGTGTTATCTTCTATCAAGTTCTGGTGAGAGGGAATTGGTGAGCTAGAGGTGCGATCTCTGATTGGTTCTTTGGGGCATGATCTGATTGGCTCTTTGGGACCCGGTTTAGGACCTTCATTTGCAAGTTTAGGTCCTTCATACACACCGCCTCTAGCAACTTGCTCTAATCAAGGCTCAGGATGGCACTCTACAGCTGGTACAGGAAGTTCATACCCGCCAGGTGCCATCCAGGGGTAAGTTGTTGGTGGGCTGGGTGAAGGGAAGCAACTCTGGATCTCCAGGTTGTCTGCTGGTGCAGCAGTAGCAGAGGCAGAGGCGCAAGCCCAGGGCCCATGAGTGCAGGCACAGAGTCAAGGGGGCAGCTGCGGAGGACAGGGCTCACCGCCCTCCATGAGTCATCTAGGTGAATACAAGTTGCAAGGTCCCTCCATGAGTCATCTAGGTGAATACAAGTTGCAAGGTGCGGAGAGTGGGGGTGATGGTTTGCTCTACCACCTGGATGGTGGGCAAATCTAAGGTTCTTTAGGGAGGCCCACATTAAAGTTGTGTCATTCTGAGGAACAAAAAAACGGTTAGTTTTCCTTTTTTTTGTCCAGACCTAATCCTTTAGCCTTGTTTTTGACCTTTTTGAAATTGTCTACAAAGAAAGACAAAGGGGAGGACTGGGCTTGCCTCGTGTCAGAGAGAGTAACCACAGAAACAGAGAGACACACACAAAAAGAGACACAGATAAGCAA
This sequence comes from Cricetomys ansorgei, assembly GCA_026225945.1. Classification (NCBI taxonomy): domain Eukaryota; kingdom Metazoa; phylum Chordata; class Mammalia; order Rodentia; family Nesomyidae; genus Cricetomys; species Cricetomys ansorgei. The sequence goes on from JAMJFZ010000199.1 coordinate 1,420,965, forward strand.
GTGACAGGCTTCCTTTCCCTCAGAAGCAAAACCGGAAGTGAGATGACCAGGTGTACCAAACAGTCGGAGTGACCCACTTCACCTCTTCAGATCAACTAGGGGCACACTGTCCCCTCTTGGTGGAGGTGGAACATCTTCCACCTCCCACAGCCGGGGGTCTACATCCTCTTAGACCTGAATCGGCACTCAATACATGCCCACAAGAGACAGACAAGACGGGGATAGGAATCGCCTCCCTCACAGGAGGGTGAGTACTCACCAGCACTGGCTCAACGGGGTTGGGATTTTGGGAGGCTTGGAAATCCTGGACAGCCCCCAAGGGCCCAGAAGTTATGTCCCCAAAGATGACCAGAGAGCCTGAGACCACATGCAAAAAGCAAGTAGCCTTCATTCAAACTCCAGCAGGGGCTTCTGCATCAACCAATGCAGTGAGTTCTAACAGAAAAGCCCCAAGGTGAGGTTAGGCGAGCTTTTCAATCACTGTTACAGGAAGGGGCGGGAGTTTCTAACCCACTGGCTATGGATTGGGTGTTATTCTGTTCTATCAAGTTCTGGTACTAGGTAATTGCTGGACTAGGGAATGCCATCTCTGATTGCTTATTTTGGGCGAGATCTGATTGGCTCTTTGGGGCTCGCATTTAGGTCCTTCATTTGAAAGTTTAGGACCTTCAATAGTTCCTTATTTTTACCAACAGTTATATTTACTGATTTTGTACCATTTCTAATTACTCACCTAAAAAAATTTAACCTACTAGTGTTCTTCACTTCTTGTGTTTCTTTTCATTTCCTTATCAAGCATTTAAACAAAGAGGAAAGATAAGATATGATCTTGTTTTGTAATCCTATCTGGCATGGGACTCACATTCTTCCTGTGCCAGCCTCTGAAGATTGAGAATTATACCTGCCTTTTACCTGAGTTCATTAGTTATTTCTTCTGAGATTGGTCCCCTTGGCATAGATGCTAAAAGTTTACCAGAAATAGTCAACATATTTTCATTGTAAAATCATTATATTAACTGACTTTCCCCTTATGAAGAAAATTTGTGCAAATAAATCACTAATAAATACCTAATATCACTAAATAATGAACTATACACAACTTTTCAACCTAACCATGGCTTTCTGCAGCAATGAAAATCAACTCTATTTCTAAGTTTGATGTTTTCTTCTTTTAGAAAATTTGGCAATACTATAACACAGAAAATGACATTTTCTTTTTCACATATAGTCCTGGATTTTTGGCAGTTTTGACTGTAGCTCTTCTTTCACATTTACTATAGTTTGGTTGGTTATCAGTAGTAGAGTTAGTTTATCTTATCTTGGGATGATTCTTTTTTACTTTTATGAGCAGTTTGTGGTTAGTGATCAGAGAGATCTTAGCCCAACCAAAATCTGCATCAAGGTCCAGCCTAGTACTTTCTTTTCCTTTCATTTAATGGTATCACCTGATAATAATAAATTTCAACTTATCAGGCTTCTTACTATTTTATAATCAGATACACAGCCAAGGAACTAACTTACTATGAGCTAGGTCTACCAGCATTTCTAATTTTAATAAGCCACATTTACCTTTATAAACTGAATGCAGAACAGGAATGCAGCAATTTAATATCCAAGGTAACTGGGAAACCATCCAAGAATAAGTATCTCTCATCTAGACTGTACCTTTAATCATTTCTCTTTCCAAATCAGAGGTTTTTCTTATCTAGAAAATCACCCTCTTTTGCAAAGCTACCATTACCAGGCCCCATTTCTGCTTATAACACTTGTGATGCCAAGCTTTTTGTTTTTGTTCTTCATTCCACCATCCAATTATAGCATTATCTGAACCCATTGTACAATGACTCTGCTCATTTCTGACACTGGCTACACAGAGTTGATGTTGGAATCCACACATTGATGGTTAAGGATTTACTTCTAAATGAAAAAGCTGTCTTTAGATACTATTTTGTTCATCTTTTGATACAGGTATAAAGTAACTGGCTATAAAATTATGCTTTTATGACATCCTCCTCAAGTCTGATAATTTGTTAGAGTGGCTGGAAATGCTGGGAAACATTTTAATTATATTTATTCTTTTATAATTGAATGTTATACAAATTATAGTGATATATATAAACTACAAGATGTTATGTAATGAACAAGGTCTAGAAGAATCAATGGGAAGGAGCTTATGCCTCATGAAGCTGTAGCCAACCTCCCAGGATGCAGATGCATTTAATGACTCAGAAGCCATCCAAGTCCATTCATGTAGGATTATTTAAAGGTTGGGTTATATGCTCTTTGAATAAAACACTTGGAATCTGTGAATAGTTCAATTTATAGTTTCTCTCCCATCCTAGGAAATAAAGAATGAAACTGAAATTTCCAACTTTATAATCACATGGTTGCTTTCATCTGGCAATGAATCTCTATCCTAAAGCTATGTGGAAACTCCCAGCTACCAATTCAGGTATAGCTGGAAGGTGCTTATCAATAAATAACAGAGTATGCTACTTATCATTTTTATTGCTCAAGAAGTTACAAAGGTTTTAGAACCTCAGTGCCAAGACCTGAGAATGAATATTAAATATATATCCATTTTTTTCATATCATATCATCATATCATTCATCATGCTCATTCAAATAATGCATTTAGTTAAAGGCAAATGATTTGCTTATATGAAGTATTATATACATGTATCACAGTATTTCAACTAATATAGTGACTATCAAGTGCAATTTATCAGCAACAGACACTATGCGACAGACACTAGGCATACAATCAAGGTTAACTCATGTGCTTATGATTAAAAGCTAAGTGGCTGAATGAGGTGGCTAAGTGCAGAAAAGTACTTACTGCTCTTGCAGAGAACTTAGGATCAGTTCCTACTTGTGAAGGAAAAGTACTTTCATGGCCCTAAAACACTAAAACAAACAAAAAGCTGCTGAAGTGGCCTCAAGGGGTCAGGGGCCATCCCAAGCAGGCAACAGAACTTGCATTATCATCCACATGGTCAATGTACAGGGGTAAAGAAAAAGGCCATAGCATCTTCCTTCATAGTTTCAGGAAGCATTTGAGCCCAGGCAACATGTGGCTAGGGAATACCTTACTCGAGGTCCTGAAAGGCCATTACTTAAAGCAGTGAGAGTGAAGCCTGAGTTATATTGGAGATCCCAGAGCTGTGAGAGACCTGGAAAAGGAGTGGTACAGAAGGAGTGGAACCAACTGGGAAGACAGATGTGTTTTTCAGGAAGCAAAGCTGGAAGCATAGGACAATCTAAGCCTCTTGATAGCAGACATGGAGCTAGAGAATTTGGTGTTTTCCCTGCTGTATTTTGGTCTTGCTTTTGTCCAGTCTTTTTTCACTGTGACTTGATTTCTTTTTGTTGGAATTGTAATGTATATTCTATGCGTTCCATGTTGGAAGTGTATAATTTAGTTTTTGATTCAGCAGGTGGCTACGATTAAGAGATTTCTTTGATTCTCAGAAGTTATTTTGAACTTTGTACTTTAAACAGTCATAAGTCTAAAAGATGATGAGATTAATGGAGTTGGAGTGAATTCATTTTGCATCATGACATGACCCAAAGCCTATGAGGCCAGGTATGAAATGTGATGGATTAAAAGGGAGTGTCCCCATAGGTTTAGATGTTTGAATACTTTCTCTACTTTGTCTCATTAGCTATTTGGATAGCTTTAGGATATATAGCTTTAGGATGTATTGCCTGGGCTCAAATGCTCCTTGAAACTATGAAGCAAGATGCTATGGCCTTTTTCTTTACCCCTGTACATTGACCATGTGGATGCTAATGCAAGTTCTGCTGCCTGCTTGGGATGGCCCCTGACCCCTTGAGGTCATTTCAGCAGCTTTTTGTTTGTTTTGGGTTTTTTAGGGCCATGAAAGTACTTTTCCTTGCTTGCTAGAGGAAGTGTGTCACTGGGAGTAGGCTTCAAAGCCATGAACCATTCCCAGATCACTCTTTCTGCTTATTGTCTTTTTTTAAAGATGTGAGCTTACATTCTCAATTTTCAGTTTCCATTGCCATGTCTGACCATGTGATGTCATGCTGTCTCTCTCTACTAATACGGATCTCAATCCTTAGGAACCATGGAGCCAAATAAACCCTTCTTTCTATAAGTTACCTTCCTTGTAATGCTTTATCACAGCAAGAGATAAAAAACTAAATCATATAGGATGGGCAATTTTTAAACATTGTAAAGTTCTGTATTTTATTTTAAATCATTGTTCTTTTGTTAAATTTTAATCATTTTGAAATAAAAATCTGTGACTTCTGAACTAAAAACATCATGAAGAAGCATGAGAAAAGAAACAGAAGCCTCCTTTTGCATTGTTTGCATGGATCTGGCTTTGTTTTAAAAGGAAATATTATGAAAGGATATGTCAATATTACAAATAGCATTTTGTATAAATATATTAAAGCTTCATTTTATTTCTGAGTACTATTTCACATTTGCTTAGCTCCATACGGCATCCAGCATCAAAATACTCCATTTTCAACTGGTATCATGCATCATAGTTCATTGCTAGGGCCTGCAACTATCCAATAACTGAAGGAACACAGTGTTTCTTCCTATATTACACAAGAGTAGAACACTCAGTCTTGAGGAGTGAGAAAAGCAAGATAAAGTCTCAGAACAGTTCAGGACCCATGCTGATTTCCTAGCAGGCTATCAGTAAAGATTTAAGAATGTTGTCACTCTATACTTTACCTCTTAATTTTTTCCTTTCTGGGAATCTGTACTAAAAACTGAATCAAAAGTCATTTCCAGGAGACTGTCTTCTATTTCATTACTGCATTAGAAATTTCCTGAAATCAATAGTGCTCATTTTTAAAGAGAATTTGTTTGCTGCCTCATTTTAATATCATACGTACTCCTGATGCTTAAAACCGAAACTACTACTCTAACATTTGAAAAAAGTATCAATATTCTCATCCTCTAAATGTGATGGGTCAACCAGAATTTCAAAAGTGATATTACATTGATCATTTTGTATAACAACAAAAGACGCTTGTGAAATGAAACTAAATTGAGAAATAATTGTTACCTTTCCTGTAATGAGATTACTATAAAATGACTTTTGACCTTTATGTTATATGCCATGCTTAGTACTGAGCAATATGAAATCTGAATCCATGTTATTAAGATTTACCTGTGACATCACACTGTTCTTTTGCTTCATGCCTATCAGCTTTGTAATTTGAATACAACAAAACAATTTATCTGTTTAATGGTAAGCATTTAGAATATAATTATGGAAAAAAGATAGTAGTGTTTGCTAAGTTTAATTCCAAGCTCAACCCAACTTCCAAACTTTTACATTAAAGTTTCTTCCAGTTGTTATCATGATAAGACAATGGAGAATTAGTTATCTCTACTTAGGAACACTGAGTCTGGACAGAAAATATAGTCTAGAAGTTAAGAAGCATAAAAAGCACATTTATATCTTCTCTTACTTTTCTCCAGTCTACCTAACACCCAGTTTTTATTATGTATTTTTGCTGATTATATTGGAAATCATTCTGTTCTCTTCTATTGTCTCATTTGATTTCATTATGGTTTTACATTGTCATGATTTACAAACTTGCATTAACTTTTATTATTAGAGTATAAATATAGCACTCCATTTAATTATGTGACATATGCTGTGCTTTCCCAGCCTTCTGCACACCATTCTGCCATATGGAAGTTCACATGTAGCCATATTGGGACATTACTATGTGTACTGAAGGCTCAAGAACTGGATTGCCTTTTCCCATGAGCATTTCCTGGGACCACCGAGTACCCCAACAGCCCTTTAGCAAGAGAGTCTACTGAGGAAGAAAGATATGTGACTAGTTGTAAGTTACTTAAATTCATCACTTAACTTAAATTTAAAAATAGCTTTTCAAAACAATCCCAGAGGAATTTTCCTCTTACTTACTAGGGATGCCCCACCTATGACATTGCCTTGATTTAAAAGGTAGGCATAAGTTCATATATATAAAACAACAGACAAGTATGAGTATAGGCATTATTCTGCCCTCTCGCTGAATGTGCAGCATAACAGAGGCAGATACATTATTGTGGCAATTGCTGAAAAATGTCCAAAATACAGATAGCATATATATAAAAACACAGAGTCTCCTCCCGATCTGGTGGCTCATAGGTTTTGATCTTAGCCAGCTTCGCTGGCAGGAAGAGTATCTGAGCTTTTTCTCTACCATTTTCTTTTTGCTGTAGCTATTGTTTCTCGAAATATTAGTGTTTGGTGACATGAAGCAGCTGGAAATCTTCCCAGTCTCCAGTGCAAGTGAGCTTAACTGGAAGCTCATCGCAAGACTGGCCACTGTGAAACAAGCTGAAGCTTCTCACACTGAAGATTTGCAATTCTGTTCCAGGAAATGCAAGTCCTGTTACAGGGCTTCTTTCTTTACTGGACACATGTTTGAGATACATTTGATTAATTATTTCTCAGTTATCTAAAATTCCACTGGAAAAATGTGCACTTTTCAGTTATTAATTTAATTTTATGTATACATTGTAGACAGGAGTTTGCACATAAACATCAACTATTCTAAAAAAAAAAAAAAACAGAAAAACAAAAGGAAGGAAGGTCAAGACTATGTAGGAAACTGACTCAAATTCCTTAGTATCATTTTCTTACTCTCACATCTTATGTGCATGTCTAAAAGGCATCTTTCCTTTTGAGAACATGATTATGATTGAAATTATTCCCAAGCTTTGAATTTATGAAGCTTTCCACCATCCTTTATGTCTATCTCCGAGGTTCTTTACAGAATTAACACTTTAGTAGTTTAGCAAACTTACTTTCTTTTGAGTAACTTATGCTCTGATTGTAGTCAACTTTTATTTTAGACTGCAACAACAGAGACCTATAATCTATCATTTAGATTTCTGAGAGAGGAAGATAGCAATGTGGAATCAGTCTGGTGTATGTCAGGAGATTGTCTCAATATACACATACATAAGTTCTTTCCTATATTAGTTATTTTTTAACATTTTATGAGGTATCATTGACATATGAAAGATGTACACATTTAACATCGTTAGGCAACTTAATGAGTTTGAAGTTAAATAAACTCCCATGGGTAAGTCTTCACCAAAAATCTATGATAAAACACATGTCTCCCTCCACCTTTATTTTTGGTATTGTGTATGATAAAGACACTTAATTATAAAATCTAACGTTTTAATACAATTTTAGATATACACTGCACTGTTGTTAATTTTGGGAAGATCTCCAGGACTTAATCATTTCACAAACATATAATTGACCTTAGCCTAGGACCTCGTGTCCTTTTTTCCTCCATAAGCTTGCTGGCAACTTCAAGGCTCTTGTTGCTTCTATAAATATGAAAACTTCAGAGTCCTCATGTATGTTATATCTCAGAGAATTTGTTTTTCTGTGCCTTTCTGACTTTACTTACCATAATACAAGCTTTCTTTCATTTGTTACCTCTCTATTTTATTTCAGCATGAAGGCTGACATTATGGTATAGTACTGACCTCACTCTCCTTTCAGTTGATGCTCTCATCTCTTCTTAAAGTTTAGTCTCTTCTCTGACTTGATTTCTTTCCTGTGCAAAGGAAAACATAAGCAAAAATATCTAAATAATTTGGGAATTTAAAATCAAATATATTTGGGGATATACTTAGGAAAATCATTCACTACTATGATGTTCTATCTCATATTATATCATGTCATAACACTCTAAGCAAGGTAGCAAGATTCCATGAGGGGCCACCAGGCCTACATAGGCGGGCTCTGAAATTGCCCCTTGACCTTTTGCTTTTATCGTTAATTCCAGGTAGAAAAGAATGTCTCACCGCATTTTATGACAAATTTTGATGCTTTTTATATAACTAATTGTAGATGTAGGTGTACACATTGATTTATTTGATTATACCCATATGTTCATGACAAAGGACAGTTTATTCTTTGCTAATTCAATCCCCAGTCCTATACAGTTTTACACTCTGTACAATGTAATCTTAAGTCTAGACCTGGAAGGCTTCAGCCTCCATAATATCTGATTTTCAAACCTAAACCTGGAACTTTTCAGCTTCCAAGACTTCTGCTGACTTATTCACTCTGACTAGCTTCTTCTGAACTCAGCTGACTCTTCTGGCTGTCTGATTCAACTCATTCATTGTTCTGGCTCACACCCTTCTCCAAGCTGACTGGTTCACACTGACCTTCATAGCAAGCTGACTGTTTCTTACCAAACTCCTCTGACTCTGGCTGTCTCCTGCAACATCACTGACTTTCCCTGTTTGCTGACTCATTCTCTCAAATTTGCTCTTCCTGTCTGACACTGATGCCTGCCAAATTGCCACTGTGTCTTATCTGTCTGATTCTCTGACTGCCTGTCTCTCTGAGCTGAGAGTCTGCTTTTATAACACGACAGCTGGATGTGTCCTCACTGTGACTAACTCTGTTAACTCTTCCTCTGATTTGTTACTTTGCCTCCTCTTCACTCTAATTGGTTTCAGATATCACTTGGCCAAAGCTTCACTCTCAGATTTGAGATTAAAGGCATATATTCATTCTGTACTTCACTCTGCCTCTGACTTTCTGATTCTCACTTGGTTAGCATTGTCTAACTATGTCTCCTTCCATTCTCTAAATCTCTACTGCTTCTCTCATAACACTGAACTGACTGTGAACTCTGAACTGAGAACCATGACCAACTTCTGAACTGACTGGTTTCTTTTACATCCTGAGGGCTGGATTTAAAGATGTATGCCACCACTTTCTTCTGAATTGGGTTAAATATTCCTGTACATGTTACATAATATCATTGCAAATGCAGATATAATACTAAAATTAAATATCCTATCTTGGATTTACAGAAAAAAGTAGCCAAATATAAGTAATCAAAATTGAAACTAAATTACCCATAATTTTTCCCTCTCCTTTTTTCTTATTTCATTTTAGGAATTTTGTATTGAATATTTGTCAAATACTAGTATTTCTAGATACTGTGTCTCTAGGTCTCTGTTCATTTCTTCTATTCTATTCTCTACAGTTTAGCAGTATGATAATATTAAGATACTGAAACAAAACAAAATTAAAAAAAAATCACTATGTACTTTGATATTACCCAATGCAAGGGGACACAAACACAAGTTTTTTTTTGTTTTTTTTTTATGTTCAATGAAAAATTTAAACTGTAGAATTTTATTTTGTCTTAATTTATATCTGTTGATGAACCTTCTGTTTACTCTTGTATCATTTAGGGCTAATATTTTATTTTACTTTTTAATGAGATCATCAGTTTTTAAACATATTGATTGCATTCAATATATTTTATCATATTCTCTCTCACCAACTCCTTCCATATCCTACCCCCCTTACCCCATTAAATTCATTTTTATATGCAAATGTTTTAGGGAACTCTACTATAATTGGCTTCTATATGACTTTTTAAAGATCTTTATTCCTTCCCACCAAAACAGTTCCATCCAATCTCACTTTGTTGGTGTTTTTTTTCTCTCTCTTTTGAAGTTTTAATATAATTAGACCATTGCTCCCTTCCCTTTCCTCTCTCCAAATGTCAGATGAAGGCTACTTCAGAAAACCACAAGCAATCAAAATGCAGAGTTGTGACACCCAGTCCCAATAGATACATCTATAAAACATGGTCAAAATAAAGCTCAAGGAAAATTGCAGATGAGGAGATAGAAAGATTTAAGAGCCAGAAAATTGAGGAGTTTGCTGTAAGATTGCATCTCCTTGTGATATCAGAAGCTACATCCATAAAGCCTATCCAAATGTGAGGTGAACACCTGTAAACATGCCAAAGTGAATGGGAAAAGTCAACAAAGCCTCGACACTAAGCAAAGACCAATAAGCAGTTGAGGAAAGCTGGGAGCAAGAGAGACAGTTTTCACCATTTTTCTGTTCATTCATATGTTCAGCTTTTGTTTTAAATCTTGTGACACTTCAATAAACAATTTCTTCAGATTAAGCTATAAGTGTTTCATCTACTAATCTATTGACTACTTTTTTTCTATTTGTTGTAAAACTATTTTTTATTCAGTCAGAGACAGCCAGCTGGCTCAGAAGGTCAGTTTGAACCACTCAGCTTGGAGAAGAGTTTGAGCAAAAAAAGTAAGTGAGTTGACTTGAACTGGAAAAGTGAGTTGATAAGTACAACTCTGAGTTCAGAGGAGCTTGTAGTAGTTCACCGCTCTTTGGATTCAGCAAAGAGAAGGCACTTTATACATGCAAACCCTGAAAAACATCAGTAGAGGGAACCACCTTTCTGGCCAGCACCATACTCAGTACACATCAACTCATATTCATACTCAACAACAGTGGCCCAAGCTCGACCCCCTGTGCCGTTTCCCAACAGCAAGGACAAATAATTCTCATTTATATCTCTCTGGGATCAACATTCTTTTGCCCAGTGCTGACCCTTTCCAAACCATCTATCTGCATACCCCAGGCAATCTACTCCTATATTCCTTAGAAGACATTTGTCAAGCATTTTATCTTATAAACACACAAAATAACTAATATAGATAGATAACAGATGATAGATATATTATAGATAGAGAAATAGGCAATAGAAAAATTACCAGCACAACAGTGAGTGCTAAAGAACTCTGATTTCTTTCAAAGAGTAATAGTCAAATTGAACCAAACATCTCATTTCTCCTTTTCTCTGATGAATACTTAAAGAAACCATGGTCTTTGGAAGCAGCTAAGTTATAATCCCTTTGCAAGCGACCATATCTGCCACACTTAAAACAGTGGATATTGTGATATTTCAGCCCCTTTACTATTGCTTTTCCTATCACAGTGGCCTTATTTGAACCCATATTGGAAATAGCTCCATGGGTGTAGAATTTGCTTTTAGAGGCCATAAAACCTTTCTACACTTATCATTTGAATTTTCAAATCCCATGGTCTCGATCAGCTCTGTTGACTGCTGCAGCTAGTCTTTGCAGAAAATACATGAAGGATTTCATTGAGCATTGTATGATCTTGGTAAAGGAGTTATAATTTTTTTTTAACATGGCTCTTCTAACTTTTCCCAAGCCCTGAAAGCTGTTAAAGAATATTGGTTTATTGTCAGAGTGGCTAAGTTAGCAGTATGTCTCAGAGGTTTATTAGACTGTACAGAGGTTTAAATATTCTGGATTGCATGGAGGCTGGAACCTTCAAGTTCTAGGCTTATGACTAGCTTCTACAGAAGCCGAAACACTACAGGGCTGCAGGACTAAAAGCCAGGGATTGTGTTAACCAAAGATTAAAAAGGCTTCAAAATTGAATCAATGTCTTTTCCTCCTCTGTTTAAGATATAAATTGTGCTGCAAAAATAGCTTTAATGCAGTTTAACCATTGCAATGGGAACAATTACCAATCACATAAACTTCAAAGTCTGAATTTCCTTTTGAAGATCCCCTTCAGCAGTCCATGTGATGACCATCTAGTCCTGTTCATGCTTCTTCCTTCAAGAAATGTCCATTTCAGCATGAAAGTTTTCCATTCTGATAATCTATCACTTCTCCTTCTTCAGCCAGTTTGTCGAGCTGTCTTCTGAGTCTCTTCCTTCCTTGGGTCACGCCTTTCGTATCTACAAAATTTCTCTTACTTGGGCGTATTTTTACCAATTTTGATGGAGCCCACATCTTTTCATCTCCTGTGGCAATAGAAACAAAGCATCTTCCCCAACATAACACAATCCCTGACTTCCATTCTCGTGTTAACACATCTTTATAGTATATAGGCTGATTTAATTCAGCATTTTTTTTCCCTACAGGCAAATGTCTTTCAGCAGCTATTGTCCCTGAGACATTGGAATACAAAAAATGTAAAGTTACTAAAGTACTACATAATCTATCTCTGTGAGTCCATATTCTTATTCCCTTTATCTGTTTTTAACTAAGTCTAGGTCAGAGCTTCCTTCTGTATAAGGTACTAAATCTCCAGTAACAAGTTTAGGTTTCTCTGTTGCTTTGTGGATGAGATATCTCATTGCTTTCTGAATACTTGGATTAAAGGTGTGTACCAACATTCTTTCTACACTAGAGCGGCCATGCTGTTGGATTAAAAGATTAAATATTCCTCAACACACTATGGTATAGAAACCACAATGACAGGACTCTTGAGTAGTTTCTTAGGATTTCTATTACTATGATGAAACACTGTGACAGAAAATAACTGTGGGAGGAAACGATTCATGTTGCTTATATAAATGTATATTGTAGCTTATTCTTAAAATCAGGACAAAAAATCAAACAGGACAGTAACCACCATATGGCAAGAGCTGATGCAGAGACCTAGGACAGGTTACACCCTATAGCTTGCTCAGCCTGCTTTCTTATCAATCTCAGGACAACTACCCCAAGGATACACCACTAAGAATGGGGTAAATCCTCCACTATCAGTAACTAATTAAGAAACTGATGTACTTACTAGCCTACAGCTGGATCTTAGGGAGATATTTTATAAAATATGATTCTCTCCTCTCAGATGTCTCTGGCTTGTATCAAATTAACGTAAAATTAGTCAGGGTAGGCAACTAGTTACATTGGATACAAGTCAGGAAACATTGAGAAAGGAATGTCAGTACTCAGATTGCTTTCTCTGTTTTATGTTTTAATTAGTCTAAGATCCCTGTACATATAGTGACATGACCCAATTTTAAAATGTCTCTTGCCACCTCAATAACCCAAATCTAGACACTGTACCACACTCACATTTCCAAACTTCTTTCCATAGTGATACAAAACCCTATTATGTTAACAAGCAAAATTCACCACTATACTATATACCTATGTACCTAAGAATGTATGTATGTATGCACATATGTATGTAATTATCTATTGTCTTTTTAGTATGCATGGTTTGATTATTATTTGTTACGGGGGGGGAAATGCAACATCCTCATTAAAATTGTTTAGGAAAAGGTAAACTTCTTTTTCATGATTAATATATTTTGTTTCTTTTTAGTTTAAAGTTTAATCACACATTTAATCACTACAACTAAGTTTCTTAATTTGTAAGTACAAATATCATTAACAAGTACTGCATGGTCTGTGCTTAAAAAGCAAAATTAGATAAGGTCTCAAAGGTACTTGATTCAGTCTAAGAAAGCAATTGAAAGAAAAATAATTTCTTTTACTGAATTTTTAAATTAATATTCAAATATTTTTTAATTTTATTGAAAATGGTTTTTATATAAAATATCCTAATTATGGTTTCCTCTAACCCTACTCCTCCAAGTTCCTTCCCACCTCTGCTTCTATACATATCCACACCATTTCTGTTTTACATTAGAAAACAAACAGGTATCTAAGGCATAATAATAAATATAATTGGATAAAACCAAAAAAAGCAGTCAGAATAGGAGGAAATTCATAGAAGGAGAAGGGCCAAAGGAAAAGCACAAGAAACATAGATGCAGAGACATACATGTTTGCACCCACAGGTATCCCATAAAAATACAAACCCAAAAGACTTAATATACACACAAAAGATCTTTAAGGAAAATATGTATACGCTTACACATATACCATATACCTAATACATATGTATATCCATACACGCATATGCATAGATACACACATATGCATATACACATACACATATACAGGGACTGGGGAGATAGCTCTGACAGTCAATCACCTTCCTTGTAAGCTCAGGGCCTGAATTTAATCACAGGAATCCATATTATTAAAAAAAAGTTTATAGTTTAAGAATAGTGACCCACCCTTTGTTAAACAGCCATCAAATACCAACAGCCTCTCACCTACTGCTGAGAGTTTGTGACAACTTTCTCCCCTCTATGCCAGAAATGTTTGTAGCTTGAGTTTGTGCAAGTCTTATATATGTCACAATGGCTGTGCATTTATAATTTCAACTTCTCTGTTGTAGCCAGAAAGTCCTGTTATCTTAATGTTTACCCACCACTTCAAACAGATAAACAAACCAACAAATGCAAACAAAAATTGGAGTTCTCTGTACTTAAGTTTGGGACTTCTATTCTGTTCCCTTAATCTACATGATGGTTTTTTGCCAGTACCATAATGACTTTATTACACTAATTCTGTGATATCACTTAAAATATAGTATGGTCATCCTTTAAACAGTTTGTTTGGCTTGTGACCTCTTTGGATAAACTGCAAAACAGTCTTCTCTAATACTCGCAATAATGTTACAGAGTCCTGATTGGGTTTGAATTAAATCTGTAAGTTGTGTTTGGTAAGATGGTCATTTTCACAGTATTAATTCTACCAATCTCTTGAGCATAGGAGGTTTCACCAACTTCTAGTCTTGTCCTCTCTTTCTAAGGAGAATCAACAGTTCACTGTAGACTTCTTTCACCTCCTTGGTAAGGCTTATTACTATATAATGTTTTAAATGTTGCTTCCATCATCTCTTTCTGGGCATGATTCATATTGGTATATAGAGAGGCTTCTTATTTTTATAAGTTGATTTTGCATCCTAGAGCATCACTGAAAGTGCTGATTATTTAGAATAATTTTTTTAGTGGAAAATTTTGGATCTCTTGTGTACAAAGGTAACCCAAAAATCTGCAAATGTCTTTTGTTTCTTATTTTCCTTCTTATATCACTGTTGTTTTCGTCTCTTCTTCTACTCCTCTAGTTAGGGCTTTACACACATTATTGAAAATGAGTTAGCAATAGTAGACAGTCCTGTCGTGTTCCTGATTGTCATGGGATTAGTTAAAGTTTTACTCTATTTGGGATGGTGGTAATAGGTTTGTCATACATAGCCTTCTTTATATCGATGTTTGTTCCCTTCAATCATATTCTCTCTAGAAGTTTTAGCTGATGGCTTGTGGGATTTTTCTCAAAGGTCTTTTCTGCATCTTTATATATGATCATTCAATTTGTCTTTAGGCCCATTTATACGACTCATATTTATTAGGCTTATGGAGCAGAAGATCCATATATCAAGGTTTGGGTACTCACCTGGCTGAAGAGGTATAATAACTACATAAGTAAATGTGGACTCAAAAGTGTGGGGATTATGTGTGTAGTGTCTTAGGTACTCAGCTCTCTGGGAAAGAATACAGTCTGCAGATCCCAAGCTGGGCCTGCAAGTGTCAGAAACCATCCTTTTGTTTAACAGTCTGAGTGCTACCTACTATTGTTCTTTTTTATTTTTGTCTGAGTTCTTAAATTATTATTTTAGTAGCATATGTTTATGTAATAGGACAGAACAATTCACTACATTTAGTAGAGTGTGTGACAGTCAACTCAGGTGTGCTAATCTTTATCACTATCAAATATGCTTCTTAAAACATTCGATTATTGCATGATAACTGCACATATTTATGAAATCATGATATTTCCATATATATATTTATGTACGTATATGTTTATTTTTGACACTTGCTTCATTTTTGAGATAGGCTGTCATTCTCTACCCTGTGATGACTTAAAGCTTCAGAAGTTCCTGCCCTTAGCTTTTTGAATAAGGATAATAGGCAGAGGCCATCAATTTATTATCTTATAATATGTTTATTTTAGGTTTATAATGTATTCTTGGTAGCTAATCTAAATTCTTTTTAACACTTCAAATCCCTTATATAGCTCCAGGAAAAAATAACTTTATTTTGTTCTATTTTTCAGTTAATTATTATGGATTACTCAGTTCATTCATGGTTACAAAAGCAAAATATTTTCTTCATGTTTGAGGCATAAACAATAAAAATAATAAAAGACTGAATATATCTTGAATTTGATGAGATTTGAAATATAACTGTTACTTCTGTAAGAATGTACCTAAAGAAATCCTGTCTGCCAAGATATTAACTAAATTATGCAAGGAAGTTAGTAGTGAAATCTACTCTAATAATGTTGAGTTAATAAAAGTGATGATTAATTCACAGTACTCCCTTTTGATTTATGGAATATAATATGATTTATGAGATTTTTGCCTACTCCCTTCTTATCCAACTGCAATCATGTAGGCAAAAGTGGTCCTTGTTTCTGACTAATAAGCAAGAACATTTTTAATTCATACATCCACATATAGAAATAAAATAAAATTATATTTTATTTATAATCATAAACTTTTCCCATTTCCTTTAGCTCATGATAGGATTTTTAGGTAATAATAATGTTCAACAATTCTTGCAAATTAAAAATTTCATAGTCAGATGCAATTGTGTCCAAAATGTTATACCTTACTTGGGGAATGATTTTAGTTTTGTGCAATCTGTATATGTTTCTGATTGTAGGAGGAAAGAACTGAGAGAAGGAATTTAATAATGTAAAGATCAGAAGTATAAAATTTATTGGGCTTAATTTTTTTTTCATTTTCAGGAGAGTCCATGCTTTCTTCTCAATATTGAGTCTGCAAAACAATTATATACTTCTGTATTATAAATTTAGCCTTAAATGGAACATATTTTATCCAGTTATTTTTCTTGATTTGGTAAATTACAGCTTTATTTGAATAAATTTGAGACAAACAGAAGCATCCACAAGGGATGTCTTTGATTACGTGACATAATTTTTCACTTTCACATAAAACATCCTGCACAACCTCATTTTGACCAGCTGGCTTATCTATTCCTATGATCAAGTTTAATTTTTTTATATAGTCAATACAAAACCAAATAAATTCTGCCAAATTTGTAATTTCTTACCTTTTAGTTGAAAATTCAATTCACTTTCTCTTTCACGCAATAGTCTTTTATATATGCTTTTTAAAGGTAGAACATATATTACTAATCACAGTTATAACACTGTATTTTAAAAGTGCTAATGAGACCTATGTATATTCTGAAACTAGACTAATAAAATCAGATTTTTTATTAACTTGCTTTTTCAAACTTATTCATTATCTGTGAATTTATATATTACATATTATTATATATTGTAAATATATAAAATTTATAATAAAGTTGTGAATTCCTAGAATTTACAAGGAATTGAATCTATATGTTTGGGGATTCAAAAAAGAAACATATAAAGGAAATCTGAAATTTCTATTCCATTTCAGGGTTGAAGGATTTTACAATACTGTCAATTAAGCTTCTCATGAACATTGTTATTTGGAGCTTAATCTAAAGGTTTACTACTTTTTTTATATGAAACATTACTGTTAGGGAAAGATCATTTTCAGTTATTCCCTGTACTCACTTGCTCTTGGGCATCACTTTGGAGCACAGATGTAAATGATTCTTTTAAAACATTTCTGTAGAATTTTCTACCTCTTCACTAAGTCCAGGTAAATGAATAAATCAAAGTTTTCAGCTATAATTTCACCCAGAACTGTGTTTCCATTCCAATTTATAAAAAGATTCTTTTTAAACACAAAAAAGCAGAGTATATTTCAGAAAACTTCGAATCTCATCAAGGCACTGTCTAGTTCAACTTACACCATTCTTATTTTAAAGAAAAAAAATCATATCTGTATACACTTAGGGTATGATTCTCAAATTCTCTCACTCAAATATAACTAACAGAGGCTCTAATCTCACAACAGTAATATGCTCAGGGTGCAGACAACTATGAAGGATGAGTTTCTACAATTCAATTGTTTCTTTGCTCAGGGATGGGAGCCAGAATAATTCTCCAATAAAATATAATGTAAAAGGCAAATGGCAAATATTCATAGTTGCCCCCATGAATAAGGGGCATTTAAGAAGACTAAACTTTCAAATAAATGTTTTTGTCATAAATATACCCATGGAGAAGGAGAGTGAATTTCTATAACTGAGATGGCTATGAGAAAATTTGGAGAGATGCGGCCATTCCTGGGTCACCAGGTCATGTGATAATCACTGTTAAGCACTGTCAAATGCTATTAAGTACTATTAAATGCTATTAAGATTGTTAGTTTCCCATTGAACTTTCATGAAACCTTTAATGAGCATAATTTTAATGCTTTCTTTGAATGATTAAAAGTGTCAAGAGTGGGCTCTTTGATAAACTCTTCTCTTATGCCTGGCAGCATGGAGCAGAGAACTGTCAGCCAAGCATCCCCTTCATAGGCAACCAGTTGAACTCTCTTAATGGCATTCCTGCTGCTACGAATATTTTCAATCATGTTGAGGACACTCCAGCAGCTCTGGGAACCCTCATAATCACAACCAAAGATCTGCTCCAGTTACAACTACTCTAGCTACTCAGTATTGACCCTGGAAAGCAGCACTCTAAGTAAGACAAGTATTTAGATGACCCTGTGTCCCTTTTCACCCTCCTCAGATAAAGACTTTCCTACAGTTGCTCAACAGAAGGAGTGACTGAAGCTGACTAGAACACTTCATATGCAGATCTTTGTTACTATTAGCTTTTATGTGAGGACTGTGATTGCAGTGTATGTTACAATCACCACATTTGCATATCATAGCCTTGCAAGTGTGCAACCTTTCTTTGGTTATATTACTAAGTCACAGTGTTTTCATATCCATTGAGAAACATGTTCCTGTGCTGAGCTTGTGGTGCGACACTGAGATAGTTACAGTGTTTCTTTCAGGTGGGCTCTTCTTGTTTGCTTTTGACTTTAATTTTAGAAGAGCAGGCTGACCAAAAAACATGAAGACGCAATGAAAGAAAGCAACAGACCTATTGCTAAGATGAAAACAGCAGCAGCAGCTTTCTTCCTGATGGCAGCAAAAAAAAACAAAACTAAACTAAAAAAAAACACACAAACAAACAAAAAGAAGCAAAATAATATGATTAATAGGGACAGTTAAATGGCATAGAGTTAGTAATCTGAGTTTGATCACTGGAACCCAAATAAAGGCAGAAGAAATGAACTGACTTCACAAAATAATCTTTGTTTTCCACTCATGTGATGGAACTCATGCAATCACATATGATGTGTGATATAAGAAGCCATTTCAGTAGCCAGGCAGAGGTGGCACATGCCTTTAATTCCAGCATTTGGGAGGCAGAGGCAGGCAGATCTCTGAGTTTGAGGCCAGCCTCATCTACAGAGTGAGTTCCAGGACAATCAGAGTTATAACAGAGAAATCGTGTCATGGGAAAAAAGAAGAAAAAGACATTTTAGTCTAAACCTAGACTAAATAATCAAACACTGTCATAGCAGTTGATGATGCTGGACAGAATCGAAGCTTGGGACTAGTTAGACTAAAAAGAACCTGACTAAAGCTTTTTATAAATGAAGAGTCTCTATTATCAGATTCAACCACTGAAAGATTTTTGAACTTACAATGTTTAGCGGTAACAAATGAATGCTGGTTTTGGAGGATTTTGCATGCATGTAAGTTTTCATTTCTCTAAGATAAGTAACTAGAAATGGAATAGATTGGTCAAACGTTCTGTAAGACAGGTAACATAACTGATAGGATAATTATAAAATTCGACTTAAATATACCAAAGAAGAGATAAAACATTTTCCTATCCATATGCAGAAAATTTTGGACAAATTTCAACAGTTTGTAATGCAAGCTTGCAGCAAACTGGAGATCGTGAATGAAATCAGGTTCTACTAAACACAACTCTGGCTTATAAAAACATGGTGGCAGTCTCTTAGAATATGCATTTCCATTGATATATTTTATTTCTG
The DNA here is from genome assembly GCA_026225945.1 of Cricetomys ansorgei. Lineage (NCBI taxonomy): Eukaryota > Metazoa > Chordata > Mammalia > Rodentia > Nesomyidae > Cricetomys > Cricetomys ansorgei. The sequence continues at coordinate 1,440,497 of JAMJFZ010000199.1, forward strand.
TTTTATGAAATCTGAAATTCATCAAGTAATTCAGATGTAAATCTATTATGACAAAACTGCATATAAGATAGTGATAAAAAAAAAGACTTTCTTTTTCAACTCTTTTGAAAATTTGTTGGTATGGATGTCATCCATATGAAAGACAACTTAGAAAGAAATAGATTAACAGAGTAAAATAGACTTGTGGTCCAGGCTTTTTGGTAGACTAACTTGTCTAGTATATGAAGTTAGTGCCAATGTGATGTTCCTGGTAGTTATTTGTATAAATGTAGGCTTCTAATACATAAAAATCCTGTGATTAAAGCACTTGACTAAATATTACTATATAAAACTTAATTGTACACTGTAAAACAGGAAATAATAAAGTTACAAAATTAGTAGAATTCATGTATTTGTTTCAACCATTAACTCAACAAGTACTACGGATCATGTATTATGTAGTAAAAAGATTTAGGAATAGTATAAATGTTTTCTTAATATAATGTAAGTCATTTGGTGTTACTTCTTTATATTTTACAACTAACACTTTAGGGAAATAAGCACTACAGAGACTTTATTACAAGACTGAATTAAGCCCATTTTTTAAATTTATTTTTAAATATATGGTTTATTGATTACTACACATGAGAAATGCTTTCTGCTATGCTTTTTATTTATTTTCTTCATTTTACTCATATTACTCATAGCTCTTCCTTGGATTGATGAAATTTTGGTTCTAGAATCTTCCAAAATTAAATATCATGAACTTCTACAGTGACAACTTTTTATGAAGTGTTGGCCAGTGTTAAAAAATCCAAGGACTTAGTTTGCATACTCATTACTCTTTATTTTGAAATCACATTTTCTTAACTGTTTGAAACTCAGTTGAGTAGTCCCAGATACCCCAAATAACCATCCCTGACATAATCATTCTACAGTATCAAATCAAACCTTTGGCAATTGCAAAAATGTATATAGCATATATAGCTATATTTCATTTTACTTCTTCTACACAATTAAATCTGTAATAAGAATTTAGAAACTTCATCACCACAAAGACCTCCATCACTTTAAATCATTGAAGTCATTTATTTCCTTCCTTAACATCCTTCTTGTATAGATTCACCAAACCATGGTCAAAACTGGCATGCTTTCTATACCCTTTGTTTCATCCTCCCTAGAATGTGACCTTCATTGAATAATGTAGTATGTAACCTTTCAGGGTATTCTGAATTTGGCCCTCAAATGAAATATAGTAGAAGTAGCTGGGACAATGTAAGAGTGATTATTGACTGACCTCTAATCCTATTGTCCTACACCAAAGAGTGGCAGACGTTGGCTACCAGCATAAGCTGAGGCTAGATTGTTGGGTCTGACTGAAGGCTGTGTAGAGAATAGCCACAAGTTATCATCCTAAAGTAATTCTGACATTGTCAGCCTCCAGGATCAGTGGTGCATTGCCCTGGGCTCTGCAGGTATTATCTCCCTTTTTATTAGAATGGGAGAAGCATCTTGAAATTTATGACAGTCTTAGATAACTTTCTTCATGTCTAACAGCATTTTGATCAGGACTTTGTGATTTTTGTCTGAATGACCTATTATGAATTTTGTTGTCCTGGGCCCTGTTAGGAACACCAACAAAACACTATTCTTAACAAACTAACCATACAAAACAGTATACATATGTGGATTGTATTGATAATATTACTAATAAAGTAGTAATATATAATTGATACTCCTTGAGAGATATTTTGCATACAGCTTCCTTTTAAATGCTTTATGAATAAGAACCAATGAAAACAAAGGAGTGAGAAGAAGAATGGAAGAATGCTATACTAGCTTTAGTCTTTTCAATAAAAGACAAGCATTTCTGTGTGAATAAAATTGAGAAACATAGTAAACACCCATTATTTTGGAGTAGTTTATCCACGGGACAGCTGACATTGGAGTCTAATGAACATCCCACTGTCAATATCATTAAGTCTTCAGTGTTTAAAGATGGAACAAGACCATGTTGCCAATGCAACTTTTGAGTGCTGTGGCACTGACTTTGCCATACAGACCTCTGTCAAGCACTCTGCATGCCAGGAGCAATTCAATAATACCTCTGAAAATACCTGTGCTGTTGCATTTTCTGTTTGTTGAAAAGTCACTTTCAATAAAAATATCTCAGTGTTGCCATTTGAAGCCCTGGGCAGCTGGGAACTTTTGCTTCATGCATAGCTTAGACTGACAATGCCAGTAGCCTGGAGTAATAATTGATCGCTAATTTTTATTCTGATTTGTTATAGATTTTGAAAGGATTTCTGCAAAAGGAATAAAACTGTACTAACCTGGAAACTTCATTCCTATTGGGTAGTATCAAAGCCCCAAAATTTTGGATAAAAGAAAATTTTCTACTTACTTGTAAAATCAACATTCATTTTTATCTTCCAGTTGCTTAAATTTTATTAATCACTTTGTTATTATTACTAACAAATTTTGCCATGAATTTTAAGCACCAACTATGAACTTGATTTCTCGTAATAACAAATGACCCTTTATAATAATTGTACAATATATTTGTAATTTTTTTATTTCACAGCATTTTTCTTTGAAATTGTTAATCCTACTAATGCTAAAAGTCTGCATTCATATGTTATATATACATATTCCTTTGGCAATCATATTATTAGAATATTAATATTTGTGAGTACAAGTTCTACTCTAATAAAATGAGCAAATTATGAGTTTTTATGTCAACATTTTCTAGTTTGATGATAAATTGTGAAAGCATTTTCTACTTAATTAGAGGTCTGTGCAACATCACCCTAGATTAAAACTTAAACCCATCCACTCCAAACTCTATTTGGCTTAAGATTCATATTTGTACAGTGATTAACTCATTAGAAATATATTAAAATTAATCAACACAATAATAAACTATCACATTGTATTCCCAAGTGTAGACAATACTTAATTGTTTAAATGCTGGAATAAAATGTTGGAGTGGTCAACATTAAAAAAAAATCAAGCTGGTACTAATCTGGATCCTTCATCCCCACTGGTTATGTATGTTTCATGGTATTAGAAGGTGCTATGTACATCACCAGGAGAGAAAAAGCAACAATCAATCCTTCCCAGCTGTGAATATCACAAGCTACAATAATGACTGACAAGTCAAGAGATACTCATTTGCAGTAATAGCAGAGTCATCATGGTACTAACATGGATCTAAGTTCTGAAACATAGGATGAAACCCATACCAGGTACCATTTTAGATCCATGAAACTGTGTCTAGACAGGTCATAGGCCCTAGAGAAAAAAGGATACTAGTTTTTCTGCTTAATATACATACTATTAAATTTTCTAATGAGTCATCATTCCTCATAGTTTAATTTGTTCCTCAATTTGTATCAGAAAAACTCCCAGCTGCAGTAGATGGTGACTAACAGGGAGACCCATAGTTACACAAGTTGTAGAAAAAAATAGAATATAGAACGGACCATATATACTACCCCATCCTCCCAAGGCTCAGAGAGCTTTGAGTAGAGAAGACAAATAAGAGGCAGTTGTAGATGGCTACAAGGGAATATTGTTGCAAGAAAACAGCAAGATATTTGACCATAATTTTAGTTGTTGTAAGGTAGTTTGAGTAAGTTTATAGCTTATATAAATCAGTAAAGCAAGCTTTTAACACATAAATTTATGATGAGTCAAGATTATACGTTTATCTTACTGTGTAATCAGCCTGTTTAAGTTTTATACACCTTAGAGGAAGCAATGTAGCCAAACATACATACGCCTGAAGTTTCCATATAATCATATTTTACAACATAAACTAATATATAACTTTAATTTTAGGTTATCTACACATGTTTATATTTAACCTAGAATAATCTATGTGTGTATGCATGTGTTGTAGTCATTTGTTGAAAGCATCCAAAAGGTTGGAAGCAACTTTAGCCAAAACAAACAATCCATAAATATTGGAAAAAATACGTGGCCATAGTTTGAATACATCTGTTCTTTTGAGTTTTCTTTTGGGCCAATTATGGTCAGTTGAGTAACTCAAACTCTTGTCAAATTCTGATAAAGATATCTGTCAAATAGTACTCCTGACTCCCTTCTCATACTATGTTTTCTGTGCTATTCAATAAATACCGCACAACATCCATTGTTTATCATACCACAACAGACATGGATCAGAAACATACAATAGACAGACAATAGAGAGGTCAAACCTCAAATCACAGTCATTATACAGAAGACACTGGGATAAAAGTAAGAAATTCTAATATTGGTTCTCTGTTTTGCAAAATACCCCAAAAGGAAGTTTCATGTTTTTCATTCTTTAATGCAAAAATGGACATGTTTTGTTAAATCCTTTGAGTTTTCCTTTATCCCTTATCCTGTGCACTCAAGAGTTGAGGAAATAGTCTTTCGAATTTTAAAGCATTTGCTTCTTTCATGCCACTAAGAAGACAATATTCAGAGTGAATAAACAAAACAAAAAAAAAACAACAAGACAATCAAAGAAAACAGGATCCCTAGTAATGTAGAGCTCAGGACACAGCACATTCTGTTGCAGCTGAAGGAATCACTATGTCTCTATCCTGGTCCTATCAACAGGCATTGGAGGGAGGGAGCTTGTGGTGATTACAACGCAGTTTCAAACAGATTCTGCTCACAGCATTAGGTGTAACATTCTGTTTCTGTTTAAATTTTGTTCAATGTAAATATAATGACTGTTTTAAAGACATTCATCCTACATTGAACTTTAAATAGAACAAGATAGTTTGAATAGAAAAAGACAGCATTTAAATTTCCCAGTGTGGTTTTTGATGAAACAGACTAAACACAAGTAGAAAAATAATTGATAATTTTCTGATGTCTATATGATAGAAGTCATACAGGAATTTGGTCACCCAATGTTACATATTTATATAGATATTTTTAAAAATTAATGAACAATCACTGATAAGGTAACTTGATAATTTTTCATGAACTTCTATAGTAGATTAATTTATCACTAATATTTCAAAATTCACCAATATGCTTATCATTTCCACATCAAAACAAACACAACATACAGTAACAACCTCACACCAATAAAACAGTAGAGATACATTCCATTTTATCAATCATGAAATGTCTAATTACTTCATTAAATTTTCTATTAATAAAGAATACTTTTTGGTATTTAAAACAAATATGTCCTATGATTGTGTTAAAATGCATTTAAAACAATTTATAATTGAAGTTTCTTAGCAATGTCTAAATAAATATAGTCTTTTTGAGTATGGGAAATATTTCATGCTAAAGATTACAGTGTATCCTTGAGGGAAATAAGGGCAGAAAACCAAGCAGTCAAAATTTCAGGAGGCAAGAACTTGAAGCAGAAACCACAGGACTCTGTACTGGTTTGCTCTCAAGCTCAGGTTCAGCCTTTCTTATCCAGTACAGTCTACATTGCCCAACTCAGTGCTTTCCCACAGTAGGCTAGACTCTCCTATGTCAATCATCAATTAAATGCCCTACAGACAAAAACATACTATAATTCCATTTTTACTCAATTTATCTATAGTTAACTTTGGTTTTCACTTATGTTAGAGAAAATGTTATAGGCAATTAGAAAAATTGTTACACGTTAATGTCACCTAAAACCTAATTTCACATTTTCATAGAACAGTATATTTCAGACAATAGATTTAAAACTATTTCATTAATTATTATTAAGTCTTAAAAATTTCATATTTCATACCATCTCTTTTGACCATATTTACCTCTTCCATCATTTTTTTTCATAAATTAGATGTTCTACTAGTGACAATTATCTGATAATTTACACACAATCATATTACAAAATCTGAAAGAAAAATAGTAAGAAAATATGGAATTCTTTGTTTGTCGTATCAGAAACTACACACAAACACACACACACACACACACACACACACACACACACACGTGTGCGCGCATACACACTAACTCAATATATGCATGCTAGAAATAGTGATTATGTAATTAATTAAAATATATTCTTTCATAAAAAGTCCCATATGAAGGACACAAGTAGGAAAAAATAATGACAAAAGATCTGCTTAATATTCTAACATCCAGGATAAGAGAGATGCAAAAAGGTTGCTGTTTTATTCTAGATAAAAACACAGGCTAATAATGTGAATTTAATCAAAAATAATTTATTTTAGTTTCTTTGGTTCATTTCAGTATCAATAATATAATCAGTAATTTTGAATTCATCCACCACAGGTCATTTATATTCTCAGCATCCCTATGTTCAAATCACATCTAGATTGATAAACAAAGAATAAATGAACAAAAGACATCATAATGAAGAGTCTGTGTAAGTTCTTCCACTAACAAGCCTGCTCATGTTTAACGTGTCCCAGTTATTCCTGGAGTTCACTTTCGCATTTGCTCTTGATATGTTGGGAATATTCTTTAAAAGCAGACATAACTGTCCTGGAACTCAGTCTGTAGATCAGACTGGCATGGAATTCACAGAGATCTGCCTGCCTCTGCCTCCTGAGTGTCAAGATTAAAGGCATGTGTCACCACTGCGTGGTTACATAAATTGATTTATTCCTTCCTTGCTAACACAATTTTTTCATGCAGTGTATTATATATTAGTCAAATATATGTTGTTCTTCATTGTACAGATAGTTTAATATTGGTATTAGGAGACTATTCTATAGTTATTTAGTTGTCTTTAAAACCTTGTGTTTTAAAAATAAATATATATAGTCTGGCTGTGAGGATCTAGTGAGTAATTCAAGGAAATCAAACAGCCTGATAAGATAGAAGCTAAAAAGATCTATGAACTTTCAGAGAACCTCCCAAGCAGCAAGACAGGAAATAAACTATTCTTTGAATTCACAAATGCTAGTATTTTTGTAATATCTTTGTTTAGTAAAACAGTCTCAAAAATAACAAATAATATTTTTCTTTCCTTTTTATCTTCTCTGTTTATGGTAAAGTGATGTTTAAAGAAGTGATTACTTGTTTTGGCTGCTATCATGGAACCCCAAACTAGGCTAGTGATTTCATCAAAGACAGGCACCAGGGTTTCCTGTCTTATTGCACTAGGAAAGAACATCAAAGTAAACTTAGAAGGTAAATTTTTATGTATCCCTTAACACCACAGTATAATGAAAATAGTCTGAGTTTAATGAGTCATGGTATATATTTCACCAGAATTCTGATGTAAGAAACAATGATGCCAGTTGGGAAGCTCATATCTGAAACGCTTGAAATCAGAAAAACTTGTGATTTTAGATATTTCCTCTACTTTAAACTATTAGCATCTGTGTGTCATAAAATGTCTTGAGGATGAGGTATATGCTTCAGAAAAAAAAAACAGGTCATATTCCATATAAATGTGGCCTGAAGCCAACTTTATATAATGTTGTTAGAACTTACTTTTTAAATATAATTCATCTCCTAAGGTATAATGTGGAATTTGCCACGAGTGGCATCAGTTTAATGCTGAAAGCTTTTTCTTTTGGAGCATTTTTAGACTTCATATTTTTCAATTTCAATATTACTAAGTGAATTGATTTTCAAAGAAAACTGAATGTAAAAACATGCCTAGATTTTCCTGTTATAAACATTTTGAATTGATATGGTGTAATGGATGCAATGATAGACAAATCATGATATACTGTTTTAAAATGGTTGCAAATTATTAAACTATATTAAATGATTATCAATTTTCTACCATTTTTTCTGATTCAGCATTCTGTCCAGGGCACAAATTACATTTAGTTATTCTGTTTCTTTAGGTTATTTTTGGCTGTGAGAGTTTCCCTTATTTCTCTGTTTTTAGTGTCCTTGAGAGTCTTGAGAAGGAGTGGATAGGCATTGTCTGATTGCACCTTAATTGGGATTTGTGTGATTATTATCTCATTATTATGATAGAATTATGAGTTTTTTAGGAAAGAGGGGATGTAAAGGATAGAAAGGGACAAATAGAGATTCTAATTCAGAAGGGAGAGGTAAGTCAGTACAGAAAAAAGGAAGGGGAATGGATACATGACAATAAGGATTTTGGAAAAGCTACAGGAAACCATATTATTTTCCTAAAGTTACATATAATACAGGTAAGGGTATGTATGTGTATGGATACATACATACATACATACATATATATATATATATATATATATATATATATATATATATATGAATACCTTTAAAAACAGTGCCACTTGGGGTTGCAAAGCTTCCTAGAACTATAAACTATCTAACAAAAACCCAGTGCAGAGACAAGAAACCTATGTTTAAGTTGACAGGGGTTGTTCAAGAGACTTTTCAAGCAATATGGGCTATAAGTTGAAAGTGAGTCCCGGTCACTGAAGACACAACACACAACAGACATTGGATACCTCAGAAGTTCCAATCTGGTACTGCAATCCTGGAGGATTCCTAGAGAGCTGCTAATAATTTAGACTATGTTATACTGACAAAGTAGATTCAAATACCAGTGAATGAATGCCCCAGGAACAGGATAAATGAACCTACCAGTGAGAGTGACTACAAACAGGCAAGTTTGACCTTTCTTTTTCTATGTCATTTATGTGGACTGCCACAAGAATGTGTGGCCCAGATTTTGGGTAGGTCTTCCATGTCAAATTATCCAGGCAAGAAATTCCCTCACCGGTGTGCCTACTTGCTTACGGTTTAGTGGATTACAAATGTAGTCATGTTGACAACTATGAATAACCACCAAAGTTCCCCAAGCGCATCTAACACACCTTAGCACAATTTGTAAACCCAAGACTCAGGAAATTTCACAGAAGAGGAAGAGGAAGAAGGATTGTAATAGCCAGAGAACAGGGAAATCTGCTGAAAGATTGTGTCCTCTAGGTATAATAGGGAAGCAGCACCTGTGAATACAAACCAATACAACTGTTTAAACAAAACCTGTGCAATAACAGCACTAATTGTCATGCCAGAATGCATAGGTCCCATCCCTAGATGAAGAAATCAAACTCTGCTGAGAAAGGGAACATTTGTTTTTCTTAGCCTTGAGCCCCCTAAATAACTATCTACTTCCAAGTGGTCATCCCTAAAATATTTTTTTTTTTATTACTTAGTTGAAGCAGTAAGAAAACATCACAGATAGCTTCTCTGAGGCTCCAGTTCTGATTTTCCCTGAAATATTCTTCATAAAGAAGACATTTAAAATTTTTATAAAATCCAACTTATTATTTTTCTTTTAGTAATCTTTATTTTGTCATTTATCTAAAAACTCATTACCAATCCCAGTATCACTTAAGGTTTTCCTTCTAATTTATTTTCTAGAGATTTTACAGTTTTCTATTTTGCACTTGGGTCTATTATTATTTGAATGAATTTGTGTCATCTGTGAAAGTTTGGTGTGGAAAGTGCATACAATCATACAACTTGCCATTCAATTTGCTGGAATGTTAAGAAAAACGTATGGCCTCTTGTTCCTTAATTATTGCTATTATTATATATATAGGCTGACAAATGCATAAAGATAAGTCAGTTTAGTGTGGCTTAGTATATATAGGCTTACAATATCAATTATGAATTTAAATCATATTGTCAAAATATTTATTAACAATTTCCCTATGAAGTTCACTTTAATTACTAAGATCATGGTGTTCAATATGTAAACACTCACATATTAATAACTTCATACAATATTTTTTTATTTTTCTTTTCATGTAAATTTTTCCTTTTCTATTGAAAATATTTTTCATATAGTACAGTATAACAGTGTAACCACAGTTTCTCCTTTCTCATCTTCTCCCAAAGACTCCCCACCCATTCAGCCATCTATTTCCACACTTTCTTTCTCACTCTCTTTAGAAATCAGACAGGCCAATGGGCATGGCACCTCTCTAAAGGGTGGTTTGAATACTCAGTGAGACTCCATTGAAAAAAAAACTATTTTTTTTTTTTTGCAAGTGATTGTCAATTGGAGATGGTTGCTGGGTTTGGGATTTGGGCTTGTGTCTATTTTCCTTCTCAGTGCTAATACCCTGTCTAGCTTGGACTGAGCAGTCCTTATAGATGCTGCCACAGTATCTGTGTCCATATATGTGCCAGTCCTTCTTTGTCTGGAAGGCACTGTGTCCCTGGTGTCTTCCACACCACTAGCTTTTACAGTCTTTTTAACTCATTTTTCTAATTGCCCTCTGAGCCGTGAGTGGAGGAGTTTGATGAAGATGTCCCATTTAGTACTGAGTGATCCAAGGTGTCTCCGTCTCTGCCCATTGTCCAGTGATGAGTCTCTGCATTAGTTCCCATATATTGCATGGAGAAGCTTCTCTGGTCATGGTTGTACAAGCCACTGATCTGTGGGAATACCAGAATGTCATTAGGAGACATTTTATTCTTATGATCATTTAATAGACAATAATATTCTGTTTTTACCTAGGTCTATGGCCTATTTAGTTAGTCTCAGATTCTTGGCCACATGACTAGTTTCAGACATTCATTAGTAATAAATCTCTTGGCCTTTATGCTCATATTAGGCTTTAACTCACTAATGTTTAGTTATTTATTGAAAGTAAAAACATAAAACTAAATTTAAAAACTGAAATTATAGAAGGGTACATATGACGTCTACATGGAAATATATGGAGATAGTCTAAAGAAACTACACTTCCCTTCCTCCAAAGCACATGACTGATAAACCATTGCTCTGCTTGCCCACTGCAGACATCAAATTGCCTTGAACCTGTTTCCCCAAATTAGTGCAGATCATGATGACTTTCAGTGATTACTTGTTAAAAAGACAGGTTGTTACTGGTAGCACAAAATGATATACATGGAGATGCAATATGCATTCTTCTCAGCCAATTATATGCTGGCATTATAATTCATGAGAAGTTTTCTCCACTCAGTAGTGGAAACAGAGATTATCAACATTTTTCGGAAGACTGCAGAACCTGGAAGGATCCTAAAGATTTACCACATTAATTTTCTCTGAATATCTATATAAAAAGAACTATGTATATCATGAATATCATGTTTCCTTCATAGTTTACAACAGCAATTTATCTGGCATATGTCTCAAGGAATTACATTTTTCATTAATTCTAGTAAGTGCACGGTGACCTCTTTGTTACTTTAAATCAAGCTGTTCTTTAGTTTGAACAATTATTTCCTATTTTTGGACTTATTCTTATGTTCCATTAATTGCATTATTTTGTTCAGAAGTAACAATTAGTAAGAAAATATTACTTTTACAGGATCTATTCTTTATGGGCTTCAGGGTCAGGTTGACCTGCATCTAACTCAATCATTTAGTAACTGAGCCACCTTGGTCAAGTCACTTAGCCCTTCACAACATCATTGTTCACAGCTACACATCCTGGAGTCTGTAGAATTGCATTGAAGAAAACCATAGTGAAATTTTGAGTAGAAATATGTCTTATATAATACCTCACATATTTTAATCAGCTCCCAAAGGAAAGTATATTTTTAGGCTTCTGTGTGCTACATGCTTTTTCTTGCTTGAATATGTACCTACATATTCTGACATATTACCCTCAGTCTTGCCTTGACATTCATGTGTTATTTCAGTTTCAGGATATCTAAATTATTTTAACAAAGAGATCTTTACTGACCATCTTGTTGAGTGAAAGTCAGCATTTATCGTGTCTCCTGTTATGCCTTCAACTTCCTGTTTCACAACACTTAACTTCCAGCAACTTTACTACTTGAAGCTAAATGCTGTTTTGCCAAAAATGAAGCTGTATAAACAAAATAATTCTTACATTCTCCCTTTTATATTTCCTTGTTAATCCACTCTCACTTTTTCTTTCTCACAATCAGTATCCCCATGAGCAAGAGCAATTTAAAACAAAGTTTTCAGTTAGCCATTTGAACTAATCACTGAATTTTCTCTTTATTTCAAGACCTCTTAATTTTACTTTGATGGTGATTTTATTTTTACAAATGTCTGAATCATTCATGATTCAAATGATCTAATGATCCAAACTTGTTTCACATTACTTTCCTGTCTATCTTCTTAACTCAGTTTCTTGTAATACTTTTATTTCTCTTCTTTCATCTTCTTTTTTCACTGAAAAAGACTCAAATATTTTGAGCATCACAATATACTTGGACGATTAGAATATATAATAATTCCTTTCTCATCATTGCTCTCCCTGAATGCTTTGAATGATATAAATAGTACCTAATATTTTTCTAATCTTTTAATAAACTGTGATAACTCTCGATCTTAATTATATATCCTTACATGAAGCCCAGTGCTTCCAAGCCTGACAAAATCGAATGACAGAAACTTTCAGCATCTCATCACTGTTTATGTGAATGTTCTAAAAGTCCTTTGGGGGATCTTAGCATGCAGAGTTATAATAATAATATACACATATTATATACATATATATGTATATTCAATGTCTGTCCAACTATTCTTCCAACAACAAACTCATTCATCTATCCATCTAGTCATCTACCTACCCACATAGTCTCCTCATCTTGAGGTTCTCTGTGTTAGGAAAACACATTGCCAAGTTGTTCACAGAGAACACACTGAATCTTCTCTAAGATCTTTCCAAATCTAGTACAGCAAGAATAGAATACAATTATCTTTTTTATACTTTCTTTAAGATTTTGGCAAGTTCACAGCTTGTATGTCTGCTGATGGTATAAAATACAACCAACAATTAAAAGAAAGTACAAAGCAATTGACAAAAACAATACAGGATTTCAGGTTTGAAGTAGTTTGAGGAGAATGGAGACTATTCTAATTGTTGTGTATAAACTAAATCACCCTCTGGATCCTGTCTCTCCGATTCCTTTATTAAAAAAATTATCCTTTGTATTCGAGGCTTATGTGTATGGATTTGAAAATATCAACTACCAGTCCCCTGAAATTCTATGGAATTTCAAAGGAAAGCTTAGAAATGGTAGGTGAGAGAAACATGTAGTTTAGGGAGTTTCCCTGAGCTTTGTCAATTGGATCACTTTGTCTTATATCTTTATGCATGGTTCTGCACAGATTATCTCCTGACCACAGGTAACACCTTCAGAGTGTAACTGTCATTGAAATCCAAATTTTCTTCATAATAATTTGAGGACTTTTACCTGCTTATATCCAATCTAGTACTTATAGCTTCAAATGGTAAAACTTGGAATCTGATCTAACACCAAGGCAGTGAATGCCAGTTGCATCCCAAACTCTGCAACTCTGTGATGAATATCTATCCTCCAATTTGGCTTTTTCTGCTTGGCTGATTCTTCTGAGTTTCAGCCGTTTTCTCTCTAATCCATAGCTGAGGAAGTACATCATACAACTTGATAAAAGTTATCTTATCGTCAGCCAGAGAAGCTCTTTGCAGTCCTGTTTCCTGCCAATGATGCCTGTGTTCATTCTGCAGTGGAACATAGAAAACTGACTACCTATACACAGTGTCAGAGTTGCTGTGTGTGGCAAAGATGATGGGAGAGAGTGATAATGGGGACAGTTAGTATAAGAGCACTTTACTAGTTACACCTTTCCAACCACAGCCAATTTATCAAGGGAGAGTAGCTACTTTGTTTCAGTCCCCAGATGATTGCAGACTTTTCTAAAGGGATTCAGATTTTTTGTGTTTTACTGGCCGATACAGTACTTTGCGGTGGTCTAGACTGTTCTAATCCACTGTTCAAACTAGATTAGTGAAAATTCTGAATGAACTATTATTTTAGGATAGTTGAAATTAAAACATATCATTGATATCATATCCTTGATTTTAGCTACATCTTAAAAAATATTTCTATGAATAATTTGCAGCCATTTTTTAAAAATTTCTACTTTCTTATTAAACTTGGATTTCACTTTTGATTTAGAAATCTTCCTACCAAGTTATTTCTGAGACATTAAAAACAAATTAATGTCAGTGAGAAATCTGTGTTGCCTGTGTATGTCATTGCTATGATGTCCCAAGTTTTTGTGCTGCTGTATTCTCTGGTTCATAGAGATAAAGTATTTCCCAGGGTAGGTATATCTAGGTTTACTATGTTATAAAATCAAAATACCATACCTCCATCTACTGTGTTAGAATATTTCATTTTGATTTAGGATAGGATTTACTGGTGCTTGGGTTATATGTAACCACTGTTGGAAAAGCAGCCAGAGTAAACACCAGATACTCTACTACTTTTCCATTTGTTATTGCTGTTTTAGGATAATGGTGTTCCACTGCAGCATATGTGCTCCTTATGGGGGATGCAGATTTGCCAATAAAATACCTTCACCACTAATCTGCATCCTATTAAATTGTTTGACACCTGATCTTAGAGATCTGAAAGTGATTTTCCCTGTCAGTATTGATGAAATATTTGTACAGAAATGAACAATATTACTAGAGTTCAAGGGTTTTTTAACATGCTATTGGTTCTTGAATAGATTCTATCCAGCAATATATTTCTGTCATGCTATAATTACAATGATAGATGAATGGGGTTCTCTTCTATTTATCCTCATTTAAGTGATTCTGAGCACTATTCTCTTCCCAATCAGTGTTTCTGGAAGTTATTCTGATTGATTTCAATGAAAACAAGAGGTTAGGTAGAAACACAAAATGGTTCTATATAAACATACAGAAACATATGCATGCTTTCTAAATGGCATGTTATATCTGATGTTGTTAGCATACCTCAGAATATAATAAATTATTTCACTAACAAGCATTCAAAATATTTAAGAAAGTAACAATAATTGACTAGATTACTTTCCCTGTAATCAAATGGTGATATACTGTAAAATAGTAATACAGGTTCCTGAAATATTAGTTTATATAATTCCAAAGCACTGTATAAGATTTGATTGTGTATCTATAGATATAAAACAGACAATTCATCTTCAACTGTACTTCCCTATTACTTGAAATGCCTCATTTCCTTATATAATAATAAAGTTTCAGAAAAACTGTGATTATGCTAGCCAAAGTAACAGAAATATGTCATTTCATAAATGTATAGGTTAAATTATAGTGATTTCAGACAACAGAGAGGATGATTTAGCAATGTATAATATTTGAAAAGCATTTTCGTACAATCCATTGTCACATAATTGAGTGTATCATATGCACAGTTTCCCCTGTGCAAAACCACAGGAGAATCCTGAGTTAGATTAACTATATGGAAGTATACATTTCATTCAGAGTAATATATTATTTTAAATATCCCTATTAAATTTTAAGGAGGATAAGTCTCTTTTTAAATCTCTTATCACTGCACAGGAAATACTGTCCCAGAAAGTTTGCTAAAACATTATTATTCTACATATCATAAATAAGAATTGATTTCACCTTCTTATTTCTGTTCCTCAACCTTCCCATTCATCAGCCTCATCTCCATTGGCTTCCATTACCAGGCTCATCAGGAGATGGAATAGTAAAAGAGATATTATTCTTTCTATGTGTTCTGCTCAGAATACAACAACATTCACTTCAGAAGCTCATGTTGTTTTCCTCAGGAGTTTCATTTAATATGATTGTATACATTCCAAACAGGTGTTGCAAACCTTGCTGCTCAAGGAAGTACCATATATTTCACAGTTTCATAGGTGGTAAGTGGAGAGCTGTATTTCATTAGAACAAACAAGTGTTTAAGCTAGTAATTACCATTTATAGTGCTTTCCTTAAAATCTCTAACAGCCCCCTGGCTCCTCTGTACTGTTTGTGTCAATTTTCAGACAAGAGCTTCCAAACAAAAACAAAGTATATAAATCTTTCAAAGTAGTCATGATGGTACTTGACATGAAACTATAAACAACATTAAATTGACAATGATAACATATTGTGCCTGGACATAGCTTAAATCCATGGATGTATATCACTTTGGGGCAGGAACTCAATATGCTACAGAAATGGCAAGCACTATGCAATTATCTCCTTTATTAAGAAGGAGAGACAAAGCGCCAAGAAAGCTAAGCAGCCTTCATGCGCTGAATGAACAGAGCGTGGCTATCAGACACAAGTTTCCCTGACTGCACTATGTTTGCTATAGGCAGAATTGTAACAAAAGGAATTGACTAGTACTGCTGAATGAATGGAATTGCTAATTGTCAGTCATTGCCATGTGTTTCTATATCTCTTCTATATCTGTGCCATCTTGAATTTCATTCTCAACGACAGTGATATATTATTATATTATAGTGCTATTAGAACATTTTATACCTTCAAAGTAATAATTATTTAATGTTAAACTTACATTCTATTAACTGTTATAATGCCAAACTTCTTTCTACTTCGACTATCCACATGTAACATATTTTTGGCGATTTAGAAACATGAAGTTTTTATAATGACTTGGCTTTATTCAGTAATGGCTAGTACATTTCCAAATGGTAAGAAGGACTCTAAGCCTATTCTCTAGCTCTTTGATCTTAACGGCTTCATATTCATGGGTTTCAGTGTCCATAACTACGTGTTGGTATGGATTAGGGAGTCCCTGAAAATTTACATATCACTGTTATATGATCCATTTTTGCAGTAATCTCACATCTCTATGAGCATTGTCTTATCTACTCTGCTAGGTTTCATATACCACATCTTGGATTTCTTTAAGTAAATCTGTGAAAAGTTAGTTATATTCCTCCTTAATATCAGGGACATTTTGTAAATATTTTCTATTTTAAGCTTTTCTTCTTCGATTAATGTTTGATTTATTCATGAAGAAACAAAAATCCTGTCTAAACTTAATCTATCACTACAGTAGTAGTGTAGGACTCACTTTTAAGGGAAATTTTGTTACTCAGACATTACTCTTTTTACCCAGATGATTTTCTCTTGACCATATACTTAAGCGAAATACAATACTGAGCAGTGTAAGAAATATCTTAGGTATAAGGGTAGAGGAGATAGATCAATGGTTAAGAATGCATACTACTCTTACAGAGGAAACTCGTATAAATACAATCACCCACCCACAGAAGGACCTCACAGCTGCTTTAGCTGTAGTTCATACACAAAGAACTACAAGTAACTAAGGAATGAAAGTAGGAAAAATACTCTGTCCCAGGGAAGAGCACACCAATTGCTTATCTAAAATGACATGGTCAGGCATGAAAATATACATTAAGTAACATTATACAGACTGAGCAGGTTGTACTTATATATTTAGGGTGTATATATATGTATGTATATATATATATATATATATATACACACACACACACACACACATATAATACATGTATGTATGTATGTAAGAAAAATTAATGAAAAAGAGGCCATTTGAATACCAGTAAGGAGAGACATATGAGAGGGTTTGGAGAAAGAAAAATGAAGGGGAAAGTGAAGTAATTATTAACACAAAATTAAAGAAATAATTTTGAATACTTATTAAAACAGAAATGTATATTTTATTTTAAGGAACATGTTCTTAAATAAGTATTTCAGTGGTGACACAGTAAAGAATGGGGTAGATTTTAACAAAAATCTCAAATATATTTGGAACCAGAGGGATGTTCTCATTGACGCCACTATTTTAGTGATTATATTAATTTCAAAGTCATTTGGTATTTGGACCTGGTCTTTCAACAATTTGCAACTGAAAACTCAAATATCTCAGTTAAAAGCTAGGTTCGAATCAACAGTTAAAACTCTTGAGTTGTGAGTTCAACTGAATGCTTACTTAGTATTGTCCAGAGGCCTTTTCCTTCTGCAGATGGGAGCTCTTGAAGTGTTATCTGGCCCTGAGTTTGTGAAGTGCATCTTCAGAGTGGGTAGCTCACTGACAATGGCTCCCAAACTGCCAGTAAATAAATAGCTCTAAAAGGGATTGAATCGGAGGTCACTAGTAGTTGTGAGAGAATAACTTACCTTTTTTTTTTTTTTTTTGTAAGAAATGAGAGTTTTCTGAGCTAAGCTGATCGATGCAGAGAATTCTGTGAGTTATGTGAAAGACAGTGTTTCTAGAGAAATTCTAAGAGCTTTGAAATCTTCATTTCTGCCATAGAGAGAGCCCACTACTGCCATTCTATTTTCTCTGGGATCTGGTCTTCCAATATATTGCAACTATATCTGAGTGTTCTGAGGTTAAGGACTTGTCCAGGTCACTGAGTTATCATTTCGCATGGGAATATATGTACAGATACATCTCTGCTAACAAATGAAGTATTGATAATGCTTTCTTTTCATTATTTTTACTATTTGAAGTAAGAAAAAATATTATGAAAAATTCAGGATTCTTACATCTCTTCATTCTGTATTTTACTATAGAGAACAACTTCAGTTTCAGAAAACATGTGGTAGCTGTTCAATAATAGATAAGAAAATATGACTTAAATACTATACCTCAAATGTGAGTTTAATTAATATAGGTACAAATAAAATGTATTTATTTATTTTTACACTAATTAAACATTATTGTAGGGATCTTGATTTTTTTCTTCTTCATCTGGCTCACTAAAAGAATTAGTAGATACCTATTCAGGTGCAAAAGTGTGTCTCTGTGTACACACATGCTCATGTGTCTGCCTCTTTGAGTAGTAAAACTGAAATTGTTAAGAAAATCTGAACTGAAACAAGCATCATCTTATACCACATATGTACAAAATCACAAGCTTCACAGAAGATTAACAGAACTGAGAGAGAGGAAACACTTTAAAGAAATCTTTTGATTTTCTTTAGTCATCTCACTTTTTCGAATGTATACTAACTACAAATTTATATAAAATAATTTTGGTATTTATTTGCATTGTCTGTATTAATATCTTTAATTGACAGCACATTTTGAGGAAATAAAATAGGGTGTTTCTATGGTTTATTAGAATAGGGTCTCAAATTCTACACTAGACTGGCCTTGAATTAAATAATCTTTCTGACACAGTTTCCTATGCTGAGGTTATAGGCAGGAGCCATAGTGTCTGACCTATGACAGAAATTGAGCTAACAAAGGTTACTGGGTACATCCATTTTTATGTTTTTTTAATGAAATTGCTCATATTTGAATAGAATAATAGTTATATAATAAAATGATTTCCAGGTAAATGTAAATTTTAGAAAAAAAAAGCAAATCAATTTTTAGTATAATATGCCTCAAGTGACAAAATAAAAATCATTCCTTATCTGAAATTCAATTTTAAAAGAAATTTCTGATTTTATTTGCTAATTCCTGCAATACTAAATCTAGGATATCAAGGTGCCAGAATGAGGCTATCACCAATGTAGTGCAGAACAGGAATTAGTGAGAGTAAGTGAGGTGCTTAAACTTACAAATTTGCCTTGGGTTTGTTTACAGCTGATGAAGTATCTATTGTGATCCTATAAGATATGAATTTATTGGGTCTAATATTGGCTTATAGAAATATCATTTTCAATTAAAACAATCTTCATTACACATTTAGCCACAATCTTTATCTGCTGTTATTCATACATTCATAATACTATTTATCTTTCTGTAACAACTCACCCCTGCCAAGACAGGTTTCCTTTACATTAAATTCTAGATTTCTAAGCAACTAATCTATTTGAACATAATAATATCTTCTGTAATTTTTGCTTTTTGTACATAAGTTTTCATAATTTGTTATAAAATGAAGGTTATTATAGGAAACTGTATTTTACTTGTTCATTATTTTTTGTCATTTAGTTTATTTTTGGAAGATGGTATTCCTTCCTTATGGTTTCCATATGTTCAGTTTTCTCATTATAAACCCTAATCACTTTATGGTTACACTAATATCACATGAGATTAAAACTATCATTTAAGTTTTGTTTAAAAAAACTTTCCAAAATTTATTTTTATGACTGCATTATTCAAATATCAATATGTATTAAATATTTACATTTATTAATCGACTCTTCAATTATTCCATCAGTTAAATAGTCACGTGTATGGATTATAATCCACAAATAAAATATTTTAGTTCTTTGTAATTCAGTTCAAGAACTCTGCGTGACACTGTCAATATAAAAGTGAAAGAAATAGGAAATAACATTGGAGAAGATTTTAAGTTTTACGTGGGTATCAGTTTATGAATAAAATTACTATATAAACTATGCGGGCAAATATACATTATTTTAGATGGTGTTCTATTAATATGAAACATGAACTAAGCACTAAAGATAGAAATATGAGGATGGGTGAGCTTTCATTTTTATATTGGAATGAAAAGGACTCACTTAGAAAGTAGCTAGTAAACAAAGATCAAAGCAAGAGGCAGGATCCCTCAGAGAATCTGTGGGGAACCTTTTAGATAGAAATTGATTTTCACTGTGCTTCTCAAGTTCAAAACAGCTCAGCAAGGCTGAAATGGAGTAAGTTTGGGGAGAGTAGTAGGAGACACTAGAGGAAAGAGAGCTGTAATTCTGGCTAAAGAGGACAGTAGTGGACCTTGAAAAACACTGTGGCAGACCAGGTCAGTGCTAATGTGCAGACACAGTCACTAGGGCACTGGGAAGTTCCTAAGTTTTGTTAGATGACTTAGAATGGCTCGAAGATAGAATTCTTCTTGTCTAGAAACACCTAAAATAAACTGATGTCATTGGTCCTGGATGGTTTTAACAGTTAAATTTTCCTTAGAAATGTATATATGACAATTTTCTCATAAAAGAGAAAAAAAACTGGTAAATTTAATTTTATTCAAACAGGAAGAATAAAAGCTCGAGGAATACAAACTTGGAAAGGAATGGGACAAACAAGCAAGATTGGAAAGGATATCAAGTTACTCATTGCAAAGATAATTTTGGTTTCTTGGGTTTTCTTAAGTATGTTAAATAGATAATTGAAAACAGAAACATAAGACACAACTCTATTTGTATATACTGACCCAAGGAATATAATTCTTGTGACTCAGTTAGTGTTTAGTAATGAGCTTTGTCAATTGTGGGTTTTGGCTTTAGTGGCCATGATGGAAAGAAGAGTGGAGGTTCCAGGTTATATAGATGGACACATAGGGAAATCTTGCCCTGTAACAAACACTCCTATGGCAGACATTGGATCTAAATACTATCAAGAAACTAAAATCCATGCTTTTCTGTATTATTCCCCCTTTTCACTTTGGACTTTTCTGTCCAATCATGTATAATTTCATGCTATTTAAAACTAACCGGTCTTAGTACATTGATTCTAGAATTGTCCAGCAGAGGAATACTTCACTATTTTAATTAAACATAAGAAGAGAAATATGAGAAATATTTCTCAAGATATGTATCTGAGTTTGCCTGTCTGCATGTATCTATATATAGGTACAGACAAATTTTATTTTGGGGAACGTGTAGACATAGATATGTAAATGCTTTAGAATTATAGATATACTTATCTCATATAGGTATATGATAGGTATTTTGACCAAAAGACATCCAGATAGACAAACAGACAGTAGGTGAAATGAACAAATATAAGTATTTTAGATGAACATGAGGCCAGGAAGTCATAAATATTTTGCCTTTTATAAAAGTCCCAAGAAACTACCTCAACTTTGCTATAATCTAAAGTTTATCATATTCAGAGACAAAAATTTCAAATACAAATTCTGGAGATTTAAGCGGCACTGTCCATTTTGTTAAATGCTATACCAAAGGAGATTATATGCAGTTTTTTCTTGTTTCTAATAAGTTCCTCTTTAAAAATAGCAGAACTAGACTGGTACTTGATTCGAGATGTAACATTAAGCATTTTATGCAGGTATTATGTTATTTGCATAATAGATTCTCTTTAAAATGGTTGCAGAAACATTTATTACCTAGAGCTTCTATAATAGCAAAATAGAATATATTGCATTGAAAACACTGATCCCATCTGGTCTGAAGAATGCCAACTAGTGTAATGATATGTGTGCTGTAGAAGATTAGAAAGTCTATTGCATGGTTTGAAAGACACTTAGCTTTATGAGTTTCAGCTGGAATGTGATTGCTAGAACTCACTTATAGAGTCTTAATCTTATTTTTACCCATAACTTTCTGGGAACTACAATTTTTCATAACCTTTATGCTTCCAAAAATTAACTGCAAGCTATTTTAGTGGCCTTTAAAGCAGCTATAGATTTCTCTGTCAGTAGTATGGCTTAAACAAAGAAAAGTTATAGCAAGATTGCTACATGTCTTCTTTCATAGGCTCCCTTAAATCTTGGCAATAGAGTATAATCATTCTGCTGAAAGTATTCAAGGAGAAGATATAAAAACATGATAGACATATGTCTGTGGTGAAGCTAAACGATAATGTGTATGCCCTGAATGAGTCAAATGTATGTAACCATGAGTCTATGTAACCACAAAAGTCATGAATTTGATTTGACATAAAGTTCTAAGCTTCTTCCTCTGGCCAACTGAAACTGATTTCATTTTCATTCAGTTCATGACTTAAACATATTTACTATATTTTTAAATATATATATTTAAATCTCTCTCTCTCTCTCTCTCTCTCTCTCTCTCTCTCTCTCTGTGTGTGTGTGTGTGTGTGTGTGTGTGTGTGTGTGTGTGTGTTTGTAATTGAGTATGCACATGTGAGTTCAGGCACTTGTGAAGGCCAGAAGAGGGTGTTAGGTCCCTGAAATAGAGTTACACACATTTGTGGATGCTCATGTACCACTTCCCACTCCATACTAGAATATGACCTATTTTGCTATGCACAGGTCTTTTGCATGGAACCGTTTCTGTAAATTCATGAGTACACTTGTTTATACATATCAAGAAGACATGGTTTTCCTCCAGTCTTCTCCAACCTCTGCCTCTTAACAATCGTTTTATCCTTTCTTTCACTATAGTCTTTCAGTTTGGGGTAATGAGTATGATATAGATTCTTCATTAGTAGCTGAGAATTATTTCACAGTTACTTATCTCTGCATTTCAGCTAGCCTGGGGTTGTTCTGGTAATCACCATCCACTACACACAGACACTTCTATGGTGAGCTCTGAGATCTGAACTAATTAATAGAGGCAATATCTAGAGAACTGTCTAATACATTGAGCTACATCATTAATGTGTGTATTCATTTTCACACATATATCATGAAATAGTTGAGTTATGTGTATACACACACACACACACATATGTGTGTATATATATATTAATGAAGAGAAGTAGTCTTCTTTGCACTAATATGGACATCAATAAATATAAACACTAAACAAAAAAACTCAGCAAAACAAAAATAGAATACTTAACACCATTCAAATTTTTAAATTGAAAATAATTGCCAGTACAGAAAAATATTTGAAATTGAAATGCAATAATAATTAAAGTTTCTTTTTAGGCCAATGCTGTGAGGCAGAGGAGATACTGGCATTGTGTGACTGAAGAATAAATGTAATACTAATGCAGTCATATGAGTAAACTTTTGATTTTAGTAAACAAAATAAGAAGTTTTAGTGTTTCCTTTCTAAGAACTGTATTTTATAAACTAGATAAAATTGTTTAGTGAATAACATCCCTGATGCACAATATCTGTTGAACTGTGAAACTGCACAAAAGAGGCCAACAAGTTAATCAAAATACCTATCAATAGTATAGTATTTCTGTCAGTCGAAATGTCACTAAATACCCAGATTAGAAAAAGTTATATGAATGGGCTGGTAGATGGCTCAGCAGTTAAGAACTCTCATTATATTACAGAAGATTATAGTTCGATTGCTAGCACCCTCATGGTGGTTCACAACCATTCTTATCTCCAGTTCCTGGGCATCTGGTACACACTTTTGATCACCATAAGCAAGAGACAAGCATGTGGTGCACAAACATACGTGGAAAAATTAAAAATAAAAAAGATTATTTGGGGCCCTGCAAGATGGCTCAACACTTAAAAACTCTGTCTGTCAAGACTAAAATCTGAGTCCAATCTCTGAAACTCACACTTTGAAAAGAAAGAGTATTTCAGTTGTCTTCCTACTTCCACAGGTATACCTTGACATGTGCACACAAACACACACACACACACACACACCCATACACACTCACACACACACAAGAGGGTTGCACTCCCATTCACACAAACACGAACAATAAATAGTTAATGTTGATGTATATGTATTTCATAAAAAGCTTACATATGCAGGATATGCTTCTATGCACCTGAAATTCAAGCATGTAGAGGAAGAAGTGGATCATCTGGCATTCAAGATCATCTTTAAATACATTTGTTTAAGCATATCCAGGTACTCTCACTAGCGTATGTTTATTGATTTAAGGGAAAAAAAGGAATGAACAATCTAAGAACAGAGCGATCTATTTGTGTTTTAAGTAGGAACAAATCTTTTATGTAAAAGAAAAACATAGATTCTCATCCCTTTGGCTGAGATCAAGTGCAAAGAAAGAAAGCTCAATTTATTTGGTGAATATTGACTGAAAATTATACACAAAATTTTAATAAAATTATAGCAGCAGAAACAAAAGGTAATCTATGAAAACAATGTTTTCTTTATCACTGGCATTCAATGTTACTTTAAGATATAAATTAAATCTTATAATAATCTACATCTAATAAACAAATAAGAAAGAATAAATCATATGATGATCTCAATTGATGGAGGAGTGAATGAAGTTGTTTAATATATTGTGAAGTAGGCAAATATATAATATGACCCCAAACTTCCAGGCTCTGATGTACAATTCAATCAAACCTTAAGCTTGCTGGTGTTATAGGGTGCTTTGAAACAAGAAAACTCTGAAAACAATTAGCTTTATATTTAGACGTATATGGGCCCATGTAACTAAGTAATATGAGATCTTTCCATGTAGAAATCAAAGAAAGATGAAATCAGTAATTGACAGCCTGAGAAGGATTTGATGGGACTGAAGATAAGAGACAAGAGACTAGATAAATCTTTAGTATTTAGAGTAACTTCAGGCTATAGCAGAGGCTGAAGGAGAGGAGGAGACTAGTTTATATCTGAAACCAGCCATGTGTTGCCAATGAATTGTAGCTGGAAGCAGAATGTTTTTCTGAATTCTTTCAAATAAAACTTAAGTGCAACCAGCATTTTAAATTCAGCCTCAAAATACTTTGGGAAGGTAACCAAGCTTCTCTGATTCAGGTTTTTATTATGTGTATTACATATATTACAAAGAGAATGCAAACACAATACCCTACTACAAAAACTACACAATGAGTTTCCCACCACACGTGGGGAAATCACAGAGATCAGCAGATCCTGAGAAAAGTGGATGAGGTACACCATGGAAAAACTACCTGTTTAATTATCATATCTCACCTGTGATTAAATACCTTGTGAGGTATTTAATCAACACAGTTATGCATTAATGACTCGCTGCTGTTTAAAGTTGCAAAGGTTACAATAATTGGTACTTCATTAAGGAAAAGTAAAATAAAATTTCAACTATTTTGCAAATTTTCATAAAAGCAAACACTATAGAAGCTTTTTAAATTGTGTTAAACAAATTTTCCATATACAATTTCAAATCAAGTAAAATGCTTTACTTGATTTGTATCATTCTTAAAAGTATTCAGAGATGAATAAAAACATCACCCTTAATATTTGTCATTTCACTGGAGTACCAAGTTGTAGCAAAAAGATAGGAAAATAAGATGACTATCCATCTAGAAAGAAATGATTGAAAGATGTACAACTGGGTCAATTTTTATTAGTAGTATTTTTTTCTCAGTAGTTTATTTTAATTTCATCTCAAAGAATACTCTGAAAAAATAATTCCAGTTAGTTAACTATTTAATAAGAATATATATAAAGAAAATCCTTACAACAACAAAAATAGATAAGTATTGACAGCATCTGGGAGAAGGTAGGAGAGTGACCAAAAAGATACAGTTGAAAGTGAATAATTAAATACATTTTTAGAGCTCGGAACTATATTATATATTTTACCTATATTCTAAAAAGAGTAAAATTCATTATATGTAAATTATACCTCAATAAACTCATTATTTAAAAAAGAAAATATGAATTTATTTTAAAAGAAATGAACATGTTAGATTAGATGAAACACGTAAAACGTTTAGGGACTTAGGAAAGAAAATATTAATATAAAAACATAGTTTGTCATCTGAAATTAATTGACGGCAAGATACAACCATCTCATCAAAAGTACTATAATATTTGTCTAGACAATTTTAATATTATACATTTATTAGGAAAATAAAGGTTCATATCATATTACATGAATATTTCTGTATTATTTGGAGACACTAAAAGTAAAAAGAAAAATAAATGGAATTCATAACAATCATGATATTTCCACCCAAGTAGACCTCTCAAAACAACCAAAACAATACAACTACAGTAGACTTGCTCTCAATAAGAGTTTCAAGAAACAAGTTCAACATTAAGAAATCCTATCCAATATGAATGTTTATTAATAAGGAAGCATTCATGGCAAAGAATGGCAAAGCAGATGAACTATCATTAGAGATGCCAATACTGACATGAATCTAAATATGCATGATCATTATAAATAGGCAGAAAACATATGACAATATGTTAAAATGCTTTCTGAAAAAAAAGGACCCAAACATATACTACCATTTTATTCATTTAAAAATGACAAATGTGTGATACAGGGACACATTGATATTTTCAGAAAATTACCATAGAATGAGTTGGACATCCATGTATACTATGTGCAAAAATATTTTTAATTGCATTGTTGAAAAAAAGTAAGTAATAAAGTAACAAAAAAATTAACATAAAATAACATAATAAATTTTACTATAGGTAACATTGACTCTTCAGAAGTTCCAGCATACATTCCCAGGAGATAGTTTTAATGCACATATTTTACTAAAATTGGCACCTGGAATATACAAACTATGTGGTAAATAATAAGAAATACTTAATTAAGATACAGACAGCTGGTAGAATAATTTCAACTTATACATTATGGTATAATGATGAATTGGTTAGTAAGAAAATATTAAAATCACAGCTTATTGATAAGATATAACTTAGAATTAGAAAACCCACCATGGCATACACAAAGCATATCCACATGAGACACAGGGGATGACAATTGTTAGAAGATGTATTGGGTATCTGAAATATCACACATTGCTTATTTGACACTGCTATGAATTTGTTTGGGATATCAACTGGTGCTAAACAAAGATATAGACTATATTTTGGCAATTTAACTTCTTATTTTAAGGAAAAATTACATTCTATTACCTAAGAAAAATACATAAGGATTCTTTTAGCTGCAATTTATTTTATACTCTAAAGTAAATACATGCTTATATAAAATTTGTAATGAATTATTTAATACACTGAGACCGATACACACAATATAAAATGAGCCATTCTTATGACAGGTTGACTTGTAGCAGCATTATAGATTATTACTAGAAGTATATACATTAAGAAATAAACATCTACAATTAATTCATACCATAAAATTATATGATTATACAAAACTAGAATAATCATGAATATTCATGATTTATCAATTCTATATTCTGTCTTTTCTGAAACTTTTAATAGCGTTTATTCTTAGGAAAAAACTCCTGATCACAGTATGATTTCTTATGATTGGTTTAATGGGGAGAGAGATGATACATATGCTAAGGTAACATACCACTCACTTGTTTATTCTGTTTCTATGAGTCATGTCCAGTCTTTATAAGGAAGTGAACTTATGATTTATGGCTTTTGCATTCATTTTAGCAATGGTTAGAATTCTAATACCATATCTAATTTTACTTTTTGTATTTTAGTTATATAGATTTTTGAAGAGTTTGTTCAAGGACGTTTAGAAAAGATAAATAACTTCAGATGTGGAAAGCAACTAGAATAGAAATTGATAAAAGAAGCAGTGAACAAGATGGAAATGTTGTTTAGCTTTAAGAATTATAGAACTTATAAAAGGAGGACACATGAGCAATTTCCGGCATGATGGTAATATGGATCTTGGTGTATGTATGTGTCATATAAGCATATAAGCATTATTGAGTACTCATCAAATTATCCACTTAGCATTTCACACACAGTGTATGCATTTTATGTTAAAAAACAAAACTAGTATTGAGCTTAGTTAATATATTTGCCTCTGTCTTAAAATCTTTTTCTCCAGCTGTGATGAAATGCCAAAAAGAAGCAACTTGCAGGAAAGTGTTTATTTGGGCTCAGTTCATCATGGTGGGAAGTCAGAGCAGTAGACATTTAGTGAATTTGGATATTTTGTCCTCAGTCAAGTTGAAAGCCAAGAACACTGTGCTCAGCTTGCTTTCTACTTAAAAGGAGAAATAGTACTAAACTATTATCTATAATCTCAGACCAGGGGATAGTTCCACCCACAATGTTCAGGGTTCTCACATTTATTGTGTAATAAAGGAAGTCTTAAAGTAATATACCAACAGATCAGTTTTCAAGACTATTCTAGATCTCATCAACTTCACAACTGAGATTAACCATCACAGCTTCCTTCACCAGTCTTTGTTAGCAATGCTTTCTTTTCTGTTATTATACTCCAGACTGAGAAAATGAATGAATCTTTTCATGATTTGCCAGACAGGTACCTCCATTTATTGAAATGGGTCAGAACTCTAAAGAAAGAAACTTGAGGATTACTTTGAGAAATTTTATTCCATGTAAGAAATCATGAAAACAGAAAGACAGAAAGGAAGAGAGGTAGTGACAGAGAAACTGAGAAAAACAGAGAATGGGAATTAAATAGAAAGAACCAGGGAAAGATCAAGTGCACAAATGCAAGTAACAAGTATCTCAAAAATCCTGGGATTCCTTGTCTCTTTCCAATGTTTAGAAACCAAGACTACAGCAATTCCATGGTAGAGGACATTTCTAGCATTCAGATATAACAATGCAAATTGAATTCCCTACTTCAATAAGTGAATACTTATCAGTGAAAATATAAAATCTCATACTGTAACTGAGAACATACAACATGATCCTAAACTATATCCATCTTAACGAGCATTAAAATGTTTCAAATATGAGAAACGTTATCAACAACAAGTGGGTTTCACAGTGCATTCTGTGTAAATTTGCATGTCAAAATAAGGATAGTGATGAATTTGATACTTTAAGTAACTTGAATTTATGAGGTGACATCATTTATAAGGTGAAAATATAGAGAGCAATGCAGTAGAAAAAACATTTAGATTAAAAATGACAAATATGTAATATAGATGAAGTAATAAGAGAAGAAAATTATTAAAGATTATGAAGCCTTGAATTGTAAATGAATATTTATACAATCTAAAAAATTTATTATTAAAATAATTAATAACTGCAAGAAGCAAATAGTCAAGCAATAGTGGAGAAGGACCAGCAGGATAGTACCTTAACCATGAAAATTGGGGGTCTCACATTTCCTGGGAGTAAAATATGCATTGTCTGTGACATGCCTCCCTAAAGTGAACAAGTTGAATCAAACCTTTAGGAAACTTGTCCTGACCAATGGCTCAGCAGGTAAAGGAACCTGCCACCAAACTTGATTTGAATGTGATCTTGATATCTCCAAGTTAGGGAGAACTGACTTATAAATTGTCCTATGACATCCAGAGACATGTACGTGTGTGCCAATTTTCATGCACAAATAGGCAAATATATAAACACACATAATCAATGATACACAATTAAAACATTTTAAAAACCTTGAAAAGATATCCAAAATACCTTTAAATAAATGTATTTTACTCCTAAAGTAATGTGTACATTATTGAGATAATTGCTAAGTCTAAATGTGGGGTCCTGAACACCTGATCAATGCTAATGTTTTTCTTGATATTAAAATTTCTATTTAACAAAAAAGTTAAAAATAAATTATTTTACAAAAAACATGTATTACTTAGAAACAAATGGCATGTATCGATATATTTCATAATGTAAGGTTGCCCATGACTTTGTGAATTTCCTGGAGCAAACATGAGTAACAAGCAAAATTCCCATATAAACCAGTTAGATGCTGAACAAAGCTGTTTGTGCTGGTTGGTTTTGTCAACTTGGCAGAAACCTGGACATATGTGAGAAGAGGGGACCACAATTGAGGAAATTTCTCTGTTAAGTCTGGCCTAGAAACAAGACTATGGGATATGTTCTTAACTAGTGGTTGATATGGGACAGCCCAGCTCACTGTGGGTATTACCACCCCTGGACAGATGGTCCTGGGTGTATAAAAACCTAGATGAGCAAGCCACAAGGAGAAAGCTAGTAAGAAACCTCCCATGGCTTCTGCTTCAGTTTTTGCCTCCTGTTTCTGACCTTGGGTTCCTGCCCTTATTTTCCTTCCTTACAATTGTAAGCTGAAATAAACACTTTCCTCTCCAAATTCCTTTTCATCACCATGTTTTTATTATAGCGTTGAAAAGCCTAAATAAAACACTATCTATTTATCAGTGTGTGGCAAAACCCTATAAAATTGCATCTAGAAGCCTTTCCACATTAATTTGCTTGGCATGCATTACAACTTCAAATCTTTAAAATGAGATAAGTACAAAGAAACTCATGCTCGAATTATTCTGAGAAAAAGGAAGAGTGATCTGAGCATATACTTATATGTCCATATCCATGTTCTTGGCATATTATTTATGCTAAGAAAAGTCACCTGACCACTTTATTGAATATCCTCTGAGGTAGAAAACAGTATATGGTCATTTAGGAAAGAACCCATCTGGTTAAAAGAACACAATTACTTTTACTGCCTGCCAGTTACGTAAGTTAAATCCCATGTACTAATTTCTTTCCCAGGAGAAGATGATGGATGGCCTCTTTGTTAAATTAAGAAGTATCAAGGAATGCCATTTTGTAAAACACTGCCCTGCTGTTTCTTCTCAAGCTCTAGTGCTCATATTTGTAATCAGACTCAAGTACACAATTGGACAGAGTTTTGCCTGGATGCATAGCCCTACTTCACATCAAGAGGTTTTCTTTTGATGGATCATGTACTGTCAGAAGCCCATCTGTTGACATATGGAACTAAGGTAAAAAAAATTTAAAACAGCTACATAAGTTACAAATCAATGACTAAACTGCTTTATCTCTTACAGGAATAATAAGAACATTGAACTCACTACTACAAAATAAAAATATGAAGGGTGATGTCTTTGCCTTTTTTGTTTCTCTTACCTGCTCAGAAATGATAATGTGATTAGTAAAGGGAGAAATATCAGCTCTCACATATTCTTCTGTGTGGGCAACTCTATCGCTATTGAAATGATGGCATTTTGAAAAAAAGCAAGTATAAAGACAATATGTCTTTCATCTCTGCATTGTTATTAAAACTAATAAATAAGGACAACAAAAGTTTGTAACAATTTAGAATGCCTTTTAATTCTTTTATCAAAAACAATCTATGTAAGAATTGTAATTAGGTCTTTTTAAGCTCACAGTTGTGTTTCAAATTCGTGGTGGTTGTAATGGTGTTCAAATATCAAGTGGACTTAAATTATCACACATAAGAAAACACATTTTTATTGAGGCCAACGTAGTAGCCAAGCATGTAATTATACTAATGTCTCTGTTTCTGTACTGTCATATAACTATGTAAGTATATCAATAGTTGATAGGAAAATATAACATCAGAGGTAAATTATATTTTAAAGAAAACTTAGTTTAACTGTATTTTATGCAATAAAGCTAATACCAAGGATCTTGGATATTGTGATATGAGTATTCTACCTATGGTGATTCAATTTTATAAAAATCCTATTAATCAAATAACCATTTATCATTATCATTGATATTATATACTTGATATATCATAATATAGATAGAAATAAAAAGACCTTAGATATAGCCATAGATGTAGATTCAGGGTAAAAGCCTTTTATTCTTCAGGTATTTCAGTAACATCGGTCCTTAGTCCTGGAACCCTGGAGAATTTCTGCCTCTACAATCTAAATATATTTAAGCCTCTGATACTTACTGCTGACTGAGCCTCTCTGACTAGTTCCTTCTGAGCTCAGAACTGTACTGAACTTAACTGACTCTTCTAGTTCAACTCAACTTACTTACTGTTCTGGCTTCAAGCTGACTGGTTTAAAAAGATCTTCTGAGCCAGATGACTATTTTCTGAATGAATTCTTCTGACACTGGCCTGAGACTGAATTGCTGAGCTCAGATTCAAACTGATTCACTTTTCCTGTCTGATACTGACTGCATCTGCCAAACTGCCTCTGTGTCTCTCTGAACACCCTGTCTCCCAAGTGCTGGGATTAATGGAATATACCACCACTGCCTTCTGAATACTCGGATTAAAGGTGTGTGCCACCACTGGTTTCTCAATACGGGGATTAAACATGTCTACCAACATTCTTTTTACCCTAGAGCATCCATGTTGTTGGATTAAAGGATTAACTATACCTTTCCACTAAGACATTCTATCTAACTGTAGAAATAAGGCATAATTAAGAATATTATGTTCATATTACTAAAATATATTTTAAAACAATCCAAAAAATTACAGAAACATTGAATTTTAGACCTTGTCAAACTATGCATACATGTAATTGATGTTCAAATAATGATGACTACACTTTAAGACTATCACATGACTCAGTTTGGAAATAATTCACAATTGCACCTGTGGACCCCAAAAATACAAAAAAAATTGAGTAGGGAGAAAAAGAAGCAATTATTAACTAATGTCAAATGATCAATAATTTTAATAATTAAAAAAGAAAAAGGAAATTTTTTTTTTACAATTTACCTTTGGAATTTTATTTATCTTATAGTCAATAGTTGAGGCAATGATTATTCCAGTTTTATATGTAGAATATTTACTCAGGAAGAACAAAAGTTTATAACAACTATGTAAATAAAAATTAGCATGTCTTCATTCATGAAAGATTGAAACAGAACATTGAAATTATCTTCCCTATGTCTCTATAATAAAAGTGATGGCAAACTCTGTTATCAAAATTTCTGTAACAGGGTCCCCAGACCTTAGCACAACTGACGCCATGGTGGAAGTACCATTCAGGCCATAAAACTCAGCATGTTATCAGTACCACCTGGCAAAATAATAATAATAAAAAAAAGACCTAATCCATCAATGTCCATAGTTCTGGGAATGTCTCTAAATGTATTAACCTTGCTTTTGGGTTTCTGCTTTTGGCTAACTGTTCTTGTTAACTGAAGCATATCAACCCAGAATATGATTTTTGTGCTGAAGAGCTCATGGTGAGAAAGCCTTTGTGCTACACTAGTATTCTGAGCACCCAGTGTAGTCATGGGAGAGTCTTTATTAAAAGACTTTCTATTTGCTTAAACTTGTGTTCAAGCAGTTTTCTCTGGTGGATACCCCACAATGCATTCACGTCTAGGAAGTAAAGGAAGCACAGGATTCTGGGTAGTCCAGAAAGACAATGTCTCTGAATAATTGCTTTTTAAAAATTTCATTTTTGTAGGTCAGTGGTGACACATGCCTTTAATCACAGCACTCTAGAGGCAGAAGTAGACAGATCTCTGAGTGTTCGAGGCCAGCCACGTTTACAGAGTGAGTTCCAGGACAACCAGAAACCCTGTCTTGACAAAACAAAACAACAACACCCAAACAAAATTTCAGGCTTCACACACAACTTTAAGAATTGCAAATTTTCAGAACAATGTGTCCTTTAGAAATAAATTGCTACACAAAGGAATTCATTTTAAAATTCCTGAGAAACTATACTTCATGTGCTGTATGACTAATTAATGGCTGCTAAAAGTCATAGATTATGATACAGTTTAGATCATGATAATGCCAAGTTCTGGTTTATAATAACCATATTAGCTGTAGCTTTAAAATTTTAGAGTTATGTGCATTTAAGAACAATTAACAGAGAGAGTTTACTTCTGTAAAGTCACCTACATTACAGATTTTGGAATCATGGAAAACTTATTATACATAATAAAATTTTAATTAATGCTTTTTCTATTTTCTGAAATATAAAACTATAAACCTCAGTCTTTCAAATTTTTTTTGTTTAGTTTTTTTCTCCCTCTATTTGCTTGCTTGTTTTGTTTTGTTTTCTTTTGTTTTAGTTAGACAACTTTTCTCTGTGTAGCTCGGGTCTCCTGGAACTTGCTCTGTAGATCAGGCTGGCCTCAAAATCAGAGAAGCTCCTGCCTCTGCCTCTGGAGTGCTATGATTAAGGTGTGCACAAACACTGTCTGGCCTTTACTTTTTAAATTTTATGTCATGTTCATGTACGTTTGTGTGAGGGTGTCAGATACTCTGAAACTGGCCTTACTTACAGACCATTGTGAGCTGTCATACAGGAGGTGGAAATTGAACCCATGTCCTCTGGAAGAACAGCCAGTGCCCTTAAATGCTGTTCCATCCCTCAAATTTATTCTTCTTTCATTCAATACATCTTGAGGCAGTTTCCCCTTCCTGCACTTCTCCAAGACTCTCCCATCACCCCTAACCCCCTTTCCTGAGATCCACTACACTCTATTTTCCTTCAGGAAAGAGAAGGCCTTCTAGGGATATCTGCTGAACATGTCATATCAAGATACAATAGGATTAAGCATAAACCTTCATGTCAAGGCTGAATGAGGTAACCCACTAGGAAGAAAATTTTGCCCAAGAGTATGCAAAAGAGTCAGGGATCCCCCTACTTTTTCTGTTTAGGAGCCCCACAGGAACACCAAGCTAAACAATGATAACATATATGCAGAGGAACGAGTACAGACCAATGCAAGCAATGTCTGTGAGCCCCTATGAGCCCTGCTGAGTTGATTCTGTGGTCCATGTTCTTTTGATGTCCCTATCCCCTCTAGTTCCTACTCCTCTTCTGTGGGTTTCCCAGAGCTCCATCCAATTGTTTGCCTGTGAGTCTTTGCATCTATTCCCATCAACTGCTGGAGGAAGTCTCTCTGATGATCTCTGGGTTAAGCATCTGTTCTTCTGGTTGACATGGCCTGAACTTGACAATAAACCTCAATCTTAAAAATATATACCAATTTTATTCTATTTTACATTGGATCAAGAATACCAAGGAAACAATGGATATTTTTAAATATTTTACTGGCTCCACAGAAGTAAAATACAGACATGTCTTCCATGCACAGATACACTTAACAAAGTTGCAATTTGTGTTTGTTTGCCAAGACTCCATATGTTGAGATGAAGACTGTCCTATTGATGTGCCAAATATGTACCCTGAGCTCAGCATGGTCTGTGGTAGAGTGATAGTATCTACACACTGCTCCATAAATGAACCTATTTGTGACAGTCTACAGGCAAAACAGAAGAGAGGAAAATGAAATTCAGAGAGTTGTTCACAAACAGAAAATGCTGCTTTCCAGGGTGCTGGCTTCTCTTTGATATTCTTTTACAGAGGCATCAAACAGAAAAAAGATCCAAGCTAAGTTACATTGAGTATGCAAAGGAAATTATTATTTATCAGGAAGTTTGACTATCACTTGTTTTTTGTTTTTTATTTTTTGTTTTTTTTAACCAGCTGTGCTGTTTTAATCTCTGAAACAGTGATTTAGTTGAAATTTCATAAGAAGATTTTATTTAAACTTGGAGTGTATGGGTATATATGTACATATATGAAAGAAATATAAATTGGAATCACCAAGTTACATGGAAAACAAATGCCCAATTAATTAGACATCTCTTGCCACCAAATGGAAACTCCAGTTTTGGGAATGGTTTACATCTAATCAAGTTCTTGTTTGCAGGAGTTCCATGGAAACCACAAACAAAGCAGAACAGTGCCAAGGCTATTGGTTTTTCTCCACAAACTGATGATAAGACCCTATTGCTGAAGACAGCACCTGCAGAACTCTCCCAACAATAGAACTGGTCCTCGTGTCTACCTAGAGACATACCAATCATTTCTCATGGTACTGGAAGGCACTCTGCACACTATCAGAAGAGAAAGGTAAACACCAACCCAGGTACAAATCAGGAATTCACAATGTTGACCTGCCTGTATGATAGCTGGTGCAATAGTGGCATAAAAGTTGTGGGAAGATAAACCAGTATATGAATGGAATTAAGGCTCGCTACATGAGATAGAATTCATGCTAAAACTACCTGTGTGGTCAAGAGTCTGAAACAAGACAGGCCATGGACTTAAAGAAAAACCAAATTCTATTGTTCTCCTAAAGTAATGAAGCAATAAAATGACTGCTAATGACATTCTGCTATACTCATAGATCAATGTCTTTCTCAGGCATTATCATCTAAGCTTCCTCCTGCAGTAGATGGAAATAAGTATAGAGATCCACAAATGGATAATGTTCAGGGATTTAGAGACCTGGGAAGATTCAGTCCTACAAGGAATCTATTAGTTCCTACCCTCAGGTCTCAAGGAACTCTGTAGAAGAGGAGGCAGAAATATTCTCAGAGCCAGTAGGTATGAAGGATACCTGGGAAACAAGGCCTTATCAACACAACAGGACTGACGCATGTATGAACTCACAGAGACAGTGGCGGCATAAACGTAACCTTTATTGGTTTCTTTCAGTCCCAGCACTGACAGAAGAAGTGGACACAAGCCCCCATCTCAAACTCAGAAGTTTCATTCAGTTGATAACTATTTGCAAAGGAAAAAATAATATTTTCTCCAATGGAGTCTCACTGGAAATTCCCAGTGCTGAGAGGGAAAGTAGACAAAGACCCCATTCCTAATCTGGAAGCTTTACTCAACTGATAATCATTCATAGAGGGAAAAAATGATTTCTCCAATAGAGCCTCAATGGGTATACAGCCCACACTTAAGGACAGGCTCTATACCCAGGAATAGCTGGCTATCACAAAATTAGCTCACTGTTATTTTTGGATGATTTTTGTGTGACAATTCTTTCTCTTTTTTTCCTTCCTTCAGTTCTTTTACTTATATATTATGTTTTTCAATTTTGTTTTTATGAGTTTTCTGTGTGTTTTTGATCGTGTTTGTCTCAGCATCTGTATGTGTTTATTGTTCTTTTACTTTGACTCTTCTTTACATATTTGTTTTATTCTACCCTGTTTCATAAGTTTTATTTTATTACAATTTTGATACCTGTGTGTATTTTAATGAAAGAAAATTAAAAGGTATGAATTTGCAAGGTTGGGGAAGTAGAGAGGATCTGGGGAATATTTGGGGATGGGAACTGTCATCAAAAACATTATATCAAAACCAGTGTGTTCCCTACCCCAAAATTAACAACTTAAAAAAAATTAGAAAGCAGGGGGTGAATATTAATTGGAAGTAAGGTGACCAACAAGCAGCAAGCAGAGAAAGATGAGGGAGGAGGATGAGCAAGAAAAAAGTGTATATAGGGATTTATTTTAATTTCTTGATTTTAGATAATCATTTTTGCTGTGATTTGATTCTTACTGTGTGTCTTGTTTGACTTATTTTACTTTTATGGCTCTTGAGTTAGCATGAGTACATCTTGTTTAAACTAAAATGTTTCCCTTACTCAAACTTCTTCATTGACCAGTTCTCATTCTTTTAAAAGGGTTTTGGGCTTTACATACTCTCTATTTTTATAGCATTCAACATTCATCAGGTTTCTGAGGTCATCCTTATTTCACATAGCAGGAATGCAAATATCAGCTTCCAGAACCAACTTATTAAAAGCCACGTTTATTGGAAGAAGATAAGCCTTACATTTTAACCTCATGTTTGCATATACATGGGTGCCTCTTTCGTGGTTAAAAACTGTAGATCAAATGATTGGATGAGTCAATACTAAAATTTTGGGGGGTTCTTGTTACATTGAGGCAATGAAACACACATATCTTTTAAATGAAAAAGTCATTGGACAGAACATAATTTCCTCCTTTTCTCACTTCACTTGCATTCTTAAAAATGGACTCATGTGTCATGAAATTCCAAATGCAGTCACACCTTCAGAGTGCTATCACATGTATATTCTGTACATGTCTCAGTGTGCTCTGCACAGCTTTCAAAAAAGTAACAAAAGTCATTCAATTATGTGTCTTGCTTGCTGATAAAATTTTAGAGTTAAGGTGAATTATATTTGTAGCACTACTGTTTTCAGAGATTGGAGGTATTTCTTCATGATACTTAGATGATACTGAGAAATTTAGAGTCCCTTTTGTGGTTCTTAGTGTTATTAACATAAAAAAATTAAGAATGGACTAAAATAGAATCTTGAGGACAATTTCATTAGAATTTGAAAAAAAAAAAATCACAGGGCAGGCAAACCGTAAACAGTGGTAGCTGCCCAGAGGAGAAAAATGAAGGAAAGGGAAAAAGAAAATCTTTGCTATGTGAGTTAAACCAGTATGGAGGCCAGTCTTTTAGAAGCAGACAGCTACATGATAAGGAGCAGAATTCCAGAGAAAGTAAGGAGGGCCACAGTATTGGGGAAAGCATACTTAGAACAGACCTGGAAAGAAGAAATGCAAAAGTCACATTTTCTGAGTGATTCAGAAAAGTGTGTAGATTTATGTAGATATGTGTCTGCAATCCTCTCAAAGATTGCCCCAGGGTATGGGAATTCAGGAGAGGAAAAGTCTATTATCTTTTCAAAGAATCATTCTGCCTACCTATTGAGCAAGGCTTACACTATACAAACGTTTCCAGGAGTGGATGTTCTTGGAGAAGTGTGGCCAAGACAAAGAACCAGTTGAGTAGTTTGCCTCTTAAGTTCAGAGATAATGGCATGTGACACCTTCAGGTAGATTCCATCCACTACAGCACAACATTTTTCATTGGAAAAATCGAATTTCTATGTGGAATTCAATGATTATTTCAGATATTTGCCAGAACATACTTTTAAATTTCTGTTTATTCTTACTTTCTTTTTCTTTTGGCACAAAATATTTGAGAAGTAACAAAGCACAAATAAATGTTTTGATCAAATACCAACAAGCAGATGTATATGGATGCTCTGCTGAGCACATCAGGACAGAGTTAATAGTTCAAGGTATGCTGAAAGTGATTTGCTATGTGTGTGCATGCACACAGTCACACACAAATTAATACAAAAGGGATTTTCTAAATGCTTGAGAAGAGACCCTTGACTCTCCCACATTTTCACCATGCTCAGGCTGTGATGTTCTAATGTCTTAGCTTTGCCTACTGTTGTTTTCTGCCACACAATGCTATAGGTTCCACTAGAACAAGGGGTTCCTGCAAATAAACTGGTACAGGATGATCAGAAAGCATCCATTTTTTCCCTATTAACACAATTAGTGTTCTTGTAGCAGATTACTATAAATATTAGCTGCTGTTATGTTAATAGGTGTTCCATAAACTTAAAGTGAATGAGAAACTGAATCTTTCACTTTTTATCTAGGCTTAGCACCTTCCACCTACATGCCACACTACACTTAAAATGATGACATTTTTATCAAGGGATGCATAGATTAAAAAATTATTTTAGTTACTTTTTATTTTTCAGAGGTAAAAGCCTCTTTAAAACTTAAAACAATTGGATTTGTAATGTAGTTATTTACTTTATCATGACAATTCATTATATATACATATATGTATATGGTTAACATCCTAAAAAGATTTTGGAAGACCTCCAATTTTATCAGATATTCAGATGTCATATATTAGGTGAGTATCTTGCATTTGTTTCAGTCTTTTCAAGTTTAGTAAGCTGTTTTATACCTAGATAAGAGAACTAGAAACTGAACAATTCTGTTGTCACTTTCATAATGTCTGACAGTTTTTCCATAACAGCATATGAGTTAGAATTTTAAAATATTGTGTATAAAAGAAAAGTGTATGTGATAGGTATTTTTTGCTTATCACCTTTCATCATCTTTCTTCGATTAAGCAACATCTTGGGACCAAAGAGAATGAGAAGGGGTACTTTGTGATAGCTCTATTGGTAGAGCATTGACTAGCATAAAAGAATCCCTGAATCCAATTCCCAGTGAAGAATAAACTTCGCATGATGGAACTTTCTCTTTTCTACCCCTTAGGAAACAGAGGCCCAGACGTCAGACAAAGTCTCTTTTGAGTGCATAGCAAGTCAAAGCCTGCCTATGACACATATGATTCTTTAAACAGAAGAGGGGGAGAGAGAGGGAGAGAAGAGATAGAAAGACAGATTGATGATCGATAAATGGATATATATATGATATATAGATAGCAACCTACGTGATTAGGAAACTCATTTCTGTTTGTGTGTGTATTTGCATTTCCATGGATAATTAGATAATAGGGCCTCTGAACTTACCTGTGGATTAATCTCTCATGAATTTATATTGTGATGGCATTTGGTGAGGTGGCAAAGGTAGGAAATCAGCCTATTTCTAGGTAGTAGGTCTGAGGAAGTATGCATTTATGTTTATAACTTGTCCTGACCCATTCCTCTCACTCAGTAAAGATTTTTCTCTACCAGCTGCTTTTCTTAACATGGGTACTGCCTCACTCCAGATATCGGGAGGCATGCCAGCAAGAACTGAACTTTCTGAAATTGTGAACAAAGAAAGTCTTTTCTCATTTAATATGTGTCACATATTTGTAGTGATAAAGTAAACTAAGAAGCCTGTGAGTAAATCAGTTTAATTATGATTTCTTAATTACAGTAAACTATAAAGTGAAGGAAAGGAAAGCTGTGCTCTCACGGTTTTCAAAGAGCCTACCGTAAATTCTGAGAACTGTCTTGTGTCCCTACCCTAACTGAAGAATAATGTGAAATACTTTATGGATGTTTTCTTAACATTCCTCCTTGACGCAAAAAAATAAAGAAGCACAAGAGTCTTTCTTGGGTATGTTAACTTTTAAGGATGAGTTAGAATTCCTCAGCTATTTCCATAAAACTTATACTTGTGTGTGGGA
Organism: Cricetomys ansorgei; assembly: GCA_026225945.1. Lineage (NCBI taxonomy): Eukaryota > Metazoa > Chordata > Mammalia > Rodentia > Nesomyidae > Cricetomys > Cricetomys ansorgei. Next base: position 1,481,088 of record JAMJFZ010000199.1, read on the forward strand.
CTAGTGGATTTAGGTCAGAGGTAGAGGTATTTTAGAGAATAGAGATATTTGTGAATATATTCAGTAAAAAGCGTAATGTAATAGGCAGAAAGAAAAATATCAGAAATATGTAAAATCTGAACGTCTATCTTCAAGAAAAGAAAAAGTGATGATTTTAAATTTGTGGGGTTTAATGTTTTGATTCTACAAAATGCCAAATATATGAACAGGAAAAAAAAGGCTCTACTACATAAATCTCTGGTCTCATGCCTTTGATTTCTATATTTGGCAATTTATTCTTTTAGGGATGTAATGTATATGTTTTCTACAGTTTGTGATTTCAGAAATACGGAGCCCACTAGATAGCTAAGAGAGATGGAGAAAGGATAAACCCCAAAAGAAACGTTATCTTTGCTTTTTTAAAATTTCCCCCTTTTCAAATTGTATATAAAACATATATATTTACTTATGCAATAGCATGCTTGGCCTTCATATCTGCAGTGAATTGACTTGTACAGTCCAGTGAGTAAGGTTATATTTTTCAGATTTTATTGTCATAGTCAAATAATGACTATGTTTTCCATATAAAATAAGCTGCACAAATTTCGAGTAACTCAAAATTTTATGTTTTTTTACTAAAACTTGAACAAAATATTTAAAATATTATTTCTGGTTTTCTGCTATCATATTAATACTAGGTATAAATTAAGTTTCACACCAACACAGTAATTATTAATATCAATACCATTTTAGGAGAAAATTTTAAAAAGTCATATAATCCCTCTATACCTCATAATGGATAAGTGATAAATCTAAGGTCCTACCATTTAGGAGATTTCGTTCCTACCATTTCATTATAATATAAGGTAATTGTGTACACAGTCTGGAAAACTGATGTTCTACCAAATTCCTTGGTACATTTATTAATGAAAACTATTTTAAGTATTAATTTTTATTGTTAATAAATATTATTTAATTTTATTTTACTAGTGTTATATTCATGTTTTTATGTATGTCTCTGTGTATGTGTTCATGTGTGCACATGCCCTGGGAAGCCAGGAGAGGCTATCAGGATCAGGTTCCCTGAAGCTATAGTTTCAGGCAACTATGAGTTGCCCTATGTGTGTGCTGGGAATCAAACCCCAGTCTCTGTAAAGGCAGAAAGTACTATTAACTACTGATCATCTCTATAGTCTTGGCTTAATAATATTTATATGACAAGCATTTCTAAAAGCAACACGGTTATATTAGAATATCTCTTAAAGTAAAATTTGTAACAATAAATAATACTAGTTTTCCTGAACAGTACAACCTATAAACAGGTAATTTCTAATCTAGGTCTCTTTCTCTAGTTAAGAAAGTTTCAAACAATAACTAACATTTTTTTTATTCTCCTGTCTAGGCCTGATTTACTGACAAGGCCTTGGAGTATTACCATCTCAAAGGTGACTCGAACTGATGATTATAACTGCAGATTTCTAAAAAGGCAGATTTCCCCATCCAAAGGCCCAGATCAAACAATTTGCTAGGTATACAGAAAATTCAGGCATTTCTTTCAAGGGTTGCAACATTTCACTTTTGTTACATCAAAAAAATGAGTAGAAGGAATACATTTTTGAAAGTGAAATAATGATGCAAAATGATAGCAGTATTTAAGATATCAGGCCTTTACTTCTATTCAAAATTTATCTCACTGAATCAGATCTACACAATATTGAAGTTAAGAGAGAACAGACATTTATCTTTTTGAGTGTTGGATACTCATGTGGACTAAGAAATGACAAGCGAGTTTGCATCAGTTGTAGCATAAGTAGAAGCCAGTCCAATTTTAGATAAATAAATAAAATATGCTGAGGTATATCACAACATTCTGAGTTTGGAATATCCAAAGTGTGTCTGTTATGCTAGATATCTCTGTATAGATAGAAAAGAACATCTAATAGTCGAAGAATCAGAGTCAAGCATTATGAAATATTAGAAACTTGGCTCTTAATCCCATTCAGAGAAGAACCATTTAATCTTCTCATTGATGCAGAAAACCTGATTCTCATGAGATTTCTCCAGTGAGACTGTTGAATTATTCTGAATTCTGAATGGAGATCTCTGTGCTACCCAGGCTGTAGAAAGGTGGCTGTACCTCTGTTAAACTAAATCAGCTTGAAAGTATTCCTAACTCGAAGTAGAAAGTACTGCAATATAATATTCTTTAAAAACAAAAACAAACTTAATTTGATTTCTGCCACATGATTATGAATTCCATGATTTGTTTGCAAGTTTTCTAATTCAATGTTCTTTCCCTCCTAATCTATGTTATACATTTGATCTTCTTCCTGGTTCCAATGTGCCAGCTGAAACTTATACTAACTGAATAACTCCTTATCGAAGTATTTTTGTGCAAGCCATGCACTTTGGCCTAAAATCAGATTAACTCAGATGAGTTAGATAAATCAATGTTGTATATTCTACCTCATAGAAAAAGAAAAAAAATAAAGAGCTCGCCCAGAAAAATCAGTCAAGTCAGTCAAATTTGCATGATGTTTTATATTTTATGCATATTCTATGTTAAGCTAAAGATTATTGTATTCTATTTAATTTTAAACTTGCTTGATTTCACATAGGTTTACCTGCTTTAAGGACATATATATAATAACCATATCATGACCACAGGACATTTCACAGTATTGACCTCCATTCTCTAGCCATTTCAATCTTTGTGTCTTTTTCAGATATCCAATGAGTTGAAAGAATCCAGAACAGAGTGGGGAGTGGCCTCCAAGGCCCTACCCCTAGCTCAGAAACTATTGGCAGATCATGGAGTCCCAGGGAGAGACCATCACTTTGCTAAGGGAGGGTGGACAGTAGCAAGTTCCTAATGTCCAAATGGATGACCACATAAATGAGCTTATTGGCAGCAATAATTGGTCTTGTGAGTTACAATATTTATTAATAAATAAATAAAAATAAATGAAACACTTGAAATAGCACAAATTAAGAATAGGTATTTTAACAATAAATGTATTAAAGTGATAAATTATGCAAAAACGTGAAATACATACTATAGAGACAGAATATTACTCCAGCCTTGAATGCTTTAGCAAAATTTGAATCGGAAGGTAAAATCAGAAAAATAATTTTCTAATGTTTAGTGAGAAAACCACACAAAATACTCAAAAGAGAACTATTATTGGAATTGCAAACACATTCCAAGTGTCCTTGCAATGAAAGTTGTTAGTCATTTACAAATATGTTTTTGTGTTTCAGTGTAGAAAAGTTGAATGAGAACCCTCCCTCCCCACAAGACTCAGGTTTTTTTACCCTTATTTTCCACTTTTACTTTTTGGGGAAGTTTTGAAAGTGTATTACTGGAGGAAGGATTTAAAAGATTTCAGTCTTTCTGTACATCCAGTTTTCTCTTTGTGCCTACTGCTTGAATTTGAGGATGTAGGCACTTAGCTTTCTGTTTCTACCATTATGCCTGCTACTTGTTGCTGTGTTTCTGTGCCATGATTTACCCTATTCCTCAGGACACTTTTGCCAAACTAAATTCCTCTTTGTATAAAATTACTTGTTCATAGTATTTTATAACATTAACAGAAAGTAACTAACTTTTCAACTATACTACACTCTAAGCAACACATTCTTGAAGCAGGTGATTGTGGATTACAATATCTCTTTTTTTTTCTTTTTTCTTCCTATTTCTTTGGTTGATTTATCAAGACAGGGTTTCTTTCTCTGTTGTAACTCTGGCTCGCCTGGAACTCACTCTGTAGACCATGCTGGCCTTGACCTCACAGAGACCTGCCTGCCTCTTCCTTCTGAGTGCTGGGATTAATGGCGTGTGCCATAACTGCCCTGAAGAATTACAATTTCTCTTAAAGCAAGTAAGTAATATACTAAAGTGTGAGTGACTGAATGACATTCAGTTTGAAGACTAAAAAGTAAACCATTAGCTCTAAACTGATCCTACCAGCATGAGTGATATTTCATTATACTTTGATGAAGGAAAGCTTCCTAACTCAGTAAGTTTTCCAGAACTATTTGCGCTTTTCAGCTCAGTGTTACATACCTTTGAGACACTTGTCATTCAACGTGTGCTACATGGTAAAGACACTGAATTTTATTGCATTCATTCACTTTTCATTTAGAGTGTTGTTTTGTTGGGTTCGTTGATGTTCCTCTTTACCCTCACATTGAGTTATTTGGGAAGAATTGCCTTCTTGCATACCGTGGTTAGCTTTCTGTAGCTATAACACGAGAACTGAAGCGTAAGTACGCTAAAATTCACAGAAATCTATTGGCTCACAGATAGGGAGGCAGAAGTATAGTGTTTATGCCACCTCATCACGTGGCAGAAAATGCTAGAGTGTAAGAGAGATCAACAAAGGTAAAAGTCAACCTTTTATAAGATCAATCCCACCAGGCCTAATCACCTTCAATAAATGATGTTAAAAAGTGTAACACAGGAATCTCCCTGGTAGGGTGGAAATTGAACAGAGGGTAGGTGCAGGTGGAATGGCAGATGATGGGAATGGGAGCAGTGGGGCTAGGAGGAGGAGAGGAAGAAAATGTATGGGGAAAGAGGGAGAAAATAAATGGAGAGATGATAAGAATTGGGAGATACAGGGTAATCGGCAGACATGGTGTAGTGGAAACTCACAGGAATCTATGAGGGACACTCTAGGCAAGGATCCCTAGAAATCAAGGATAGGAAGCCTGAACAGGCCATCTTCTGTGACCAGGCATGGTTTCCAGTGGTGAGACTGGGGCACCCTCCCAGCCACAAAACCTCTGACTTATGTCCTATCCACTCTGTAATATCCTCATCGACAGTGGAAAGACAGTACTCCATGCCAAAGGAGGGAAACCCTGCCTGAAACTTCACAACAGGGCAGAAACTAAAAACTGGATTACATGGAGACTATTTCTAATGATGTCATACTCTGCTCATAGAGCAGTACCTAACTCAGTCTTCACCAGAGAGGCCCCCTCCAGCAACTGAGGGGAGCTGATGGAGAAGCTCCAGGCCAAACACCATGAAAAGATCTGGGAAGCCTATGGAAAACTTAGAAGAGGGATTTCAGAAACCTACAGAGACTGACCTGGAACCTGTAGGATTCCCTAAATACATCACATGGCTGTCTCTATTGGTTTCCTTGAAGAACTCATACAGGCTGGAGTAGGGGTGTCTCTGATCATCTTACTGGCTCTTGAGACTGCTTTTCTCCTGCCTGACTGGCTGGCTCACCCTTGAGGTACAGATTGGAACCTGGTCTTGTTCCCTCCCTCTATGGCTATGCCATGCCTTGATTGTGCTGTATCCCCGGGAGGACTTTCATGTCTGGGGAGAAGGGGGGATGTTTGTGGGTGGTGATGGGGTAGATCTGGGGGAGCTGGGGATAGCTAGAGGGTAGAGGTATGGGAGGAGGGCAACTGGATGTATTCTATAGCTATATGAGAGAAGAAAAATAGGAAAAAAATTCCAATAGATATTAAAATTAATTTCAACATGTTTTAAAAGGTGCAAGCATTCAAATTGTAGAACTTTGTTAAGGATTTTGTGTACTAACCTTTAAGCTGCAGTACTGGAGTATTAAAGATGCTCCCATCTTTACTCTTATCTTTCAGCATTTTATACTGCAACTGGAGAAGCTCATATTCCATATATATTCCAGAAGTGATACATTTTAAGGAAAACGTCTCTTACATTCCAAGAGATTGGAGTTTTTGCTGAGCCTCAGAGTAGAGTTACTAATATAGCTTGAGGGCATTTATGACTTAGTCTGATATCCCTGCTGTGTACTCAGTATGTTTGTTTAACCTGTTTTTAAGAGAAAAATTTAACAATCAAGCTTACTTGCCCTGGAGTTACCATGTAATCAGCTTTTAAAACCTAAGCAAATATATGGTTTTAATTTTAAATTATGTTCTTTTCCTGGCCCATGACACAGAGCACTACAAGCTTGTATGTGTGTGTGTATTATGGTGATCATTTGCTGAAAACACCAAACAGGTCAAAAAACAACCTTCTTCATCAATGTTAGGGCACATATTGGATTCAGCATACAGGTATTGCTTGGTAATATGTGTTTGAAATACTGAGTTCTTTGAGATGAGTTGAGGTTTTGGGTAAATAAATAAATTCCTTGTAAAACTCTGCCGAAGATTTCTGCAATGCATCACTCATTTCTTCCCAAGGTGATGCTTTATGTATTGTTCAGTAAATACAGAACAAAGATATTTGTTTGGTATAAGACATAGGAAATATTGGCAGACCAGACACACAACAGGTGTGTCAAATTCATCCCAGGTGAAGTTCTGAGCTTTCTTCCCTGAGTGTGACTCTGATACATATGGACACCCGCTAGATGATTTTTAATGTGCTTAATCAATATTCCTTCCTTACTCCAGGATCTTCACTTTTTTTCTTTATTTTAGTAAAACAGGATGTTTAATAAGTTATAGCAGAATACAGTACAGATCACTTACTTAAATATTTTATACATACAGTGCAATCAAACAAAAAATAGGTACCTATTCATCATTTTAAAGTGAAGCCCTGATGCACCCAAAAGCATAAACCTATCTCTAACAATTCTACAATTTTATTTTCAATGGATATCTTTTTTCAGAATGTGTCCATCAAATTCTTAGAACCATGCCGATATCTTATTGTATGGACCCAATTTAAGAAATTAAGAAGTGAATTCTTCATTTAAATTAGTGTAGAATAAGATCCTTTTGAGTCCTGTGATTACAAACTGCTGGATAGTGTTGTGGAGAGCATCTGGGCCTTAACAAAGTGCAGCTGCAAACAAGCCACAGTCTGCTTTCTTTTTATTTTTGTTCTTTTATTTTGTAGTCTCTCTTATAATATATCCCAGCCCTTCTCTTCCTGTTACTCCACTCCTCCCAGCTCCCCATCATCTCTACTCTTCCCCAGATCTGACACCCCACTTTTCCTCAGAAAAGAGCAGGCCTGCTACCAAAATGACACTTGATCAACTATGTTCATAGCAACCTTATTCTTAATAGCCAGAAACTGGAAACAATCTAGATGCCCCTTCACTGAAGAATGGATAAAGAAATTGCAGTATATAAACACAATGGAGTACTACTCAGCTATTAAAAACAATATCATAAATTTTGCAGGCAAATGGATGCTACTAGAAAAATATCATCCTGAGTGAGGTAACTCAGTCCCAGTAAGACAAATATGGTATGTACTCACTTATAATGTTGATATTAACTGCTAAGCAATGGACAAAGATACTACAGTCCACAGACTCAGAGAGCCTATACAACACTGGGGTGAGGAGGGCAGGTGGGGGTACAGTGGTGATATATGGATCTCCCTGTCAAAGGGTAAATAGAACAGATATTTCAGGTGGGCTGGAAGAGGATGGGAGTGGAAAGAGAAAGGTCCAGGCAAGAGGAGATAGATGGAGAGCGACAATATATGGAGAGATAACTAGAACTGGAGGATATTTAGGAGCTGATCAGGAGATCTAGTACAGTAGAAACTCAGTGGACTGAAATCTACAAGGGAGACCCCAGTGAGGACCTATAGTAATGGGGGGGTGGGGAGCCTGAACAGGCCATTTCCTGTAACTAGACAAGGTTTCCAGTAGTGGGACTGGGACACCAACCCAGCCACAAAATCTTCAACCTACTGCCTGCAGGATCTGCTGGGACAATGGATAGGGATAATCCCATCCCAAGGGAGAGAGCACAAGTCTGATAGTTCAGGTCACAGTGGTAACTAGAGACTGGATATCCAGGAGATGATTTCCAATGATATCCTGCTCCACTCATATGTAGGTACCTAGCCAAATCTTAATCAGAAAGGTTTCCTTCTGTAGCTGATAGAAGTGTCTACAAAGGCCCAGGGCCAAACATCCTGCAGAAATCTGGGAACCCCATGGAAAAAGGGAAGGGTGGATTATGGGGACCAGAGAGGTTGAGGACACCAGGAGAGCAAACAACAGGGAGTCAACTGAGCAGCATTCTTAGTGACTCACAGAGACTGAAGCAGCAGACAGGGAGCATGCAGGGTCCCCTATACTTCTTATTGTTATTCTGGCTTGGCGTTCTTAAGGAATTCCTACTAATGGGAGTAGGATAGTCTCTAATCATTTACCTGCCCTTGGGACCCTTGTCCTACTGATGGGTTACCTTGTCCACCCTTGAGGTAGTGGTTAGTGCACAGGGTTGTTCCATATTATTATGCCCTAATCCAGGTTCTCAAATAAGAAACATTTCTGAATGATACCAGGACTAATTGAATTTAAAAACCTAAATGACACATTTGCAGTTATATCAATAAGTTGCACTAAAATATGAGAACTACTGATTTTTGGAATCACCACAGTATCACCCCATAAAATTAAGTACATATTCTGAGATTGAAGCATGCATATTGTAAGTGATGAGTTTTGCATCATGTTTGAAAAAACGTTGAATCCTATCACTCAAGTATGTGCTTGGGAGGACAGTCAGATCTGATTTGAACTGAGACTAAAAGTGTTGATCAATAATTGGTTTTGTACTTATTTGTAATTATCTAGCCTCTATTTCAAATTCTTATCTTTTCACACCACTAATAAACATAACCAGAGCAACTAAGTGGGACTTATTTTTGACCTTGTGTCATCATTAAAATATTGTATTGTGAGGACATAGATTTTTAGTGATTTAGGTTACCATATTTTGCTATTTTAAAAATTACAGCTCTGATTCTTCAAAAAACTGAGTCAAAATTTTATGTTTATGACAAAAATTATGAAAAAATACTGAAGTCAAGTCAATTATGGTTGATTGAAAGTCTTGCTTTTATGTCAATGAATTGAGACACTTAAAATATAACAGCTTCATATCCTCTATACATTTTCCATTTGTTTTTTCCAACTGAAGAAGCCTCCCCTACCAGCAGAAGAATACCATGACTTTTTTCCAACACCCAGTTCCCAGATCCACGTATCACTTATAAGCTATACCACATTTTATACTGCAAGTAACTATCAAAAGTAGGAAAAATAATTACTGATGACAAAACAGTCAAATTTTTATTTTGATACATGGTTCTTTAAAAGGAAAATATGATTCAGACACTGTCATATACACCTGTGTTATTATGACTAGGGATTCAGATTTGGGTGACATGTTCAATATACTGGAGCATTTGTACATTGCAATGGCAGAGACGACCAGTGCTCTACTTGCTTATACTGTATAGATAGCCAATCCTCCACTTGGCTCCAGGTGAGTTAGGAATCAACAGTTTGCAGGAAAGCTAATTAAGTCCAATTATTTTTCACTTGACCTAATTTGACATTGGATGTCTGGGAAGGAGTCATCTGAATAAAATAATGAGAGAATTAGTTTCTACATACAAGTCAAGTCAACCCATAATTTTCTTTTTCTGGAAAAATTCATTTAGAGATGAGGAATGTACTGTCTAAAATAAAATAATCAAAATGGCAGAGATAATCTAATTCAACTTTCCTAAAGGACTATGCTAGTGGCACATTAATGATACTCATTTATTACTCTACTGATTTACATACTTTTTAAAGTTTTCTTTTTTTGACTGAAAGTAAAAGAAATTCCTTAAGTATATTTCTAAAACTTCAGTTAGTTCAGCTTATAAAAATTTTGGATGAAATGACTGATAAATGATCTCATTGACTGATATTTCAACTAATTGTCTTTTAGTTTAATTTTTTAATTCTTTTCTTTTTGCTTTTTAGAGACAGGGTCTCTCTGTTGTAACTTTGGATGTCCTGGAACTCACTCTGTAGGCCAGGCTCACAGAGATTCACCTGTCTCTGCCTCCCAAGTGCTGGGATTAAAGGCATGTGCCACCCCTGCCTGGCTATCTTTTATTTTTAAAGGCAGTTAGATGTGAAATTTCAGTCTGTATTTTATAATATGTGGATGGTTCACAAATGACAACAATCATTCACCCAGAGATTTCTGTGGTTTTGCAATATTGAGAAACATATATGTCTATTAATCAGATAGCATACTGCTCTCAGGAAAGCTTAGTATTTTAGATACAGCTTCTACCAGAAAAACTGAGCTTATATTGATATCAGACACCTTAAAGGAATATATTTATAAACCTATGAATCACATACAATTTTTCCCATTCATTGAAAATTTTGTATTCATTGGCAGTTGGTAAAACAGGAGTTCTGAAACAGGGAACTTGGCAAGTACTTCTGAACAATAGCTGGGAGTGAAAATAATTTAGAGTATAGACACAATGAAGTTCAACTTTTGCATAGCCAGTGTACAAGATGTTAATGAGGAAAGATTAACAGGGAGAGAGTTTAAAATTATAAATCTTGTAAAGATTTCTGAGGGAACCAGCAAGGCTTGAGTCTATAAAAGCAAATAGAGTGCAAAACTCCTTATACCTTTTCTTTAATTCTTCATGCAAGTGATTTGATCAATCTATACCTTAGCACTGAGTGAGTTTCTAACCTGATCACACAAAAGTATCTAATTACTTGGGCCAGTAATAGCAGTAAGCCAGACACGCAGAGATAGGAGAGAGAGAGAGAGCGATAGATAGATAGATAGATAGATAGATAGATAGATAGATAGATAGATAGATAGATAGATAGATGATAGAGCCATAGAGAGAAGCATAGAGAGAGAGAGAGAGAGAGAGAGAGAGAGAGAGAGAGAGAGAGAGAGAGAGAGTTGTGCCTTTCCAGAGCTCTCACCTGACTAGATCCTTCAATTTCATCTTTTCATCTTGATGCCCTTTCAGTTCTAAGGGACAGTAACCATGTAGCACATTTCAATCATCATTGCTATTATATAACAAAGGATGATTTAAAGTGCTTGGCTAAATTGTCAAAGGAAGAAAGAAAATAAAGAACAGAACAAATAGGAATTACATAAAGAGTAGCATAAGAGCCATTTGCGAGACAGGGATACCCATTCCTGACAAACCCAGTAGCTCAGGGATGACACTACACAAATATATTTGAAAAACAAAAAAATATTAAGTCTGCTCATTACGTTCCTATCATCATAAAATACAGCACAAAACTAAATGGGACAAAGTCTGTTGTGAATTATTTATTCCTAGAAACTACAAAATTAATGATGTGTGAATTCTTGTGGACTGAATAATGTGAAAGTTCTTTGAACTACATAGTAAGAGAAAGTAATTAAATATGTGCCACAAGGAAACTGGGGCTGATATACGTGATGCAAATCTTGATCTGGTTATTGGTTCACATTTGACATTGCTGTTCTGTTTATTGGGAAGATACAACAAAACGAAATTACAAGGATATGAGAAATTGACTTGTAGCCAACATATAATTTCAAAATTTTAGAAGAGGTTATTTTTGACAAAATGAATTAAAATCATATGAAAATTAAGACAGCTTCGTCATCTGACTAATATATCTGTTCCTCTTCATACAGCAACAGATTTCTTTCTACCCATGGGATAGCTGGAAACTTTCAGCAATCTAATTTTGGCTCTGAGTCACTTTTAGAAAGCTGACCAGCAGTTCCCTTGATCTGATCAACTCAGCAGGCCAGCACAGATGGGCCTCCATCACCTCCTGCCATTGCTCCTATTAGTGCTGTCAGCCCTCAGATCCAATTACATGACTGCTGTCTGGCCAAACACCACAGACCATCCTGTGGCTAGTGTCTCATTTCTGCTTTGTGTATGACATCATTTTGCCTCCTGGAGCTGGAGGTGGTGTCCTGGCTAATCTGTTACAACACAAAAATAATACGATCCATACAAATGCTAGTAGCTGCTTTGGTATTACTATCGGAAGGTGGAAGAGTTGAATTACTCTCCCTATGAATATAAATCCTTTAGAATAAGGCAAATAGAGTGGCATGTACTTGGCAACTGAGTCTAATCTTTCGGTATGCTGTTTCACATTTATAGTCACTAGCATAGTACATCTGTTGTTATCCCACAAGACTAAGACACAACTTTCATTACATACCTAATTCTAACAGATTCTACTACTGACATAGAACTAAGTCTATTCTTATTTCTACTGTTAAAAATAGAATTTTAGTTTATTTCTTACAAATAGTTTAGACTGTATTTAGGGAATATGCTCTTTTAATAAAATGGTAGTAGCAGGTTCTCTTCAAATCCATGGCTTCACTAGCCCTAGATAGTTGGCTAGATTTCCAGTTAGCAGGTACAATTTCTCTCTTGCTGTGCTGGCCTTAAGTCCAATTAGAGAACTGAAGGTTACTGCATAGGTATGTTGTCTACTATTGAACCCTTAGGGTTATCATGCAATGCTGGTGATTGTTATGGATCATTAGTTTCATGGCTGCATCAAACTGCTGTTTACTTTGGTCCTTTAGAAGCTTGTTCTAAAGGACTTGCATTCTAAATATTTATCCTCACACTCTCAAATAAGTACAGTTTTAACCACTCATTAAGGGAAAAATCCTTTGCAACAAACAATGGCCATTACAGAAAACTATAACCAATCAAAATGTACACCTGTGGATCACAGTCTCCAGTGATACATCTACAACACAACTCCTGTCTCTAAGACTCAGGGATCATTGTGTAAGATGATGTAGAAATATTTTAACAGCCAGAACAGGAAGTTTGCTATGAGATCACATCTTCTAGGACTGTCAGAGAAGTGTCACCAATATGAGTGCCTAGATATTACCTGAACAAGGACAATACCAATCTACTTTGTGACCATGGCAGGGAAAAATTTCACGAGGTCACAATCCTAGAAAAAGAATAATGAAAACAATGAAATTCTGAGTACGAGAGAGTCTTCCCCACAGAAGAGCACACCATTTTTATTCAATAGCAAATGGTTAGCCTTGAAAACATTTATATAAGGTAATATTATTTGAAATGAGTTGGTTGTATTTATACATTTAGGAATATATAAGTGTGTGTGTGTGTGTCACTAGTTAAATAAAAATGATTGTGAATTAGACTACTCACACCTATTATTACATGAAGGGAATTTTTAATGTTTAGACATAAAGATAATAGAATTAAACCATTCTTTATATTTTTATATCTATCTAAGTTCAGGAATTTCTTAGTAATGAAGCAGGTTCAGCTTCAGAAAGCATCAATGAGGTAAATTTGAAATAAGTTGGTCACAAAAGTTCAGGGGTGTTCTAGTTACAGGCAAAAATATTATTTATACTAAACTACCATCTATCAAGTGTTTAACTTCCATTAGAATAAGGTATACAACATCTAATGTATACATCGTAGGATGTACTTTCTTAATAAAAGTTGCTTTTCAGCTTCTGAGACTTCATTGAGTCATGACCACTTGACTGCTGGGGAATCTTCACTCAATGTGGATGGCTACTGCTCATTCAGGTTAGTAGTTGACGTGGCTGAATTAACCCTTAAAATGAGTCCCCAATAAAGCCTAAAACTTAGAATGGATTTTCCTTTCACCACAAATATTTTATTGGCAGCATTCAATATCGTTTGGGACCATTGTATCTACAGATGAACTTCCTTCAAAATTGGGCTCCCTCCTTTCAAATCTATAAACTCTTTATCAACCAAGCTTTACTAAACTCAACAAGTAATCAAAATCATTTGATCTCAATTCAAGGAGTCACACTGTTACAAGGAATGGATTCTACATTAAAGATTCTTTCATTGTTTATTAATAAGATGTGTTCAAGTTGTATCCTGAAGCTGAAAAGACTCAGTCACATTCATGTTTCCCTGCTGAATTTAGCACTTTGGCTCTTTCTCTCACATCTGCCTTTAATTCTTGCATTGAAGTTCCAAGCTCAAAATATTAGCCACACCAGTTGGAATCAGCTCTTCATAATGGTGATATTGTGGTTTGCTCCTTTAAGTCACAAATGCTCTTAGTGGCTTTGAGAAGAGTGAACGCATAGGTGTTTTCTATTTGCCTGGACTAGATCTATCCCTGGCTTTATTCTCTCTGTTAGAGTTTATGAAATATATTACCTAAATAATTAGGTTTTCCAGTCAAAATTACCCATTGCTCTATGTGACTTAGAAGGAATATTGTGCATAAAATGAAGAAAATATGTCTTCTATTTTCAAAATTTACATTCTAAGTGTGGAGCAAACATTAACAATAATTCTACACAATGTACACAGGCACACTTACAGAGTTTTGAGTGCACTACCCATCAGGGTACTTTGACCTACTATACCATAAGCTTAGTAAATGCAGTAAGTGAAAAATGTCCACTATGTTGTACAGTAAAAGAGGGTATATAATTTATGCATTATAACTTAAAATTTCACAGTATACTTCTAAAGCTTAGATTTCTATAAACTATTTACAGTTAATGCTATTTATATATTATAAGAAACTTTTGGTAGCTTTCTTTTAAACATGTGCATTTCTCTGTTGTATTAAAATACAGTTTTCACCAACTTTGCCAGACACTTTGATATTGGAATAAATTTGGCATGATGCTCAAAATATTGTGTTTAATGTTAAGGGATGGTGAATGAGTTTGTGACAACTCTTCAGATGTCTATATCGACATGAGAGTAATATCTCTTTCACACTCTTGCATTCTTTCCTTCTGTTCTTCACTCTCTTATAATGTCAGAACACACACACACACACACTCACACAAATATGCACACATCTGGAGAAAAAACACATACAGATATACAAACGTACACACATACACCTATACACATATATACATATCTGCCCTTACGAACAGCTACATGCATACACCTACAATTTTCCTGTATTGAATAGCATCTTTGGTATTTTGGTCTTACAACTACAAAAATATTTTCTACTATGTGTAATCTCATAACTTGATAAAATGCCCTGACTCTACATGTTTTCATCGTATCTGAATTTTGTGTCTTTCCAATACAGTTTAGAATATGCCTTTAATTTACTTTTTTATATAGGCTTAGCTATTGTAGAATTGTTGATTTTAACCTCCCCAATACTGATCAGCTAGCTTTGTATGAGTGAACTCTTTTAATTGATCCATGAACAGCCATACAATAAATGCATATAAAGATGAGCATAGTGATAGCCACAGGTTTATCCCTGTTAAATATAATGTTTTATATTTGACAAAAATATCTTTCATAATATCATTTATAAATCATTATTAGAATTGTTTTTATTAACTTGATCAATATATCTAATTATCTTTTCTTTCCATTCCTCTAGCTTTATACACTGTTTGATTTGATTGTCAATTAAGTCAAGTAAATTAAAAATACCACCTTTGCCACATTGATATAACTTTTAAATATTTTAATGCTCATGTTTACTTTCTCACTTAAAATGTTTTATTTTAAATGTCTTATTTTCACTTCACTTTAAAGCTTTGTCCTGAATATTATTATTTTTTTAAAGTCTACTAATAGGTTGCTTGAATTCATAGATTTTACTTATCATGTCCTGAAATATTAAAATTTTGAGAAAACATTTTTGTTCAACTTTATGGATTTTTCAAATGATGTATCTATTAACCACATACTTTCTTATTTATAAGTATATAAAATGAAATTACATTTTAGTTGAAGTTGGTGGTTATTTTCCATGAGAAATATAATGTAATATAATTATTATGAAATACCTGTAAGTTAAGCTTGGAGATAATCATCTGTTTTTAAGTCCTTCTTAGATTCTATATTCTCAGATAATTAATGATGATCTACTTAGGTCTGTATTATTTTGAAGCCAGAAATTTTATGATAGTGCTGCTTTCTTTAACTTTCATCTTTAGAGTTGATATGGAAAGTTTAGGAATTTTGAACTTTCAACTCAACCTTTCAGATAAGATTTTCTAGACTAATTATTGATCTATGCCTCTCATAAATATTTATATTAATTTTAATTAGAATACAATTACATCACTTCCCTACCATCCCCTTGACACTCCAGTCCTTCATGTTCCTCTCCAGTTCCTCTTACTCCCACACCTCAGCCCCTCTCAAATTTAAGGTGTCTTTTTGACCCTTAAAGTTATATATATATAATATATATATATATATATATATATATATATATATATGTGTGTGTGTGTGTGTGTGTGTGTGTCTGTGTGTGTCTGTGTGTGTGTGTCTGTGTGTTTCCTCATTTGAAATGCTCTTGTGTAGTAAGATGTAATGCTTCACATATAAAAGACATCAAATATTTTGAAAAGTTGAATCTCTTCATCAAATTAAGATTAATATATCTCCATGAAATTTTGTTTCATAGTATGTTAATCTTTATATATTTGCCACTTAGCAAAAATAAAATTAATTGTAGATATTTGACAGGTCCAATTGAAGCCTCAAATCTCTTTATGCTTGTTGATCATCTTACTTATTTTAACACTGTAAATTTAGTAATCTCCCATCATTTAAAACAAATAAACACACTAGGAATGTAGGAAAGAAAAAGTGAATTGAACTTATAAAAAAAATCATCTGTGCTTAAAATAAAAATTTACAACTAGGATTTGTCTCTTATCTGATGAAAATTTGGGATCATGTTCAAAATCCTTGAAAAGATAGCCTAGTACACCTAACTAGTACACAAAAAGAATCATAACAACACAGGTATAATTGCTTTTACATTTCATATTGAAGACATACACATCAAGAAAATTACTTATGGTGCTCAAATTCTTAGAATGATTACTTATTTAATTAGCAAGCATTTTAGTGATTTATGAAATTTAAAAAGTATGCAGAAATTTCTGAGAACTCCTCCAACCTAAGTCATAGCTTATGGAATTCACTTCTTGACCTATTTTTTCATTTTTAGAAACAACAAATAAATAGTGCATACATTTTCAACTGATTGTATTCATTGATTTTATTCTTTGCACATTTTGAACTTGCTTAATTTTTACATGATGTCTTTCATTAAAAACTATAATATAGCACACAATCTAAGTATATCGAACAAGTCTCTTCAATGTAAATGACAAAAGGGAAAAATCAAATATGTACATGTGGAATTGCAATGGAATACTGAAGGCTTGGTTGAATATTTACATGTCATCTACAAGTGAGAATTGAATTAATCAAAATTGCATAACCAATTAAGTTTGGTAAGTTTGAGAGACCTCCAAAAAGATAAATAAAAAGCACTGACCTCATTGTTAGAAAACACAGTAATTAATTTCAGTAAAAAACTTTGTTTTTTGCAGCAGATACGAACTATTAAAGAAGTCTACAACTGGTGCAAATGTAAGAACAAGTGAACAAGAATTGCCTAGTCCCAATTCATGTACACACAATGCAACCACTACATATAAGATTCAAAGAGTATCCAAGAAAAGGTAGCAAAAACAGTGCACAATCCAGAGGATCAGCATGTCTGTTGTGGGATAGGGTCTTCTACATATGACAAGGAAACTGAAACTTGAAATCTCAACAATGTAGTTGTCTAAGCAGGACCTGCACAATGACAACTCCAGCTGGCATTCCAAGTAGTCATCCCTAAAGACATTGAATATTAATAACATCAAATCAACTCAGAAATTATATGTATATATTTTTGCATGTAACAATAATAACTACAGAAGAAGTGATGAATTTTAGAGAGAGTAGGTGTGACACAGAACGAGTTGGTGGAGAGACAGAGGAGAAAATTATGTAAGTATAATACTCATATTGGGATTACCAAAAACTTGTTTTTTTAAAACACATTTATAAAAATTAAAAGCAGATAATCTTAAGAGATTGGGTTTATTAATATAATATCATTCACATTTACATTTTATTTGTTTTTAATCTCTGGCCCTGACTAGAAGTGTATAAGAATCTAATTTTTACTCTTTAGTTGATTTTGTGCCTTGTCATAATAAATTGTCATCTGAATAAAATGTCATCTGAATCCCAGTATTTTATTCCTGTAACTGACATAGCCCAGATGTGCTTCAAAATCTGTGTGTACTCAAGGATAGTTTTAAGCTATTATTCTTTCAAACTCCATTTATATTTTCCTGTTGGGGGAAGGAGTGAACCCAGGGCTTTGTATCTGCCTGGCACCTACTCTGTACTCTAACACTGAACTTTTATTGTCTAGAAAAAGAATTTTCCTTTGTTTTTCAAGAGATATGGTGCTTCATTGCCCAGCTTCACCTTAAATTTGCTATGTAACCAAAAATAGCCTTAAACTAATTACTTGCCTCATCCTTAAGAGTGGTAGGGTTACAGGCCTCACCTTCAGGCCTAACTCTGACTGCTAATTTACATTTTTCAAAATCTATAATTTTGACCTTGTAGTACTCAAATTTAAGGAGTTCATTCGTTTGCAGAGAATAGAATCGCTATTATCACTTTGCTTCTGAATAATGATTTCTAGCTGCTTCAAAGTGTACACCTGTTCTACCTAAATCAATAGTCTATAATGTAACAGATTGAATACCGAATTCAAGAAGAAATTAAAGATGCTTCCTACATGTAGCTTTCTATGGGGGTTTGTATTTAATTCTGGTGATTCCTCAAAAATCTGATAGAAATTAAAAAAGAGACCGTTTTGACTTAGAATTTCCTTTCTGTACAAATAATAAAATAAAATAAATGAATTCATGATCTTTTACAAATATTGTATGCTGTAAGCTAACTATTTACTCTTGAGTTACTGTTTTGTGTCTTTCAAAATAATTGATTTATTTCATTCATCGAGTTTTTAGTAGTATCTGCTTTAATGTTTCTACCACAAAGATCTTTCAAATTTCTTAAATACATTGTCATTTAAACTTCACAACTGCTATTACTAAGTCTTTTCTTTGCCATTGTTTCTTCCCTTTGCCTTTGTTTCTATAAAAGTTACATATTTAGACTTTGAGTATTATTTTTTGTGATTTGTGACATTAATATACATATATGTGTTTATATGGAGAGAAAATAAGGAATATAATATTAGTATATATGAATAAAATATATGAGTACAATATTACCTTAGTGAAGTAGAATGATGAAGAAATTTTGTAATATGATAATAGATTGAGTAGAATACACAGCTGTGTACCTGGGGGAAGGGCAGAGACACAACAGAAAACTACTTCCAAGGGCCCACAGATCATAGTGTCCTCCTAAGCCTGAGGACTTTATAACTTCTAAAACAATAATCTTTTGAATCACACCCTACTGTAAATGATTGGTATAGTTGTAAATTCATATAATTGTAAATTTATTAGCATAATTAAACTGTATTACAGATTTGTATAGGGCATGAAAGGAGGTAATTAATGTCTCAAAATGTAAGTGGGGAAACAATATAATACATTTTCAGAAACATTTAAAGAATATTTTTTCTGACAATGAGTAAAAAATTAGCCCCCGATAATGGCTATATTGGTGATTTCCCAAAATATACCATAATACTCAATAAAATACTCCCATAAAATATTTCTAGCTCATGGCAAAATATCATGGTATAGAGCAAAGAAATGAGTGAGTGAGAGAAAGCCATACATTTTAAAGATGATAATAAGAATTGAGAATATTAAAAATTACACAGAAAAAAAATAGAAATATTAAGAACAAAATAGAATTACTAGAAAACAATACAGCAACTCAACTGAAGAATTCTTTGAAAGAAGAATTGTAGCAGAATTTTCATATATACATACATACACACACACACACACACACACACACACACACACACACACATATATATATATATATATATATATATATATATATATATGTATGTATGTATCATGTTACCTTTGAGTGACAGAGTTACAATAAAATCTACTTTCGTTTCATTTCTAGTTTTTTAAGAGGGTATCTCCTTAAACCAGTGTAGGAATAATGTTGGTGTTTATAGAATGTTTGGAAAAACCATATGATACCAGTGGGATAGAAGTAGGGGTAAATAATGGAGAATACATAGTTCTATAACCCTTACAAGCAAGGTCAGAATATTTCAAAATGTATATTATAAAAATGTATTTCAGTCATAAATATCTTTTTCAGAAAGTAAATAAAATGGTGTCTTTTCTTGAAATACTTCTTAAAGTATAAAACTCAAGGCATAGGAATCATATTGTAAATTGCTTGCCCAACAAGTGTGAAGACCTGAATTCAGGTCCCAAGAAGCACATGGAAAGCTGGATACTCCAGTGCACAGCTTTGTTACCAGGACTAGAGAAGTGGAGACCAAAGGATCCCTGGGGCTTGCCAGTGTAGCCAAATTTCTAAGCTACAGGTTTATAAACAAAACATCTTTCAAATCCTCAGATAGAGAGCAGTTGAAGACAAAATCTAATATCAATGACTGAATCTTATCTGTTTCAAGATATCATTTAAACCATTGTTAATTCTGAATGTGTTTTATGTTTAATACAAGCCATACTATCAGAAGATTCTTAGGGAATCATGAAACTGAGATTAAATCCTAATCATTGTTAGTCTTAATTCTCACAGAAAAATGATGGCAAAATAGAGTAATGGTTCAGTAAGTAGTGGTACCATTTCCATTAGAGATTTTCTACAAGATCCAAAAGCCTATGGACTTTTTAAGTTGATTCTATATCCTGCCATGTTGGTGACTGTGTTTATAGTAGTTAGAAGTTTTCTGATAGGTATTTTGAGATCTCTTATGTACAATATCATATCATGTGCAAAGAGGGATGGTTTGAGTTTGATTTCCAATTTTTCTATTGGTACTCCTTTACTTTCTTTTACTTGATGTGTTACCTAGTGCTGTAAGCACAAGAATAAAAAGCTAGACAGCCCAGTCTAGTTACTAATGTTACAGGCTGCTTCACTTTCTATTTATTATTTTTTACATTTAGGATAATTTTGACTATGGATTTTCCTCAAATATAGATTTCCTAATGTGATATGTTCTCTCTAGTCCTATTTTCTCAAGGGGTTTTATCATAAAGAGAGGTTGGATTTTGTCAGGGGCTTTTTTTTCTACATCTAATATGTTGATTCTTTGTTTTTTGTCTCTAAGTCCATTTATGTGATTTATTACATTTTGACTTAATTATTGAAACATCCCTACTAAATTGGTCATGATGGATAATCTTTTTTATCTATGTCTATATTATGCTTGCAAGTATTTTATTTAGCATATTGGAATCTACATTCACCAGGAACATTTGCCTGTAGTTTTCTTTCTTGAGTGTGTCTTTAATTGGTTTTGTAAGCGAATAATAACTTTATTCATAGAAGAAGTTTAAGGGGCTCCTTTGCTTCTATTTTTTGGGGATACTTAAGGATTTGTTATAGACCTTCTTTTGAAGTTACATAGAATTCTGTTGGAAGTCTACTTGGCCCTGGCATTTTTGTTTTGTTTGGTTTTTTTTTTTTTTTTGGTTACAAGGCTTTTATTATTCATCATGTCTATTCATTTGTTATAGGCCTGTGTAAGTGGTTAATAGCTCCTTGATTTAATTTTGGTGGCTTGACTGAATATATGAATTTGTTCACTTCTCTTTAATTTTCCAACTTTATGTGGTACAGATTTTTCAATGTGTTCCCCTATAAGATTTAAAGTTCCTTTGGTGTCTATTGTGCAACAATTGACAAGTGAGACATCATAAAATTGAAAAGCACAGATCACAAAACAAAACACAACAATCAACTGAATGCATAGACAGCTCACAAAATGGGAAAAAAAATATTTGCCTGCTCTATATGTGACAATTGATTAGTATCCAGAACATATAAAGAACTGAAAAAAAAGAAACTGATTCAAAACATGAGTCTTGAACAGATATGTCTAAAAAGAAAAAGAACAAGCCTAAGAAATAGCTCAAAAAGTGTTCATTCTCACTAGAAATTAGGTAACTGGAAATCAAAACAACTTTGAGATTTTATCTTTTCCCAGTTAGAATAGCAAAAATCAATCAATCAAACAAACAAACAAACCAAAAGCCCACAACAAATACTGGAGGGAAAGTGGAGGAAAGACAACCTTCAATCACTATTGGTGGGAATTCAGGCTTCTGTAGCTACCCTGGAACAGTGTGAAAAACCTTCAGATCTATCTTATGACCAAGCTGGTGGTAACTTCTTGGCAGATCATCCTGGGTCTTAATATTTTACTACAGATATTTGATCACTCATATTCATTGTTTCTCTATTTACAATAGTCTAAATCAAAACAACTCACATTTCCTTAAACTGCCAAAAAATGGGGTGCATATACACCATAAAATACTTTTCAGCTGCCAGTAAATGAATTAACAAAATATGTAAGTAATTGAAAGTCATGAGGAGAGGTCATATTGAATGAGCTCGTGCAAACACAAAAAGGCAAACGTATGTTCTCTCTCACTGGAGGCTCTTAGCTCCAAATCTTCAGATGTGAGTCATAACCTGAGTTACTTCAGTCATCACAGAAGTAGAAAGGAACCATGATGAGGAAGGGAGGAGAAACAGAGGAATTGCATGGGACAAGTGAATTGAAGGCGGAAATGAAGAAAATGGAGGCTTTTTAATAGATAGTGGAGGGAATATAAATACAGAAGAGAGATTGTAAAATAATAGTACTGATGCCTAAAATGTAATAAGGAATCATACTATTAACAATTTCTGTAAAACACCTATAATTCTTGTTCATCTGCTTATACGTATATAGTTTAAGTGAAAATTTTTAGGTGTACTGACAATGTCCCCTTCAAAGCTAACAGACTAACAAAATTCCAAGCACAGGGAATAAAATCTTCTGAGTTGTTGGTCAGGGTTGTCTATTAGGCACCATTTGTGGATGTTTATTTTAGTTATGTATAAAGTATTGTTTTGTGCACCGTTTGATGAAGGGCTGCCTAGGTTTTGGAGTTTTGTATTGCCTGAAGGTTTTGGATTTATGCAGGGAATATTTGATTGCTCAGGGTCTGTACATGCTATCAGTAGAATACCTGATCAGTTCTGAATCAATAAAATCACCTGAGCTAAGGGGCTTAGGGTTCCACTGTTCAGTACGGCATTGGCCAGTATAGTGGTTTCCTCTGTTGAGGTCTAGCAAGGGTTCTATCTGTGAATATGTTCTGTGTCCTTCTCTGCTGAGCCACCAATCTACAAATAGTGTACCAATGTCAGGCACTGACATTACTCTAGCTAATGGAGACAGGGAAGAAGAAAAAGAAACTCCAGATCTCACAGAGTCCATTTTGTTTTGTTTTGTGTTGTTTTCTGAAAACCTGTCCAGAGATTGATGAAGTGAGGTCAACCTGTCAAGACACCTCTGCTATGGTGATGAGAACTCCTGCAAACAAGGTGAGCAGTTGTTTTTACTGCAAACCATGCTCTATCTTAAAATCTGGAAAGTGTTTCCTCAGGGTCAGCACACAGAAGCTATCTTCTGGAACCGGTCAACATTGTATCTCATGCTGCTAGCCGAACTCGATACTGTAAGAGTCATCCAGGTGAACTGGTTTTGAAGGCACGAAGGGGTCATTGAAGAGAAGATGAGGTTTGTTACTGTGAGAGGCCAGAAGAGGCCATTGGTAACTCAGTAGCAGTTAAAGGCCCAGACTGAAGGGCCTTTAAAGAAGGCTGAGTAAAGTAAAGTAAATAAGCTGAGGCTTGGCACCATGAATAGAGACCAGGTGAAGCTTTTGGGGAAAGTGTACCTTAGTTGCTCCAGAAGGCCCCCAGTGTTCTGAAGATGCCAGTACCATGGGATGACCACCAGAACAGCAGCAGCAGTGGAATGAAGCCGACCAGAGCCTGGAGGGCAAGCTGTGTGTGCTGCAGAGGGCAGAACCAGAGAAGTGATCCAAGCTGTTTGGAGAAGCTGAGAAGATTGTGAGTGAATTCCAGATAATTGGACATGGATAATGTTTTTCTGCTGTCCAAAGACACTGAGAAAAACACTGAGAAAAACTTGAAAGATGCTTGGTTTTATTTGGTCTTGTGTATTAGCAACCCTCATGATTGTTCCTCTTATAAATAGTTTTGCTGGCATGATGTTAAATTGTGTTGAAGAGATAAAGCAAATATTTTTTGTCTTATACAGAAGAGGGGAAATGTTGTGGAAGTGTATTTTTAGTTATGTATAAAATAATTATTTTGTGCACTGTTCAGTGAGAGGCTGCCTAGATCTTGACGTTTTGCATTACCTGCAGGTTTCAGATTTATATAGGGGAATGCTTGTGCCCAGGATCTGCACATAATAACAGTAGAACACCTGAAGAGTTCTGAATCAAAAAAAAAACCTAAGCTCAGATGCTTAGAGTCTACTGTCTAGTATAGCACTGAACAGGATAGTGGGTCCCTCTGCTGAGGTCTGGCATGACTTGCACCTATCAGTATGTCTCCATCTTTTCCTTGCTGAGTCCACACAGCAGCCTAACTAGTACAGACACTCTGGAAATTAGAGGTGATTGTTCTTGTCCTTCATTGTAGTCCAATGGTAAAAGATAAGTCCCTGTGGCTGAAGAAACCATACATCTCAGACACTGTAAAGATCGGACCTGAGATAGATCTGAACTGACAGCCTCCTCTCTAAGGTCCAGTTTTCATGGTACTAGAAGGTATTATGCAAGCTTCCAAATCAAGGAGTCAACCCATAGTTCCAGCCAGCTATGATGTCAATGAACCACAAAAATCACAAGCATGGCATCAAAAGCACAAAGATGCAATAGTGGCATGCATACCATCAAATAAAACCAGATCTCTAAGTGAATTAAGGCCCACTCATCAAGAAGTAAACCATGGCTGCTTCTGGAAACCTAGCCAAGTACTTATGGCTAGTGAACATATTGTTCTTTGACAAGAGCCTACAACTGACACTTTAATAAACTGCATAATCTTTAACTGCATTACAAATATTTACTCTTCCGTCTACAGAAAGTGTAGTTCTCACCCTTCATTGAAGAAACATGACTTGGTAACATATGAAAAGCACAAGTGATTAAAATGGAAAGTGTAGAATCAGTCCCAACTGATGCATCTACAGCACAACTCTTTCATCTTAGACTCAGAGATCGTTATGGAAATCAGATAATAATAGATAGATGATAGATAGATAGATAGATAGATAGATAGATAGGTAAGAAAGATCTAGATGAACAGGAATTTGTCTGTGAGACAATATCCTGGAAAGAAAAGAAAAGCTACACCCATGAAATCTTACCATCATGATTAACTAAAATTTGATGTTCACAAAGATGACACCAATAGACTTGCTAATAATAATGAAAAGCCTCAACCACAGACAAAGAACAACAGACAACTGAGATATGCTGAGAGTGGAAATAGTAGTCTTTAACAAGGAAGAACATACCAATTTATAATTAAATACCAAAATGGTCAGACTTGAAGACCGTAAGAATAAAGGAAATTTTATTTGAATATGAGAGAAAAATAATACCAAAGGCAAGGCATAACTTTCAGCACATTCAGGATGAGGGAGATGAAGACAAGGAAGAGCCAAGATCAGTAAGTCAGACAGGCTGGCAAAAAGTCACATGGTAGAATGGGTATAGGGAATAAAGAAAAATGGAGAAAGCCTAGAACATCAAGGCAAGCATGCTCAGTCTCTGCAAACATCATAAGAGAAAAATTTTATATAAAGGAGGAAAACAAAATGTTATATTTTTTGAGTAATGGTATACTTATACCTTTCATATATTTAACATATTCTCAGGTAAATCAGCTTTCTGACCAAGGACTCCTGACCAAGCAATCACAAGCCCAAATAGATTAACTCTTTTTTGTTTTCTCATTTTTATTTCTCACTTTTTCTTTCTTTTTTATTGGTTTTTTATTTGGTTATGTACAACAATGTATTTTCATCATAATCATGCATCTTCCAATTCACCTAGATTCAACTCTGCTTCTCTGCCTACACAATTTTGTGTCATTTTTTTCCTAATTATTTTTAAAACAGCCAATCACAGTTCATGGTACTGTATATGTTTGAATGTGTGCCCTCCCATTACAATATGGGAGACCTAACAGAAGTCATACCCTTAAATAAAATACAACCCCTTCTCACAGAAGTTGTCCATTTCCTTGACAGGGTGTGAGACTTTGTAAACAACCACCCCATTCCAATTGGATTATTTCTTAATAACGGAGACAATGGTATATAACATTCTAATTTGGGGGTAAATCAGAATTTTATATCATACACATAGGCTTATTGTTTAGATCAAGGGAACAAAACTTGACAAAGTTAGTATTTACTATCACTACCAGGGAATTAGAAGTTAAACTCCAAAGTTGAAGGAAGAATTCATCCTCAGTGATCTGTAAGGATACTAAAACTTTATCAGACCCTGCACCCCACCCACAAGTTGATTAAGTTATCTCATAGACAGGATGATATTGAGAAATACATAGAAGACTTTTTATCATGAACATTTAGGGATCCAATTTCAAAGCTGTTCACCAAAAGGGATTTGTGTTTAGAATACAGTGTCAGTCACATGCACATACAGCCTCCAAATGGGAGTATTCACTTAGAAGAAAACAGGTTATGAGAAAGCAGATGAGGAATCAGAATTTTTTGGATTTATTTTTCCAGTTTTGTTTTTGTTTTTTTCTGTCATCTCTACACTATGACCGGGACCAAATCAATGACATTTCCTGTTTCTAGACAATGAACTTATTTGACCCCTTATCTTTAACTAACCTTATTGTTTCTATCTTCTGTTATCACTAAGTTCAACTAATTTTACCTTACCAAAATAAAAGATTTGAATCCATTTGGTTAAATTTTCCTTATTTTTAAATATAGCATGTATATTAAACAATGAATTTTAAACACTGAATTGTCACTTACTGCAACCTCACCTGTGTGATTTTCACTCATACTTACAAACACGTATTTTTTAATTTAATGCAATAACAATTTTACTTACAAAATTTCATATAATAATGCAAGCCAACTTTTACTGAATTGTTATTTACTTAATACACATCCCCTTTTTTTTCCCTGTGATACTTTGATGATTCTAAGAGAGCAAATACTATGATAAATAGATGCAAGTAGTATAATTATTACTTGACACTACAAAACTGTTGTTCCATACACCCTTGACTACATTACACATAACTTTGGAGTTTCTCAGTGAGGTACTCTGTCATAAAAGGAACTGAGTAGTACTTAGATTTTTTTTTTTTTCTTTTGCATGTAAAGGGAATCCTGTTTCCATTATTCCACCTAGGAAGTACTTACTGAGATTTCTCCATGTTAGATGAAAATAATTTTGCTACGACTGATAACTTATGACAAAAGAAAAGAAAAAGAAAAGTGTTGAACAGAATTTTCAAGTACAGATGTAAATCTAGGCATATAAATTCACCGGATTTGAAGACAATGCAGAGTAATGTTTTTAAAACATTTGAGAGTGAGTCTTTGAGAATCTGCTGACAATTACAGATTATTTTATTGTAGCAATTCCATTTACAAGGAAGCCAAAGGGACAGTTGTTATTGTTCTTTTATGTTTTCATAAACATTATGATATAACATGTGTTTAGAAACAGAATTCAAATGGACATGAGATTAAACCATAAATACTAAAGCCCTTCCTTGTCTCCCAACACCAATTCTCTAATTGAAAACTATTTTCTGCTCTTGTATTCTCATGAAATGTAATTAATAAATATTTTGCTTATACACAAATAAATAAACCTATTCTTTCATTTCTCACACCAACACAGAATTGATACAGAAATGCAAGACCTGTTTCTATAATTACCTATATATAAAGTAGAGATTGCTTGATATGAGTCCCTACAGTTGCTTCACAATTGTAATGTCTACTCAGTATGTCACTGAGGATTGATAGATAGGTTTGATTTTTCATTATTGTGACAAATACCTAAGGTAAATAGTTTAAGGGAGTAATAGATTAATTTTAGTTCATGATTTCAAAGGTTTTCTATTCACCAAGTTAAAGGGAGCTAAGTAAAGCAGAACAGCTCATGCCATGTCAGCCTGGAAAGAGAAGGGCAGGATGCTTACATTCTCTGGCAGTATTTCTCTCATCCTTTTATTCTGTATGGATCCTAACTTGTTGGATAGTAGCACCCACATTCAGTGACAGTCTTTCCTCTGTTTTTAATTATCTGGAAACTCCTCACTAGACACCCAAAAAGGTGAGGGCAGCAATCTCCTAACTATTCTCAGTATGATCAGGCTTAAACTGAAGGGTAAACTCACAATGGATGTTTGCCAAGTACTTGGACTGGCAGAGAATTATGCAGGAAATATTCTGGTTCTGACTAGAAGGATAGTCCCTGTAGAGTACATGAACTACAAAGTTGAGTGCATTATAAATTCAATAGCTATTGCCAAATTGCCCCTTAAAACCTATTATCAATTTTCATTCAATAGTGTAAGAGGGTATAAGTTCTTCAATGAAATATTTTATTGTGTATGTGTGCATTTATTTTCCAAATTGCTAGTAGGAAAAACCTGTAATTTCCTGTGGTTAGAGTTTTCATGATTCTAGTAAATGTAAATGGAATGTCTGTTCATTGTGTATAGCCCTCCTCATTTATTGTAATGTTTATCCTTTTCTTATTGATGTATTGATGGTTATTTTAGACCACTATATATTTCAGCATTATAATTTGGTGAGGAAAAATTTTTATTATCTTGGAGATACCTCATATGTTTTGGCAGTAGCATAGGGACCTACAGAATAACACATATATACTCATGGGCTATATTTTATTCTTTGGAACCTTTTACTAAAATCATTAGGGTCAAACCTTATGCATTGGCAATCCTAACAAACCAGAATCTGCCACCCACAACTAACAAGTTGATCAAAGTAGAAAAATTAATAGTGAAAAGCAATTAATCAAAATTTATTAGATGTAATCATGTTGGGAAGTAAGACAAAGATTCAGTGTCTTTCCCCTAGGCTATCTTGGGTGGTCTGAGATAAGGAGAAGGTTTTTGTCATGGGCCAGTGTTATGCAAAGCTACAGTTAACTGTCCTAGTCAAGGTAATTGCTCACCTCCAATTGCTCCGTCATTGTCTCATCTCTTGTCTTTTCTGTAAGAGAGTCTAACAAGATGCACATTTATTTCCTGGGGACAAGCTCTTCCTCTGGCTAGCAGAGACTTTAGACTTTTTCCCTAATATGAGATTACCAGCTGAATTTGGGTAGCTTCATTGTTTCAATAGCCTGCTAGTCAAAATGAGGTACACAAGTGTCTTTAAGATATCCTCATTTCTCTCATTCTGTTGTCATCATTTCACATCCTTGTGTGCTTGAGTTCCTACATGAAAAATGGAACATTTTTGCCTGCTTTTGTTTTAGACTTGGTTAGTTATGAAATTGTTTGGATTTTAATTCTCGTTATTTATTTATTTAGTTAATTATCGTTATTAATATAAATTAATAAAGCTATGCAGTAAGACTAATAAGCCTCAAGCTAACAAAGCAAGCTTCTTCTAAAAAATATTTGTCTGACAATTCCAAATCTATGGCTGGTTAGGAAGAAAACAGGCATAAAGTAAGTATTTTCTTCATAGGATTCTAGAACTGATACAAATTCTGTAATATCAATCATATTTTATGTTTATAGGTAATTTCTTTATTATTGTATTTTTATGAACTCCATCTATAATTAAAACAAATTTAACTATATTCCACAATTGACTGTAGTAATTCATGGATTGGCAGGACAAGGCTAAGATATGCCTAAAGTTGGAAAGGACAGATCCACGTGCAATTTTCATATCATATTGTGTTAGGATTGTTGCATGATGCTACATTATCAGGGCAGTTTGGGTAGAATTTGGTTAGCAAGATCAGACTTCTAGTTCCCAAAAGACATTCCCATGGAAAATAAAAAATGGGTATTGTCAGAGAGCAATGAACTTTATATAGGCCAGGAAATACGAGTATTGAAGTCCTTCATCACAGGACACAAACACTAATTGTTTTATGGAAAGTTGGAAGTATTTGTTCTTTCTTTTCCTGATTGTATACTTTAATTATGACATTCATATCTATACATTTATAGAAACATTTAATAACTCACCATACTCTCTACAGTTTAATCTTTTAATATATACTTCATACTGTTATTGCAGCTACTTTTCAGAACTTAGAAAAAAATCAATTTACATACAAACACACACACACACACACACACACATACACACACAAACACACACACACACACACACACACACATATACCAAGAGCTTGACTGATGCCTATGGAAGCCAGAATAGGGTATAGGATTTTTTTCAAACTGGATTTAACATAGGGTTGTGAGCTACCATCTGGGTACTGGAATTGGAACTTGAATCTTCTGGAAGAGCAGAAAATATTTAATCACTGACCAATCACTGCATTCCATATCCTGAGAGAGGTTACCCAAACCCAGAATGACAAGTATGGTATGCATTCACTAGTATGTGAACGTTAGCTGTTAAGTTTTCAACAAGTAAGCTACAATCTGTGTAACCATAGAGGTTATATATAGAATAAGGGACTAGAGGGGACAGACAGTTCTCAGTGTCAGTGGAAGAACAAGGTTGGCAGCCCACCAGCAGAAGAGGATGGGTAAGGTCGGGAAAAGTCCAACCAATTTTAGGCTTATATGCTTGAAGCTCTTAGCTTATCCATTTATTTCACCTATGTTGGGGAACAAAGATTCTGTAAAGATGGAGGAAGTGGGCACCACCCCAGTGGGGCTTTTCCTATCTTGGGGCTCAACTGGTGTGCCAGGATCCATGTTTCTAAGGGACATATGATATGCTGCATGGTGAGGTACTGTCCTAGCTTGAGTGCTGATGCCCACTCTCTCTCCCACCATTGGGATCCAGTAGTCACCAACAGAAATATAGACATCAGTAAAAGAAAATGTTAAATCTAAAACAATATAAAATAAAATAAAATAAATATTAATACAAAACATACAGGAATTATGGGACACAATGAAAAGACCAAATATAAGAAAAATAGGAATAGAGGAAAGAGAAGAATTCCACCTTCCCTCCAGGCCTGACTCTATTGCCTTCAAACCCAAACAAGGAGCTTAGCATCATCATAGACTCAGCCAGAGAACTGACTACATGATATTTCTACCTTCATTACATTTGGTTCTATCCCCACAAACCACTTCTCTGCAGCCTCTCCTTTCCTCCGGTCCCTGTTCCCTGCCCTCAAATCTGAGTAAAGAGCTCAGAGCCATCATAATCTATCATATAGGGCCATCATAGATCCTGCCAGTAGACTGACCAGAGAGGTCCTGCTGGACAGCAGCCAAGTAAGCCACCAGAGCTCCAGCCCCCAACTTGGATAGAGACCTCCAACCTGACAAGAGGCCACAAACAAATAAACAAACAAACAAAAACTAGAAGACAAGAGTACCAACATAATAATACATAACAGTACAATAAATAACAATCAAGGCGATATGTCACCAGCTTAACTCAACTGTCCTACTACAACAAGCTCTGAACACCCTGACACAGTTAAAGCACAAGTAAAGGATCTCAAAACTAACTTTATAAAGATAATAGGGACCATTAAAGAGCAAATGAATAAATCCCTCAAAGTAGTAGATGAAAAGAAAAATAATGGAAGGAATTGAATAAATTCATGAAAGAAAATCAGGAAAACACAAAACAAAAAATTAGACATGAATAAATCCTTTAAAGAAAGCCAAGATAAAACATGCAAGCAATTAAAGGAAATGAACAAAACCGTTCAAGACCTGAAAATGGAAATAGAAGCCATAAATAAAACATAAATGAAGGATATTTTGGAAATGACAGATCTAGTCTTTATTCTTAGATTTGGTGTTTTCGTAGTGTTCCTGATTTTGTGAATGGTTTGCATTAGAAATTTTTTTATTTAGCATTTTGTTTTAGTGGTGTCTCCAATTCTTCTGTAATATCTTTGACTCCTGAGATCCTCTCTTTCATCTATTGCATTCTGTTGCTGTAGCTTATCTTTGTAGCTTCTGAGGGCTAGAGGAAGGAGGAGAATCCCACCTCAAAGGCCTAGAAAATATTTTCAACAAAATCATAAAAGAAAAATTTCCAAACCTAAAGAAGAAGATCTTTATTAACTTTTAAGATGCATACAGAACACCAAATAGACTGGACCTGAAAGAAAGTCCCATTGTCACATAATAATCATAACACTAAACCTACAGAACAAAAAAAGAATACTAAAAGGAACAAAAAAAAGCAAGTAACATATAAATGTAAACCTATTAGAATCATAAGTGACTTCTCAATAGAGACTCTAAAAGGCAGAAGAGCCTGGACAGATATGCTACAGACTCTAAAAGATTACAAATTTATAGAGAAAATAAAACATTCAAAGACAAATCCAAATTCAAACAATATCTATCCCTAAATCCAGCCCTACAGAAGATACCAGAAGGAAAATTCCAACCCATGAAGGAAGGGTACATCCATGGAAACACAGGAAATAAATAACCTCACCCCACCAGAGTCAAAAGAAGGGAGACACAAACACACAGGCACACACACACACACACACACACACACACACACACTAACATGCCCAAAAATTACAAAATAACAGGACCTAACAATCATTGGTCATGAATATCTCTCAATATCAATGGTCTCAATTCCTCTATAAAAAGACACAGACTAACAGAATGGATACAAAATCAGGATCCGTCCTTCTGCAGCTTAGAAACACACCTTAACATTAAATATAAACATTAAATCAGAATAAAGGGTTGGAAAAAGATTTTCCAAGAAAATGGATCCAAAAAGCAAGCCAGAGTAGCCATCTTAATATCTAACAAAATAGACTTCAAATCAAAATTAATCAAAAGATATGGGGAAGGACACTTCATGTTCTTTAAAGGAAAAATCCACCAAGAAAACATTTCAATTCAAATCATCTATGAACCCAACATATGGACTGACACATTAATAAAAGAAACATTGCTAACACTTAAAACACACATTGATCCCACACATTGATAGGAGGAGATTTCAATATACTACTCTCACCAATGGACAAGTCAAACAGACAAAAACTAAACAGAAATATTGACGCTAACAGATGTTACAAACCAAATGAACCTAACAGATACATACAAACATTTCATCCACACACAAAAAATACACATTTTTACCACCACCGCATGGAACTTTCTCTAAAATTAACCACATTCTAGGCCTCAAATTAAATCTCAATAAATGCAGGAGAGTTGAAATAACCCCCTGTATTCTATCAGACCATCATGGATTAAAGCTGGATTTCAACTACAGCAACAAAAGAAGGCAAACAAGTTCATAGAAACTGAAAAATTCTCTATGGAATTACGACTGGGTCAAGACAGAAATAAAGAAAGAAATTTAAGCCTTTCTAAATTTGAATATGAATTCACAAAATAGAGAAACTTATAAGAAACAATAAAAGTAGTGCTAAGAGGGAAACTTGCAGCACAAAGTGCCTCTTAAAAAAAAGAGTGGAGAGCTCATATACTAGCAAAATAACAACACATCTGAAAGCTCTAGAAAAAAAGGAAGTGAGAACATGCAATAGGAGTAGACAGCAAGAAACAATCAAGCTGAGCAATGAACTCCATAAAATAGAAACAAAGAGAACAGTACAAAGAAACAACAAAACAAAGAACAGATTCTTTGAGAAAATCAACAAGATAGACAAACACATATTCAAACTAATGAAAAGAGAGAATATACAAGTCAACAAAATCAGAAACAAAAAGGGGGATATAATTACAGACACTGAACAAATCCCAAGAATCATTAGGACATACTTTAAAAACCTGAAAAATCTAAAAAAAATTGAATAATAGTCTCAATACATACCACCTACCAAAAATTAAATCAAGATTAGATAAATAATTTAAATAGACTAATAAACCACAATGAAATAGAAGTAGTTATTAAGATTCTCCCCACCAAAATGAGCCTGGGTCAAAATGGTTTTATGAAGAATTCTATCAGATATTCAAGAAGAGTTAATGACAATACTCCTCAAATTATTCCACAATATAGATACAGAAGGAACATTGCCAAACTAATTCCAGGAGGCCAAAGTCATCATGATATCCAAACCACACAAAGATTCAAAAAGTAAAGAAAATTACAGAACAATTTACCTCATGAACACAGATACAAAAATACTCAATAAAATATTCACAAACTGAATCTAAGAAGAAATAAAAAACCCATCCATGGCCAAGTTGGCTTCATCCGAGAGATGCATGGATGGTTCAACATATGAAAATCAGTCAATGTTATCTAAAACATAAACAAACTGAAAGTAAAAAATCACATCTTCACTAGATGCTGAGCAAGCTTTCTGACAAAATCCAACATGCCTTCATGACAAAAGTCTTGGAGAGATTAGGAATACAAGGTATATTCCTAAACATAATGAAGGCAATGTATAACAAATGTATAGATGACATTATATTAAAGGGAAAGAAGCTCAAAGCAATTCCACTAAAATCAGGAATAAGACAATGTTGTCTACTCTTTCCATACTTATTTAATATAGTACTTGAAATCCTAGCAAGATCAATAAGACAACTGTAGGAAATTAAGTGGATACAAACTGGAAAGAAGAAGTCAAATATCCTTTTTGAAGATGCTATGATAGTATATATAAGCAGCCCCCCAAATTCTATCAGGCTTCTCCTATAGCTGATGAACAACGTCAGTGAAGTGGCTAGCTATAATTTCAACTCAGAAAGAAAATCAGTAGTGTTCCTATATACAAATGAAAAATGCACTGAGAAAGAAATCAGGGAAATCACACCCTTCACAGTAACCACAAATAACATAAAATATCTTGAGGTGACTCTAACTACACAAGTGAAAGACATGTATGACAAAACTTCAAGTACTTGAAGAACAAAGTTGAAGAAGATCTCAGAAGATGGAAAGATCTCTCATATTCCTGGATTGGTAGGATTAACACAGAAAAAAAAATTCCATTTTGCCAAAAGAAATTTTCACATTTAATGCAATCGCTATCAAAATCCCAAGTCAATTCTTACAGACATTGAAAGGATAATACTCAACTTCATATGGAAAAACAAAAAGCCCAGTATAGCTAAAATAATCCTGAACAATAAAATATCTGGAGGTATCACTATTTCTAACCTCAAGCTATATAAAAGATTCATAGTAATAAAAACCACATAGTATTGGCATAAAAAAGACATATTGGTCAATGGAACCAAATTGATGATTGAGACATAAATCCACACACTTATGGACACCTGATCTTAAATGAAGAAGCCAGAAATATACAATGGAAAATGAAAGCATCTTTAACAAATGTTGCTAGTCTAATTGGATATCTTCATGTAGAAGAATGGAAATTGATCCATATTTGTCATCCTGCACAAAAGTCAAATCAAAGTGGATCAAGTACCTCAATATCAAACCAGATAAACTGAACCTGATAAAAAAGAAAGTGGGGAATACCCTTGAACACTTTGGCACAGGAGACAACTTCCAAACAGAACACCAATAGCTCAGGTATTACAATTAACATAGATGGGACCACTAGAAACTGAAAAGCTTATGTAAGGCAAAGGACACTCAATAAGACAAAAAGACAGCCTCCAGAATGAGAAAATGTTTTCACCAACTCTTCTGATAGCTAATATCCAAAATATATAAAGAACTAAAGAAACTAGTGCAAAACAAAAAAATAAATAAACAAAAAAAATAATGCAAATAAAAATGTAGTATAGATATAAACAAAGAATTCTCAAAAGAGGAATCTTAAATGGATGAGAAACACTTCAAGAAATGTTTGACGTTCTTAGCCATTCTGGGAAATGCAATCAAAACCACTTTGAGATTCCATTTTACACCTATCAGAATGGCTAAGACCAGAAAAGAAAGGAAAGCTCATGCTGTCAAGGATGTGGAGCAAGGGGGATATTTCTTCATTGTGATGGGAGTACAAACTTGTATAGCCACTATTGAAATCAATATGGCGACTCCCCAGGAAAGTGGGAATCAACTTAACTTAACACCCAGCTATATGATTTCTAATTATGTAGTGCTCTGCTCATAGTTTGGTCTCTAGTCCTGTCTTCCTTCATCAGAGAGGCTGATGGGAGCATATGAAAAGACCCATGGCAAAACATCGGGCAGAGCTTGGGGTACCCCACAGAAAATGGGGAGGAGGGATTGCGGGGACCATTGTGGTCAAGGACCAGAGGAGAACATTCCCATTGTGTCAACAGACCAGCACTCTTAGAGGCTCACAGAGACTGAAACTGCTGAAATGAAACCTTCAGTGTTCCCTTAATGTATCTTAGTCTGGCATGGTGTTCTTGCAAAACTCCTACAGACAGAATAGGGGGGTCTCTGATACTTTTATCTGCCCATGGGATCATTTTCCTCCTGCTGTGTTACCTGGTTCTCCCTTGATGTAGGTAGTAGTCCGAGACTTGTTCTATCTTGTTATCCCCTGTTTGAGCAGTAAACCTAGGAAGACTGCTCTTTTCTTGTGAGAAACATAAAAGAGGTTGGTGGGGGCTTTTATCTAGGTGAGAGGGAAGATGGGGGACGGGAAAGAATGGAGGGAGGGGAAGAGGGGTTCAGGATGTATTGTAGGAGAGAAGAAAAAACAATAATAAATTAAAAGGACTAGGGTTTAGGTATGGCTCTTCTAAGAAGTAGAATAAATAATTATGAATGGATGGGGGTCGACAGAAATGGCAAGGATCAAATGTGGAGATAGGATGTAGAGAGCAACAAAGGAGGGAACATAGAGTTGGAGAGCTAAAACTAAGGCCAGTTGAGGGGTCCCATGAAGAAATGCAATATAAGCTTCCTAAAATATATAAATGTATGAAGTTGATTTAATGAAATTTCAAAAAATCAAAACAAAACAAACAAACAAACAGGGGAGACAGAGCCCCAAATATTCTTGTCACCAGTGAATGGAGCTTCCAGCCGGGAATGGGTTATATATAACCTAGCTGTTGGCCAAAGGGGCCCCATGGGAACCACCAAACAACCTCAGCTGTTGCCAAAGCTATTTTTTATCTCCCCAAACTGATAGCAAGGCTCTATTTCTGAAGACAACACCTACTCCACTCATTGAACATGGAGTGGTTAGTCTAATGCCTACTTAGAGCTGTCGCCACAATGGACTAGTATTTTGGGTATTGAAAATCACTCTGCATGCCACCAAATGTAAAAGGTAAACATCAACCTAACTACAAACTCTTCATCAGTCTACAATGATGAACTACCTGGAAGTTGTGCTAGTGCCATAGCTGCACAGAGTTTGTGAGGGAAATCAAACAAGATTTGATTGGATTTAGGTCCCTACATGAGATGGAACCTATACCTGATGCTGCTCTTGTAATTTGTCAAAACCTGAGATCAGATGGATCAGGGAACTTGGGGAAAGCCAAATACTACTATACTGCTAAGAGAACATTGCCGTAAAATGATTTTAATGATGTTTTATTATACTAAAAAATATCACTTCTTTTTTAGCTATCACAAGATAAGCTTCCTCCTGCAGTAAATGGTAACAAATCTAACACCCACAGGCAGACATTGTGCAGAGAGAGAGAGAGAGACAGACAGACAGACAGAGAGACAGAGACAGAGAAAGAGAGAGAGAGAGAGAGAGAGATCTTTGACCACAAAGGATTATTTTAAACATTTCATTCCAACTACTAACAAAAATAAATTATACTACAAAATTCAAAGCTGAAAAATCGAGATTAAGCATGTGAAACACGCATATAAATTTGGATACCCAACCAGTCATTGTGACCTGAATCAGGTCAAAAGAATGTTTTTTAATTATCTTTTATACACCACAGCATGTTAAATATTTTTAGTATAGAGCAGGTACCACATAAATACTGTTGAATTGAATGTTTCATTGAAATTATAATTTGGGCTTGAAGGATGCAGGACATTAACTTAATTATCCACTTACAAATGTCAATGAAATCCTGACCCTTTTTTGTTAAGAGTGGTTTCTTTCCTCGTTGTTTTCTTTAAAATTATATTTTTGACACTTACAGTCACAGCAGATTGCATCTCAAGAATAAAAACAAAGGCATCTATACACGGCAGGTCAGAGAGCAGCATGTGATGACCCTAAATGGTGGCAATTATGAGGAAGTGCCTGCAGTTTTTCTTATAGAACATAGTAAGTGGCATTATTTTCTTTGAGGAGAACTGAATGAATAGGAAGAATTAGCAACCATTCTGAAACTTGATATTGTTGATGACACAAATGAAGAAAGAAAGAGAGAAAGCAAGACAGGAAGGCAAGAAGACATGAGAGAATAAATAAATAATTAATTAAATAATTAAATAAATAGATGAAAGAAAGAAAGAAAAAGAGAAAACGTATCCCTCACTATAAAAAAGGAATAAAGTAGTTTATTCTGGAGCCAATTTTAGATGAACATGGCCCAGATACACAGGTTTGCATTATTTACTATTCCAATTTCCAATGTGAAAGCAGTTTCACAAAGTTTACACAATTACTAGACACAGAATGTCAAATCAAGCCAAGTTTAAAATACATTGGTTGGTAAATCATCAGAAATGCGGGAAAAGAAGATGAGGAAGGCTTACTCTAGGCCTCAGATGCCATCTGATGACATTTATATATTTTGGTTTAGAGGTCTGCTAAACTAACAGATTCAAAAAGCTTTTAATCTATTCACCACAGGATGTTAGCTCACGGGATGGGATAAAGCTAGTCCATGCTAGGTACTCAGTCTCTAGTTCTGCACTATTCCAAAACCTTCACATCACTGCTGGTCTGATCAGAAAATCTTTTTCTGTAGATAGAACTTCTTTCTAGTAATTCTTTTTTAACACGAAAAAATGAAGAATAAGGCCTAGAGAGAATGGTTCAGAGTACACTGCTTTTTCAGAAGACTAAAGTTCAAATTTGCTATGTCTATACTTCCACCTATAGAGTATCTAATACCTCTGGGTCCCATGTGTACCTGCATGAAAGTATGTGGCTCCCATACAAAAAATTAAATATAGCTAAAAATCAATCCTTTCTAAATGAAGAAAACTGCTAAAAATGTGACTCAGTTACTGACATGCCAAAACCCTGGATTTAAACTTTCAGCAGCATAAATCAAGCAAAACAATGTATTTAGATAAAAACCTGTAATTCTAGTACTACAGAAGTAAAGGTAAGGGGTTAGAAGTTCAAGGACATTCCAAGCCACATAGAAAATTCAATTCAACAGAGGTGTAATCAATTTGTCCTTAAAATAAATAAATGTATACATTTTACAAAGTAAAATACATACAAATCTTTTTCGGTGAGGTAGATGCTAGACCTGTTTAGGTGAGATAGTAGGAAATTTTTTAGACTATAATGTACTCAAAGACAATTAAAATATTATTTAAAATATTGAAAAAATAAAATAACATACTCTGATATTTTCCCTTTCCTTAATTTTGTACATTTAGAAACATGTTAAATATATGTTTAGGTAGGTTTTAGAATATTAAAAAATTAATTGATGCAAAATGTTATCATAGATTTTTCCCAGTTAACCATTCAGAAATAGCTACTTGAACATTATAGTTCACACTGACATTGTTTATGATAAGTTTTACAACTTTGGACTACTGTATGCATTTTGGATGACTCTGTCATGGGGAACTCTCTTATTAGTTCCATGATTCTTAGCTGCATCTGCTCTCTGTACAATGCTATTATCACCTCTGCATTGTGATAACCAAAAACCCGAACACAAAATAGTGATAAATGTCCAAGGGAAAGGGAGAGTTTGGGCAGTTATAATCACCCCCTGAGAATTGCTACTTTATATTTATTTATTGCCTTTGAAATTTTTTTGTTGTTTTAAAACATTTCTCTGTAAGAATCCTTTTTGTCCTCTCAACTTGATTTCTATATCTGAACATTTTAAGTATTAATTTTCTTCAGTATTTTCACTTTTATTATTTCCACATTCTTTTACCTAACCTGACACAGAAAGCACAGGTAGTGATACCTCCCCTGAATATATTTTCTAAAAATATAGAATTTTTTCACAACTAACTGCTTTTAAGTATCATGGTATTTTCTCTGAGTAGTTATGAAGTATAGGCAGATCACAGCTCATGTTTCTGTTTCTCTATACTTCAACTGCAGAAAATAAAACAATCTTTTCACTCATTTGTACCTTCCAAAAGTCTTATAAAATCACCATGCATCACATTTAAAGATTATGCATTAATAAGAAGTGATAAGAAAACTGATCTCAGATACACCTTCTCCTAAACACCCTTCTACATTCTCAGCAGTTTCACAGGTTTGTAGCAAGAGAATCCAGAGGAAAAAAGTCCTCCCAAGAGATTTGGGATTGATCTGAGGCAAATGGATGCAATAGCAGAAGCTTATATCTATGAGAATGTAGCCAGAATGGACAGTTGACAAATTTGATAATATAGCATCCACAGAATTGCTATGTCAGTTTACTGACATCCTTGATAATTTTCATTATCATTATTAAAATAAACTAAATATAGTTTGGTCAGTTAATAATTTCTTTGCTTTTTCATTACTTGATTTTATTTTGTAATTTTCCTTTTTGCTGTAATATTGAGTTGTCTTTTTTTCCTTTTAGTAGTATGCACAGCAGGTCATCCCAAGCCTGGGCACTTAAAATGCTATCAGATCTCCCAGCAAATTAGTACTCTCTGAATGGGGCATTGACATTTCCCTATTTAAGCCTCACTCCCTTAGGGAAGACTCCATCACCAGGGTCATTAACAGGGCTCTAGACCTAACTGTGTCATGATATCATCTATATACAGATGGCATAAAAATGGAAATTTCCATATTTTTCAGGTGACCTTTAGGAAAAAACCAAGTTCATTCTCTTTAATTTTTAACCCATGTTCAGCCTATCATTCTGCAAAGTGCTTTCTTATAAGCATAAAAAGCAACATAATGATTTATGATAGAATAAAAATAAAAATAACATTGACCATCCTACTTCATGGATCTGGCTAGGCAGATTTTTTTCTTTGATCATTATAATTTGGCTCTTAATTCTGTCTTGCTAATAACAGGCATAATATTGCAAGGTGTTGTATTGATCATTTGTACTCATTTTTGTCCTTCGTTTTGTAGATAAGCATTTTTCCCTTAGTGTAAATTATTTAAACTTGTATAATTTATTTGAGTTGATCAATTATAAATGTAAATCAAGACAAATTTAATAAACCTGGGAGAACTGTATTTTTTGGCTGAAATGATGGTATTATAAGGAAACACATGACCTTGCCTTTGACCTTCAGCCTAGGGAAACTCCCCAAATTGAAATGGTCTCAAGATTATTATGCTAACAGAAGGCCTGCTGCTAACCCAGAAGGACCTTGTCTCCAGGTTAAGGATTTCAAACAGTTATGATGACTTACCAGACCATCTTGTAGGATAGAAGATTGTAGGCCAATGATAGACTGAAGTTCACCCTGATTAAGACAGTTTAGTGACGATCCTCTTTCTTTCTCTGTACTTAAACTTCTATTCATGTCTGGAAGAGGAATGTGGGGGATATCACTGGACTTCTTGTTCCTGACTCATACTGACTAAATGTCTTTTCTACATTTCAGACTATAAACTGTCTGTTAATTGCCCTATTGAGGAACAGGTGGCCCAACTTCATTTATTAGGGCTTTGAGCACTCAGACTCTAGTCCTACAACTCTGGTAAGAGTAGCAAGGGTCAAAGTTGTAGATTTTTAGGTCAGAAATTTGAGTGTTCCTCCAGACTTACTACTTAATGTTTGCTTGCAGTCAAGCAAGATAGCTTTTGGCTATTAGATTAATTTTCTTACAAGCTGAATCCATCTAATTATGTACCTTTGAACCTTATAAAATTTCACATGAACTAAAAGTGCCATGTAAATCACATGAGAATGCAAGTTCAAATTTTGTCTGTTATGTCTTCAATATTTTGTGATTATACTATAAGCATGCTTTCCTTAGAAGAGTCTTTAAAATAACTAAGACCTATGCCCACTTTAAATCAAATTAACGTCATACCCCAGGTTTTCTCTGGGTATTGATAATTATTTCATTTGCATATTATTGTAATAAAATTCAATATTGAGAAAAAACTAATACAGAAATTCATGAGCTATATTCCTTCAGTGCAGAGAAAACATACTGCTTGAGCATAAGCTTCAACAATTCCCTGGTTGATTCTGCTTTACTGAATACATTTTGCATATTCGTTTTGCTTAATACAGAAATGTGCAATCTGTTGAAACTATCATAATTTCAGCATTTTTTTGTGTGTATCCACAATGTATATTTTTAAACCGCTACTGTTTTGCTCTATCTGTTTTCCCTCCTACTTGTGCAAAGTTGTATCTTGGTTTTGTTAAATCTCAGGCATTGCAAGTTTAATATGCTCAAGTTTTAATGTTCTCCAACTATACTGTGACCAAAATCCCTTCTAACTCTGGTCCTCTTTCCATTTCTTTTCCAGATTTTCATCTTTCAAGATATAGGTGGAAGATTATTTAGTGCTAAGTCGCAATTTCAGTTTATCATAGTAGCTAAGACAAAAGTAAATTAATATCTAACTTATTTTTGACATTTCCATTTTAAAGCAGATAAGCATATAGATTCAATTAAATACAGTTCTGCAACACACCTAACTAATGTGCTTCCCAAGAATTGATTTGTTTACAAACTAATTTGCAAGACCTGAACCCTGTTGAACTCAGTTTGTTCTAAATACTAAGATCTGTAGGCCACAGTAAGAAATTTGGGCTTATGAATTGCTGAAATATTTTTTCAGAAGCTCTTGGTATTGTTCCAATTGTAAAACAGCAATGCTGGATAATTATTAACAACTCTGAAATATACTTTTTTAAAAGTCTTTACAATTATTCTGTAGCATTATAAAACATTAGTGGTACTTTTGGTTTTCCCTTTCCTTTTATTCTTTTCTTTCCTTGTGTGGGTGTGTATATGTTGTTTATGTATATGTGTTAACTTTTCTTACAAAAGACTTAATCATTCCACAAATGAAACAGATGCTGATATAAACTATGAAGATAATCAGCTATATTTAATTTGCACTCCTTTTGCTAAAAGCACAGAACAATTTTTACATGCAGAATTATGTTATAAATCCTTGCCATACTTCTCTAAGGCAGAGACTCATTATTTTCTTCATTTGACAAGTGAAGGTTAAACTGAGGTGTCCAGTGACTCCCTTGAGGAAATGCAATGATCTTGATGAAGTCAAATAGCTCTCTACCTTTGTGAGAAATCCTCACTTTCCTTTTTAACCAATCTATGTAAGTTAAGCACCATGATTACTCACTTAACAAATACATAATGTGCTTTAATACTCATTATGCTACACCAAAATTCTGGTGCAGGGAATAGTAAATTAATAAAATAATACAACAAGGTATACATACACAAAATGACACAACAATGGTCTTCAATAATAGCCTTAAACTAGTCAGTCCAATAGATCAATATAT
Organism: Cricetomys ansorgei; assembly: GCA_026225945.1. Lineage (NCBI taxonomy): Eukaryota > Metazoa > Chordata > Mammalia > Rodentia > Nesomyidae > Cricetomys > Cricetomys ansorgei. The sequence continues at coordinate 1,524,490 of JAMJFZ010000199.1, forward strand.
TTTTATCTACACGAGGCAGGATAATGTTAGATACTTCTGATTCCTAGCAATTAAAAAACTTTGACACTTTACTTGCCTTTAACTGTCCTTTGTATTGTACAAACTTTCTTCAGCAAACTGGAACAAATCAGAAGTAAATATGGAAGTATAACATAGTTTGGGATTGCCCTAGAGATAATCATTCTGCCAAAAAAATAAATAAATAGAAGAATGACCCAAAATGACTGTGACATCACATATCATTTAAGAGGTCATGCATGTGGACTGAATTGAGGATCATGGTCTAACAGAAACATAGCTTCATAAAATCGTATAATCCAGAGATTCCAGACTCTTGTCAGTGAAAAGTCCACTCTTCAGCAATCCTTTCTATGATTTTTGTAATTAAAAGGCCCTGGAAACAGAGAGAAGTAAGATATATAGCCCTAGATTGTGGAGTCTGCTCTATATCTCTGTAGTATACTTTTACTTTAATTGAATACAACTACAACTTCAACACTGTTTTTATGTGTCTTATTCAATTCTTTGTTACAAACACAATAACATGGAATGTTATGTTTCTGGGGAAACATAAAGTATTAATTATCAATAGGTACAAATGTTAAAAGTATTTAAAATCATTACCTTGAAACAAAAATACAAATGAATATGTCTTTGTCAATCCATATAAGAAATTATAAGATGGTAGATAGATAACAAATCAGTGATGGTTTGGGATCAAATATAAGGAGAGGGGAACAGTGTAAGTGGGCAAGTTTTTATCAAGTGATAGTGGTGATATTATGTGTGTGTGTGCATGTGTGTGTGTGTATACATATATATGTGTATGTGTGTGTATACATATATATGTGTGTGTGTGTGTGTATACATATATATGTGTGTGTGTGTGTGTGTGTGTGTATACATATATATGTGTGTGTGTGTGTGTGTATACATATATATGTGTGTGTGTGCATGTGTGTGTGTATACATATATATGTGTGTGTGTGTGCGTGTGTGTGTGTGTGTGTGTGTGTGTGTCATCAAAATTTTTAATGTTGATAAATGTAGAAAAGAAGTCAACATAAATCTAAAAGTGTGCTGGCGTGATGCTTGCAATGTGTTTAGTACCAAGTGTTGACCAGATTTCAATAGTTGTAAACTCGTATTATCTGTTTTCCATATTTTGTATCTTTTTAAAAATTTATTTTTCTTTTTCTCATACAATGTATGTAACCTTTTCATTAAAAAATGCAATAGCACTTTAAAGTGATGTAATGATATTCCAGTTTATTTTCCCATTTACACCCTCACAACAAACAAGCTTCTATTAACTTTCTTCTGGAACACTTTTACAGTCAGATTTATCAAGGTGTAATTAAAGACTACTCTTTCAACATACACAATTCAATGATGTTCTTTTACTCCTGGGTGTACACTTATGAAGGAGCCCAATACTGAACATTTATATCACTTCCAAAATGGCCCTTGCTGGCCTTGGAAGACATCTGGTGGCCACTTCATTTATTTTCTTCTCTTGAACGTTGCCTTTTGCAGAATGATGGATAAAGAGGAACAGACCACACGTAGCCAATTCTTTCACTCATGAAACTTATTATACTTTGTATGTCCTTTTCTTTGGTTCCAATAGCTTACTGAACAGAAGCACTTCAATTCATTTATCCATCGCATTATTTACTTTATGCTTCAAAATTACCAAAGCTCATTAGAAGGGCAATATAAGTTTAGGTTTTATTTAGTTGTTGCTATTGTTATTGTCATTTTTGTTGTTGTTGTTGTTGCTTCTGCTGCTGCTGTTAAAATTTTCTTGAATAAACTTTAGGAGTGAAGTGTTTTAGTTATAATGGCAATGACTAGTTTAAAAAATGTCTATATAGTATTACAGAATAGGTGCAGAATTTTGGATTCACATGACTATCTTCAAATTCTGTTTGAATTCTTAATGTCTCAGAATTTTATTTTCACTTTTTGCCTTCCTATTAAGAAGATGGAAAGATGAATAGCCCATTGTATACATTTAGGTTCTCTTAAGGGTAAGGAAATTTTCCAATTCTTTTTTCCTGTGATTTTTTATCACATATCTTTGATCAGGGCCTATTCAAATCATTTGTCTCATTTACTGAGATATTTCACATAATAATATTTTAATTGATTAAATAATTCCATATATTTCCATAGCTTTCGTGTATTTTTCAGAATGCCTAATATTAATTCACAAAAGCAACATATCTAAGAAATCTTCATATAGTCATTTTTTAAGAGATCTCCAGCTTTAGTCTTTAGTTTTCATACTTACGGCTTTGTGTAAGGTTTAAGTTTTGTTTCTGAGAGGTTTGAGATTTGTTTTTGTTTTTAATGCTAAGCAGTGAAGAGATCAAGATTTAAGGTAACTTCTTTTCTGTTTCGGCCTTGGGTCTAAGGCATCTGGAACTCCCTGGACAGGCCTCATTAACTTTCTCTGTACGTTGTCAACACTAACTGGTTTTGCCCCAATACCTCAAGTACTGAACATGTGCTTTATGCAAGCTCCAAAACAGAGGCAAGAGTAGTGGGAAACAATTTGGAACAAAATACTCCAGGACTATCTCCAAATTACAAAATACCAGCGAAAGGATATTCTAGCTTCAAACTTTTCCTTAACAAAATTAAGTCCCTGTACTGAATCCTAAAACATGAAAGTTCAAAAGTTGATAGATCTTACTGTCTTTTGTGATTTTCTCCACATTTAAATTTAAAAGCAAAAAAAAAGGATGCAATTGCACATATCTTAAACTTATCTTAAAATATGCTTATTTTGTACTGGATTGTTGAGAAGTGTGCTTTTGAATTATCAAACATACAGCCATTGTCTATTTCTACAGATTTTGTTGTTTTGTTTAGTTCTTGATTTATAGTTTCATTTCCTTAATGTAACAGAATATCTGCCATGGCTTTTCAGATATACAGAATTTGTTGAATTGTGCCTAATTTGGAAAACATATAATTTAAAGAAGTTTGAAGTACTGTATCGTGTAAATAGCAGTAAGTTATGTTAGCTCTTGGACAAATTATATGGAAACTTGCAACCATTATTTGCTTTTTTAAAAAAAATGTCACTCTGCTTCTCATAAACAATTTGAGTCTTTTAGCATGCCTTTGCAACCAAAAAAATTAATAAATTGTATTAATACATAAAGACAAAGTGCTGTTTCTACACAGGATCTTGTATTTAAGACAAATAGTAATTTATGCTTTTATATGAAGTAAGCAATTTTGTATGTGGCAAAGAATTAAGCTGCAAAACCAACTAAGCCTGGAGCTAGAGAGACATGAGACAAAATTATGAAGCACCAGAAAGAATGAAGTTATATTATCTATTGTAGAAAAAACTAGAAACATAATAGAAAATTGTATTTTACTTAAAGAAAAGGACAGAGGGGAACATACCTGATGTACATCATTACTTAATACATATCTGCAAGTATCAGAACAGTTATGTATAATTGCCGAGAAACTATATTTTAAAAGCATATCTTTTATGGACAGCTTCATTTTCCACGACTTTCATTATATAGGGTTAACAATGATCTGAAAACTTTAATTGAAAAGCTGATGATACCAAATTTAAGATTATCATGAGAATTGTGTATATGCAATAACAATGAGTGAAAACAAAGGGGGCCATGGATTTGAAAAATATCAAGAAAGGATATATGGGATGGTTTGGAGGAAGAAAGGGAGGAGTGATATAGTGTAATCACAATCTCAAAACAAAAACAAAATAGTTTCTAAAAAGGAAAAAATTAACTATGTCTATGCCTACTACATAATGAATATGTGCTGGATCTTAAAGGATGTATTTACACACACGCACAAATGCACAAACACACAGAAATACACACACTCACACAGAGTTTCTTACACTACTGGGAATTTAGGAGAGATGAGGGTATAAAGTTCAAGGACTTTCTGCTTTTAAAAATTTGTGTCAATACAATGATGAAACTTGAAGGCAGTTATAGCATTATTTCAAAAATGTGAAAAACGCTAGAAATTGGTAATAATATTGTACATTGACTTTCTTATTTGATAGTCTAGGGTTTTCATGTCTAGTGGGTTCCCTTTTTGGTTAAACTAAGGCATATATATATATATATATATATATATATATATATATATATATATATTTCAATACTAAATTCAAGGATCACAGCAATAACTTGTGAATAAAGCACTCTGAATAACAATAGAAATAATCAAAGGAAATGCCATCAATACTCAGAACTGATAATAGCTTTGTCAAATAACCAGTATTACAATACGGAAAAAGAAAAATAGCCAACGAAGGAGATAGAGACAATGTGAGGTTAATATGAATACATTGTAGTTTCATGGAATTTTGAAGTAACTGATTTCTAGTATAGCTAATGTCAATACAGATGTGTATTAAGAAACTTAAGTCTCTTCAATGCTTTGTTGTGTGATGTCTGATTACTGTTAGTTGATTATCGAGTGTGGTATTTGGGTAGAAGTAATCTGTACTTACCCTGTTCACATATTCATCTTCTCTTTGCCTCCTGTTTGGATTACATTGCCGAAATTACAGCTGGATATGAATTCTGCAATGCTCTGAAAGGGAAAAATTTCACAATCTCTAACTTAGTATTCTGGTTTTCAACCTCATTATTCTTGTAGCTTTTAATTTAGATAGATAGTTTCTTCAGCCTTCATTCCCTGGACCAAAATTCATTCACACAGAGTACCTGAACTTCAAAGGAAGTCTGTCTGATTCTCTCATTAAAGTTATGATATCAGATATAAATATGGAGTAAGCGCAAGAGTGGAGGTTTATCTCATTGGAACCTAATCCACAATTATGAGAAAATCTGTTGGATGGTTTAGCTATTCTGACAACCTACACTAATACGTTTTGTTATGATTTCTGCATATGCTGTGCTAGGTCTATATGATCTGCAGATATTCTAAGTGCTCTTTAAAGGTGCCTTGGAAACTTGCTAAAGAGTCCCGATTAGATTCAGTTCCATGTTATGAGAAAATTATGTCATCATAGTCCATTGGATATTTATTGATGGTGCTTTTAATATTCTTCAGAACTTATCCACAAATCACTTCTCTAAGAGGTTCATGTGTCCTCATTCATTGCCAGAGGTCTTTGTTGTTGTTTCTTTTTTTTTTGTTTGTATGTTTGTTTTGTTTTGTTTTTCTGTGTGATGAATATAATCACACAAAACAGCCTGGTCAAATTACTTAATTTGTCTACAGAGAAGTGAGAGGAAACAAACCTGAGGTAGATCTGAGTAAAAATTTTAAGCTGTGTGTTTCTCACAACCCTCATTTTCATTCTCTGACATGTGATCATTGTGTCCAAGTTAGAGGCATTTCTCTTATTTGAAATAGCAAATTGAGAAGTCAAGTGCAGAGTCATAACTCACAAATAGAGTTTGAATGAAGATGAAAAATAAAAAAGCAATATGTTTATTGCTATATGTCACTCATATTTAGGGCCTGTCATAAGACTATCAAAAATTGTCTTTTAAGCAATATGACTCTGAATTTTATCATTTAAAAGACAAATTCTTAGACTTTGTTTCTGATTATCACAGCTGACAAAAATCTTAGTGCATTTTGCTTCAATTGGCTATAGTAAGGTATCTTGTGGTTATATCTATCAAATATTACAAAGACAACTCAAAAATCCTGAATTTCTTCTACTGGTTTCATGTAAATCTAGCTCAGATACACTGTCTTGAACTAAAGACTCTGAATCTTGTAAATAAAGTAAGTCTACTTGTGATTCTCATTCAATCCTTTCATGCAGCATGTATCTGAGTAAATATCTGTACGTCTAATAAGAAACAGAAATAATTCTGTATATATATATATATATATATATATATATATATATATATATAGAGAGAGAGAGAGAGAGAGAGAGAGAGAGTCATGTGTATTAAGGAACAGAATGAGGATGGTGGTTGATGGGTCCAATATCCACATTCAAAGATACGCAACATTCTGAGATTATGTCAACAACGCTAAAAAGACTTAACTTTATTCTTTACCAGCCCAGTTTTAATATTCTGTTCCATATCTTCTCCTGTTCTGTATAATTAATGTATCATAACTTTCATTTTTATTCTACATATGTGTTTCTTTTACTTACTTTATCTTGCTGCTGAAAATAAATGTAAAATAATGTGTATACAATAATGCAACATATTAAGTGAGATTAGTTACCTTATTACTATTAATATGATAATGGGAAAATCTAAGTCAATAGTTGCTCTACACTGATACTTAACTAGAAGGATTTTGAAATATGCAAATTTCTTAAGGACATTTTTTTTCATTCTTATTATTTTCTATTATTTGTCTGATCCTTTTTTTTTTTTACCTATGTTATGAAATAAATTATGTGACACTCTGGAAATAGAACACATGATTAAGTAAATTTATCTTTCCATGTTGTGATTATTTGAATGTGAATGTCCTCCATTGGATAAGATGCTTGAATATTGGTATCCAGTTGCTGGCATTGTTTGAGTGGGTTTTGGAGGTATGATGTCACTTGAGAAAGTCTGCTTTTGAAGTGAACCTTGAGGTTTCAATGTTGTACTTCATTCCGTGTGCACTGTCTCTATTTCATTCTTATAGTTCAAGTTATGAGACCTTAGTTTCCTGCTGCTGCTGCCATGACTCTTTTCCTCCATCATATGTCCTAAACCTCTGCAAACATATGCCTAAATAATTTTTTTCTTCTATTAATTGTCTTAGTCATGGTGTTTTATCATAGCAATAGCACAGTGACTAATAAATACAGAAAAACATCAGTGCTTGTTAACGTAAGAACAAAAACTAATTTATAGTTGCAATTAGTTTTCCCCTTAAAAAAATCACACTTACAGGAATGGGTGAAGATGTTTCCAAAAAAGATAAAAAGGTTAAGAGAAAGCTGGAAGCATAATGCTTAACAAAGGATAATAACAACGTAGAAATTGGACCAAAACCCCAAGAAAAAGATGAAAATAAGCAAATATTAGGATAATTGGATAATGGAAGTCAATAGTTACCCTGGAATTGTACAAGATAGGGATTCAAGTCTGTAATATTTTTCCTAGAGGCATTCTTTTTGTTCTTACTATTTTAATCATTTCTTCAACACATTTTATTTTGTGTACATTAAGTATCTGGAGGTAAGTTGAGAACTTGCGGGTATTAGTTATCCCCTTCCACCATATGGATCTAGTGGATAAAACTCAGTGATCAAGTCCTTCATCCTCAATGTCCCATTGTTGGCGGCACAGTTTCCATGTCTGAACTGTATTCCCAATGCCACACTTGAAAATTTCAATACTTTAGGGATAAAGTTGAAATATGGATCTACTCTAGGGGTAATAAATAAATAATCTGATACACAACTCACAGTTCTTAATTCTTTCTTTGCTTTTTGTTGTGGGGTCTCCCTATTTATTACCAGGCTATTCTCAAAGCCCACCATCCTCCTAGCACATATTCTAGAGTAACTGAAAATATGATTATGCACCTCTATGTCAGACTACTTTATCATTTAAAAATATTTCTATCATTACTGATGTGAAAGATCAATAAGGCTGATGTTATAGAACTTCACAGAAAAGATTAATTTGAGTGATTGTTAAGACAATAAAAAATTTTTGGTGCAATTATATGTCAGCACATATATGTGTGTAGTGCTATAGGATGTGTGTATTCACGCATGCGTGTGTGTGTGTGTGTGTGTGTGTGCGCGCATGCACACGTGCATGCATGCTTATATGTTATATTTGTATTTGTGATGTTTTCAATGTTTTGGAATGTTTTCCATCCTATAGGCTATAAACTTCACCATATCACACATCTTGTTCTTAAGCAGAAAGAAATATTTTCTAAAATATTCTCATAATTATTTCTGTAAGTACTTAATCAAGTGGCCGATATGAACCAATTAATAGTACTCATTGTGCTGATTAAAATTCCCATTTGGATTTGCTTCATGTAAATTCATCGACCCACTTCTTATTCTGTAGTTATGACTCAGAGTCCTCCAGTAGCCATGCAAACATGTTTGGGGTGTGGCTATTCTGGTGTCAGACCTATTTGCCATTCCTAGAGGATTCATTACTAGTTAAAGAGGTCTCTCATTTCCTTAATCAGTAATGAATTGGTATATGAGTGAGTGATAGTCTTAAATCAGACGAAAGCCATATTTTTCATTTTGAATAATATAAAGAAAACATGGATATTTTTCTTATATATCCAATAAATTCGTAACTTATACTGAACTAGAATGTAGAATCCATGGCTGATGAGATGGCTCATGTAGCCACTCTTGCTTTGTATGCATGCCTGGTGACCTGAGTGCTATTCCTGGAACCAATGAAAAGTGGAAGGACACAATCAAATCCACAAGGCAATCCTCTGACAAGTCCACATGCATCATAGCAAATTGACCTTCACTGACACATCATGCTTACACACATAATAAAAATAAGTATATATTAAACCCTATTCACTAGTACATATCTACATTACACATAACAATAATAAATAAGGGATGTCTCATCAGGTAAAAGCACTTATTACACAAAATTTCTGACCTAAGTCCCATCCCTTAATCCATGGTAGAGGGAAAAAATCAATTACTAACAGTTATTTTCTGATCTCTACATGTGTGTCATGGCAGGGATGCCCAAATTCATTCATTCGTTCATTCAATTCTCTCTCACAACAAAATAAATATCAAGAATATTGAAATGTGAATGAAATTTTTCCAGAACTATTATGAACTAATTCTATGAGCTGAATAATGCTGTCTGTCACTTAAGCTCAAAGGTTAAGTTCTTCACCCTTGATACAATGTCATTAAGAAGTGGGACTATTGAAAGTAATTAGGTTATGAAGTTAGAAGCATCAGAAGCAAGCATACTCTTGTAGGAAAATCAAGAGTATATTGCCTATAACCTTACTCCTGTCAGCAAAGGATATAAGAGAAGACAATCATCTGTGAGCTATAAAACTTACCTTACCCATAAAATCATTCTGTACCCATCCTATTCTTGGATCCTTATAGCCCAGAACTCCAAGAAATGCATGTTTCCTGTTTATGTCATCTAATCTAAGAAAGCTGGTTATACCATCTCCAGTTGATGGACAATGACAAATCTGGAGAAAAAGACAGGTATAGATGGTAATAAATAAAGTAAGAACATTAGACCAAGTTGCTTTTGAGAAATCTGACCCATTACTTATAATCCTCTCAGATCATCAAAATGCCAAAGTGAAGTCGTTGCTAAATTATGAAGACGTTAGGAGGACAGGGGTGGACGATAACTTGGCCACACTCCCCAGAAAACTTAATGCAAAACCCATTTGCTGCCTCTGTTGGTAGAGCCTCTCTTAGAGTCATATTTGCCATAGTAATTTAGTGGAATGAATACAGGTGTTGATATATGTTCTTTAAATCTCTCTGGTGAAGAATATTTCATGAATAAAGTATTAAGTATAGATAACCCTCTTATCAAAAGATATTGCTGCATATTGCTTTATTTGCTAAGCCCTTTGATAGTTTTCAAGTTAAATAGGATTAATTAAATCTGTCCTTAGGAATTCTACCAATGACCTCATTGTTTCTGTGTTGATTTATTTAGTTTCAATGGGAAAACGGAAAGAAACCAAGAGATAAATAAAACGTGTCAGTATTAGGTGCTATAAAATTTTTATTGTTCTTTATTTGAAAGGAGTCCATGTATAAACAAGGTGTTATTTCTAATGCATAGAAATAAATCTTTAGAATGGAGTACATGCATAAATATCAAGACTTAGAGCATATATGCATGTATGAGTATATATTTAAATATGACTTTAATTTAAAGTATTTTGTGTTTTTATATAAAGTGCATTTATTGTTTTCAATTCATTATTTTCTTAAACATGTTTATTTATTCTAATACTTTTAATTCAAAATTTTCTTCAATTAAAATATTTTATATTGTCAACTATACTAGTTAAATGCAAAATGCCACTAACATTCTAGAAACTTTTATAGGAAAAAAATGGACTTAATATTTAATTCTATAAGCAGAATTCCCTTTTCTTTTTTAATTTCTTTCTTTTCAAACTCCAAGATGACTAACTTCTCCGTGATTTGTGATTCTTGTACTTGCCTAAGAAGTACAAGAGAGATTATGCAATTTGGCTGAATAAAGCCTTATTGATTTTTAAACAAATAAAAAGCTGTTGAATTATGAGGAATTCCACCCATATTTCATCCTGAACTGAGCATTGATTATGCAAGCTGCAATGTTTAAAGTGAATAGGGTTTACAAGCTACAAATGACATATTTAATGAATTAGACTTTGTGGTTTTGGCTCATGGGTCTTAAGGAAATGAATTCCAAACTTACACAGATAAAAACACAAAAGTAAGATATAAACTACAGGTGACTATAATCAATTATTAAGGCTGGGTTTTTAGGGGTTTTTTTTGTGTCTTTAGATGATTTTGGAAGGGAGAAAACGGACAAGTACAGATGATTAGTGTTAAGATTCTGTGACTTAAAATAACACCTGTGATATTATATCCTTGAAACATTACAAGTTTATGGGATTAGGGACAAAAAATGTGTTTTTAAATTAACTGTAGATGATCTGTGGTATAGAATGCCTGACAGTTTGTTCCATACGTTGATCTACTTACCCAATTGTTCTTAATTAATTGGTTTTATTTTGCTAAAAAGAAGTCTACCTTTATACTTTAAATAATTTTATATTTTATTATTGCATATATGTACATAAATCCACAATGTGTGTAAATACTTAAGAAATAGCATGCATATGGAAGTCAGAAGACAAGCTTTTCTGCCTTTCCACCTGTGCATTCCAGAGATCTGACATAGATTACAAGCACATCCACATTCTGAACCATTCAGGAAGACCGAGAAAGACCTTTACATTCTGAAAATTTTACATGCTTAATGACTAATGTTTTACACAGCCCTAAATCAGATGTGCCCATCAAATCTGTCCCCTCAGAGATCAAGAAACCCCTTAGAAAAGATGACAGAAAGAGTCTAAGAGCCAGAGGGGATGGAGGACACCAGGAGAAGAAAGCCTTCTAATAAACTGGGCAAAGACATACGAACTCACAGAGACTGAGACAGCAAGCACGGGGTCTCCACAATATGCACTAGGTCCTCTGTATATACACATGGACTTCATTTTAGTGATTTATGGGACACTTGACCATGTGAATGAGTGGGTCTCTGATTCTTGTGCCTTCTCTTGAGCTCTTTCTCTTTCGTTGCCTTGTCTTGTCCAACTTCGATGTGATGGTTATTGTTTTATCTTATTATATTTTATTTTGGTAAAATTAAAATAGAGAAACTGATAATGTTTGATTTTTCCTGTCAATGAGGAATAAATAATGTTATTTTTATATAGTTGTTCTTTTCTATTTGTTTCATATGCATTTTACTGTTTGTTTCTTCTTTTCTCTTTTATTATAAAATTTAAATCTTCATTTTTCCCTTATTTCAATTGGACTCGTATTTTATAATTGTCTTAAATGACATACGACATATTTTTTGTTGTTGTTTTTTATTGAACAAGACAGGGTTTCTCTTTTGTAACTCTGTCTGTCCTAGAACTCACTCTGTAATTCAGGCTGGCCTTGAACTCACAGAGATCTTTCTGCCTCTTCCTCCTGCCTGATGACATATATATAATATTTTTAAGGTTCATTGAGTGATATTTGATATTATCAGGCTTCAGGTTATGTTGTGTAAAACTCATCAGTTTTCATGTTTCTACTAGTTAAGACAGTGGTCTTTTTGTCCCACATGGTCTGGGATGGGCTTTTAAAATGACTGCAAAGCATAAGGTGCTTCAGTTCACAGGGCTAGCCATGTAGGTTCTACCTACCAACTCAAAGTCCAGCAAGGGAAAAGGCTTTCATTGGTTTCCCTGTAGGCGTTTCACATTAGCTGTATTTTCTTAATTTTAGCAAGAATTCTAACAAATGATCCAAGGCAAACAGTTTCATGTACACATCTGTATCACATTAGTCTTGCTAGTTTATTGGTAGCTAAAAGTGATTAAACATGAAGCCCCAAGTTCATGTGGCAGTGTGCCTACAGTAAGTAGCTCATGGGATGACACAAAACCAGTAGTATGTTGTAGCCCAGAAGAATGATAAAATGTTTTGTCAAACCGACTTGTGTTTTCTTTAATGTGACTGAAATCAGCAGATAAGTAAATGAATTAAAGAAGATACATGATGAGAAGGGACTTGTTTAGATGGTTGTAACTTACAGAGGTCATTTGTAGGGAAATTCCTGTGATGAAGAGCCATGATTCAAGGTAAGGTATCATAGTTCAAGCTTCTTTCAGAAAAGAAAATTCTAATTATCAATAGTGTAATTTAAGAAATTGATAGAAAATAATCAATGTTTTCTTATATATTCTATAGATTACATAACATACCTTGTTTATAGCATATTACTTGACTTTAGTAATATTCATTTTTAAAATAATTTTTATATTTATTTATGTGATTGGAAGATTGGGGAGCTTATGTTCTCATGGACATATATAGATGTCAGAGAACAGCTTGCATGAGTCAGTCTCTCCTTTCATCTTGCGGGCTGTGGGAATTAACTGAGGTTGGTTCACATGCTAGCTCACAAATGCCTTTACCTGCTAACCCATCTTATCATATCAACTTTCAGAGATTTTTTTTTCCAGAACAAGTACTCATTTCCTGTGTCCAATGAGACAACATCAAGTTTCAGATGACAGTAAATACTCCATGATTGGCTTAAAAAGAACAAATTCTATGTATTATTAAAAACACATCTTCTCATTACTATCAGAATATTTTCAGAGAGAAAAAAGAGTATTTTAATTCCTAAATAAAAATAATTTGAAATCTCAATTAACTAAACTACATTCTGAGATTATGCCTTCATGTATTGAGTAAATCCACCCCTACTTTTATCATAATTTATCAGCAACTTGTTTGATCTAGTGCACTGTTTTGGCTTCCTGTCTTACTCAGTTTCCCATTGTTTTTACAAAACATGTGACAGGTAAATTTAAGAGGAAACAGGTTTATTTCCCCTCATGGATATAGAGGTTTCAATATTCTCTCAGGAAGTTTCATTGTTTTTAGGCTTGTGGTAGGGTGAGGCATCTTTGATGGGGATGGTGTAGAAGAAGAAAGCCGTAGAACTTAGAGAAAAAAGCACAAAAGTATATCCTCCTAGAACTTGCCTCCAGTGATCTACTTATTTCAACCATATCCCAGTCCATAAGGTTTGGAGCACTTTCCTATAATGCTACAGACTGTAGATGAAACTTTCCTCACATGACCTTTAGGAGCATTTTAGATCCAAACAAATAGATTCCTGTATTAGTTATAGTTCTTGTTCCTGTAATTAAATTCCTTACAAAAGGAACTTAATGAGAAAAGTCTATTTTGACTCATAATTTAAGAGAACACAGTTCATCATGGCAGGGATGGCGTGACAACAGAAGTGAGATTGGCAAACCACATTGCAATCATAGTGACAAAGCAGAGAGTTTTCATATCTTTCCTCTTTTTATTCAGTCCAAGACTGCATATCTTTGAATAGTACCAGTCTCACATTCTTCTTTGTTCACTTGAACCTTCCTGAAGCAGCTTTGATAGAGATACTGAGAGACATATTTGCATGGTGATTCTAAATCTACACGAACTGATAGTGAAGATTAACATCATGCTTGCTGATCAAGCTTGAGCTAAAATAGTACAAGTTTAGGAGAAAATGAGACAGTTTATGTTTGGAATAATTCCTAGTGTACAGAGAAGCGTAAAAAACTCTACCCCCTGATCCCATGTCTTACCCATGTTTCATTTGTAATGTCTATTTAAGGTTCAATAATGATAGATGTGATAATTACCTGAATAATGGAATTTCTAAGAATTTTCAAAAGCCAGTTCAGTCTAAGCTGAAGTGAGATGAAATAAAGTGAAAAAGAGCAAAGTAACAATCCAAAGGAACAACATTATCAAGACTCTAACCAACTGAGCTTCAGTTATGAACACTACTTATAGGTCAACCACAAATTTTGTTTCAATGATAACATCTATTCATCTTGTGTGTTTGGAGTGTTTATGAGAAATAAGAACTAAAACAACACTAAATGAGTTTTCAAGCACCTCATTTCAGCTAACCTTAAAAGTAGTAGTCAGTACTCCAAAGAAATTACACTCATGGGAAAGTAGATACTTGTGATTTTCAGATGTTATAAAACTTTAAAAAAGACATATTTCACAGAAGAGCAAACCTAAAAGTTCCAGTAAAATAAAACTTTGAACTTAAATCAGAAGTAGTGAAAAACACCCAAGTTCAAATCAAAAATGATCATCTGATTGGTAAAACTCTTGAACTAGTTATCCAATGGATAGAAATTCTATTGATGAAACTTGGATTGAGCACCTTGGAAGGATAAAAAGAACAGAGTTTTTATAATTATGTTAGAAGAAAAATTTATTTCAATAATTAGTGCACTAAAAACATAAAGTTCTATCCAATGCTGGTGGTAGTTTCCTGGGAAAAACAGATTTCATCTTTATTTTTAATTCCCTCTTTTACTATTCTTCTTTATATCACAGATAGAGACAAGTAAAAAATGAATCATTATACAAGAGAGAAATGTTGACCTTAGACATTTTCTGAGTTTGCTTTGTGCAGGTAATTAATGTAACCGAAGACGATATGATATGTTTGCATAGAGCTAGCTTTGTACTGCTCTCTGCTGCCTAGATGAAGTAATGACAGTATTTTAAATATGCAATCCTATTTGGCACTTGGAGATCTTTAGATTTTTTTTCTTTTTTTAATGTTTTCTTGCTAGGGAATAAGATATGGTTATGCATGCTAGATATATTAACCAACTTTAAATATTAAGTGTCCTTAAAAATGGCCAGATAAATATGTTTAGATGTAATAGTTACTGGTTGCAAGTCCTATACAATTTACTAGAAGAGCCTATAGAGATATATAAAAAAATAAAGAAGTTTTCACATTAATAAACATAAGCTTAGTTTATTTACTGTGAAAAACATCTGGGAATAATGAAAGAGTAGAGCCAGAAGGGAAGTAAAAGTCAAAGCTTTGAAAAAGATGTTTACTTTCTCATATGTGCAGAATGAGCTTTCAAGGTATCGGCAGGGTGTCCCTGGGTTTTCAACATACTTATAAGATGAGGTCATTATTCTGTATCTTTAAGTGGCATGCTTTATTCCTGAAATAAGCTGAACCCTTTAAAAATTCGATCTCTTCAAAAAAAGACAAGATACTTTTAAAGTATCAAATATACTTGAAAGACATTAGGAAATTGAAAAACAGAAAAAGAGACGTCAATTTTCTTTTGATTTTGAATGGTTTTGACCTAATTAAACATCTTCTCTAAGACAGTAAATCTAACAGGCTGAATTGAGCTTCTGCAACTGACAGCTCTCCTGAAAATGCATCTGGCACTTACAGGAAAGCTGTGCTGTGAAGAGGCATGAGGAAGCTGGTATTGTGCATCTCAAGGTATCCATTACAGAGGGACTGGGCTCTATGTGAGCTGATGAAGATATCACTTCTTTTTATCAAGTTTCTGTCTGGAAGAAAGAGAATTGATTCCATAACAGTCTTGCTTTTTCAAGGGTTCTGACAGCACATGATGAGCATTGTGTCAATTCCAAGTGGTTGAAAGCTACACATTTTCCTCAAGGAAGCTACATTGAACTCTTAGCTATAATCGTTTTATAACAGAATGAGCCAGTCTATTAAAAATTGACAACAACTAACAAATAGTGGTGACACAGTGTGCTGTATTCTTCGGCAAATGACTAATACTGAAGTTTCCTGTAAATACAGCAGTGAGAAATTATTCAGTGATCCTGAAGTTGTATGCTTCTATTCTGTGACTAAAAACCAGAAATGTGACTGGGGAATATGTTGTTTTAAATATGCAAGGTTTGTCCATACTATTCAGAAATACATATAGAGAGAAATTGAATGGATGGTACTTTCTTGTGTTTAGAATTATGTATCGTGAAAGTAAAGACATTTGACTTTCATTATACACCATTTTCTATGGTAGGGGAATATTCTTTGCAAACTTATAGTATAAATGCATGATTATTTTTGTTGTTGTTACAGCCCAAATACAATGTGTCTTATATGTCTATTTGTATCTCATATTTGGTCTTGACATCTGAACAATCAGTTGCTTGGATACTCTTATGCATATTCATTCTGGTATGCAAATAAATTCAATTGAATACAAAAGTTGTTTCTGTCAAGGCAGAAGCAAGTGTCTTTTCTATATAGTAAAAGAGTTAGAAAATAGCATTCCCAACTCTAATTCAGTGAAACCCCCTTCCAAATGACAAGAAAAGAGAAATGTAATTTGAAGAAATGTCTTTAGATTTGTTGTAGAGCTCAATGGTACAATATTCATCCCTTGCTGATGAGTACATACATTCAAAATACCCAATATCAAAAATATCTTTGCAGTTGAGATTTATATGGGTTCCTATTGAAAATTTATCAACAAATGAATATGAACTGAGATGCAAAACATCAGATATTCTGTTAAATATAACATTTCAATGAGTGTAGATTGAGATAGATACTTTCTTCCTGTGAATTGCCAAAGTGACATTAACTCTATTATTGTCTTTTAAATTGTGCAATATCTCAAAGTAAATTAAGTGTCAGTGAATGACAGGTGAGTCAGCATATTTATTTTCTATGCTACATTTGTTTCACTGTTACATTTTGCTTTTATATGAAGCTTATAGATAATAATAATATGAGGAGGATCTCATTTAACCTGACTCACATTTCCTTCTGATATCCCTTTAAAGCTGATTTGCTTTTCTGCTGGAAATGATAATTTCTTTTATGTTTGGAATTCTGAAACTCTTGCTATTCTATAAGTAACTTATAGTATCAACAAAGCTACTTAATACAGCAACCTAATTTGCCATTGTTTAATTTACAACACATAAGATAATGTGATTCCCCAGCCAGTGCCTAGATCTGGTTTCCAACAATATTTTCCAGTGAAATGCAGTGCTTGGTTTTGATGCTTGAAAAGTAATGTATGAGAGTCCTTACACTCTTTTTTGTATCAGAAAATAAAGAAATTCACACACACACCCCCCCACACACACAGAGAGAGAGGGGGGGGTGGTAAAAAAGAATTCTCTGAAAGCAATCCCAACCCTAAGCTGGGAGAATTAGAATCACATGATAATATTATTATATATTACCCCAATATTCAAAACAAATATTTATCTGTCTGTAACCACATAGGCACATGATAGAATAAATAACCAAATGATGGAAAATAGACAAAGATGTACAAAAGAAATAAAAATAGTTTTAATAGATATTTTTTCTTCTAAAAAGTGGACCATGCCTTCACCTTAGGACATGTGGTCTTGATCTTTCCATGTGATATGGAGATGAAGGTGGGGACAAGTCAAGAAGATGTACATACTTGATAAGAGTCCAAAAGGGTGCTGGTAAGTATTATTCTTAGTATATACATAAAGACTTGATCAGGTTATCATTTAATGCAGAAAGTTTGTCTTACAGAAGGTCCTGACTGTAATGTAACCAAGGGAGAAAAGAAGAAATTCTAAACTATGCCAGTGAAGGACTACTTATAATACACTTGAGATAGTACTCTTCAAATTTACCAAGTGGAATATAAAAAAAGACTGTATCCTAGAAAACCTAGGTACATAAGAGTTAAATGCCATATAGAGTTATGTATGAGGCACTGGCACTGAGAAAGAAGGCTGCTTAATTAGTTGTGATAAGTAGAGCTTATTGTTGTGAGACTTTACCAAGAGAGATTATAGTTCTTTGTTCCTATCTTCTTGTCTTTTTGCAATTTTTTACTACATTAATTGTATTACATTTTCATTCATGCTTACAGTGAATCCTGATTACTTTCTTCCTGCTCCTCTGTGTCCCTCCTGCCTTTACAATTTACTCCCTAAAAGTTCCTGTTCCATATCCATATGGTTTTGTTTTTATGAGACCCAGTGAGTTTAATGTGGGCCATCTGTGTGAATGTGGGTTTAGAACACTTCACCTAAGCCTCGTGGGCCCATCACTGGTTGTCCAATTTATGGCAGTGACTCCCCATGTCCCACAATGTATCAGTAGCACTTGATCTTACTCCAACCATGAATAGCAATGTTTTTCAGGCTTCATGTAGGCAAGCACTGTTAGAATGGGTATACTGTGCCTAGAAGGTGAAATTTTGTAGCCCTTCTTTCTAGCTGTTACGTTCTGCCATAACGTTCTCTAACCTTTAGAGGGGTACTCTTCATTTTTAAGTACTCCATTCTTACATACCACACATCAGAGAAACTTTTTCTCTGAAAAGGACCAGGACTAACATTTGTCTTTGAGTAAACATAAGTAATTAGAATGCAGTTTGAGAGGATTTCAGTAAGAATATTGGTAGGTTCCTCCTTGGAGCCTACTACATCCTGAAACATGGATATTTGACTGGGATTTACAGTACCAGTAGTGGAATCTTTCCTGTGGATGGTCTTTATTTCCTATCAGAGAGCAATTTAATATTCCTATAATAGTGGTGACATTACTGCAGACCTGGGCCTATTTAGCCACTAAGTTGTTATTATAATTTGTATAGTTTGCTGTTGGTCAATTGAGGTCTTTTGTCCCCGGATATCCTGCATCATATCTTCTAGTACTAAGAGGTAGTCAGCAGAGAGGATACTTCCCTTTCAGATCCATCTTGGCTTTTCTATATCAAGCAAGTTAGGCAAGTTCTATTTTAAATACTGAATCCATAAAAATGTGCAAATGGAGATTGTATCAGACTCGACTTGTTTATTAAAGAGAAACGCAGCAATGTAGTAAGTTTTGGTCAAAGAGAAGCATGGAAACATTCAAAGCCACTGATTGCTAACTTAGATAAAAGGCAGAACATGTATTTCAATTTCTTAAAACTGTAAGTTCTTTGGTATATGATATAATCTATTTATATCCTTACCAAATAAAACCAGACACAAATTAATATCATGGATAATCATTTTCTTCACATTTAACTTCTTCCTTATAGCTTTGTGCAATATCATAATCAGTTGAAGAGTGCAGGCAAATTCAATGGACAGTGAACTGATCACATAAGAGATGGGAAGTTGTCTTTTTACCATTTTCAAGGTTGGGCATTGTTTCCTTAAAAGTTTAGTGAATGCATAGACCAAATGATCTCATATAGCCAACTTATTGCCTATGGGATAGTTATGTAATCAATAAAATTTTGGGAAACATAATGTCTTTATTTCATTAGGTTTTTTCCCTGAAGATTAATTTATCAGTGTCTTCTCTGATTTTCCAAGAAGTATGATATGATCTCAGAAAAATGTGTCCTCTTACAAATGTACTAAAAACATAGTAAAAATAATCCCATAAAGAAACAAAAGCCTGATTCGTTTATGTTACCTTCCTTTAATTTTCTCATTGAAATGAAAAAGAAGGTCTTGAGAGTAAATAAAATTCTCATAAAAATCTATTGTGCTTAGAATAGCCCAGTGTTACTTGAATAAGCAGGAGTGGGGATTAATTGGTTTGTGCTGAAGGGTTACATATATACTTCTGTAAAAACAGAAACACAGATGCAAAAAAAATTCAGAGTTACATAATCATAATATTTGAAAAACACTGTGTGGTCCACCAAACTAAACAAGTCAGAGGAGAAAACAAAACAAGGAGATGAATTACATTTTAGAACTATTTGAAAGATACTGCCCAAGAGCAGACAAGATTTAAGCTTAAGGAAATAGCCCATGGGTCAGTTGTTCACTGAGATTCTTAAAAAAATCAGTGTCTTCTGCTACTAAACTGTTAAATTGGCTCTTTTCTGGTAGACATGCACTGTCCATGCAAATCTATGTGTGCATCTAATTGAGCCTGCAGGTGACAAGCTGCAGGTGCAATAGGGTGTCTAATTTGTACTTTTGGCATGAAGTCCTAGCGGCTAATTATGCATTTTGTTGCCATGGGTGCAATTTGGTTCCCATGTATCCTTTATGCCTGTTTAGTGATTGTAGGCTCAAACCTTCAACTCATTTGGAAGGTTGCTGTGACTGAAAGGTCAGCTTTAAAAAAAATAAAGAAACTTGGCCACTGGTATAGTCACTATGGAGAATACTTGTAGATTACAAAACTTTACAAATTTGTCAGCATGTAAAAGAAAATACAATTAAAATAATAAGAGGATTAAGGCAACCACATGGAATGACATAATTTCTTTGATTGGCAGGTATAAAGATTTTCTTTCATTTCTATAGTCCACTGTACATTAGTTATTATTTGGGAAAATAAGTGAATTAGAATTATCTAAGTAAAAAGGGAACCACTTAACTCTTCAGTCTATGTTAGTTAAATAATATAAAATAATGAATAATATTAATAGCAGTTTATAAGCACTGCCAATGTTATGAGTCATGCAAATGTGATTATTATTAGTATAAAAACAGAAATATAGACTGTTCTGTCTATATTTGTCAAGGAAACTACTAATATTGGGTGGGAAGTTGTTCAACTTCTCTTGGTAGGTTGCTTATACTGGAATCTGTGTGTATAAGAAAGATTTCCTATTGATAGAGTAGTTAGCAAGCATGTAAACAATCATTATTCATAAACATATATTTTTTACTTATTCATGCAATTTTGGGGAACAGTCACTTAGGAAACATTCCCTTGCCTCATTTAGTGCAAGAATCATATAAAACTGTCACTGGCAGTGTCATTTTTAAGGAGAAATCAATTTTGAGTACTGAAAGGTCAATGCTAAAATGGGATAACTGCTCACGTCTATGTAGTATAGTATTGTTTGTCATCTTTAATTTCCATTGTTTAAGTTGTGCTTTTCTTATAAATAATTCAAGAAAAATCTATGTAATACTATAATGAGTAAATCAATTCATGATAGCCTCAAAGTGTTTATGCACACTAGACTCATAATTGATGACAATCGATACCAATAAACTATCAACTACTTCCATGAACCACTTCATTCTGATGACATTACAGAACAGTAACTTTTGCTCTCTTTGTGTGAAAGCAGTAATCCCCAGATTTTCAGATTGACATATTAAAGGTATATATGATTGAATAGGATTTCCAACTGTGCTTTGGGGATCCAGGCTAAGCAGTTTTGGAGGAAATACTTTATGTAAGAGGGAGAAAGAATAATACTGTCAAGGTGACCATTCCTCTGCTATGGAGGTGGCTCATTGCTGCACTCTTCAATTCTACCCTGATCAGCAAGCAATGCAGAACTGCTCCTGCAAGTGATGAGAATGCAAAGTAGCTGTTCAAATTGGAAAGCATATTTTATCCCTTGGAGCAGGAGGCAGGATTAGGTTTTGTTTAACTGCTTACATGTGTTCAAAATGTCTTCTGCAAAATAAGCAATGGCATCCTGCCTCTTCCTACACCACCCTCTTACTTCTAAGATTGCATTTCATTGTTGAAAGAGATTAAAACAATCTATCTACAGATACTTTCTATAATTTAATATAAAGACCCTCATATCCATCCCCCAATTTATAATTTCTGCAACAAATATTTCAGTTTCTTTGGTTTAACTTTAGCTTTTGGGAATTAATCCTTTAAGATCAGTTCCTTAAGGTTATTTTTCTAAACTTCTACTGAACTTCTGAATCTACAACTAAAAATATTGAGTCTGGAACCAGACCATCCCATAGATATGTTGGGCATTTCATGAAATAACATGGCAGAGATGCAGGGTAGAGCTAAAAAGTACTCCTTGAATTTGTTTGGGATGTAAAATCTAAGAACTGAATTTCAAAGCTAGGATTTAACTTTGTGTTGGTACATGAATTTTAAAAACAGCAGTTTTAAGACTGTGGTTAGTGTACTTGGTCTTGCTCCCTGGTTGATTGTTCCCATCAGGGTAGTATATATTTTCCAGTTTTCACAGTCTTCTCTTTCCCCAGATACTATGGTTTGCCTAACAGTGGAGAAAATGATTCTGATAAGAGGTGATTTCTGTTTGCTGTATTTTTGGTCATTTGCCCTTTCTCTTTTGGAATTAGCTCAGGAGTTGGGAATGTATGTCAGTAACAGAACTTCCATGTCAGTTGCAAGACCATGGGTTTGATTCTAGTGATATAAAATAAAATGGGAAAAGCAAAAAAAGGATAGCCCAGGATAATGATCCATAAAAGTAAGCTGCAGAGCCACACTTTCAATATGCTGATGTCCATTTTCCAGACTGCGTTGTCACTTCACATGGTATCATGTTAAGTCATGTAAGAAATACAAGCCCTGGTTTCCTTTCTTGATAAGGCATGTTGCAGAATCTACCTGGACGTTTCTAAGACCAAAAAGCAGTAAACCAACTAGAATATTTTATAAGTTATATACATAAAAATGACTCTTGTACCCACTGTGCTTCAAATTGAGCTGTCTTTAATAACATAAGGGTAAAATAGAGACTTTCACAATTTAAAAAGTTGAATTTTATTAAAAATATCCATATACAAGAGCAATAGTTTTAATTTTGATCTTGTATTACATGTATTCTTAAACATATAATATTTTTGTTCAGACGCCTGTAACACAAATTTTATAATCTAAAGCATAAAGTATATAAGGAACTAAGAAAAATATAGATGTCTTAACATAAATATTACAGTCCTTGAGAATATGCCACCAGTCTAAGGCAGAGAAAAAGATCTCTTTAAAATTACAAATGTGTTAATAATAACTATTAAATAATTTATACATACAAGTACAAAGTTATAACTAAAATCAAATTGCAGAAATTCAAATAAACTATGCATATAATATGCCATGAGAAGAATTAGGTGTATATGGGTCTCTTTTTCTTTGTTATAATTATTATTTCTGATATCAAAAATAAAACTTACGACAATTGTATTTTCAGTTCTTATATTGTTATCAAATGTGCTATGGTAGTTTGGCAAGATTATGTGAGCAGGATAAATTGAACAAACCATCACTTAAGGATAAAATAGCTTAAAATGGTATTTGAAAAAAATATTAAAGATATAATGGATGTAATTATTACTTCTTTATGACATAGATCTTTGTTTTTTGTGTCTTCATAAGACTTGACACCAACATTTCCTTTGGATTCAGTGTGTGAAGAATTAGAACACAATGACTCAGGAAAATTTTCATTTCTTTAATTACCACATTTTAAGGTATTTGTATTTCTCAAAGGATTTAGTATTTAATTACAGAAAACTATGATGATTACAGCAAATGGGGGATTAAATGATATTTAATGAGAAAATCCATAATGAAGGTTTGTGGAAGATCAGATTTTATTTGCCGTGATTTCAATATGATCTCAGATGTGACAAAATAATTACACGAGGCTTGCACCTTGGAATTTTCATTTCACATAATCTAACTGATGATCTAATTTATAGCCCAATTAGTCAATTTTTCAAATGCCATAAGGTGAAGCATGCTAGGAGATTCCTTTTTATGTACCCATCTGTCATACACTCTGCTTTTTTTGTTTTCTACTTGACATTTAAATTTTTGTTACGAATGTGTCTGGCAAGAAATGTTCTAAGATACTTAACATAACTGGTGAGATGTGTCTCCTCAAAACCAGATATTATAAGCTTAACCTGAAGTGTGGAAGCATTGCAAGGAAAGGTCTAGTTGCAAGCGTCTATGGTATAAAGGTTCCTGCAGTCTCATAATGAGAAGAGCCCTTTGTTGTGTAATTCCCCACTTGGTCTAGTTTTGGCCTTCTTCCAAGTGATCTGGAAGCACAAAAGCTGGAGGCAGATCCTGGCTTTGTAACTTGGACTTCAGAAAATCTTGGATTGTAAACAAATGAAATTTTAATTATTACGAGCTACCTAGAACTTTTGTTATAGCAGCATAAAAGACACTAATGTGGTTTCAAAATATTCTGACAGCATCAGACCAACAGAGTTTTTTGTGGTGTCAGAAGAATACATGAAAAGATAGAAAAACTCCACAATAAACAACAGGTTGTGGTATTAAACATTTATAAGCATACAGAATAATTAACAATACATAAATATATGTACATAAGTCTCTTTTTCACTTAAAAGTTGTGGTTGTTAGATTTTGAGAATTTCTTTTTGCATAAGAAATTGTTTCAAGAAAAAATTGAACAGTTGAATTTCAAAATTAATTATATTCTCTATCTAGTTTAAAGTTTCCAAAAAGAAATTTGGTGAGAGTTAGACATATTAGACAAAATATGGTAGAGTGATAAACTCAAACTTATACATATTGAAATTATCAATAACATTCATAAACTCAACTGATGTTTAAAAATCATAGTGGCTTTCATCCATTGAAACAAAAACATGAAGGATCCTAGCAAACAGAAAAAAATTCTTCTTGTTTTAGAGATAACAAGTGTTAAAAGATTTTATAAAATAGATTTCTGGAGTTTTATTTGAAATGTGGGAAGCAAATTGAGTAATATTATAGAAGAAAGTGTTTGGTGCACATCTTGGTAAAGTAAAGTCAAGGGTTCTAAAATCATATTCAGTAGTATAGTTTTTGCTCAGATAATTAAACCTTCCAGCCATGTTCAGGCAAGCAACTCTAATTAAATTCAGTGGAGTCACACAGACAGAGAAGACATGTAAGTGAAAAGGAGATTATATTAGAAGTGCTCTAGTGAGAGAGGAAAGGGGTCAGAAAGAAGACAGATGAGGTAAAAACTAAGACTCATTGTACAAATGTATTTGTTGTCAAATAAAAAATAAAAAAATAAAATGCTTTCTTTACTTTGCACACACTATTGGAGAATGAGCCTGTACTGAGGTAAACTCATATCTGAAATTGATTGTTCATACTGAAGAGGAATAAGAAGTGAAATAGTTTGAGAGCAGATTAAATTAGTTAATGAAGACAAAACTCATACTTGTTATTTTATCCAGAAGGTTTTTGAGACCATGGATATGGGGTCTAAGAGAATTTGTCATATGAAATGACTAGAATGATACTGATTACTTTTGTGAGACCAATTAAGATGTATGAGAGAATATAGGGGATTAAGGATGATGTATGCAGAGACTAGTTGTTTTACATTATTGTCTTATTTTGCTTACAAAGGAGAATAAGACTTTACAAAGAGAGAGAAAAAGTGCATCTAAAGAGACACTTAAATCAGGGTAAATATTAAATTTGTGTGTGCCTTTCTTTAGTGCTTTAATTTCATTGACCTGTTATGGTCATGAATGAAGTATCAATCAGTGTCAGATGTGAGTTGTGTAACTGTATCGATAATATTTACAAATGCTAAAATGATGTGATTTGGTTCAACTCATTCTTTTACAAATGTTTACAAATGCTAAAATGAAACCAGTTGCTCTTCCATAAAAACATGATGCCGGTTTTTTTTTTCTTGTTATATTATGTACACTTTTTATTCTTTAAAACAATTTTAAATTTTGAGTATAATTCTTTTCCTCCCCCTCAGACCTTCCAGATCCTCCTCTTCCCTTATCTACCCAATTTTAAGCTCTTTCTCAAGAAGGAAAACAAAACTCAATACATGCACTCCACCCAAAAATCAAGAAAACACACTAAAAAAAAGAAAAACAAAAACAATAAAACTGAATAAAAGCATGCGCTCATGCATGCACGCACACACACACACACACACACACACACACACATACACACAAATTGAAGTGTCTAGAATAAGTTGATCAACTACTCCTGAACATGAGGTCTGTCTTGAAGTGGTTGATACACCTACTATCGTTGCACTGGAGAAATTTGATTTTCTTTCTCCCAGTAGGTATAAGTGACAGCTCAGTTGTTAATCTTTACCCTAGAGGCTAGGTTTTCATTCATTCATTTCTTTTACTGAAATATTTATATATATATATATATACATATATATATGTATATATATATATAAATATATACACATACATACATACATACAATAAGATACAAGTAAAATTATCACATCAATATTAGATAAGGCAAACCAAGAGAAAGAAAAGCCAAAAACAAAAGCAAACAAACAAAAAAGCCCACTTGTTCACACACTCAGGAGTACTACAAAAACATTAAACTAGAAGTCATAATATCTATGCAAAGGACCTGATACAGACTCATTGAGGCCCCATGCATGCTGTTTCATGTTAGTTCATATGAGCATTGTTTATGTTGATCTAGAAGTTTTTGCCTTCTTGTTGTCCTCCGTCACCTCTGGCTCTTATGCTCTTTCTGCCCACTTCTTTTTATGGGGTTCCCTGAACTTTGAGGGAAGGGATTTGATGGAGACATTCCATTTAGGGCTGAGTGTTCTCAGGTCCCTCATTCTTTCCATAATGTCTGCATGCAGGTTTCTACATCTGTTTCCATCTGCTGCAGGAGACGGCCCTGATCTCTTTTTATAGCAGACTATTATTAGGAGTAATTTTATCACTCCATTTTTTTAGACCAATATTATTTAGTTTTCCCTGGTCCTTTGGCTATCTAATCTCTGGTTCTTGGTCACCCAAGCAGTGTTGGGTATGGGTTCTTGAGGAGTGGACCTTAAGTCAAATCAGGAATGGGTTGGTAACTCCAACAAGCTTTGTGATACGATTGTCCTAGCATATCACACAGGCAGTACAAGATTATGCATAAAAGGTTTGTGGCTAGCTTGTTGTTTATCATTCTTTTAATAGCATGCAGAGTTTCTTTCTGTAAAAAGACTCTGAGTAGGGGTGAAGGCTCTATGTAGACACTGACTCAACATCTCTACTCTGGTAGGTGTTGTCTTCAGAAATGGGGCCTTGGTGTCAGTTTGTGTAGAACGACCTATAGTCTTGGCAACAACCTGAGTTGTTTGGGGATTCCTGTGGGGCTCCTTTGGCCAACAACTCAATTAGATGTAACCCAATCCCAGTACTGGAAGCTTCATTTGGTGATAAGAGATGTCCAGCTGGGGCTCTGTCTGTCTCATTATTTGTAGATTTCATGCAGATTGCCCTTATATATGCATATATATTTTAGAGAGTGTATATTTTATTGAGTTCCTATACTACCCCTCAAATAGCCCTTAATTTTAGCTGTCTCTCTCTGTATTTTCTCCCACAACTGCCAATTACCTCCACTTACCCATTTGATCCTCCCATTCCATCCCATCCATTCATCATAAATAACTATTCTATCACTTTTTCTTAATGATATCTATCTGTTCACTGTAGTCCATATATATATATATATATATATATATATATATATATATATATATAGTAACTTGGTTATCATTGACTTCACAGCTAATATCCACAAGTATGCTAATATATACCGTATTTATTTTTCTTATTTCCCTACCAATTTCTTGTAATTTTTGGGGGGATTTAGGTTTTTTGAGACATAGTTTCTCTGTTAAAACTCTGCCTATCCTAGAACTCACTTTGTGAAACACGCTGGCCTCTAACTCACAGCAATCTGCCTACCTCTGCCTCCCAAGTCATTTTTTTAAATTGAGTAATACTCCATTATATAAATATACCAGATTTTCTTTATACATCTTTTCTGTCAAGAGGCATCTAATTTCTTTCCTGTTTTTGGCTATTATGAAAAAAATCAGGAATGGACATGTTTGAGCAGTTGTCTTTGTGGCGTGATGAAGCATCTTTGTGTATATGCATACTATTCATTTTCAAAAGATTAAATGTTCTGTATAATTTTGGGATATGATATCCTGCTTCTATTGGATTTAGCAAGTATGTGAGAGTATAATCTGGAAGTTACAACTTTATAATAAAACTTGTTTAAAGGGAATGTAACAGTCTTTTATTTTCACTATCCTCTATGTAATCTAAATTTCATATGCAAGCACTTTGTCCATAAACTAACATCCTTTTATGTAAAAGGTGTCTGACATCAAGATAAGTACAAAGTGTAGAATTAAATGTCAACACTTGATACTCAATTTGCACTATCCCTTCTAGATTTTTAAATGATCAATTTTCCAACCAGAGGTATCTATTGGGCTATTCATTTGTAGTGTCCTCTGTTTGCAAAGAATTTATCTCTTTCTCCTTTTAATGCAACTATTTGGTTAAATGCAGTACACATTCCCTTAGAGGACAGCACTCTATGTGAGGTCAGTTATAAAAGCATGTCTGCTATATATTCATCAGTGTAATAAGTATAAATGGACCATAAGTTAATATCAACTGAGTATGCACATTAGAGTGTGAAGGGAAAAATAAAGATGAGATAGTGACCCATAATCCTATTCTTTTCAGAACAGAAGCTGAAAGCCCTTTAGTTTCCCTTCTGTTCATTACTTCTCCTGTACTATAGGAAGTAATTTATCCATCACCTCCCCAATTTGAAGAAAGCCACAGCTTCCCTGGCTCAACAGATCTGGGACTTTCTGTGCTTCACAAATTCTTTCAGTGCTTTAGACAGTCTCCTCTCCTTTCCTCACTTTCAGATCTCTTAACCAGGAATTGGTCTATAGCAAGCAAATTACAATATGATCATAGTATATAGCACAATACGTATGCAATAGCTTAATTTGGCAGCAAGGTGACAAAAATCATCAACACATATTATTAATTAAATTGATGCCTCTGAAGAAAGAAGACAAAAATGAAAATTCCCCTTGGTGTTATTGGGATTCATTCTACAAGATCATGGCTTTGTGTAGGAATTGGAATCTCTGTATTTCTACTTTTACTGCTTATATGGTTAGCTTTTGCTTCAATAATGTCACTTTTCCTCCAAACTAAATGTAATTATGGAGTTAATCCAGTGTTTATAAACTCCTTCCCCTAGGGTATGTAACCCATGAATCACAGGTTACAGTGCAGACCATAGTGAGAAACTATCTGCTCAGATGAACATTTATTATATGGGTTATAAAAGTCTACATTTATTATGCATGAAATATTGAATAATTTAGAGTGGATTTTAGATAAATTCCCAAATATAAAGCAACCAAAACACTGATTTTTCCAAAGAAAAAAGAAAATTATAATTAGATACAACGCTTCAGTCAAAAGAAACAACAAAACAAGACTGTGTGTGATTTTCTAGGATGAATTAAACCGGTGAGTTTTTGCTATAAGCACCAAATTTTGGCAAAAGTCTAAACCAAAAGAAGAAAAGTCTCCTAATTAAAGCATTGAAATTCCTTAAAAGTAATTACTGTAGATATTTGTATGATGCCTTGTGTCTTCTGAAGTCTTGCTTACTGTTATTTTGCCCTCTTCCCTCCTTCTGTACTCATCAACATCCTGTTCTTTAATTAAAGACTTCATTTTCCCCTTGTTTCCTTTCTCATTCAAATCACATGTGCCCTATGATTCCTCTCTCTGTGGTAAACCCCTCCATCATTCCTTTTTATTGTCCTGGTTTGAGGGTACGCCAGGTTCTATACTTTTTCTGGGTATGGGCTATGTCACTCAATATGAGCTCTCCTACTTTCATCCATTTACCTGCAAATTTCATGACTTCATTCAAATCTTCAGATCTGAGAGAAAGCAATGTGATTGCAATAAAAGGGTTGAAGGGAGGAAACAGAAGTAAAGAATGATGTAATCATTTTATAATTTCAAAAAACTTAAAAACATCATCAAATAAATGTAATCATTTTGTAGTTCTAGCATAGTTCTACATTCCACGTCTTATTTGTACATGGTGTATAATCTTCTTGGTAGAACAAAAATACAAATACAGAAATATTGTCTCATAAATTACAATAAAATAATGATTTCCTATATTCATGAAGCATATTAATAAGGGGCGCTTCATATTGCTGTGGCAAGAAGGAAGGAAAAAGACGGATGACTAATGAATTCTTAAAAACAAAATGTTAAAAAAGAAAGCAAAGCTGCGTTAAATTTAATAACATAAGTGTTCAACTTGGTTTATGCTGAGAAAGGCATCAGTGACTCAACTATACAGAAGATCTGGCCCAGTCTAATATAATTATTGGGAGAGTGAAGTCTTTATTGAGTCAAATATATCCCAAGGGTGCTTAAGAGTACCTAGCACATGTCTGCTGTTCTATTAAGGGAATATAATGTGATTAAAGGCAGATGAAAGTAATGGCCAGCAGCAAGTTTTGATTTGCCTGGAAGTTACAAAAATGAAGAGCAGCTTCCCACTCTTCATGTGTGTCATCAAAATGTTTTGCGAATATCAGGGCTTAGACATGTTTCTAGTTTAATTTTACCACACTGCAAAACTTTGTCATACAGTTAAACCCATGTTGCCATATCCCCCATTAGAAATCACCATTTTAGATGTTGTCCTTCTCAATCTTTCATTCTGCTGGCTGATTCTTCTCTGTTTTCCTAGGCTCCAAACTCCAAACAGCAAGTTTTCATTTCCCCAGTTCTTCTTCAAATATGCTTTCAAGCAGAAAAGTACTGTTCCCACTTCACGTCTTTTCTGTTTTCTCTCCACCCTAAGTAACTATTTATTTCTCAGCATTGTTATACAGAAGTGTGCCTATTACATAGACTTTTTTCAAATTTTTAAAAAAATTTCATTAATCAGCTTACATATGATGTATATACCTGTGTTTTTCACTGATTAATTTCATGTACTTTTGCTATTGTTGGGTAGCAATACATAAATAGTGTGTGGTCATCATCTTGTTGCCAGGCTCTGGTGAGAAAGCACAGGCTCTAGGGCTCTCCAGTGTGTTGATGTTTTGGTATGATCTGGAAGTCAACAGATTGCATGCAAATTATTTCAGTCTATTTTGGGTTTCTGGTATAAGCCCTTTGAAAATGTCTAGATAAAGTTTTCAAAGTGTCTTTTCCCTCTCTTAGAGTCCCATCTTGATCCTTGCTTACTTTGCAGAGATTGGCTCTCTGCCACAAATATTTACTCTATAATACTGAAACACCTCTTTAAAACTCACCCTTCATTCATCTGTGAGATTCTTACTTTGAATCCGTGAAAGAAGGAGCTGAGAACACTAGCTCCTGAGTTATGCACACCTGAGATGAGAGTGTTCTGCCCTTAAAAAATCTCAAACTCCCTTTCTAAAAGATACTCTAGCATCATTTCTTAAGATAATTCACTTTGAACTTCAATCAGGGGCCTGCAGAGAGAGCTCAATTGTTAAGAACACTGGCTACTCTTCCAGAAGACTAGTTTCAATTTCCAGCATCCATCTGGCAATTCTACACCATCTGTAACTCCAGTTCCAGGGAGTGGGGTATTCTTTTCTGACCTTGGTAGGCAACAGGCATGAACTTGGTATGCACACACACACATGCAGATAAGACATCCATGTGCATAAATTAACATATTTTATATTGAAAATAAATAAAAATAAACTTCAAGCACCATTGACAAAGACTGCCTTGTTCTTTTCCTATCTAATTCTTATTTTTTAAATTTTTGATATTTTTCTATTATAACCTCAGAATTATATGATATATGGTATATCATAATCTTTCAAAATAATAATAGAGCAAATGTTCCAAGAAAGGAAATTTCTCCCAGAATCCTCAATATTTGATTAATAATTAAGATCTTGGCACTTTTCATTTCTAGTTAAGTAACTTCAAAGCCATGAATGAAAATCCTAACAAATCCTTCAGATTTAGTGAAATTCTGGTAACCTTTTATGTTTAATGAGTTCCTCAAGTTACACACTAAAACGTGCTCATATATTTGTGGCTTTGAAGATATGGGGTAGAATTTAACATGAATAAAATCTCAGAGTAATGTGATTTCTTATTGTGAAGAGGACAGCACTTTCCCAAAGGAGCAAAGAAAATAAATAAATAAACTTATTTATTATATGAGTGCTTTATCTGCATGTACATCTGTATGCCAGAAGCAGGCAAAAACCAGCATTACCAATGGTTGTGAGCCACCATATGTTTGCTGAGAACTGAACTCATGACTTTTGGAAGAGCAGCTAGTGCTCTTAACTGCTGAGGCATCTCTCCAGTCGCATAAATTAATTAAGAAGTTAATATGCTTGAGAGACATACTTCTGTGCTTACTCTACTGACTTTATGTCTACATGTTACTAAAATACCTTTTTAAAGAAAAGTATGTTATTATATAGGAATTGATACAATGTTCCACGAACTTCAAGTAGCAAGGAGCAATGCACTCACCTTCTTGGGAAAG
Organism: Cricetomys ansorgei; assembly: GCA_026225945.1. Lineage (NCBI taxonomy): Eukaryota > Metazoa > Chordata > Mammalia > Rodentia > Nesomyidae > Cricetomys > Cricetomys ansorgei. The sequence goes on from JAMJFZ010000199.1 coordinate 1,556,715, forward strand.
GAACAAGGTATCAAATCTAGGCGTTTGACTTGAAATCTGGTCTCAGGTTTGCTGAGTAACAACTAGTGTCTTGTAAGACCCTGAAAAAGGTGTTCCCTACCTTTAACATACATGTACCATTTGAATAAACTAGTACAAATTCAATAGGCAGGAACACATTGCTTCTGACAGCACTTATCTAACACTGAGCAGCAGAGGAGACTAGATGTTTCTACATACATACGGACAACTTGGAATACAAGCTACTACGGTGTTTCTTGCTGGAACTCTGTGCTCAACCTGTCATAAAAAAGAAAACACAAAAAAGCAAAACAAAAAACTTGCTTTCATGCAGAAAACCAAAGTTCCCATGTCTAGGCTAGAGTTGATACACTGAGCCACTATATGTGTGTTAAATTATGTTGAGACTTTCAGACTGACAGAATATGTTAAATTCTGACCTGCATTACTGATAATTTTAAGTCATTTCTTAGGACAACTTCCTTTAAACTGTACAAACCTATGTGACCACGAAACTCAAGTGTAACCTAGGTAAATATTAGCTATGTCAGTCAGGTGATTATCTCTATCACCTAAAATTCATAATATTGGTAGCACAGCTACCCAAGATCACAGTGTTCATAAATCTTCAAATCATGCTCCCCCTAGATGTATACGTGGGCTCAGTGGGGCAGATTAGAGTTTTGTCCTGTATTATTTCCAGCTATAGTGTAGGACTGGGTATACCACTGAGATTGTGTATATCCTATCAAGAATGACATTCTTAAATAAAACAGTTTAGTGAAAGACAGAAAGGTATTGCAACTGCATTACCCATTAATACCCCAACAGCAGACAAGTTGTACGGTATCATCTAGCAGACTCTAATATAGAGATGGTACAGAAAACATTCAGTATGAATAATTTGTGTAACAATGTATTAAGAAGTAAGTAGAAGCTATTGAACTGTCTCAGAAGACAGAGACACTTGAAGCCAATCTGAGAACCAGAAGTTGATCATCGGAAACCATATTGTAGAAAATTGTTCTCTGTCTCCCATAAGGAATTCATAGCACAAGAAGTCACATACACAGAAATGCAGCATTATACAAAAAAAATTTTTTTAAAGGATTAGACAGCATAGAATGGTAAAGAAAATGACAAAGTTTGTAAAAAGATTATCTACATCTATAGTTATATCATCTCTATAGATAGATATAGATGAATCTATGCAGTTTGAATAAGGGTTTTTATTTATAATTTCTCTTTTTGAGTTTAAAATATTTTTATGATCCCATACATTTAGTCATATTTCAAAATTGCCTTTTATAGTCAGAATATGTTTTTGTTACCTATTATACCCACAAAGCAAAACCTATAATACACAAAGTAAAAGGTATGTGGAATCAAGTATAAAATCAGAGTAAATTACTCAATCAAAATAAAGACTACATAAGGGAAAAATTAATGAGTAACAAAGCCAAAAACACACTATCAATGACTGGAGTAAGGCCTAGCAGAGAAATATATCTTCAATGTCAATGAGCTAAATTCTACAAATGAAAAATACAGTGACTGAATAGGTTAAGACAAATAAAACAAAAGTAATAGTCAAACAAAAAAAGAAAAAACCCAAAACAACTATATCTAAGTAGCATTTCCTACAAGAAAGACATTTCATCTCTATGGGTGTATATTGTCTGAAAGTAAAGGGGTGGAATAAAATATATCATGAAAACTGAGCCCAAAAGAAAACAGAAATAGCTGTGCTGATATCAATTAAAAACTAAAATCAATGAAAAATTGAGGTTATTATACCGTCATAAAAATCTTAATTCCAACAATAGAAAATAATTATGTGCATATATGTAGGAGAATACTAGACCTGCCACTGGACAGAACAGGCCTGAGACCCACGTGGATGTACACAGAGATGGACCTGCCTGGGCATGCCAAGAGACAGACCTACCTGGACATGCCCAGGGAGCAGCAGCTGCAGTCTGGCAGCCAATGGGACACTCCGCTGGGTGGAGGGTATAAAGGGCTTTCCCCCCTGTAATAAACTTGAGCCTTCCTTTTGCCACTCACCTGACTCCTGGAGCCTGTGTGTCTTGGTTCGACACCAACTATACCCCCTCATCCTGAAGGGTCCGTGGATGGGCACAAGCAACACATACACACACACACACACACACACACACATATATATATACATATATACCTCATATATACATTTAATATAATTCTGCAATGCAAAATTATGTAAAACAAACATTAATAGATATAAACAAAGAGTTACAGCATGAAACATTTTTTAGCATAGACAGAATATCTATGTACAAAACCTACAAAGAGCAGTATTTAATTGCACCTGAGATCAGATAGAGTTAAAGCTGTCTATTGAACATTCTATTCAACAGTCTATGAGTATATATTTTATTAGCTTTTGAAGATTATACAAGCTAGATAAGGACATAAAGTGATTTTCAACATTTATCTCAACCTTACGTTTGTTTTTATTTATATTCTAGATCATTATATAAAATTTAAATTATATATAATATCTTTTATTAACCATAATGCAATAAAATTGAAATAAATAAGAAAAATTGAAAATTATACAAATACGTGGAAATAAAACAACTTATTTTGAGCCAACTGTAGAAATAGATTCTCACTGGATGCCAAATGTAGATGTAAAAGACAGTTTATTCTTTGCTACTTCAGTCTCTGGTTCTAGAAGGTTTTCAGCCTCCACACAATCAAATCTTAAGTCTAGACCTGAAAGACTTCAGCCTCCATACAATCTAATCATCAAACCTAAACCTCAATAGTTTCAGCTTCCAAGACTTACTACTGACAGAGCTCATTCTGTCAAGCTTTCTTCTCAACTGTGAAGTGTAAATAGAAAACCATCTGCTTCTGACCCTTTCTTTTGCCTCTTAGCTTATTCTGGACTGGATCTGCTCTTCTTAGCTTCTCCATCTGAAATAGACTGTGAGCTGACTACACTCAAAGTGTCTGACTGAACTCTACTTCTCTCTGAGCTGTGCCTCGCACTCCACATCTACCTTGCTTCCTTCTCTGAACTCGGAATTCTCTCTACTCTCTTCTTTTCCCTCTGAACTCCTCCACTGTCTCTTAAATGCTGGGATTAAAATTGTGTGCAACACTGCCTTCTGAATTGGGTTCAAACTTGTGTGCTACATTGGAAATAAAGACGTGCACTATCATTCTTTCTACCCTAGAGCAACCATGCTGCTAGAATAAAGGAATAAATTGTTCCTCTACAGCCAACAATTACTTAAGAAATAAATCAAGAAGAAAATTTATAAAATATATCTTGAAATGACATAAGATAGAGACAGGAAACGTGGATATAACACAATCTGACTGCTACATTGTTCCTCTTTTTTGTCCTCCATCAGCCCATTACTGCCTGAGTCAGTCTCTCTGCTTCTCTTATCCCTTGTCTCTGAGCTGAGAGCCTGTTTTTCTCTCATGAGAGGTATGCATGTCATCTCTCTCATTCTGCTAACTCTTCCTCTGATTTGTCACTTTGACTGCTCTTCATGCTGATTCATTTCCGATGTCACTTCTTAACTGACACTGATTACTCAACTCTGCTTCTGTCTCCCAAGTACTTGCATTAAAAGCATGCACCACCACTGATTCCTGAATACTTTCTGAATAGTGGGGTTAAAGGTATATACTAACATTCTTTCTATCCTAGAGCAGCCTTACAGCTGGATTAAAGGATTAAATATTCCTCTACATATTGCTGCATACAAAAATCTAGAAAACTGCACACAAAACAAATGCAAAATTAGGAGAAAGAAATGATAAAGATAATGTAGAAAGGAATTAAAACAGTCCAGCTGTGCTGATACAGGATTTTGATCCCAGCAATGAGTAGGCAAAGGCAGGTGGGTTTCTGAGTTCAAGGCTAGCCTGGTCTACAGAATGAATTATAAATCAGTCAGAGTTACAATATAGAAACCATATCTTGAAACTCCCCCCCAAAAGAAAAGAATGAAACTGCTACTTAAAAAGTAAAAAGATCAATGAAACACAAGGCTTCTTCTTTTATAACAATATAATCAAAGCTAAGGGGAAATGAGAGAATATTAAAATAAGTGAAGTCAGACATTAAAAATCAGAAATTTTAATGTGCAACAAAGAAATGCAAATATCACCAAATTCCTAGAAAACAGTACACTGTTAGACACAACTTTTAAGACAATGAGTCTTACAGAAATAGGAACTTGAACTGACCGAATATAATTAATGAAATGGAGAGTCTCTTTTCAATAAAAACCAAGGTACACATGAATTTATCCTTTAATTCTACCAAACTTTAAAGGATGAAATAAAGCTAAATGTCTAAAACTTGTGGAGAAGACTTCTTCCAAATATAAGCTTTGATTCTATCATCACTTTGATATAAAATGTAGACAAAGACAACAAAATACAAAATAAAATGTGATAAAATAAATGTAAAATGCCACAACATTCTATTAGGAAACCCAAACCAACCACACATTAAGAAATTATTCATTGTGACAAAATAGAATCCGTCCTGGTGATAAAAAAAATGGATTAATATACACAAATCAATAAAAATTTTGCATGACATTATAAAAATGAAGTACAAAAATGGTTATTTTGATAGTTTAAGATAGGACATTTGGTATATGTTCAAGATTCTTCATGATAAATAATTAAACAAACAATTATAGTGATATGGAATAGTCAACCCATTAAATATTTATTGAAAAGAAGAAAAGATGAAAATTATCTTTGTTTGCAATGGGAAAAACATGCTCATTTCTTCCAATATTACGCAACATAATATGTGAAATCCAAGTTAGGTATCAGGCAAGAGAAACAATACAGGATAACCAAACTTTAAAGGAACAAAAATTGTCTTTCTTTATACATGATATGATCTGATACACATAAATCCTTCAATATTCAATCAAAATATTATACCAAAGAAATAAAATCAACATAACTTAAGGAATTTTAGTGAATAAATCAAGAATTTTAAAAAGGCAGAGTGATAGAGCTAGAACTCAGAGAAGACTGACAAAACTGTCTTCTAGGCATGGCAGTAACATTGATTGCTCTTAGGTACTAAAAGCAGCTGTGTTACCTTCAAAAGACATAGACAGAAACAGGACAGTCAACATTCCAGCACGTATGGGAAAGGAGCACATGAAGTCCCACTCCTTGCTGAGAAAATATTGAGAGTTGATGGTTGTAATGGGAAGGGAGATTTGCTTTTCTTCAGAAGATTTAATAGAATGATTTACAGGCTTTGGTCCAGCAAGTCCAACAGTGGCTATCTATGAACAGAAGGCCCAAGTTGTTCAGTCCATGAGCCTGGATGCCTAATCTGATCTTCAGTATATGCCAGAATTCCAAAGGAGTAGGCTTTAATGCCAGTGAAAGAATGGACTTAATAGTGACGGCAAGAGCAAGCAGACAAAGAGAGGGTAAGCTTCCTTCTTCCATGTCCGTTATATGTGCTTCCTCCAGAAGTTGTGGGCCAAGCTAATGGTCAGTGTTCCCACCTCAAAGATTAGTACTCTAAGTGGGTCTTCTAAATTCAAAGGATTTAATTAATCAAAGAATCACTCACAAGAGTGTCAGCAATTTTGGGGATTTAGTTATTATAGATGTAATCAAATTGATAACCAAGAATAATCATCACAGAAATACTAGAAGAAGTTATTTTAAGACTAAGTTATAAAACTATTAGAAGAAAGCATAGATGAAATGCCACAAAATATTGGAATATGGGATTTTTTTGGAATTCAAAATATTGGGAAATTAAAATAAAAATCAAAAGTAGTCATATGCGCCTATACCAAATCCAAACAATGTCTTCATGTAAAGGAAGCAAATGGACAAAACATGTTGAAAGTTTCAGAGTGGAAGGACATGCTTACTTGTTGTCTTACTGAACAGTGGGTTTAGCTCCATTATGTATAAGGGACTGTTAAACCTCAATAAAAAAATATACTTAAAATGGAGGAGACAAACTGACATTCCTCAAAGGATGTCACTACAAACAGCAAATAGGTGATTGAGAAAACCTCTTTCGTGATTATTCATCAGAGAAACAGAAACCAAAACCACAGCAATGGCCTCTAACTCTTGTAGAAATTGCTATAATAATAATAATAATAATAATAATAATAATAATAATAATAATAATAATAATAATAATAATAATAATATAACATATAGTAGTGACACAGAAAATAAGGAACAATGACATGTGTAGTTAGGAATGCAAATGAGTACAGCCATAATGGAATATCATAGGGGTTCTCAATATCTCAAGATATAATTACTAAATAATCTAACATGTCTAATCTTGGTTACATATTTACCAGAATTTAATCAGTATAGTAATATAGAAAGTAAATAGAAATTTAAAAGATTATGAATATATTTTCCAGAATGATTCATCAAATTTTAATGAATTAATAATTTATTATCACTAATTAATAATTAATCAAATAACTATTTCAAATATTTAATTCTCACTCTTCAGTGGAATCCTTAATATGTCATTCTACTGAAACAACTTCATCTTTCATTGTCATTAGTTATATTAAAATTAAGACCCGAAAGAGAATTTCCAATACATTTATAATGCAACATTTTTTGAGAAGAGTGTGATATATACTTTTATTGACTTTAGGTAAAGGCTAAAGTGAACAGCTATAGCAAAGTCAGATCTTAGCACTTTTTAACGGGTGTAAAAGATACAACTTGTTTTTTATTGAAAGAAAAACATTCTAAGTAAAACTCTAGTATAACAACTCATAAAAACTCCAAATATTTCATATAAAATTTTTAATAAGTCTCATGATAAAACCTTACGGTTGATTCTTGAGATTTGTTAAACAAGTGTATAGACTTATTTTGAACACTTTGGAAGAATTTCTGAAGTATGTGCTCATTTCCTTCTGGAACTATGGGGAAAGTAGCATAAATATTGAATTCAAAAACCAAGTTTCCTTGCTTGTCTTTCATGAAGAATTCAACTAAGCAAACTTTAATAGCATGACTCCTTTCTGAGCATGTGTTTTTATTTATTCTGTATGTTTATCCTTTATTTATTGAACTAATTTATGTTAATCAAACCTTTACCTGGGCTCTATAGATTCTGAAAACAGTGGAGAAGCAAATTTCAACCTGAAGTCAATTATCAATTATTAAATGGCTGTTTTCTGAGTCTACTGCAAAGATAATTCATACCTCTGAAAGCTTCCCCATACTCACTTCTACATTTTGAATGATTTGCTATTAGGAAGTTTTCTCCTTAGAAGACTAAAAGTTTTGGGGTAAACTGAGACATCTCTCTGGTAGTCTCACCTTCAAATTCTGTTTCCAGTTTTACCCAAATGAATATTTTAAAGTTTTACCTTTAATTTTCCATGGTCCCCTTGTCATAATAATGTACCAATTGTTTGCTTAATGCAAATGAACCACATGCCTTCTTCATCACTCAGCTCACTCTGTTTATCATCGCCATGACTGCCCAAGCAGATATACTGTGCATACGTGATAATTCCTTTTATCTGGAATCTTCCACTTGTGGTACATATTTTGACTCTTCTTTGTTTTTTTTAAGCTTTCTATACATTATTAACAATAACATGTCAAAAAATATAAAACAATAAAGAAGTCAGAAATCCCAACGAGTATTGCTATTATTTTAGTCATTGTTCTATTGCTGTGAAAAGACACCTTGGCAATGTCAACTCTTATAAAGGAAAACATTTTATTGGGGCTTGTTTACAGTTTCAGAGTTTTAGTCCATTTAGTCCATAGTGGGGAGAATAGTTGTAGGCAGGCAAACGTGGTCCTGGAGTGGTACCTGAGAACTCTACATCTGGATCTGCAGGCAACATGAAAACAGAGCCACTGGGCCTGGCTGAAGCATTTGAAATCTCAAAGAACATTTCAGTGACACACTTCCTCCAAAAAGACCACACCTCCTACAATAAGACCATTCCTCCTGAAACTTCTTAATTAGTGCCACTCCCTGATGACTCAGTTTTCAAATATATGCACCTATTCAAACACCATGGCTATCTATTCATTGTTACGAAAATGTTTATTTATTGATTCTGATATATTAAAATAGTTAATATTTACATTAGAAAACAATAAATACTTACAATATATTTTAAAAGTGATAGAATCAAATTTAAAGGAAATTTCTAATTTTTATATACCACTCTTCTTTTTGTATTTATTTTGTGTTTATTTAAAATATCAAAACACCATTTTCTCGATTCCTATTCCTTTCACTAGTCCTTCTATATGCCTTCCCTCCTACCCATTTATCTCTTTATTCCCTCTCAATTTAATGTGCTCTTTATCTTTGATTGCTTTTTATACACATATGCACAGACATACACACACACACACACACACACACACACACACACACACACACACATAAACATACACATAGAATTACATGCATCAGAATGTAGAATCTACTAGCTGAGTTCATTTGTACTGCTTTTATGTATATAACTTTAGCTTAGACCATTTGGTATTGGATAACTAAAAAAGACTCTTATCTCTGCAAATACTAATTATTGCTCTGTCAACATTTCTTAGATCACTGTAGTTTATTGTTTGTCTGTCTTTTTATTTTTGTTTTATTTATTTTTTTCCAAAGAATGGCAACCCAGTGAAATTTTTTCCTCCACCACATTTGCAAGTCTATTGGTGTTGACATTGTTCATACACAATTTCACAACAGACTTCCTGGTTCTCTGGCTCTTAGACTTTTTAAAGAAAAAGAGAAATTAATATCATCAGCCAAAAGCAAAATGTAAATTTATAAACTTTGAAAATCTACTTCAAGCTTGTCAGAATGGCAATCATTATGAAAACAAATAATAAGTACTGGATAAAGAGAAGAGTGAGCCATTATGAACTGTTTATGGGAATGTAAATTATTATAGCCATTATGGAAATCAGCATGACGATCCATCAAAGAATAAAATAGAGAATGATCATTTAACTTAGAGTCACAGCACTTCCAGTATGTGAAGTTATCACAGTTATCACAGAGATCCTTGTACGTACATGTTTATTGTAGAACCATTCACAACTGAGCATTAAGGAATCAACCTCAGTTTATATCAACAAAAGACTGGATCGAGAAAAGGCAGTATATATGCAGAATAGAAATTTATTCATGCCAGGAAGTATTAGTGCATGCCTTAAATCCCAGAACTCAGCAGGCAGAGGTAGGCCAGTGAGTTCAAGGCCAGCCTGGTCCTCAGAGTGAGTTCCAGGACAACCAGAGTTAAACAGAGAAACCCTGTCTAGGAAAAGGAAAAGAAAAAGAAAAGAAGTTTATTGATGAACAAGTATGAGTTTAGATACAAGTGGAGACTATGATACTAAAATATTTAAGCCATACTCCAAAAGTAATATATTGATAGTTTTCTCTCATTTAGAACTCTGACTTTACATAGATACATGAAATTTTGTCTGCATATATGATAGTAAAGTAGATATGAGTTTGATGATTAAAAGAAATCAATAGGCTAAAGGAGTAGGGAGGGAGGCTGGGAAGGAAGGTAGTGGTAGAATAAAGCTTAAATAGATGACATACATTAATGAATCTCTCTTTTATAACATCCAATATTATAAAATGTGAATACCTGCCAATAAAACATACTCCATTGAAGGAAAAAGAGAAAAACAAAATAGAAAAGGTTATTGTAACATAACTGATTGTAGTATTCTGTGAGGAGAAAGAGATTGAAGTAATTTAGTGAAGAACTTCTCATTCCTTTAATTGTCTTGACCTCACTGTATTTTCTGTCCAGCTTCATTTTCTACAACTTTCTAGTTCTAAACTTCAACACAAGGGTCCTGTTTAACATCTACTCTTCTAAAGGCTTTCTCTTGCTAAAGGCTTATTTAAGAAACCCTTATGCCTAGATTTTATTTTATAATACATCATTTTATTTCATTTCAAAATGGAATAGTTGGTTCTGGATGTGTTTCCTGTTGGTGAAATTTAATTATTGAATATTAATGCTTGTTATGTCAAAATAATTATCTTTGCTTTTCTTCAGACAAATAAAACTCACATTGTGTTTACTTGTTTCTTTTTGGTGTATGGTTGCTTTTATTGTCCATAAGTTTCCTAATTATTACATGGTCTCAATATTATGTGTTTTAATTAAAGAGAGGACATCTTCTTATTGTTAAAGAAATCAGGGTGTAAGAAAAGACAAAAAGCAAAATGAAAATAGCATTTGTGCCTAGCAGTGGTGGCAAACTACTTTAATTAAGCACTCAGGAAGCAGAGACAGGCAGATCTCTGTGAGTTTGAGGCCAGCCTGGTCTAAAGATTGAGTTTCAGCACAGACAGAGTTAAAAAAGAGAAGAAAAAAAGGAAGAAAAGAAATAAAGAAAACATTTGTTTATCTTTTATAATGGTGATCATTGCTTTTAGTGTAATTATTTCATTCTTATCATTCTCAAGGAAAGAAATAAAACAATTTTTCCTTTTACACATTTCTGTTACTGTCTCTATTGCTTATGAAAGGTCTTTAAATAACTTACAATCTTGTAGAAGAATAGGCCTGTGTGATAGCTAGGAAGTGTCTATATTCCAGGGGTCTATATGAAGGAATCTCATTTAGAGGTCTGTGCGGTCAGGATGAAATGTAGAAAGAATGTTAACAATGTTGGTACATACTTTTAGTCCCAGTATTCCAAAATCAGTCATAGCAAACATATTTAATCCCAGTATTCAGAAGGCAGTGATAGTCCACACTTTTAATAACTAAGACAGAAGCAGAGTGTAGAAGGAGCTACAGGAAGCAGAGCTCAGAGTCAGTGTCACACAGGAAGTGCAATCTGAGAGGAGTCAGAGTGAAGGACAGTCAAATTGACAAAATCAGAGGAAGAGTTAGCAGAATGAATCAGAGTGAGGACATTTCCAACTCTCATATTAGAAACGTGGGCTTTCAGTTCAGAGCAGTGAATAACTGAGTCAGTTACAATAGGCTCTATGAGGCCAGCAGTCTGAAGCAGGCAGGCAGGGGACAAGACACAGAGACAACAAGACAAGGAAGCAGTTTGACTAAGGATAAATCAGAGAACTGGAGAAGCTGACCAAGGCAGTATGGTAGTATGGGCCAGGGAGATCTCAGAGACACAGAAGCAGTCTGAGGAGAGACACAGAGGCAGCTTGGCAGAAGTCGGTATCAGATGGGAAAACTGAGTTAGTTTGAAGCTAGCACAGAAGTTCATTCTGAGGCAGTCAGAGAGTCAGCCTGACTCTGTTGAGTCAGAAGAATTTGATCAGAAACAGTCAGCCAGCTCAGAAGTTCAGTTTGAACCAATTAGCTTGGAGCCAGAATACTGAGTTGAGTTGAATCAGAAGAGTTAATTAAGTTCAGTACAGCTCTGAGTTCAGAAGGAGCTAGTTGGAGTGGATCAGTCAGCAGTAAGTCTTAAATGCTTAAATGATTTAGAATCTACAGAGGCTAAGCCTGAAGCTTTCCAGTTCTAGGCTTACAACTAGATTGTACAGAGACTGAAAAGCTTTAGGGCTCCAGGACTAAGGACCAGTGAATTGAATTAGTTGAAGGATAAACAACCTTTGAACTTGAATCTTTGTCAAGATCTGGCACCAAACCTGGGGTGCCAGATGTAGTTGTAGATTCACCAAATGAAGACATTGAATCATAGAAAAAGGTCAGTTTATTCCTTGCCTAATTCAATCCCTGGCTCTAGTCTTGGAGCACTGGAGTGTTTGGCCTCCATATAATCTTGAGCCTAGAACTGGAAGGCTGATTTAGACTAATTGAATCATACTGCCACCCTCATCTGAGATCTGCCTTATAAATATGAGAGTTGGGCATTTCCTTACTCTGACTCATTCTGTTAACTCTTCCTCTGATTTGTCTCTTTGCCTGCATTTAATTCTGACATCACTTCCTTTAGTATGTATGATACTAACTCTTTGTGAACTCTGCTTCCTGTGTCTGCTTCCACATTATGTTTCTTTCTTAGGGAATAAAGGCATGTACTTCTGAATACTGGAATTAAAGATGTTGGCTACCACTGCTTTCTGAGTACTGGGATTGTAGGTGTGTACCAACATTCTTAACATTCCTTCTTCATGCCATCATGACCACACAGGTCTCTAAATGAGATTCCTTCATATAGACCCCTGGAATATAGACACTTACTTGCTTTCACACAGGCCTATTCCTCTACACCATCTTAATGTATTCTAGTACAAAATAAATTTGATAATAATCTATTCTGTGAATAATCCCAACATGTAGGGATACAGTGTCCAAGATAACTGAGGAACTAGCAAAAAGATAAGTAGAAATGTAAGAAATTAATAAAAAGCTACCAGAATTTTGAACAACAAAAATCTAATACAATAACTGAAATTAATCCCAAGAAACTTAATACATATACATTAAAAATAGTTGGACTGACTTTCCTATTGACATGGGTGTCTGCACCATTCCCTGGTGCCTGAAGAAAGTTCTGGTCCCTGCAGTGATCCCCTGTGATTTTAGAATATTGGGGTGCCTGCAGGATATCTATGTCCATACAGGAGGCCCTAGTGCTTGTGGGAGGTCCTGGTGCTTGCTGGATGACTGGGTGCCTGTCTAATGTCTGGTTGCCTGATGGCCAGTTGACTACAGGAAGCCCTGGTCTCTGCAGAAGGTTGCGGAGCTGAGGAGGGGTGAGATGCCCTGGTGCTTGCAAGATACCAGGTAGACTGTTCAGTGACCAAGTTTCTGTTGTGAGGCAAAACTTCAGGTCAAATGAACTCTGTCATGCTTCCTCTTGGGCTAGTATGGGCCTGGTGAATGTCCATGATCAGAGCAGCCTTCTGCCTGCAAAGATAGTGGTGATGCCCATAGTGATGTCTATGATCCATGTTCCTGCCACACAATTTTGACTTTATTTTATTTTATTTTTTAGGTCACGGGGTGTGAATGCAGAACAGGGAGGAATGGGAATAGGAAAAGAGTGCTATAGAGAAACATCGTATGAAACTCAAATTATTAATAAAAGTTTTATAAATAAAAAAATATTACCTTGCCTATGATTGTCAAACAACCCATCATTAATCTATTTATCTATAAATATCTCTTTATCTAATTGCTTCAATGCATGAAGTACTTCATTGAAGCAACCAGTCCAAAATGAGACACATATCTAATAAAAAAATCAAACCTTCTAAATGACTTAAACTTATAATATTTTTAGTGGTAAAATTTTACTTATAGATTTACAGTAAAGAGGGAATGAAATAATTTAGTGTACTGTATCAAAAACATGGGATTCATTGAAATTTTAAAAATTAAGAACTATCACAATGGTACAAAACTTTTAAAATAAAGCACTCTACAACTAGGCTTTAAATTTCTCATATGCTAAAGCATATAAATGTTTATTAGAATTATTTGGTTTTTAATATACAGTTCATAGGAATACAAGAAAAATGATTCAGAGAAATATTAAACTGTAAACATTGTTACTCTGTATGCCCTAAAACCTAGTTAGTATACCCTATATTATTCGTTTTATATGTAAAGAAAATTAAAATAACAATTAAAAAATCATTTTTACTTACTGTTTTAGTTACTTTTCCATTACTGTGAAGAGACACCATGAACAAGACAAATTATAAAAGAAAGCATTTAAATTGGGAGTTTGCTAACAATTTCAAAGGGTGAATCCATGACCACCATGGTCGGGTACATATCAGCAAATAGGCAGATAGGCATGGGGCTAAGGAGCATCTGAGAACTTATAAATCATCTGAAAGTAGGAGCCACAGAAAGAGAGAGAGACTGGGCCAGACATATGCTTTTAAAACTTCTTCAAAGCCCACCCTCAGTGACCCATCTGCTCTAACAAAGCCACATCTTCGGAATCTTCCCCAATAGTTTCATTAACAAGGAACGAAGCATTCAAATTTATGAGACTGTGAGATCATTCTCATTCAAACCACCACTTACTCTTGGTAAAGTAGTGATGAGATCTCCAAACATTATTTATTTTGAAATCAAATTTATTGAAGACTTTATCAACTTGATAGAGATCTAGAAAACTCCTGTCACAGAAATGGCTGATAATTTCTTCTGAATCTTGGAATATTCAGCTTTTACTCCTTAAAAACTTTGGTTAGCCACCATATTGACATTTAAAACATTTTTATTAATTTTATTATTAGTGTTTAGTTTGACTCCCAATTACTTGTGATCTTAGATTGTCCAAGGATACCAGACCAGTGCTTGCTTCTGCATACAAGCCTAAAGATGATTGGACATTTCCAGATCTTACCCCCTCACTCCCCAACCTCCCGCATTACAACAAGCTTCAGGTAGGCAGATTGAAGTGTCTAGTAAGCATGGGCCAAAGCAGTTGGACCTCTCCTTTTTGCAACGCCCTTCTTCCTCTATAAAAGCCCTGCCTCTTTTCACTATAAAGTAGATCTATACCATGAGGCTGGCTTTTGGAGTTGAATTTCTTGGGCTAGTGATTCCACCATCATTCACCCTCTCAAGGACTCCTTTGCCTCCACAAAAGACTACAACACCTGGCAACAGTGTGCATTTATCAATTAAGAATTTGAAGCAACTCCTAAACCAGGAAAGAAATGACTAAGAAAAGATTAATTGGATCTTTCAGTGGAAAGTAAGACAAAGACTCAGACAAGTGACAAAATCAAGATCTCAAAATATTTCCCATAATAATATAGCACAAATGATGGCATAACATATATTAACCTAAGTTAAATACTTGCTTAATTCTCATGGCTAATATTAACATCATAACAGTGAATATGGATAGCTAATAATTCTATTGAATTGTTCAATTTAAAATTAAATTGAGGTGCCAGGAGGTGGTGGTGCACACATTTAATTCAAGCACTCAGGTGGCAAAGGCAAGTGGATCTCTGTGAGTTCAATTCCAGCCTGGTCTACACAGTGAGTTTCAGGACAGCCAGAGTTACAACATAGAAACCCTGTCTCAAAAAAAAAAAAATTAAATTTAGGGAAAGTATATGTATAGTTGGCTGTCTCTACCAAAAACAAATAAATAAAATAAAACAAAATAGAGGAAGACACTGTTTTTCAACATCTGGCCTTCCCAAGCATGCATACCCATGTGACCACATAAACAGACACAAATTCTGAAACAGAAAATAAAATAACAACAAGAAAATTCATTCAAGTATTAGTTGTAAACCTGCACCTACGCTACACACAAAGCAGGCTGCTTATAGTAAGTAGTCTATACAGCTAAACTTATAAAATTAAATGAAATCTGAAAATAAACAAATACACATTTCCCTCTGAAGATGTTTATAATGTGTATACATATATTGTTACTCAATAAAAATTTCTGAAGATATTTATATTTTTTATGAGCTTTTATTATTAATATATCATTTTTTCTGTTCCTTTGAAACACAATTCTTGAGCCTTTACTTTTGAAAAGGTACATATTCTCAGAATTTACTGTTCAATGATGAAAAAGATAAACACTGCTCAGGTCAATTGAAGAACAGTTGGCAAATAAAAATTAATGGTTGGTGTAAAACCAAATTATTAGGTATGACGGACGTGACATGGTACTGTGATACATGCAGAGAAACCTCAATTCTCACTGTCATTGATAGCCTCTGAGACAATGTCCTATACAGGCAGATCCGTCAGCTATTTGAAGAAACAGTACGGAAAATGACAGAGGAGAAAATAAATATTTGAGTGTTTAGGGAAAATGTATCTCAGATGCAAAACACAGATAAGATTTCTTGTTTAGGACCCAGGTACTGAGAACTGTGATCTATAAAGATAGATAAAGTGGCTGGAGACCCTAGTTCATTAAAGATGTTAAGCACAAAAGACACCTTGGAAGTTGTTATAACTAGGTAAGATATTGGATAATGCTATGAATTCAAGTTGTTTAACCAAGCAACAACCATGAGAATAGAAAAACTTTGAACTAAAGAAATCACCTCCAATGATCTAATTTTATCTCTTCTCTGCTTATAACCATATCCCTTCTCCTCCAGCTCAGTACTACCTCTTCTCTCCTTCCCTATTCTTTTCTTTCCATTCCTCCTTATTTTATTCCTTGATTTTTATTTATCAGATAAAACTAGAAGAACATTACAGCCATGTTAGTAGACTGTGTGGAAGGATAACTGAAGATGTTTATCCTACTTAGATAACAGAAATGCCTCCAGGAGGAATCACATACCATGTGTGTACAATTTCTCAAGATCCTCTGACAGTGAAGTTGGCAATTTAATCCATCCTAGATAGGATCAAAACCTTGAAGTATTCACTAATTAATTTAACTAAAACAAAACAACACATTCATACACACACAAAAGTAAACACACACACACACACAGAGAAAATTGCTCACTGAATACGTCTTAAAGCTAATAAGATGTATACATGTTATTTACTAACCTTTTGCCTGAAATTAATACTCAGTAATATAACAAAACATTCTACCCATGAGATACCTTCTGTAAAATTAACTAATTATAAACTATATTCCCTGCAACACACTATAGAACACAGAGAAATATTGGATTCTGAATAGGCACTCAAAATTATTTTGGAATAAACTAATACTATCTCCTTTTACTATACATTTTATTCATGGATGTATAAATCACATGCCTATGAGTTACTAGGCCTTCAGTATATTTGTTGAGTGAGTAGATTTCAACTTTTTAAAGTATTAAAGACAAAATATTCTCATACATATGTGATAACGCAGGTAACCTACAGGTACTTTTTGTGATTCTTTCTGCCCTGGTTCCCTTCTTCCCCGGATTAGCCACACATATATGCATGGACTCAGCCTTGAGGGGGAAAGCCCAGGCAGTTTCCTGTCTTAGGTTTGAAAATCTTGGTTGGTGACTGAGAGTAGACAGGAAACAGACTTCCTGGAGATTTTGTTATTGTATACATCTCATTTTAGTGTTTCAAAGTCAGAGTATATAAGGGCTTCTAAAGGCAATAGGTCAGTGCCTACTTGGTTAAAACATAGGTATCCTTGATTATCATATGGGGAAGAGCTGAGGGTTATCTAGAATTCTCAGGAGGCTCCATGCCAGGTCCTTCTCCAAAAAAGGTCAAAAGGCAAGATTAGAGACACTATCCAAATAAGGTCAGGTGAGAGGGAGGGAAGGATGGAGGAAGGGAAGGAGACAGCCCTGCTCTAAAAGTGAGTCTTCCATTTAGCACTGAGTTCAGAAAGCTATCTCCCCAACATGGTGGACTGCGACCTTAGGAGACGCTACACAACAACTGATTATATTTTTCTCAGAATTTTCAGAAAAGTATCAGATATTAAAATGAAACTGAATATATGAGATGCTCTAGTTTGCCTAAAATTACTTAAGAATGAATATATCACTGTGCTTTTAATGTTTTTGCTCTTCTCCTTCAAATTATAATGTGAACATTCTTGACAGCCAATTGACGGTCTGGGGAGATGACCTCATACAAAGAATAATTAGATCAAAAGGCCAAATACTCATGAATAAGTTTAGTTACCTTTTAGAGAGACCTAATGTATTTATTCCCCTTTCTACCCCGTGAAAGATAAAAGACATAGAGAAGTAGATCCTCAGATATCAATCATTCAAACTGGGTCCTTGCACAATGAAGGCCTCTTAAAAATGAGAAGAATAAATTTCTATTATTTTTAAAGTATTCAGCCTGTAGTAATTTACTATAACAGTTCAAATGGACTAAGAAAATATTTTGAAAGGTGACCATACATTTAAAAAGTATACTCAGAAGTTGAGAGTATCCAAACTGTGCTCATTACTGACGGCGGTGGATCTGCTTTCTCTATCACCATCATTTTAGACTAACAGTAACAATTACCTGATGAGTAATATGGGAATTTCCTGTTAGTGGAGCAAAAGCTCACAGAATGAAACAACACCATTTAAATCATATGCAACAGTTCCTGAATTAACTTCTAACTCTTAAAATGCAGGATTAGATAGCAATTTAGTGCTTGGTAAAACAATTAGAATGGCAGATTAAATACTTTTCTCTCACATTTTATATGGAAATGAAACAGTATATTGCTGTAAATTAATTAAATTATTGTATAGTATATTGCTGTCAATTAATTAAATTATGGCAAGCAATTTCTCAGTAATAAGTTTGGATAATATATCAAAATGAGAGTTCAGTTTTACAATTTACTTTTACAGCATAATTAATTTCATAATAAAATATTTGACCAGTGTTTAATTTATTACAAAGACTTAAAAACAAAACCCTGACAGAATTGTTCAGACCACATTGATATTAAATTCAAATTTAGAAAACACTACATTAATTTTCAAAGCATCTCTCTATGTAATACATCAATAACTAATATGTGTCAAACTCTGATGTAAGAAAATGTCAAATTATTTCTCAAACGCTTTAAATCACTGACGATTTAACATGTCTGAATATTTCCTTGGAAAAGAAATGTATGTGCAGTGTGGTGCAAAGAGAACTGAGAACCTGGATCATCATTTTCTTCAGAACATTTTTGTCTAGGATGACATCATTTTTCAGCCTGACTACTCTTTCTAAGCATACACATTTCTTTTTTCTGATAAAGCAGATATATGTATATTCCCATTTATAACTCTGCCATCATTTTTATAGTAATTATGTCTATGCATAATCTGTAAAGAGAAGGCATTAGTAAATCAAATAAAGAAAATGGAATTAATAGAAAGAATGTAAGCATTTAGCAAATTGAGATTTGGTTTAACATTCATGTTTTCCACTGCAATATGTCAAAATTTAAAACTCATTAAAAGATGTTCTGCCATTGAAAATACTGCTCCTGATTCAGAACACTTTGTAAATATGTGATTAAGAAAATATCTACATTACTCTTTCATGAAAGATCAGGGTTGAAGAGACCACAAGCATTGAAATGAAGAACAGCAAAAGAATCAAGTTATTATGGAGGCAGAGTGTTTATTCTTAATGATATCATACTGTTACAGCTTTAAATATAAAATACATAGTATTTAATATACCGATCAGTAATGTTTGCTTTTTTTCTATTGGACAAAGAGCAATTTTTTGCATGTCAGTAATTGAACCTTTTTCCAGAAGTTAAATGTGAAGACCTCAATGCCTGGTCAAGGAAATACTTGGAGTATAAAGGTATTATTCTGCCATAACTCTGCAAACATCCTTTTGTTTTCAAGGGATGTCCAGCATGTGTATTGTTTTATCCTGAGCAAATGTCAGCTGAGCAAATCTTCATTTCCCCATTTTTGTATAACTATATTTTGTTATAAATGGTTGAATACAGCTCCTGACTGTTGAGTTATTTCTTGATGTCAGGATTTTTTTCAGACTGTAAAAAATCAACATAAACATTACAGCATAGGAGGAACTTGCAATCTTAAGTTGATTAAATGAATTTAACTTCTCAAGCCTTCAACAATGCAGTCCAAAAATCCATCACCTTATAGTTCATGCAATTGTTCTGCAAATCTGTGATTAATATCAGACTGTAATTTTATTATTTCCTAGGTCATATCATCATGATTTAATAATGTTTTCTAACCTTATTCCAGGGATAAAAGGTCTCATTCCAATGCACAGAAGTAACACAGAATTGAGTCATATTCCAATCACATCTTAATGATAATTGTCTTTGTAAGCTAACATCTTGATCACCTAACAGAACCACAGATAATTCTAAATCAGTGATTTCATTGTGTGGCATACTATCTATCTGTTTTTGAGTATTCCATATTTTTTATGAATCAGAATGCTATCTTTGAATATAATGTACATTTTGAATCTTTGATGTAGAACTACTCCAGCAGTAGCAGCAATGGCAATAATGACAATAATTACCCACACAATAGCAATAATTAGTCCAAATTTTTTTGCCCTTTTCTTCATTTGATCCAATATGCGATAAAACATAGATATAAAGATACATGGAAGAAGATTCTTTCCCAGCTCAATCTGTCTGCATAGGCATCCAAACACTAAACATGGCTCTAAGTACATATATGCTCTGGGAGCTCAAATTAACAGGAATATTAGCACTTAAACATGTATATCCGAACAATTAGAACAAAGTATATATTCTTGAGATTGATTCCAAGTAGTTTCATAAACAAATTAAGAAAATGAAGATATATCATAATATTGTGAGATATTTTTTTGTAAATAGTCTCAGTGTTAGGGTTAGGGTTAGTTATTAATTTTGACATCAGTTATTAATTTTGTCATTTTTTAGTTAAAGGAAATTTATTTTTTAAGGCACTTTGGTTACCACGTTTATCTTCATGAAACTTAATAGCTTTAGGTAAAAAGGTATAAGGATATAATTGATATATATTGATTATATGAATTCATTAGCATTAGTGCTAGGGTCAGGGAAATAGTATGGACTCTGGTATGAATAAAAATTGTATTAATGTGATGTACTAATAGTTGCATTAACTATGAGAACAAAATAAACAATTATGTATTATCAGGATAAAGAAAAGCAGTGCAAATATTTTAAACAGTATATGCTGCATATTGTGAATCTCTACCAATGATATAAAGGTTGAGTAAAATCTGACAAAACCAACATAAGAACTGCCATTTTGGCCTTTTGGACAGGTAAGAAAGGACTTTGTAATACTCTAGAAATAACTTTTCCATCAGAATATCCAGCAATTTCAAATTAATTAGCATTAGTATATAAACTTAGTGTTTGATTAAAATGTTTTTGTGCTAAATAATTGGATCAACAATAATGTGTTAACTTAAAAAACTTAATATGCTTGCTGTTTGAATATTGACAAATCATTTTTATGTAAAAATTTAAAGTTTAAAGTTTTTGATAAATTTGATTAATTTTACAAAGACCTGTTGTTGCATTCTTAGTTTAAAAAGGAAATACAATGATAAACACAGAGTTCAATAAGATTAAGAAGTTTCAAGTTAACTTTTATTTTTGCTGATTTTTAACCATACTCAATAAACTTGCAAATCTGAAATATAACCAATAATAATTTCTACTGGAAATAGGCTAGTTTAAATTGTTTTGTTTGGTTCTAGAATAAAGCGGCCTTTTGACCCAGAACAAAGATTGAGAAAACTGTTTAAATAAGTGTATTTTGGTCAGCAGAGTATGGGCTATAACCCACTCCAGAAGCAACTTTTTAATAAAGTAGAATAGCATAAAATGATATTATTTGTACCCAAAAGCCACCTGAATCCATGCAAAACTGAATCAAGAGACAAGAAAGAGAGACCCAAGCAAACAGAGAATATAAAAATGTTCAGAGATAAGAGATTTTGTATGACTGAAACACCAGGCTTCACAAAGCCAATGAGAGGGATAGAGATTGAACAAGCTCCATGAAAGGGCTGAGAAACAGAACTGCAACAAAACATTTACAGTCAGACAAACACAAAACAAAAAGACTACATTTTAGAGTGAGTCCAGACTGGGACTTGCCTCACCCACACAAATTACAAACAATAATAACAACCAAATAAGCAAGGACCAGCCATCTTGGTTTCACTCATCCAGTACAACGATCTTACAAACAACATCATCCTAGAGAGGGAAGTAGCCAACCCAAATGTCAACAGGGAATCCTCTTATTGGATCTGTAATAATAGTTATACTACTTTTAGATTTTTTTCTAGCCATAGTACCAGCTTTAACTTGTCACCATGTTTTGAATTATAAATAAATCCATCTTCTAGAATGGCTCTCATTTTAAAGTCTCTCATTCATATGGGGTTAACTGGTATTCAGTGGCAAGCCCTGGTACAATTCTTTTAACATAAGTGGGGTGCATTCCATAAGTAATTACTGCCTCTTAAAAGTCTTTTGAAGTTCTATACATTAATGGAGTATGATTATATTGCATTCCTCCTTGAGGATGCTGAGTCACTGTTACAGAGAATGCTTTTATATTTTTTCTGGATTCTTCTTTATTGATTTTCCCATAAGCATTTCTTATTTATCTTAGAAATGAGCATATTAGCAGCTAATTGTTTAATTTCCATAAGT
The DNA here is from genome assembly GCA_026225945.1 of Cricetomys ansorgei. NCBI lineage: Eukaryota > Metazoa > Chordata > Mammalia > Rodentia > Nesomyidae > Cricetomys > Cricetomys ansorgei. The sequence continues at coordinate 1,578,831 of JAMJFZ010000199.1, forward strand.
AATTTATATTGACTTTTAGACAACACTATTTCAATATTTGAGTTAGAACTTACAGATGTATCATCAATTTCTGTATCTGATAAAACTTGAATATTAAACTGGCTCATGCTTGTGGCCCTTTCTTTAAATTGATGGATATTTGTGTTCTTTTGTTCAGAAGAGCTCTTAGCATTATTGGACAGGAAGATAAAGGTTGAGATGAGACAACATCAGCAGACATGAAATCATAATTGCTGCTTCTTTCTCCTGTTCTAAGCATTCCAGTATCTGTCTGATAATTTCTATTATCAATTTCTCTTAATTCAGTTTATAATGACTTTAAAAGCCTGAGATATAAGTGAACAGAAAGACCATAGAAGTATGGAAATGGCTTCTCGTTTTTTAGCCTGTTTAAAAGTTTCAAAACCTAGTTCCTCGTTTTAGAATAGGCACTGTCCTTCCATTTGGATGGAAGCAGTAGCAATGTTTCATAACTTGTCTAAACAACTATGGAAAAGTTTCATTATTTATATGTACCCTGACTCCTTTAAATAAGGCTGTGAGCAATCATATGTATTGCTCTTCAGTTGATGGAGAAATTCATATTTCTTTGTTCATAATGCCGGAAGTTTCACCTCCCTCCAAGTGGACTACTTCCCTTTAGATTTCAGATGTCTTTACAGAAAGCTGCATGACATTCTTTGAACCCCACATTTGAGAACCAGATATGAAAGGTTGGGGCCAAGGAGACAACAGACATCAAAATGAAGAACACCAAAAGGCTCAGCTTATTCAGGAAAAAAGAGTCTTTATTCTTAATCACATTATATTATACTGTTAGAGCTTTATTTACAAAATAATAGTGTGTAGGGTTCATATATGTAATTTCTGCATTTTTCTTACTAGACACAGAACAGTTTTTTTTAATGTTAATAACTGAACTTTTACCAGAAGATAAATATGATACCATGACACTTGACCAGGAAATTATTGTTGGAGTGTAAATGCAGCATTCTGCCATGACTTCAAACATCCTCCTGTTTCTTACTGTTTTCTAGGAATGTCTGGCAAGTGCATTGCTCTGGCCTGATGTCAGGCCAACAAATCCTCTTTACTTATTTCTTCTTTAATGATTGTAGAACCTTGCAAATTTAAATCATATAAATGTTAAATGTGTGTTGGTAACATGCACATAGTTAGAAAACTAAATACTGAAAACCATTTCATATGGAAATAGACTAATGATATTCATATTTTAGTTCCATCTGTTAATATGAGTTCTGGATTTGATGAATAAAGGATAGTATAATAAATACAAATATTTTATATTCACAAAATCATTAGTATATGCCATTAAAAAAATCAATGATTGACCTCCAAAAAGCATGTTCTTGACTGTAATTTATGATAGAAAGATTAATAAAGGCCTTCTTCAATATATATTTAATGGCAAATTGTTCGCTGAAAATGTCACAAAAAAATATCGCTGTCATAACAAACTGCCAAAGACAGTAATTCCTCTGTCAAATTCAGTAGATTGACAATTCAACATCAAAACCTTTGCATGTTAGATTCTAATGAGTTGACAATTCTCTGTTTATAGATGGCCACCCTTTTGCTATGTCTTCATATGTTTGTTCACATGTGTCCACACTCTTGTCTTTCTGTGTGCTTCTGTCTCTGTTTCGCATAGATCAAAGTCAGATTGGGATAGCATTCACCCTACCAGACAAGTTTTAACTTAATCACCCCCTAAAGATATTCTTAATGTAATAACTCATGCAAAGACTTTATGTCCAAGTACAGTTATTATCTCAGATATCGGTCAGGGTTTCAACATTTAAGATTCAGGGGAAGGAGCATGATGGCCTACAGTAGTAAGGAAATCGTAATGACTCTAGGTGAAACAGAACTGTCTATGTCAGGAAAACTGGTTCTTAATTTAAGAATTGTCAAATCAGTTTAGGGTCAGTACTCAAAAACGTGCCAGATTGGCACATCTCACCCAGGTATAGGAATATATGTTTAAGCTGCCAGAATCATAATTGTCATTTACTGTTATGTAAGTGACATAAATAATGTAAAACTATATTGAAGTTATCTTTTCCTTGGAAAGGTCTTTATTTTCATTAGGTTGACAAAAAATAAGTAAAAATGATACCATACATACACGCGCGTGCGCGCACACACACACACACACACACATCTGTTTTATACATTTTATACCTATGTAGGTAACATTTGTATGTTATGCATAAACTATATGTAAATAGTTACACATTACGCACACATAGTAACCATGTCTAAACAGTAAACATATTACTTCTGATGTTAAGATCTAGTTCCTATATCTTCCAGGTGTTAGGTACTGAAGACTAAGGGATAAGATATAACAGATTCTCTTTAGTGTCTGAGGTTTCCTTGTCTGCATACTACCTCACCTTAGTTTCTCCTAAATTCCATATACTTATTTATGGGAGGAGAGCTCAGGACTACTACAGTGTGCATGGGGACATCAGAAGAAACTTGTGGGAGTTGGCTCTCTTTTCTACCTTGTTGGTTTTAGGGATCAAACTTTGGGTCATTAGACCTGAAGGCAAATGTTTTCACAACTGATTATACTTGCCAGCCCTGTGTCACTTTTTGTCTCCATCATCTTACCTAGATTGCTGACTTTTAGTTTTAGAGATGTTTATTACTGTTATTGGAGAAGTATTGTTTTTGACTTGTTAACTTCTGCTGCGTAGCTTAGTGTTGTTTCTCTTTCTTGTAGCTCAATTAGACCATGTATGCCAACTTTCTTCCTCTTTGTCTCTATATAGTTTTTATATTTTGTTGGTTTATTTGTTTGGTTGTTTTAAAACTGTACCTTTAGATGAGCTTACGTCCTCTTTCAGGAGATAAATCTATTCGTACTAAATTTTTCATACCAAAATGGTTTCCTTAGTATCAAAACACTTCTATTCACTATTTAAAAATATTAGATCGCAATGACTAGCTGTTGATATGTGACCAGGGCCTAGATGAAAGCCTTCTGCATGAATTCTTATTTGGTACCTCAGTCAAATAGACACACTTTGGCAACAGAATAAATCTCCATATTTCTCTTAATAATTCCCAAACACCAAAAACCATCATGGCCCAGAGCCAAAATTCTGAGAAATGTCAATTAAATTGAGACAATGCTGTTTGTGTACTTAATTGCTTTTTTGAAGTTAAGCTTTAGTGGGATAAGGTTTAAAAAATTAAACTACCCTGTATTGTCTGTAGTGAAACTTGAAAGAAGAGTTCATGTCCCACAGATGCAGTGGGTAGGAAGCACATGTTTGAAAGGGAAAAACAATGTGTATGTGTGTATGTGTGTGTGTGTGTTTAACAAATTTATCCTCTATTCATATGCCTCTCCTAACTTTTTGAATAATCAGTTTCATTAAAAATAAGAGATCTATAAAACTTTAGATATAAAAATTAGAATGTACATTGGTGTCAGTTCTAAATTCCCCCCATTTGGAGTCAGTTTCTATTTAGGCATACTTAGGTCTACTGTAATGGAAAGGGGCACAGTAGACAAAAGAGGTTGGAATAGATAAATAAAGAGAGGTGTGGAAAATAGACAAAAATATCAAGCTTCTCTGCTTTTTGCCTATCTCTGTCTCTTTACTCTGTAAATCTAAACAGGATGTTGATGTATGGATAACTGATAACTTCTACAAGCATGTAGAAGTTTATGATTATGTGTATATGTATAAATGAATTTAGTTTTTAACTAATAGTCAAAAGCATGGATTTATACATATTTACAGAAAACCATGTGATACATTGATACATGTAACACTGTGTAGGTTTTATTTAAGCCAGGGTGAATACATCCATCTCTTTAAATATTTATCATTTTTCAGTGCTGAAAACATTCAAAATCCTATCTTTGAGCTTCCAAAACATACAGTGTGCTATAATTACAGGTTTATATTTTTAGGGAGTAATTTAGCTGGTGTGAACAAGACTTCAGATGTTTTTAGTGGTATATTTATGTGTAGCAATTATCTTTCTACTTTATTTGCTGCTTCATTGGATATAAAGTTGATGTTACTGTTCAATATAATGAATTCACTTGCTGAAGTTTCAGTTCAAAGCACAGCATTATTTGAAAATTCAAGATTTATTAAAATGTCATTGTCGAATAGACAAGTTTATTTATTCCAGTCAAAAAATTTATTCCAGTCAAAGATGATCCACCTTCTTAGAGTCAAAAAGTCCATGTCAACATGACATGCTCCACAGTGTGTGAGCTATCGTAAAAAATCCAGACAATAATCTGTGTCAGATGTGTATTGATGATTAATTATTCAAAACTACTTTTATAAACACCAAAATATTTCTCTTTGGGAATCTAATTCAAGTTCTCAGATTTTCTGTATTAAGGATCAACATAAAAATATTTTATCTTCTCAGCATTGCCACTCAACAGAGAAACATCTTTCCTTACTTGAAGGTATGGCTGTTTAGCCATGTACTTAATGAAATTCTCTCTCTACATGCAAAGTTCTCTAACAAACTTAAGTGACAGATCCACTGGCCAATTATAGGTTCTGGGGACATATTAATACCCTTTCCTCTACTTGTAAAAATCCTTCTGTAATCCTTTACTGTAGACAAATTTAGAAATTAGACACATAACGGGAATTTTGTTGTGATTATTTTTCTAAGACATACAATCTACTGAGTCCATTTAGTGTTGCTTGTATGTGCATGTGTCTAGGGCATACTCTTTGGTATTGGGTAGCTTATCAGAGTCCCTGTCCCTAAGAAAACAGATTCTCCCTTTCTCAGCAGCTATTGACTGACTGCCTGTATTCTTCAACTATGAGTGGCCACTGTGAAATTACTTTCTTTAAAAATATTTCTGTTTGTATGATCTGCTGGACAAAGTTATATTAAACCTTAGGAAGAAAGATGTTAGAGATTCAACAAAATAGTAAAAATGAAGACAATCTCTACCCAATTTGAGAAATTCCTGATATATTCCTGATGCCCCGAAATTCAATACACATTGTTGTTCACTGAGCATGTCCCTTAGTGTTTCTATCATCTCTGATATAGTTCATATATATATGAACTATATAGTATATATGTTTTATATATATATATATATATATACACACACACACACACACACACACACACACACACATATATATATATATACACACATATATATATATATGTATATATAATTTATAACATATTTTATAATATTTATACATATAACTCTAATTTATGGGCACACTTTCTTCTGTACTTTATACTGATCTTTCTTATGTTATCTCCTAAACTTCTAAACTTCTAATTTGTAACTTCTAAACTTGTAAAATTGTAGCTATAGATAAACAGAATGATAATACAAACAGCTCACTTTATCATTACACTGAGGCCACTAGATTGTTTTCTAAGTATAATACCTCAATTCAAGGTATCTTTATCACCAAATAGATACCTATATATGTATCATTGTAATAGAGTCCCATTTTAATATAAAGTATAAACTATGTATGCAAAGTGAAATCAAACAAATGTTGTCTTTTTGATTTATTGCATATTTTCCAATGATAAAACCTTTTTCTCTAAGGCCTAATGTGAAATATTCCCATGTAGGAGAAATTGCCAAGTCCTGATGCTTTGAAGAAATACACAGTGTTGAAATAGTCAGTTGGGTGCTGAAACACAAAATTCAATGACATGAATACTTAAATACATTCCAGTGGGTAATTTATTTCCAATAAAAGTAATATCATCACTGTGTAGGAAAAATAGAATAGATTTCTATGATGGACTAGAGGCAGGAGGAGATAGGAACAGGAGGGATCTGCTGGTGTAGGGGACAGAGGGAGAAATGACTGGAAGTTGAGGGTATTTGTGGGTTCTTGTGAAACTTAGTGCAGTGGAAACTTCCTGGAATCAATGATGGTGACCTTAGTGATGACTCCTGGTAGCAGAGGATAAGGAAAGTGAACTGATCGTCCTCCTATTGTAGCCAGGCAGGGCTTCCAGTGGTGGGACACAAACTCACCCACAGGACCTTCCATGTACAATCTATTCTGCCTACAGTATGTTCTGGAGATATGGTAGCTCAGATCTTGTGGGAGTGTCTGCTCCAGTTCCACTGCATATATGTTTGTGTTATTAGCTTGGTGTTTTTGTGGAACCCATAGCATTGCAAGTGGGAGTGTCTCTAACTCTTTTGCCTGCTCTTGGGACTCTTCTCCTCCAACGTGATTGCCTTGCCCAGCCTTGATAAGAGGATTTGTGCCTAGTCTTATTGTATTTTGTTTTGCTTTGTTCAGTTAAAGTCCTGGGAAACCTGATGCTTTCTGAAGGGAAACTGAGGGGAATTGAATTAGGGGTGACAGCAGGTTGGGAAGTACTGGGAGAAGTGGAGGGAGGAGAGGCTGTGGTTAGAATTTATTATATGAAAACTAAGAAAATTTTAAATAAATAAAAATAAAAGTTGTATCATGTTTTCATAATTGAAAATTTTGTATCTGGCAGCAGAAACTCTAATAGATTGCCTTAAAGTTGTGAAAAATTTCTCTCCTCTCCCCTCCCTCTCTCTCTTGCATGCTCTCTTTCTTTCTCTCTCTCTCTCTTTCCCTCCCTCCATCACTTCCTCCCTCTCCCTCTTCTTCCTACTTCAGATTTTTCAACATGTTGTTTTCATGAGGTGACTGAAATTTTATATTTAGTATTAACATTAAAGTGAAAATCAAAGTATTAACTTTGATAGCTCTAATGGTCCATGAGAAATTATTCACAAACCTCAGCTGACAATACTGTGAAACACTGCTGTGGGAGTCTGTGCTGGGAATCATAGTCGTGTGTGGCAGTGGGAACTTCATCATTCCTGCCCTGGTACATCGTCCTGAATTCACTTGTGATGAAAATGTGAAATCATGGGAACTTACAGATGTGTTACAGGCTGCTTTAGGAGCAATGTTTCCCAAATTCTCCACGTAGGAAATTGGAACTAAGACTACATACATTCCAATAACTATAAGAGTTCTAACAGAATATAAATTCAGCCTGATCTATCTTCATATTCTGATACAGTATTCATTTATAGTTTCCCTTACAGGATGATGTACAGCATCAAGCTACTTCCCCACAGTATAAAAACATCTGTCAATCTGAAGAAGATTGATTGTGGTGAAGGGTATTTCTGGACTCTGGAGGTGAAAGAGAAACAGCCTTTGTAAGTATAGAAACTCAACAAATCATCAGTTCTTGCACTTACGCTGTTCATAAGCAAAGGAGGAAACTGTGTTTTGGAGTGGAGTTATATTTTTCCAACCAAATTAATTAAATATTATATGCTACAGTATCATTTCATGAAGTGAAAGATATTTACTTAGCTGAAGATAGTTCAATGAGTAAACGCACTAAGTGCTACATTGGAAGACCTGAGTTCATCATTGAAACCCAGATGCTAGAAGAAAAGAAGCCAATCCCGTCAGTTCTCTCTGACATCTGCACACATACTAAGGCACACACATATATTCATTCATGTAAATAATGAATAAATGTATAAACAAATAGCACCTTTCTTCTTCGAGAAAAAGGCAATCTTGCTTCATCAACATTGCAAGTTCCTCAGTACATGTCAGCCAAAGCAAAGGGAAGAGTAAGAATAAAATGAAGTGTGGTTTGCATATTAGGATGACAGTCTTAGATTACTAAGTATTGATGACTAGAAAAGATATTTTTATTTTTTTTCTTTTGTCATTTCTTTGTTCCTTTCTTAGCTTTTATTGCTTCTTTCTTTCCTTCACTCTTTCATTTTATTTTCACTTCCTTTATTTTTTTTCTAGTAAACAATATGAGCCTCATTGTGTAACTCTGGCAGTCATATCATTGAACAGACTAAGCTAGCCTTAAATTTATGACAATTCTCTCCCTCTACCCCAACAGTGATGGGATTTTAGGGGTGTGGTGACACTGTCCTATTCTATACAAAGCAGTGGTTGTTAAAATAAATTTACATAATTAGGAGTTTTCTTCTTCCACATAATCTGCCATTAAAACACATGGTGCTATAGGAAACTATCCTATGACACATTGCCAAAAGGGAAATAAGCATAACATATATCAGCAATATTAAAAAAGCACAGCATTCCTGGAATCACCTTTTGTTCAACATATGAAATTACAGATGTAATAGTTGGGGTATGAGCCAGATAGGGGTTAGTTTCTACATTAAATGGTTAATATTTTAATCATATAGAATACATAAGTGCCATTGAAAAATTCAACAATAAAGAAAAGTTAGAAGGCATATAAAATATATTCTAATTATTCATTTAGAATGAGAAAATTCTTAACAATTTTCTGTGGAAAATCTAGTTTAAATTTATATATAATATTGGAACTTTTACTTGGTATTACATTTGCTAAATTTCAGTAGGCATTGAATGGATTTTATAATATCTATTGTCCTAGTTAGTTTTTGGTCAGCTTGACATAGCTCATGTCATCTGATATTAGAAATCTCTACTGAAAAAATGCTTCCATCAGACTGCCTATAGCCAAATTTGTAAGACAATTTTTTGGTTAATGGATGATGTGGGAGGCCAACCCACTGTGGGCACTACTACTCCTGGGTGGCTAGTCTTGGATTGTATAAAAAGAAAGCCGAGCAAGCGATGATGAGCAAGCCAGTGAGCAGGGTTCCTCTATGAAATTCACTTCAATTCCAGCTCCAGGTCCATGTCTTAAGTTCATGCGCAGCTTCTCTTCATGATAGACTGTAACCTGGAAAATGAAATAAACCCTTTCATCCCCACCTTATTTTTTGGGCACAGTATTTATCATACCGTGATACGCAATATCAATCCAATAAATAAAATCCAAATCAGGACATCTATCTACTGTATAATTATTTTAATTGAAATAATTAGGCTTCTTTATTAGAAAAGTCAATATATCAAATGTAAAAAAAAAAATTCACAGTTACATAATTTCAAATAAATATTAAAATATTCAGCGTATATTCCATATATTCTATCCATGTTTATTTAAGTATACTGTTAAGTAAATTAAATTATATTTCCTTTTGTACATTCATAAAGTATCATAAGAAGTCCATTACTTTGAATAAAATTACAAAATAAAAAGAAATATAGAAACCTAAATCTATTTTAAGATTTTTGATTAAAATCTTTGTAATACATGCTATATTATTGCTTTTATTTCTAGCTCCAAATTTAGTAAATGTAAATATGTGATGAAAAATTGTCTAAAATATTGCTTTAGTGCTTTACTGTATGGCTATGTTATTATTACTGCAATATTTTATCTAATCGTTCTATAATTTCGTTATCGTACAAACCATATGTAGAACACATACCTAGAAAAAACTCTATTCTCCTACACATTACTCTTTTTAAAATAAATCTCCTTAAGTAGTATTAATGTTAAAATGAGAAGGAAATTTTAAATAATTTTTGACATATATTGACAGAGTATTCTTTAAAGCATTTATGCTAATTTATATTTCAAAATTAGTGAATGGCACTTTAAAAGACTAGTGAGTGCGTCTCCTTTTGCTGTCTCCAGAGTAATAATGCTGTGGTTCATCAATTAAACATTCTTGCACTTGAGAATCCAGGCCATACACTCTATAATGGTTTCAACTACTTGAAAGATATATCTCCTCTTTTTTCATGCACTTTCTACTTAAAATATCACCTAACTAGAAAGCCATTTTTATATTTAGAACAGTATTAGTCTTTTAATCCTGTAAAAATAAATTAACACAATTCAGAAAATCATCTCCAAATGAAAATTTAAGGACACCTTAATGAATGCATCTAAGTTACACTGGTATGTGACTCAGGTAGTATTTCTATGGAATAGTTGCAAGGACCTGGGTTTAAGTCATAACACAGCAAGATAAAAAATAAAGCTTTTGAAATTATAGAAGGCTGAATAATCAAAGAAGCATTAATGGTGAAAAATACTTTGAAAAAACAATAAATACATACTATACTCCTAGAAAACATACTCTAGGGCACAACTAGGCTTGATTAGATAGCAATCAGAGTAATGGGTGTGCATGTTAATGTTTCAAGAAAGGGTTACGAATAAGTACTTTTCTCGTGAAGATCTAAACAACTCACAACCTCATCCCAGGGTGGAGGGGAGAGCTGGATGTGAAGGAACCTAAAAAGTAAGCTCAGGGTAAATAATGGGAAGAAAAGAATAAAGCAAAATTTCTTTCTTTTCTTATTTCCTTATAAGTGTTATTCTAATTTAGCTTAGGCTTTCTTGTGGCCTTGTGGATCAATTTGTTGTTCAGTGTGAAATATCCTCTAAAGTATATTCTGAAAACCAGAAATGAATTAGTGACCATAAATTTCTTTAGTTTATCTTTATCATGAAAAATTTTATTTTGTTCTTTAAGTATGAAGAAAAGTTTTGATGGATATAGTATTCTATTGTTGACAGCTGTTGTCTGTAAAGACTTACTCCAAGGTCTGCTTTTAAAGTGTCAATTTTAAAAATCTGGTGTTATTATGATGGGCTTGCCTTTGTATTTGACTGGTGTTTCTCTTTTGCCAATTTAAATAGTCTTTATTTGTCCTCTATCTTTAATGTTTTAATTATAAAATCATAAGGGAGGCTGATTTTTTTCTTAAATTTGCTCCTACATTGAAATATTATCTCCTACTAAAACTCTGGGAAACTCCTTGTTATGGCTCTTTCTAAAATGCTTTCTACACTCGTGGTATGAAATTCTTCTTCTGTGTCTATAACCTGTATAATTTATCTCAACAGAGTATCATGTATATTCTGAAATTCTTAATGCCTTTTCACACTTTTGTGTCTTTGTTGGACTGTTCTAGTCTTTCTATCTTGTCTTCAGCAAAGACATTCTTCTTTGTTTTATTGTATCATAGAGACTTCCCACAGAGTTTTTAATTATATTTATCATGTTTAATTGTATTTATTATATTCTATATTTCCAGTATTTTAGATTGTTTTTATATAGCATTTTATAACACTTCCTTATTTCATTCAGTTGTTGTGTATTTGAACATACTTGGAGCTATTATTTTCTGTTCTCTGAGATCTCTTCTACATCACTCTTTCATGATGCCATTGCTGTAGGGTTAGCACATTATGATGGTCTTTATGTTGTCTTTTTCATGTTTCTTGCATTACTAGGTTTGTGTTTACATATCTAGCTTTATTTCTCAGTTTGACTTGTTTCGTGTAACTGATGTTCTTTTATTTGAATTAGTTGTAAGATTCAAATGGGACTTGGGTATGGCAATACTTTGCAGTTAAAAAAATAATAATTCCTCAGACCTGGAGCTCTGTGTACTTGTTCTATATAATTCCTCGAGTAGGATATTAATTAAGAAAGCAATCCCAACTACTCAATGTTACCACTATGCAAGTATCAGTCCAGCCAAATAATAATAATTGCTTGTCTGAATTCAAAAAATATTTAAGGATAATAAATGTAAGGCTAGTATGAAGTATACTCAGATTTAATTTATAATATCAGAGTAGAAAGGAAGTATGAAAAGTAAAGATAATGATATATTATTAGAAAATCAAGGAGAATATATAGGTAAGTAAAAAAATTAGAATACTGTTATGAGAGGCACACAAATTTTAGAGACATACAGCTACCGAATTTATATTAAGAAGTAAAAACAGGAATAAATAAGAATGGAAAATATAAAAGTAACTGGGATGATAATGATGGTATATAAGATGTCGTTGAAGAGCATATTGAAGAATACAATACAGTAAGTGGAGTGGAGAAATATACACAAAAATCCTAAACTACATGAACAATATTCAAACAAAAGCAGAATCATCATGAGATGTATTTGAAAGACTAGAAATTAAATAATAAGTGGGATAAAAAGAATTCTAATGGGGTCAAAAGATGGTTCAGTAGTTAAGAGCATGTTAAACTCTTAAGTTAAGCAACATCATTAGACAAGCCAGCATTTCTATGTCGTATACACATAGGCCTGTGTAGCTTAGATTTGAAATTGTGTCTATCTGGATATTGATTCTTCTGATTCTCTGCTTTCTTATTTCCTAGCTTCCTTCTTTCCTTCCTTTTTTCAGTTTTTAACATAGTTTTAATTTATTTTTTTTCTGTTGCACAGTACATCCTAACCCCAACATCCCCTTACTCCACTCCTCCGTATATCCCCAATTTATCCTCTCATCCAGATCCATCTCCCACCCACCCACTCTCACTCCTCAGATTTCCCTCAAAAAAGAGCAGGCCACCCAGGTTTAACACTCAAACAGGGCTTAACAGGATGAAACAAGACCAGGCACACACCCCTACATTAAGGAGAGATGAGACCACCCAGTAGGAGGAAGAGGTTCCCAAGGGCAGATAAAAGAGGCAGAAATTCCAGACTCTAACTTTTAGAAGTAGAAGCCACACAGCCTTATGATCTATGTAGGGGACTTAGCATAGGAGTCTCTGTGATCTCCTGTGAGTCCTGCTTTGTTTAGTCCATGGAGCATGTCTTTCTGGTGTCCTGGACTTCTCTGGTCCTCGCAATCCCTATTCACCAGGGTTTCCTGAGCTCTGTTCAATGTTTGATCATGGGTACCTGCCATAGCTTACATCAACTGCCAGGGGAAGCTTCTCTGAAGATGTTTGGCAAGGCACCAACCTGGAAGCGTAGCAGAATATTGTTAGAAATCGTCTCTGGGCAATCCAGTCTCTGATTCTTGTCCAACTCTGCACGGTCAGGCATGGGCTCCCTCCAATGGTGTGGGGTTCTGCCACTCCTGCCCCAACTGATCCTGCAGGTGGGTTAATTTAGAAGTCAAAGATTGTGCTGCTGGGTTGGTGTCCCCGTCCCATCACTGGAAGCCTTGCCTGGTTACAGAAGGTGGCCTATTCAATCTCCTTACTCCCCATTATTAAAAGTCCTCGCTAGGGTCACCCTCAGAGATTCCAGGGAGTTTCCACTGCACTAGGTCTCCAGATTACTCTTTCCCTATATTTTCTCCCTCCATTCCTCTCTTCCTACCTGGTCCCTCCTTTTCCCGTTCCTATCCTCCCACAATCCACCTGCAACTTCTCTTCTATTTCTCCTTCTCAGGGAGATTCATGTGTCCCCACAAGGCCATCCTTGTTGCATAGTCTTTCAATGTTTTTTGGTTATAGTATAATTGACCTACCTTGAGACACAGCTATACCACTCCTGGGCTTATTTCCAAAGATGCTCCATCATACCACAAGGACACTTGCTCAGTTATGTTCACAACAGCTTTATTCATAATAGCCAGAAATAAGAAACAACCCAGATGTCCCTCAACTGAAGAATATATAAAGAAAATGTGGTACATCCTCAGAATGAAGTATTACTCATCTATTTGGATGCCCTGTTGTTTCAATGCTATTATTGGGAAAGATTGTCTTTCCTGCATTGCATGGTCTTTGCTTTATGATCAAATATCAGTTGATCAGACACTCATGACTTTCTTTTTAGCTCTTGTATTTGTTTCACTTAACCCATTCTTCTTCTTTCCTACCTCAGTTATTGTATTATATTATAATCAATATAGACATTATTTAGTATCAGTCCAAAAGCTCTGTCCTTTAGAGAAGAGTTCTAGTTCTTGTTCCTACCCATGAAAAGACGCATATATTTATTAGTATGCCCCAAACTGCTTGTGAGGTTGGATTGGTATTTTATTAAATCTATACATCAACTTGGAACTAGCTATCCTGGCAACACTGAATGTTCCTGTATATGAATATAGAATATCTCTTCATTTCCATACTCATCATTAATATTTTTCATCCAAGTACTGTAATATTCTTCATATGAAACTTTTATGTATAGTGAGAGAAATCACCTTTATCATTTACTAATCTTAAAGTGAAAGATTAAAGTTTCACCTATTAATTACGATATTAGCTAGATATTTCTAAATCATGCTTTATCAAATTGAGGAACTGCTCTTTTAATTTTAGTTTGACAAAGTTTTTATCATGTAATAAATTGCACTAATTATTTTTGAATGTTAAATCAACCTAGTCTATTTGGGATAATCTCACTTGGATATGTTGTATAAATTTTTTATACTTTGATGAAATCTGCTTGCTGATATTTTGTTAAGACTTTTACACAGTATATTACATTATAGCTTTCTTTTTCTTGTCATGTCTTTTTATGTATCCTTAGACTTATTTTGTATGTGTGTGTGTCTTCATGAATACTTATTTGTACATGAGTGTGTGTGAAGGTATTCATATGTATGTGCACTCAGAGCTAAAAGAAGGTGTTGGATACATCAAACCAAGAGTTATAGGTTTTTGCAGGTAGGTACTTCACATGTAAGTGGTGAGATTCATACCACCCATGGTTGTTCAGTAAGCACTACTAGTGGTTAAACCATATTTTAAGCTCCTCTTTTCCCATTGGAATAAGGGTATATATAGCTTCATGTAAAATATTTGAAAACTTTTATTCTGTTTCTGTCCTCAAAAATAACTGTAGAGAATGTCTGATTGAATTTTCTAACAATATATTCTGGTTCATTCTATTTTGAAAATGTATTAAGCATTACTTAAATTATTGATATATATATATATATATATATATATATATATATATATATATCCATTGAGCTGTTTATTTCTTCTAATGTATCTCTGTCAAATTATGATAAAAATAGTCAACTTCCTGACTTTAAAATATTTGGAGAAATAAATAAATATCAATCATTTTATAGCCTCTAAAGAAAATAACATTTTATAAATGAAGACAATATCTTCCCACCAACAGGAGAATTATTAAATTTATTCTTAATTTTACAATTTATTTTTGTTCCAAAAATAAATAAATGATGAAAACAAATATCACTCACTTATAAAGAAATTATAGAAATTATGCATTTAAAATTAAAAATATCAAAAACTATAAAGCTAATGCCATGTTTAACAAATAAGTATAGGTGGGGTTGACTTAACTAAATCTCAACAACAGATAGCTCTGTGGTTAAGGGTACTTTTGATTATGCAGGGGACCTTTGTTCAGTTTCCAGGAATATGTAACACTTGTTCTGGGGAATTTGATGCCCAATACTGGCCACCACAATCAATAGGCATGTATCGGGGAGCATGCACACACACACACACACACACACACACACACACACACACACGCACACGCACACACACACACACACACACACACATATATACATATATATATATATATATATATATATATATATATACAAACCATTCATACTTGCAAAAATGAATCTAAAAACCAAAATGAGCATACCCAATGCATAGTGGGACAAAGGATAAAATAGAATACAGGGATTACTAAAGATCAGAATTGTAATTTGTTACATGTGTATGTATTATTACAAAGACCTAAGAGTTTAGTGTGCTTAATTACAATATATTTATTAGTGGTAACAATAGAAGTTTTTTCCAAGTACACTTAAGATTATTTTCTTTATAGTGTATAGATTCTTATTTGCTATCATCTTCATCACATACTAAAAGTAGCACTAATTTTATACATTTTATTTCCATTTCCTACATTATATGGTAACAATATTGGTATTTACCTTATAGTGTATGTTTATGCTTTAAAAAATTTTAAGAGATTTCTCAGAGAAATAAGCTTAGAAATGAATAGATATATGAGAGGCTGATTCGACAAAATATTTAAAGGAAGCGACCAAATTCTGTAAGTAATTTTCTCAAGAATAAAGGCAAAGAAATACATTGAACATGAAGCCACAGTATAATGGATAAATTTTTAATTCCATAATAAAAATTGGAGGTGAAACTGACATATTCAAATTTTCACTGGGTTTTTACCTTTTCCGTATTAATTCTTCAGTGAACAGCACAGATCTATATCCACAACCACTGACATTAATGTCATAATTGAAATATGTTAGCAAAATGATACCTTTTTTTAAAGGAAACACTGTAGTAACAATAAGAATATGTGTTACACTGATCTTCTTCTCTAGTTTTGAGATTAAAATAGGGAAATTTTATGCTAGTACAGTGTATGGAGTAAAAGATGGTCAATAACTTGCTACAGAAACTGTCAAGAAGTGACTTATTTCCCTACAATTATGTTGCTGCAATACTTGTGAGTTGTTAGATATTTCCTGATAGAAAAGAGCATGGAGGTCAGTGTCTCCTTGTCTTTTATAGAACATTCAGTTACACTATTATGAATTAAATTGAAAAATTATGGTCATAACTACATGACCAACTCTAACTATCTCAGTTCTGAACAAGATGATGATGATCATGATGGCTAATATGAGATTATTAATCATAAAGCTATCTCTGGACCTGTCATAAGCATTTTGTCCAGCCATTTACTGTAACTGACTGTAACATAATGCAAAAAGCTACACTTGTGGATCTGAATCAGCTTCTCAAAAACTAAATTCTCAATTTCAGGGTTAGGAACTTTGCTCCTAATCAACCAACTATCTTATTGAACACAGTGTAACTACTTAAAAATTTAACCAAGTCAGCACATTAATCAACACCAAACTAAAGTATGGAAACGTGGAAAATGTTTTGTTACAAACTGTAGTGGGTACACTATTTGGAAAAATAACAATTGACTATATTTAGAGTTTACTTATTCTTAATACATTATTCTCATCATTCCTGTTTTTTTATGCTAGAATTGTATATATTATGCAGATAAGTATGTGAAATGCACAACATTTAAGATTCATATTGCTGTATAATTCTTAACTTTAGAAACTCAGTATTTGTTAATGTTTTAAAATAATTAATAAGAGCTTAGGAGTCAGCTCAGTGGTAATGTACTTGCTTAGATTGTAATTTTTGCCGATAAATAATTAAACAATAAAATTCATTCTTATAATATACCTGGATGCATTTTCAATGTAAGTTCATATATCCCATCAACATTGAAATATTGATAACTTTTTAAATTAAAATTTACTTACATAAAGTTTAAGGTACCAAATTTTATTTTGTGTAAAACTCTTCACAATTTTAGTATGGACTATACCTAAGTAACAAAGTAAATTATGGAATCAAAGGTGATCTAACTATAGTGACAATATGTTTAGTTAAACTTGACATATACCCATAGGAAGAAGAAATATCTAGATAAAATTTTCATCAAACTAAACTGTATAAGGAGGAAAGCTCCAAAATATAGAGACCATGAGAAAACTTAGGTAGGTATAATGAATGTTTGAATGGTCTTTAATTTTAAAAAAAATTGTACTTTATAAACTCTAAAACCAGTGAGTGTCAATTTTAAGGAAATTAATTCATTATAAGAATAGGACATTCCTTAGAGGTAACCAATGACCACCTAATTAGATCTAAAAATCCACTGAATAATAGGAACTTTATGTCTGGTACTGTAAACCTAGCCATTTCCAAGATATGAAGATATGATCCCTCAAGGAGTTACTACCACTGCCCTTTTCATAAATCAGTATGATTCTTAACTGCTTATCTTTAAATCAACAGATAAATGTAGCCTTCATTCTTCATCAAACAAGTTTTTATGTAGCATATAGACACTATTATAGAAATCTGCAAACGGTTAAAAAAAAAAAACAAGAAGAAAATTATAATAAGGAAGAAAACAACTAATCATGGTATGTCATATTCCAGTTGTAGATCTACACCATACCCTAACATCTAAGACTCCAAAAACACAAAACATGGACAAAAAGATGACTGCAAGATAATGTTGTGTTTATGTGTTGGAAGCTGCACCCAGGAAATCTTATGAAGACCAGCAATATTACAACACCAGTTGATATGCAAATGTGGATAGGCAACACCTTACAAGACCCTACCTCCAGCTCACAAGACCCTACCCTAGTTGGAGATCTACAGGAAAGTAATGACTGCTGAGAGTGGGAGAAGTAAAGGTCATGAATTGGAGGGGCAATTACGCTGGAAAAGTTGAGGGGGTGAAAATAATGTAAATACTGTATGCCTGAAATTCTTTAAAATCTTGTAATTAAATTAAAAAATAAGAATTTCCTGTGAATCAGTATTTCTAAACCTCTGTTTAATTCAAGTGTTACTGGGCTGCTCTGTGATGTGTGGTTGATAATTCTCTTATGCTACCAATTCTGATTGTACAGGGGATACCATTACCTCTGAGTCATTTAACAGTGAAAAGTACACGTGTATATTCACAAACCCTAAATGTTAGTTGTATGACCAGTTGAGGACAATTGCAGTAGAAGCATGCACATCCAATAGGGAGATGCAGTATTCATGTTTATCGTTGGTTTTTTTTGTTGGTTTTTAATCGGCTCTGACTACTATGATTAACAATGAAGGCTTATGACCTGTTCTGTTTTTCTGAGTTTTGTTTTTATGCAGTTTGTTTTATTCTCAAAGTTGAAAATAAAATATACTTCTTTTAAAATAGTGGATAAAAAAAATAAAATAAAATAAGCCAGTGGCTGATATTCACCGTGCTTTGGTCCATCTATATGTTTGTACTGCTGGTTACAAAAGAAGAAGGCCACATTCCTAAAGTCACATGTAATTTCAACATTCTAGGAGTCAGGTTATACAAACACCACAAGAAAGCATATTTTATTAAAATGTCATTTTATACCAAGTGTTTTTAGCAAACTTTCTTTGAAGAGGTATGTTTTAATGCATTTTTCTACCGTGAGTGGATATAAATCATTCACATGAAACATAAACAAGGATACTTGAATTTATTTGGTGGGCAATATATTTTATTTTTCTATGTGGAATAAGTTATTTATGATTTCATCTGGCATGTCTGCAATATAACTATTATTTTGTGGATAAATATTTTTCGTAAATAAGCCTTTAGCCTTTCAAAATGCTAAAATACATCCTTAAACCTTTTGTATATTAGTAAGTCAAACTTTTCCCATTGTGAGTGGTTTGATTTTCTTTATGTTGGCATGTCTTCACAGCATGGAGAAAATATAGTGAAAACTTTTGCCAAGTAACACGCTGCCATCCATCCATAAATAACAAATCTAGGAATATTATTCCCACAACAATTTTAGAAGTCTCTTGGTGCTTGAAGAGAAAGCAAAAATGAGCCCTTTGGTTTCTGTAATTCCTTCCTCCTCCCATAATTTCTAAGCATCCTTCAAATGGGTGATTTTAAGGGAGGCCAGGGAATTTGCCTGGAGCTAGGTGGTCCCTATAATAGCAAAACTGGTTTTAAACTGCCTATGTTTCAATGCCTTTCTCTTGAAAGCATGATCCCTAGACCATAAGTGTTAAATCACAGTATTCTCATTACAGGTGAAGACCTCAGATTGCAACATTAGTCAAAGGGGATCAAATGTGATTGAGAACATGCAGTACTTGTCTTTTGTGCTTGGCTAATTTCACTTAATGTAAGATCTTTAAGATCTATCCAATTTTAAATGACAAGATCTCATCAATTCTTATGACTGAATAATATTAAACTATATATGTGACACATTCTTTAAATACAATCACTGTCAGTTAAAGTGTTAGCTGAGCACAGATGTTAGATATTCCTAAAGACAACTGAAACCCAAAGTGATTAGTTATTTATTTCAAGGTAGCTAAGGAGGAAGAGTGAAGGTTCCACACACGTACAAAAGATAATATTTGAGTATATGAGAATGCTAATTACTATAAATTTTTCAATTATATCTTTTATATATGAATGGATTTTTAGTTTCTCATAAATAAGTACAAATATTCACCAATTACACTTTAAGTACATTAGAATCTACATTAATAAGACTCCAGTACAGTTTGATATGTAAGAATTTAATTTGGGTTCCTCATGTTTTATTCGTTGAAGAAAAGATCATATAAACAGTTTATTAAGTAGTTGTGTGGGTAAGTGGGTTTTAGATATTTGTTTTTATTGACTATTTAGAATTTCATGATGTATTAATTACTTTACACATTGTTGGGACAAAATACCTGACCAAAGCAACTTAAGAGAGTTTTGTTTTGGCTTGTAGTTTAAGAGTACTGTCCCTGACAAAATGTAAGTCATGACAACAAGATCTTAAATTAGAGAGTCAGTGACCAGTCATAACTGTTTCTCAATTTTATTCAGTACAACAACAAAGCCCATAGAATTGTTCCATCCACATTTGTGGTGGAGTCTCCTTACCTCAGTAAATCAAACATAGAATCTCCCTCAAAGTCATGCCCAGAGGCTTGTTTCCAGATTGATTCTAAATCTCATTCAGCTAACAATCTAATTTAATCATCACAATCTGCACACTGTCAACTCAGTACTAAACATATCTCTTTTCATTCATAACCTTTTGTTTGTTTGCCCTATAAGGTTATTACAATCTCATAATGTAAAATATTTTCATGCAACTTCAAATGTCCCTATAGGTTTGATAGTTCGAACACTGTATAATATCCATGGCCATGTCTCCCCTGAATCATAATGCAATCTCAATCTATTTGATTTTATTAAAAAGAAAATGTGCTACAAACTTTCAATATACAAAGTCCCAGAATAAACAACTCAATAACAAACGGGAAAAGTAGGTTGAGAAGAAATAATTGAACCAAAGCAAGATCAAAAGCAAGCTGAGCAAACACGCAGTCCTGCATCCCTGTGGCATATATCAATGTACACTTTTAGGATCATTTGTGATTTAAAGGATTCTCACAACACTACCCTGAAGTTCTGGGTGTCTGGAACACACAAAATTACTCTCTTGAGGCAGCTCCATTCCATGGTTGCAGATTTGTTTTTTCAAATGGTGTCTTATGATTCTGGCATTTCCAATATTCTGAATTTTCCCTTTTAATTTAGACTTCACCATGAAAGAGTAACTCAATTTCAGAATCTGTTGAAAATATTTGAATCCTCAATAGTTAACTGCAATTTTAAGAACCTATTATATTAATTTTTTCTGTTGAAGTAATTCAATTATATGGCTCAAAAACTCACCATTAATTTTCAAACTTGTGCCAGGTGGTGATGTCACATATCTTTAATCCCAACATACAGCATGCAGATGAAGGTGGATTTCTGTGAGTTCAAGGTAGCCTGGTCTACTGAATGAGTTCCAGGACAGCCAGAGTTACAACAGAGAAACTCTGTCTCAACCAAAAAAAAAAAAAAAAAAAAGAAGAGAGAGAGAAAGAAAAGAAAATCGGTTAAACTTACTTGCTACTCACAGTTCTAACAAGATGATTGGTTATTTTTTCATTATCATTGGTTGAGTATAAATACAATAAGGCTGTAGAGATGAGGGAACCTTAGGTTAATTTAAAATAACAGTCATTCTATAGCATTCATAGGTCCATAGTGATTTTAATTTTAGCAGGTGTCTCAGTAAATGTATCTAATACAAAAATAAAGTAAATTCTAATGAAAATAAAGTTTCAGGACAGAGCTTGCAGCTGTGGTGTTTTACAATCTCAGCACTCCATATATTGAGGCAGGAAGTTCACAACAATTATGAGTGTTGTCTGGTTTATATAGATATACTTTATCTCCAAAAAACAACCAAAATATATTTTAGAAAATACCATTGACTGTGGTAAGCTACAGTCAGTCTAAATTCTTAATTACTTGAAAATTTCTTTTGTATGGAAATATTCCAAGTGCATGTTAAATGTACTTATAATAAACAAGTTATAATTTATTATATATATAAATTATACTGAATATAATCTACCAATAAAACACAAAAAGATAGCTTTTATAGCATCAATATATTCAAGGCATAACTGATTTGTGATATTGCATGTAGTGTTTAGATAATATAATGTAATCAAAGGTGCCAATAAGTATGATAGTGACATGATACTATAGGGTAACCAAAACTTTTCTGATTGGATATAAGGCCTACTAAACAGAAGTAAATGGATGAAAGTAGACATAATATCAAACTGTCTTCTAAATCAATTTCTCTATATCCATGGATAAGTACTGCTCTCAGACCTCATCAGGGAAGATTCTTTGTGCAGTACATAGCAGTTAATGAAAAATAAAATAAAAATTGACCAAAGTTCAAAGACAAAATATTTGTAGCATATCAATCACAAAAACAACTATCCATCCCCTCTCTGAAAAGCTCAGGAATGTAGCAGAAATCTAAGCAAAAATATTGAAAAAACAAGAATTTGAGAGAACCTGGCCAAAACACTGTCTTCTAACATGAAAGGATGCTTACACCTGTGAACTCAGAATACCTGTGATTTTCTGTACAAGACTTGACAAGTTCAAGCCAGTTAATATTCTATCCTAGAGAAGTGAAAGAGGTGATAGCATGTATCTATCCCTTACTGAGGAATTATTGACTGAATGATTTCTGGAGAAAGAAATGTCATTTCCTATAAAGATATGGCTCATAGTAAGGAGGCCATTCTCCAGTGGACAGCTCTACATCTATAGTCATTTGGGAAGCAAAAAATTGGATTCTTTGTCCAATAATAATAAACGAAGACACAGGATTGGAGGGATATAGAGAAGTGAGGTTCAATCTGGGAGAAGTTAGGGTGATGAATAGTGGTGACTATCATTAATAGTATCCATTGATTCAGGGAAAAAGGCAATTTATGCCTTGGCTAATTTAATTCCAGGTCCAAGTTCGGGAGCCCTGGAGCATTTCAGCCTCCATACAATCTAAAATGTTTCAGCCTAGTACTGGAAGGCTTCAGCCTCAACCTTTGCACAATCTAGAATGTTTAAACCTTCAAGACTTACTGCTGACTGAATCACTCTGACTAGCTCCTTCTGAACTCTGAGCTGGCTGAACTCATTTAACTCTTCTGGCTCAACTCACTCACTGTTCTGGCTCTGACTCTTCTCCAAACTGACTGGTTCAAACTGACCTTCTGAGCCAGTTGACTGTTTCTGCCAGAATTCTTCTGACTGTTGTTAACTCCAGCTAACTCCCCCACCTTCTCTGAACTGCTCTGTTTAGCTTCAAACTGATTCACTTTTCCCATCTGATAATGACATCTATGTCTCTTCTTCAGACTCTTCAGACTCCTCAGATTGCCCCAGAATGGCTGTGTCTCTGCTCTTGTGACCTAAAATCAATGTGCTCTTTGAGCTGAGAGCTTGCTTTTCTATCGTGACAGTTGGATATATCTTCATTCTCACTCTGCCAACTCTTCCTCTGATTTGTCATCACTTTGCCTATACTTCTCTATGATTCATCTCATATGTCATTTCCTGTCTGACACTGACTCCTTCTGAGCTCTGCTTCCCATCTCCCAAGTGCTGGATTAAAGGCATACACCACCACTGCCTTCTGAATACTAAGATTAAAGATGTGTACTAACATTCTTTCTACCACATAGGTCCCTCCATGTGATCCCTTCATATAGATCCTTGGATTGATCCCTTCTTATAGACACTTGAGTTTGATCCTTTCATAGCTATCACATAGGTCTTTCAATATGATCCTTTCCCAGAGCAGCCATGTTGCTGGATTAAATGATTAAATATTCCTGTACAATTAATAGATATTGTATGCCTGTCAAAAAGTGACTTAAAACAAATAAGTGAATCTTAGACTCACTGTGTTTAGTGAATTAAAAAAGATGAGCAAAAAATAAAAAATCTTATTATATTTCCCAAATTTGTAGAAGAATCAAAATTAATTAATAATTATATATGATGATCATACAATGGCTACGGGAAAAAGTATGTTTAACACATAACTAACACTGTTTGAAATTAGGAAAAATAATAAGAAAGAGTCTTATAAGTGAAAGAAAAAAGGTAATGAGGTCAATGCTTCTACATCACTACATTTTAATTTTTCTTAAATGTCAGAAATGTCTTAATTCACTTCTGCATATGCACACATAGTCATGTTAATGTCAGTCTGTGTCCATACAGATATTGATGATGACAGCTCCTCCCAAAATTTCTTATAGGTATATGTGATGTTGAATCATCAAAATTATATTTACATTTTTCACAGACTCGTGAGCACTTACATTTTAGAAAAAAACTATTAGTACTACAATCATATAATTGATTTAAACATTGAGCATAATGTATTCATATTGAAATGCTTTGCAAATTGTCTTTACAAAGTTAGAAATTTTTACTAGATGAGGATTTAAATAACTCCAAATTACCCAGCTAAACAGCAGCATTTGAATACTCTGAGTTTCATTTCCAATCTACATTAACAAATCTTTCTATGTGCTTTAACCATAATTTTAAATACTTTGCTAATTTTAGTCTGACTTTACTATGAACTTTAGATTGGGTCTCATAAAATTTGTTCAAAATAATATAATGTGAATTTAATTCATTGTTCAATGCCTAAGATTCAATTATCATGGTTTCGGTCATCTCAGTAACCTGTGGATGCCTGAGGAGATCAATAAACTCCACAGTATTTTATGAAAAAAAAGAAGTTCATATATATCTGTGAAGAGTAGAAATAGTGGGAAATAAATATAACGTATTTTTCATGTTTTTATAATGAAATTAGTCCAGATGTACTAGTGGAATGTAATTTCAGATAATTTGATCTTAAAACAGACAGAATCTATTAAGATAAACTGATAAAATGGCAACAAAACATTTTTTTTATCTCAAGCTACTGTATTGCATTCTTAAAAATTCATTTAACATTGTCTATCTTACATCTCAAAAAATAATTTCATTTTTCAGACTCATAATCAAAATATCCTGGAATGCTTTTTCTTAAAAGTAGATCTACTTCAACTTCCACAATTTCATAAATATCATAAATATAAGAGAAAAAATAATTTCTCAGTGAGCCCAACTCAACTATGTTTATGTGTTTAAAAACAATCAGGCTGGAGATAGGGCTAAGTGATTACCTTTTCTTGCTGTTCTTTAAGAGGAATGGAGTTGGTTTCTCTCACTCATGTCAGGTGTGACAGAATCACCTGTGACTCTTACTACCCTCTGATGTCCTATATCCTCTGATGGATCTAATACCCTCTGAAGCCTCCAAGGTTTCTGCACAAAGGTATACACACACACACACACACACACTTAGAAATATTTTTTAAAAAGTCAAATGCTACTTTCTCTAAATTGTGTGTGGTAATTTTGTAGTTTAATAATGACCTTGATTACTAAATTACAGTTAGATCTATGGCAGTGATCGTCATAACCACAACATACAAGCAATACTAATGAATCTACATATATATGAAAAGTTCTTATGCTATCTTATTTTTCAGTTAATAGAGATGATATGGAAAACCTCCAAATCATTGCTGGGGATGCTATATATGATCATATCAGAGAATTACTCCCTCAGAATACAGCAAATTATACTCAGGTGCTTTTCATTATAAGACAGCCTAGTAGAGAGTATTATATGATTATGAAGAAAATTAAAATATAAAATTGATGGGATTCATTTGATATTGATAAATGTATATTTTAAATGTTTCTGAGTTATAGTAGAGAAAATTATTAGGCATATAATACCTCTAACTTTAAGTAGGAACTTGGAAATTTGTTATTTCTCTTTCTCCTATCCGTCCTCAGTAGGTATTGTTGATGGTTTGTGTAAATGCTCCATCCTGAGCTTCAGATCCAATTCTATTGCTTATTTTCTACGTTATCTCTTACTCCTATTAAATATTACCTTTACAAACATTTAATTCATATATAAATCCTTGAAGAATCATAGCAAGCAGCAATCTACAAAGGTAAAAGGCAAGCCTTGCTAAAAAAAATAGATTGCAGATTGTTTAGATATAGTTTTCCATTTCTTGTTTTGCTTTCTAAAACTATCATGAAAATATCACTAATCTCTCTTTTTTGAAAGACTTTTTCCCTAAGATATTTTATTGTAAGGCCTTGGATGTTAATAACAGCATCATTCTTCAGAGCAATGTTCATTCTAACATAAAGGCTTAGACATTAGAAATGATGTCAATTTCTGAAATTAAGAATTTACTTCTAGTTTAATCAAGATATCTTTAGTAAAAGTGTAAACTTAATTATTACCTGATTTTCAGAAACAAATGGAGGTACTAGGAAGACAATTTTATAAAATTGTCTCTGTGCAAGCATGAATATCTGAGTCTGGATTCTCAAAAAAGAGTGCTATGGCTATTCTTGCTTGTCATTGTCACTACATCTGAAAATATTCAAGCACCTGGGTAAACCTGCTTTAGGATTTTTTTTCCTTCGTTAAATTATTTAAAGTCAGAGGATCCACTTTTAATCCATATCTTTTGAGGTGGCAAGATCCAACTTTATTCTGGGCCACAACTCCTGATGGTAGCCTATATAAAGTGTATGAAAGAAGAAATATCTTTTTTCTCCTGCTTGTCCTCACTTTCACTGTCAAGTCCATCCCTCCATGCCATTAAAGCCTAATTCGTAGGGATTCCAATCCATTTTGAAGACCAACTGTGACAACCAGTCTGGTGGATAGCACAACTACAGGATTATTTGACTTTCCATTGGTAGACAGCCAATGTTTGACCACAGCGTGTAAGCCACTCTAATAAATGCTCTTTCTATATCTACATACAAATTTGTTTTATAGTTCTGTTCCTCAAGAGAACCTTGACTAATACAGAATTTGGTGGCAGAAAAGATTCTAGAGCAACAAAAATATTAAGAAGAATTTTTTTTTTTATGTATCTGGAATAGGCTGTTCAACTGGACTATAACTGTAATTACTGAAGCCTTTCAGTTACTGAAGCCTGTCCTAGAAGCTCAGAGAGTATTGAAAGCCTGATGTGAACAGTTTTACAAATTTATGGAGACAAATACATTTAATTATCCTGAGTCACCAACTTTGAGAGGCAATAAATTTGGTGACTTTGTACATAAAACTTTTGACAATTTGTGTAAAAACAAGAAAAATGATGATGATGGTTGATTGCTTAGTATCTCTGGGTAAATTGAAAAGGGAAACAAATGTGTTCCATGATAAATTTAACCAAGTTCTAGCATGTCTGAATATGGTGAAGGACAACATTGAATTTAGTGATAAAATAGACTAGTTCCAGATGCACATGAACAGTCTAGATTTCTAAGTATGCCCTCGAGGAGAATCTTCTCTCCAGTTGCCACAAAGTTCAAGTTGCAGAAAAATCAGACTGAAGCCCTTATCAGATGGTTGACTGAATTACAGTGAAATTTCAAATTCCAGCCTCTGACAGTGTTGTTGTTTAAAGTAATAAGGGCACTCATTAGTAAAGAATGGGATCCTGTAATTCGAGATGGAGGAATTGCAGAAATTGGTTCCATCATTAAGTACTTGAAAGATGGAGGGGTTACTGTTCCCAGCAAATTTTCTTTTACCTCTCTCAACTGTCCAGTGCAGAAAATAGATGGATTATGGAGAATGAATATTTACTATCAAAAATTCAAATCAAGTGATTCCAATTGTAGCTGCTGTAGCAGATGTGGCGTCCTTTCTTGATCAGATTAACATATCTCCGGGTATGGTATGTAGATACTGATCTAGAAATGGTTTTTATCAATACTTGTCCATAATGACCATCAGAAGTAATTTGCTCTCAGTAGGCAAGGCCAGCAGTATACCTTTATAGTTTTAACCTCAAAGATATATTAATTCACCAGCCTTGTGTCATAACTTAGAAAGAAGGGATACTGATTGTTTGTCTCTTCCACAAAATATCACATTGATCTACTATACTGATGATATGTTGATTTGTCCAAGTGAGCAGGAGGCAGCAGACATTTTTGGACTTGGAGGTAATACTTACATGCATCAGTGGATGGGAACTATATCTAATCAAAATCAAAATGCCTTCTACCTCAGTGAAATTCTTAGGCATTCAGTGGTGTGGAGCATGCAGAGATATTCATTCTGAGGTGAAGGATAAATTATTGCATCTGTCCCCTCCCACAACCAAATAAGATGTACACCATTTAGTGTACCTATTTGGATTCAAGAGCATACATTTCTTACTTGGGTGTGTTAGTCAGTCTCACATACCAAGAGACTCAGAAAACTGATAGCTTTGAGTGAGACCTGAAACAAGAGAGGGCTCTTAAACAGGTGCAGGCTGCTCTGAAGACTGAACTACAAACTTGGCCCACATGATTCAGCAAATCTAATGATTCTTGAAGTGGCAATGACAGATAGGTATGCCGTTTTGTAGCCTTTTTCAGGCCTCTGCAGATTAATCACAGTAGAAATATTTTGGAATTTGGAACATGCGTCTACCATCATCTGTAGAAAACTATTCTCCCTTTGACAGCTAATTCCTTGACTGCTATTACCCCTGAGTGGTAATTGAACATTTGATAATATGTAACCAAATTACCATGTGACCTGAGCTGCTTCTCATGTGTTGGGTATTTTCTGTTCCACCAAACAATAAAGCAGGGTATTAACAGCAGTTATGCATTATCATATGGAAGTGGTATATACATGATCTGGTCTGAGCAGTTCTTGAAGGCACAAGCAAGTTACATGAAGAATATACCCAAATATTTATGATTTCTATTACTATTACAATCCATTTGCTCCCAAACAAGCATCTATTGCTAATACTATGGAGTGTTACTTATGATCAGTTGACTGAGGAAGAAACATGTAGGGCCTGGTTTACTGATGGTTCTGCACATTATGCAGGAGCCACACAGAAAGTAGACAGCTGCCATTCACAACCTCTTTGTGAGAAAACTGAAAGACACTGTTAAAGGTCACTCTTTGTGGGACCTCTGGGGCTGAAGAGCAGTTGAAGCCACTAAAAAGTGTCTCGCCCCTGCCAGGTGGGCTAACAGGATGCTTTGCAAGCTCCTCTTTTAGTCCTGGAGGGATCCTAGCCATTCACAGGAGTAAAAAGGAAAATAACCTGGCAAGCGTCTTGTCTGCCCTGTCCCTGATACCTTCCTCTGTCTTAGTCCCTGCAAAGACAGGTGCCCACCCTGCCCCATGCTAGTGGGACTTCCCCACCTGGAGTACTGGACCTTGCCTCCTCTGGGGAAAGATATTTAAACAGGGAAAAGCCCACTAATAAATGAGATCAACATCCACCAGATACAACTCCCAAGGCTTCCTTTCGTGTTTAGTCCCCTATTCTCAGGCCATGGTGGTCAGAAACCACGAGAAATTCCCCCGAGATCCACGCCTAGGTTTCCTAGTAGTTTCCTTCTGCTCAAACCAGAGCTCTGCCCTCCTGGCCAAGGAGTGGAAACCGGGTCGCCATGGGTCAGACACCAGTGGTCTGCACCAAGGAACCCTGCTGCCATGGCAGAGCCTTTGCGTACAGAACTGGGAGAAACCAACAACTCTTCACAGTGCACATAATTTTGGGCAACTCACGTGTTCATACATTTTGTTTGGAAGAAGTTGCCAGATGTGTGATGTTTCACTGATTCATTGGCTGTACCGAGTGGATTGTCTGGATCATCAGGGATTTGGAAATGAAATCAGACATCATAACCCCAGAGTTTCTGTGAAAATATATAATAGTAGTAATTCCAGAAGATATAAAATGTAATTAGTGTAATAAAAATTTGAATATGTATTAAAAATCATTGGCCTTCATGCAATATTCTTGATGTAACATTCAAACAGAAGTTTTTTTTTTTTTTTTTTTTTTACTTATGCGATAATTTAAACATCATTCACTGAAAATTTAGAAAGCATATGTATTGCATGCTTGAAATAAAATTAGACTTGCAAATGACCCCTGGAAAGGGTGTGTGTTCTCAAATTTCTTCAATTATATTTGGAAAACTATTACTATGCATATAAAACAAATTAATCTAAATCTACACATGTAAAATTTGTGCATTCTTCTGTACCTCTCTATTAATAAATACAATAGGCTTGAGGTACAGCCAGTGTTTCTTTACAGAAAAGCAATGGGAATAATTGCTAGATTAAGCAGTAAAGGGAAGTTGTGTATATTTATGGACTTCAACTTAACTTAAATTCTGTATGTACTAGTATTGCCTTCTAACATTGATAAATGTTCATGCCTACACATAATATATAGCTCTGCATGCATACGTAATAATCTACTGAATCATTCATAAGAAAGAACTTTAACACTAGAAATGCCAAAAAAAACCAAAAACCCACCAAGAAACAACAGATAACTTATGCTTTTTATAAAGCCTGGAAAGTTAGAACCAGAGGAAATGTACAGGAAGGAAAACCTCCTAATCATCTTATTTAATTCTGTGGTGCTGTTAATACTGAGCTTTGCATGTTTTTATAGTAAAAAGAATTAGAAAGAAGGAAGCATACTATAACTCCAATGCAAATATTCTAACACAGGAGAATATGCTTGATTTTATGCTAATCTACTTAAAATAGGTTTAGGTACTTATATCTTTTTGCCAGTTACTTCATTTATTAAAAGGATGTGCATATCCTGCACTGTTTAATGGTATTGTTTTTCCTATTATATTCTACATAATCTTGGAGGTTTTGTCATATTTTGTTA
Source organism: Cricetomys ansorgei (assembly GCA_026225945.1). NCBI lineage: Eukaryota > Metazoa > Chordata > Mammalia > Rodentia > Nesomyidae > Cricetomys > Cricetomys ansorgei. The sequence continues at coordinate 1,609,267 of JAMJFZ010000199.1, forward strand.
TTAGAATGACTCCATAGTTTCTGCCACAGGTTTCTGCCATGAATTTTTCTGTTGTTTGTGTTATGTTATGGACTGTGTCTCATAAGATGAAATACCACCCCCCAATCTGTTTGTGGTGTTTCATACAGCAATAGAAAACAGACTGGAAATTATACAAACTGGAATTTTGGATAAGTGGACTACTACAAATTAGCTCAGCCTCTTTTTCTGTGAGTCATTAGGGATATACCTTGATGAGTTTACTGGTGTAATCATTTCAAACATTGCTTTTCTGGGTTATTAACCAAGGTGTAGTTTTTCCCACTTTGAGCAACAAACTTACATGTCATTTACTAATTAACTGTATTGTCTAGTGAACTAAATATAAAAATGTTAAAAGTAAAGTAGCTGAAAATTTGCTAGAATCTGTTCAGTGTGTTAATTCATGCTGTGGTTGAGTGATAACTGAGTATAATATTCTGTATTACATGTTTTTTAGGTTTTTTGATTAAAAGTTCCAAAAAATAAACAGATTTATTTTACAATAATTATATAGTAAAACCTTTGTTAACTCTACCACCAATACCCTATTACACTGCCTAGAATATTCTTTCATTAATAGGGAATAATGTGGAAATTAATTTTTGAGTACATATATATATATATATATATATGTGTGTGTGTGTGTGTTTGTGTGTGTGTGTCTGTCTGTCTGTCTGTCTCTCCTATAGTTTTCACTAATGGTGATTGTAAACTAGAAACTGGTGATAAGGTTAAGTCTCTCCCTCCAGCACAAAGAAAATAAGAGAAAGAAGAAAAATATTGCCTTCTGTAAGCAGATATATGCAACAACATTTTGAAATTCTTCCCCCTCTAAGAAAAGTAATGTTTGTGAAAAATGACAACCAATCTGTGGTCAAATTAATCTGTCCATTAACATATTTAGATTAATTCCTTATGAAAGCTATGTTAAAAGTTGGCAACTCTCCAGATTCACTAATTCTATAGCACTCCACAGTTTATGAAATTAATATAAATAATTAATTCATTTGGAATAATGGATATTCTGTATTGCATGATTTTAAAATTTTTTCATTGAGAAAGTTCAAAATAACAAACAGATTTATTTTTTAGTTGTTATATATTAATTATACATAATGTATTTCAATGTGACAGTTTAATAGATATACATAGTATATTTTTATACTATTCACTCCTTTGCTTTTTCTTAATACCCTGTCATTCCCATGCTTATGTGGATCCCAGAGATTACACCTAGGACCTCAAGCTTGGGAGCTGATTCACCTCCCTGGCCACAGATATCTCTTAATTTAACTCAGCTATGACAGAAAGCATTCAGCAGAATTTTTGTGATATCCATTACACTTTGGGTGATGTGTATAATTCATTTGTCTTTATTTTATTTTCTAAAACAGATGAGATATTATAATTGCATATATTTGTTTTAAAGGTGAGACTTTGGGACTGGGAAAGTGCTTGCTTTAGTAGCTACCTTGGTATAGCTGTCACTTTTTTATTTGCAAGTTTGTTACAATAAAGCATTTCTTACAATTAAAAAAACACAGATGTTTATATTTTTATCTATTTGTTAACTATATAATCTGTCATGTATTCTATACCATTTACCCATCTTTCTCTAAATTTAAAACTACATATTACGTAAATAAAATGAATGACTAAACCCAAATTACCAAATTATCCCCATTGGAAGAAAAATATAATGCTATCACAAATGAAGAGTTCTGTGTGACATTGTAGTCAGAAACAAAACTTTTAAGAGTTTGTCTTTCCATCTACTGAAACAGAAATCAGACAGCTCTGAAAGATGTTTTCATCACCTAAATATTATTCATAGATATTAGAACAGCCCCTTATTATCAATATGATATCAAAATAAACACACTATTTCTGTCAAAACAATAATATCTAGAGAAGTGGAGAACTTACAAAAGATGTTGAAAATAACACAATTTGTGACCACAAAGAATAAATAAAGACAGCAAAAATGAGAGTGATTATACCTAGAATGCATGGAAAAAATGAAAAAATGTGTCTGACAAAGTTGCTAGCTTGCTGACAAATGACTGAATATGAACATTAGGACTGTCAGACGCTGCTAGACTATGTGGTATGATTGTTTGTAGTTTTTGGTAAACTAGCTCACAGTCTTCCAGAAAGTTTGTATCATATTTGCATTTCCATAGCAAGAATAAAATTTTTTGGTCCTTGAGGAAGTTTGTGTTTTCAGTGCACTGGGTTTCAACCACACTGAGAGATGTGTAGTGATTTCCCTTTCGTTTCAGTGTGTAAGACTTACTATGTAATTTCCTTGTTTTGTTTATATGATTTTTTTCTGCTCGCATTTTTTTGGTTGTTGTTGAAGAATCTGTTGTGGTCTTCACCCCTATTCTAAGTAGTTGTAAGCTTATTTGTCTTGTCATTTTAAAATATCTATGTGTACTTTGGATGCCGGTCTTTCATCAATGATTTTTGTTTTTTACAAATATTTTCTCCCAACCTCTGATTGATCTGTTTAAATGGTTTTTCTCAGGGTAGATTTTACATTTTTAATTAGGTAAAGCATTATAGGTCTATCTCCTAGGGATTATGTCATACTGTACTTATATGTCAGCACTGTCCCAGATTCTCAGTGCTTTACCTCCTACTGCCTCATCTGTTAACATGATCTAGATTTCATCTACCGTGGCATAATTTATAATGCTGGAACAGAAGTTTTGCTTCAAGCATAGGCTCTCTCTCTCTCTTTCTCTCTCTCCTCTTTCATTCTTTCCTCTGTCTGGAACCTTCCTGCCCCAGAGGTAATTATATGAATCATTTTTTCTCATGCAAATATTGCTACTGCTACAAATTATATGATAATTCATTGGACATTGTTGAACTATCACATTAAGAAATTACTGTAGCTTGTCATGAAAATAGAAAAATAGAAATCATTTTTATGATTCAAATAAGACACAATGGCTTGGGCAAGAGTCTTGGTAGTGGAAGCGATAAAACATGACTGTGAGTATAACAATACTTTCTCTTTGAAAGTACTAAATAAATTGTATTTGTACACACATGTGTAAAATGGAAGAGTAAGGAAAGGTGTTGAGAAGGTACAAATGCAACAGAGAACATTTATAACATACTTATTAAGGTTTGGGCAGTCTTACATACTTTAGAAGCATTTGCTCAGTTAATTTTCACAATAACATTAGAGTCTGGATAAATAGCACATAGAAAATAAAGATACTGTGCCCTGTATTGTTAAAGGTTTCAGAGTTTAATAACCAACAATACATAGACTAAACACAACATGGTTTTGGAATACATGCGTGTAAGTGCTACTGTACATTGATTCCAAGTTGCTTTTAAGATGAGAGAAGAACAAGAAAGGGGGAACATTCTCTTTAAAGCATTACAGTGACCTGTTCCTTCATCTATTGCTGGTAAAATATTATGTTTTTAAAAAAATCCTGCCTTTATAAGTTAGAATCTTATGAAAAATAATGCTAGGTATCAATATGACTCCAGTTCTTTCGCTGTTTGAGAGTCTTCACACCAAGAGAATTATTGTAATATTTGTCCATATTTTTGACAGTATTCACTGTAGCTTTGCTGGGTGATCTGTATTTATCGATGTAAATTTGTTAGAGAACCATCATAGTGGTGGTCTGTGATGCAAAGAGATCATTCAAGAACAACAAGTAACAGTCATTGAATGTTTGGCCATTCATTTCTTCAATTGTATATGGAATTTTAGAAAAGTGTTTTGTCTGATTTTCGAAGAAGTCACTGTGTTTTATTCAGGCTTTTCTCACTATAAATAATAATAATAACAATGATAATAATAATCGAAGGAGAAGGAGGAGAAATAAAGGGAAAAAAGGGGAAGGGGAATAAGAAGGAGAAGGAAGAGAAGTTAAGAACAGCAACTGAATATAATTGGTCTCCTGGTTTTAAAGGATCCAGTCTGTGATTGATTGGCCCTATTGCTTTTTTTGACTTTGATAGGGCAAAATGTCACTGCAGCAGCAGATGATGAATGCAAACTCTTCACCTCTTTCTTGGATAAGAAAATTCCATTGACCCATAAGCCTCAGGAGGGATATTCTCCCAAAGATAAGAAGACTTATGAGGCCACATCTCCACCCCCTTCATCAATGGAGTCATGCTGTGTACAAAACCATGACTTCAAGAAACATCTGAGCATGCTTAGGATCCACATGCTAAGACAGTATAAACTTTTGGATAGCAGGGTATCCAAGGGTTATTCAATGGTAACAGTTACCCTCTCAGAAGTTCATAGTAAAGGAAGTCATTTTGTGACTCTTTTTTCATTAAAAATTCATGTGAGATCATGAGAAAACAATGTACAGCTTTTAAATTCAAGCATCATGATGCTCTTGAAAGTCTGAATGTCTAACAGACGAAAATAAAACTGATGAAAAGTTTCACTGCTTTAATTTATAAACTTCTTCAAATAAGTGACCCAAGATAATTTCCTACAATCCACGTACCTCCTCCTCCCATCTTTACTTTCTCTTCCCCTTGCCTGCCACCTATTCTGCTAAAACCTGATTAAGAGAAGGCAGATAGATGGTCATATTACTTTAAATACTCAATAGATTCTTAACATAGCTCCAGTTGGAAACACTGGCCCAGATACTCTCTTCCTTTTTAACTGAGAAATTAGAAGTTATTTTAGGGATGCTTTCTCCTCTTAATTCAACTTATATTTAATTAACTCTACACAGTTCCACTGATCTCCACCATTAGAATGTATTATTTAGACATTAAAAGAATAAATAGTTTTGGTTCTACCAGGATGATAGTCTAAACTATGAGAATTGCTGATTCTTTACAATAAAAATATAACTATTTAATAAGGAGATTACTTCTAATCTAAAAAGTGCTCACGCTTTTTCAGATCATTCTCAAACAAGTAGCAATTGCCTAATTTTCTTGAGCTTACCTTAGGCCAAGTGCAATTCCCTTTTTTCTTTTTCCCACTTATACACAAAAATATCTCTCCCTGCCTCTCCCTCGCCTTCTCCTTCTCCATCTTCTTCTCTCTCTCTGTCTCCCTCTCTCATTCTCTCTCTCAACACACACAAACACATATAATTTTTCTGCCATCCTCTGCATGTAAAAATGCATTTCCCGTGTTCCCAGAGATTCCTCTGCTATGTGAGAAATAACTGAAAACATCACTTCTCTGAACTAGTATCTGTGCTTTTTCACCCTCTCACTCTTTTTCTACATGGAATGTAATCAATTCAATAAAAGATTTCTTCCATTCATGTGTACCATTGCTTCATAGAGGTAGCTCCTAACTATTTTTGATTACTGGGAATACTTGGATGAATTCTCAGTTGTCAGTAATTCAGAACTGACTAGTCAATTACGTTGAATATCAACCTGAGTGAGGTTTTTTGGTACTAGATTGAACACTGATCATCATTTATCATTATTCCCATAACTGCTCATTTCATAATTACTGCTAATTATGCATATGTAACCAACGTAATTTTACATAATTATTTAGCTAAATTGTTAAAAGTACTTAAAAATTGAATCATCTTATCATCTAGAAAAGGACCATTGTATTCAAATGTACCTTTTTTTATTATCTTGACACACCTTTTGCATTGCTCTTTAAGTAATATATTGATTATATTTCTTGTTAACTTATGAATATTCATTGGCAATAAATATTTTGGTCACTATAAAAGAAATAAAATTTTGTACGCATTATAATATTAATAGAATTAGTTACTAGAATCCATTTAATTAAAAAAATTGTGAAATGTCACTGCTGTAGCCATCTTCAGCTGGCTGATTTTGTTAAATTCAGTCTTAAAAGTTTCTCAAAAATGGTTTCATTAGAATTAACTCATAACTATCTTGAGTTAACAAGCATATTTTAACATATTAATAATAATTGGTATACTATATCTACATAAATATGTATTTTTGTTCTAATTTTTCCAACTTGGGAAGGACAGCTCCTGCCCTGGAGCATACAGATCAAGCCAGCTCTAAGATATCAAGTAGGAGTCCTGCTCTCTGACTTCTCTCCCTATACCTGTCCTGCAGAGACCAAAAGCCCCAAATTAGCATCTTCATCCCTCCCCCACCCCTTCTGGATACTGCTTCTGAGATCCAGAGACCAACTCCCCAGCACCAGGGGAAGGGCAGACAGTCCCTCCCCTAACTGCAGGTAAAACAAGCTAGGAAATCAGTCCTTCCATCTTCCCAGGCAGAGCAAGCCTGCCACAGAAGATCAGTCCCTAAGTTACAGAGACCAACTCAGGCAGACAGCTCCTTCCTTAGCACAGGTAGCACAAATCAGCACCAGAAGAGCCCAGAGACCAACTCAGACACAGAGCCCCTGCTCTAGCACTGACCACACAACCTAGATAGGAGACCAAGCAGACAGACTCTGCTATAGCCCAGGCCACACAAAATACCCAGAAGAACATTCTCTAAGACCCAGCTCCCAACTCAGAAGGGGACTCTCTGCTAGACCAAAGGCCAAGTCAACCACCAGAATTTCAGCTCCAACCATGAATAGATACCCCCTGCTCAGCAAGAAGCCACAGAAGACCAGAGAAGATAAAGAAATCAAGTAATAAAACATTCTTTAAAGAGAAACCTAGAAATTCAGCATCTAAACTTTAATCACTCCAAATTAAGATGCCTAATCACCAGCATAAGAACACAACAACAGCAACCTGGACTCTCCAAAGCCCAACTACCCTACTAAAACAATCCATGAATACTCTTACAAAGCTGAAATACAAGAAAAATATCTTAAAACCAACTTTATGAAGATAATAGAGACCTTTAAAGAGGAAATGAAAAAATCACTTGAAGAAATCAATGAAAAGGCAAACAAACAAAGGGAGGAAGTGAGTAAACTCATTAAAGAAACCCAGGAAAATACAATTAGAAAAAAATGAATAAATCACTTAAAGAAACTCAAGTTATAGCAGTAGAATATGAGAGATGGAAGAGAGAACCTCAGGAGCTGATGATACCATGGAAAAAACAGACACATCAGAAAAAGAAAACATCAAATCCAGAAAACTACTGACACAAAACATCCAGGCAATCTGGAACACTATGAAAAGATGAAACCTAAGAATAATAGTAATAGAAAAAGGGGAAGATTCCCAGCTCAAAAGCCCAGGGATATTTTCAATAAAGTTATAGAAGAAAGCATTCCAAGATTAAAGCACAAGATCCCTATAAAAGTACGCTAAATAGAATAGATCAGAAAAAAAAGCCTCCAATAATAATCAAAACACTAAACATACATAATAAAGAAAGAATATTTAAAGCTGCATAGAAAAACAGCAAGTAGCATATAAAAGCAAACCAATTAGAATTACACCTAACTTATCAAAGGAGACTCTAAAAACTAGAAAGGGCATGGGCTGATGTGCTACAGGATCTAAGGAAAGACAGATGATATGATATTACATAAGTGACTCCAAAAAAATCAACCAAGAGCTCCTTCAGCTGATAAACAACTTCAGTGACATGGCTGGCTACAAGGTCAACTCAAAAAAATCAGTAGTCACCCTATATACAAAAGACAAATGGACTAAAAAAGAAATCAGGGAAACAACACCATTCACAAGATCTACAAAAAAAAACATCAATTTTCTTGGAGTGACTCTACCAGATTCAATGCAATCCCTATCAAAGTCCCACCACAATTCTTTACAGACACTTAAAGGACAATACTCAACTTCTTCATATGGAAAAATATAAAACCCAGGATAGCTAAAATAATCCTGAATAATGAAAAAACTTCTATAAGTATCACCATTCCTGATTGTACCATTCAAGTTGTACTATAGAGCTATAATAAAAAACACATGGTATTGGCATACAAGCACACATGTTGATCAATGGAACCGAACTGAAGATCCACACACAGAACCTGATCTTTCATAAAGAAGACAGAAATACATATTTGAAAAAAGATAGCATCTTCAACAAATGGTCAAACTGGAGGTCTACATATAAAAGAATGTAAATAGACCCATATTTGTCACCCTGCATAAAACTCAAGTCCAAGTGGAACAAAGACCTCACCATAAAACCAGATACACTGAACCTGATAGAAGAGAAAGTGGGGAATAGCTTTGAATGCATTGGTGCAGGAGAAAACTTCCTGAACAGAACAATGATAGCTCAGGCACTAAGATGAGCAATTAACAAATGGGACCTCATGAAACTGAAAAGCTTCTGTATGGCAAAAGACACTGTTCATAAGACAAAACGGCAGCACATAGAATGGGAAAAGTTTTCATCAACTCCATTCTGATAGAGGGCTAATATCCAAAATATATAAAGAACTCAAGAAACTAAACATCAACAAACCAAATAATCTAATCAAACATGGGTTACAGATCTAAAATAAAGAATTCTCAAAACAGGAATCTCAAATGGCTGAGAAACACTTAAAGAAATGTTCAACATCCTTAGCCATCAGGGATATGCACATCAAAACTACTCTGATATTCCATCTTATACCTGTCAGAATGACTAATGACACCTCATGTTGGCAAGTTTGTGAAACAAGGGGAACACTCCTTCACTGCTGTTGGAAGTGCTAAATTGTACTGCCATTATGGAAAGCAATATGACCATTCTTTAGGAAGTTGGAAATCGACCTATCTCAAGGCTCAGTTATACTACTCCTGGGCATATACCCCAAGGAAATTCCATCTTACTACAAGAACACTTGCTCAACTATGTTCATAACAACTTTTCTCATAATAGCCAGATATTGAAAACAGCCTAGATGCCCTTCAACTGAAGAATGGATAAAGAAATTATGGTACCTTTATACAGTGGAGTACTACTCAGGTATTAAAAAAAACAAACAAACAAAGAAAAAAAACAAATGACTATAAATTTTGCAGGCTACTGGATGGAAAAAATAATTCTGAGTGGGGTAACCCAGTTCCAGAAAGACAAACTCAGCATGCACTCACTTATAAGTGGTTATTAACAGTTAAGCAAAAGGACAAAGGCCCTGTAATCCACAGACCCAGAGAGATTGAACAACAAGGAGGGGGGTCTGTTGTGAAACAAGGATCTCCCTGGTTGGGGTGTGGGTGGAACAGATGGCATGGAGGGCTTGGGTAGGATGGGAATGGAAGGAGGGGAGAGTTATGCAGGAATGAAGTGTATGGAAGGACAGCTAGAGACATAGAGGTGAAGATCTGAAGACCAAGGGCAGTGGAAACTAACGTGAACCAACAATGGAGAACTTGTCTAGGAACTCTAGCAATAGGGGATGGGGAACCTGAACAGGCCTTCTCATGTTGCTTTCAAGGCTATCAGTGGAGAGACTGGGACCTTCTACCTGTAGCCTTCTATCTGTAACCCATCCTTCCTACAGGAATCACTAGGACAATGGAAGAATAGCACCCCATTCCAGAAGAGAAAAGCCACGCCTGGTTCTGCAGGGTAGACCAGGAACTAGAGATTGGATACCCAGAAGATGATTTCTAATGATACCCTGTTCTACTCATAGATCTGTATCTAATTCAGACTCCATCATAGAGACTTCTGCCAATAGCTGATGGGGACAGATGCAGAGACACAGAGCCAAACATCATGCAAAGCTCAAGAAAACTCACAGAAGAGGAAGAGGAGTCATTTCATGGACCAGAGGATTGCAGGACATCAGAAGAGCAGACCCCACAAAGTCAATGGAGAGAGCTCTTGGGGTCCCTCAGAGCCTGAAGCAGAAGAGAGGGAACCTGAAGCATCTCCTAGATATATTATATGGTTGTCTGGCTTGGGCTTCTTGCAGAGAGCTTCCAGGCTAGATGATACGTAGAGTTTCTCTGAGGTTTTTAGCCTGCCCTTGGGACACATTTCCTCTAGCTGGGCTACCTGGTCCACCCTTCATGTGAGAATTGATGCCTGGCCTTGTCCTATTTGTTAGGCCGAATTAGAGTGGTGACCATGGGAGGACTGCTCTCTTCTATGGGGAGAAACAGGGAGTTGTAGGGGCTGAGTGGGTGGGATGAGGTGGATATGTATTAGGGGAGAGGAAGATGGAGGGTGCCTGGTGGAATGGAAGTAGGAGAGGTGTTGATAGGTATTATACAAAAGAAGAAAAATAAATTAAAACAAAAACTTTAGAAAAAAAAGTTTCTCAAAAAGGGTTTTATTAGAATTAAATCATAATTATCTTGAATTAACAAGCATATTTTAACATATTAACAGTAATTGGTACACTATATCTACTTAAATATGTATTTTTGTCATAATTTTAATAATGTCTAAAATATCAAGATGAATCTATACGTGAAGATTTTTCTTATTTCGAATTTAAAGTTAATGTATTGGTTTCAGAGAAAAGTAATTCATTGTATTAACCAATTTGGGTTAATTGAATTTTGTTATTCTTATAGAATCATTTTCATTTGGAAATTTTCTGTTGTTTAAAAAACATTTCAATGTCTTTACCTATTATATTCTTTTTAAATAATATTTAGATAAATATAACTGCATTGACTCTAATTTAGAATTGGATATTCATAAGGTTTCCCTTATATCTCCATTTATATTTAAGAGAAATTTCAACAGAGACAGTAGATAACATAATTGTCAATATCAGGACAAGCTAACTAATTCAGTGAAAAGTATTCAAATTATGTAATACAGATTCACTAGTATTAAAATTTAAATAAATACCCAAATAGTTACAGGAGCACTAACTAGTCTGTACTCTTGAGTTGTCAGCTTATAAATAAAATTACAAAGCCAGCAAACATGCAAAAGTGACATTTTAACTTAATTTTTAAATTTTACTTTATTTTGTTATGGGAAACATAATTTGTTATTTGTCCCAGAACTGAAGCTAGCTAATTGGTCCTGAAAAACTATTGCATTTCCATTCCTCAAAATAAAGCTACTTATAAACCACAAGTAATTCAAAGGATTTTGACCTACTTCGGTAGCTGTAATTAATGATAGTGATAAATTCTCTTTCCATTAGTTACAATCAAGAACAGAAACTCAGTCAATATGAATTATACTATAGAAAACTTTAGTTTTATTTGAATGTGCATATTTTTGCGTGTACATGTGTGTGTGCATGCATGTGTGTTGTTTTGCTTTGTTCTGTATTTTTGTGCACGTGAAAGCAACAGATTGACATCTGCTATCTTTCCCATTTGCTCTCTGCTTTTTTCTTGTCACAGTCTCCCATTGGACCAGAAATTCTCTCATTCAGTTTGAGTGGTTAGCCATCAAGCCCCTGGAATCTGCCGTCTTCTGCCTCCCCTGGGCTGGGATTACAGGAATGAACCAAATTTTATGCTCTTGCATAAATGTACTGGAAGTCAAAATTCAGGTCTCAACACTTTTACAGCAATTACTTTACTAACTGAACCATTTCCAAAGCCTCCAAAGTATGATTTAATGTACTCTAACAATAATTTTCTTTCTCGAGAACTTTTTGATGCCATAGGGAGAGATGGGTTTAATTGTGTTATTTTCACAAATATTTTTCACAGCATTTTGCTACCTCCTTCTCTTTGATCCCCTTCCTCATCCTAAATGGTCTCCCATCCTGCTTACTGGCACATGTCTTCTTTTACTCTTGTTTTCATAGTTACCTTTCTATTTGCATGTAGATTTTGTGAGAGATTAGATGCAATACTTGTTTTTCTGATTCTGGTACATTTTGCTTAGCATGACAGTCATTCCCATCCAATTAGCTGCAAATGTCACAATTTTCTTCATCTATCATATTTTCTTCATCTAATCATCTGCTGATGGTCATTTAGCCTGTTTCCATATTGTGGCTATTGTGACTATTGCACCAATAAATATGGAAGTTCAAGTATCTCTATATTTTTCCAACTTAAAATTATTTGGCTGTATTCCAACCACATTTGGATTATGTTTGTTACAATTTAACAATCATACAATCACAATGACTTTGCATGCTTTTCTGTCTCACAAGTTGCATTCCCATCAGTGTATACAAATTTTACCGCTTCTCTGAAGTTTGCCTGCACTTATTGGTATTTTCTGGTTGACAACTATTCTTGCTCATGTGTCACAGAATCTCAAAGCCATTTTAATTTTCATTCCTCTGATGACTAAGAATTCTGAATATTTTTCAAATACTAATCAGCTTCTTGTACTTCTTTGTTGAGGAATCAGCTATTCATTAGTCCATTTTTCATTGTCATTTAAACCCTTTATTTTAGTCTTTATAATTATGTTTCCCTACAGGTTTTTTATATCACTGTAGTTTCTTTTTCCTTATTCCCAGTTAGTTGCCTACTTTCAATGTTATTTTGCTCTTTGACCTCAGTATACCACACTTCTACTTTTCATTCCCTACTTCCTTCCCTTAGATTCATTTCCCTCTGTGCTCAGAGGTTCTTCTTTGGCCTTTACCTACATTATTCTCACCTGGACAGACATAGTCAACAATAGCAGGTTTAGATTTACATCTGAAAGAGAACATGCAATATTTCTCTTTTTTGAGCACTGTTTAAACCCTTCCCTTCAATAAAATTATATATATATATATATATATATATATATATATATATATATATATTTTTTTTTTTTTTTTTTTAAATAATAATAATTTAAAATTTAAATAAATACCAAAATAGTTACAGGAGCACTAACTAGTCTGTACTCTGAGTTGTCAGCTCATAAACAAAATTACGAAACTAGCAAATATGCATATATATTATATATATGACCATCAATAACTTTTAAAGTATGCCTTAGTAGATTTAAAGACTCATTATCATCATCTACTGTTGATTTATCAACACATAATGAGCAATGCATGCACTTTTTATTCAATGACATATTTATCATAATTAAATTGAAAAGGTAATTATGTCATAAGAACTGAAAAATAAGTACACAATTAAAAATAAACACAAATTAAAGTAGTCAGATAAAAACTCATGAAAAGAGATAAATGATGTGTGCACCAATTAGAGGTAACTTTTGACATTAGTGTAGGTGATTTGGATCTATGTCCTTGTGGACTATCATCTAATATTTTCATTTGTTTGAAGGCATAAGAAAATAACGTGGAATAATATCATACTTTTTCAACTGAGTTCATAGAAAAATGTATATGCTAAAGATTTTGAAAGGTCAATTGACCCATTAGTACTTTGTGATTATGGAGAGCTAGAATACTGAAGATCAAGAACAAAATTGTCTTATATACTATTTGCCCCCTTAATACCTATTCATGGTCCTCCTCTGTGTTTGCCTTAATGTACTCATGACTCCCAGATGAATGCCATTAGAATACAGCTTCCACTAACCCAAAAGCTCAGGAGGGAACACAAGACAACGTAAAAAACCTACAGCAGAGGATCCACTGTTTTCCTGGAACCTTCCTATCTATGTTTCTAATAATGTATTTGAAAAAGGCCTTGATGTATAACTTTAATTTTAAAGTTATAAAAATCTCAGGATTCAGATTTCACTTTGGGTAATGGTACTTTGGTAACATGAATTTATTTTTGTAGGTCATGATTGCTCTATTTGGCACCAGAATAAATTATCTCTCAGTCCCTTTGAGGGATAGGTTGCCATTTGCTTTGATATGACCTAAGAAAGGGCTACTATTTGGACAAAAGTACATGAGAATTTCTCCTGGGAATATTATGACACAGTAAAATGATAGTTGAAGTTAGACTCATGAAAGAAAAAAATGTAATGCATGCTGAAAAAATAATAATAATTTTCAAAATCTATCCCAGGATATGTTCCTCATTTTTTCAAAATGGCTAGAGCAACTATTTAATATATGTTAATATTTAATGGAACTTCATGCTATCTTTTTTTTTTAATCAGTGTTTTCAGATAAAGCAGTGGTCACAAATAGGGCCATCAAATTTCAAAATTTGATATTTTAATATAATTAACTTTTTTTACATTTTGTCGTTAAAAGAAGACATTCTCTAAGACATTAGGATAAGAAGACAGTTAAGTATATTTGCAATTCTAAAAATGACTTAATTTGCAAACACAAAGAACTGTAAAATCCAAATGCTTGCTGGGAAGCCAAGCTGTGTGTAAAATATTGAAAGGGCATTCTCTTGAGAATGCAGAGATTTATGTTTATATGTGTTAGTGAAACTGTGAGAACAGCAGCACACAATGTATATGGCATTGTTCAATGAGTTCACTTTGCCAAATAGGAAAGATGCTTTCTCTTTGCTAGCAGAACATTCAAGATTCAGACACATGAAAATGAAATACGGAAAACAATAAATGTAAATAAGGCATTACTGTCGCTGTTTTCCTATTGCTTTTCCACCATTTCTGCAGTCAAGTTTGATGATAAATGGTAGTTTCAAAGCAACAATAGAGAGAAAAATTCTTTTCCTTAAAAAAAAAAAAAAACTCCCCTAGAGAAAAATTTTTTAAAAGTCAAGTCAAAGGAAAGCCAAGAAAAATATGTAATACTAATTTTTGTTGTTGTGGTGGTGGTTGCTTTCTTTCTTTCTTTGGCATAATAAAAACATTGTTAGGTAAGGAAGGAAAATCTGAATGGAGTGCTGGTGTGGTAGAGATAATTCCTAGGAAGTATTCCAGGTAAGGAGATCCTTTAGTAATGCAGCAGGAAAAGATGGGGCATGGTGGAATGAAAAAGCCACTCTACTTCAAAGGAACTTCCTTTCATTTATAGACTTTAGACATGATATCATTGAGTTTAGAAAAAGAGTTATTGAATTTGACTGGGAACTCTCTGGTGTTAGCAGATGAGTAAAATTATAAATAGGGTCACAGGCCCTGATTTAGGCCTTACTCATAGCCACACTTGACGCTGGTGCTTCTATTAGGAGTTTAGCATCTTAAGAGACAGTGCTCCATAGGTTATGAGTCATGGCTGTTCCCTTCTACAAGGATAGTCATCAAACAGGTGTATAAATTATTTTCATACTCAAAGGATTTCCAGTACGACTTGCAAAGTTTTAGTTCAGTATGCTAATTCTATTCTTTTTAACATCAGGAAAAATTGCTCATTACTTGGAAGTGTGCTAAACAATTACCATTGTTTAGTTGGTCCTCTAGAGGTTATTTGAATCAGTTGGGTCATACAAATTTGTCTTTGATTAGCAGTTGAACAATGATTGAAATAGAAGTCAGCCTATGGAAACATTTCTGTTAAAACAATGCAAATGATCCTCGCTCACAGTGATTCAAATGATTTTGTCCCAGAGAGAATACAAATGACTGGAATTAAACTTTAAATTGAACTGGTTTCTAAATCTATTTGCTCTCTCATTAATGAACATGTTGACTAAAAAGCTTGACTAGTTTTCACATTGTATTCATATAAAAACAATAAACTTACCTCTCTCTGAAAGTAGACTTTACTGGTAATATGAATAGAGCTAGTAATTGGAAGAACATAAGATAAAAACTTAAAGCTTTATGGTGAGTTATTACATTGTTTTAGTCTCAATTTCATTGCCTTACTGTCCTGAAAAACTGAATACGATTTTATTTTCACTTAATTGAAACAAACCTGACTGTTAAATGTTAGTAGGCAGGCATGTTCCCCTCTAGAGTGACTGAGTTCAGTTCTCAAAGATTTAGAACTGCAAATTTAGATAAATCTGGAGTAGGAGGAACTAGGGAAGGTGGAGGTGCCAAAAACATGGATGAAGTGGGAGGAAGAATGACTTCTTTGGGACACAATCACAGTAGTGCTCTCTTGAGCAGCTCCATCCTTTCTCATCATTCTGTTCTGTTCCTGTCTGCCAGAATAATTAAAGGAGTTGGGAAGTAGATCCCATTACTTTCTGCTTTTTAAGCTCTGCACTCAAGTTGATTAATGCTTTCTTTACACTTGCACTGGGCTGCTCTACATTTCCTTTGTAAGTAATGCTAATTAGGTTGAACAAGCAACTGGTGCTTGCAAAGCTGCTGTTTGCACTGGAATAACTCCTGGGAGATCATGAGGCTTCTGGATGAAAATCAATGAGAGAATTGGTATGCAAAATGTGTATCCATCTGCTTGTCATTTTGACATCCTGTGATTGAGAACCTACTATGTGTACTGAGGCTGTCTGTTTTTGAAAAATTAATATTCATATAAATGTGAGCATAGAGACATCTGTTTACACCTGGAAAAGGGTTATGGTCAATGCAGCAGAAGACAAGATCAAGGAAGTGTGGGAGATGGGAGATAGGTGGGAGGTATTGTACAGCACTTTTCATCTCTTAGATTTATTTTGATGCCAATAGATGACGTTAAGGAGAAAACAATATGTGATGTGAGAGAGTATTTCTCTGTTCGTTGATACAGACAGGATCTCACATAGCTTAGCTTTGAGCTTATATATCTGGGGCTGACACTGAACTCCAGACCCTACTTCTTCTAATGCAACAGTTCAGATATTTCAGACATGATACACGATCCCCTTATTCTGACATATGTTTTAAAAGTTAATATTGTCATTCTGCTATGAAACAACAGTAGAGAGCCCAAGGCAGAAAGTGACAACATTATAAATGATGAGGCTGAGTTGACTTGCTTGGGTCAGCATACTAACAAAAAATGTAGAAACAAGTTCTCAATGGATTAGGTGCAAAATTAGAAAACTTAGTGTAAAATAGTATTGTTTTTAATTATTTTCATTTTAGGAAGTAGAAAATTTGAATGGTGATTTGTTAGTTCTGAGTATTAGTTGCTTGCTTATTAGCATCCAAATTAAAATCTTGGGTCAAAATTTGGACCTGTAGAGGAATATACCTGTGTGAAAGCTATGAAGTGTCTATATTTCAGGGATCTGCATTCAGAGGCCTGTGCTGTCTGGATAGAATACAGACACACCTTGAATTCCAGTATTCAGAAAGCAGTGATAGTAAACACCTTTAATACCAGTAAAGCAGTGGTAGCAAGCACCTTTCATCCTGGTAAAGCAGTGGAAGTAAATACTTTTATTCCTGGTATTCAGAAGGCAGGTGGAGTCTGTGCCTTTAATCCTCAAGACAGAAACAAACTGTGGAAACTGACACAGGAGATGACTCAGAGTGAAGGCCAGGCAAAGTGATGAATCAGAAGAAAAGTTAGCAGAGTGAGTCAGAATGAGATCAGTCCCAGTGGTCATTAGAGAAAGGCAGGCTCTCAGCTCAGAGAAGAATCAGTTGAGCAGTCGGTTATAGCAGTGAGTTAAGCAGGAAGTATGTGGCAATCAGTCTGAAGCAGGCAGACAGGGGAGAAAACAGAGACAATGAAGCAGTTTGACTAAGGATAAGACAGACTGATGGAGGCAGTATGTAGTAGTGAGTTCCTGAGGCAGTATGGAATAGTGAGAGCTCTGGGAGAAAAACAGAGACACAGAAGCAGCTCAGCAGAAGAATTTAGTATAAAAAGGGGAAGAGTAAGTCAGTTTGAAGTCAAACAGTGCAGGTTAGTCTGAGGCGGTCAGGGAGTCAGCCAGAGTCTACCAGAGTCCAGAGTTTGGTCAGAAACAGTTAGCCGGCTCAGGAGGTAAGTTTGAACCAGGCAGCTGGGAGAAGCACTTGGGCCAGAGCAATAGTGAGTTGAACCAGAAGAGTCAGAGATCAGAAGGAGCTAATCAGGGTAGCTCAGTCGGCCGTGAAGGCTTAAATGTTCTAGACTGTATGGAGGCTGAAGCTTTCTAGTTCTAGGCTTAAAAGTAGGTTATACAGAGGCTGAAACATCCTGGGTTCCTGGCTAGAACCAGTGATTGAACTAAGCAAAGAACAAACAGCCTTTTGAACCTAAATCATTGGCTGCAGAACATGAGATCAGACTGAATGACCAGTCAGAAATATTTAATCTTTTTTTGTCTAATTGTAATCTACACTCATTAAGATATACAGTTCATAAATTTGATGAATTTTGATAATTACATATGTATATTTAGGTAACATACTTCATACATTTTTGAAACTTCTCACTACTTCCAAGTACTCCTGAAATTTATGGTGCTACATATCTATCATCTCAACCCTTGAAATATGAGAAAGGAGGATTACGAGTTAGAAGCCAGCACAAAATGAACAGTCAAACATAATAATCAGGCCTAACCTGGGTGGCACATTCTATGGCCTAGTCTAGTCTGTGAACCCTACTGTGGTATGCTTAACCTCCTTGCTTAGCACAAGTTTCATATTCTATGCAACAGCCAGCCTCACCTTAGACTGCCTGTACCACATCCAACCATGAGGCTTGGCCAGGCTGCACATTGGGTGCCTGGTGAATTTGTCTGAACAAAGCTCCTACTCCTGCACTCACAGCATTTGCAGGCTTAGGTTGTCCATACTGAATACAGTCTGAGTCTAGTGAGTCCTTATTGTGCTGTTTCCACTTTCAGGCTTGGCCCTAGTCAAAAAACCTTTATCCCAGCCTAATCTAATAAAACTGTTGAACTCTAGCCCACCACAGCATATGCACCATCGTGGTTTAGCCCAGGTCATAAATCCTGTACATTGGTCTACTCAGATGAGTTCGGTGGGCCTTAAACCAAATGTACTATCTTTATTCTCTAGACCTAGACTGCGATGAACACTTATGTACTGCTCAGCCTTTTGAGTCCCTGTAAAATTGTCTGCCTGCTCCATCCCGAACTCTTAGGTGTAGCCTCATTTGCACAGCTTGTGCAGCAGCCTAGCTTAGTGTGTGTCCGAGATCCCAGACCAGCCACACTCATTATACACTTCTAGACATAGATCAGATAGTAAACATTACACAGCCGCCCAGGCAGAGCCACTCATTTGTCCCATCCACACGGTTGTTCACTAACCTGAAAACATTACTTCCTCTGATCCAAAATTAACACTGAGTATCTGTATTAGTCAGGGTTCCCTAGAGGAACAGAACTGAGGTAATTAATTATAATTTATTAGAGGAGCTTACAGGCTGTGGTCCTGCTAATCTAACAATGGTTGTCTATACTGGAATTCAGTAGTTGTTCAGTACGCAAGGCTGGATGTCTCAGCTGGTTTTCAGTATATGTTGGAATCCAATAGAAGTAGGCTTTAATGCCAGTGAAGGAATGAACTTGTCAGCAAATGTGAAAGCCAGCTGGGAAAGAGACAAGGCTTCCATGGTCTGTGTCATTATTTAGGCTGTCAGTAGAAGGTGTGGTTCAGATTAAAGGTGAAGCTTCCTACCTCAAAAGATCCAAATTAAAAAAGCTAGTCTTCTTACTTCAATTTATTTAATTAAGAAAAAAAAAATCCTGCACTGGTATATCCACAAAACAATTAAATGCATACCAAAATACATGTGCAAAAACAACTAACACAAGATTCACAAAAAATGCTATTGAGTCTGTTTGCATTGGCCAGGTATTCCCGGGCATTGTATCTACCCTGAAGAGGGGTTAATATACTCAGTAAGACTCAATTGGAGAATACTCCTTTTCCTTTGCAAGCAGTTGCCAATTGCAGATAGCCTCTTGTCTAGGGGTAGAAGCCCTTGCCCACTTCCCCTCTCAGTGCTAGGAACCCACTTACCTTGAACTTGTGCAGATCCTGTATATTCTTCAACAATCTTTGTGAAGTCAGGTATGTATCAACCCCATTGTGTCTAGAACATACAGTTTCCATAGAGTCATGAATCACCTCTGGCTCTTAACAGTCCTTCTGCCTCCTCTTTTACAGAGGTCACTGAGCCTTGAGAAGACTTGGTGGAGATATCTTATTTAGAACTGAGTGCTCCAAAGTCTTTCACTCTCTATATATTGTCCATCTATGAGTCTCTGTGTTAGTTCTTATCTACTGAAAGAAGTTGGCTGAATGAGGTATTGATCTACTATTATAAAAGAATGTCTTAATGAGTCATTTTATTGCTGTTGCTTTATTACAAATTTATTGTTTGGCTTCTTTCATAGGCTCCTGGCCTATCTAGTCCCCAATCTGTTGGCCACACTCACAATGTCGCACACTTACATGTGGATGAATAAGAAGACTAACACAATTCAGCATTTGATAAATTCATTTAGTAAAGACATGGAAATGCTCAAGAACGTAAGCTGCAATGAAGATATATTTAAAAATTTCAATAACCTAATTAAACAACTCAAGGAAAATGTTATAAATAGAATGATCTAATAGAAGAAAACATATGTATCAAAACTTGAAGATAAAATAGAGAAACTGTAGGTCACAAGAACAAAAAATATGAAAATAAATATTTTTTAGATATTTGAAACAAACCTGCATAAATTATAGAAAACAATAGGATTTTTTTTTCTATTTGTAGGCATAGATGAAGGAAAAGAAAGCCAGGCCAATAGGATGGACATATTTGTTTATGACAGAACAGACCTGCTTTCCACTAAATCAATTCAATGAAAACTTCTGGATTAGATGTTGGAGACACAGCCTTAAAAGGGACACAGCAAAATTTAACGTAAAAGCAAAATGGATGACCACTTATAAGCTTGGAGAGATTGATGTTATCAAGTTATGTCCCAGTGCTATGGAAATATATAAAAATATTTCAAACTGAATCAAAAGGATCAATGTGATGAATGAATTAATGTTGCATACAGCTAAAGTAGAAAGGGTGAGGAGCAGAGGTCATTTTCAATATAGAAAACAGACTCTAAAAGAGTAAGAGATGTGTGAAGAATTCCAAGTCATTCAGTATAACAGAACTGAAGAATGCAGTTTTAATGGTAGATAAAGTATTCCCTCATCTTTTTCATTCATTTAGTCATTTTGCCATTTTCCCTTTCCCATCATTTCACTGTCTTCAAAGCCTCAAGATTCCAAGGATTTTCTTTGACATTCAGAAAATCAGACTAGTGCAAAGCAATAAATATTTAAACTGGAAACCTTTCTAATTATGATATATGAAGACCTCATTTTTCAGGCAAATATCTTTAAATAATAAAAAAATCAATTATAAAATAAAGTAAGAGTAAAATATGAAGAGAAACTAAATCTCCTTATTTTAAGCTCTGGTTTCTTACTGAATAAAAAAATAGTTGGTAATATATTTTTCATTTAGATTTATTATCAAATACAGTATTTGCCCTATTTAAGCTTAAATGCCAGCCAGCTCCTGAATCAGATCTTTTGGGTAAAATACTAAACTAGCAGCCTTACTCTATTATAAACTGATTCTTTGGATACAGATTCCTTGATGTGTCTCAATTCTACTAGGGAGGCTTGGTAGATTTTTTTTGGAAGATTAATAATTCTTGATAATAAAATGAATATATAAATCATTATCTGTGAGGGTGTTGTCAAAAATTCTTGATCCCACAGCTCAGCATCAATTTATTACTATTGTCCTGGAGATAATTGTGATCTCTAACCTTAGAAAAGCCAGAAACATGCATTCATATAATATATATTCTAGAATATGTTTAGAGGTGATTTCTGTGTAGCAGTTTACTCTTAGATCAATCTTAGATCATCTTCCATCTTGGAGAAAAGTTGTTTAGGACACAGGGTGCTAGAAAGGAGATGATAGGATGCTCTAATGGGGCATGAAATATTCTGTCTAGCATACAAGCTTTTTAAGATATAAGATGTTCTGTAGTGATTTAAAACATTTTATTCTTAAAGGAAAACTCATTAAGTTCAGGAAACAAACAACTCAAAGACCTCAGGAAGCCTCTGAAACTGGACAGATTCAACTAGACTTTTCTATTCTCAAGCGTATATAAGCTTTAAGGACAGCTGAGAGAAACTCCCAGACAAGCTGAGATGCCTGGGGGACTGTTAGAGATGAGCTGCCTGAAAGAGAAAATCCTCAACATGTTCAGCTGCCTGTAAGTTATATCCAAGTTTCCAGGTTTTCTGAGCTGTCATCCCTGGTTTTGTCAGGTTTTGGTCTACAGCAATAGTGTTACATAACAGTGGTCTGAGTGGAAATTGTGCTTGGGACAACTCTAATGAAATCTTTTAAAAACTGATATGTTCTGAAACCTTTCAAAAAACTTTTAAAGGGCAGATGGTTTTTTCCTCTATTTCTAACTGTGAGAAATGTATATTTTATTTCATATCTTTCTACTATGTCTCTTCCTGTCATTTCTCTTATGAAGTGAGATGAAATTTCGCAAAAAGGAAAGATTGATAGCTATCAATCTACTGCTTGTCTTGCAACTCCTACTTAACAGACACTTTTGTTTTACCCGTGGAGCTACAGAACTGAACTTGCCTAATGGTTCTCCTTGCTCAAGAATCCAACCTCATCTATTATGAAGCATGGGAACTGTGAGTGTTCCTCATTTCTGGGTGACTTTGTATAGACACAAACTTGGCTGAGCTATTTTATTTATTTATTTATTTACTTTTAAGACTTTTTTTTTTTTTAGTCTTTCGAGGTATGTTTTTGACAATTTTGTACATGAATACAATATATTTTGATCACATCTACTTCTTCCATCCCCTTATTCCTTATATTTCCTACCCATTTCTCCCTCTAAAGTCCTTGCCATCTTTAGTGCTGTCTCTATATAACGAACCACATGGATATATATGGGCAACCTATCAGGGGGAGTATCTGAAGAAAATTTATTTCCCCTCTCTGAGCAATTGTTGACAAGCAGCATCTTCTCCAATAAGAATGGACTTATAGCATAAAGTTGACTGGCATTGTACTGTGCAGGTTATCTAGAGGAAACCATTTCTCTTAAGGGTGTGTCCAGAAGCACAATTTTATAGTTTTCCCCAACATTTGGCTTGTACCTTCTTTTAATTCCTCTTCTAAGATATTTTCTGAAGTTTGGGCACAGGGGTTGTGTTATGGGTGTCTTATTTGGGGAAGGACACTCCAAAATTATATATCTGCAATTTTACTATGTGTTCCTGGCAAGGTTTATAATATCAGTCATGATTTCTATCATATTGAGCATGCCTTAAATACAAGCACAAAGCTTTGATTATCCCCAAGTTTTTACTATACTATAAGCTTAAAAGTACACAAAGACAAATATATTTTAATTGGAATTATCACACATGGGGTTTGGGTTTGGGAGTAAATGCTCTCTTCAGAAGCCATAAACTATCAAACAGACACCACAGTGCAAGTTGTGAAGACTAAATGTAGTCCCTTGGAAATGTTAGTCAGAGAATCTAGAGGATCCATAGAAATAATACTTCTTTGATCTTGGTTGTCTCCCAGAATTTTAGCATAAGATCCTACTGCTGAAAATATCATATTCTTTGTTAACAGGAGTTAGAGAACATCAGCTGATATTGCACTGGAGGCCTCTTCCCTGATGGCTAGCTTCTATATTATATGAAAGTGTTAAGCAGGTTCTGGGGAGGGGAGTTATCAACAGTTCCCATGTATGTATCCTGTACATAATAATAATAAGTGGTTTGACAAGCTTTATGTAATGGTGCAATAACAGCACTAATATTTTGGGAATAACCAGACCTCAGATAGTTTGTACTACTTATGGAAAGATGGAAATGCAGGAGTCCTGGTGGTTCATTTTAGAAAACAGATAATTCAGTTATATTCAGCAAAATCTTTACTTCCAAATATCTACCAATTGCATTTCATATAGAATCTATTAAATGTGAACTTTTATGTAAAGAAATCTTCTTCAATCACAATCACCATAAGAATCGTTTTCTCAAATGTCATTAGTGCCCATTATTATACATCTTTCAAAACTAGCATCTGTTGTAGTCCATATTCGAAAACATTTTATAACCAGAACGTAATGTTATTTGGTCATTATTGTCAATTTTATCAATTTGGTCAGCAGTGCTAGATGGCATGAACAAACAAGATCAACTATCAACAACATTCTGTTCTAAGTTGTTTTTGACACTTCCCCTTGATAGATAAACATGCATTTGCATGGAATAATTTAGCTAAATAGAGTTGTCCATCAGGGTTGGTGTTACCCACAAACAGTTACCAAAAGACATATGGGCACTGAAAAATCTCAATGACCTTCCAGCAAGGCATAGGAAAAAATATACAATTTGTTTGGCACCAAGAAAATTGACATAGTCCTTGATGATCAAACTGTCTGAAATTAAATTCTAGTAAACAAAATCAAGTGAGCTTCAGTGAAGAGATGATCTAGTAAGGAGAATGGTCAGTGGATACATTGCTTTTTCTTTTTTTGTGCCCTGAAGGAAAACAATATCTGGGGTGTGCTGAGGGAGGATGGGAATGGGAGGAGGGGAGGCCCAGTGTTGGGAGAGGGATGGATGGAGGGAGTCTGTGCAGGGACAGTCGGAACTGTGGGAAGTTGGGAGGAGGGGGAGATCTATAGACTAAGGGCAGTGGAAATTCACTGGAGCCCATGTTGGAGATCTTGGTTAGGACCTCTAGTAATGGGGGATGGGAAACCTAAACAGTCCTTCTCCTGCAGCAGGCAATGCTCCCAGTGGAGGGACTGAGATACCATCCCAGCCCATCCTCCCTACAGGACCCACTGGGACAATGGAAGGACAGAACCCCATACCAAAGGAAAGAATCCATGCCTGATTCTGCCAGGTTGGCCAAGAATTAGAGAATGGATAGCTAGGATAATAGGATATGTAATGATATTCTGTTATACTCATAGATCCATACCTAGTCCAGTCTCCATCAGAGAGGCTTCTGCCAGCAGCTGATGGGAACAGACACCTAGGCCCAGAGGCAAATATCATGCAAAGCTCTGAAAAACTCGAAGAAGAGGGGAAGGAGGGGTGAGGCACATGAGGATATCAGGCCCCACAGAGTCAACGGACCAGCTCTCATGGGGTTCTTCAGAGCTTGAAACAAGAGACAAGGAACCTGAAGAATTTTCTAGATATGTTATGTAGGTAACTGGCTTGGAATTATTGCAGAGAGCCTGTAGGCTAGAGTGTGTGTGTGTGTGGGGGGGTCTCTGACACTTTAGCTCAACCTTGCGACTCATTTCCTCAAGCTGGGTTGCCTGGTCCACTCCTGATGTGGGCACTGGTGCTTGCCCTTGTCCCATTTATTGTGCCTTGTTTGAGCAGTGACCCTGGGAGGACTGCTCTCTTCTATGGGGCAAAGCAGGTGAAGATGCATAGGTGGGGATGGGAAGGATATATAATACGAAGATGGAAGATGAGGGGTAGCTGAGAGGAATGGAGGGAGGGTAGGAGGGGTGTTGATACGTATTTTATGACAGAAGAAAAACTTAAAATAAAAAAATATATATAAAAGAATTCTGACTTAATTAAACTAAAGAGAGCTTCTGTTCTTTACTTTTTCCCTTTGACTGTGATATTGATGATGTTAGAGGTCCCTGAGAACAAAGGGAGATTTAGGGTCCCAGGTTTTTGCTGTATATAAACCACAAGTAGTTACACAAATCACATAACTGTACCATCTGAATTAAACTGCGAGTTACCTGAGACTGCCAACACAGAAAATTAAGAATACAATATATTGTGGGAGATTTTATAGTTATGGATAATATTCCAGAAAACTGTCCTAGTAGCACTGTAAAGGACTTGCTTCCTACCAGTAAACAAAGGAGTGGCTATCAAACTCTCCACATGAATAGGACATTCCCTAGCATTAAGGCAGATGAAGGCTAGGTTCCATTCAAGTTCATCGTAGCCCTATGGATATCTTTCATCAGCGGGTATCCTGTGTATACTTACTGGGTAAAGTATAGTTGGTTCTCTTAAAATCTTTTGTTGCCACATTTCATTATAAGGTGGAGCAGTAGGCTCTGAATTCTCTGACTGAGGTAGGCTTTTACTTCCTTCCATCAAGTGTTCTAATTTTGCTACCAAGGTTTGCATTCTCTCATTCCACTTCTTATCTATTTCTTTTAAGACTGCTTCTTGTGAAAAGCAAGTAGATTCTGCTATTCTTTCAAAATTTTCTGATTTTGCTCTTAATTTATCTCCTGTGTCTAAGTCAGTTTCCCGTAAAGGGCTAGATGATTTCCCTTTTCCTTCTGCACTGATAATTTTCCTTGAAAGAGCACAGTATACCATGAAGGCTGTTGATCATACAATGTGAAATACCAGAATAACAAAAACCATAATCTGTATTATGCTAGTCTCGATTGAAGTATGTATCTTGTCATCTACTGCTTTCATTCCTAAAACATCCATAACAATACTATACAGAGCCCAAGTGCCCTGTGTCCTAATAGTTTCCATTTTTAACACAGAAAAAGTTTTCTTTTACACTCTTACATATCCTCTCCTTCCTTAGGAGACTTCGATGTATTTTTCTTTTATTATTTCTATCTTACTGTGTCTCCCACTTCTCAAGGAGCATTCTCTTTATTACCTTCTCTTACAGGAAGCTTCTTACAGAAGGTCTATAAATCTGTGGCTTCTTTCCTGGAACTTTATTAACCCATACCTATGAGCACTTTTTCTTTATTTCTGTCTCTTTCTCTCCAGCTCTCCTCTTTCCAAAGAGGCCTTACTCCTTTTTTATTTATTTAACCTGTATCTGCTATACTTCTCCTCTGTCTTACGCACTGCTCAGGAGCTACGTTATCTCCTGAGGTAAGGAGAATTAGTAATTATCTTTAAACTGATTTTTTTTCTCTCTTTCTTTTTCTCTTTTTTATTTCTTACTCTCTGCTTTTAAGCTTAATATTCTTTCTTTCTCTTAACTTCACTCCTTTATTAACTACCTTTTACTTTGAGCTTACTTTACCTTTTTTGCGTCTTCTTTCTTCTTTTCTTCTTATCTCTGCCTTGGCTCTTGCCGTCCAGCGGTGTCTGTTGTTTCCTTGTAGATTCTGTGTCTGGACTCTCCTGTCCCGTGTTGTCTCTCTTTTTCGTTTGTCTTCTTTCTTCTTTTCTTCTTTTCTCTGCCTTTTCCTTGTGTGTCCTTGCCACGCTTTGGTGCACCAAGTGTTAAAATAGCTTTCGATCGCTAATAAGAGTCCATTGTTGAAATTTCCAATGCTCTTTGTTAATCACAAACCATGTTAAATCTCAGGGAATTCTATACTTGGGCAGCTAGGCAGAGAGCTCACTCCAAGGCTTCCTCACCCCATGCTCTCCTCTTGGTTTTCCTTTTGTTTCTCTCACTTGCTTTGCCCTTGCCCTAGGTGCTTTTTTATTCCAAATCCTCTCTGTATCCACCCAGCCCTCCAATATACAAATGAATGGAACCTTACCTTCATCTGCCTTAAGGCTAGGGAATGTCCTATTCATGTGAAGAGCTGGATAGACACCCCTTTGTTTACTGGTAGGAAGCAAGTCCTTCACAGTGCTACAAGGACAGTTTTCTGGAATATTATCCATAACTATAAAATCTCCCACAACAACAATAGTTGTAACTTGATCTCTCTAGCTAATGACTAAGGAATACACTGATAAGTTCAAACGTTTTGTATGAGAATATATTCATTCATACAAACAAATACCTTGAGCAACAATCTATGAACATAGACCAGCCATACTAATAATGGCCAAGTGGGAACGTTTACTCTTGTGAGACTAAATTTAAGTACATTTTATTTCAAACACTAGAATTTCAAGCAAATGCAATTCATATCAGGGATCAGAAAGACTTTAAATTGAAATAAAAACATGCTTGTCCTGGATGTCACAGTACTATGAGAAAGGAAATTGTCAACAAAGATAGAAATGTCAAATAAAACATACATACATACACACACACACACACACACACACACACATATCACAAAACAAAATTTTGTTACATATAAGTATGTGTGTGTGTATATATATATATATGTATATGTGTGTGTGTGTGTGTATATATATATATATATATATATATATATATAGCAAAATTTTGTGCTAAAATTAAATTGTGCATAAAGCATAATGAAAGATCAGATAGGACAAAACAAAGGATCAATAAAATGAAGGATAATAAATCATCCAAGAGAACATCAGAAATAAAGTACATAAAATTCAATAAACAGCAGAAAATAATACAACATATGCACTGAATAATATAATGACCAGAAACCCATGGTACTGTGATGCAAC
Source organism: Cricetomys ansorgei (assembly GCA_026225945.1). NCBI lineage: Eukaryota > Metazoa > Chordata > Mammalia > Rodentia > Nesomyidae > Cricetomys > Cricetomys ansorgei. The sequence continues at coordinate 1,637,224 of JAMJFZ010000199.1, forward strand.
AAGAAAAAAGCTAACAATACTGAGCTTTGATTCCCTGAGAGACAGAGGAATGACTGTAGAACTAGGAAGTTATTTGAAATAAATTGAGACTTTAAGAATATAAGGTTATGAACTCATGGTTTTGATTAGCTGAGTAAGACTCTAGTAGTGTAAATATCATGACACATATTTTTAAACATACCATACCATAATTAAACTTCTGAAAATCAAAAAAGTGAAAAGTTCCTGAAAGTAGCTTCTAGGAATATAAGAAGAAAATAATTAAGGTAAAAATGGCAATTATTTCTTATGAGCAACAAAAAAGATGAGGAAATGAGACATAGCTTTAATCAATGACAGAATGCAGCATAGACTCATGGCCGAGGACAGTTTATTCTTTGCTAATTTGGTTCGTGTTCCTTAGAGGGTTTTAGCCACCACACAATCTAATCTGCTAGTATAGACCTAGAATATTTCAACCCAAGAGATTTCTTACTGACTGAATACATTCTGATAACTCTGTCTGAGTCCAGAACTGTATTTAACTATCTCTTTTGGCTACCTGATTCAACTCACTTGCTGTTCAGGCTCAAACTCTTCTCCAAGCTGACTGGTTAAAACTCATCTTCTGAGCTGGCTAACTGTTTCTGTCTGAATCCTCTGACTCTTGCTGATTCTGGCTGATTCCTACAACTTCTTTGACTGAACTGTTCTGTTATGCTTCAAACTAAGTCATGTTGTTAGCTGACTCTTTCTCCCAAACTCACTTTCTTTCTGCTGAACCACTTCTGTGTCTCTGACTCAGACTGCCCCAGACAGCCTCAGACTGCGTCTTTGAACTGAGAGCCTGCTTTTATGTCATGATAGTTGGGTGTGTTCTCACTCTGAACAATAAATTATTACCACCTGTAGTAGAAGAGGTAAGAATAAATGTTTATAAAAATGGTTATTGGTGATGTTAGTAATTCTGGATTTGCAGAAATCATAGAAAGAAAATAAAAACAATAAGTTGAAACCAGAAGAAAATATTTGTAACCAATCTTACAAATACAATCCTAATATCCAGATTAGATAATCTACTAAGTCTTAGAAAACACAAATAACCCAAAACCCTGAAAGGAATAAGAAAATTATATAAAAGTACATGTCAGTGAAAATGATATACAGATACCAGCCAAACACACACAAATATTTAACATGGCTATATCAAATACATGGTTATTATAAATACAAACAAATAGCTTTACCATCTTATGAGAATTTGTAAAGCAGTGAAACCATCAAATTCTAAAGGAGATATGGAAAACTTAACCAATTCATGTATTGCTGGGGAAAATATCAATTGTAGACTTGGTTTAGAAGCATGTTGGACATTTCTTTAAAAACCTGACCAATTGTTGAGAAATTTACTTTCTGAGCCTAATTATAAAAGTTGAAATCTATAAAAATATGTATGTTCTCTATACAGTAAATAGTTAAAGAAATAATAACACATTCATATTATAAAATATGACTTTGTAACAATAAATCATCTCCAGTTCATATATATCCAAATACTTGGATGTATCACCAGAGAAATGTGCTGAATTGTAAACATGCAACTCCAGAAGTTATATGACGTCATTTATTCCTATAACATTCTTAAAGTAACAGCTTAACAGAAACGAGAATATACTTGTGATATTCAGCTGGTAGGCACCATGGTAAGAATTATATAACTTAGAGATTAAAAGGAACAAACACCTTCTAGAGAAAAATTATTATGTTTCCTGAATAATGTGGCAGTGAGACATATACATTTATATTGAAATAAAGAACCTAATCTTTTCCCTGATAAGCTGTGTTCATTTTATGTTTCATAACCAACACATGAAAGATAGTAGTGGTAGGAGCTACCTCACACCTTTCTCAATCTTCTTGCTGTCCTTGCATGACTGACTATATAAATATAGACAGAACTTTACATATATTACCAGATCTAGTCTATCATTTACACTATATTCACTTACTGGCCTATTAATACTCATAACTTCATCTACAGAGTTACTATGTTGAAGAAGAATCTGAATAATTATTACACATTTCCTAGTTGAAAATGCTAACCTAAACATTGACAACTTACCATGATGGTTAGCATCTTATCTGTCCCCTGGAAATAAGTGCATAGCTGCTCTAGAATTTGTCAATAGCAGATGTCCCCTCCACTATGCAGATGACGCTCTTTCCAATACTCTTATCTGTAGCTACAATGTTTCTCTCAATTCTTATGCTTATTTTCATCCTTCCAGGATCAGAGTGCTAGTCAGTAGGCAAGAACTTGATTATCTCTGCCTTTTTATTGGACTTCAAGGTCTTGTATCTTTGAAGATATGCACAATATTGTGTTTCTTAGAACAAATATAAAATTGCATCATAAAATAACTTTAAAACCAAACATCCCTTTCATTTGTTTCTTGTAGAGGGTACTCAATGAATTATATATGGACATTTATATCTGCTATGTGGGCTGTTTACAGAATGGGCTATTCAAGCATAATTCTTCTAGTCATATATTGTACATCATAGAGTTTAATTAAAAGTGCATCTGCTTCACTATGTAGTAAATGATGCATGCAAGTTACTCCACAGTACATACATATTTCATGTATTCATTATGCATTTCATAATTTAAAGCATGATTTTCCATATAATTAAACTAAAAAAGTTATGTGATTTTCAATCTTGGTAAACACAGATGGAAATCATAAGTACAAACTTTTTGAGTGGAGTTTGGAGAAAGTAAAAAAAAGCATGCATTGTATTAAATTACTCATGTAAAAATTAATCCCTTTTCTCGCCATTGCTTTTGTATTTAAAACATATTTATGAAAGAATATGTGTACTGCTTAATAGATATTTTAAAGTATAACAAGCATGATATTTAAGATGTAATCCTTTTCTGTAGACAACCTGAAAACCTATTTAATGCTAAGAAGTAAATATTTTAGGTTTGACCTAAGTAATCTCAGTTGTGTCTCACACTAAGCCTCCTATTTTGAACCTTCTTACATATGTTGGCAACATTTAATCATAGTTTGATCTTTTTACTGAACCTTAAATATGGGAATTTTAAACTAATGTGACCTGACGTTAAATTTCAGTCATCAAGTCTCTTGGAATATGACCCTGGTAATGCTCCTTTGTAAAACCAGCTTTGATTTTTGGTAATTCCTCATTTTCTCTTTTCATATAAATTTTCAGCAAAATACAAATAAAATATAAATAAAAAGAAAAATAAAAAAAAAAGAAAAACTACTTCATTTTCTCAAATCAACTTCTAGAAAAAGAATTATAGCATTGTGAATGACTTATTTTTCTTTGGCTGGTTTTAAGAATCCTTTTATGTATTTGCAGAACTTTTCCTTTGATTTGTTTATGTCTGATTTTCTTTGTTTAATTTGAGTTTACTTACAAAGGACTTAGAATTTATGTCTTCCTGTTTTTTCTTGGTTTTGGAAAATGGCCTATCTAGATATGGTTACCCAGAGAATGATACTGTTTATGTCTTTGCACGGAAATATTTCATATGCTAAAAAATTACATTCTATTGAAATAAAACATTCAAAAATATTGGTATACACAAGAGGAAAGAAAGAAAAGGAGGAGGGAAGACGGGTAAGAAAAGAGGGGAGGAAGGAAGAAAAGAATTAAAATAAATGTGCCTGTTGTGTTCATAAGAGAAAATTTTACCAGGAAACATACATCTATTTTTAAACTAATCTAGTATATGAAGACTATATATGACAGAAGCCTAAAGAAACACATAAATAAGTTAAATACAAACCACAAATAAATTAAGTATAAGATGGTTAGTAAATATATTTTATGATAGAGACACAAAAAAAAACCACTTGAAAAGGTTTATGTATAATAAAGACATCAGATTGTAGAAGATAGAATGTAACTAGTCATAAGATGAGTCAACTCATGATTATAAAGAATTTAATTAATAAATATCCTGGCAATCTAAAACGTCTGCATTAGATATTGTATTTTAGAACTACATAAAACAAAACTTGCTCAAACAACAGTAAAAACAAATAAATCTTCACTTACTGTTAGAAATAGCAGTAATCCACATAAACTTATTTTGAAATTAGACAGAAATTAAAATATAGAAGGCTTGAAGAACACTATCAGTCAATTTAGCCTAATCGTTTTTGCTGCATCTAATAATGCAAGACAAATATTTATTACAAATGCAGTAATATTTGTGACAAAAAACTTTTTTTCATTCTGTGTATTATTGTGTGAATGAATGTGTCTTTGCTCATGTGAGTTCAAAGGCTGTAGATGTCAGAAAAATGAATGAGATTCTCTGGAACTAGTTATAGGCTGTTGTGAGCCACAAGATACAAGTGCTGAAAACTGGTCTTGGATTCACTGTTCATTTTTTCAGACCCAAGAAAACCCCATGATTAAGATGACAAAATGATTTTTCTTGTGGTATTAATTATCGCAGTCAGGAGATATATATTCCATGTTCAGAGTGAACTTATATTACATACTAACAATAAAAGTACAGAAATAATATCCGCAAATTTGAGAACCATAAAAGTTCTCAATTATAATATATATATATATTATTTCTTATATTATATATGTATATATATAATATAAAAATTTATATTTCTTCAAGAAATATAATTGAAAGAAGAATCATTCAAACTCAGTATGAGTAATTTTTGAGTGAATAACAGTAGCACATAGAGAAATATCCATGGCCATTACCATGGCTTCAGAAAATATGAATGGTTCCAAAGCTTTGACTTGAGTTACACATTTTCGTTACTGCTAACAGCACAAATTGGTTGGTAGAAATGAGTAGAAATTGAATAAATGGAAAAGAGTCAAATCACAGAAAAATCTATGATACCAGAATCTGCCTCACTGAGAACAATGAAGTTGATAATTCTCCATCCAGATTGAGGAAAGGAGAAAAGTTATAGACTTGGGGAAGACATCAGGAGAAGGGAACCTTCTACAGAGTCTACAATTACAGTGAAAAATGTGAAAACATTTACTATTTCTTTGACAACTATGAAAACCTGGGAAAATTTCTGGAATGAGGCAACCCATCCACATTGTAGAGAAATATATAACCAAAATCTTTTTTTATTTGTTTGTTTTTCAGCTGTGGGTTAAATGAGATAATCCAGCGCAATGTACATTGTACTTTTATAGACTTCATACATTTATACAGTACTTGAAAATACTCTTTGTAAGCTGTTTATGATTATGACTATTCATAATGCATTTATTTTATTTTGAGGATTTTATATATGAATTCTGTGCATACATGATTTTCTCTACACACTGGCCATTTTAACCACTCCTGTTCCCACTCACACACACTTGCAACTTCAGGACCTTTTCTTTAGTCATTATTGTATACACATGCACACATGTGTGTTTGTGTTTCTGTGTGTAAATATGGACTGCTGTGTTTTTTTTAAATGTTTCTTATATATGCATTGTTTAGGACTGACCACTTGGGATTGGATAACCAATCAAAGGATTAATCACTGCAAAAGACTGAATTTCCTCTCTTGTAAGTCTTTATTTGATAATTAGCAAGGTAGGCTCACATGATTTTATTGTGAAATTTTATTTAATATTTAAGAAAAATAATAGTGATTCTACATCATTCCTCCAGAAAAGTAAAAGCTACTATATTCATTCTTACATTATGAAATTAATATGAAATCATATGAAATGTATTATAGGTGAAAGTGTCTACAAAAATTCACATGATCAGAGATAAAATGGTTTTTGAAATCACATCAAATATCATTACATATGTAAATGCATTGTACAATTTAACAAAAACATATTTTGGATATGCAATATTGCAACATTTGATCAAGTTATACTATTTATTCTGCTAAAAGCTAAAAACAAAAAAGACGTGATCATTTCAGTAGATAATGAAAAAACAATGAACAAAACCCAGCAACCCCTTCCAACAAAACTTCTCAGCAAATCAATAATGTTGCTTAACACTTTCCACCTGGAGAAGGTTATGAGAACAGTCCTGCAACAGGCTTACCAAGGAAAGGCTAAACACTGTAGTCTAAAGCAGTGTCTAAAGTGGTCATTCTGATCTATTCTATTCAATATCCAACCAGAAGACTTGGCATGTGAATTCTTTTAATTCTTTTGATTATATGTATAATTGGTTGGGGAGTAATGTGTACATGACTACAAGTTTTTAGGGAGGCCAGATGTATTGCGGTTTCTGGAGCTGGAGTTTCAAGTAGTTTTGAGATATCCAATGTGGGGTCTGTGAACTTAACTCTGGTCATCTCAAAGATCAGTTTGTGCTGTTAACCACTGAGACATCATTTTTGACTCTCAATTTGTCTTTCTGTTTGTTTTTTAAATATGACTGAAAGTGATAAAAATTTATGCACTTTGATATTAAAGAATTTTCTAAAAATCTAGTGAAATCCATGAAGGTTACTAGAATTGTTTTAGTTATGAGTAGACAAATATTATAATTTCTATTTCATAATCATTTCTATTTACAGTTAACAGTCATATTTTGAATGAAAAGAACCATATTATCACATTTTCTCTTAATATGTGTGAGCGTGTGTGTAATGTGTGTTTGTTTGCATTCACCTGGGTATAACTCTGTTTTCCTGCACATGTGGAGGCAAGAGATCAATAGCAGGTCTCTATCTCAGTCACTCTTGACTTTGGACATTTGAGATAAGGTCTCTCAATAAATATGGAGCATGTGGTTTGAGGTAGGCTGTCTGATCAGAGGGCTTCTGAAACTCTCTTGTCTCCTTCTAGCAATGCTGAAGATGTAGTTGTTTATTGACCAGATGTAGATATTGATTCAGGGCAAAGGCTTTCTATTCCTTGCCTAATCAAACCACCAGTTCTAGGCCTGGAGCCCTAGAGTATTGGAGACCTTTGTAGAATCTAGTCTTAATACTTGAAATGGAAGGCTTCAGCTTCCTTTATATTTTAGAACATTTAAATCTCTGTACAATCTAATCAATTTCCAGACTTCTGCTGACTGAAACACTCTGACTAGCTCCTTCTGAACTCTGACTCTTCGAGTTCACTCACACACTCACTGTTCTGGTTCAAACACTTCTCCAAGCTGAATGGTTCAAACTGACCTTCAGAACCAGCTTACTGTTTTTTACTCAACTCCTCAGACTCTGGTCTAGTCTGGATGAGTCTCTGACTGCCTCAGACTGAACTGTTCTGCTCAGCTTCAGACCAACTCATTCTTCCTGTTTGATACTGACTTCTGCTGAGCTGCCTGTGTGTTTCAGTGTCTCTTCCTGAGTTTCCACTGCTCCATAGTGCCTCAGTCAGCCTCTCTGTTTCTCTGCCTTATCCTCTGTCATAAAGCTTCATTGTGTCTTCGTCTTGTTCTCCCACCTACCCCACACTGACATCTCAGACTGCTGTAACGCACTGCTTGACTCTCTGTGATGAGAGCCTGCTTTCATATCCTGAGAGCTGAGTGTGTCCTCACTCTCAGTTTCAGACTTCAATCTGATTCAGTCTTAGACTTCACTCTGCCTGCTCTTCTCTCTGCTTCAATCTCAGATAAAGGCATGCACTACCACTGCCTTTTGAGACTGGGATTAAAGGTGTATACCTACATTCTTAACATTTTTGTACATCCCATCTGGACCCCACAGGCCTCTAAATGTGATTCCTTCAGATATACTCCTTGAATTATAGATTCTTCCTTGCTTTCACACAGCCATATTCTCTACATGAAGTTACAGATGCACATAGATTTTTACCATGGAGATTGCAGAAACACGATGAAAAAGAATTTAAAAAATCCAAATAATTGATGAGGTATTATGTTTATGTATTAAGATGTAAATTAAAGTATACACTTAACTTTTGTATAAGTAGTCTGTACATTCAACATGGTAGAACAACAAGAAATATATGCACATATTTACAGACAACAGATTTGGAGAAATGTCTGAAGGCAGTTCTATTCATAAATTATAATCATATTAAAATCTTGTTAAAAATAACACTAATAAAGTAGCTACACCAAGAGTTCAACAGCATTCTGGTCAGCACTCAGGTCTGAAACATATTCTTATCAGAAAACTGGGAAAATATTGAAATATTAAATTTAACATGTCCAAACCATCTTAAGTGTTAACTCAAGAGAAAGGAAACTATGCCCACAAAAATGTTCATATCATGTTCATTTATAATAGCAAGAAGTGGAAAAAAATTTAAGATCTATATGATGAATAAATGAACAAATTCCATAGAACCAACAGCATTGAATACTATTAAAATATAAATAATTTAAACTCATACCAAGCAAACCGATGAGGAATCTCAAAACTGTATCAGGTTAATTAAATAAAATGAATGTTGGAGAGAAAGCTCAGAAGTTAAGAGCGTGTTTTGCTCTTGCAGAGGATCCAGCTTCATTTACCTGTATTTACATGGCAGCTAACAACCGTGTTTAACTACAGTTAAAGGATATGATGTTCTCCTTTGTCCTCTGCAGACACTGTCCATATATAGTTCATAGACATATATAGGCAAAACATGTATGCAAATAAAATAAAAATGAATAAATCCTTTAAAAGCATGGACAAAGATGCTCAGTGAGATGGTGCTGGGCTGGGGTTCACAAGGCCAGCAAAGCAATGAGAAAGAAATTACTTAATAGCACAGACAAAGTGATTGATGCTATAAAATCCAATTTATACATGATGCCACAGGATAATTTCCATTAAAAATAAAACAAATAAATGTTTAATTAAAGAAGGAAGTGGAGTTGGACATAAATATATTTCTGAATAGAAGATTGATCAAATAGGTAATTATAATTATATAATTATATTTAAGTTGGGACACACATGTAAATTTCCTAGACTGTAATCATGGTTCATAGTCAATACATAGTTGGAGAGATGAATCAATGTGTAAAGCATTTGTCATACAGGGTGAGAATTAGAGTATAGATTCCAGGACCCATTTACATGCCTATTGGGTATGGCATCCAATACTGTTGATCAGAAGGAAGAAATAGTGGTTCCATGAGGCAAGCTGGTTAGCTAGATTAGCTGAGTCACTGAGCTCTGGGTTCAAGTGAGATATATGTACTTAAAATATAGTGTGAAGAATCATTGAAGAAGACGCTCAGCATCAACCACTGACCTTTCCATGTGTATGCACATATAAAAGCCACACATACAAATGCACATAAACACATGCCCAACACACATACCTCACCGACATGCAAAAATAATGATTACACATAAACGTATGTACATTACTGTATACATTCAGTAGATTTTATTGTATGTCAATTAAACTACTATAAGCCAAATAAAAATTTTAAAAAAATATATAAATAAATTATGCAAATTTGCCTATCATTTGCAAGTGGAAATGAGTTAGCAGAGAATTAACTTTGGAAAATGGGCTGTGAAGATTCTTTAAAGGAGAAAGTCATATCTTCAATGCAAAATTAAAATGCAACCAATACCCTTAGAGAAGTAGACTGTAAACTTAAGAGTGGTAAGTAATAATATTCTCATCTGAAATAAAATTAGAGTTTGTGAGAATAGCAACATTTTAAACCATGAAAAAGGATTTTCATACAGAACAGAAAGGGCAAATACTGCACATCAGTCATAGTTTTAATAGGAGTTGCATGTTAGGATATTGGAGAAAAAAATTCAAAGCTTCAGAATTCAAAAGACACAATTGTCATAGTGTGAAAAGGTTCTAATGCTTCAGAAGGGGATCTGGCAGTGTCTTTTGTACTGGGTAGAAGTTCACTCAGAGAGTTTAGTTAAGTGACCATGTATACTCAGTCCTAATTTGAGATATGCATATCAATCCCCAACATGCCCAAAATTCTCATGGAACATCAAAAGAGGAGTGAAAAGGAATGTAAGAGCTAGTACTTGGGAAAGATAGCTGCAAAAGTATCGTTTGGACATGAAATTACTGGTGTTCTCATGATTCACAACAGATATTGCTACCTGTACAAGACCAGTACAAAATTAAAGTAGGCAAAATTGAATAATTTGTTGGGGATTCAGATGATTCTACCCCTATCTGAGGAGAAATTGGGAGTTGATGGCAGAAGGCAAATCATCTTTCTTTAGGACTATATCATTGGTATATCTCCAATGATCCAGTGGATGGCCCATTTTTATGTCTATGAGAGGCGCAGTTTGGATTTGTTTAGTTAAAAAAAAAAGATGAAGAAGAAAATGTGAAATCTGCAGAGAGTTGCAGGGGGAAAATGGGGGTTGATATGATCATATGACAATAATTCATTTTGTAACTGTATAAAATTATCAAAGAATATATTTTAGACTTTTAAAATAATGCTCCCAAACCTAAAGATGGCCATAACCTTTAAGGGTTATACCTTTAAGGGTTATTTGAGCTGTAATTGTTTTGTCAAATATATAGTTTCATTTTTCATTTCCTTACTTAGCTGAGTGGAAATACTGTACAAAAATGAATGTGCTGATTCATAAAAGGGAGATCATTAGGCTGTATTTTCCTCATTATTTTAGGAAGTGAGACATACATATCACACTTCTGCCAATTACATTGTCAGGAGGCAGACCTATATCAGATAGACCAGTATGAACCTTTTCTAAGGATAGTTAGGGCCACACACTTTAAATCTCCCACTATAACTAAAGTCAATATTCACAGCACATGATATAGATAAAGTATCAGAGAAATCATAATTCTAGTGATTATCCTGAGGCTAACACCACTGCAGGAAGAGCATTTTGTAATTTTCAATCCACAGTATATTTTTTTCAATTAATGAGGTAAAATAATGAATAGACTCAGGAAGAGAACAATCTTAGCAGAGAGATCATTACCTAACAAGATCCATCCTTCTTTCTTAGTAACAGAATTTGGGATGGTCCTGTGACCTTTCAGCTGGGTATAATAGCTATTTGTTTTTGTTGCTAGAAATGGCCCTGTAAACAACTCTTGGATAATTCGATATTTATTATAAAATGTATTTGTTATATATATTATAAAATGTTCTGATTCCTTTTAATTTTTGTTTATACAATGATTAAGTATTTGCTAGGCTTAATGATTTTAGCCTTGTGTTCTTTCTTCAGTGGCAGTGACTAGGAGAATGGTAAAAATGCTAGAAGAGAGTCAAAATAACCCTAAAATGCTCATCTCTCCACAGTGAACTATCCTTACCTTTTGAGCCAACTCATTTTGCTATTCTCTTGTTAGAACAACTTGCCAAATGTTTTCCATGATTCCCTAATATGTGATAGTCATAACACCTGCTGTTTGTAATGATCTTATAATCATAAAGATACATTCTTCAAATTTTATGTCCTTATCTCTTAGACTATATAGTATAAGAGTAAAGAGAAGGAAAATGGCTGGTGCGAATTGGCTCAAAGGTTGTAGAAATGGGGTAGAATTCAGGACTCAGAGTCTTAAACTTCTTATTCTTTCCATTGCACCACAGCAGCTTGTCAAGAGAAGTAGTGTTAAATTCACAAGACAGAAAGAGCATAGTCTTGGATGTGTAGGAACTCAGCTATTGCTGAATCTTTCCCATCACGGACATTCTACTAGTTCATAAATATTCAAGATTTGCTTATTGGGAAATGTTAAAATAAATTTTGAAAGGAAAAAAAATAATGTTTTAAGTTGCTTTAAGTTACCCAAGAGAAAAAAAATATGTCATTTTCTGTCTGTGTTAAGCATAAAAAACAGCTGAGTGAATTTGCAGGAATTTCTTATGACAGTATTAAAAACCAATTCTAAAATATTTATTATGGAAGCAATAAAATTTGTGGAATACAGCAAAATAATAAGCCCCAGATGGATAGGTTAAGGATAGAAGGCTATTCTTCTGAGGATTTGCCATTATGGTTCTCTATGTCATAAATCTTATTGATAACTTACAGTCATTAACTACTGAGTGACTCAGTAACACAATTGTCACATAACTCATAAACATTTGCCATTCAGGGGACCTCTGATGACAGGATGAATAGAGACATTTGAGAAGTCCTGATAATTATGGGCAGCTTATCTGGCCACAGGCAAGACTAAGTTTATCGTCTACAAACAAGAGAAGAACAACTAGCCAGTTGCCTCGGAAATGTGTTGCCTGTTAGCATTGAGATCCTTGGAGCCAACCCAAGAGCACCTATGTGGAAGGTTTGTAATAGCCCAGAAGAGCAGGAGCAGATGAAAGCACCACATTTGTCAGGTCAATGTCTGTGACAATGTAGTGATTTACTGCTTTGGAACAAGAGGCAGGAGTGTAACAGGTACTTCTAGTCACCAGAGAATGATTCACATAAGGGCATTTCCAGGGCTGAGAAATGCTAAAAAAAAATTTCTCAAGTGCCTGTATACCCTAGACAATCCCAGCAGATTTCCATGAACCCAAAAGACACCAAGTGAAGTAGGAAAGGTCTGATTTCTTATAAAAATATATCTAAATTAATTTTGTTTTGTTTTGTTTTACTGGTATGTGTATAAGTGACCAGGGAAGCAATTGAACTGAATACTGACATGATATGGAGAGATGAAATTTCAGATTAAGTTATTTAAACTAGGCTTAATGACTTTGTTAAAATATTCCTTCAAGAAAAAAAGAATGTTATGGTGCAGCCCTATTGCATTTGCTCCAGAATAATAAAATTTACTACTTTGCTAGTTGTCTTTCCCATAAATTATAATGTCAATTTACCCTGGAAAATTTTATTTTCCCACTAGAAATCCAGAGCTATTTATTGCCAGAAATTTTATCCACAAAAAATACTGTAGTGATGTCTTCAGAAATAGCTCAGTGGTTGGGAGAACTTGCTGCTTTTGTAGGAAAACCAGGCTTGGTTCCCGGCACCTACACATGGCTCATAACCTTCTTTAATTCTATTTCCAGGGGACTAGATACCTCTTCTGATGACCTTGGGCTGTTATAGAAACAAGCTGCACATATATTCTCAGATATTCACACATCTATTTAAAAACAAATACATATTAAAGGAAAAGCACAAAATCAGGGTTGAGGATGTTGTTCAGTGGAAAAAGTGCTTACTGTGTTAAGTCAAGGAACAGAGTTTGGATCATTAAATTCTAAGTGAAAGTTAAGCAGCTGTGGCATCTCCCTGTAATGTCAGCATTCTGGAACCAGAGAGAGGACCAGCTGGTCAACTAGACCATCTGGAAATGATGAGCTCCATATTCAACAATAAATAAAGTGAAAAGTGATAGAAGAGACTTGATGTCAGCTTTGGGCTTCCACTCTTACTTTCAGTGATACACATGTATATACATATATGCACACATGCACAGATAAAAACACTGAACAGATATAATACTTATTTGAAGAGTAAGAGATGTATGCTATGCTATGTTTTTTTACATTATGTTTCTGAAAACACATTTACTGTGATTTCCATAACCTATGTCATTTTTAATCACATTATTGTATCACAATTCTCACCTCAGTAACTCAAAATATGCATATATCTACATTCATGCAGTTTTATTTTATTCTAGATGCATATCCTGTGTCAGATAAACTTAGAAATGCTACCTAGTATCAAGCTCATATGTGAATCCCTCGCATATGGTAGATATAAACATTAGAGGAACTGCTTACTTCCTTTGTTTGTAGGTATACCATCTTATCTGGTACATTCTCAGGTATATTTAAGATCTTTATATTTTAAAATAGATGCATTTTTAAAATCACAAAAGTAGAACAAAATAGATTCTGAAGCTGAACCTTGTCTAAAATTAGTTTTAATTAATAATTCTTGGAGAATTTTATGTATTTGATCACATTCATCCAGCACTCTTCCTTTCAGACCTATTCCTCATCTTCCTACTTCTCCAAATTCATGTCCTCTCTCCTCAATAATCCATCACAATCAATTTGTGATTCACATACACTGCCGATGGTGCTATCCATTGGAGCATGAAAAACCTACTAGGAAATGCCCTCCCTAAGAAACCAGCAACAGCATAGGGATACTCAGGAGTGAGAGAGTTTATAAGTTCCTTCCTATCTTCTTGTTGGAATGCTAACTGTCTTGATCTCTTCCAGACAGCTATAGCTGCTATGAGTTTATGAATGCAGTGATCTTGTAATAAACAGAAGACAAATTTTGTCCTGTCATCCCAAACCCTTATTCTTACAATTTTCCTACTACCTCTTCATCCATGGTTCTTGATCTTTTTAATACGGTAGGAATGTATAGGCATTCCATTTGTGGGTAAGCAGTCCTCTGAGATTTATTCTCTATACTTTTATGTGTTGTAAGCTTCTATATCAGTCACTCTCTGCCACAGAAAGCATCTATGATGAGGTCTGAAACTTATACGAATCTATTGTTATAGAGATACAAATTTAGAGGGCAGTTTGATACTGTATGCTATTAAAAGAACAATAGTAGTAATTACATAACAGTGGACTGTGAAGATTCTCAACCACAGATTATTGGCCAGGTCTACAATGCCAGGCATGTGTGTTCCCTACTGTGGAGCAGGCCCAAAATCTAATCAGAAAGCATTTGGTTGCCATACTTTATAATTTTACAAACAACTTGTCATTGTGTGAACATTTATGTAGCTGTAAAGCAGATCTTTTATCTTTTACTAAACCTTAGAGTTTTGCTAAAGTGATATCTTATATTCTTCACAAGATGTAAAGTACCTGAATTTGGGATGAGATTGTTTCATATATTTAACATATGGCAACCTAAAGGAGTACCTGGAAAGTAGTATATGCTCAGTAAACTCTAGTAGTAAATGACTCCCAACTACTTGAATTACATGAAGCATTGTAGTTAAATGTGACCTTGTTTGTATGATTAAAATAATTATTGGTAAAAGTAATATTAAAATTTGCATCAAAGAAATCATGAAGAATTTTGATGAAGAAATTTGAGATACCATCCAAAAAAACATTGTGGGGAGTCTGCTGAGATTAGTAAGATGCTATTTTTACATCAATGGAAGAATTCTAAGTGGGAATCTGAATTAGTTACTGTATCAGACAACTGAGACTCATCTGCATAGGTGATAAGAGATCCTCCTTCAGAGCACAGGGACTACGTCTGAGAATATTAAAATGTCCCTGTTTCTTGATTATGCCAACACACTGAATTAGGAGATTCTTCTTTCTTAGATATCTTTGCAGCACAGAAATTAGAGCAGTAAAGCTATAGATATGTGTGGCAAAAGAAACAGCCTCTTTGTCTCCTCCTCCCTTCCTCAGTCTATCCTCCTACACACAATTAAATCTATCTTCACCTTCTGAACTAGTTTCCAGTTTACATATATTTTGTATCTATAAACCAAAATCCTTTATAATGTGAACTTTTCTTATCAACTCTAAAGAAAGCAGAAATGATGTGTCTATGCTGATAAGTTTACCACTAGTCTAAAATTAAAAATCCATTGAATGTAACATAAAATAATCTTCTGATCTGTGCCAATCAACTATTTTATAGACAACTATGAAAACAGAGGGATTTTACACTAATTCAACATCTATTGATCAATCATGAACTTGAACAGGTAACAATGGAGATGGGAATTTTTATGGTTAATAGATAACCACTAAACACT
Source organism: Cricetomys ansorgei (assembly GCA_026225945.1). Lineage (NCBI taxonomy): Eukaryota > Metazoa > Chordata > Mammalia > Rodentia > Nesomyidae > Cricetomys > Cricetomys ansorgei. The sequence goes on from JAMJFZ010000199.1 coordinate 1,652,863, forward strand.
CATAATGCAAATTGGAGCTAAGTAGTATACAGCAAAACATGATATTGAGTTGCTTGACATTTTAAAGATGTAGTCAGATTATTAATGTGACATTTCAAAAACAGAAATGGTTATCATATTTAGTAAAGTTTAAAGACAGAAATTCAGAGATTATTGATACCTAATAAAACATAGAAGATATAGATATAAATAGCACATTGAGTTTCCCAAAATCATTCTCCTGGCACAAAGAATACTGTGTCTTTTAAACCAGGAGAACATCATAATTTCCCATGTTATAGCCTATATTCTGACCCTATTGTTTTTCTTGTCATCTTAGCTATAAAAACTTTATTTTAATTTCAAATCTGGTAGTAGTAAACACCCAGTTGATGTTATTGGGATTGGGTTACTACAGTTTTATTAAAACATTTGTATTCTAACAGCTATTTAACATAAAAATTGGACCAGATTGCTCATTATGCTATTCAGATATCTGGGATTTCTCTAATACATGATTGGAATCATAGACTTCCAATTTATTCAGTCAAAGAAGAACTATGTGTACCCATCTTCAACTGGAAGATGTCCACTAGAGAATTATAAACTCTTAATTTAAGAGGGTATATTTCTCTTCCTTAGTATTTATAGGTGTTATGACATCATAATGCTGGGAATCATAATATTTATATGTTTTCTATAAAGACATCATTTACAGTAAGACAATTATATTGATTGAAATATAATCATTAAAACTGAGACAATCAGGAGATCCTTCATATGCACAATTTGTTATATGGTAGAGAAATTTTTCATAGATCATTAAATAAAGTTGTTAATTAATCTAATAAAAGAAAACATAAATGAGTCTATTCAATATCCAGTAAATAAGAGCATTCAATGGGAGTACTGACCTATAGATATGATCTTCCTATGCTTACCTGAGAAAAATCATCCTCCTGCTCACTAAATATGCTCAATAATGAAGGTATATGTTATAGTTGCATGGACATATTGATATTAATAATATCAATTTTGAGTCTTTTCTGTTTTTCTGCTTGCAAATTTATATGATTTGAAAAATGTTTGTGTTTTCATGCACTGAATAAATTATATGGCACGCTCTGCAATTTTGAGTGATGTGCTTATTCAAAAAACAAATGTAGTTTTGAATGAGAGAAATCAATATTTGAACAATCCATTTGTATAAGAAATCATCTCTTCATGAAATTGGCATTAATACTTATGCAAAACACCATTCAAACCTAAAGGAAGATGTTAACTGGTTTACATTATCAAGTATGAATTTCTTCTTATTGAGGGGGCTTTAAGTAAATTAGATAGTTGTTAGTTATCCTCAGGATAAAATTGCCACGATTGTATCAGTGGCAGTCTCTTGCATGGCTGTTCCTAAAAATAGTTCATTATCTTTATATCAGGGTAGGTAGAACTGTTGATTTTCTACTTTAACATATTACATATATACTGGGACATTCTGAGATCTATTTTTCAGGGAGGAATTTTCTATATAAGCGCCAACTCAATTCTTCTAAGTCCTGTTGCCTATGTATATGGTGGGCTCAGCAAGAATCTTATCATTGATTTTGGGGAAACAACCAAGGATAAAGACAGTAGCCCCTATTGTTTTGGGAGAGTCACTTTTAATATATTGGCATTAGTTTAAAACTAACAAGCTTGGTTACAACTTGAAAAACTAAAACATTAAGAAAGTTGTATTTCAATGATCCTTATTGTGAGGAAGCATGTGAGACAGGACAAGAGCATGGGATCAGCTCTTAATTACTTCCAGGGAAGGCAATTTGCTGGCAACACCAAGAATGGAAGCACATGGATTTTACGTTGTTGTTTTTAGCTTCTTTGTACCACATATATCACTAAACATTTATGACTATCAATAAAGAGATCCATTTCCCAATTTCCATTCCAAACTAAAATCATGAGAAGTATAGTTTATTTCAGAATCATCAGAAATAAATTCATTTTTTGTTTTTCCTTTTTCTAGAAGTTATAAAAAAAGTTTAAAAATAAAATATAGGCTTAATCAATAAGTCAGTCTTTTGAGAACAGATGTAGTAATGGAATTTTTTTCTATATGATAGACCTACATATGTATCTTTCCATAGGCAGACACATCACTGTGCTTATGTGTTCAAGGAACGTGATTGTTTGTACAAACCATTTAAAGAGGACTTATTGAAAAACATGGAACATTTTACTTCCTGTTTAAATTAAATGAGGAATGTTAGGAGGATGAAAGTGTCCTCTAGCTATTTCCTATAAATTAAGACATTGTTGAGGGGAAAGGCTGGTTCATAAGACTCAGAAATTAAACAATATTTAACAGGCCCCCAAAATTCCTGAAAATTATTATTCACAATGCCACACAGAAAGTTATAGGAACAAAAATTTAGAAAAAGGTGAGATGCTTCCATAGAGCTGCCTGCATCTAACATAGAAATGCAATTTTTATAATATGTGTGGGCTTCTGTGGAAAATAGCTGCATTTGTGTTATCCATTGTCCTGTAAATAACTCCTCACCCACAGATCTGCAATTTTAGTACATTCACTTAGCTAGATTTGAGTAAAATTGTTTCTTTTGTTTAACCTTTTGTCTTAACCTATGGGGATTAGACTAGATGTTTGAGTTGATAAAATGCGAGGCAGTGGGGAAAGAGAGAGGATGAGAGACAAAACCATAGGAGAAAAGGAAAAGAAGACAGGAAAGAGATCCAAAAGGAGAGACAAATGTAAGGAGAGCTTAAAAGATAGGAGGAAAAGACAAAGGGAAGAGAAGATAGAAAGGAAAGAAAAGAAAAAATGATAAAAGAGAAGGCAAGGTCTGTTCATTAACAAAAATTTAGTTCTACTTACTAATGGGTAACACAGTCATAACCAAGTTACATGGCAATCCCCTAACCCATCTCCTATTAGATATATATATATTCCTTTATAGAACTGATCAATGAGTCTTCCATAGAAAGTTACTTAAGTTGTTCATTGACAATACTAACTTGGAGAATAATTATGTTCTTATGAAGTAACTGGGTGTCTTGTACAGATGCTGGTGGAACTTTATGCACACCTCTGCACTCCATGCTGGGACTTTGTCTGTATTGAGATTGTAAATACAGGTCTTGTACAGAGATTATGAATTCATATGTGCAACTGCCCTGCTGCATCCAGAAAATAGCTTTTCCTTGCAGTCATCCACCACCTCTAACTTTTAGAATTTTTTCACCCCTTCTTTCACAACAATGAGCCCTTAGCTTTGGGAATAGAGGATAAGAATTTGTTTTTATTTCCATAAGTATCCACATCTATTTTGCCATTTGATAGCTATAACCTTAATAATGAAATATTTTATAATTAAACTCATTATAATCTTGAATAAAGTGAGTTGGTGTGGAAAAGGCAGTTCAAGGAAAATAATATGTTTACCCCTCAATTATCATTAGACTTGAATGCTTGTAAATGACTTAAATTCTTATTTATAGATTATAAAACGTGTTTTGCCATAAAACAGTCATCTAACTAAAATGTTGTAAGTGACTTTAGCTCTGTATCTTGCAAAACATGGAAATGAGGCAAGATTACTTACAGGGTAGTTTCTATTGAAATAGCTCAGTCCCTGAGCAATCTGTAGTTGTTCTTATTTTTCTATGTGAGTTAAAACCAATTTTTCCGGAGGAAATCTCTGACATCATGTAGAATTGTGAAGAGAATTTCATAGCAGTGAAAGCTTCACCTATTAAAAGTTTTTAAGTACTTTATCAGAAGATTCAAGGGCTGGAGTTAATGGTAAAATGGTAAGTGTCTGATGTTGCAAAGGACTTACAGACCTGTTTTCATGTAGACTGGGCCTCCAGTTATGAAAAATATGTTATGCAACACTACAGTTGGCACAACAGAGACTTATTTTTGCTTCATTGGTCTATATTATAAATTATGAATGGAATGAAATAGTAGACCCATAAATCATTAATTTTTACCCACATGACCAGAAAAGAGCTGACAATCACACTGTTCTTAGAAATTGGATGCAAGAGAATATTGAAAAATAATTTATCATTAAAAGAAACACAAGATTTACTTCATTTGGAGTAGAAGTGAAGTTTAGTAATTATGACTCAAATTATAAATAATAGAAGAGGGTTGAACTTTAATGACTACAGATATCACATTTATCACTCACAATGAAAATACTTCATTATTCAGTTATTAAGCATATTGCATTTTAAATGTAAAATTACCCTGTATGACGTATCACTATTATGCAATAGCACTACTGAAGATCAAGATTATGCTTGATTACACAAATTCATGCATTATTTTATCAAAAGCTAACAATAGAAAATTCTTAACATGAAGACGCTTGCTACAGACTATAAGCATTATCTTTTTACCACATCACTTTGTGGTATTGTGATTTATTAATAACCTTCCTTTTTATTGCTTTAGATTTACATAGTGTACAACAGAAACCTCCTACATAGAATAGCTTATATTACCAAATTCTTGTGGTATTTTGATGGTGTATATTTAAATGTTACATTTAATAATGACACAGTGATGACTTTATCTTGAATTTATGTACAGAAGATAAGTATTTGTTGAGTATAAGCTTATCAGTGATGTAGATAGAATACAAAAATGAATTTCCTCAAAAAATTCCAAGTTATAATCCTAATCACTCTATGGCTGTTTAACTTTATGTGGCATAACACACATTAAATAATTAAATTGTTAAGGACACTAAGCTTAGAAACTTACCTGGGTTACCCTTGTGGGGTGAGTGTACTCACAAAATCCTTGTGAAGAGGAAATTCAACTCAAAGAAGGTTAGAAAATAGAAGCCAAGTTTGGAGTGAGATCATATCTTGAAGGAGGGCACAAATCTGGAAATGCAGTTAGTCTGGGAAAGTTTGAGTATGACAAGAAATAACTTAATTTTGTATTTAGAATGAACACAGCTCTACTAATACACCTGATTTCAACTCATAAAATGTATATCATTTTGCTTTAGCTACAAAGATAACGAATATACCTACATAGGAATATTTTGATAATCTTTTTTCAGTTTCAACTTAAATATTGTCAATATTTACAAACAATTATATACTTACCCAGACTATAAAATTAAAACAAGAGTAAGTGCATCCCCCAGTAGAGTAACCTTTCACATGATATTCAGGGATGCACCTCAGTTTCCCATGCCTTTGCATGGGGAAGAATATTTTCTGGCACAAATTTATTCTGCAATTACACCATGCCTCTATTCCCCTAACCAATGCATTTTATAATTTTGTTCATCATTTAAGCTAATCAGAAAAAAAAAGGAAAGTCACACCAAAGCAAGGAAATAGCTATTAGTAATTAATTGTCTTTCATTGTTGTATTATCAGTTTCTTTTAGCTCTGGCTATATGAAGGGAAACAGCTGTAGGCCAAAAATGACACAGCATGAGTTCCATTCCTTTATCACTATTGTCATCTCTGCCAAGAATTAACTTTCATCTTTCTATTACTTTCAATGATCTCTTTGCTCCCGTTTTACATTCACAGTTAGTTTTAATAAATAATGAAGAGAATCTAGGTACAGTCACTGAAAATAATAATAGCTTTCAAGGGGATTAATACTGCAGCAACCCTTCAGTGCTTCACATTCACTAGTTATATAAGCACACTTGTGAGACATGAATATGTGTGCATGAATGTGTTTATGTGTGTATTAGCTGGATTCAAGTTTACCACATTTATGGATTTGTATAGCCAGCCCTATCCTCACCTGGTCTTCCTTCCTTCCTTCCTTCCTTCCTTCTTTCCTTCCTTCCTTCCTTCCTTCCTTCCTTCCTTCCTTCTTTCCTGCTCCCTGTCATTTTTTAATGTAAAGATGTCTTTTTATTCATCATATTTTTACTCATTTTCTAAAATTGTTAGATTTATATTCAATGTGTTATTTTTATATCCATCTTATCATTCTTTAAAACCCCCTTCTATCTCACTGTACCCACTAGTTCCCTTCTATTTTCATGTATCTTTTGTTTTGATCCATTAAATTAAATAATAATAGATGCTTTGGGGTTTTTATTTTGCTTTTTTTCTTGAGTCTGAATAAAGGAATGTTTGCTTGTGCATGGACAACTAACCTGTGACCATACACTGACGAAAATGATATTCCCTTTCCTGTGAGTTAATAGTTTCCGGTGTCCCATTGGCATAGGAAGGTGTGGGGACTTCCTTCTCCATAATGGCATATCAAATATCCAAACATGTGAAGGCCTTCTGAAGGAAACCTTGGTTGTGTATGTTCATTTTTTAGTGACCATATCTGGATATCAGTATTTCACATCATTCCTTCCTATCATCTGATGCTTACATGCTTTACAACTCCTTTTCAAGGGTATTCTCTGGAACTTCAAGCAAATAATAAATGTGAGCAAGAATGTGTACAAAAGTAACCCTTATTCACTGTTGATATGAGGGAAAATTTTATAGCCATCATGTAAGTCATTATGGATATTTCTCAAAAAGCTGAAATAGGAATTCCACCTGACTAAGCTATAACATCCCTGACACATACCCAGAGATCTCTATATCCTACCACATAGATACCTTCACATCCATGCTTCCTGCTTCTGTGTTCAAAACAGCTACCAAATTGGATCAACCTAGATAACCATCAGGATGTGAGTAGATAATGAAAATGTGGTACATATACAATATAAAATATACTAATCTGTTAAGAAAGGAAATTATTCAAAAGAAAATGAATGAAACTAAAAAACATATTGAGTGAGGTTACGTCAGGGACAGAAAGACAAATGCTGCATGTTCTCTCTCATATGCTGATCTCGCTTCCTTTCACATTCTTATTTTTATCATTTTGTATTTTGAAAAAAATTATTTTATTGATTCATTTTTATTTTAATTTCAAATTATTTTAGAACAGAAAGTATACAATAGTATTCATTTCTACTGTATATTATTTTCTTTCCTCTTTTTATTTGGGCTTTATTTCTCTTCTAATTTGTTTAAGGTGAGTACTCAGATTATCAATGTAATTGTTTTGATTTCTTGTGGACAAATATTTAAAACTGTGCGGATTCCTCCTTGCACAGGGAGAATCTTACACATTGACATTGACTCAGATATATATATATATATATATATATATATATATATATATATATATAATATACTTTTTCTTTGACTTACAGATTACTAAAATTATTAATTTACGCATCTTTTCAGAATTTTTCATATTATTGAGTTCTTGTTATGTTACATTATAAGAAGAGAACACACCCTATATAATTTCAATTATTTTAAGTTCCTTTTAATTTGTTTTATGGACAAGAATATTATCAGTCTTGCTGAATATTCTGCAAAATTTGAAAATCTTTTTTGTTCCATAGTCATTTGGTATGGTAAGTCCTCTCTATGTGATGCATGCTGGAGATGAGACAGTTCTGCCATTTCCTTTTAAACCTTAATATATCATAAAATAGGGTTCTAATTTCTTCCTGTATAAAACATAAACAAATGCCTCTTATATAGGAGGATTGTTTGAGAATTATACACAAATCTTTGTTGATAAGAAAGCTTAAAACAATATAGGTGTCCTTTAATTTTTCAATAAATGTTGTGAAATGAAGACCTGAATTGTGAATGTATGGATCTTATGTAAAGAATATTATCAGTTATCAGTTAAAATAGGATTATAATATAATTATATAGGGTAAAAATTTTCAATTTGTTACATGTCTAGTTCTCACATGTAATTTCTATGTATGAGGAAGAAAAAAGGAGAGCAAACTACAATCAATCATTCTGTTTAAAATGAATTGTAAAGCTAAAGTTTTTAGAAGTATTTTATAATTGATTTTACAAAATGGTCAAAAAACAGTCTTCAAAAATATATATTAGAGCAAATCATCTCTTTGTGTTTTGTAGATCACAGTGAATTTATCTGTCTCTTTTTCACACAATCCTTCTGCCAGTCTAATTTTGTTTTTCTACTTGTTTTTTAAAATTATTTTATTTTCAACAATGTGTATGTGTTTGTACCTCTGTTCATACATGTGCATGTGTGTGAAGTTCTCACAAAGACCAGAAGAAGGTGTAAGAATCCCTCTAGCTATAGTTACAGAAAATTGTGAACCTCCAGACTTGGGCACAGGGAAGCAAACCTGGATCCTCTGTAAGAGCAGTATGGTTTGTTAATTGCTGGGTCATCTCTTTATCCCAAATATTTGTTATTTTTATTATGGCTATAGAGTAAACGCTGCAATATGTCATCTATTGTTATAGTTTGTGATAGACTATTTTGCCTAGTATAAAAAGTCCTCAATATGATTTTACAAAGGTGTGAGACTAAAAATGGTAGTACATGTTTGAAATCCTAGCACTTAGATAGTGAAAACAAGGGAAATCCTCAACTATATTCTAAGTTTGATATCAGACTGGAACATATAAAATCCTGTCTCAAAAGTTAATATTATGACTCTTCTCATACTTACGTATCAGAAAGTGTCATTGATAATTAGCGAATATTTATTAATATATTATAATAAAAAATCAACTGTTAACCTAACAAAATCCTTTCAGAGATTTTGGCTAAAATATCAACTAGGGTGTTGGGTGTTAGGGGAAAGATGATGGCAAGCCAGTCAGCAGAATGAATCAGGGCTCCAGCATTTGTCCTGCTGCCCCCCAGTGAAAGTTCTCACAAGCCCTCAAATATTCGAGGAACAAGAGATGCAACATTGGTGCCTCACCCAGAAAGAACTATGAGAATCAAGAGTGGTTGGAAAGACACAGAAGCAGTGCCAGATGTGAAGGAACCTTGGACCATGAATCAAGAGATGCATGGCAGAATGGGAAGACATTTGGGAGCAGAGTCTGGTGGAGCACCACCTCTTCTGGGCAGACTTGTGGTAATCCATCACTGACTATAGATGGGGGTTCCCACTTGACTAACAGGTTTGGCCTGCTGTTTCTGCCTACAGGTCCCACCCAAAAGTTCCACCAGAAGCATGGAGGAATGAGTTTCATGGAGAGTCTGGAATGGAGAAGTTACATGAAAAATACAACAGAGAGTCACAGGAGTGGGCCTGCTGGACACCATAAGTACCTGACAGGTCTGGGGCCCCAACTGGTGTTGTCTCAGCCAATGAGTGCTCCCTGAGACCTGGAGAAGGCAGATGGTTGTGGGAGTATGGGATGGAAGATCAGATCCACATACTGAATTCAAGGTGATGGTGGGTAAGTAAACTATATGAGAATTCATATAATTCATTCATATAATTCTACATTTCATAAAATTGCTAATATTTTACATATCAATTTTCCATTTAAAATATCAAATTTACTCATTTATCCACATTGAATTATATACACATATATACTTATAGGGTTTTTTAAACTTGTCTTTCAATATTACCTCACAATATTCTTTGGTACCAAACATTTTTATAAATTTACTTATTATTATTATTATTATTACCCATTTTTTTAGTTAGTTTTTTTAAATATCCAAATCAAAAGATTTCATTAAGGAATTTCCATCTGTGTCACTACACCCTGTTCTAATTCATTCCCTTCCTGGTCTTAACAGCCTTGATGCTGTGTTGTAATACTAACATAAAACACAGCAAACACGATTATAGAACTATTGTATTCTTTTTAATGTCACTAAGTTTTCATTACATATTTATAAGTTACTGTGTTTCTGATTTCAATGAGTTCTAATAGTCAGTGTGCCACTGAATGAATGAGGACTGTTGACATTCACAATTCCACATCAAGGTGGCCAATGTCTCAGACTCATGGTTATGGCAAGGTATATTCCGACATCTAGTAGTCTCCATTCTAGTGGAAGGCCCAGAAAATATCAACTTTATGTTACTTTTGTCAGTCCTTCTAAATCTCCCTTTGAGGTTTCCAGAAACCAGACACTTATGCCATGAAAAGTTAGATATTTTAAATAGCATATATATGAATATGTATGTATGCATGTTAATGAAAGATACTTCTAGTTTTACCTTTTAACTTTAAAAATATATTTTTATTAGTTCTTTTTAAATTTCATATATAATATCTTGACCACATTTACTCTCCCTTCCCCACCTCTTCTCAGATCTACCTTTCTCTTAATTTTCCAAACAGCTGTGTACCTGTTTTCTTTTTTCCCTATTAAAGACTAGCTGTGTTACGCAACTGTTTTTGTATGGTGGTTTCACTAAGCACTGTAAACTTTTCAGAGGCTACTCACTTAGCAATTACTAACCCTATCTCAGTATTATGCCGATGGTTCCATGAATAGAAATGAAATTTCAGGCCCAACTACCATGATAGGATTTGGTTTGGTTTGGAATTACACAGATTATATCTATGCAGTCATAACTGCTGTGAGTTCAAATGTATAGCTGTCTTACTGTGTCTATAAAACACTGTTCCCTTGTATTCATCCACAACCTCTGGCTCTCCTCCTCTTTCTATTCCCTCTTCTGCAATTATCTCTGAGTCTCCCATCTTTTATTTACTTTTTCCTTCTATACTTGATACTTTGATACCTTTTATCAATATTTACCATGTGGTGCCTAATAAATTGTCTTTATGTGTAAAAAAGAAAAAAACCCTTCTAATTCACTGAATAGTACTCTCTATATAATTCAAATTGTTCAGTATCTGTATTTGACCAAATTAAACAATAGAACTTCCCCCAAAATGTTAATCTTTTGTCCATTTTTTTAAAATCCAGCCAGAATTTGTATTTTTATATCACATTAAGAACAATCTGAAGTTCTCATTTTTAAGCCAATAATTATAGACTTCAAAATTCAATAGCAGGACATCTTTTAAAAGTATGCATGGGGTAGAAAAAAATCATTTCTGTAATCTCAGAACAAAACTTAAACGGCGATCAGAGATACAAACAAAACAGCAGAAGTTCAAATGTCTGAAAGTTTAACGGAGTATGAAAAACAGAAAAATCCATTTAGTTTTAGTTTTCTATTTTTGAAGCATCCATTAGAGAAGATACATGCTTAAGATACATTCTTTTAGAGCTTCTTATTCCTTTCAAAACAGCTAATTATCCCTGCATGATACAGGGTTAATAACCATTCTATGGCATAACCGTACTTTAGGCATTTAGAGATTAGAGCAGATCACAGGCAACACCGAAATACTTACAGTGATGCCTGCTGATGGGCTACTGTATTTTTTTAATAACTACATGAAGTTCTCTCTGATACTATTTAATTTGAGAATGTATTTGTTTCATTCTTTTAAAATCAATTTTTATGTTGTGCTCAGATATTGTCTAAAATGACTATATTTTACGAACTTATTTCTGATTCATTTTGTATGCCTCAAATCATCCTAATGGAAGAAACAAAATAGAAGCATTTCCAAATAAATAGATTGTAAGATTCTTTAGTGGCTTCGATAACACATATAATTGACCCAAAACAGTAGAAATGTTACCATTTATAGGATAAGAATAATTTTTCATGCATATAATAAAAATAACCACTAAGTTTAGGATTTGAGTGATGCTTTGCAGTTACAGTCATGTCTTCTAAATATTGGCAAAATAAACTTTCAATTTTTGAAGGGTAGATATGCTGCCATTATGCACTATAGAAGTAAAAATTCCTGCCTGAAGATTAGGAGTTGCTTCACATTTATTGTACGTTACCAGGGTTTTGATTCACACTAAAAAATGTTGAGCCTAGATTAAAATTCTGTTTATGGAGAGGAAGATTGTGCAGTTCCTGTGGTATAATGATCTCTGTAGTTGTAGATTCAGAGCAGAGGACAATTTATTCTCTGGCTAGTTAAATCACAGGTTCTAGTCCAGAGCCTTGGAATATTTCAATCTCTTTATAAACTAGTCTTAAATCTAGAACTGGAAGGCTTCAAGCTCAGCCTCCTTACAATCTAAAACATTTACACGTATGTACAATTTAATCAACCTCCAAGACTGACTTAGCCATTCTGAACTCTTAGCTCCTTCTGAACTCTGATTCTTCTGGTTCAACTCACTCGTGTTATGGCTCAAACTCTTCTCCAAGCTGACTGGTTCAACCTGATTATTCACTTTGCATGTCATTCACTGACTCATCTCAGATGTCTTTTCTTTTGTGACACTGACTCATTCTGAGCTCTGCTTCCTGTGTCTGCTTCTACATTGTTTCTGTCTTAGGGATTAAAGACATTCACCACCACTGCCTTCTGAATACTAGGATTAAAGATGTACACCAATATTCTTACCATTCTTTTTACATTCCATCCAGACCACACAGGCCTCTAAATAAGATTTCTTCATATAGACCCCTGAAATTTAGACCCTCCCAGCTTTCACAAAGGCCTATTTCTCTAAAATCTCTGTGTAGTGTTTCAGAAAATCAGAAGTATAAATGTGACATGATGTACAAACACAGATTGGTTCCATATATTCCAGTATCTAAACACAAACTACTAGCAAATGTGAATCATGCAGTGTACAGATTAGAAATCTGTATTTTTCAGACAAGTAACACATGCAGATAAAACTTTTATGAATTCTATAAATACATGGATGAAGACATGCTAATTTCTTCTTGGGTTAAAACAACTTTTTTATAAAAGTGTAAAGATGAGTGTACTTTTACAGGTACTATCAATATGCAAGATGTCATGAATACATTACAATAAAGATAACCTTACTTAAAGAAAGAAATTTGTTAGATGAATATGCTTAACTATAAGGTGCTCATCAGACATACATTGGGTAAAGCTTGAGAATTAGCATAAAAATGAAGATTCAGCACAATTACTTTGAAAATATATTATTGTCTAATCTAAAGTATGATTTCATATTTTGTTTAAGTGAACATGATTGAATAACAAAGAGAGAAAAGCTTTGCAAATACCTTCATGATTTAAAGAACTCACAAAAATGACATATGGACAATTTAGACACTATAAGAAAGTATAATGATTAAAACAAAGAATTGCATAAAGTAGTTAAGTAGTTAACATGCTTTAGAATCCAAGATTAAATTATGTCACTATTTATAGTGTATACTACATTAATAATGGCATACTCTTAAAATACTCTGAAAGCCATTTGTTTCAGTAGAAAAAAAATAGAATGGCCAAATATTTCAACTCTCTAGTACAATGAGTAAAGTAGGAGTATGAATATGATAATCAGCAAATATTAGAATTACAAAAAAATACATTCATGGGTTCAAAGGAAAAACAAAATTTTCAGAAAAGAATTAGGTAAAACTAAATTGAAATTGATAAATCAAAACATATTCTGATTATTATCCAAAGTAAAACAATAAATATTGCATTTAAATAGATATTGCACTGTGGATAAATTAATTAGAAGGCAGTTTATAAGAGTTTACAATTCCTCAGATGGCTAAGTAAAGGAATATATGTATATGTAAAGATTTTAAAAATATATCCCATGGAAATAATATAAACACACACACACACACATACACACACAAAGAAATACACACATATGAACACAAAAGATCTTGTAAATGTACTAAAAAAAGATAAACTTTAGCAATATCATTTCTTATTGGTTGAGCCACTGGTTCTGCTGACATTTATAGACTCACTTTATGATATAACTGAAATGATTTATCATAAGAAGCCTTCCTAAAAGTTAACAAATGGGGGATTTTGCTTTGTGACTTTTATTTCATGATACTTTAAGTCAGAATTCAATAAAAACTTAGGTAAAAAGTAAATCTAAAAGAAAAATTTTAAAATGGCTTTAATAGCATTAATTATGTATACTCAGGTACATAAAAACCTTTCAAAGATATATTAAAAAGAAATCAGTGGTTGATGACAAGAAATAAAAATGTGCCACAATCTCAAACCAGGATCCAGGTGAGAAAAATTATTATTAAAATTAACAATGAGAACATTTATAAATATATTTATAGTAAATAAATATATGGGAAAATGTAATTCATTTGGAAATTAAACTTCATTTTTTCCCCTGGTTGTTCAATTCAATCCAATTATCTGAACCTTCACTGGATAAAATTGTTATTGTAAATTAGTACCTATCTATTAAACATGCACTAATTTAAAAAAAGTTATTTTTATTTAGATGTATATATGTAATTTTTACAAGACATTGCCATTTTTTAAATATTTATGAGTAGAAATTAAAATTTGATTTCACATTTTACAGTGACATTTTTAAATTCTTTGATTATTTGAAATGTAAACATTATACCATGTCAATATGTGCATTTAATTTTTTATATTAACTCTGAAATTACATATACTCAATACCTGCATAAACATGAAAATGTTATTTTAGAATATTTCTTTGATTTATCATATTTTAATGCTAGCATATATCATTCTTTTATTGAATAGTTATGAAATTTGTCACCCTGTTTCAAGATAGAACACATTGTCTTGGTGGGATCAAAAAGAATTCTCTATGGTAGTAAATAGAATTTTCTGGCATTTGTGAACTTGGTTTGCTTCTTGCCAATAAATATGTCATAAAATGTCTTCAACACCAGAAGACACATGTATGTAAGGATGGCTCCTTATAGGTCATCATGAAGAGTTACTGGTGGAGATGTCTAGAAGTGGCTATTCGTGTGTTCTTATCTATTCCCAAGCTATGAGGAAAGTGTCATTGCCACCCATTCTTTGACTCATTGTATAATAGAAAATTGTCTGAAGCAACAGACGATCTTTGATTTTCCATACTCTACAGTAAAACATGTAAAGGAAAGTAAAATCTAAATTATTTTATATTAATGTGACCATAGCTAATAAATATGCAGGGAATCTATACAAATTTACTTACAAACAACAACATCTTTTCTGAATCCAAAGTGACAGAATAGAGTCATTTGTTAATTTAGTAATTGGAATGGTATTAGTAATATTTCTCTGTTTCTCTTTGTCTCTTTCTCTTTATCTTTGACACTCTCTGTCACACACATGTGTGTGACTATGTGTGATCTCAGGAAGAGAATACATAGCAGTGTTAATCATACATTTCAGTGAAAGACTCTACCAATCCACAAATACTACACTTTTTTATGCATGAAAATTTTCACAAAGACATACACTCTTGTGATATTGAACACATAGGTACAAAACCTTTGCACTTTTCATATAATTTTATATACATTTTACCAAAAGTTCTTGTATGTGACTCAACAAAACAGCAGAAATCACGACTTTTATCTTATTAACTCTCAAAATATTTCATATAATATGAACTCATGAATTTTTATAGGTCAATAAACAAGGAAACTAACTAATGAGACATAACTACATTAGAGATGTATATTGCACCATGAATAGAGACACTTGTCTAAGTCAAGTGTTTGGAATATGGGGGAATATCTGTTGTAGTAAGTGTAAATAGCAAAAGGCTCTGTATACTTGATTGATACATGTAACTTCTTAGTGTCACATTAATCTTCTGAGGATTTTTGTATCTGGGATATAGAAAGTATTATATAAAAAGCAATATCATCTATGTGACAGTGGTGTGCAAGATAAAGATGAATTTCATAAAACATTATTTTTATTTCCCTATGGCTACAATAGAAACCAGTGGGATTAATACAGACACATGAAGTTGAGAGCATAGACAAGCTATATGAGCCAATAAATGTAATACAGAAAAACAAATATTAACTCACAATAGTCTCACAAATAGGCAATGTTATCATTGTCTTTTTAAAAAGGAAACTGAAGCATAGGGGAATTCAATGACGTGCTTCAGGCTGTGCAGTCAAGTTGCTAGCTCTGGGATATGATCAATTTGTGATTAATTCACATATAAACATGAGTCAAAGAAAAATTTAATAAAAGGGATATTAAACATTTAAAATTTTCAAAAGTCCTATCCAAAGAGGCAAACAGAAAATATCAAATGAAAATTAAAAAGCAGAAAACAGACTTCTAAAATTCAACATATGACAAAGAAGTGTATAGCCTAGAAAGGAAATTAAATAACAGAAGGCTATCACACAGAGTAACAACTAAGAATTTCTAAACCTGGAGAGAACCATAAATCACCAGGCTTCATAGCTTAATAAATATTAAGTTTGATTTAGTTAAAATAACAATTAACTCTATATAGGGAATCATCAAGCATTTAGAAAGATATAACAGCAGAAAGAAATGTAGTCTAAACTAAAGGAAAAGTCATTTATTTAGAAAAATAATAGAAATCTGAAATTGGATTTCTCATCAGCAGCACTTAGAGTCAGATTCACAACAGGAATGTCTTAACTCTCCCGTGAAGAATGGTCTTGAATCCACAGTTTTCTGTACCGTCTCACTAGCATTAGAGAGAAAATGTAAAGAGTATGTTAGGATAGAAATAAGAAAATATGTTGACTCTCCCCCTTTCCACTCCAGGAAAGTTTCCTATATAAAAATACTATGAGGATAAAGATGACAGGAAGAGACTGCTCATAGGATGAGTGGGAGCTAATATATGCATTGAGACTTAGGTGGATCCTGTGCTGAGAGGAGTGCAGTCTGCTTTTTGTGAGCAAAGAATGTGAATGTATAGCAGGACTCTCTGTCCAACATCAGGAAATGAACTATTGCTGCCTTCAGTGTGGCCAGGATTTTACAATTTTACATTTTCTGCTCCTTACTTTCTTTGAAAATTACTACTTATGAGTCAAAGGTGCATGCATTTCGCAACTTCTAGAGAGAAGTCCTTAGACTTCTACTTTCATATCACAAAGTTCACTTCAATGGGAGAACTGACTCAAACAATCATAAATTTTAATGCATTACTCAATACATGTTCACACTTTTCGGAGAAATAAATTAAACTGGGAGCCCAAACTCTATCAAGGGCTGGTGAATATGAGAATGTTTGTCCAATGCTATAGAAATGGTTAATTCAAATGTTCATTTCATTACTAGAATAAGCAGAAATTTTACTTTGTGTTGCTTTGAAGAATAGGGAAAAAAATCAAGTATAGAAACAGTATGTTGGTAGATAGAGATGGTTAAGCCCAGGAAATATAACCAGAACAGATTTGCCGAGTTATAAAAGTGTTATATTTTTGTTTTGGTTTTGTATGATTCAGTTTAGATCAATATCAGTTCTGTATGGGGAAGGACATGCACAAACACTGTCATGTAAAGGAAATGAATAGAAAAGCATCACTGAAGATACAAAATATTTTCTTCCTAGGAGGTTTGATTCTTACAAGCATTAGAGAGGAACTAGTTTTTATTCTGCTTTGTATTTACTAGTTGAGAAAAGAAAGAAAATTTCATGCTAACAACTATCAGGATGCAATGTGATTATGGGTGTGTATAAATGTATTACTAAAGTCAGTGAGGTTGTAATCTAATTTGGACAAATAAACAGGGAGTCAATTGAGGATTTGATGCAAACATGGAACATCTGGAATGATATAATTATAAATTATACGTGGGTGAAATGCAACTATGAAACTCTGAAGAGGGATTTTTGACATTGGAAGGCTCCTAAGTGAAAAAACTCAGATCTGATTTACATTGTGCATGTGTCTCTGTATCTTGTAATACATCTTGTAACACAAAGTATACAACTACTTTATCTCCAATGTTAGGTATTACTTGTCTAGATGCCTTAGCTTCATCAGGAAGACATTAGTAATAATTTAATTACACTGGAAGGTAAGATTAATGTACACACATATGTGATTCCTCTGGCCTGTGAGTTAGCAAGTAAAGAATTAGTGTTGGCTGCTTTATTAGTTTCTTTTCTACTTTAATTAGATAACATAACCAAGAACAACTTAAAGAAGAAAGTATTTATTATGGCTTACATTTCTAGTGGAATAGAGTTCACCAAGGTAAAGAAATTTTGATAACAGGAATTTGAGACTGATAGATAAGGCGTCTTACTTTTGTCTAAGGTATTACTGGTTGATTAAAAGAAATCTATAGCAGCATATTGGAACTTCCTTGGACATTGTGAAAGCCACATACATTCTCTGCGCAGGGAGTTGATTAAGATAAGTTACACTTAAATAAATACAGAAGTTGATTTTCGATAAGACACATCTCAAAAATTAGTGTGATATTTTGGCAGTGAAACACGCATTGCTTTTGAGATCTTTGAAAACATGTGATATATTTTTCTGCAAAATAGCCTGTAAAGATAGTTTTCTCAACAACTGCAGCTCATCTCTCTGGAATGCAGACATTGGCAAGGTGTTACCTATAATTCCAGTAGCTGCTAAATCAGGTTTCTGATTTAGTTCCTGTCTGTAGTTCTTGGCTGAAGCTATTGATGTGCAAAATACCTTCTCCCTGTAATTTTACATGTCAAAAGCCAATTGTGTATGATCTTGCTAATGAAACTTGCTAATGACTCTCTCCCACAGCTTCCAGAAATGGGGTGGCAGAACATGGGCCACATATGTCACACTGTTGGAGCAGGGTCAGTCAGTTGATAATTGGTGGTTTCTAAGTTACTGAAATCTATTCTGTATGCAGATGAGGCCTTTGTGTTGGTAAGACAAATTCTTTCCCTATTAAAAGAGCTGGACCATGTGGCTTTTGATATGTAGGATTCCAGGGTCAAAATATGTTTAACATCAATAGCTTTAGCCAAGAACAACTAACAGTAAGGGGCAAACTCAGGAACAGGATTTAGCAGGTACTGGCATAATTACAGTTAACACCTTGCCAATGCCTGCATTCCAGAGAGATGAGCCACAACTGCTTATATAACTGTCTTTACAGGCTAGTTTACAGAAAAACAAATCACAAGATATTTACAAAGATTTTCTCAAAGTCATTGTTTGGTTCACTTTCAAACTGTCCTACTAATTTCTGAAGTGTGTCTCATCTAAAATACATCATCTACTATATTAAGTGTGATTTATCTTAACTCACAGCAGAGATTGCAGCTTTCATAGTATTCTGGGATGTCCCAATATTCTGCTATAGAAGTCTTTCAATTAAACTTAAGTTTCAAATAAATAAGAAAACAGTTATGAAATGAGAATAGACTGTGTATATTACATGATATATTTTATTCTAGGAAGTATTACTTTATTGGTTATAACTTTCAACCTTAGTCTTACATAACAGAAATTATCTAAGCCATCATGCTTCCCATTACTTATATTAAAAATACATAATAATTTCCAGTGTTCTTTCAAAAGCTTACCATATTAACTCACTCCTATCAGTGATGAGTTTTCAGAAGAGTTATGTGTGTTCCTTCATGTCCCTCTCAGAAACTTTTTCTGTTCTGTTTTCACCCTTGGTTTCTTCACAACATTTTCTGTTTAGAAATGACTTTTATTTTAATGATTATTGCCCAATCTTCTGATTTCTCAGAACTATGTATCTTCATTTTAAAATTACTTTTCTTTTATTTCCACAGGTCTGCACAGGTCTGATATTAAACTCAAGTTCTCACTGCTTAGTATTTATTGCCTATCAACCTTACTTGGCTTTAGATGTATTAAACACTAAAATCCATCAAAATGCTTGTTTCTTGATCTCCTTTTCTTCTGTCAATTATTCTAAAATTAAATACAATATATAAACTATATGTGAATAAATGACATACATTCCAAAATATCATCCATCCAATTTTTTTAAATCAAGATTATTTTATTCTGATACTTTCTTGATATCTGTATTTGAGTAATATTTAATAAAATTATTTTATATTACTAGTATTCAAGGAGTGATACTATTCTCATTATTTTTCAGAAATAATCAATATGCTAAATTCTTTATGTCTTACTTATACTTATAAACTACAAGAATCATTTATTAACTACTTAGTTGTAGATATTGAGTTATAGTACTGAATATCCTCAAAAACAGAATAATTAAAGAATTTTCTAATAACCCTAAAAATTAATGTTAATTTTAATGTATTTTCTAGGGAATAAAAAGCAGAAAACATAAATCCATTAAATGTCAAAGCTCACGTGTTCTCTTGGTGTTCCTCATTTTTCATTTTCGTGTTTTGAGGGCACAGGATGAAACAAAAATTCTTGGGAAAACATTGCTTATAAATTCATATAATTTCTGGTGCGGATCATAGTCCCCATGTGGGTCTAATAAACATAATTGCGACACTCTGACCTTTCAGGAGTGATTAACATTGGGAATTATCAGAAAGCATCTTCAATAGCTTATTTCTAGTGAAAGGAGATGGAGTAGAGGAGAAAAAATATATTAGTTAATTTTCTTATAACTGCACTCAAATACCCAACAAGAATCAATACAAATCAACTTTGCCAACTTTGCCTTGAAGTTTCATCCCAGAAGGAGAACTTCAAACTTGGACTTTGGCCTTGTGGAAGCTTGTAGAAATTGATCAATCACATAAGGGCCAAAAGAAAGAGCCATTTAGTCTTATTCCATAGGCCTGCTCCCAGTGACCTACTTCAGGCAGCTGAACTCACTTCTTCAAGGTTCCACAGCCTCCTAGAACAGTGGCATTAGCTGGGAAAGCTAAGTGTCTAATGCTTTAGTTAGCCTGTAGAAAGGATTTCTCATTCACTTTATATCAGAAAGGAAGAAGAAGCAGTAGAATAGTGCATATGTGTATGCATGAAGATAAAATAAAGAAACCACTGTTTTAGATAAATACTGTATACATTAACATTAATGAATCTGTATGAAAGAATAATTCTGTGTAACTTCCCTTCCTAGAACAGATGCAAAAAGGACAGAACCACGTTCTTTAAGACAGTGTAGGAAAGAACTTGATAAGCAGGGAAAATGATAGCCTCTGTAACAATATACCAATACTTTAATGAATTGTATCAAAAATTAAAGCATATAATAAGAATAAAAACTTATCTTAAAAAATTTAATAAATAAATCTTAATAAAATTCATCAATAAATTTATTCTATCCAGTTTCCATCAAGCATAATCATTGTGAGTCCTTCAGTAGAAAGAAACACTTGACTTATTCAAAACTGAGTTGATACAGAGCAAACTATGTGTTTGTTTTCTGTCGATTATGCAAAACTTCGTGCAGATAATGAGTAGAGATGAAAACTCCTGGAGTACATGAGAAAGTGTTACACATGAGAACAGTTCAGCTGCACTATTTATTTCTACAGTGTAATCCCAAACAGGAGAGAATTATTTAATTTAAAATATTTAACTACATTTTAAATTAGTGGAGTTTAGAAGTACATAAATAGAACAAATTAACCAAGAATGAATCTGAAGATTTTTTTCAGTATTTAAAATTTTTTAAAGCAATAAATATCAATATAATTTAAAATATTCTATTCCTAATGAATATATATTGGATAAATCCTATTAAAATGTTTATTGCTGGGTTTACTGCATGAGTCAGAGGGTAGTCACTTGTCACCGAGACTGATGACCCGAGTTCAATCCCTAGAACAAACGTGGTGAAACGAGGAATGCTACTTTTACAAACTGTCTTCTGACCTCTACACACATACTATGCCCTGCATTTGTCCATATAAATATAAGAATTAATAAACACACTATTTTCCTAAGTTTGTTGGTATCATTCTCTGCATCTAGCACCACATTTTTGTCTGATATTTGATTTTTTCCATGTCAAAATTAATTTCTGTTGAAAAAGTTTATTTTCCTCAAAGCAGTTTAAACACTAAATAAAATCACTAAAGCATGTATTTTCTTCACATGAACACTATGGTTCTGTGTACCTATGCATGTGCATTCATTTTTGTCTATGAAAAAGGCATCAACTCAACTGTTTAATAGCTGTAATATTATTTCTTTTATGCAAGTAATGGATCATTTGCACATAAATGACTCAAATGATTCTCATTATTAAGGACAGAGTTACTTACATTTATGTAAGATAAATCAGGACAATATGCAATCACCACTCATTTTTATTTATGATAAATAATCAGAGGTACATTATTCTTTGTTACATAAACTTTGCATCATCGTTTTAGTAATTTAAATTATTGGGCCATCTATTTTAAAGGAAAACATCTTCATTTACAAGAGAGAGAAAATACTTGATAGTATAATTAAAATCCTGTCAAACATCTCCTAAATTTTTATTATGCTCAGATAATCATGGCAGGAATGTTATCTCACTGAGGATGGTGTTATTAACACTTTAATTATAATTTATTTCTATGTAGCACAGGTGACTCATCATCTTGCTTTCTTAGAAACATCTACGGAAAAATGAGTCAGGTTTATCTATGAAAATCATTAACGTTTTTGAAGCTCGTTGCCATGCACATTTCTGTTTGAATCCTGTTGTTATGCCTGACAGACATTCTTGAGGCCCAGTCTTTGCACATCATTGTTAGGTACCTTGCTGCTTTGTTGCACTTGTCAGAACTCTGGAGCTGCTCCTCTTCAATTATTCATTTACACGAATGCTGAAGTGTGCCCAGAAGTCCCACTGTCCTTCTCACTCTGCCTACTTAAAATTTACTGGATCCTTGATTGTGCCAGAATGGTGTCTATATGGAAATATGATTCTCAATTCATTCTTTATTCTTCAAATATTGCTCCATTTCCTCCATGAGCCTTCCAAATTATTCTTGCACCATATCTTCCAAATATCTATGAAATTATAAAAATTATCCTTACGTTAATTCTTAGCCTTTTCATTTAGAACCTCACATAGAAAAGTATTTTCCACATTAAAGGTTAAGCAACTTTATAGGCTATTCCTATAACTGAATCTTCTACTCCCGTGTGTGTGTGTGTGTGTGTGTGTGTGTGTGTGTACACGTGTATGTATATGTTATAGTTTTTATGTGTTGGCAGTTTGATACAAGATTACGCTTGCAGTCTATAGCTCAGGTTGTTCTGGAACTCACTCCCACTGTCTTTTGACTTATAGCTGTCTTTTCTTTCTGCTTCAGCCTCCAGAGTGATGGGATTAGAGTTGTGAGCCATGGCTCCTGTCTATTTAATTTTTGTTTCCAAATATGTACTGTGGATAGCAATTTCTGTCCAACTTGAGAATATTTGTTTCAGCCCCAGAAAAGAACTCTTTAACTATTGGAGATCACTGCCCGTTTGGGACCTTTGCCAACCTGGCACCATGAATCAAATATGTCACTATGTATTTGCCTATTCTAGATGATTCATCTAAGTATAGTCTCACAATATGTGACATTCCATGCCTAGCTTTTAACTAACATAGATTGCTCTCCCTCTCTCTCTCTCTCTCTCTCTCTCTCTCTCTCTGTGTAATTTATCCTTGTTGTAGCATGACCCAGTACTTTACTCCTGGCTGTATCCAGAGCATATTTTGTTTAATGGATATGTCACAGTTTGTTTATTCATGTTTTGTGGCATTTCAGTAGTTGTCACTTTTGTATTTTTCAATATTTGGTGTACATACAGACTGAATCCAGTTGGAAGGGGAGATGGGGAGGAAGTGAAAAGGGTAGGAGGAAGAGGAACTATAATCAGGATATATTGTATAAGAAAAAAAATCTGTTTTCAATAAAAGTGAAAAATAAAAACAAAACACACACACACACAAATTCCATTAGTACTTCTCTTCCTTTAAAGACCAGATATGGCTTCTGAGCTGTATTTATATTATAGAAGATAATTTTCTTACAGATTAAATTTCTTTCTTTTTAGGAGACTAATATTTCTGTCTATTAAGACAACTGTTAAACATTGAGTGTTTGACATTATATTTTTAATTTTTAAAAAAATGATCATTTATTGTTACATGTGCATTGATTTTAGTTACTCTTATTCTATCACATTCTGATAATAATATTTCCACATAAATTATCATTGCAGGTGGTTGTAAATGAAGTCTATACCATGAATAGTATAGTTATTGTAACAGGATGCCTGATAACACATAATTTGAACTTGAAAGGCTATGATCTATCTTTTATTTCATATACACTGTAACCATAGACACTTGCTTCTTATAGACGAAATAGTGGATCACTTAATTAACTTCAGTTAACATCATATCATTATTGAAGTAACATGAAATGTGATAGATTATTTATTCAACTTGTATCTGATTCCACAGAATTTTGAATAAGTCTTGGATAAGATTGTACTCATGTTGAAGAGCCTAAAGGGATATTTAGAGGGACTTAATGTCTGACACCAATTTTAGGATAATTCATGTTTTAGTAGCAGATAGGAATAATCCCAAGATGCACCAAAAAGTGTTCCTCTGATTTCTTGATGTGTGAAAATAAGGGATGCTCAAATACCTATTTGGTAGCTTATGTTGTTACTATAAAAACCATGCCTTAGAAAAACAACTTAAAGGAGGATAGTTATTTTGACTCAAATAGAAATCTCAACTAAAGACCAACTTGCTGTATAACTGGTGCTGAAGTGAGGTATGATATCATTATGAGAGGGTCATTGCCAGTGGAAGTAAGCAGGAAACAGGAAACAGACAAAACTGGGAAAAAGCCGAGGGAAAAACATATTTTTTTTGTCCTGGTTTAGTTTCTGTTGCAGTGATAAAACCTGACGCAAATTAACTTGAGAAGGTGTTTATTTATATTATTAGTGATAATCCAACATAGAGGGAAGTCTATTCAAGATATATATATATATATATATATATATATATATATATATACACACATATATATATATATATATATATTTTTTTTTTTCACCAGGCCACATGTTTAATCAAAGTAAAGCAAAACCAAATCCAAAAGTATATATAACTCATTGTCTGACATCTGGAATTCTCTTATGATCTGGGCTGCAAAGACATGGCACCTCCAGTTCTTTGGCTCTATTGTCCACATCTACAGCACATATATCTTGTTCCATTGATTCTGGCTTACTCATTTCCACATAAACCACATCTTGGTGGTCGTCCCAAAGCCCTGGCGTATCTAAAATGCTGGAGTTTTGATTGCAACTAAAGTTGCATTTTCAGCAATGACCTCCTGGTCTAACTTCAGATATCTCAGCTGTGTTACATTGTGCCAAACCTCAAACTTCAATGTCTCTTCATGGTGCCCTCAGTTTTACTGCTTTGTCACAGAAACCAGTACCAAAGTTGGAGACTTTTATACATTAATTGGGATTTTTTTTTTTGATACCTTGAGATGCAAGTTTGACCTCAACCAAAATTTTTTTTTGTGGTCTGATCCTAAGGAAATGCTTCCCAGTAAATTTCACCTCACCTGTGATGGTCTCTTATCAATCATAGCTATTTCATCAGCCCTAGGCACTCAACATCAATTGTCCTAGTAACAAAAAAAAAAAAAAAAAAAAAAATCAGTTTAGTGGTATTGGTTTCCTGTTAGTCACACCTTATTCTTCAGCTCCAGCTGATCAAAAATTATATAATGTTCATATGAAATATCACAAGGTGTGGCCTTGAAAGCCTTTGTAATTTTATTTTTTGTATTTTTTGGGATTTCATGTGTAACTACTTCATTTAGTCATTTCTTACTTCCCTTTATACCTCACAACTCTTTTCATGTTCCTCCAACCAAAATTAATGGCATCCTATTCTTTAATTTTTTACATATTTATTTATTTCATTCACATAATAAATATAAATTTTATATCTAATTATTATATAAATTTAATAATTTATGTATTTTCTAAAATCCCTAAATTGTTAATTATTTAGTTAGACACAAATGCATACACACACACACATACATGTTTATCTGAAGAGAGAGATAAATAAATGTATAACCATGTGAACATATAGCCAAACCTTGTTTTGATCATATGATGCCGTATCCTGTAAGGTTTACGTTTTCCTAAATTATCTTTTTTTCGTAATCCCAGAATGACCATTCAAAATTTAAATTTTTCCAAATGCTGGAAGTTATTCCATAAATAATTGTTACATATTATAACAAAGCATATGTACTATAAACACAACAGTAAGCCATGGACTCTTCTGACTCATGAGAACTTGAAGGTTCGTGAACACACCTGCACCTTGGTGAATCTCCATAGGCTATTTATTTTCATATTATTCATATATATGTTAAAACTGCCCTCCATGTAGTATTTTTCAATTAGTAGTGACTTCTATCAATTTATGGTCAATTTCATTCTTCTGTCTCTAAACCTTATCAATTACATTAAAACCAGCATACATGAAAATGATATTGATGACAAATATACTTTAGTCATATGATAAAATGTATTTACTTGAAGAAAATCCTTCATATGATCATTCTGTTGAAATAAATTTTATGAAATTAGATGTACTACAATTTATGAAGTAAGATTATGAATGAATGTTCAATTGTGGAATAGCTATAATATTCTAGTATTAAAAATGACACAAATATTTTCTGGAATATACAACATGGCCACATTTCATAATAAGAAGCGACAGAGGAAAAAATAAACTCCTACAAGGGATGTTCCATTTCCATCTACAAAACATTTCCTTTTTATTTAATAACATGAAAAATATTATTATAGGAAAGAATTGCAATCACTTCATTCTTAATTACTAAATTCACTTACCCTGAGAGAGTTATTTCAAAGACTATTCATACATAAAATTTCAATTTACAATAGGAATAAAATTTAAATAATTACAGATATTGTATTTATTAGTCATTCTTGACGAGATGTTTCAGAAAGCAAGTGCTCATTATGGGATCAGAATTATGCGAGAACAGCAGTTTCTGACAAAATATCTAATATGTGTCATGTAAACAATTGACATTACTAATATGACAAAATATTATCATCCAACTTTTATAAAATGATAATCGGGATTCTAAAAATATAAATATCTTAAGGCTATGTTGATGTGTTTCAGCGGAAATAATTCTGTTATAGCTAAATTAAATCCTATTTGGATTAGAATTTTCTTCTTACTTGAAATACAAATCAAAGTTTCCCTTTTCAAACTAATTCATGATTTCCTAGTACTCCATTTGAATTAAGGAACCCAAAATTGCCAAATCTGATGCACTGGCAAATAGCATTTATTGGGAACATTTCATTAAAGTTGTTTCTTTTCTTTCTTTTTTCTTCTTCCTTCCTTTCTTTTTTCCTCTTTCTGTCTTTCTTTCTTTCTTTCTTACTTTCTTTCTATTTTTTTGCTTTGAAATAAATCTTGAAACATATGAGTTTTAGGTCATTTGAAATTTTAATGATTAGTTTAATTTTGATTTATATTGCTTTCAATAAAACAGTATTTTCAAATAAAAATTAACATTTTTACCTAGAATGGTACATTTAAAATAGAAGTTATTTGAATACTGACATGTTAAATAAATTGACATATACATGCATTCAAAATTTCTATAAATATCATAAAACGTTCAAGTAAGTAGTTATTATATGAGCTTAGAAAAACTGTTTCAAACTTCTTCGTTGGAAAAAAGTTAAATAAAGTACTATATAAATAATATTGTTTGCTATATTTCTATATTATATGTGTAGATATAAGCATGATTTTATTATTTATTCTCCTGGATACATGGCAGACATCAGTTTATTCTTTGCTAATTCAATTCCCTGTCCTAGAGGATTTCAGCTTTCCTACAATCTAATCTTATACCTAGTTCTAGAAGACTTCAGCCTCTAAACAATCTAATCTAAATCTAAACTGAGAACATTTCACCCTCTGAGACTTATTGCTGACTGACCTCACTCTGACTAACTGGCTTCTAAACTCTGAACTGTGAATCGTAAACTGTCAGTTTCTGACTCTCTGCTTTCTCTCTTAGCTTATTCTGGACTGGTCTGCTCTTCTGGGTTTCCACTCTGCTTCCACACTCTGCTTCTACCCTGCTTCTCTCTCTGAGCTCTACTTTTATTCTCTGAGCTCTGCCTCTCTCTGAACTCACTCAGACTCTTGTGAAAAGAGAGCATCCTTTAATATCCTGAGAGTTGGAATTAAAGGTGTATACTACTATTGCCTTGACCACAGCATTAGCATAGTGACAGCATAAGTCTAAGAAAGAATTTTCTGCATTACCTCTGGATCACATAGGCCTCTGAATGTGATCCCTTCCTACAGGCCCTAGGATGTGATCACTTCCTAGCTATTAAACAGGCCATACTGTTGGATTAAAGGTCTAAATGTCTCTCTATACTACATAATTATTGTTTCCTCCTTAAGAAAAGAAAAATAACTAATGCTACATTTTTATTCCAAACTTTATAAAAAAGTAACCAAATATATCTCACAGATAGTTAACGTCTCACAAATATTTAATATTTCTGCAAATATTGATGTATTTGTACTGACACTCTTGGGCAAATCAAAATCTACAAAAGCCCAGAAAAAATTTGTAGATTCATATTATACATGATGGAATAAAATCAGAAGCCTTTTACTATTGTAGTCAATGTTAGAGTTCACCAAAAAATATCTCATTTTATAGAGATACATTTAGAAAATAATAATACATTTTAGCAGAAACAGTAAAAATGACCTTACATTTTGACCTTAAATATGTTGGTCTCTGAGAAGATCAAAAGTAATTTGAAAAGAATATCCTCCAAAAATAGATTTTTTTGTTTTTTGTTTTAACTAAGTTGCTGGTTGTTACACGAAATCAAATAGATGTAAATCAGTATTGCAAAGTTGGTAAGGCAGGCTTTCCTTGGTTTCCCTACAATTATTTTTTGAAGGTTTCTCTAAGAAATTTCCACACTGACTTGTCTTAACCTTTTTTTGATATTTTACATATATTATTTTCTTTGAATTGATATCAGTTTTGTTGGAATAAATTAAAGGTAAATACCATGTTCCATGACATGAGTTAGAAGGCTGTTACTTTTCTACTAAGCCTGTTTTTCTGAAAATCTCATAGAAATTCAGGACTTCTCACCTTGAATTGCTCTATTCACAGCCCTCTCTGTCCTGCCTTGTGTCAATCCATCCTTTAATGACTCTATACAAAAAAATAGTGTAATTCCTGTATGTGTTCACTATTCCACACCTCATGCCTGTGCAGAAATTTACCCTTAACATTTTAGATGGTTTTGCTTCATATCAAGCTCGTATTGTCTCTAGGGCAGATTGTTACAAACCTCTCCTGTAATCTATTCCAGAAATACAACCAAGAAGATCTATGACCACTCATAGTTCGGCATTTTCCTGAGAAGGAAAGCCAAGTTCTTGCACACTCCCACCAGTTCCTTGGTAGACTGAACACGATGTCTGTTTGGCTTCCTCTCTTTCCCCCCTCATGATCCAGCTGCCTTGGTATATTCCTTTCATCCTGAATCCAGCATAACACCCATGACTTTAATGCCTTTGTATTGGCAATTGAATTTTAAATTCATTTTTTAAAATAATGGTATAATTACAAATTTTCCATCTTCCCTTCCCTCCTTCCAACACTTTTTGACAAAATTTTTCTTTCAGAATATTCACATGATAAAACTGTTTTTAATATATATTAAGCTATTTTCAAAAACAATATCAAAAGACAGCTTTCATAGCCTGTGAAAACTCAACATTCTCCTCCTTTGCCAGTCACATTTCCATTTCCTACTTCTCTTTTACAATTTTTCACTTATTATTTTTAACACAGAGAAAAACATAATTTCCATATTGTTCTACTTATATGTTGTCTTTTTTATAATAAAATTTGAAACACCAGGATTATCACAAGGGGTTGGTTTATTGTACCTGGTTAGTAAACAGATATTAACTGAGTATAGAAGAGAATTTTCTCAGATGATTTGTGAAAAGATCTGTTCTCAAACATATCTTGAAATGTCATACATTTACACATCTTAATTCAAAGCTACTAATTACTAAAAATGACATAACAAACCTAGAAATTCATTGTCTGAAAAATGAGTTTGGTTGAATATTGCCTGTACTCACAGCACTCATGGGGACACTGATCAAGAGGACTGTGATTTCCAGTCTACCCTGGATTATATAGCAAGGCATTCTAATTGACCAACTACATTTCAATTTGTACTGTAGGCCACCATTAAATTTCTGCATTAAAATAGACTAAGATAATATAAACTATTGAAAAGTTATTTTATTATAATATTGATATCGTAATATAATTACAACATTTCTCCCTTCCCTTTTAATTCTCTAAAAGCTCATATATAGTCCTCCTTATTCTCCTTCAAATTTATGGCCTCTTTTTTTCTCTAATTCTTATAACATGCATGTAAGTATACATATATATATATATATATATATATATATATATTTATCCCATTCATTCTACATAATATTACTTATGTTTATGTTTTCAAGGCTATTTGGCATAGGACAACCAATTGGTGTGCCCCTGCCTGAAGAAGAACCTTCTCTTTAAAAGACTGTAATAGCCTGAAGTTCCTCAGGGCATTTGCTGAGAGATTATGTCTCCTATTAATATCAGAAGATACATCCATAAATTCTCATCAATTTGACTACTACACAAACATGAGCTGAACAAGGATAATATCTATGTGATGTTTTATTTTTTAAACAAAATCTATAATTAACAGCTTTATTTATAGTTAGTAAGGGAAAATTAAAATCAATGATATCCTTCATATTTTTAATACAAACATTGAATTAGTACATTTTTAGTAAACGTAAAATTTGAATTTTCCTGAGTTGAACTTATTAAAGTAATCCCTGCTACTTAAATCACATATTTATTCTAATTTACTTCATATTTTTCAATACTTACTTTTCATATTCCTATAGAGCTTATAAATATTTCTTCATAATTGTAAACACGTATAAGAAATATTAAATGATCTATGAAAGGAAAATGTCACTTCAAGAGTATGGAGCAAAGTTTTTTAAATGTATTTAATGTTTGGTACCATAAGACTATTGTTTCTTCCTCAGGGCAACTAAATATTTAAAAGAATCAAACCAAAGAGAGAAGGTTTATTGTGGCTGATGGTTCAGGAAATAGAATCTGTTGTGGTAGAACATGGTTAAACTATCATTTCATTTCTAGGTAAATCAGGAAGCAATAAAAGGGGGAATGCCAATATTAACTTCTTCCTCTTTCTCTTATTTTTCACACTGGGACACCAGTGCGTGTCATCATGCTACCCACATTCAAGTTGAGAATTACTCTTTCATTAATCTTATCTGGAAACACCTTCACAGGCACACCCAATTTGTGTCCCATTAACGTCCTGGGTAATTCTTATCCCAATCTGGTTAACAACATCCTTTACAATTCAATGTTTTAACATGGTATTTATTATGCAGTTATACATGCTTATTTGATGTTGTCCCTTTTACAACTGTGATATCATATGCAATATCAATTAAACCTATGGGATGAAAAATTCAGAGTTAGAATAATAAAAAACAAAGTTTTTGAAAAGCACAATTGTATTTTCTGACATTAGCACTATTAGATGAATGTGGAATGTGTTTGTTAACATGCTTGAAAGGGTTATATAACCTCATGATCATTGCAAGAAAGTAAACAATACTAAAATTTAGTTTATAGTTAGAAACAGGATACTCACTGTATTTCATATTCTCTCTCTCTACCCCCTGGTCTTCAAATAAGAAAGCTTGATGAATCTGGTATCAAATGCAGTCTACGAATATTTCTGGGAAAAATATATTGCTTTAGATTGACTGCAGTTCACGTTTCTTCCTATTATGTGTTCTTGTTTTGTGATATTGCTTTTACTTTTATATAAGTTTTGGTGTAAAATATTGCTACACCATGCTGAATACAAAAAGCTCAATAGAGCTATTTCATTTTGAATTTTCTTGTGTAATACAGGGTTGACTCAAAAGTCATAATTTCCTGGTTTTTGTAAGCATACAGAAAGCATTTAACATGAACACTGCAAGACTCTGAAATGTGCTCATACCTGATATAATTTCTACTTTGTTTCTTTTTCTTTCAAGTTTGACTGTTTGCAAATATTCTCATCCCCTGCTCAGGCACACATTAGCCAATTATTTTTTTTTTCAGCTATTAAACAGTTTCAATGTCTAACTCCAAAAATATTTCCTCATCCTCTGTGAGAATCACTGGTGATACTCTATAAGTCCTGGGTCTTATTCTATTTTCTGCTTTGTCATAGTTCAGATTTATGTTTAATAACATTTCTCTTTCTTTCTTTGCCTCATTATATTTCCATCACTTCCTATCACAAAAGAGTATCTATTAGCAGTAATGTGTTTTCTTAAACTTGATATTATCATAAACTGATACTTTACAAAAGAGTACCATATTATTTTTAAATAAATAGAAGCCTCTGGGAATATGCAATCACTTTGTCAAGTTTGATCGCATAGTAAGGCAATCCTGCAATTAACTTTAATTTTATAACTGAACTTAGTCATGAGTTTTCAATTATAAAAATAAGAACAAGAATACTATCTGCTGGAAAATGAAGACTTACTCTAGTGTACAAATGTGTGTTTGTGTTTTGATTCTAATTTTAAGCTGTCAATCCTAAATTAAATGAAGGCATAGAATTCTAAATAGGAAGAAGATCTATAAGAGAGTGAAATTATTAATATTGCTTGCCAATTTAGGATCTAGAATAATCTAGAGGGAAAAAAACAGGCATATCTATGACAAAGTTCTTATACTGTGGCATCTAAGATGGGAAGAGTCACTCTAAATGTCAGGTATTGGGTTCCAGCAATGCCAAATGCAGCTATTTTAAAAATACTATGTAAACCTTCAATTTAGAGGCAAGGAATTCGATACAAAATGAAGGAACACAGTTTTCAAAGTCCAAATATATAAACTACAAAAATAGTTTATGAGGTTTACTTTATACATTCACAGTGCATATATGGAGATAAGAAAGCAACTTGTTTCTCTTCTTCCACCATGTAGGTTCCACAGACTGAATTTAGATTGTCAATCTTGACAGCTGGCATCTTTACCTGCCTAATTAATTCATCAACACTGATTAAATTTCAAATTTTGGATTTTTATTATTTTATCTTTTAATTAAGATAGAGCAAAATTCTATGCATATAAACAAATTCCAAGCTCTTGTATTACACAGTAGATTCATTTATTCAAAAGTATACTATTGTAACATATCTACTCATTAATGTTCAAAAAAGTTTGCTCCCCTTGTTTCTGCCATTGTCAAAAAATTCTGAGATAAATAACGTGATTAGAGAAAGATTCTGCTTTCCATTCTGTTTTGGGTACTTCAGCCCATAATTAGTTGGCCATATTGCTTTGGGGCTTTTGGTAAGGATAAAGTTTCAGAGATTATCCTTTATTTCCAGAAGGATTCATTTTCTTTTTTATTTTTTCTTCCCAAGGACGAGGTGGGCACTATCAAGGAATACAAACTTGGAGTAAAATTTTATTAATTTAGGAATTAACAGCATTACATAAAATGACAAAATAAATCAGATAGCCACTAAGGATTCAAATGAACCAGGTTTAAACTCTGAGTAGCAACAGCATGCTCATCAAAACCATCACAGATCTGAAATCTGGTACTGTCAAAATCTCTGCGAAGGTCTAAGAATAGCAGTCCAAAGCTGTTCCTTGCAGAGCAGGCCTGTAGATTAGGAATAACAAGTGTAGCAGTCACCTGTCTCTAGAAGGTCTAGGACTCTGGAACAGCTTGTCTCCAGAGCAACATGTATTCAAGCCAGGAGCCATGGGTCTTCAAAGCTGTGAGTTTAAAAGCTTTGAGAAGCTATCTGAAATGATGGTACTTGGCAACTGAAAGCAGCTGCAAAGGAGAAATTCTTCCATAACACATTTAAGGGCAAAGTTTTTGGAGGCTCAGGTACATGGAGCCTCTGGCAATCTATTCCTGGCCAATCTTTCTTCTGCTATGAGTGAGCCTCCTCAGAGTCAGATTCAAAAGTCTTCAAGCTTCTTCTTCAACAACACAAACTCCTGAAGTCTGAGCTGTCTGCTGAATTCAGATTCTGAAGTGTTTGGTCTAGTTGTCTTCTATCAGTTTACTCCAACATCAGCTCTGTTTTGCAACCCTGGTTAGTTCAAATATATGGAGTTGCTAGCTGGATCTAATTGGCTCATTGTAAAGTCAGTCAGGAAAGAAATGTTAAAACTTCAGGAGATTAGAGGAGAGTTGCTGAGCATGCCTAAGCTTGCCAGAAGTTCACGATTAGACCTGCTGGCCTGAAACTAGTAGCAAAATTTCTCTGCTCCTTGTTGCTAGGACTACTTCAGCAAGTTGTCAGAAACCATCTCATTAAGAAAACACCTTACCTCAATAGTAAGATAGCACTTGATAGTTGGAAGCCAACAGCACAAGAAGTTACTCACTTTAGACTCCAGGAGAAAAAGTATGAGGGAGATGATAGGGTCTATATATTCCCTTCAAAGGCACAGCCCTGTAAAAAAATAGAGAAAAGGTCTAAAATGTGTGCCTTTAGGAAACATTAAAGTCCCAAACTATAAGATTAAATAAATGTTTCTTATATATCAGGTATCTCCATAATATTCAATAAGTAAATATTGAATTGTTATGCTTCCTGTTGTTACAATCCTGTCCAAACCAACAGTATACCATGATTTTACTTTTAGCATTTTAAGTATACTTTTCTTGTTCTTATATTGTATGAAAGTGATATCATGAAGCATATAATCATTTATATGAGACTAATGCCTATATTCTGTTTAGATCCATATACATCCACAATGTACATGGATCAAAATCTCACTCAATGTATTATAAACTTAAGTAGTTTCCACCTTAGATAGTATGGATATTACCATAACAAACATTTCTTTTCAAGACTTTTTTATAATCATATTATTTTGTTGAATAATAGCATAAGCTAAATTCTATGTCCTCTGAATTCCATGTATTGAATGCCAAATTCTGGTACTCAATAGATGAGCATCTTCATTATTCACAGTCTATATTAAGTTGTGGAAGTTAATAGAAGGTCATACAGTTTAGGACAAAAAACAGTATTAATAATATCATTATAAGAGGACCTGGAACCTGTCAGAGAAATGCCATAGACTAATGTAAAGTCATAAGAATGTGTCTGTTTTCATGCCAGGAAGAGAAGCCTGGAGCAGACCCTGCCTCATGGTCCCCAGAAGAAATTTATTGTGATGAAAAATATATCTTGGAATTATATATATATATATATATATATATATATATATATATATATCTTCTGATCAAATCACTGAGGCTATGGAACATTTTAGCGTAGCCAAACCTAGTGAACAAACAGTGATGTATATGTAACACAAGAACTGCTGAGCAAGACACGTGAATATGTTTAACTTTAATGACAGAGTTTTCTAAAGTGATTTTGTAATTTGCATGTTCCTAGCAATGTGTCACCTTTCTGGTTGTTTTCAAATTTCTCTGTCTCTGCTTGTCTCCTTTTCATTAATCCTTTTTGGTTAGAGTGAAGTGGTATCTTACAGTATAACTCATCATTTCTATGAATATGAATGTTGCATATAATTATCATGTTCCTATCAGCCATCAAGATGTCTTCTTTAATATTAAATCTCTTTATTAGTATGTATTTTCTGCTTGTCTTAATTCTAAAGAGCATTGGCTTCACCTTCCTTCCTTGGCTGAGCTACAATCTCTTTAGATCTAGCATTGCTATCAGAGATACAGCCAATCTTGGCAAAGTCTCCCCAGTGGGAAAAGCAAATAAGTCTTAAATATATCTTTTAGTTAATCACTTTGTATTTTACTTAATCTTTGACATCATCCATTCACTGTATTATGTTTTTTACCTAAACCAGTGACATATTATTAATCCTTTTCTGTGTTGCCTACTGAATTCCAATATCTATTACACTATAACCCTACACTTTACTCTCATGATACTACTCGTATTTCCTCCTGGGGTAAAATACACTGTTCTCCAGTGCGTAGGTGGCTAAGCATTAATTTGAAGGATGGCTGCTGATCTCCAACAGTTAGGTAATATTTACATAGTTCTTCTTATCTCACTACATTCAGGCTTTTGAAGAAGTTAATGAAATTATGTCTTGAACTAAGTCAACTAAATAGATTCAAGACTGAAGATGGCTGCGTTGTAAAACAAGCAATCTTCTTTAAGAGTTATTGTTTTAACTCTTTGGATATAACCAAATTGTCTTCATTGTCTTCGATACTTTTTGATGAGCATATAGTATTTAAATGAAGCCAAGCCTGATGATAAAGGCTCGTAATCCCAGATAATCAAGAAGTTGAGACAAGCTGACTGTTTAAGGCTACACTGTGCTAGTCAGTGAGTTCAAAGCCAGCAGGGGAATTCTGAGACCTTGTTTCATGATAAAAACTAAAAGGGGAACTGAATAAGTAGTTCAATGGTTTAAAAATGCCTAGTTCACATAAAACCTTGGGATCCATCCTTCATATGAACAAATAGGAATAAAATACAACTTTCTTAACTTGCGTGCTATTCAGTATTTTATAATAAATAATACCTGCATTTATGTTCAGTCTTGAAGCTATTTATTCATGGTGAATGTTAAGTTTAAGTCTTATTCTTGCATGCATCTATTGAAAATTAGAGCAGTCTATAACAAACTACCCTCGCTAAAGCAACAGGAGTATAATTTCAAATGTATAAAAGAATATTTTATGAGTATTTGTATGCTTGTAACATAATATATCATTCTTCCCTACTACTCCAAACTCAAAATCATACTATGTCATATCAAGACATAATATTATGTGATGTCTGAGACAAAGGTAAGGTGATATCACAAAATTAAGTAGTTCATAAAATTCTACTTTATTTTTCAATTTCATCATTTCCATAGAGTATACTGATAACTGATATGAACATACTTTCAGTTCTAAATACTTAAATATTATGTAAAATAATATTCCACCAGACATATGTTTAGAAAATGAGGAAAAATGTCTTTTAATTCATTGTTTGGATGCTAATTTAGAGGTGGAAATTTATGAACATTTTAGAGAAACACAGAAACAGTATTCTATTTGCATTTGACTGTAATTCAATTGCTTCATTTTTACTTAACTATTTAATTGTTTTAGGGTGCATACAAGTTGTACTTCATTCAAAATAAAAGCATGCAACAAAAGATCTGTAAATGGTGCAAACTTTCCATATCTAACGTATATAAATCAAAGAGAATGGGGTATGCATATATCTTCCTTATCTGGTAATAATTTAGTTAGGTATTTAGAACAGAGAGTGTGTCAGTAATGTAACCTGAATACTCTTTAGAGGAAATGAGGAGGTTGGAAAAGGAAGTAAAATTTTATGAAATATTTTATTCTTAGATAATCTCCTGATCCTTTCTTAAGATTAAACATGAAACAGTATGAAGTTCCGTGATATAACATATTCTAATTTTAGGTTTTGAGTAGTCAAGAAGTAATGCTTCATTTTGTTATGAACATATGAAAATGCTTTATATTAAAATCATCTCTTGTAATGATCATGTCAATAACTTCAGTGGAAACAGTAATGGCTAGTTATGAAAAAGAAGGAGTTGATATGGTATAGAGCCTGAGTAGCTTTGGTTATGCAGGGAAGCTAGTTTCTCATGCTTCCCAAGTGCCTATTTTTGCCTCATTGCCATTCCTCCCTTGTTTATTCTTATATCAAGAAGAAGACACTGTGTGACAAACTTGTAGATGAAAAAGACATGAGATATTATATTAATTTCCTTTTTCTTAGAAGCCTAAAGCAATCTATAGTTTTTGTATCATAGCTGTGTAAAAGAGCAACTAAATTATCACTGCACCAAAATGAGGTGTTTTTAGGAAGGCTGTTCTCCAGAGATCTCAGTAGGAATGTACTCTATTACGATTCTGGAATACCAGAGGCCTCCTAGTCAGACTCATGGTCCATTCTTCAATGTCTATCTTTGTAAAAATCGGAGCAGCATATTACTTCAAAATTTCTGACTGATTTATGTACCTTATCCCTCTTTCTTCCAGAATCACTATGAATATATTAGACTTATCTGGAACATTCAATTTATTCTTCCCCCTCAAGGTTATTTAATAATTATATTTGAGATATTAATTCTCTCTGGTGAAGTAAAGTAAGTATGTGTTATTCATTCTTATATGAAGTACTAGCTCCTATTTGGATGATATTCACATACATCATTATTTTTGGAGAGAATTAAATTGTATGCCAACAGCCTCCCATAATAAAGGGTTAGTATAGTAGAAATTTGACTTCCAGGATATCATTTTTTTCTGTATTTTTTGCCATGTGTACATAAAAATATGATTTTGTTTTGTATGCTTGAAATCAATTCTGGTCCCTTGACCTTATACTTTCAGGCTTCAGGAATTATGAGAAATATGTAGTAGTAAATGCAGATATGGATGTAGATTCACCTAGATATAGATATTGGTTCAAGGCAGAGGACATTCTTTTGTATAATTAATCACAAGTGCTTAGACTAGAGTCCTGGAGCCCTAGAGAATTTCAGCCTCCTTACAGTCTGAACTGGAAGGCATCATCCTTCGTACAATCTAGAACATTTAAACTGCTAGCCTGGGCCTAGAAGGCTTCAGTATTAGCCTTCTGAGCATACTGCTAACTGAACCACTCTGAATAGCTTCTTCTGAACTCTTTACTCTTCTGGTTCAACTCATTCTTTGTTCTGGGCTTCTTCTGCTAATATCTGCTCTGTCTCTGTGTCTCTCCCTGAACTCTTATTGTTCCACCCTGTCTTTGTACTGTAGTTGACTGTGCTGTAACTCACCTCAGTCTCAGCTTCATCTGAAACTCACATTTAAGTAATTCTGTAAATGCTCCTTAACTGACTCATCAACCTGCTTCTCACTCACCGTCCTTTCAGCTTCTCAAGTGACTCTTTGTACTGATTCTTCAACTTCCTTCTCTGTTAACTAACTGCTCTAACTGCTATATAACTCTCTTTAAAATGAAATACAACCTTTTCTTGTGAGAGTTGGGCATGTCATTACCCTGCTAACATTTCCTCTAATTAGTCACTTTGTCTGCCATTCACTATGACTCAACTCAGGCATCACTTCCTGTGTGACATTGACTCCTTCTGAGTTCTGCTTTCTGTGTCTGCTTCCACTGTTTTTTTCTGGGGATAAAAGGCATTGACCGCCACTGCATTCTGAATACTGGGTTAAATACAGTCCATCCAGACCACTCAGATCTCTGAATTTAGCCCCTGGAATGTAGACCTTAGCTTTCATACAGGGTTATTCCTCTGCAGAAATAAATGTTTTCTATTTAAAATACCCAGTATAAGTACAATCACATATCATTATGTGTTCTAAGACCAATTCTGAGAAATGTGTTGGTAAGCAGTTTTGTTGTGCAAACACAAAAGAATATCTTTGGAAAACAAAGCTGGGTTAAGTATCACTAGACACTGTAATCCTATGGTATCATTATTACATGTACCATTTATCATTGACTAAAAAAACTGTTAGACTGTTAGATGGTAGAACATCTTGTGTTAATTTTTACCTTGACAAAGTCTAGAAAAAACTGGAGTTTGGTACACTGGGCATGATTGTTTGCCTTTACTGCTTTGGTTGCTTTTTAGAGGTTCATCTTGTTTGGTGGCAAGATTATTCTCTGGATAGGAAATCCTTGGCTATACGGAATGGAGAAAGAAAGCTGAATAATAGCATGCATACATTACATTACATTACATTACATGCATTCATTACGTTACTGGTCTTGATTATAGAGATGATGCCCTTTGTTTTAACAATCTAAACTGATTAATTGTTCACATAATATGAAAACAGTTCTGGAAATGGTATAGGAAGAGCTTTGAGGATGATTATTTTGTCTGACACAGGGCACCATCCAATCTTTGTGTGAGAATTTAAAGAAAACTATGACAACAATATAAAATCTTTTAGAGACAGTACTTAAACACAGTAGAGCAGAGTTGTCTCTATAAGAAGAACTTAAGTCAAATATACTTAATAGTGATTTTGTCTGACTATTTAAAGGACCACATTTAAAGTCACATATATATTTGTAGGTAATATCTTCTTGGGACTTGAATATTGTAACTAGAAATGAAGCTAATAAATTGGTAAAGTGAAGATGTATCTGGATATATTGCTCAAGTTTTTCCCCAAATGAGACTGCTAAAATAATTGAGAAACTATTATAGTCTGTTGGTAGGATTGCAACCTTATGCAACAGTCCTTAGACTTCAGATATATAGGTGCTTTATAGAAAATTAATCTTAAAAAAGGATGTTGGTGGCAAGGATACAGCTTACATAAATTCAACAACAAGGTTTTCATTCACCAATTAGTTTTTTATATAATGGTAACTTACCAACCTTTGTACACTGACGGAGTATTCAACACTGGAATTCTTCTAAGGATGTTATCATAGAATGGTTTAGCAAATTTAATAACTTACATCATGCTTGTCTTATATCAGTTAAACTTTAGAGAACAAAATACAATTGCATTTCTATCCAAGACCTACCTAATATCTCATTCCAATAATCCCTTCATATTGTGTTGGTCATAATTCAGAGAAGGCGAAATTCAGAGGATGAGTAATTACAATTAAAAAAAAAACAAACTAAAGTGATATATATTTATGATCACTGAGATATATTATCAAATATGTGATACATAATATTTGCTTCTTTTACTACACTAAATAATATATGGGATTTGAACAAACTCAATCAAATAAACAAACAAAATTTTGATAGCAACCATGTGTGTTGTACCAAACTGCATATTGATCAAGAAAATGGAACTTCTTAAAATTTAATGTAAATGCAAATTATCTGGAGGGGTTAGAATTCAGGAGATGGATGATGAGTTTTTAAAGCTTGCCCATGTTACTGACTTTGCTAGCACATCATCTTTGAATAGGAAGGTGATGAGAATTAAATAGAGATGTACTGTTCTTTCTGCTGAAAGAAAGGGTCTTAGTCATAAAAATAAGACAGCTTCACAGATTCACAATGGATAAATGAATAAGCAGTTTACATTTTATCAATATATTTCTTATTATTCAAAATTGTTTGCTGATCATTTGGAAAGCTGTTTATAAGAAAATTTAAACGTATTCATTTCTTTTAGAAACCATTTGTGTAAACGTTAGTGAAATCTACATATATTATACTCCTGTGAGAA
The DNA here is from genome assembly GCA_026225945.1 of Cricetomys ansorgei. Classification (NCBI taxonomy): domain Eukaryota; kingdom Metazoa; phylum Chordata; class Mammalia; order Rodentia; family Nesomyidae; genus Cricetomys; species Cricetomys ansorgei. The sequence goes on from JAMJFZ010000199.1 coordinate 1,693,896, forward strand.
AATCATTGATTCTAAGTAGGTTTATTCTGTGGAAACAAAGACTAGCTAATCCTCATGTTAATTAAGCACAATGACCTGCATAAATTAATGCTGACAAGTATTAAGCATGCAAATGTAAAAGAAGGGAAAAGCAATAAATTTTGTTTATCTTTTGTTACATCTTCATGTAAATTTTGATACTCCACTGTGCTTTTTAAACTTGCATATTTTGTGGTAATTCTCTGGGGTTTGTATTCTAATTTTTCCATTTTTTTGAGTAAATATTTTCTGTTTCTGACACTGACAAGTATTAAGTTGTAATACTGTATTGCTAGTTTTACTGTCATTACATAAGATGGAAATTAGTCTCCTGATAAGAACCAGCATGTCAGAAATGTTTTGAGGAATGGCACTTCTGAGTAATGACTTTTACAGTTTGTACCCAAAATTAAATATCTAGACTCTCTTCAAATGTGCTAGGTAGATGAGGATGATTTTCAACTTCTGACCTTTCTGCCTCCTCTTCCCAACTCCTGGTGTTGATGGCATGTATCTCTATGCCTCGTTAATGTGGTACTAGGGTTTGGATACAAGACTTTTGAATTCTAGATAAGCATTCTCCAAACTGAGATACTTTCTGAGACATGCCTTCTATAAGTTTTAAAAGTTTTATTTTCTGGGTACTAATTAATAGTAAGAATAAAAGGAACTTATAACTACAACATTTCAGCGGCAGTCATCCCAGCACATCACACATAATTCCAGGCATTGGCTATTCAGCAAAGATAAATATAAGTCCTATTTCTGTCTATGTATTAATTAATTAATTAATTCAGAATTAAACTTACAATGCTAATCAAATTTAAATCAAAATCCATATCTGTCTGTATATCTAAATATAAAAAAGTAATTAAATCAATATATTCATTAAAGGACAAGGAAAAAAACAATAATTATAAGTGATTTTTCTCATATTCCATTTAAGAACGGCACACAGAAATAAATATTTAAACAACAATATCATCTAGGTGTAGGCATACTACTGCAATATTAAGTGTCAAAACAACAGAAAAAAGAGAAGCAAATTCACTGAATCTACAGAAAAAATGTGCAGAATTTTATTGAGTAAAGAATGTCGAGTAGATTTCTTTTTCACAGAACTTTGCTTTCATGTGATATTACCATAAAATATATAATTGGTTAATAATAGAATACTGATTTTCACGGTTTGAAGTGGTAGTGAAATGAAAATCAAGTTGCTGAGTATTTTGTCTCTAAGATCTACGATCTGCTTCCAAAGTGGTATCTTATTATTTTTCTATATAGAAAAGGTAAATGTTGAGCCGTCACATAGTAGATAGGAACTCCACAAGGGAGGTAAACTATCTAGAAAGACAACTTTATAAGGAGGTTTACTACTAATGAGAATAAAATCCTTCTGACTCACTCAGTTTTGAAAACAATGAGACTTTATTATTATTATAAAGGTTTCAACATAAATTTTGTGGGAGACATTCAAAGATTTTGTGTGTGTATGCTTGTGTATGTTTGTGTGTATGTGTGTATGTGTGTATGTATGTTGGTTCAACTGTGAAACGAATGACAAAGTTAATTCACAACATTTCTGTTAATGAATTTGTATTTAAAAGCAGTAAATGCTCTACTTTGAGCTATGTGCTGGATTGTTTTTATTAATAAAGACAGATCTCCACCACAAACACTTTAAAACAATGTTTTAAATATAGTGTTGTAAAAATATAGTTTTAGAACCATGAACAAGATATAGTTGAAATGATAGATGTCATTTGTACTAAGAAAAGGTAAAAATAATGTGTAAATCATTGGTTATAATACAATATTAATCATATATATTCTGAGATAAAGTAGGATTAATTTCACTAATTATATAATGAATAACATGGTTATTGCAATAATCAGGAACTTGTGTTGATGTGCTCTCTCTTGAGTTTGTTTTCTTTTTTTCCATGCAGATTCCTTGTCTAAAGAAAGGCAGTTCTTACATTAGATAATAAATATATTTCGAATTTTAACCATCCATACTTATTTTAAAGATATTTTAACAAATGGCTTGGCAATCACATTCTATGAAATACTATGAATACAGCATGGAATGCAGCCAGTCAGACGTACAAAATTACTCCTAAAACTTGCTATTGAACAATCTCAAAAATAGTAACCAGTACAATACTCAAAATCCATCTTATACTTTAGTCAAACATTGTTTAATAGAATCCTGCTCATATACAAACTAATTCATAAATTCCTTGAAGGTAATAAATGCTAGCATATTTTATATAATTCTAATGCAAAGCATTTCTGGACACCACATGTTACACAATTCATGGTGAAAAGAGATTTTGAAAGGGTAAATTCAAGTGAATTTTAATTTTTCAGAACAAAACATGATTCCTTAGAGCTTTTGTCTCAGAGATGACAGACTCAGAGGCAATTTCTACATTACAGTGAAACTTTGGAATTTCTCCGCATCTATGAAAATTGATAGATTCTATACAGCAGCTATTTCTTCCAATGTCTTTGTTTATATGCAAAAATTTTATATAGTGAGACTACCAATCATACTTTAAATATGATCTTTATAAGTGTTTTGTTTAGGAGAGTTCATCATTTCTTACTTTTTACGATTAAATATATCTGTAGAGAAAACTTTACATGTTGAGCTAATTACTAGGATCTATTTAAACATATACTTAAGAATAAATTTTTTGTGGTGCAGAAGTCTATAAATGTAAACCTGAAAGATGCTCTATTTTCTTAATTACAATCAATTAACAATGGCTTCCGCTATCAAGTTTTCATGACATTGCCGGCTTTGATAATTTCTTTTGAAGGGAGGAAAAAACATTGATTCTTTGAAAATATTTATTTATTCAAATTGACAAGCTAATTAGGTAATTATGGATGCTTCAAATGTTTCTTTGAGTTTGCTAAATGAAAGCTCTGCTCTGCAGTGTACCTAGGACAAAACATAGCTTCATGATTTGGCACATAAGAAGGCAACACACGGTGTGATTGAGATGATTACTTTTAAAGAAATTAAGAGTCCAAACAGACCATATGTCAATACAATAAATATTTATGGAGAGTTCATTATGTGTAGAATATTAGCGTAAGTGCTGTAGACATCACAGTGATAAGCCACTCACTGACTATACTCCACAAGAAGAAAAGGGAGGAAAGTTATTTCGACTGATTACCTAATAAACCGTACACATTCTGATAGGTGCTCTACATTAATCTTTTGGGTTTCCTTTATACACAAACACATGATTAGAGAGTATAAAAATTCTCAGAGCTACTTACAGGTTAATATCTAAGAAAATATTTTTCTATCTAAGTGTGATAGGCATAGTTCTCAAGAGGAAATCCTTTCCTTCAGAAATTTTCTTTATCATGGGAACACATTAAGAGAAGAGTGAACACACCTGTAATCCCAGTATTTAGAGAGGCAGAGTCAGGAGGATCAGGAGTTTGAGACCAGCACTGATTACATGGAGGTGAGTATAGTTAATTAACTATTTTCTCAAAACATCAAAAGAAAATCAAACAAACATGAATAGTTGAGTAGCTGATTGGAGACATAGATGCATGAAAGAGTGTTTGGCTGCCATGCACAAGGTTCTGGATTTAATCTACTAAAGGAGAAAAAGAGTTGAGTATTCTTCAGATAGGTTCTAAGAGATAGATTGAATTAGCAGCTATCATGGTTCAAGGAATTTGAAATTAGTAACATAAATTTGAATGATTTTGTATTTTAAAGATGAATTATAAGCTTTGTTGTTGTTGTTGTTGAAGACAGGGTTTTTCTGTTGTAACTCTGTATCTTGGAACCAGGCTGCTCTTGAATACAGAGATCTGCCTGCCTCTACCTCCTAAACGCTGGGATTAAACTAATTTCGACAATCATATAGCATATCTAAGAGACCGTTCAGGTTTCTGTCTTCAGCTTCAGGCTCTGAGGGACTCCAAGAGCACTGGTCATTTGACTCCATAGGCCCTGCTCTCCTGATGTCCCTGATCCCTCTGGTCTCTGAAATGCCTCCTCCCTCTATTCTGTGAGTTTTCTGCAGCTTTGAATGATGTTTAGCTCTGGGCCTCTGCATCTGTTCCCACTGGCTGCTGATAGAAGCCTCTCTGCTGGGGACTGAACTAAGTACCGATCTATGAGTAGAACAGGATGTCATTAGAAATCGTTTCCTGGCTATCCAGTCTCTAATTCCTGGCCTACCCTACAGAATTAGGCATGGCTTCTCTCCTTTGCGTGGAGTTCTGCCCTTCTGATGTCCCAGTGGGTCCTGTAGGGAGGATGGGTAGGCTTGGGGTTCTTGCAGAGATCTTGCAGACTGGAGTGCATGTGGAGATTCTCTATCGCTTTTGCCTGCCCTTGGGACTCATTTCCTCCAGCTGAGTAGCCTGGTCCACCCTCGATGTGGGGACTGGTAACTTGTCCTGTCCCATTGGTTGTGCTCTGTTTGAGCGGTGACCCTGAGAGGACTGTTCTCTTCTATGGGGAGAAATAGAAGGGGGCGCAGGGATGAGTGGGTGGGGATAGGCAGGATATATAAGAAGAGGAGAGGGAGGATGAGGGGAGCTTGGAGGAATGGAGAGAGGATAGGAGGTATTTTAAGAAAGAAAAAAATTTAAAAAAAATAAAAGGAAAAGAAAATTTAATTTAAAACAGTTAATATGTAAATTAAAGTAAAACTAAAGTTCTAGGTGACCACTATTTAGTCTAAGCTCCAGTTCTGGGCAACTTGAACAGACCTTCTCCCAGAAAAAGAAAATCTAAATAGAATCACTCATGCTGAAAATTTAAGTCACCAAACTAAAAATTAGTAATCCAATAAAAGAAAGCAGGAGATAAAGGTAATTAATTTTACTATTGGAACACCCAGGTTTCAACACATAATAATAAAGTATCTTATTTTTAAATTTTTACCTAAAAAGTAAAACATAGGAGCCCAATGTTAATTATTTTTTATTGCTCTTTTCTTCCCCTCTCTTACAAGGAAACTAACTTTAAAACAAATAACAAGTCCGTTAATATTTGCTATTTTCAGCACTACTGTCCCTTTAACACCATCTGCTCTGCTTATTAGGACACCTCCTCATCTCACACAACAGAGTGATGCTCAGTGCTATGATTGCAAACAAAACCAACCCCAGTGTTTAAATGTGCTATTCTTTCCTTTGATGCTTTTAGGATTTAGTTTGATTTGATTAACAAGGTGATCCTCAAAATATAGATATTAAGTTGGAATTAAGATGTTAAAACATTTGATTCAGGCTAAGGATATCAAGTCTAGTTTCTTGGCATGTGAAGCCTATGGACTTTTTTTAAGATGAGATGAACTATGAACACAAATGTGGTTCCGTATGTTCCATCTAGAGTTTGGGTGTGAAATTAACTAAAGAAGAAGTGACTGCAGCTGAGCTCAGTTGGAAAACTATTAAAATCCTCAAGTAAAGAGATAACTGGTTTCCAGAAATTAAATTTGGGTCACCAGTCTTAGTGGCAAGCACCTTTACCTTATGAGCCATCTTGCTGGCCATGTATGTTTTGAGATAGGATATTATTATGTTGTTCTGACTGGTCTAGAACTTCATTGTGTAGACCAGGATGGCCCCAGGTTTGTATTGATCTTGCCTCTGCCTCCCAAATGCTAAATTATGGCTTACATTGTTATGCACCTTTAAGTGAATGCCAACATTGAATATTTCAAACGTATGCTGCAACACAATCTGTGTTTGCAATGATGTAAACAAAGTTCAAGTTTGTTTTAAATATAATATGAGTTCAGAAGATAATGTAACAACCAGATCATATGGCTATGTCTGCTATTTTTCATACACTTACTTATATTTATTAATACAGAGAGTTTTTCCACTTTCTTTGTCAAGATTTCTATAGTGAGCTTCATAAAATTTCAATGAAAAGTAATACTTTGGCTCAAACATGGCTCACATTATAAGCATACATAATAGGCATATAAGCAAATATCAGCTTCATTTTGATGAACCAACAGACTACTACATTACTCAGAAATGGAATAATATCACCAGAATATTATGTCTTGACACTATTTGATTAATTGAAATATTATACTTATTTAAAAACCATAGTTCCTTTGTCCTTTTCATTAGATTTTTTCTTTTACATTTTCATTATTTTAAGTGGGTTGATTGAGAGGGGCACAAGGGAAGTTGGAAAGGGAAGAATGAGGTGTGAGTACAGTGTACTCATGCATGAAATCCTCAAACAAATAAAAAGTATTTCTCTGTGCTTTATATGGAGAAGTTCTATTTTAAATACTAAAATTATGATTGGACATAATCCAAACATGGACTTTGGCAGAGTATGTGGAAGAGTAAAAATGTTCTCTGTAATTATTTTTTCCAAAGATAAGAAAATCATGTTATCAAATAAATTTAAATTGTCACATCTAATGAATACTAAGTATTAAATTTAATATTAATTAAAAGAAGACAATTTTCTAAGTACTTTTTTTGCATATAATGACCACTTATATTTACTCTATTTTCTAGACTGATTATCAAATATTTTTGTTTATTTCCAGACAAAACATCTAGATTAAATTTACTTTAAGAAAAGTAAAAGAGATTTTATAATTAATTAAATTGTATTAGTAGTCTTGTACCTAATGAAGTCTGGCAATTAACTCTTAACTATAAGGCTTAGTTATGATTTATTGTGATAAAACCATACAATTCAGGAGTCAAGCTCTAATTAAGATAAAAAATAAGATGGATTTTAGAGAAATCAGAGCATAAAAATAGTGAAAATTCTGAACTCATGTTCAAACGAGCAATATCATCTTGCAATTAAGTTTTACTGCCAACAAATATGCTGTTTTTTTCAATAGATTCTAAATTGTATGTCCTTACATATAGAAAGAAAAATTTTAATAATCTCAATGCTTTGAATATGCTTTTATTCAGATAAAAGCTTTGGACCACCAGCTAGTTTGCTTTCTATCAATATTTACTAGCAACAAATTCCCCTACAATATTTTTGTAGAAGACCTATATGTTAAGTAACAAAGGCAAGTACTGTATAAATTTAAATACATTCTCACTAACTTATGATATTCATTGTGAACTAGCTATGAGAAGGCATGTAAAGAGAAAAGTTAATTTGTAGTCAGTAAATATATAAAACTATTAAATCACATTTCCTTGAGAAGGTTTCATCTCTGGAATACTAACAAAATCATTTATTTTTAAAACAAAGTAAAGGAATCGAAGTATATGTGTAATGAATCAAGCTTTAAAGCTTAATATTTACCAGTCAGGACAGTGTATATCACTGTGTCATTGCAGAGAATTAAGGCTGCAAATGACTTGGAAGAAGAAATAAATTGCCTTTTCTTTTGTGTGGCCCCTTCTAGGTTTTAAACTCTACATTACAGGGCGTATCTCGTTATTATACAGTAGGTATAACTGGCTTCAGACTGAAAACAGAGTTTTTAAGGGACAATAGCATAGTCTGATGCTTTCTATTTAAGAAAAGCAATGAGAAGTAATTGTAAATATGTCAAGAGGGCCCTACTATGTTCTCTGTTATGTGCATAAACGACAGCATGATACACAGTAAATGGTTCAGAAATGTTATTGGAAATCCGTGCTTATATATGTGGATTTGAACATACGTGAAGTGCAAGCCTTGACACATCAATCAATACGGCACCACTCAGAAAGTTAGGGACTAAAAATATATTTGGTTTGCTACTCCTACAGCTAATCTTCAAGGTTTGCAAATTCTTGAAAAATGTAATGTTGTGACTGAAGGAATATTTACATTATGAAACATTTGCTATGAAGATAGTGATATTTAAAAAGAAAATATTTGATAGGCTTAAGATAATCCATAGCATAAGACCGTGGCCATCACTGTTAGAATAATGTTGTCAAAATGTTTGACGTTTCATTTATGATGTTTAGACAAAGTAGTTCTTCATCGAAATGTTCAGACTCTGTCCAATCTTGACTTCAAATAAGTCTGTTACCCTAGAAGAACACCCTGAAGTTGCTGGCAACCTGAAAATTTGTTCTACTCGATTCCTGAGTATTTTATACATCTAACCATGGTCTAGAAGGAGTTTCAATTCTTTAGCACAATTCTGTAGTGTTTAAAAATATTCAGTATAAATGGGATTTGAAGCTTGTTTAAAGTTTCTGCCTGTGCAGGAAAATGTCTGTGACCCCAGTGCTGTTGTTGACATAGAGGTTCTGCCAGCTGCATCTGGCCATATAAAATGGGATCAGTTTGTCTGTTTATCCAAAATCAAAGACAGAGCCATGCCTCCATGTTTCTTTATGCTCTACCTTGGTGTTGACTTTGTAGCAATCTGAATGACTTTCAACAATGATTGTTAAGAAGGCCCAAAGGTATGGGATTCTAGTTCAGCAGTAGACCATTTGACTAATATGCACGTGTCTATGTGCTTGACCTCCAGCTTCATACACATTAAAACTTCCTGAGGCATACATGTCTCATCTTAGGGCACATTTTGAAATCATTATTTTTTAGAAGTTCCCATTTACTAGCAAACTAAGCAAGCAGATAATGCTAAATAAATCACCCATCTATAGAATAAGATTTATAATTATAGAACACTAGATCATCTTTGATAAATTCTTTCATTTATATCTTAGCTTTCTTCTTTTTAAAATGGAGACAATAAAGTATATTTGGTGACTAAAGTTGATATTAATCTAAATGTATATGAAAATATTTTGAATATTTAGAATAAGGAATATATATATATATTTATATATATATATCAACTGTCTAACATGCATAACGATCAGGCATTATGGTGTACACCTATAATTCCTACACTGAAAAGATGGGTCTAAGATAGTCAGAAGTTTGACGTTTTACTTCACCATATAAAGGGAGTTCAAGACAAGCATGGGAACCCTGTCTTAAAACAAGGAAAAATAATACCAGAAACAACAAATACTCATTAGATAATATTGCAAAGAACTGATTTTTAAAATTACTTCCATTATTCTCTGACAATAAAAGACTCTGTGTTAAGCAATCAAAGGTCAATTTGAGCAGATGTGCCAATAAAAGAGGTCTCAGGGCTTTTAATGAGATCACACGAATACTGATAATAAATTTCTCATCTCTCAGATCCAAGGGTCCTTTGACAGAAGCTATTTTCGAATGAATATTTTGGTGGCTTTTTCTCTTTACTTTGATTCACAATGTTGAGAAGGATAATCCCAATGGCATTTAAAAGAAGCCCCGTAGATGTTGAGTATCATTTAAGATGATAGCACAGCTCTTCTGCCTGAATTTTAAAATGTCAACCCACATATTCCTCATCAGTATATATTCAGGACCACTTGCTGCCCTTTAAGAAAATAGACAAGGGCTTGAAATATTGGCAAGCCTTAGGATCATATCCAGCAGGAGAACACTGCATGGATAAATACTTTCTCTTGATTGGCTCTTTCCTTCTCATGACATTGTACAGACCTTCAGGTTCACATGTCCTTCCTCAGAAAGGCAGGCAGGGCTCTGCCAACTTTACGGATGGTTTGGCCTTTTTCTGTTCTGTGCTTCAACTTCAGCACATACAATATGAGTTTTCCTGGAACTCTTCTTAAACCTTAAAAATGCGTGATTTTATTCTTCTAAATGAGATCAGATCCTCAGTTAATTATTGAAATACAGAATAGTTTTTATCTGTTATTTATATGGAGAAATTCTATTTCGAAATAATAAAAATATGTTCACAAATAGAGGAAAAAGGAGAAAACTTAGAAGTACTTGGCTCACTCTTTCCTGTTGTAATAGTTGGTACAAAAATATTTTAAAACATGATACACATCTAATATTAGAATTAAAAAAGCTAAGAAGAAACTGCTAATCCTGAGAATTGTTTGACTCTGGTGCTATTGTTGGTCTGTTTGTAAATATTATTTTAACATTTAATCTGTGCCAACTCCGGGATTCAGTGCCATGTGAGAAAACATGAGAGTGTTTGACCTAGAAGTTTACCCTTCAAAAACTGGACTTCTATAATAAACAAATAAAACTAATTTAGAAAGACCTGTCACTAATCTACTCTTTCTACCCCCCACACACACATTCATTATTTTTAATTATGTGTATATGTGTGTAACTATCTATGTGTGAATATGTGCTACTATTCAGCAGCTGCCCATGCTGGTTAAAAGTACAGGTTCTTCCTGGAGCTGGAGCTACAGGTGGTAGAATGTTTCTTGACCTGGGTGCTGGGAATGGAATCCAGGTCTTTTGAAAGTACAGTACAGGGTTGTAACCAGTGATCCCCTGCAGTTCCAGAATCTTTGTTGTTGCTTTTTGTTTGTTTTTCTATCTCATTTTAATGCTAGTTTCAATATCCTCATAATCAGTCTTTGAATTTTTATCCATAGAATGAAATAAACTAAAGCAAGGAACAAAACAAAAATCAAATAATAGACATGACAGCAATAATCTAAATGGGTATAGATGAAATTCTTCTGTATTAAAGTTACTTTTTAATGTACCTTTAAAATTTATCTAATTATGATGGATCACCAAGTGCATTAATATATATATAATATATATATCCCCACATATGTATACACACACACACATATGTATACACACATACACACACACACAGACACACACATACACACACACACACACACACACACACACACATATATATATATATAAAGTGTAGATAACAGGGGTCATAAATCAATCTGGATCATACCTTAAGTATAGACTTCCTATAGCCATTCTCATCAGATGGGCTTTCCAAAGTCCTGACCCAATTCTCAGTGACCCTAACATCTTTCTACTCAGTCTGATGGATAACTAGTTCCATAGAAAAAAACAAAAAACAAAAACAAAAAACAAACCCATCAGCTTAAGTCTATGAAAACAAAGTGGTCTATTTTGAGAATGAGTAATAAGTTGTGCCATTTACTCTCCTGTTATAGGTATCTTAGGAGAAACGCTACTTACATTTCTTACATTCTTTCCTATGACTCCAGTGTGCACAGGTGGGACAGTGACAGTGCTCTGAAGATATGTGGACTTTTTGTATTGACTTTTCTTTCTATTAGGTCTTTCTTCAGAGTGATTAATCCATAACTCTAGAAGGTTTGAAGAACAGATGACTTGGGGCTTTAAGGCCGGTGAAGGTGATCAAAAACTCATCTCTTGAGTGAAAGCAGAGAAGCATGTACTTCTGAGTGAGGCCACTGGGTGTGACGATTTCCACTAGAAGAAAGCAATAAACTGAATGATAGAAACCTGAGTTGTAGCCCTGGATGTTTGTTTTCACATAGAATTTATGTTAAACAAAACATTTGACCTATTAGGAACCTCTTCTAGTCTCTGTATTAGTGAATCCAAGTAGTCTTATGGGTCACTTTCTGTGAGGCAATGAGTTCTACACAGCAATTTCCTCACTGGCTAAAGGATTCTTACATCCAATATGTAGACAAGACTGAGACTGCATCTGGACTACTCACAAATGACAGACATTTAGAGAAGTATATCTCACTTAAAAAAAAAAAAAAAAAAAAAAACAAGCAATACCCTAAGCCCACCATCAAGATCTGTTCTTTTCTCCTTTCCCAGGGAGATCCATGTGTCCTCTCTGAGGACCTCCTTAATTCATAATCTCTCTGGGTTTCCTTTACTTAAGAGCTAATATCCACTTATAATGAGTGCATACCATGATTGTCTTTCTGGGTTTGGGTTACCTCACTCACGATTGTTTTTTTCTACTTACATCCATTTGCCTAAAAATTTCATGATGTCATTCTTTTAAAATAGCTGCCTAAGGTTGGGGGAGAGGGATGGAGGGAGAGAATATAGGGAGAGACAACTTGAATTGGGGGACGTTTAGGGAGTGATCTGAGACCTAGTGTAATGGAATCCCCCTGAAACGTACAAGAATGACCCTAGCAGGACCCCTAGTAATGGGGAATAGGGAGCCTGAATAGGTCATCTCCTATAATCAGGCAAGGCTTCCAGTGGTGGGACTGGGACACCAATCCAGCCACACGAACTTTGATCTCTAAATTAACCTGTCTGTAGGATCTGTTGGGGCAATATAAGGGCAGAACCTTATGACAAAACAGGTAGCACATGCCTGACACTGTAAGACAGACCAGGAACTAGAGACTAGATAGTTGGGAAAGGATTCCTATTGATGACATCTTGCTCTGTTTAATGATCAGTAACTAGCCCAACTGTCATCAGAGAGATTTCCTCCAGCAGCTGATGGGAGCAGATGCAGAGGCCCAGGGCCAAATATCGTGTAAGTCTCAGGAAACCCTGATGAAGACGGGGAGGAGGGATTATAGGGACAAGAGGAGTTAAGGACACCAAGGGAAAAAGCCACATGGAGTCATCTGACCAAGATTCCTAAGGGTTCACAGCCTGAAACTGCAATCATGGAGTCTGCAGGGTCCCCTATGTATTTTCTTGTGGTTATCTGGCACAGTGTTCTTATAGAAATCCTAAAAGTTGGAGTGTGTGTGTGACTGGGAGGTGGGTGGTCCTGACAATTTTACCTACCTTTGGAACCCTTTTACTCCTGCTGGGCTCCTTTGTCCAGCCTTGATGTAGGGGCTCAAGCCCAGCCTTTTTCCTTCTTGATATGACCTATTTGAGTGGTAACCCTGGAGGCCTGCATTTTTTTTCTAGAGGGGAAGCTGGTAGGTGGTGCATCAAGCAAAGAGGGGAGATGTGGGGATCTGGGAGAACTGGAGGGATGTATTAATTTATAAATTTCCTTCACTGTGTGGTGGTGGCGCACACCTTTAATGCTGTCATGTGGGAGGCAGAGGCAGGAGGATCTCTATGAGTTCGAGACCAGCCTTGTCTACAGAGTGATTTCCAGGACAGTCAGAGTTACAACAGAGAAACCTTGTCTTGAAAAACCAAAAAAAAAAAAAAAAAATTAGTTTCCATGAATAGATTCTTCTCTAAAACAATTTAGAAGTAGAATTATTAGATGGTCAAATATGTATCTTTTACATATTGTTTTTCTTTTGTAATTTAAAAATAATAACTTATGATATATAAGAAAATAATTAAAATAACCAAAATTAAAATATATAAATAAATAAATAAATAAATAAATAAATAAATAAATAAATAAATAACAGAAGCAATATGACTTCCTTGCTTAGGATGTATGGATTTGCAAAGCTACAGATATCTTAAATTTTACAGAGGCACTTCGATCATTCTTGCTCTTTGTCTGTTTTCCTATTGGTTCATCCTGTGACTCAAGAAAGAAAATTCCCTCAGACATTTAAAAGCATCAGACAATATGGATCTTCGGTCAGCAATGTATCTGTGACATTTTTTTTTTTTGAAAATTAGGTAGATATTTTTCTCCTCTCTTACAGGACAATCATATGTAACATTACTCATATAATCCAGTTAGCTTCCCTCTGTCTCCATTTAGAACACATTTAAAAACAGCCTTGATTGTTCTAGCTCATTTTACAATACATGTGTATTTAATGGGGTGATTTTACCATGCATCTGTGCTTTGCGTAAGGCAGTCATAGAATAATATATTTTAATAATTTATTTTATGTACATGGGTGATTTTAGTGCATGTATATCTGCATAAGTGTGTCAGATCCCCTAAAACAGGAGTTACAGAGTGTTGTGAGCTGCCATGTGGGTGCTTGGAATTGAACTGTCCTCTTAACTGCTCAGATGTCTGTCCAGCCCCTAGCATGATATTCTTAAGCTTATTATCTTTGCTATCTGGTTCATAGTATCAGAATAATTTTTGAGGTGAGTGAAAGCTCATGATTTTATTATCTTCATATCAAAATTAGCTCAGAACTGAATGACACAACCCTTTCTCTACCTATCACCTCCCAGTTTAAAATGCTCACATCTCTCCTTGCCCAGAATCCTCTTTAGATCCATGATTAGGCTCAACATACTCCATTCTTGGGAATCAGCAGTCTATTGAGATCTTGATTAACTCACAAAGGTGAAATTTTAGGTTCAGTTATAGTATTTCAAATCATATTCTTGGGGTAGAAGAATGGTCCATCCTATTAGCTTCTAAATCCTATAAATTGTGTGCCTTAAACTTCCACTTGCTAGCTCCTCCTGACAGATAGCTTGTGAATGGCTTTATAAACAGTAATGCATTCATTAAGGAAATACATATTCTTGATAAATTTCCTTCAAATAACACCAAGTATCTGTTTATTGTTAAGTTTGCTATGAGCAATGAAGTAATGTTGGTGTTTATGAAATGTTTTACTTAATGTAAATTGAATTGAATACTAGAGTAATATCATGTATAACAAAGTGTTTTGGTTGTTTTAATCTTATTATGTTTACCACCTACCATTTCTTCTTGACTACTTGTTTTATATAAGTCATCTATCTTCCCAAGCAAATATACAACTTCTTTATAGAAACTGAATATGATCATTGTATTATCTAATGATTTCAAATTCCAAAACAAATATGCCCTATTCATATTTTAAATTTTACATCAGCAAGTCACTATTAGTTGAAAGGCATTTGGCCACGCATTTTTAAAGTATGGTAACATTCTTTCTGTGACCTTGAAGTCTCAACTGAGAACATAATTATATCAATTTAGTGTCTTCATTTTTTTTCCCCTTTGGTTACAGTGATTGGATTCATGAGGTGGTGGAAACTGCTGTATTTACTTGACAAAAGCTGTTCCTCTTTCATGGCTTAAATATGTATTTTGGATGTTACATCAAATAATATTTCCTCAGGCTATGATGCACAATGTAATACATTTTTGAAAAGCTTATTTAAAAATCACATCATCGTTTCTAATTTATTGAATGCTTCCGGCTAGAGTAAACCTTTGGATACTTGCTTCTTGTGAAAATGAGTACAGTTGCTCTGAAAAATCTCCTCATTTTTTCATGGAGTAGCCAAAATTTTTATGTAATTTTAAGAGTAGGTATTTTATTCTATGTGAAAAGTCAGGATTTTTATTTTGAAGCTCTATTTACAATGAACATTAAGTCTTTTTCTTGATTTCTCTCCACTTCGTATATTGACATATAGTGCCTTGCTGAACCTGAAGCCCTCAAATTCAGCTAGTCAAGCTTTCCAGCATGTTCCCCAGACCCCTTTCTTTGTTTACCACTTGCTAGAATTGTGGGTGGGCTCCCATGCTTCCCAGTAGAGCCTAACCATGATCTTCACACTTGTGGAGTAAGAACTTTATCCAGTAATCTATAAACATTGTCTCTTAATTCTTCTTATCAGAGACTTCTAATTATCTTTTCATATTTTTGCTCTTGTCGTATTTTTTTGAGATTTGATTAAAGTTAAGAAGTTTAACAACAAGAAGAGCCTCAGGCTTTGTGTACTTTGTTTCTATGTTTTGACATTTTTTCTCTATCCTCTGAGAAGTGCTCTCTGTATTAATCCTGATAGTCTTTGCACCCATTCTTGTATCTGTCCAAAGGTGCTCTGCAGTCATTTTTTATGACTGGCTTTTTCACTTTATTGGATAATTTGCAAACAGGCATTCATTAGCCACATTATTTTCCCAGTGTTTTTTTTTTTTATATTCATAAGAGTTTTAATTATCTTAAATACCATTTGTTTATCTTTTTTTGTTTTACCCAATAAAATGTAATTTTTATAGATACATGCTATCTATATTTAACAAATCTCTCTCTCTCTCTCTCCATATATTGTTTCTTAATATTTCCCTTGCATCCAATAATTATACCACTGGAATACAGGGGTCACATATTTATTGACTAAAATAAATGTTAAGCAACTTTATTACCATATTTTTCATTTCCATTTTCCATTTTATTAGCCATAAGACATATACACCTTAACTAAGTAAATGAAACAAAATGCCTTAAAACTATAAAGTTAGTGAACATGTTCATTGTCAGACAACTGAGTGAAAGCAGATGAGAACACAGCCAAAGTCAAATCTCAACTCTGTGCCCAGGTACCTTGCTCACCCACACTAAACCTTAATTAGTTTCAATATGAAACACAGTCATGATAAGACCTATAATCTCTCTCACTGGATAATTTTAAAATTTTATTATATTAATTTAGATTAAACCTTTGAACAAGTGCTTAGTGTAAGAGGGCTAATTTAGTGCTGGCTTCTATTGTCAATTTTTTACTTAAAATATCTGACAAGGAAATCGAAAATCGCTACGCTCATGGAAGATTGCAGTTTTGATAGCTGCTGCATCCATGAGGAGAGTGAGTGAGAGAGAACTGCATAATGTTAATTAGAAAGAACTTAATTAGAACATATCGTTAGCTCTATGCTTTTACCAGTCAGATAGCTAATAGAGACAATAAATTTTGTTCCAAATAATCCAAAGCTTCCTTTTATTAGAGTGAACCAATAATTTTGAAATTTCCTACATGTCAAAATCTATTAGCATACATTCAACATTTTAAAATCTCACCTGTATAAATCTGTCATTTAAAAATGCTTTGTTTAGGAAAATGTTTCCTATTATTTCATCTTTTGATACTGGGATAAATGTTACCTGTTTAGAGGTAGCAGGGAGATAGGTAGTAAATACTCAGTTTGTTACTTCCCTCCTCCCCCATCAATGAGCAAGGGCCGATAAATATCTTCTTTAGCAGAATAAGTATAAAACTCAAACATAAAATTCAGGGTCTTGTGCAGCATCCTTGGGCTGAGTGGGGGCCCTGGCCTGTCAGGAAGCTGTGGTGTCTGTCATGCGTGCTCCTCCATCTCTCTGTTGTAGTTTCTGTCTCACTGCTCCATTCCTGACTCTTTTCCAGCTCTTTCCTCCATGCTGCAGGTGGGAATTTGGGCAGGCAGAATCCATGCCCCAAACCCACGTGCTGAGAGGGAGATCACTGTCTTGCAGGCAGTGGTATGGCACTACAGCCTATACTGTGGAGGTGCTGCTCCTCCACACTCTGTTCCCAGCTTGCCTTTTCCATGCCATGGCCAAAAATGCCATCCCATTTCAACATGTTTCCTCTCTCCACCCATGTCTGGTGCCTGTGAGATGCCTAGATGCCTGTGGGAGGAACAGATCCCTGTGTTAGAGCTGGGTCCCTGTGGGCAAACCAAATTCATACAGGAGGCCTGGGTGACTATGGGAAGTCAGGATGGCAAGGGGTCCTGGTGGCTGTGGGATGTCCAGATACCTGCAGGAGGCCCTGGTGATTTCCAGATGAACAGGGGCCTGTATGATGTCTGGGTGCCTGAGGTATGTCTTGATGCTGTGTAATGCCCAGTTGCCTGTGTGAGATCTCTGTGCCTGTGAGATATCTAGGTTCTCATGGGATAGCCAGGTGTCTGTGTGTTGGCCCAATACCTGCATGATGCCAAGGCATCTGTGGGATTTCCTGGAGCCTGAGAGATGTCCTGGTGTCCACGGGATGTCTGTGTACCTGGGGGTAACCTGGTGTCTACAGGAGGTCCTGATTCCTGCAGAAAGTATGGGTGTTTGTGGGATACCATGGTGACTGTTCCAGTGCTTACAGGATGTCCTGGTAGCTGCAGGAGGCATGCCCTTGTGCCTTCAGGAGGTACTGGCACCTTGGATATGACCTGGTACCTGCAGGAGGCTCTGGTGTCTGTGGGACATTCAGATACCTGAGGAATATCTGGGTACATGTATGGTGTCTGAATGTCTGTGTGATGCCCTAGTGCCTGCATCATGTCCAGGTGTCTGTGGGTTGGCCCAGTGCCTGCAGATGACCAGGCACCTGTGGGATATCTTGGAGCCTGAAAGATGCCCTGGTACCTGTGAGATGCCATGGTGCTTACAGGATGTCAGAGTGCCTGGTGCCTGGGGAATATTCAGTGTCCTGGTGCCTGGGGAATATCCAAGTGACTGCTGGAGGGGGGCCAAGTGCCTGTGGACTTGTGCAGTGACGTCCAACTTCTTATAGAACTTCATTGTACTTGGTCTCTGACTAGTATTGGCCAGGTGAAAGTCCATCATCAGAACAGTCTGCTACCTTCATGGTGATGCTGGTAATCAATGCTCCTGCCAAATTAGCTGGCCATAATTGTCTGTCTTTCTTCCTTCCTTTCTTCCTTCCTTCCTTCCTTCCTTCCTTCCTTCCTTCCTTCCTTCCTTCCTTCCTTCCTTTCTTTCTTTCTTTCTTTCTTTCTTTCTTTTTTTTCTTTCTTTCTTTCTTGAGGGCACAGGGTAGGATTGTGAAACAAGGAGGAATTGAAGAGGGCATTATCAAGTTTGTATGAAACTCAAATTATTAATAAAAGTATTATAAAAAAAGAAATTCAGATTCTTTCATAGTCAGTGCAAGATCAGTGACTATACATGCTGGAGAGCTTGGAAGACTTTAGAATCTTTCTCAGTACAGTGCTAAGACAAAATATAGCATTCTCTAGGTCTGTAGATTTTGACCAGCAACTAAAGGCTACAGAAAGCTCACCAGCACTAGTGTTGTAGGTATTTAGTACACATTTGTAGATTAAGTGATTATGTTATTTTCTCGTTTAATTTAAGTAATATCAATTTCATATAATTAAGTCATCTAAGTCACATTTTAAGGTAATAAATAAGGGGCATCTCATTTCTTTCTTTACTTGTTATCCTATCATTTGTAACTGAACTGAAGAATGTTGGATGCAAGTTTTATAGTATATAAATGAGTTCAATTCACTTTAAAAAAATTCATGCATGGGTACTATATATCATCTCCACTCCTTCCTCTACCAACAGTTCTTTTCACAACTTCACCTCACTCCCTTTAAACTTCATGGCCACTTGTTCTTAAATCACTATTGCTACATATCTACCTATCTATCATCTATGTCTGACTATATTTATATCATCTGTGTATATTCTAACTATAAAACCACTTTAAAAATGCAACCTGTTGACTCTCTTCTATATTGCTTGCGGTTGTACGTGTTTAGGGGAGACTGCTAAATATTGAATATTATGTCAGGGGAAGAGTCTCTGTAGAAGAATCTCTAAGAAACAATTTACAGCTTACAGCTCTGCACTTCTAAGTGGGATCGTATCAGATTTCCCCAGTCTATGTTGATAGGTCAGCTGGTGCAGTCATTACTTAAGTATTGTTTAGACAATTCTATTGCTAACGCTTTATAGGTACAGCTCCCCTGTCATATATAGAAGATACTATCTTGAAAGCAAATATTATGGTCCTCTGGCCCTTAAATCTTTATGCTACCTCATCCAATATAATCCCTGAGCCTTAAGCATCGGGCCTTCGATATATATATATATATATACACATACATATATATATATATATATATGTATGTGTGTGTGTATGTATGTGTATGTGTGTGTGTATGCATGTATATGTATATATATATATGTATATATATATATACATACATATATATATATCCTGGAAATATATATACTCTGGTATTACCACAGCCATTTTTTTTTCTTTTCATTATTAACAGTTGTAATTTTCTGTAGTGCTGTAGTGGTCTCCATCTGATGAAAAACGGATCTGCTTTGATGAGGTATAAGAGTTACAGTTATCTATGTGAATAAGGATAAGGAATTAGGATACAGTTAAGAGCTATACCTCTTTAGATATGTATCAGTAGTATGTGTGTCTGCAGAGTCCTTCGCCTACCTGCCTTAAGTAGTTATTATGCTCACATACCAGAGGTGAATTACTCACTTTTAATGGTCCTTAAGTCAAACTAGGTAGCTGTTGGTTACCTAGGGATACGAGTGAGACTATCATACCTTATGGGGATACCTTGAGTTACGGTCATTGTAGTTCAAATTCATTATGGCTCAGAAGGACTACTGATTGGTTTTGTATCTTGGCAGCTGACATAGCTCCTTTCAATATTATAAGACCTATTCCTTAGGGAATCTTCCAGATCAGGTCCATCTCAATTCCTCCAAGTTCTATGTCTGAAGTATGTGATATCTTCAGAAATCAGCAGTATCTTTAAATTCTAGGGGGAAACCAAGGTAACAGCAATACAATTTCTTGGACTCCACTGAGCAACTAATCTAAAGGAGTTTTCCCATGCCTGGTTCCTAAGTTTTTGTTAGTCTATGGCTTTGGGGGATGAACCATTATTACACCAAGTGATGTGAGTTTAGTTTGTGTGTGTGTGTGTGTGTGTGTGTGTGTGCGTGTGTGTGTGTGTGTGTGTTTGGGGGGGGCGATTTTAAGTAAATTCCTATGGCTTTTCCAAAAGTTCTTAGAGTTGTTTTTTTAAATTCGTCTTCTTTCTCTCTCCCTTTGTATCACTCTCCCTCTCCTTCTCATTTAAAGTCATGTTTCATTTTTCTGATTTACCCCTCCCAAAGGCCACATATCCTATTATTTTTTCTCAAGAGTTATGGATTCATTTCTTAACTATGGTCAGTTTAGAAGAACAGAGATCAATAAAAATAGTATCCTTAGAAAAGGAAGATTAGAGAAAGGAGATGAGAGGGGAAGTAGTATAGTTATATTTTAATTAAAATTTTAAAATATATAATATTTTTAGGATGTCATTACTTGACATAAGCATTTTCCTATGACTGACATCTCCAACACATCTGGAGAATTATAGTTCAATCTGTATGACTAATATACAAATATTCTACCTTCCTTTCATTCATCCTTGTAGCAATGAGTCAATGACAGGTGACCTGAGATGAGGGCCAGGATTAAAACTACCATATTTAGATATGTTTATTCTTTTATGTTTCTTCAATTGTATTTGACAAAACATATTTGTATAGGACACAAACACACATACTCACTTTTTTTATGTTAGTAGCTTCCTAATGCATAATAACAGCAACACAAATGTTAGCCTTGGTCTCTCAGATGGTTTATATATGATCCAATGACATAAATATCAATCTAAATTAGATCATACCAACAT
The DNA here is from genome assembly GCA_026225945.1 of Cricetomys ansorgei. NCBI lineage: Eukaryota > Metazoa > Chordata > Mammalia > Rodentia > Nesomyidae > Cricetomys > Cricetomys ansorgei. The sequence goes on from JAMJFZ010000199.1 coordinate 1,714,829, forward strand.
ATTTACAGGGATACAAAATGAATATATTTTACTATTTAATTAATTCACTAAATGTTTATATATGAGCATACAATCTGATATAACTAAGTAAATCAGGACAATAAAAAGAGATCATGCATATTGTGAGAAAGAGCTTTCAGATAGAAATAGTATATATATATATATGTGCTAAGAAGGGTAATGGAAACAAATGACTTAATATTTTAACTGGGCATTGCAGAGAAGTACCCAGGCTGGAGAAATGAATAACACTTTAGAAGCCGGAGCAATTATAAGAAATTTTATCCATTTAAAATCTCACACAATACCTATGTACAAATATATATAATATTATATATATTATATACATATAATAGTGTAATAAAAGATATTACATATAATTATATGTGGTAATATATTGTATTATATTTATTATATTATATCATATTATATATTGTATATGTTCTATAATATTATGTATTATATAATGTTAGGCATCTCATGGAGACCACTATAGGAAATCAAACTGGTCAAAATGCTGAAAAAAATTAAAGTTAGGTTCTCAACTCCAATTCATATATCAACAATTTAACCGCTGAAGTTAAAGATCAGAATATCATGGAAGAATACATAGAAAGATTTTAAGAGCCAGAAGGTCATGAAGCCTGTTGTAAAGTTATGTCTTCTAGACATAACAGGGAAGCTGTAGTCATAAACTCTAACCAATATGGCTGCTTATACAAGATCTGAACAATGATAATAGCAGTTGACGAACAAATGTGGATGGGATAATTTTTCTAAGTATATTACACACTATATTTAGAGCTTTAGGTATCTTTAGGTATTCATAGCTATCTGTTAATGAATAAGGAAGAATCAGTATTCTTCAGGGGCAATCTTCTAAACACATTCGCATAGTAGCAATAATAATGGGATGTATTCATGTATTCTAAGCATACATATGTGTGCATATCAATAATAATTAAAGAGAAAGAGAACTTGAATTAATTTTTGAAGGAGTGAGAGGATCAAGAGAAGAGTTTGGAGGGGGAGAGCACATATGGAAGAAATAATGTAAATGCAATGCTCATATATAAAGTTCTTAAAATTAATATATATTAATTAATTATATATATATAACTAATATATATAATTAATATATTAAATTAATTAATATATAGAAATCAAATGAATATTTCAAATAGCCATTTGGTACTTATAATGGTTATTAAGAGACAATAACCCATAGTGAATATTTACTGAATATGTCATTTAAAATTATAATATATGGGTTGAAGAGATGATTTAGTGGTTATGAAAGCTGGTTGCTCTTCCACAGGCCCCAGGTTCCATACCTAGCACTCATGTAGTGGTTTATACCTTCTGTGACACTAGTTCTAGAAGATAGGATGCCATCTTGCCTTCTGCTGACCACTGTGATGAGTAGGTATACATGTGGCACAAAGACATGCACTGAAACAAAATACCTATGCACATAAAATTTTAAGATAGTAATAGAATGCATGGTTATGTTAAGAATTGTCATAGCTGATTAAAGGAACTAGAACATTGAATACTCTAATCAAGCAAAATGGATGTTCTAGCAAGGTATCACCTTGGGAGGCCTGTGTGATCCAGCTGGACTGCAAAAAAGAATGTTCCTCAGTCTAATCCTTTCCTCTGTTAGTGCTATGTGAGGGGATTTCTGTCATTAAGGCAGTGCTAGTTAGTACATGCCTTTAATCCACAACTCAGAAGGAAATGGTGACAAATACTTTTAATCCCGTCTCTCGGGATATGGGGATATGAAAGGATTTAAGTAGAGAAAAGGGAGAGGAAGCAAGAAGAGAGCTCAGAGAGGAACAGCAGACAAGAAACAGAGAACTCAGAGAGAGAAGCAAGGTAGAAGCAGAGGTGGAAGCAGACAACAAGCACAAGGAGAGTCAGTTCACTCAGGCGGTTTGAGTGCAGTCAGCTCATAGACAGTTCAGTTCAGAAGGCAAAGTCAAGAAGTGCAGAGTAGGTCCAGAATAAGCAGAGAGAAAACAGAGGGTCAGAATCAAATGGTTTACGATTTAGAGTTTTGAATTCACGATATAGTTCAGAATGAAAAGAGGTACTTCAGAAGATAGAGAGAGTGAGTTCAGCCAGTATTAAGCCTCAGAGGCTGAAACATTCTAGGTTTGCAGATTAGATTGTAAGGAAGCTGAAACCTTCTAGGACTGGTGAATGACTTAACAAAGAATAAATTGACCTCTGCTGTGAACCCATGAGCATAAATAAATCAAAACATACAACCACATCCATTTCTATGCTTACAGAAATTTTGTTTGGAATGATGAACTACAGATTCGTTCATTTTATTTAATAAGGTAGCACAAATTCACATAAAGAAACTGGTATATTTATTGAAAAATGAATAATTTGAAAGATTTATGTTAGGATGCTCTTATTTAAACTGAGATCCCTGAGAAAAGTGACTTTATAAAAAAGATAATAATTTAGGCAATAAGTTTGGAGAATAGAAGTCCAAACCTGTGATAAGGGTCCTGCTTGGCTACAAGAACATGTATGTTTCTGTGACATGGTCTCAAAATTTCTGTCTCTGTCCCTGTCTCTGTCTCTGTTTCTATCTCTGTTGCTGTCTCTCTTACTTACTCTGTCTCTCCATTTCTCTCACTATCTGCATATATATAGTTATCTGAGCACTAAAGACATAGAGTTAAGTGTGTAAAAATGTCTAAGGAATAATAAACAAAACTATTAAAAACCATTTAAATATGTAATTCATATTTAAATATATAATTCATAATTCTACATTTTCATGCTGCAATATGTTTGAAGTTTCAATCAGTTTTCTAGAATTAAGTTTATAGAATGTAGAAATGAAGAAGTAATTTTCTCTGAATTATAACACATAACTCTGTTTCTGTTTCCAGGTATGTAAAATTGTGATATAAGAGGAAACGTAAAGGATCGAAGATTGTTTTAAGAGCGACTTTAATTCTTCTCTACACATAATTTTGAAAACATAAAAATCTTATTTTCCATACTTACACTTAATACAGAAAAGAAAACAAAAGATAAAAGGAATTGTGTTTCTTGAAATGGAGGAGTAACATTGCTATAGTGGCTTACTTTTTGCTCTCTAAATCATGAGATGCAAGCTATGCCATAAACCCTGATTAAAAAATTCTTAAATGTAGACAAGTAAAGAATAAACACATCCCAAATTTATGTATTGGTTTTGAAATTTTTGGATTGGTCCCATAGATTCTTATATACCTTTGTGTAAATTGGAACATGGTAATATTATGTAAAAACATGAAATGACATAATGATAATTCTCCAGCATGCTCCCCATATCATTATTGACAATGAAGTATCAGAGCGGCACCTGTCATCTGGAGTTTTACTCACCTTTGATTATACCGAGGCTAAAAATAAATAAAATCCAATGGAGACACAGAAATACCTTATTCAGTCCTCAATACCTGCAACACACTTTGTATTAACAAGATAAAATTCAAACATAAGATGAATATGGTGATTTTACTCTAATCTCAGCACTGATGGGACTGAATCAGTTTGAGGCTAGCCTTGCCTACACAGTGAGATCCTGTATCAGCAAGTGTGGCTCTGGTGGCATATCTTCTTGACATGTAGACTCCCCCCTCCCAACATCGTGCTGGCTCCTCCCCAAGGCTTTGCTCTGTGCTTATAGAATCACGTTCAGGAGGGGACCAAACATATTGGATCAAGGATCACCCCGACAACTTTATTTTTACTTATTTGTCACTTTGAAGACTTCTTTTTAAATAAAGTCACATATAGAAAGCTGAGTGTTGAACCTCCCCATAGGAATTCTTGAAGACTTCACAGATATTAGTCCCAAGTACCCAGACTTCCACACATTTTGTCAAAGTAGAAACAATGGATCATTTCTTCTTTCTTTGCTATGATATTTCAGAGTCTCAGAGCCTCTCAAAATCTTCGCTACTCCCATCTCTCTCACTCTCTCACTTTCAAGCTTGAAGATGTCATCAAGTTTTACAACTCCCCAGTTGTTTTGAGTCTGTGTTCTCATGGTGCATTTGTAAACAATTTCTGTCATTTGGCGTAAAGTGAGCAAATAAGTTCTAATAAAACCCCTGCTGGTAATTTTCCCTTATCACCATCAGTTTCTAGTTTTACTGAAATTAGTGCTCTGCTACCAGGTCTACTTAATTGTATTTCGGGTGCATAGACTAACTTTTCACTCTTGTATTTCATAATGCATTCCTGCCTTCTGCTATCATTTACTTTTAGATTCATGGGTAACATTTTAGTCAAGTATTTAAATTCATATTGGATGGTGTGTCAGTTGAATTTTCCTTGTACAACTTGTAAATAAAATGGTCTTGTAACATTTTTAACCTCTCTTCTTTTCCTCTAATATTTAAAGGAAGAACTTCTTACAGTAAAAATTTTCTTAATAAAACAAGTAGAAGACACCTGTTTTCTACAAAAAAGAGTTATTTTTCTCATACATAACCTTAGACTATCTTAAACACCTTCCTAGGACATGCAATATCTTTTAAATGAATGAATTATGGCTAACTAATATTAGTATATATCTACATCTATCCATGTAGTACATTGATCTAAGTATTATCCTTGCCTTGGAGTCAAAGAAAAGGTAATCACACGGAGGTTTGTAAGTCTACAAGGCTATCTTAGTCAAAACTGAAGATGTATGTGAGTAATTTGTACACAGGAGAGTTGTGAGTTTGCTTTGATCCCAGAAACAATACTTTAAAGACTATGTTTAACATGAAAAGTTATTTTTACATGGAGTTCTGTCTTACATATGATAACAAGTAATGACTTTTCATCACTTACCTTAGTAAATTATCAAGACTGCAGAACTTTAACCTGCTTATAATTCTCATTTCTTTCCCACGTCCCCTTTCTTCCTCTTCATTTTTACTCATCTCTGTCTACTATCATCATTAAATTTATTTGTATCATTTTTATGTATTTTAGGAATGGAAAGCTGAAGACTAAACAAATGAAGTGTGGTTAATACCTTGTCTGTTCCAGAAACTGTAGAGATAATGAGACAAGGAAAGTAAACAATTTTGTTTCTTAAATTTTCAAAAAATTGGCTCTGAAAGAAATTATTCATGTTAAAATTTCAAACAATAATTTTAGCTAACTAAAATTCTTTTTCTAATAGATGATAATGAAGTACATCATGTATTATTTAAAGATGAAATGTTGAACATAGGAAATTATGAATCATATTTAAAATTTTTATCATGTGTTTGATAAAAGGTGAATCTTTGAAAATAGAATGAGTGGATGACTTGGATGACTAAATACTATTTTATTATATGAATTTTATTATATAATACTTAATGACATATAAACTATAGATTTTGAAAGAATTGGAATAAACTATGCTTGACTTGAGGATTTCTAGAGTATGAATTAATGAAGGAATTGATTTTATTGATTAGAATGATTTAAATTTAAATATAAACATTGTTTAACATAATGGATTTGTAACTTATATGTTAGTAAACATTAGGATCAATGTCAATTTTAAGTTTAATTAACTGATTATATTTGTAAATGATTTTTGCTAGAAGTGTTGAGTTGCTAAAATGAGTTTGTATACAGTTGAAAATGCTCAGCAGTCAAGTGATTTTGTACAATGTTAGTCATAAGAATGCTCCTGCCATTTAAACATTTTTGAAAGTGTTGAGGGGTGTAGTTATAGGGAAAAAAGTATAGCAGAAGAAATTTCTTAGTCCTCTGTTTGCACTTTATGTGCCAGATGAATCTATAGCTGTTTTAATTCATACAAAAATGATAATTGATATAATGATTAAAATATTTTGATATGGTAACTACATAATCATTTAATTATATTGGGTAAATATGGCATGTCAGTTTAATGAAAAAATGATTATGTTTAGCTAAGATATTTAATCCAAATATATTATATGTACTGTTTAGTTAAAATGTGATCTAGAAAAGATGTTTAAAAAACCACATAAAAGCTGTACCTTTACTACTTGACTCGATTTCACTGAGTCCATGAATGACATATAAAACAGGAAACAATTTGATTTAGATTTTCCTTCTGTGAGCAAGCACAGTATTCTACACATAAACCTTCACATTTCTTACCAGAGTACTATGTTAACTCTTGAATTTAAGTCTCATGCATCAATTTGAAAGGATTATTTATTTTTCAAATCTTATTATGCTGACAGAAAACATCTTGTGACATTACATCATTAACTAAAATGCTAATTTTGAAAAATACTGATAATTCCGATTTTGAATATTTTTTATAATTATTTCCTATTTTTCCAAAATGATTTATTTTCAACAACTTTCACTTTTCTCTATTCTTGATATTACCATAACTAATCTAGGAGCTCAAGTATAGAATTATATCATCAAAGCACCATTATTTATTTTTAAATTGTCTTCATTTGCTGAGAATAGTCATCACTTATTCCAAGAATTTGAACTACAAATTCATTAAAAAAAAAGTTGGCAAAGAGTATTTTAGGAATTTTCTGATCACAGCTAAATAATAGCTAATATAAACACTATTTTTCTGTTAAACTTAAGATTAGAGAATAAATTTGATAGAGTTACAAAGAACATTAGCCTTTACAGATTTACTAGATAACATATGTGCCATGCAGTAACCTAAAAGGCTATGTAAGTTTAGGCATCAAATAATTATTTGCAAACACAATTCTTTTTTTTTTGTCTCATACAACTGGTAGAATAAATCCCAGCCCCCCTCCTCCCCTCCCTCCCCTGCTATCCCTTCTCATCTCCCCCAGATATACCCCCATCACCACCCACTAACATCCCCCATTCTCCCCAGAAGAAGGACTGTATTCCCAGGGTTATAGCACATGACATCATGGGATGGAAGGAGGCCAGGCAGCATTTCCTACATCAAGGATGAGCCATGCAGCCTGGCTGGAGAAAAAGAGTCTCAAAAGTCAGTAAAATGGTCAGAGATACACCTAATTCAGCCTGTAGGAGTTTTTCAAAGATACCAATCTAGACAGACATGCGATGTATTTAGGAGATCCTACAGGTTCCAAGCCTATGGCTTCAGGTTCTGTGGGCCCAGAGAGGTACTGGTCAGTTGAAATTGTGGCAATTTTTAATCTCACAATGTCCCTCTGTATAAAAATAAATAGGAATTAAAATTTAAAAAAATTTATCTTGAGATATCTACTACCTATGAACTCCAGTGAATAAAGAAGTAAGTCACACACACACACACACACACACACACACACACACACACACACAGAAACATATACACTCAAATTATTTAAAAATATTCTTAAAAACAGTAACTCTACCATTAATGACATTACCATTGAATGACATTATGCTAAATAAAACAAGCAAACGTGGAAAAACAATAACTGCAGAATCTTACTCATATATCAAAATCAAAGAAACTTAAATTCATAGAAGAGAGTAGAAGAGCTATAACAAGAGTGTCATGTATATTGATTGTGTGACAGTACAAAGCTATATTTCTAAGGTGAGTAAGTTCTAAAGACCAAATATACTGTTGTATGTTTCTCCTTACTGTGTTTCACAACATGATTTTAGGTAATCTTACCACATACCAACTTGTATGAACATGAGGCAATCGTATGAAATTGACGAGAGTATGTTAAACCAAGATTTTGGAAATCATGTCTTAGTCTATTCATATATTAAAGAATTGTGATGGTCAGTATTAATTGTCAGCTTCATAAACCCTACAATCACATACTTCAAAGCCTCCAGGCACATGTTTGAGGGGTTCAGTTTAATTAATTTAGCCTCTGGGCATGTTTGTGAGAGACTATCTTGATGAGATTGACTGGAAACACCTACCTGAAAGAGGGTGATGCCATTCTATGATCTTGAGTCCTCCATTGCATAATTGCAAAATAAAAAGAGGGTGAACAGAGCATCCATCTCTCTTAACTCTGATAAGAGATATAATATAATCCTGCCCCTTGACCTATCCATCATGATGGACTGCACCCTGCAAATTCAAGCTAAAAAATTCCCTTCTTGCCTAAGATATTTTGTCAAGACCTTTTGACATAGCAACAAGAAATGTAACTAATACAAGCATCACAGTGTATGCATTGAAAGGGCATAGTCTTTATTTTTCAATTTTATGCCAGTAAAATGGACATATACACACAGAGAAAGAGAGAGACAGAGAGAGAAAGAGAGAGAAGAGAGAGAGAGAGAGAGAGAGAGAGAGAGAGAGAGAGAGAAGAGAGAACATAATGGCATAATTCATTAGACTTCATTTTCAGAATTTAACTTGTCAATCACTACCTATTTAATCTACTTTCCCTATGGCGATGGCTAGTGTCTTTACTGTTTATGAAATGCTATTATCATTGTATTTGCACTGCTCTTACTTAATTATGTGCATCTGACAACATGAAAAGGTTACACTGAGCAATTGTAATGATATTGCTTACACAATGCACAAGCACTGATTATCCTTGGCCTGATGCTCCTGGATCTTTCTTGTTGGTGCATACCTTGATATGAAGTGGCTACTGAGGAAGAAACATGCTGTTTTATGTGGTTCTTCCAAAGCATACACTAGTATTTACTGAACTCTACTCTCTTCCAATCGTTAAAAGCTGTATGATATAATGGTAAGACAAATTATGTGTGTGTGTGTGTGTTTGTGTGTGTGTGTGTGTGTGTGTGTAAAACTTATATATTTGTAGACTGATTCCAACTACACCATACTTGTTACGGAACTCCAAAGAACATGTGCAGATATGTCACTTTGGACTATCACGAATTCATTGTAAATGATCACTCAATCCAGATACTTGCAATGTCTTAAAAATGAATTTAATCCTTTAAAATTATTTTGTGTTGAGATGAACCCCTGTTCATAAAGTCACTACAGATTTAAAGGTCAAGGCTGCTGTTTTTATTTGGCTCTGAGGAGTTGAACTGCTACACTCTTTCCTTTTGTAATTTTAGCTGTTGTAATTATTTCTTCCTGCTGAGTAAAGGGCAGTGTAGAACTCTCAGTGGATCAGGCTTCCACCTCCACAGGTGCAGATCTCTAACTGAAGTAGTTGTTTGCCAGCTGATTCTATAGTTTTGACTGCTCAATTTCATATTTTCCTGAGAGATCATGAGCATATATGTATTTACAAGTAATTGTTTTTCACTCTTTGGTTTTTTTTTTCTCCATCACTAGCACATTAACCTAGAAACAAATTAATGCATAATTCACTGTTACACCCAAAAGGAAACATCTTCTTTATGATTTAACATTGCAGGGCACTCTGAAGTGGAATTGCCTCATTTGTCTTTTAGAGAAACATTTAGCTGCAATAGTGTTTGTTCTAGAAAACATTTAAATTCTAGAAGTCTTTTCCTGTCTGAGGAAAAAAAAATGGAAAGATGCAAGGATTCTATTCTACAAGAAATGCAGAAATATAAACTCAGAGCACTTTCATTAAAGACAGAGCTACAGCCCACCATCTTGTTTGTAAAGAATCAGGGTAAATTGTTATTCTTTGTGGGGAACCTATTCAGGTACATGGATTTTTCATCTTTCATACAAAAGACAAAAAAGAAAAAAGAAAAGGAAGAAAAGAAAGGAAGGAAGGAAGGAAGGAAACAAATGAGATTTAGTAAAACCTTTTAAAATGTAATCATTTAAAACAGAAGAAAAGTTGTGTACTGTAATGTCTAGAAGTTAAAGGGAGTTTAACAGCCTTCCTTGACCTCACAAAATTATCTTTAGAAGAATTGTCTCTGCACTTCATAGAACTCTTGCTTATTCTTTATCACTTCAACAGGAATTTGTGTATTTATTGATTAATATTTTTCATAGATTCAATCCCAGCCCACACCTCTTTGTTCCCCTAAATCTCACTCTCATATCCATACCTATTTGTCTGTGTGTGTGTGTGTGTCTGTGTGTGTCTGTGTAACAATTTAGTCAGATCCATTTTTGTGGCCATTCACCTGGGTTTTATTAAAGTTTGGTGATTGCTTGATAGTATTACTGACCATGCATACATATATTTAAATAAATGGAAATTCTGTGAATTTTGGCTGTTGTGAAAAATGTATATGGAGAAAAATAGTCATTTGATTCAATGGCTTAATTCTTTCAGGTTTCCTTAGATAATTGAGGTGTGTGTTAATTGTAAACTACAACTTAACCATGTACAGCAACATTATATACAACAAAAGATATTAATGCATTTTGCTACTGACAGGCTTTGATGAGATATCACTTCTATTCATAAGTCATTGCTAAACTTTAAATTTTTGTCTAGTCTCATAATATACAGATTTTGTTGTTATTTAATATTTTATGTAGAGATACTTACCAATATTAAAAATAGTTTTATTTTTAAAATTTAAACATTGTGTATTATTTCCCATAATTTAAATGAATTAAAGATTATTTAATACAGGTTGACAATAAATCAGGGTCTATCAGAATATAGTAATATTTCCTGAAAACAAAACAAATGTAACCATAAGAACCAAACAAATAAACCAGCTAGTTTTGAAGCTTTATGGGCCAGGGTATCTTGAAGTCACTTGTCCCCATAGGAAAGTAGAAATATTATCAGGTTAAAAACTTCTAATCTGTGTTTGTTTGTTACATCTATGAAACCACAAGTATACATGCATGTGGAATTCTAACAAGGTTCCTTTAATATCTACTTAGACTATTGTATGATAAAATAAGTGTAATAATTATTTTATATGCCATATGAGTGGAGGTGATGGCCTGAGTTTAGACCCGGAGAGTTTTAGCAAAGGTTTATTAGTTATGGGGGGAGGGAGGGGATGCTGAGCCTGGTAGAACAGTACCCTCTAGACAGTGAGAGAGAGAGAGACAGAGACAGAGACAGAGACAGAGACAGAGACATAGACAGACAGAGGAGAGACAGACAGAACAATGGGTAGGACAGCATGGTGAAAAGCAAGGGGTGATGTGCCAGAATGCTTGGGGTGGGGGGAGACAGAGAGAGAAAGAGAGAGAGAGAGGTAGAGAGAATGGAACACAGAGAGAGAAGCAAAGAGAACAGGGGGCAGAAAGAGTGAGAGAGAGAGAGGGAGAGAGATAGAGAGAGAGAGAGAGAGAGAAAGAGAGAGAGAGAGAGAGAGAGAGAGAGAGAGAAAGAGCCCAAAGCCCACCAGGGATTATATGGGAACCAGCACCAGTCTCCTGCTGATGACTCAGGACAGGTGGCTGGGGGCAAGTACTAATCTGATACCTGGGGAGAGAAGGGATTGTCCCAGGAGCTGGGACATGGGGCATGGGGGCTGGGCATGCTCCAGGGAAAGGCACCCAGGCTGCTCTGGGCAATTTATAATAATAGTGATATAAGAAGCATCCTCTTTTATAAAAATCTATTTTCTGCAACTAAGTAAATAATACCATTGTTTTCTTTTGTAATTGTGAGTTGATATTCTTGTTCTCCTCCATTCATATTTACCAGCATTGATTTGAAGGCATTAGTGGTAGTGTTGGATCTGTTTCTCTACGGTGTCTGAGCCTTGATTTTGTTGGTACAGTACAACCTGTGTGGTTGTTTAGGCCTGCCAGTTCCATTTATATTCTGCAAGTCCATTGTTGCTCATAAGTAAGTGTATCCCAACAATGTAGACTTTTTTTCACTTTACTTATTATAGTTTTTAGGGATTCAGAGATAATGTATGAATAACAGGTAATTAATGAAATTATAAAAAATAAGTGCTCAATATGAAAAAGAAACAAAAAGTTAGATTGCAAGACACTTGTAGTCCTCCAGAAAAGTTACTTGGTCATGAAGCCAAAGTCCTGTTTGTTTGCAAGGATTTGCAGAGCACCTGAGGGAACAGGACAGATGACTCAGTGGTTAAGAGCACTAGCTGCTCTTTCAGAGGACCCATGTTGGATTCCCGGTACTCACATGGAGGCCCACAACCTTCTATAATACCAATTTCAGCTGTTCAGTTGCTTTTTTTGGCCGCATTGGCCCCAGGCATGCACGTGGTACAAAGACATGCAGGCAAAACGCCCACATACGTGATATAATGAATTATATCTTTATAAAGGAAGAGCTGAGGATTCTGTCTGTGTCGGGATTAGCAGGCTATTCTATCTTATATGGAGAGTTGTAAGCCTGCAGAATAGTGTAAACTTCTATGTTTCATGACTTCTTGTCCCCCAGATCTGTCACTCAGCATCACACGAGGCATCACGAGTCATAGTGTTGAACTTAGAAAAGTGATTATTGCAAGGGTGACTATAAATTGGAAAGAAGAAGACTCAATATATTACAATAAAAGGGCTTCTCCGGTGCTAAGCAGTGGAAATAAACTATCTATCCTGGCCTTGTGTACTCAAAGGACCCAGAAACAGACAGAGGCAAAGAGCAACTTAGTGAAAACTTAAGCTCTTTCTTATAGAATCCACTTTCTGTGTGTGTGTGTGTGTGTGTGTGTGTGTAAATGTGTATCATTGTGTGTGTATGTCCATATTAATAAGATGCTCAAGCATTCTTTAAGAATAAAAATTCTAATTCCAAAAGTACTTTAAAGTGCTTTTGGCATGTCTTAGTATAAAGAATTTGACTCATTGCCAGCAGGTGTCACACATATTAACCTTTAGTTTAGCTGTGATCACGTAAACAAACATGCCAGGGAATATAGTGCTCTCATGGTTTGCTTCCTTTCTGTTTTGTGTAGAAAAATAATGAAGAGAAAATCACAATGTGGAAATGTTAATGAATAAAACCATCAGAGAATAAGGGAGTCATCTGGCAAACACTACAACAGAATGCTAATGAAACTGCAGAAGAGAAATACAAGATTGGCTTTATCAGGTTACATTAATGTTAACAGGGGGCTGTTAGAAATAAATTATTTTAAAACAATATTATAGTTTATACTGACCAGCTTTACAACCTCTCCTTCCATTTGACATAGGTAAATTTTTTAAAATTCAGTGAAATTTTTTTTAGACGGTTTTAGTTTTTCTTCTGTATTTAGCTTTTAAATAAAAGAATTTGGATTATTTATATTGTACTGACATCTGGTGGACCTTGGCCTTGATACAACCAAAAAAAAAAAAAATAGTACAATGCGTGGAGTCAGCCATCAAGGTGAACGGAATAAATCCATAGAAGGCTTCATATCTCACATTAAATCAAACAAAAGTGAGAACATAATTTTGAATTCCATCAACATCTTCTCACATCATTTCAAGGAGAATCAGCTCTTAGCCACACAATGCAGCTATTTAAATACTTTTCACTTAAACAGTTGCCTTCACCATTGTGAAAACCCAACATTGTGATGTTGTATTTTTATGATGGACTTACTTTCACTCTAGACAGATAGGAAAGAAGATTATATCCATAACATAAAACACACACACACACACACACACACACACACACACATTCTTGATAAATATATATATATATATATGTATATATATATATATATATTCCTGCCAAAACACTAAATAATCTGAAAGAGACTGAAATATATAGATAATTGAAAGACTCTCACACATTTGTAAATAATTAGATTTTCCTTGAACCAGTAAATTTTTACTCACTGACTGAATTTAACTAAGCAAAACTATACAAAACGATGCCTGAAAAGAAAATTTCTCTCATTTTTAATTTAGTAAGACTTTGGAGCACTACCTTTCATACCTATTAGAAATGGGAAGAGTCCACATTCAGAAAACATGTCCTCAAAGCTTCTATATTTAAGAAACATTTTTCTCTTATTCTGCTGCAATCCAAATTGTTTCTTCTGCCATGAAAACACATCATCACAGTGTTGGGTTTTCACATAGTAATGAGTAATAAAATTATGAACATGATCTAAGTTTTTATCAAAGTTATTATTATTATTCCATTATAACTAAGCTGTGAAAATGATGCATGAGAAAGATGTCTGTGTTTTCCTTCCAATAAACTCACTGGATTCCTCCCTCTGTTATGTGCAATGTGGTTAATGCCTTCATTGTTTACTAAACGCTCAAACACTTAAAGATGCTTAGAACAAGAGTGCAAGTGCCATCAATTCCATGTTGGATTGTGTATCACTGAATTAAGATAATGAAAGCATATATATTATACGAGAAAGAGTGTTTAGCATGTATGAGTGTTTTTACACAGGGCAAGAATTTGATTTCAGATCTCTAGTACACACTTAATAGGCATATTAAGAGTCAACTCTTAAGACTATTACAGTAAATACACAAAAAATGAAACCAATGGACACATTGTGTGAAAATTCAAACTATGATAAATTAGTATTTTACAGATAAATGTCAAGACTCTGGTCAAGTATACAATATGTTGCAATATGCACAGCATTGGACAGACCTATTAATTATTTAATAAGGAAAATAAGTTTCTCAAACTAATTTACTAAGCATGTGAACTACTCAGCCACTATATCAAACTAATTCCTGAAATAATAGAAGCATGCTGAAGGTGATATCATTCAAGTGATTTATTCAGTTTTGTCTTATTAGCAAGGAGAGGTTTTTTTTTTCCCCCTTCTGACATTTAGCCATATGCGTTTTATAAGAGTAAAAGATATAAAATAGATACAAAATACAAATACAAAATAATCAGGAACTTGTAATATTATATTGAGACAGTAAAAATAAGGGAGAAAGACTGCCACCATTTGCTGTTTTGTACTCGCATACACAATTATTTAAGTGTGCAGTTTGTGATCATATTTGACTTATAGTGATCTTCAATCCATTTTGATAAAGCTATTTACTTGAGACGTTAGAAAAAAATACACCATGAGGAATCATGGCAGCTGCACAACCTAATATCAAGCCACAAAGTTTGGTTTATAATATTGGTCAATGATATTGGAAAGTGAAATGAAAGTTTTACTGAAATCAAACAATTTGCATGTATTTTAGATCATTCAGTGGAAGATATTTCATTCTATATCAAAGAAAAATAGTCAATGAGCACAGGATGCTGCTTAATTATCAAGACCAGGAAATAATATTTTTAAAAGCCTTTATTTAATTAGAGCTCAGTATTTGACATCTTAAATAAGCTGTTTAATAAATTCTGGAATTGCTTTTCTTATCTAAATCTAGAATTGAAACTACTTTATAAAATTCCTCTTAGGCTTTCCTAATCATCATTATGAAGATTCCACTAGTTTTCTATTGCTAAATAACAACTACACACATTTTGTGGCTTAGAGCTGCATGTATTTACTGTTATGTAGTCTTTGAGCCCACTTCTGGAAGTTTCACACGAATTAATTAAAAGTGTAGGCATCAGATCTCATGTGATGATTCAACTGGAGAAAGACATACTTCCACATCTATAATGTGGTGTGCTTCTGAGTTTCTGCATAAAGATCCTTGTTTGTTTATCACTTGATAACTGGAGACTGCCATCATTTTTTAAAGATACTTAATATTCAACCCCCTGTAGTTTGTTATGGTTTGAATATGAAATGGCCCTTCAGTGTCCGGGATTTGCTTCATTGTATTCAGCTACTTGGGTACTCAGATGATGTTGTTACTGTTGTCTAAGGGTCATGACTACCACTGGAAATAGTGACAAACATTTTCATTGTCCACATGAGTGAACAATAATTGTTGAGTTACTATGCATGCCAAGAGCAAGGATTATGAAGCATAGACTCTTAAGTTCAGATTTCAATTCAAGATTTTAATGACTAGTTAATGTGTGACTAGACAAAGGCAGCCCTTGAGATATCTGCAGTGGAGAAGCTATAAACATAATAGAGCTTCCAGGGAGTTAGTGGCACCAGCTACACCTTTTATTTGCTAAGATGAGCATGGAACCATGTTCCTTGATACCCTACTCACAATAGCTAGGAATTGGAAACAACATAAGTATTTTTCAACCAATGAAGAAACAATGAAAATGTTGTACATTTTGGTACACAATGGAACTCTATTCATTTGTAAAGAAAAATGAAGTCATGTATTTTCTGATAAATGGTTGAAACTGAAAAGACAATGTTCAAACAAGTAACTCATTCCCAGAAGAGCAAATGTTGCTTGTTCTCTCTCATTTGATGCTTTAGCGCAAATCTTCAGATATAAGTGTATATGCTGGCAGTCTTCAGAAAGCAGACAAATAAGAAGGAATGGTTGCTGGAGTAGAGAGCAATAGAGGTAATAGCATGGTACAAATGATCTGACTAGGAAAATGAGGAAAGAAGGGGGTTCCCTTAGTGAGAACAGAAGAAGGAGAAAGGAGGATAAAGTTATAATAGGGTTTCTGAAATATCATAAGGAATCATACAATTAACTATATAGCTTAAAAACTATAATATGTGCTCAAATATTTATGTATAGTTTAAATCAAATGTTCCTGTGTAGCTGACAATACTTCATACAAGAACAAAGAATACCTGTTAATGTCCCAAACACCAGGCAATGGAAGCCCTCTCTTGAGTCATTGGTGTGAGTGGTTAATAGACTTCAAAAGCATGAAAGTGGATGGTTATTGCTTTTCTCTCTTCCAGACATGGAAGGTAAGTTCCTATTGCTGAAAAGGCCATGCACTTAAATGGCAGGGCCTGTTGGTCTTGAGCTGGAACTGACTTAAATGGATTCTCCCTAAGGTCTAGCTTCTGTGATATCTTAAGTTGTTAATGAAGTTTCTAAAAATGGGAAGCTACCAACAACCCTACCAAACTACGATGTGTATGAGCCACCACAATGACCAAATAGCAGATCACCCTAAGGGAACAGGAGTGACATTCATGCCTTTGTGTTAACCCAAATTTCTCTAGTGATAGATAAGATCAATTCAACAAGAGAGAAAACATGCCTTGTATTGGCAAAATAACCAGCTACACAGAGCTAGTTAAATCATGGAACTTGGAGGTGAATCTATAGCTACTACTTTATTAAATCAGCATAATAAGTAATATCTAAATATTTGTCCCAATACCCACATTGTTGATTTCATTTTTAATCACTAATTAATTATTATTCTCTAGTATAATACATCCAGACCACCCTTTTCCATTGCTCCCAGCTCCTCCCATCTGCCCTCTCCTCCAGATGTATGCCCCCCCACCACCACTTTTCCTCAGAAAAGATCAATATTCCCAGGGTTACCATTAAAAAAGGACATAACAAGATGGAACAAGGACAGGTACTAATTCCTATATCAAGGGTGGTCTAGGAAACTCAGTAGGAGGAAAAGGGTCCTAAGTGAAGGTAAAAGGGTCAGAGACTATACCCACTCCAACTTGTAGGAGCTTTGCAAAAACACCAAGCCAGACAGCCATATTTAGGGGACCTCACAGGTTCCCTGTTGCCGCTTTAGTCTTTGTGAGCCCCTAAGAGTACTAGTCAGTTGACATTTTGGGGCTTGTTCTTGTGGTGTTCTTGATCCCTCTGATCTCTGTGATCCTTCTTCCTCATTCTGCAGGGTTCACCAGCGCCTGCAGGATGTTTAGTTCTGGGCCTCGGTATCTGCTCCCTCAGCTGCCAGAGGAAGCTTCTCTGATGAAGATAGGGCCAGGTACTAATCTATAAGTAGAGAAAGATCTCATTAAAAATCATCTCATGGATATCCAGCCTTTAGTTCCTGGCTAGCCCTGCAGTGTCACGCATGGGATCTCTAATTTGTTGTGCTGTTCTACCCTTCCATTATCCCAGCAGATCTTGCAAGCAAGATAGGTTATAGGTCAAAGGTTTTGTGGCTGGGTTTGTGTTCCAGTCTCACCACAGGAAGCCTTGCCTGGTTATTGGAGATGATCTGTTCAGTCTCCCTTTTCACCATTACTCGGGTTCCTTGCTAGGGTCCCCCTCATGGGTTCTAGTGTGTTTCCACTGCACTATGTCTCCTGATCCCATCCTTAATGTCCTTCAATTCCAGTTGTCTGTCTATATTCTCTGCCTCCATTCCATCCCACCAACTTGTCCTCTCTGTTCCCATTCCCATCCTCCCCAAGCCCACCTGCAACACTTGTTTTATTTCCCCTTTAACAGGGAGATGTGTCCCCCCCTGGAGCCCTCCTTATTGCATGGTCTTTCTGGTTCTGTGGATTGTAGTACCATTGTCCTTTCCTTAACAGTTACTATCTACATATAAGTGAGTACATACAATGTCTTTCTGGGACTGAGCAATTTCTTAGGAAATTGAGAAATTACTTACCTCAAGACCCAGTTATACCACTCCTGGGCATATAGCCAAAAGAAGTTCCATTCTACCACAAGGCCACTTGTTCAAGTAGGTACATAGAGACTTGCTCAACTGTGGACATCGTGACTTTGTTTATAATAGCCAGAAATTAGAAATAACCTAGAAGCCCTTCAACAGAAGGATGGATAAAGAAATTGTGATACATTTACACAATGGACTATTACTCAGCTATTTAAAAAGTGACATCATGAAATTTGCACACAAATGGTTGGAACTATAAAAATAATCATCCTGTGTGAGATAACTCAGTCCCAGAAAGACAAACCTGGTATGTGATGGCTTTATATATATATATATATATATATATATATATATATATAGAGAGAGAGAGAGAGAGAGAGAGAGAGAGAGAGAGAGAGAAATTCATTCTATAAGCTCTGTTCCTCTACAGAACCTTGATTAACATATCCACAGATAAGATAATCCCCAAACTTGATCAAGGAACTTTCTCTTTGTATCAAAACACACGTTAAAAAAAATCAACCAATCAAAATACAAAGTTGTGGAGCTCAGTTCCATTGTATAAATCTAAAAAACACTCCTACACCTGATGGTCTGAGAACATTGTAGAACATGGATGGAAAGTTTTTAAAGGCCAGAGGATTGGGCAGTTTGCTGTGAGACTGTCTACTATTAATTTCTGAAGTTACACACATAAATTCTCACCTACCTGAATATCTTAACATGAGCTGAACAAAGGTGACATCAATAGACATGCCAAGCTAGATGGGAAAAAGTCTATGAAGTCTCAACCTAACACAAAGAATTACAAATAACTAAGAAATTCTGTGAGTGTGAGTAATAGTCTACATAGGGAAATATACAACAATTGGTTATTCAATACCAAATAGGTTAGAAAATATACATACAGTTAACTTTATACAGTCTGAACAGGCTATATTTAGGGATATTTAAAAGAATAAAATTACATATATGCATATTACATCAATTAATGAGAAAGAAGATTATGAATTTAAAAGAGAACAAGTAGGGTATATGAAAGGTATTGGAAGGATGGAGAAGGAGGAAATGATGTAATTATATTTTAATCTGAAAAATAAAATAGCAAAATAAAAATAGGAATTACCATATTTATCTCAACTTTCTACTGAAATAAGTAACATATCTAGCTATAGAAAAATATTACAGTAAAATATATGGAATTTATAATATATATGATATGATATACATATAGTATTAAATTTGAACCAATGAAGTATTTGGGGCTAACTAACTTTAGTAATGAAATTTTCACTGTCAGTATAACTTTCAGAACTTCCTATGTGGAAATGAACTAACGAATGCTCATATGTATTAACAAACCATTGGAAATGTTTTCTTTATTTTTAATATTTTCAATCAGTTTATTTGTAATTATTAATAATAACTTATGTTCTTGTAGTCAGATATGGCTAGGGAAAGGTACATAGGGAATATTTAGAACTTATTAACCACTTGATGAAAAGGTGGACTTTTAAATGATATTGATTTCAAATTATATTGATAAATATGAGGATATTTATGGAAAGCTTAGGGGACGTTTGGGAGAAGAGATTGATACTTTAAACAAAACTCATTATAAAGTAGTTGTGATAAAGAAATTGAAAATCAATTAATAGTCCATAGACAAGTTTAAGGCATTAATCATTCTGATGATTCAATATTCCAAAGCATCTTTCTTTTAATCTGACATACCTTTTCTGTGTGCTTGTGAAACTTGAGTCTCATAGCCCTTCTCCATCAATTTGTAGATTAACCAAATATGTCCTTCTTATTTGCTCACTCAAAGCTAAGTACATCTTTTATTATGAACCTGAAAATGTGTCATTAATCATTTGATACATTTTTATTTGACTTTATACTACATGGTCTCATAACCACATGTAGGCAAGGCATGCATTGGCCTCAAAAAGAAGACAGGATAGAATAATCTAGAACTTGCGATGTGTCTGCTCCTACCTCCCAAATTATGGGATGTGCCACCATGTCTGACTCTTATTTGGTAGATTAAATTTTCTAATAGATCTAGTCTCAATATGCAACCCTGACGACTATGACATTATCCTTTTACTTTAACTTTAAATGGGATTTAAAAATCCTAGTAAACATTTGCTGCTTGAGAAGAAAAAAAAAACTACTTAATTTTTGTTTTTTGACTTCTCATTTTTTTTGGTGCTGGATTTATTAATAAATTCAGCTACGAATAAATATGCCCTGGTAATAATGATTATGGAAGTAACTGAATAATTTGGCTTAGACTTATGAATGACTAAATCTGTCAACCTTAATATTGAATTAGTATAATGCCTAATTGAACTCTTTATAAAATTTAATCTTGACACTGTGTTGACTGGCAAGTTTGAAGCACAGGGTTCACTTGGATTTAAAATGGATTTGCATTTGAGAAGCTGCACAATGATTTTCTATATATGCACTATTTTTACTTTAATTGACACATACTGTGCTGAGAATTGAGCTCAAGTCCCAGAGCTTCAACAAAATAATCAATGTGTGGTTTTAGATCTTTGGATTTTAGGATGCAAGTGGGAAGAAGACAACCACACACCAACTCAGATTGGTTCCTCTTATAGTTGAATTGAGTCCCTTCCCTAGAAGGTCTGGGTGCAGTTTCCACCACAGCATCAGCCTCTTGTACTTCCAAGGTAATTGCATAATAGAATTTTACTCTTCAGTCATTAAGATCAGATACACAAGAGAGTTAACATATCACGTTGAGCTGAATCAAGAAGTACATTTCTGGTCATACGCAATTGAGAAAATTTCAAAGTGAAAATTGTATCTGTGACAAATAAATACTACCATCCGATTTTCACACAGACATAATAGCGACAGTTAGCATAAGATCTGGCTCATTTGAGTTCTTTCTTTAAAAATAAATTTCCAAATAACCAAAAAAGGCCTGGGAAAAAGTATGTCTTAAGTCTAAGTGAAGACAAAAACTGTAATAATGATGTTCTTTTGGAACATTAGAGACAGGTAGGAGGTATTTGTTAAAAAAAATGAACTTTATTTCATTAAGGGTTCAACCCTGGTTCTTTATCAGACTGACTTCTAATCGTCTCTAATGCTAGGAAACAGCAGCACATTCCCCCGGCATTTGATTACTTCCATTAGTGCACTCATCACTATAGAGAATAAAGGGAAGTAAAAGCCAGGGTCCCTGACCTAGAGCTGCTTATTGTATTACTGGTGATCCAAGGCACTCAATCACTTATTTAAAAAGAAAAATGATTCTCTACATCCTCTTCACTTTGTTAAAGCACTCTCTATTTTCTCATATTACTCAGTGGGCAGTGTAGAGTATAGTTTTGCAGTGCTTCCCCTGAATTCTTGGAGTCAATATCTATGAGTTCCAGTCAGTATAACATAACATGTACTTTAAGTTAACAGAGGCTGGGAATATTTTAAGGCTTTCTAAGTAGAAAACATTGAAATACCATATAGTATGAACATTCTCTAAGGCTATGAATTTTCTTTTTGAGCAGAAAGAGAAGGTAGGATTTCAGTTGGCTTATCCCCTATCATTTGAAGTTCAAAGGCATAAAACATTGCTATAATTCTTCCCACAAATTATTTGCAGTCCTGGAATGGTTAATCCACATTTTTGACAGATTTAGGAAAATAGATACTGTCTTGGATTATCACATCTCAGCATTAAAACCTGAGTAGTCTCTGACTGTGTACATGCTCAGTCAATAATGTGACTGTTGAGCAAACAGGAAGACAGGGGGTCAGATGTTCAGAACCTATGTAAATGCCAGAGAAGAGGCAGTTAACTATAACCCTGGTACTAGCTTGTGTTATTGAGACAGTTGATCTCTTGAGTTCATCCTAGACTAAAACAGTGGCTTCAAGATTAGTGAGTTTCTGTCTGAAAACATAAAGTCTATAGTGTTTAAGGAAGACACTAGGCTGTGGCCTCTGACCTTCATATGCAACTGTATACATATGCTCAAATACCCAGAAACTTGTACACATATACCATGCATTCATACATACATACATACAGACAGACAGACAGACAGACACAGACACACACATACACATACACACATATAAACACAACCTTCAGAATCAGTAATTTACTTTATATGAAATTTTCTGTCATTTTATTTAAATTCGTCTCAGTCAAAATGAAGCTACTGTAATTTTAGAAGCTAATATCACTGTTTTCTAGAAGAATTCTCATGGGTCAGCTAAAGCATAAGGTAAAACCAAATCCAAATACACAGTTTGTGCCTTTTTCATCTTACTATGCTGTTTTCTGTGATGGGCACAGATATGGGTATGATAGCTGGAATGACTTTTACGGATAGAATTTAGAAGGAAAAAATATCTCAGATCTACTCTTGGTGCGGATACATTAGACAACCTACCATATCTTGGAATAAAGGTATAATTGATTATTATTTATTTAAAAATTTTACATCAAAGAGATTTCATGGATTTACAGAAAGAAATACAACTGATAGAGGAAACTAAGCTGATATCATATGCATTCTGATTTCTTTACTTAATCCACATTACCAACATTGGCAAGCTTGCAGCAATGATGAAGTTGGCTCAGGCTCCAGGGTGAAGCCATCAGGAAATGTGCACTCATTAATTGACTAAAAATAGAGTGAAATGTTATTTACTGTGATGATTTAAACACTTCTCAGAACAAGTATGATGCAAAAGAGATTTTGCATCTTTTCACTTTTTACCTTTACTTCGTTCTCTTTTCATTCCTGCTGTGAATACTGAGTTCTCCTGAAATTAACTTTATGTGAATTTGGAAAAACTATATACAAATTTCAGTAGTAAAGACAGTAAAACATACATCTCAACTTTGTCTTCCCAGTTGAAGCTGATAGGTGATAAAAAGTACTGCTTCATTTCATGAGTCTAGCTTATGTTATTAATCTTCTGAATTATTAAATGATTCTCTATATACATAATTATATTGCTATATATATCAAAGTGTCACTTTCCCCTAATTTACGTTTTAGCCTAAAATGAGTAAAATTATTGTTGTTTGAAAAGACTATAAAAAGATATAATGCATCTATCTTTTAGCCCTCATATAACATTGCAAGGTCAAGTCTACAGCAAACTTACTAGAGTTAAAGAAACCTAGACTCTTGAATTATTGTATTTACAATTTTAACATATTTTTGAACTCAAGTATTTGTTTGAGAATACTCAAGAAAACAAATTAGGGAGAACAAGCTGACACATTAAGCTATCAAACAGTTTTGTTCAGAGGTTATGGAAAAGAAAAGGGATGTTCTCCATGGTCCATAGTATATTATAATTTGATAGCAGAGATTTGATTATATCTTGAAGGCTCCAAAGAGTGATTAAAACCTTTAAAGTTTGGTTCTATTTTCAATATTGAAGTTTATTTAAGTTGTCATACCACAGTATCTGACTAGAATCAAGAAGGATTAAGGTTGAAAGTGATTAGAAATTAATGAAAGGAAGCTATGGGTTCAAAATCTTCTGAAGAAGAGGATATTTTCTTACCAGTCCGGAGGAAACCTGCCAGAATTGTTTCAATAATTCTTTGTATCTTCATTTGGAATTTGTTTTTATTTATTATGTAATCAAGGCTGGTTTTTAGTGGTGGCAGTCCTCCTGCCTCCACCTTCCATGTGCTAGGACTTCAAGCATTCCACATCAGATTTCTATATTATATTTAATCATTTATCTCTTGATATAAAAAGAAATAGTTGGAAAGCTGGAAAGTTTAACAAATTTCAAGTTACCTTGATCTGTGGTCTCACTTGTTTTGTTGGGTATTTGCATGTAGTCTTTGTTGCCTGAGATGACTTTTAATTGTAGCACTTTTTTTAGCATATTGCAAATATTAATATGTTTTAAGAAATTCATGTGCTGCTACTATTTCTGAGTTCCATTCTTTGCAGCCTTTTCCAGTAATTAACATAAATATTACCATATTAGATCCTGGCTTAATTCATGATGAAGACAAATCTGCAACATACTTTTCAGGAACATATCATTTTAAAAAGTGAGGGTATTTGGCACAATGCACAACAATGGATTTTTATCAATATACTTTTCCTTGACTCTGATGTTGAGTATCTATTAAGTTCCAGTTGATTTGACAAGGTTTTTTGCCCTGCATATGCCCTCTAACCTCATTATAGTCTCCTTTAACAGAAAATTGAAATGAGCTCACACAAATAAATTAATTCCACTGCTAAGTCAAAACTTGGAAAGAAGAATAGTAGTAGTATCAAGGAATATCATGACTCAACTTTCTCCAAAGCCAAGTATCTAGGGAAGGACCTGCTGATTGACTCCACAGTGCTGCTTGCCCACACAAGCTACCCTCTTGTTATTGGATGATGTTTTTTTAAATTTGGACACAGTAATGTACTACCTATTGAAGTTAAAAAGAGCAAGTTAGAAGAAAGAATTGGAGGACATGGCCTTTCCCCTTCAGAAAGAATCTAGAAGTTGTATATATCATGCCATCTACCCTTCCTTTGGCTTAGACTTAATAACTGAATTATTCCTGAGTATAAGGAATTCTAGAAAAAGTCATCTTTAAATGACAGAATAAGAAAATATCTATGTGGTGTGAAAAAGCAGTCTGAGCTGAATATTTTTTAGTAAAGATTTTAAACGTTCCACTCGGGTCTTAAGAACATCCATTAAACACCTCCCAATTGATTGTGAAAATTATGATTGATAAGGAAAAAGCTGTATATGATTATTTATTACCTATATATTCTTTCTCTATACAGAAGTGCATTGAAATAATTTTTAATTTGTTTTTACTTTTATCCTTTTGAGATTATAATATCATTACAATATTCTCCCATTCCCTTTCTCTCTCTAAGCCATCTCCAATGGCTCCCCTAACTCTTCTTCAAATATACAGCCTCTTCTTTCACTAATTGCTGTTGCATGGATATATATATATATATATATATATATATATATATTTCCAAATATAACCTGTTCAATCTGTACAATATTACTTGTCTGCGTGTTTTCAAGGCTGATCATTTGTTATTGGATAACTTGTTGATGTGTTCTTCCCATAGAAAATCTCCTTTCTCTCAATCTCAGCATTACTTCATTGCCTACAGTTCTTGTGTATGGCTGAAGCCTTGTAGGGTTTTCCCACCCAATTTGGCAAATCTTTAATATCATCTTTGTTCAGGTATTTTAGATAGTGATGTTGATGAGATTTTATGGGTGTAGCCTCTGATATAAATAGGAGACACAATCTCTCAGTCAACTCCTTATTTCTCTGGATCTTAAAATCTTTTGGGCCCCTCATATGAAATATTTCCTGATCCTTAAGCCTAAGAATATTTTGCAAATGGGATTGAGATCCAAAACTCTTCCTTTTGATTTGTTGTTATTTTTAAGTATTTGGCTATTTATATAAAAAATAGTATCTGACCTTGCTTTGTATAATTAGGCTGGCTAGCCTTGTTACTTTCCTTCCATCCCCAAGACAAGACTTGGGAACACAACACTGGCAGTAGATGGATGTAGGTAAGCATGTGGAAATGACCCTATTTGTGATAAGCTAATGTAGACTATCATGGATGGGAAAGGATCATGACTAAAATAAACAAGGTTAAATGTTGTCAGCTATTGGAATCCTGTTGGTGGAAAGCATGGTGCAGAGATTAAGGCAGAATCCAGAGAAGGGGGATGCATGACAGATATGAAAGGAAAACACATACATTAAAGGGATTTTAAAATAAGGATAAAAAGATAGATAAAAAGGATAAAAATGGAATTGAAGAAGAAAAAATGAAGTGAATGTTTGAAATGAGAGAGGAGGCATTGAATTATATTGATTAGGAGGTATGAAGAATATGTGAGGAGAGGGAAGAGGGAAAACAGTGATAAGAATATATCGCTTGAAACATTTATTTTTATAAATGTGCTTTTTTTAGTTGGAAAATTAAAAAGCTGAACAAATAACATAAGCCTGCATGTGGTCTGCCCATAGTTAAACAGTCCTTAGTATCGTGCATACTTGCAGACCCTGTGAAATAACCACATTAGAGATCTGTAATCTTACTTTATCTTGGAGTCAGATACTTTTTAAGGAAGAAAAGATTCTAGTGGGCCTTTGACCTCTACACCTTCCCACTGGAATAGGCTTTGTGGAAGTCCTTAGTCTTGTCTTACTCTCTTCTCTCCAAACTTCTAGCACACACTTGTATCTTTGGTAGAAAGATTTGGTTGTACTTTATTGAAGTACCATGTCAACTTACGGATTTTCATATTGGCATGTTTTAGAGAAAGAAAGGCTTCAGATTCTGACAACAGTCAAATCTAAATAAGGTATGGAACCAAAAGTACAAGGCAGTTGGAGTTTGAAAGTGACACCAGACATGAGGGCAAATCAAGGGCAGAGGAGTATCAGTCCTGTGTGTGGACAGATATTTTCAGGTGGCTTTATTTCTCAGATTCTTGTTTCTTGAAGCCTTAAAATACTGATGGAACACTATGTGAAAAAGCGTAGATAGCCAGAATCCATGTCAGGGAAGAGTAAGTGCAGAGTGAGTGGTGCAACAATGTGCATAGATTTGAGCAAGTGTTGTATAGGGCACATATTCATTTGAAAGTTAGTTCAAGTTTTATCTTATAATATAAAACATATATTGAGACTTTTAAACTCATTAATAATATGAGTAAAACTGATACCTGCTGTCACTTTCTCCATGAGTCAATTATTTATGAAAAACATGAATAATCTGAGGCCTGTTAGGTAGCTTATTGTATATTATGTGCAGTTAAGTCCATAAATTAAGTACAGAAGAATAATTTCACACTGTATATACTGGCCTAGCAAACTTGGTATTAGACACCATTTATATCATGTGGTCTAAAATCTTTTTTGATTGTTTTTCAAAACAGGGTTTCTCTGTGGTAACTCTGGCTGTCCTGGAACTCACTTTGTAGACCAGGCTGGCCTAGAACTCACAGAGATCAGCCTGCCTCTGCTTCCTAAGTGCTGGGATTAAAGATGTGTACCACCACTGCCTGGTCTAAATTCTTAGGCTGACATTTTCTTACCTCTAATTGCTTAGGTCTCCTGTTTATATTTTACAACATGAGAATATTTCTAACCTGAAATAGGCTTATGTCTTAGCTACTTCTCTATTGCTGAGAAGAGACATCATTACCAAAGCAACTTATAAAAAAATTAAATTGAGGCATTATTCATTATGTGGGGGAGCAGTAGTTTAGAAGGCATGGCACTGGAGCTTATGTATTGATAAAGCATAAAAGAGGGGAAAAAAGAGAGCTGAATGGGAATGGATTGACTTTTGATAACTACAACCTACCCTTATTGACATACCTCCAACAAGGTCATTCCTTCCCCAAGAATCCCCAAGATCCTTCCCCAACAGTTCCACTAAATGCAGACAAGCATTCAAATATATGAGCCTAAGAGGGACATTATTGTTACAACCCCACAGCTTGTTCTTTTTAGTTTCATATTTGTTTTTATAGCAAACTATGTATAGCATACACTACTACTTTAGCTATCTTAGTGTGTAGGCAATTAGTATGAAATACATTCACATTGTTGGACAAATACCATTACCATCCAACTCATGAACTTTTCTTCTTTCCAAAAACAACTCCTAAGCCAATTAAACAAACAAATAATTCCCCAGTCTGCTTTCTAAAGTCCCTTTCCAATGACTGTTTCTCTTTCTGTCTCTGAATTCAAAGTATTCTCCTTACCTCATACCTCTGCATAATTTAACACTTCACCAGCAAAACTAGTTACCAGACAGCAGAAAAACATTATCAATGTCCAATTATCTGGAATTCACTCATGATCTTCTAGGATCCCCCAAAGTGCTTGGATTTGGATCTGCCCTTTGCAGTACACACAGTTTGTCCTCCAGGCTCTGACTGGCTCCACTCCACTGCTGCTGCTGTTCTTTCTGGTCATCCCATGGTACTGGCATTTCCAAAACACTGGGGTCTTCTGTTGCAACTGGGCTGAACTTTCACCAATAGCTTCCCATAGGCTCTCTTCATGGTGCCAAGCCTCAACTTCTTTATGTGACCCCCTTTAATCTGGGTCTTCAACTGCTAATGAGGGTGCACTTTTACCAATGCCCTCTTTTAGTCTCTCACAGTGCCAAGTCTCAGCTGCTCTTCAATGATCCCTTCAATGCCTTCAAAACCAGTAACACCTGGGTGACTCTTACAATATCAAGTTCAGCTACCAGCACAAAGACAGTTTCTGTGTGCTGACCCTGAGGAAACACTTTCCATATTTTAAGATAAAGTCTGGTTTGCTGGGAAAATAACTGATCACTTTGTCTGTAGGAAGGGTCCCCTCATAGGTGGAGTTCTCATCATCATTATCACCAGTGCCTGGATTGCTTGTCTTTCTCTTAGTCAGGTGTACAGGAGAAAAAGAAAAAGAAAAAAACTGTTCATTTTATCTCAGCAGCTTTTTAAGCTCTAAGCAGCAGCTTCCACAACAGCACAGGGTTTCTGGGCCCGTGGGAAGATCTCCAGTAGAAACATTCTAGCAATTTCTCATTATCACCATTGCTATTTGTAAACATACACCCTTCTTCATAGACCTCAAACTCAAGACCAGTGGGCCTCACACATACAAAAAGCCATCAACAAACAGTTTATAGAACAATACTCTCTGTTTTCTGTTTCCTGTGTCATGGCTCCCACCAGTGGCACAAAGCCGCTGGTTGGCTGCATGATCAGGAAAAGCAGTGGAAATCTTGCTTCTTCCCTGCTCCCAGCCGAACTCTCTGTTGTCACCATGAAAATGTCTTCCTCTAAAGGCCTCTATTCTGTGGTTCTCACTTTTGAGCCCTCTTTCCTTTTACAATTTTCTCTTCATAGAGACTTATTTCCTTCCCTACTCTTCTCTTCCTTCAGGAGACTTCTACTTATTATTTTTACATATATGTAATATCTGTCCTCTAGGAGCTGCCATGAACATACTTTATCAGACTCTGTGAGGTCTAGAGTTTCTTCCTTTTTCTTCCTTGTCTCCATGTTGAATTAGCTAGTGTAATGTCATGATGCACATTGGTATGCCATTTGCAATTTTATGTAGCTGGGTGGTGAAGCAAGGGAGAGACACAGATCATAGGTGTATATCCTGCCCGACCTCAGCAGAAGGAACCACAATCATGTCAGTGCCATACTCCAGGGAAACCGAAAGTACCTGAGGTCAGGTGTTTTTATTGATTCAGAACTCCTCATGCGCTGATCATAAGCAATCAAGCATCGCCCCCAGAGAAATCCAACACCTGTAGACAATATAAAATGCCAGGACCCAGGCAGACCCTCACCCAACAGTGCACAAAACAATATTTTGTACATAACTAAAAATAATCTTCTACAACACTTGCATGTATCATTTATGTGATCTCTGTATACCACTCAGATTGATGATCACTACCACAAGTCACATGGGATGCATTTCAATGAGTGACTCACATTTGGCTACTTTCCCCTCACAGACACATCAGTTATTGTGCTTTCCCCAAGACTTTGACTTAGTTATGAATAGTTCTGGTAAAAGTATGCTGACATAGATAATGCAAAACACTTCTATGTTGAAGTAAATAATGGCACATAGAGATCTGGAAATATCACAAAAAATAATGCTCACTAGCCTCTTTTCATAACGTTCCCACATAGTCTACTAGCAATACATTTGTGTAAGTGTGCATACGTTTGTATGTAGACACATGCATAAATATGAAATGCATTTTTATTTACTGCCATTATATTTGAAATTGTTCATTTTATTGTGTTTTACTACCCCAAACGTCTAACTTACGATGACCAATGTAGTATATGCTAAAAGTGATATTTTCCCTCTTTTGTTCTAAATTTTGAGCGTCATGGATTCCTCATGCAACCCAAGTTATACCCTAATACGTAAATCTTAAAATATGGTAAGTAAAATTTTGCATCATGATATTACAAGGTCATATAACTCACAAAAATTTATGTCAGGTAACAATAAAGTATTGCATGAAATTTTGAATTAAACTCCAGAGAAACTTAACCATGCATACATGTTTCAAAAAGAGAATTTCTTTTTATTCTCATCAAATAAGACCAGAAATCATATTTTGTACTCTTCATTAACAATGTTTAAAACTTCAAACAGAAAAAAATGTTTTAGATATTACTTTCTATTAAAACTGCAAGCATTAGAATTAGATTATTAAGTACTAAGTGTTCTAAAATACAGAATTCCATTCTGAAAATAAAATCTTAAAAGTATATTGCTTTATATAGACACCTACACACACACACACACACACACACACACACACACACACACACACACACACTCATAAAGACAAATGAAAAATAATGACCTTAAAATTAGTTTTCAAATACTTTGCTTTTCTAGGATCATGCAATCTGTAAGAAGTAAATGAAACTACACTGACTTCACCATATTCAATTTTAAAATGGCATACAGTATTCACAGGCAAACATTATTTCTGAGAAGTAGACACAATGATGTGTACACTGCTGTATGCCCCTAGGAGAAAATTCCTATCAATTTAACAGACTGACAAAATCGATTCAGGTTGTACCAAGAAACCTCTCATCTATAGTTTGGGTTGTGCAAGAATCTAATAAGTTCTTTGTAATCTCTTTAAAAATCATTAGTGAGGTATCCAAAGCTCTGTGAAGTACAACTATGTAGATTTTTGCAGATAGAAGGTCACCCAGTAAAAATTTTTTAAACATAAGAAATGAAGATTTCTCTCCTTTACTTTTGAACATTCAATTTGTTGCTTTATAAAAAACAGTCACTCATTAACCTAACATCTTGTGACTCTTAAAAACTTGTCCTGCACATGGCTTCATATTCTATGTTCCCTTGCTCTGCTTTATTAGATATGAAATTCTTGCCACTGCTCAAAGTATAATTCTCATTAGTGAATTTGACCTTTTGAATATAGTTAATGAGTGAGTTCCCAATTACTTGCATGGTTTACAAGGTGTCAAAATTTTTTATTAAAAACAAAACATGTATCAAAAATTTATCAGGAGAAGGGCTTAATGTTGACATGTCCTAAAGTTACTCAAGTCCCTTAGTAACAAAAACAGTGAATTACACTCATGTTCAAAGTTCTTTAGTGCTCAGTTGCAGTTGTGTTTCAAATTTCAATTTCTGGCATAAAATATGGTCTTACATTGTATATACATTTGTTCACTTTGGGAAAAAGTACTTTTAGAACTAAGGGGCAAATGTTATGTTTGTTTATTTTTGTAATAAAAAAATAAATGCATTTAATAATATGGTCAACTATTTCACAAAAATATTTAGTTCTTTAGTTTTAGGTTATAAAGAACTCACTTGTAGGAAAAACTACACATAATTAGGCAATAATTTGAGGAAAAAGAAAAAACGAAAAAATTTCATTAATAAATCAGATTTTAATAAATTCCTTTAGTTGTTTCCTAGGGGTATTGTGACAGATTACATCTTGCTTAAAATCACTTACTTATTAAGTTGTACTTTTCAACCTTACTTTCATACAGCTTTGGAATATGCAACTTAAAATCAATGTGTTGAAAGGACCACTCCCACTGCATTCCCTAGGGGAAAATTATTGTTACCCCTTCTTACTGCTCTACAACTTTCAACTACACTTATTTAATTTATTTGTGTTTTTGGCTTTTATAACTTTCTTGTTTTCTCTTTTAATGCATCATAGAGGTTCTTTATATAAAATTTGAGGTACGCTTTAAATGCAATCTGATCTTATTTCAGTATTTTTAATTATATCTGCAGAGGTTTTTTACAACTAGCATCAATTCAAACCAGTGCAAAGTTTCTTTCTGGGGAGACAGCAATAGAAGAGACAGTTTTATTCACCGAACTGTTCTAAAATGTTTAAAACACGTAAGAGATGCAAAGATTTTTTTTCAGTAATATCAGCTGTATTTATAAGCTAAGACTCACTTTTGTCATTTGCTGCATCTTGATTACAAAGAATAGAAAAGAACACTCAAAATTAATGAAATAAAGATATTAGCCAGTGAAGTAAAATGGAGTTGCAAATGTGAGAACATTACAAAGAATAAAACTGTTAAAACATAATGCAAGATAGACTAGAGTTGTATTGCTGCTTTGTTTTGCTTCTTATGTTAACTTATAGTTTGGTGAAGAAGAGATAAGACTGAAAAATACTGCTTTGTCAGTGGAATACTTTGAATTATAGATTTGAACAGTAGGTGAAGTAAAATTTATCATAAGAATGTGGATATCTGTGAAATTATCTTTAACCTAAAATCCAGAACAGTATAAGCACCAAATAAAAAGAAGTTATGACTTAACCCACCACATTATTTGCTTAAATCACTATTTGTTAAATTTCAACCTCTTTGAAATATTTTATCATTGTATAATGAGAAAATGTTAAAATATATTTTTCAGAACAAAGAAGATAGCTCAACTGGTAAAATACTTGCATGCTAGTATAAGAATGCCCAGAACCCATGTCATTGTCATACAGTGCACTTGTAATCTCAGTACTGCAGAGGCAGAAATAGATGGATTGACGTTTAGCCAGTTTACCCTATTCCCTGAGTTACAGGCCAAGGGAGAGAGATCCTGTCTTAAAAAAATGACTTGAATGGTGGGTGAGAAACCACATCCAAGTTTGACCTCTGATACCTTCGTATGCCCATATGTGCATTCCACCCTCCCCCTCTTTCCTTATCTCTTCAAAACAATCTTCCACTGTGGAAAACACATTGGTTGCTTTTAGTACAGATATTTTGAGAAACTTTCTTAAGGCTTTGATGTGCAAAATTCCTACTTCTGTGTACTGTGGAAACAGTGACTTAATTCAAGGCAGAATACATTGCACTACTTGCAGGTAGTTCAGGTTTAAGAGCAAAAGTGAGGACATTTTAATTCTACAAAGAAAATAAATATATAATTTACACATTGACATTTGGAAACAGAAATACCTTGCTGGTGACTTGACATGAACACTGTCTAAAACCAATCTCCAGAAATCATTATCTATGTCTCAACTGACCTCTATTCCTATTTAGACATTGGGACTCTTCCATTCCTACGCTTTCTTTCTTGGCCTGTAGATGTTCTTGGCATCGCTGAGATCTTGGGATCTTAACTGTCACACATCATCATGAGTTTTTATTTCAGTTTACCCTAGCCCGTTGGATACATCTCACATTCTAGACATTTTTCTGTTCCTAGTTCCTTGCTTCTATAATTATCATGTCTATCCCCAAAGTAGTTCAGCGTCAGATGAAGGCAGATGTAACAGTTTTCTGTGCCCGATCTCCTTGAAAACTCATGCCCTTTATTATACTAAACTAAAACTTTTGAAATCTGAAGAAAACGTGGTGATTCTCCAAAATAACCCCAGTTGTACAGAATAGAAAATGTTTTAATCACAAGACATTTGTCAAATGAAAAATAAGAAAATGTTGTATGAAACAATGTGGGATCATGATTTTTCAGTGAGTCTCTAATTCACATTCAAAACAAACATATTTTTGTTTGTTTCAGATTAAATATTCTCAGAGTTGGTAGGATAAAAACATCATCTGCTAAGCTACATAATGGCAAAGAACTTTTGGAAATGGGTCAGTAATTAAGGGTACTTGTTGCTCTTCTAGATGATGCAAATTCAGTTCCAAGAACCTATATATGGCATCTCATAATTGCCTTTAACTCCAGATCATGGGAACCCAACACTCTCTTCTTGAGTACCTATATACGTGGAGAGTGTACACACACACACAAACACAGAGACAGAGGCAAAAAGAACCAAATATAATTCTTTATTGAAAAGTCATGGCAGAGTACAATTTGCATAATTAATTACAGAGTATTTCAATTTTTAAAGTTTATATCTGTGAGATAATTTGACATCTTTGTCTAGCATTTTATGTCATGAGTTTAACAAAGAGAAAGAATTAGGCAAATAGGCAAATGAATGTGTGTGTGTGTGTGTGTGTGTGTGTGTGTGTGTGTGTATGTGTGTATGTGTGTGTGTGTGTGTATTATATATGTATATATACATACATATACATTACTTTAATAGTCTGATGCATCAAAAGCAACAAGCAGCACAGTCTAATGGAATGTTTGAGAAGTGAATACTCTTTATTCTTATCTTATTTCGGGAAGTTTATAAATTAATATTTTATTCACTTAAAACGTCTAAATATGGCATAGTTTTCAAGCTATGGGATGTGGAATTTTTTTCCATTCCAAGAGACACGACAATTGAAGTAGATACTCTTATAATATAAAGCTCTTACATGCCTCCCAGTTAAATTTCAGGCTGTCAGCCAGCTTTTTAAATTTCCCCATTACTCTTGGCTGCTCACATGCTATTTCCGTCTGTTCTTTATTATGCTTCAGGAACTATGAACTCTATCAAGGTTGAACTGTGTGGTTGTCTCCTCATCTAACTTACCAGTTGAATTGGAAAGGATATAATTGTAATTTGCACACAAGTTTTATGACTGTGACACGAAAGCCAGGGTTTGGTTTACATTAATGATCTCTTTAGTTTTGATCTACGTTCATTTGATGCTTTCTCAAGTGATGCCAAAATCAAACAGGGCACACAGAGAGGCAGACACTACTAAAGAACTTGATACAAACCCTTAACTCTTTCCTACACAGATATTTTATAATATAGAAAAGGGCATTAAGATTATTTTAATTGGAAGCTCAACAAACACTTCCATAAATAGGACATAGTTGCTAAGCAAAACCTGCAACCCATTGTTTCTGCTACTTATCTAAGGCAATTATAAGGTGAGATGTGATGCTAAAGCCTGGAAAGGTCAGCTTGAAGCAGGAGGCTTGTGTTTGTAGAACACAAAGAACAGCAAAGAATAGCAGAAGAGAAAAATGAGGAGGAGGTGGTGGTGGTCATGTGGAAGAAGAAGAAGAAGAAGGGGAACAGGAGTAAGAAGAGTAAGAGACAAGGAGGAAGGGAGGGGGAGGAGAGGAAGATGGTAAGAGAAGGATTCAAATCTGAGTGTTATAGACTCTATGTCATTCATTGATAATATGGTAATTTCATTCAAAGAATACATTGACATATATACTTTGTGCTATAATATTTTTATAAACAAATAGGATGTTATCATATTTTAGAATAGTATTGCTTCTGAATTTAAACTAATCAGCATAAAGGTATAAAATAATTTTAAAATGTAATAAAAAAATGAGCGAGTAGCTTGTGACAAGTAGAATAGATTAATATTTTAACTTTCAGGTTAATCTATCTCTGATGTGTGTGTATGTGCGTGCACACTGGCATGCACACTTGCTTCTGTGTGTAGAAATAAAGAGAGAGAGATGGGGTATTTTGATAAATGTAGCCATTTTAGGAAGACTAAAATGGCCAATCTGTAGAAATTCTTAGTTTAGTACATGCTATCCAATAGCTTGGGGGCAAGGGCTATTTGTTATGTAGATAATTCTGTTGTAAGTAATAGATTCTGTTTTACTTAAGGAGAAATAAATTAATGCTTTAATCGCATCAATCAAGTAACATAAGAAAGCAATTACTCAGTGTTCTAGATATCTGTATCCACCAGTCAAGAAATTTTAAATTTTTTTCTCGTTCCCCACAGCTTTTTGCACTTGTAGCAGGGTTACCATGAGAAATGTTCATAGACTGAATGGCTTTAGTAAGAGAAAGTTATTATCTCTCAAATCTGGAACCTAAAATTCTCTAATCAAGAAATCATATATGATAGTTTCTGCTGAGGCACTATTTCTCATTCTACATGGCCACTATTTCCTGGGTATGTACATCTGTGTCTACTCTTAAATAGATTAGTTATGCCACACTAGGACTCACTATTATTGTGACTTACCCTTTTCAAGACCCTGTCTGCACACATCACACTGAAGTTTAAGGGATATGAATGAGGTATATTTCAGTCACCAGCATATTGCTTTGATTCTTGGTGGAAAAATGTTGGCAATATAGTGTTATTCTTATACCAGCCAGGAGATAGAATCTTGAATTTTATTTCCTTAAACTTTACCTATAATTAATAACAGCTTGAGATGCTGCAATTTGCTAAGCAGCAGATTATGTAGGGAAACGAAATCATATAAATTACCTCATCAAAGTTCCATAAAGTTCACTGACCTTGAAAATTTCCAAAACATTTTTTAAAGGGAAATATTCCATAATATTAGGAAAACAAAGACACTTCATTTGAATTTTTATATACCTCATGACGGCGAAAACATGAAATAGAGGAACCAGGGATGCTTGGCCTAAGGACTATAAGATTGTGAGAGTGAACATCAAATACCATCACTGTGTGAGAAATTTAAAGGCATCCTTAATCCAAAAGTCAGAAGTTTATTGTACAAGACTGATGTCAGAAGCATCAGGAACTGTGAGGCCCCATGAAACATTTCCCTTGTCTAAGACTGTCTTTATTCTCCACTTTAGAGAATACATTTTGTGTAGAATTACTTGGAGAACATGATTGTCTTTGGATGTCATCATGAATTAAAATCAGGCTCACAAAATAAATATCATGAGGACCTCCTTGTCTAAGAGATAAACATGTATTTTTGTTAAATTTGTTACTTTTCCATCCAATATGACAAAATATTTTCTATCTTCAATTTTTAAACCTCTAAATCATAGAAATAAGCCATCCCTATCAAATTTGATGTTTTTAGATTTTACTCTCAAAGTTCTCTTAAGAATTAAAGAAAAAATTTGATGTTTGAAAATTTGCTAATAGTGAAAACTTTCATAGCCAATCCTTCACTAACTCATATACAAAGAATACAATATATTTCACATTTTGTACTGGTATATAGTTTTGTAAGGTAGCAAACTGCCCAGTTAACATACATTTCACTGATGTGGTTTTCATCATTTTAAATGACAAAGAATATTATTCTTCATTAACAACAAACCCATTGTTATTATTAATGAAGTTTAAGTAAACATATTATGACAGTATATAAATTATTGACTTCTTCTTAGTGCACCAGTGAGAGACATGTGACATTAACAGAAAACTTTCTCATTGAGATACAGTGCAAGGAAGCAAATACAAGGACCATATTGAAAACACACAAATGCTTCTCTAATTCTGACCAAATGTATTAATTTCTGTTCTCCCTAAGATTCTATTTATCCAAATATCAGGCATCACCACTAGAAATATCTTGTTCTGTTATATGAAATGAAATGCTACAATGAAGGCAAATCATTCATAAATGTGTCACAAAGTGCTTATGCATGTTGAGAAAAATTTCAACCAGAAAAATGATTCCTTCCTTTGTGATATCTTAAGTGCTTTGATTGTATTGGCAGATTTTCCTCTATCCCCTTTTCTGCATTGTCTGTGGAGTGAGGTACCTAAACACAGATTTGATGTAGTGACTCTTCAACTGTTGCCCTTGTTATGATCTCTTCTCTGCTTGTTAGAGAACATAAGTGCTTTCCTAGGTTTTCTGCTGACTTGGAAATCAATTTCAAACTGATTTTAATCCTCATTAAAGAAGAAATAATCTTCTAAAACATAAATAAAAATTTTTTTGCTTTAAAGATCATAGTGTTTCTTTCCATAAGAATTATTTTGAACCTTAGAATGAGTCCTTGGTTTTGTGTGCAAAATCTAATATAGTTGTGTGTCAACTAGTTGTATGATCTTAGATTTTCCTTTAATTTCATGGCTTATGTTTCTTTAACTACAGATGAAGGACTCTGATTATGGCCACTGAGAATCCAGATATATTTTTAAATACTTATGAAATAGATTATATTTTATGATGATGGCTAATTTAATAAACTAAGTTTATTTCTGTTAAATCTTACAATTTTGCCAATGTTTTTAAAACATCGGTTGCCTAAAATAGTCACTTATGTAGAAATACAAACTATTACAAGCATAACTGAAATAAGAATAGAAGTGTTAAAATTTATCCTTTTCTCTTTTTAAGCATCCACTATTAATTCTTGGAAACTTTTCCTAAGATAACAGATCAACACCTTACTGCAGTAATAGCGTTATCTGTCAAGGTATGCATGACTGTGTGACAGTGACAGGGAAAGCTACTTTGAGCATGTATCTCAAGAAAAAGAATTTACCATAAAGTCAGTTGAGCTCAGTTTACCCGAAGCAAGGACTATAATCTTTGACCTCTTTATTCCGGGAAAGAAAGTAAAAAGACTCCAAAACCAAACTCAGTCAATATAATGAATGCTGAAGTCATAGCTTCATCAGAGTAGTGTGACTGTCCTTGTCGCTGGTAATGTTAATATATATTTTTGCTTGCAGTGAGCAAACTGAGTTTAGTTAGGAGTCATCATATTGTGTAGATCTTGTATGAATTTGACTGTACTGCTCTGGGATAGTTAATTCATGTTTTTAATTGTTTTTTTTTTAATGTTAACAAGGACATGAAAATTTGGATAAATATGTTAGCAGTACATCTATAACTGTTCTCCTCTGAACAAAATACATTATTTTCTTTTACTTTTTACTGAAATTATTTCCATACATTGATTATTCTGTCTGTGTACAGTACAATATTGTAAACATGAGCATTGTGAGCTCTTCTGTGGGAGACCTAATACATCTCATTCCTGTGATCAGTGATATACTGTAGCAGGTCCATTCATTGTTTATTTTTGAGACTGTATTTTAATTATATTTCTACCTTTTCTTTCCTTCCTTCAAATCCCTGCAGATACCCCTCCCCTCTTGCCTTCAAATTTAAGTCCTCATTTTTCATGCATTTTCATCAAATGCTATTGAATGTATACATCATACATGTATTTGTATATATACACACATTATGTATATAAATTTATATATATATATGCAAACATTCATATGTATGTATATGTGTGTGCGTGTGTGTGTGTGTGTGTGTGTGTGTGTAGCATATGGACTCAAAAGTTTATATTTAAGTATATATATGTATGTATATATATTTATATCTAAGTATATTTTATTTATATTTAAGTATATATATACTTAAATGTAAGCTTTTGAGTCCATATGCTACTTGAATGTATGTTTTCATGGTTGAAAGCTTAGCTCAGGCCAACCACTTTTTGTGCTTTTCCCTGCAGAAGGCTACCTCTCCTATTCCCAGTTTAACTCAGTTGCCTGTAGTTCTTTTTGTAGTTCTTTTTTTAATGAAATGTTGTATAAGTATCCATCTTAGCAACAAATGATGTGTTATGAAAGTAAAGAAAAAACATATTCATAGTTTTGAAACATTTATTTATATAAATGTTATATATTATTTATATAAACAAGGTTTATAAAACCTTGTTTAAAAATACAAAAATGATGAAGGCTGGAGATAAGGCTCAGAGATTGGGGGCACTAGTTGCTCTTCCAGAGGACCCAGGTTCAATTCCCAGCACCCAGATGGCAAATGATAGCTCTCTGTTGTTCCTGAACTGAATGTCAGTTTTTGAGGATCTGACATTCTAACCCAGATATGTATACAGGAAAAGCACCAATACATATGAAATAAAATTTTAAAAAAATTAAAAATACATAAACAAGATTATGTTTTTAGTAATGCTCACTTGAATAAATAAGGGGAATAAATTTAGTGGGTGGACAATTCCATGCGTATTGATATCAAGGCAGATTTATTGACAATACGCGTAAAAAAATACTGACTTAACCTATGTAGTTTGATCCTGGAAACCTGACAAGGGATGATGAGATAATGAAGAAAGATCAGTGAAACAAAGAAATGACAACACACACAGAGAAAAGCAGGAGCCGGATGGACTCTGCATTCTGATGAAGTGTCAGCAACTAATACATCAAGTATCTGGAACCTTGTCACCTTTCCTACCCATAGCATAGAGAGAGGAGTCAATCTTTGTAGAATTCCCTGTAGACAGTCTCAGCCAATATAACGAATAAGAAATCTGCAGCTGCTAGGTTTTTCACACACTGGTAAATAATTTGTAAACATTTTATTTGAATGAGAGAAAATTTCCCAGTTTCCTCTGAATCTGACCTTGGATAAAGGCTTTGCAAAGTTCCCAAGTTCCTTAGAACTTGGGGTTCCTAACAGGACTTCAGTTGTTCCCTACAACTTATTATGTAATATTTAAAATGAAAATTTCTTTATAAATAATAATTTTAGAATAAATCTGTCTATTGGTGCTTGAGGAAGCTGTTTACATTGTTGTCCTTATTTTACAAATTGCTTTAATTCTTCCTCTAAAATTGATATCTTGGCATATTGTAGGTAAAATTTCCAAGTTTGACCATTAACCAAATCTACATCAGGAGATGCATCGCTGTTTCTTTGATAACAAGCAGATGTGCAGAGCAGCCTGTGTCCAATTATGATACAAATATTTAAAATCTGCGTTGATGTAAAACCTTCAATCTTCATAATCACAAATAAAGGTGAGTGTATATTTCCTGGAGTCATTTTAATGATGCCTTTTAATGGGTAGCATAACACATTGAATAAAGTACATCAGGGATGACAGATGGCATAGAATCTGAAGAAAAACATTTCTCCCATATTTCACAATGAGGGAAACGTGGTTACATCAGATTCATGTCACTTCTTGATACCACTTGACCACAACTGCCTCAGCAACCACACATCACCTT
Source organism: Cricetomys ansorgei (assembly GCA_026225945.1). Classification (NCBI taxonomy): domain Eukaryota; kingdom Metazoa; phylum Chordata; class Mammalia; order Rodentia; family Nesomyidae; genus Cricetomys; species Cricetomys ansorgei. Next base: position 1,755,775 of record JAMJFZ010000199.1, read on the forward strand.
TAATGTATCTTATAAATGACATTGGAGAACAAATGACTCCTAACAGACTCTCTCCTATAAGGCAACCAAACATACCAGGATACATTAGATCAGATTTTTGGAAAGCAAATCGATCGACTGTGGAAGAGAACAACAGAAATAGGAAATTACAGTCAAAGAACACAAGAATCATTGCATGTGCCTTCAGGATCCCTGTCAAATTTAGACATGTCTTTATATTAGTGTTTTTATTTTGTTTGATAATTAGGTTGATTTCATTTAATAGTGACATTTTATTTCATTATTTATTTATTTATCTTATTTTTGCTTTTTTGAGGCAGTTTTTTCTGTTGTAATTCTGGCTGTCCTGGAACTTATTCTGTAGACCAGGCTGGCCTTGAACGCACAGAGATCTGCCTGCCTCTGATTCCTAAGTGCTGGGATTAAAGGCATACACCATCAGCTCTCTCCAATAGTGACAATTTAGAAAAACTGTCAGGTTAGATTTTCCTTAATTAAATATTTTGTGGGAATATTTTGGTTTAAAGAGAACCTTAAGGCCAGATAGTTAGTAAGTATTTGGAGATTGGTAGATCTAACACTTAGTCCACTGAATAAAACCACTTTGACCAATGATTTCAAGAAAATTAATTCCATTTAGAATAATGCATATTATCTATATGCAAAACTTTACAGAGTTCCTAAGGTGATCTGTAAGATTTTCTCACTTCAAAAATAAATTTAAGAACCAACATTAATTGAAAAATTCATTGTCAATTAAATTCCACAATAATTCGAAAATACTTTTATCATATTATAATGACTCTTTTTATACCCTCTTTAGACTAGTATTAAATATGTTAAATATAGCTCTTGAAAGCATCAAAATCTTATTACGAGATTATTATTGACTCAATGATGGTGAAATAAATAATTAAGTCCTAGAGTGTAGTAAACATAGCAGTATAGTAGTAGAAATAAAAAATACAAAAAATGACCTAGATGGTGGTTGCTTACACTTTTAATCCCAGCACTCAGGAGATGAATACAGGCTGATATCTGTGAGTTCAAAGCCAGCCTGGTGAGGCTCTACAGAGTGAGTTCCAGAATTACAACAGAGGAATCTTGTCTCAAAAAAACAAAATAAAAAGAGAGAGAGAAAAAGCATGAAAACTGTATTACTAGGTAGACTTGTTATTTAGCTTACAATGACTAAAGACTATATATTTCTGTTTACAGTAATTAATTTGAAGTTTATGTCAATTCTTAAATAATTTATTTATTAGAACACATTATTCTAAATTTATTAGTCATTATTTTCTTCTTATATACCAGAGGGAAAATGTAGCCTTAATAATAAGCTTTCTGTGCAGTATAGCAATTTTTTATTTAATTTACTAATATTTTGGATTTAATTAACAAATCTTATTTTTTTTATAATGGAAATATAAAGTAATTGTAGTGATACATTTATCTGATTTTATTTCGCATTTATAATTATCCCATGTCTGGCATAATATCTTTGCTAGTTTGTATCAATATGCTGAGAAATTATAGAAACTTTTTTGGTGTTTTGTTTTGATAATAACCAATATATTATGCAGCCAACAGTGTCTACAAAAATAATTATTGGAGAAGAAAAAAAGAAAGAATGAATCCTTTCTTAAGCACCTGCACTATTGGGAATGTGACCCTCATGAGAAGATGTTCTGGAGAATGCGATGAGTGAGTTCTAATGCATACCTTCTATTGAGTGGCATGCGTAGGACCAAGAGGATTCATCTAACATTGTTCCCAGCACATTAGTATGTGATTCTTGAAACTGAGGATAAGATGTCCCAGAAAAATTTGTTTCAGTGCTGGGGTTGTAATAAATGAATGTTCCTGTGTAATGGAGAAGAAACATACAAGGGCCATGGCTGAGACCAGTGGGATGTTGTGAAGATTTGCAGAGAATGAGTTCAATGAATAACTTTTTCGTGTGATCAGTTTTTCTATTGTTAGATTGAATTAGTTTTTTTTAAATAAAATATTGAGTGTTGATATTGGAAGTTGAGCAATGCATAGTTGTGGTTCAATATTCTCTGCTAGAATTATGCTTGAATTGTTCTCAGGGATCAGTGATTGTTTATAGCACATTCTTAGATCTTTATTTTTTTTAAATTCTGAATAGTTGATATGTAAAGCATAATTTCTATGTTTTGGCACATAATTTCAACCCAGTTTCATGCTCTTTTTGTTTTATATTTGATTACTCAAGAGAAATTCACTTTCACTAAAAGAAGTTTTGTCCACAGAAAATAATTACACATAGAATGAAAAAGAAAAACAACATGGATTGAATAATCAATTTATATGATTGTTAAATCATAATGTGAAACATGATTATGCAGGAGAGACAGAATAAGAGTGTGATTTTGGGAAAGCTTTAAAATAATTTTAGTTTTAATAATGTATCAACATGTCCTTGTCCATAAGAATCATTTAAAGATTAAAAAGAATATCCTTAAATTTTCTTTGCATATCTTAACATTTTGGAATTAGTGGTTTTAAAAAGTGTAAGACAGTTCTAGTATTAGTTAAATCTAGCATTTTCCACAGAAAGCATAAAATTTTGAGTTTTCATAAATTTTAGTACATAAGATATTATATTTTATTTTTTAAAAAGGGTTTGTAAAATATTGTTGACAAAGTCATATAAAACTAGTGAAATGTATCATAATTGAAAGTTGTAACTGTTAATCATACTCAAGTGATTGTAATGCAAGCAGAAACTCTTATGTTAATAGTATATTTCATGAGATCAAATAAATTGATTACTGCAAATAAAGGCTAATAAGATAATTATCAACAATTGCTGGTCTTGTCTAATCTTTTTCAATGTGTTCATAACAAAAATTTTAGAGGTACAAAAGCCACGAAAATCTGAACACTCTGTTGTGATTTGGATGAGAAATGTCTCAGTATGTTTATGTGTTTTAGACTATTCAGTCTCACACCCACTGGTCACACTATTTGTGAATGTTGAGGAACCTTCAGAAAATGGAACCTAGTTACTAGAAATTAGACAGTGAAGAGAGGACTTTGGTCTTTACAAGCCCTGCCTCCTGTTCACACTCTGTTTCTGGATCAGATAAGGGGTGACAGGCTGCCTCCCACTCCTGCAGGGACTGTATTCCCATAGGATGTAAATCAAACTGAACACTTCTTCCTTTAAGTCATTTATTTTCAGATCCTTGGTCATAGAGATGAGGACTAGAACATTCAATGATGGAAAAATTTGATTGTTAACTGGTGCTTTTGTAATAAGAAACAATATAGGAAATTCTTAATGTTTAAGAAATATTTTAATTAAAATAGAATTACATTATTTTCCCATTTTCTGTTCTCCCTTTAGATCCTCCCAGGTATCCTCCTTCAAATCCTTCCCATGACCTTCCCATTCTCAAATTGATTATCATTTGTAGAGGGATATTTAATCCTTTACTCTGGCAGCATGGCTGTTCTAGGTTAGAACAGGTTTAATACACACCTTTAATCCCATTATTCAGAAGTATCACATGCCTTTTATTTTATTTTATTTTATTTATGCCTATTTATTGCAATTCAGAAGCAAAAACAGGAAGCAGAACTCAGAAGATGTCTGAGTCAGACAGGAAGTAAGATGAGTCAGAGTGACGGACAAAGTGAGGAATCAGAGGAAGAGTGAGCAGAGTGAATCAGAGTAAGGACACGGCCAACTCCCACAATGGAAAAGCAGGCTTTCTACCTAGAGAGACAGAGGAGAGAGGTAGAGAGTGGATAAGACACAGAGATAATGAAGCAGTCTGACTGAAGGTAAGGCATAGAAGTAGAGAGGCTGAGTGGGGAAATTACTCCTTCTCAGTAGTTGAATTGCTTATAGTTCTTTGTCTAGGGGTGGGGCCCTGTAAAATTTCCCATCTTCAGCATGTCAGCTGATAGTACCACTGTTCCTATTATACTTATGTAGCCATTTCTAGGAGAGATTGATTCAGAGAAAGATGGATGTTTCTGGAACTTTTAGAAGCACACCTGTTATTTATTTTATTTATTTATTTATTTATTTTTGTTTTGGTTTTAATTTCTTTTCGTTGAAAATAAGTATTTTCCCTTGTCTCGTATATATCCTGATTTTGGTTTCCCCTTCCTCTATCCCCCCCCAGTACCCCCCTTCCCCTGCCATCCATATCCAACACTTTCTCTTGATAGAAAACAAACAGACGTGTAAGGAGTAAAAATCAAATAGAATATAAAAGATAGAACAAAAAGTAACACATTGAAAATGGGGCAAAATAAACAAATAGAAGGAAAAGAGTCCAAGATAAGGAAAAAGAAACAAATGTAGATGCAGAGCTCCACTCATGTGGGAATCTCATAAAACACTAAGCCATAAATATTGTAATGATTTTTTGTTAAAAATGACTCCTATTTGTAAGTATATATTTCAGTATTTTAATTATAGGCAATTGTAACCTTAAAAGCATATCAAAATATAAACAGTTATAATTTCAGAAAGAGAAATTAAAAAACAAAGGCAAACTACCAATTTAATTATAAAGCTTACAGAGTTCCATTTATTACAATTAGAATTCTTTCATCATTTAAAAAATACTCATCAAAATTGAATTAGATGAACATATTTCTGACAAAAATAATATTTGTTGTTTCTACAAAAAGTATACATTAAATAATTGTAGTGACACTAAAGTCAAGTATGCTTTTCCAAATTTAATGTTGCTGGATATTTGTATTAACTTTTAGTATCAAAGCATGAAATGTTCACTCTTAATGGTTTGATTATTCCTATAAGGCTCAATTTCTGTCTGTGTGTATTACTTTACGGAAATTAACTGAGGTCAAGTGTTATGATTAACTCTAAATAAATATAACATTTAGTCTAGGATACAGACAGTGACTGTACATATCCTTAAAGTAATATTCTTTCTGACAGAATATTAAAATTGTAAATTATATGTCAATAGATGAAGTTAATGACTAGATATTTACTAAATAAGTAAAATTACCTTATAATCTGTGGTTAGAAAATAAATGTAGTATTCATATTGTTTCATCTTATTTTGACCTTACTGCTGCAAAGTTTAATATTCTTGGATTTTAATTCATTCCATCTTAGAGAGATGGTTATTAAGATATCAAGATTTTTCAGTTTTGCTTTGTTTTGTTTTTCTCTTTTTTTCTTTATTAAATATCTTTCTATGTAACAGCAAAATTTAAAAATAAAATTATCAAGTATATTTTTCTTTTCAAGTATTTTACCAGCACATAAGTACCTAGTTTTTCTTCAGTCTTTAATTCAAGAAATACAATTAAAAACAGGATGATCAATATTGGTTTTATTTCATTCATCTAGTATATAAAAATTGTCAAAAAGAAGTAACATAGAAGAAATATTCAAGACAACTAACATTTTCTTATTTCCCAAAGATATAATGTCAGGTTTGAAAATGAGACCAGGGGTCACTCCGATGGTAATACTTACATTTGTTTTTAAGATTTATGTATTCATGTACTTTAAGTATATAGGTGTTTTGTCTGTCTGTACATTTGTACACCAGAAGACGGCATCAGATCACATGGGACTACAGTTATAGATAGATAGATAGTTTGGTGCTGGGAATTGAACTCATGACCTCTGAAAGAGCAGCCAGTGCTCTTAACTGCTGAGTCATCTCTCCAGCCCCAATACATAAGAGTTTTATGTAATAACAGTGATTCCATAAAGAAGACACGTTTGAAAGATTTCCAACAGAAACTGACAAAGATTATTCAATAATGGAATGAGAAACCAAAAGTGTGCCACTCTTCAAAACTGTGAGAAGAGTCCCTCAATGGGAGAAAATCACAAGTTCTAACAAATGCCACATTAGGTCAGAAAAAATTACTTCTGTTAATAAAGATAGAAAAAAAAGAAATAATCCAAAATTTATAGAATGGCTGAGTAGGTGCTAGCTCAATTGTAGAGTATGCAGCTTACTTGTTTAGGTACCAGGACTTATCTCCAGAACTGTAATAAACAAATCAACGTAACAATATGCACACATATGTATACGTGACAAGATGTGTTTTAGAAAAAATGTAAGTTGCACTCATAATCAAAAGCTAGGAATTTGCCCAAATCTATTACTTACAAAAGTATCATTTTTGTGAAACTGAGAAGAGGAAAGAGAAAATTAAATAACAGAGCAGCAAGGGACACAAATATCTTCCACACAATATTAAGGTTTCTGTTAGGGAGACTCATGGACATAGTCAAAAAAGAGCTTGACTATAATTGATTAGTAGTATCAGTAATACCAGGGGAACAAAAAACAAAAAGAATTTTTGGAATGACAAAGATGAGATCTGTATGCAGACACCATAGAATATCTAAAGTTTATAGAGATAGTTGGAGCTGGTCTAAAGTTGACTGAGAAGTCTAGATATACTCTTGTGGATGGATATTTAAAACAGCTACAGAAATAAAGGACCATTTAAATGGATCATTAAACATGGACGTTTTAATATTCTATACACATCCAGCATGCATATCTATTTATTCTTTATTCCTTAATTCCATCACACCTGGTTCTTACTATTCTCTTTTTCATAATTCCAGCCAAACAAGCCAATCATCTTTCACATGTGTTACAACATACCGAGAAGAGGGTTTGCAATGTTTTCTCTCTGAGCAATTGCTTCTGTTATGGTTCTGCCTAACTGGTGCTGAGCCAATGCAGAAGGAAATAGATGTTCCAATTGTTTTCACTTTGTAAACTAAATGGAAAATAGCTGTGTTTTAAAACACCTGTTTTGAAATTTCTCTAGTTACAGGAAATAGTCAAACATAATACAGATGAGCAATGAGGATGAATTGAACCCTGAAAGAGTAATACAATGATACTCAACTGCAAAGCAAAATTAAAATAAATAGAAAACTTGCAAGGATCTTGGAGTAGCAGGTACATTGAATGTTAAGTAAAACGCTTTTTGGATTTCTGCAGTTGCCTGCTACCAAATACACATCTGTTACTTAGAATGTGATTTTTTTTCTTTCCTCAGACAGCTTGATCAAAATAAACATATATAAGTAAAATTTCTATGATTTAATTTGTCAGTTTTCCATGTAAACTAGAAGTTAAGTGAAAAGGAGAGAAAAGAATAGATGCCTATTAATTTTTAGAAGCAAATCTGTGTAGCAAATATTTTTCTGTGAAATGTTGAAAATTTTCAAGTGTATCATGGTTTGAAAATACACGCAGATGCCTTCCTAAGGACTACAATTAAAGTATAGTTAAAATTTGTTATTTAAAAAAATTTTGGTAATATTTCTTCATTAAAATGATATCAGAGAATTTGATATTTTCATGTGATTTGGGGGACATTTTTATTTATTTAATTTTTTGAAAATTGTGCATGAGTACTGTATTTGTATCATTTCCACTCCACCTGCTCCTCATCTAATTTTTCTGAGACTTCCCCGATTTTCTTTCAAGTGTGTGACTTTTTCTTTGGCTTCTAAATGAACCTATGTACCCATAAACTCAGATGCATGTGCCACATAGACAAAGGCACAGGCACACACAAACACATATACAAACACACACACATTATGACATACAGATAACAAATATACATACACATATCACAAATATATATATTTGTTATTTAAAAAATTTGGTAATATTTCTTCATTAAATGATAACAGAGAATTTGATATTTTCATGTGATTTTGGGGATTATATATATTCTAGAAGAATCTACTTTTTTCTGAAGAATGCTTGGCTCGGTTGAAGATGTTATCTGACCAGAGGTGATGAATTAATCTCTCCCTGCTTTACCTCATTAATTCTGAATTCTACATGAAGGTTCCCAGTTTTAAGGCTCTATGATCATTGTCAAAATGGGGACAGGAAGATTGTAAAAGCCAGAGGAACAAGGGAGTTTACTACACAATTTTGTTTTATAGAAATGTCAGAAGGTACATCCAAACAGTCTCAACAACATGGTGGCAAAAACATGATCTGAATAAGGACAACACCAAGAAATGTTAACACAGACAGGGGAAAGTCTGTCAGGCCTCAGTCATTGTCTAGGAACTAAAGGCAACTAAGACATCCTGATAACAGGAGAAACAGTATTCTTTAAGGAAGAGTACACTAATTGATTATTTAATACCAAAATGGTAATCCCTGAAAACATACATAAATTGGCAACATTCTATAGATTGAGCAGGCTGTATTTGTATATTTAGGAATACATACACATATATACACATCTGAATATTAATGTGTATGTATATATTATTTGTGTATTTAGGGACACACACACATATCTTTAAAAACACTTAAGGGAAAAAATGAGACAATCAAGCCATATTCCATATACAGTTTTAATTTCCATTTTTAAGGGTATCCATTGTATCTGAGATAATTAAACAATTCTCTGGAAAAATACTGTCCATCTTGATTAGTCTCCTGTTTTCCTGCTTCCTCTGTTTTCTATCTTCCAAGTATTTGTGTGACTATCTGAAATTTTCTTATCGGTCAGCTGATTTTTCAACCTATTTCAAGAAAAAAAAACTTAAGATGAAGACCACCACCGATAGCAGGATGGGTAACATATCTATCCGTTCACCCCTGCCTTTGTCCCCAAGGCACCTGAAGTGAAATTTCCCATTTTTATTTATCAGAAAAATCTGTCTATATTATCAGAATTGTCTTTTGCAGTGGCTTACTATGATTCACTTTCTCAGAGGTACTGGATGATCCTTTTCCTTTTCCTGGACTGAGTCTCCTGCAGCTGAGTTTCTCTGGGCATCCTGCTGAATTAAAGAACTTGTGGGACTTCTTTTGGAGAAGATTTCAGTTGATTTTCTCCTCTGCAATGCTTCTGTCCTCTGTGGTTTCTGTCAGATGTCTTCTGTCCTCTGAAAAGTTGGATCCTTCTATCAACCACATTTGGTGTTTCATATATAAATGTGGAATTCTCTCTACCTTATCCTCATTCAGACTACTTCACTGTCTGTTTCTTGTCCTCCCACCTGCCTCATACTGCCTTCTCCAACTGACTGCTGTAACTGATTGTGTCCTACTGCCTCTGTAACTCAGAGCTGGGAACCTGCTTTTCCTATCATGAGAGTTGGGCCTGTCCACACTCTGATTCACTCTGCTAACTCTTCCTATGATTAGTCACTTTGGCTGCCATTCACTCTTACTCATTTCCGACATCACTTCCTGTGTGACGCTGGCTCCTTCTGAATTCCTCCTCCTGTGTCTGCTTCTACATTCTGTTTCTGTCTTAGGAATTAAAGGCATGGACCCCAATTGCCTTCTGAATACTAAATACTGATGGATTAAAAGATTAAATATTCATCTACACACCACACCTGACCAGGTTTAAAATTCTTAATTTCATTAGCACTCTCTACCTAAATATTTCTATAGAAAAAAAAAAAGCCATGAATTTGAAAAACAACAAGGGATGGATGAGAAGAATTAGGAGGAAGGGGAAAATGATAGAATCATATTACAATCTCAAAATAATATTTTTTTAAAGATTTTATAAGATTTCCTTGTAAGGTATAGACCTGCATGCAGGAAGCCAATCTCTCAGCCTTTTCTTGCCTCCACCAACGCCTTGATGTTGAACTGCTTAGGCAGTTGGTAATTTTCTACCGCTGGCCACAAGAGTTGTTTTTCTCTCTTAGTATTTGCTTAACCTTTGGTAGTTACAAAATATAGAGTTAGACTTCCTCCTGTTTTTGTGGTTTGCCCTTAGCTAGCTCCTCCCTCTCTTTACCCCCTCCTTTGTGTGTGTGTGTGTGTGTGTGTGTGTGTGTGTGTGTGTATATATATATATATATATATATATATATATATATATATATATATATATATACTATATATATATGCTGTGTGAAAACATCCAATAAACGGACTTGATCAGAGAATCTTGTCTTGTCCCATTCTCTCATGCCTCTTGTCCCCTGACTCCTCACTTTCTCCTCCAGGGTCCCTAATTGACTGACCTACAGGCCGGGTCATAGACCCAATCACCCAAACTCATCTTATTCTCTACAGGATAAAACCTCTTTCCTAGATTCTGATTTCTACCAGTTGTTTACAAATCTGACTGCTTCACATAATCCCAGTTCTATGCTCAATGTACAAAATCAGAATCCGTGGAAGAATCTGCATCTTCAAGTCCACCTTCAAGTGATTGTAACACACACTTAGAGTGAATAACAGTGAAACATTTAATGGGTTACATTGTCCTATGTAAATGAACTTTCACAAAAAATCATAAAATGAAACATTTTGGTGATCTGAATTTTGTTTTTTATTATTTGGTACAAAAATATATAATAACATATTTTATAATTTTAATTTCTCTTCTTGAATTAGTTCTTTAGGCTGATGTGACCCAACAGTTTGTCTTCTGTAACAAGATGCTTTTTGCTCTGAAGTTGAGTGAAGAGTGAACTCAGAATTTTAACTTGGTGGACTTGGTACAGGTGGCAAATAATGCTAAATATGGTACAAAAGGCAAATCTTGCTTATTTGCTCTATTTTAATTCTATATTAAATTGTCATACCAAAGGAGAGAATAATTCATTTCACTACACTTTTAGTTTATAATAATAAGTAGGAGAACTAGAGGAAAAGAATAGCTTGCAGGCTGCTTGATTTCCTAAGCACCAGACTTGTGGCAAGATATTTCTTCTTAGTATTTCCCCTGTTGTACTTATTCTAAACAATCAAAAATCACCATATACTAAGTCAGATACTGTGGCTACACAGGACATAGACCCAAGTGGAAAACCTATAATTATTCTGCTAAGTGGATATGGTATACAACCAATTCCAAATGACTTATTTTTATACCCATATGTCAATACATCACTGAACCCTCATCTGAGAATTTCTATTTGCATTAGGTGAGATTAGCACAGATCCACAACTGACCAAAATACACAGAAAGAGAGGTTTCTTTCAACCCTAAATAAAACACTTGTACCACATTCCCTTCCTATCAATGTCAGGAATCATTGAAGAAAAAGGGACAAAAGAATGTAAGAGGCAGGGATGGTGGATGACCATATGTAAATGATGCCTGTTGGGCACAGTAAATCACTTCCATATATGAATTCACAGAGGTTGGGACAATATGCATAAAATTTGGCCAAGACCACATCAGAACAAATTCTAGTATGCAGTTGGGTGTTAGCCACAAAATCTAGACTAATGCTTAGACATGGAGCTGTTTATGAGCAATTATTGGGTGCTTAGAAAGATAGAATTTTCTCTAAGAGAGTTGGCCCTTGCTAACCCAACCATAGCAGAAGACTACAGATTCAAGAATAGTTGGGCAAGGCAATTGGGTCCTATGGCCTTTTTAAAAAGTACACAAAGTTTCATGTGTAAGAACGCAATCAGGGATCTGGGAAGACTTAGAAGAGAGAGGGTGGATATTATTGAAACACATATGGAAATAAAAGTGTGTGTGTCTGTGTGTGTGTGTGTGTGTGTAAAAATCACCATGTATCATGGTTTCAAATTAATTCCATTACTATTTCTGCCTGACCTGTCAGAGCACTGATGCCATAATTTCAGAATAAGTCAAACTCGAAAACTAAATATACAGATATCTACAGAGGAAAAACACACATGCTTGAGTATTCACTGTCCAATTTTGTCTCACTGAAATATTCTAAAATTCCATGAGTACATCTAGGTTTGTATTCTGTCAGATGGTGTCCTACTTATCTTCTTATCAAAGAGGAATTCATATTCTTAGTCTGGATTTGTACATAAATATTTCTATTTGTATTAGAAATGATCATATTTTAAATGAATCTATGCTGGAAACATAAACATTGAAAGCCTAGAAAACAAAAAATGGCACATAGAGCAGAACTTTTATTTTTATAATACTTTATCTTTATGTCTTTCTGCTTTCTTGGGTACTGCGATTAGCATTAATTTCTTCTGTCTTCATAGTGGCACAGTGAGAGCTGGTTATTGTGATTCTCCTGAGACCTAGTACTCATATCATTAAACTGTCATCAGCATCTAACTTTCCTTATTCCTAGTTGTATTTTATGTTTTGATTTGTGTATTTGCTGGTATGTATTTATATTACATTAAGAACAAACTATAGCTTTTCCCAGTATAATTTACAATAAAATATTATTAGTTTGACATTTTCTGTAGGATTTCAAAATTACACAAAATTCTGTGTAACTCTATTAATGCTCCTGAAACACACAATCTTTCTGCAGCCTAGTGAGTGTTAAGACTTAGATACAGAAGATGTGTTTTACCATTCCTGACCGCATTGCACAAGATTTTGATAAAACTTTATAATATAATGAATACAGCAGGAAGAAAAAGAAAACAAATACAAGCAACCCCCAAGGCACATGCATGCATGCACATGTGTTTACACACTACACACACACACACACACACACACACACACACACACACCATAGAGGCTAACTGATTATTTTCAGAAAACAACAGAATATTTTCAGAAGCCATCACATGTAGCCATAGAGGTAGGTGTTGATTTTATTAATTATTCTGATGGGTTCATTGTAGAGGGCATTCGCTAATTCAATATCCAGTCTTAGAGGGTTTCAGCCTCGGTAAAATCTAATATTAAACCTAGAACTACAAGGCTTCTGTCTCCGTACAATCTAATTTGAAAAGCTAATCCTGACTTACTGCTGACTGGGTTCACTCTAACTAGCTGTCTTCTGAACTACCTCTTTTCTCTGTGATCTGTATTGTGAACTCTGAAATAAACAGTCTGCCTCTGACTCTTTGCTTTCTCTCTGCTTATTCTGGACTGGCTGGGCTCTTCTCGACTTCTACTCTGTTTCCACACTCTCCTTCTACCCTGCTTCTCTCTCTGAACTCTGCTTCTGCTTTCTGAGATCTGCCTATCTCTGAACTAACTCCCACTCCTATGAACTGAGAGCCTCATTTTATATCCCGTGTTAGGGTTAAAGGCATGTATTTCTGTCACTTAAACACAGAAATGGCTTTCAATTTCAGCTTTCAGCTTTCATTACACAGAGGACAGAATTAGCCTTACTGGCATTCTTCCTGCATTCTAGCTGGATCACGCAGGTCTCTGAATGTGATCCCTTCATACAGGCCCTTGGATGTGATCCCTTCTTAGCTATTACTCAGGCCATTCAATGTGACCATTTGTTAGAGCAGCCATGATGCTGGATTAAAGGATTAAGTGTTCCTCCACAATCATACCACTCATGCTGCCAAGGGCTACATATTCCATACCATTTCTACCTGGGTCAGGAAGGAATAAACTGTCCTGTACGCATTCTTATGGGGTGGTCCTTAGCTTTTTTGCAGACACAGTACTGGATGATGGGAAACAAATAACATTGACTTGCCTTCCCTGGGTGTCTGATCAGTCACAAAATATGCTTCTTTGGAAATAGGTCTTGATTTTGTATCTGGTACACAAGGAGGAGAAGGCTCTTCTGTTCATGATACTTCTGGTATTCTACACATACCTTACTGGATTCAAAAATAAGATGTAACTTGCTTATATAACATAACCTAGTTAGTCTGTGTAATGTTGCTGATATGTTTCTGGGGCTAACAATTTGTTATTGTATAACCATTTAGTGTTCTCTTACCTGGGGAAGACTATGTCTTACACCCTCAGCATTCCATTGCTGCTTATAATCTTTTATGTAGGTTGAATCCTCTTGTAAGCTTTTCCCCATCCACACCAGCATGTACATTGGTGTTCACCTTGTTCAGCTCATATCTGGAAGTCATGTTGGGGAGACTTTGTTGGTATAGCTTCTGACATTGTTAAGAGTCTGTGATCTGATTCTTAGGGCATGGCAAAGTTTGAAATATAGAATAGCTTGCTTTCAATATGCTTGAGCTTTTGTGTGAGAACAAAATGTAAGCTAAAAACTAAAGAATAATTATGACTGCAGTATTCTAACTACAAATACATTTTGGAACACCTGAAGGACATGTGATAAAAAAGATCTCCTTGGAGACCTCTTGATATGATCCTTTGATCTATCGTAGAGCACATTTTTTATAATGAGTATCCTCAAAATTGAACGTCATTATATTAAAGTACAAACTAAAAAATTACATCTACATTTATTATATACACATATAGATTATCATGATTCTATTATTAATGAATGAGATATTTTAATCTTACAGTAAGTCAGATCATAATCTGTTGTAATAATATGATACATTTATGCATATTTCAAAACTCCCTACATTTTTTGAGAAATTCCATGTTTCAAGAAAATAAAAGAACATTGATGAAAATGAAGAGTTGAAATAAATTTAAATCAAGCCAATTGTAAAACATATCTAAATAATGTGATGTTTTGATCACATATAGAGAAAATGAAATGATTACTCTAATTAAGTGAATTAAGATGTCCATCATCTTAAACAGTTACTACTGAGGTAAAAGTTCTTCAAATCACCTCTTTTTAGAAAAATGCACACATATAATAGTTATTGACAATATTTCTTAATCTGATGTTAGATCTCTATGCTCACCTACCATGCACAACTCATATATTGCACCTACCTCGTCCATCAGTAAGTCTCTTCTGCTTGTTCCCAGATAATCTATTTCTAATTTTCTGCATATTTAGAGGTTTTGTTTGTTTTTGTTGAAAATGAATATTCTCTGTTGTTTAAAATAAAAAGATCTTCAAAAGGATGAACTATATGCAAAAATTGGATAAGCAGAAGAAATTTAATGTTTTCTATAAGCTGTTTATCACCAGTGAATAATGAAGAAAAACAGAGCCTGGACATAGCCTTGAAAGGCAGAGATTGGAGTAACTTTACCACTTTGAAGAAATACTGGACCCAAAGTTTTTATAGATGATTTCCCCAAAACACTGAAATAAAGAGTTAACTTTAGTATCCAAGCTTCAATAAAAACAAAGAAGTAGAAGAAATACATCCAAATTCATGTTATGATTCCAAGATCGCCCATCTGCCAAAGCCAAGGGAAGAGCATTCTGAGAAAAGAACACAATAGGGTAATATCTCTGATGAATCTTGACACAAAATTTCTTAATAAAATACTAGGAATCCGAATTCAGGTATGTTTTTAAATATTAAAAGAGCAAAGAGGGATACACGGCAAGATATGGAGGGAAGAAAGGGATAGCTATGATGATGTAATTATATTAGATTCTCAAAAAATAAAATAACACAATACATAACAGCAATCTTCTTGGTTTAACATCTGCAAAAATATAGGTGTGATTTAACAGGCTGACTTAATAAATGACATAAAATTATCATCTTAACTGGTTCCTACACGTGTCTATGGTGACAACTATAAAAATGATCCGATATGTATAGAAAAAAAATTTCCCCAATGCAGTGAAGCATATTTGAAAAAATTATATGGTTGATATAATAATCAATGATGAATATCTGAAAGTATTTTTATTCAAGATCCAGTTCAATAAAAAAAAATACACTTTGTCACCACTATCAAAAGTATCAGCAATAATAATCATACAAGAAAAATAAATGAAAACATTCATAGTGGAACAGAAGAAAGGGATAATAAAATCCATTTATTACTTATATTACATATAAGTAATATATATAATATATATATATATACATATATACCCTAAATTTAAATATTATCATTCAATATTATTACAGTAAATTTGCTTTGGAAGTCACCTGAAAATTGTCTGGATAAAGGATTTTTCCATGACATTAATAATCCTAATTAATATGATTATAGTCTCTCCACAGTTTGAATATGAAACTGTGCAATAAACATCATTTTGTTATTTTGTGGCATCTCTAACTTAGCTTCTCTTTTAGCATGTTGAGGTGATACCTAGGTTATACTCACATCAGATAATGGCAAATGAATTTCTAAGTTAAAACTCATCATTTGCATTAAGTTTTTCAATCTAAAAATTCAGTTACTGCGGATACTAAAAATCTTTTTATATTTTGAATTTTCACACTTTGCAAACACCTTTAAAGTATAAATGACAGTGAATGTTAAATAGTCAAATACATTTTTAAATCTTAGAGTTTCAGCTTATTCCTTAGTATAAGAACTTCTAATTTACTTTGATGTTACTGAATTACATTATGGTCAGGTATTGTATATAAAACAAAATTTCCTTTAAAACAAATTTAAAATAAACAACTTACCTAGAGAAAATGGTAGTATTCATTTAAAATTAGCAGCCTGGTATTCATTGAGCCCAAATCCTTTCCATAAAGTCTAATTTAAGATTTGGTTTTCTATCTATCTATCTATCTATCTATCTATCTATCTATCTATCTATCTATCTATCTATCTATCTGC
Source organism: Cricetomys ansorgei (assembly GCA_026225945.1). Lineage (NCBI taxonomy): Eukaryota > Metazoa > Chordata > Mammalia > Rodentia > Nesomyidae > Cricetomys > Cricetomys ansorgei. The sequence goes on from JAMJFZ010000199.1 coordinate 1,772,158, forward strand.
CTACCTACCTATCTACTATCTATCTATCTAGTGTGTGTTTGTGTGTGTGTGTGTGTGTGTGTGTGTGTGTGTGTATCTGTGCATATGGTGGTTGTTTGAAAGAAGTATTCCCCCATAGTCTTCTACATGAAATTTTCATACTTATTTTCTAGTTTGTGAAGATGTTTAGGGAAACATATGAGGAAGACTGTGCTATAGAAGGTACATCATCGTGGCATGGGCTCTGAGGTTTCAGAACTGTGTACCACCTCTCTGCTTGATCTCTCTGCTTCTTATTCTGTGGTTGTAGGTGTGAGCCCTGAGCACATACCTCACAGCTCCAGCTGTCATGTCTGTTGCTTGCTGCCACACTGTTCCTGTCATTACAGATACTAACTTTCTGGAATTGTATGCCCAAATAAACCACTCCTCTTTTATAAGTTTTCTTGGCCAAAATATTTTTACTAAAGCAACAGAAAAATAACTAATACAGTGCGTGTCTGTGTGTGTATGCATGCACATGTGCATATGCATATAGGTGTGTCAGGAGCTGGAAGAGGGTAGTGAGTCCTCTGAAGCTAGTGTTACATGTATTTGTGAATGATCTAACATGGGTGATAGAAAACGAACTCTGTTTCTATGCAAGAACATTTAGTTTTATGTAATTAAATTCTGAGTCATCTCTCAAGCCTCCAGCAACATTTAACTTTTAAATTCAAAGTTCTTATGAGAATGGTTTATTTAAATTCTTACACTCATTTTCAGAGTTTTATGTTCAAAAACATTATTCATCAAAGGATCAAACATATATTTTATGGATCAAAAAAATTCTTAAAAAATATTTTGTTAATGGTGCATATTTTAAATATTGAATAATGTGTCTTATAAAATTGTCTACTATCCAATTCAAGGTATCAAATAATATCTAATTATACTCTTTGAATTGCACTAAATTACACTGAGATAAGGTAGAGCAGTGTAATTTGCTATTTACCAAGAAGCTATTTAACCTTTATTAAAGGTTGGTGATTGGTGATTATGCACAGCAAGAGATAATATCAAGAACTAAAAGAAATAAAATGCAAGATTCTTCAGAATATAATTTTTAAATGTTACTTTGGATCATTATTAAAAGTAAATAATTAGACTCAATTCTTGCAAATCTTTTTTACTGTCAGTTTAGATAATTTTACTAAAGCTTCAGTCCTTACTAATATTTTTATATCACACATTTTATAAATCATATTCAGAGAACTTCGATCTCTAGTTTTGTAAAATACATGTCATGGGTTGTGGTGTTATTACTGTGATAGTCATTATTATTATTGTTGTTGTATCATTTTAATAACAATCTTTATAATGAGCTCATCAGAATTCTTGAAAACACAAAAGTAGGAGACTACCAAAGTTTATAACTGTGAGATATTTTTAAGTTCTTTTGAATAACAGTTGTGATAAGTGGGAGAAAACAGAAAGATATGATTTGTCAAAGACTAATTAAAAGTGCAAGGATATTCACAGTTCTCTTCAGGACAATTTTTGAATGAAAAGCTTATTACAGATGAGCAGAGGACCTCAAATCAATTTTAATTCAGCAATACACTTTTGCCTGTAGTTGGTTTGGTATAAATCTCAAGCAAAAATAAGGCATGTTTGGCTATAGAGCAGGTGGACAAACAGCACCAAAGAAAGTTTGATATGAACTATATGTGACTCCCATGAGCAAAGAAAATGCCTCTGGGAATCTAATTTATAAAGAAGGAAAGAGTTAATATGTCAGGAAATTGGACAGATGAATAGAATATACTGTTATAAAAGTGAGAATCTCAATGTAAGTCAGTTTTCAATAAAAAAAATGACACTACACTTTCATCATGTGAAACTAAAATTTATGTAAGTCATCTTGTGAAAATATTTTTTCAAGTTTATTAAATAAATAAGGATTTCTTAAAATGAAAAGGAGTTAAGAGAACTTCTTTGATTGAGAACATTGATATGCTTAATGATAGGAGACATAGAAATTAGATGTAATAACATTGATGTGCATAAGCCTAGCAGACATTTCTTAAAAGTGGCTTCACCTGTGAAAGTTCAGGAAAGCCTCACTGGACAGAAATGGAACGTATTCTTAGTTTTAATGCATCCTCAAAAATGTTTTCCTCATAAAATCTCTAAAAAATTACCTCAGTGTGTGTGTGATGAATAAGTTCTTTACGTTCTTCACTAGGTGTTAGGAATTTGTCCTGAAATAACAAATTGAAAACTCCTAGAGCTCTTACTTTATTGCCACTTTGAAAGCCTTGCATACATTTTATACATATAACTTCTATTACAAAAGTAATACTTTTGTATTAAAAGTATACTCCTGCAATATGCGTAGACATGGAAGCATGCAAGGCATCATTTCTCCTTGTTATATTAGAGACTGGATTCCAGTACCAGGTAGAATTGAGCAAAGAAGCAAACAAACTACAACATTATTGCCATCATTTTCAACTACTTACGTTCTCCTTTGGAATGAATAATCTATTTTCCTGTTGTTAAAGCTTTTAAAGTCCCTCACGTTAAGGTATTTTGAAATATATCTTAAATTTCTCTGTAAGAACAGAATTTGGTTGCTGTAATTGCTTTCAAATCAGGCTCATCAGAATTTCCTCACACAAAGTTAAATTGAGCAGCACTGTTCTCACTTCTACTGTGGGAAGTATGTGACGTGCCTCCAAGAAACCAAGACTTTGAGAGCCATGTCTCCAACCTACAGATAGATCTGTTGTTGATTAGTGAGCAACACTGTGATTCTAAAAAATTAAGGTAAATTCGTCTTGATGCCAAGTTATATTTTTAGTTGTGTGCGTATGATACAAAAAATGTTTTTTGTACATCCTGGCAAAATGAGTATCAGTATATTTTTGGGTGCTTCTTTGATGGGGGGCAAGTAACGGAAGAGAGTTAAATAAAGAGGTAATTGAGTTAGGTTAGAGCCCAAGACAATTGGACCAATTCAAGAGACAAGAGATAGAATTCTCAGATACTGAGGTAATTAAGGTGTTGTAGTTATTTTTGGAAGGACTTCTGAGGAAAATAATCTCAAGTGTCAGATTACGACCCTAGGCTTTTGGCCCCACAGCCTTCATGGTTGAGGAAAATATGCTTAGACACTTGACAACATTCAATAATATCCAGGGAGTAAATCTATCCATCTATTATTAAACTACATTACTCATCTTAACAAGTTCCAACCATAGATATCTTGACCTAGTGACAAACATGAAGAAATTTGTTTTAGAACAGATAAAAGAAGGATATTTTCATCCATTCCAGAGAAAGTTAACTGCTTATAATTAATTAATTAAAGAGTCTCTTTCTGCTTCTTACAGAAATTCTTGATACTTTTATTTGGAGCTTTCAGCACATATTTCTTCATGAATTTTTCAGGGAAAGAAGAAGGGAGAATATTCTCAGTATTGATTTGTTTACAAGATATGTGTGAAGATATTTCTTTTGTGGTAACATTATAACATCACTGTCACATCTAATCTTCACAATACTTTCTGCTATTTACTACATAAATTACATATTTGTTTATGAAAAAATTGTACTAATTGTTTATTAATGATATTTCACATTTTTTCAGGCATTTGTACACCTAGTATTCTTTTGAGAGCATCTATTATATGTACAAGATTGTATTAAATAGTCATATCACTAAGAAGATATTTTTGATATCAAGAAAGTTGTATCTTAATGTTTAATGCTTTTCTGTGTTATTGACTGTATGTGCCTCCAAGTTTATATCTTGAATCCTAAGTAATGTTGTTAATACATGGAACATCTGGGAGGTCATAAAGCTGTATATACAGAGACCCTGTAAATGTAATTAATGTCTTTATAACGGAGACCTGAAAGAGCTTGCCTTCTCCTTTCTCTGTGACAGCACATAGAAAAAAATGCTCTCTATGAATGAGGATATATTCCATGTTCCTTTCCCACTACCTGATTTTTCTGGAACCCTGTTCTCAGGCTTTCCTGCCTCTAACTGTAGACAGCAAACTGGTTGTATTAAGAAGATGCAATATTTATCAGACTGTTTTGGAACTAAAAATAGACAAATAAATATCTACTATTTTGTACCACTCATAATATATTTTTGTGTTATTCCTAATTATATGAGGATTTGTTTCACTAAATGGCTATCTATGAGCATAGAACGTACAGAGATTTGTGCTACTCATCTTTGAGTTTATCTTCACTAAACCCTTACACTTCTCTTCAAAGTTTAATTTTTCTTAAAAAAATGTGAAGTAGATATTTAGTAGGTAATACTACAGTGATTTCATTTCAAATCATGCAATTCATCATTTGATCTATTATATATCATTTGACGTACTATTGCATGTAATGAAACAAAACTACACGATAGATATTGCAAACGTTTACGATTTTAGATATAAACGCAATACAGTAGAGTAAAGAAGTGTGCTCATATTCAGACAACTGGAACACAAATTTTCAATGTTATCCTATATAATGCCTACTAACAGCAGAAGCCCTGAAATCTTTCACACTATATCTAATGTTATAATATTTTTCTAAACATTAACATTTAATCTTATGCATCAGTTGCACCACCACTTCAAGATTGAGTATTTTTATGTTTCCTAAATGGTCTACAACTTGCAATCTTACTTTCCTAGACTTTCTGATAGCTAGCAGAGATTGCAAATATATGTCACACATACAAATACTCTTTACATTATTAACATCTAAGTAAAAGTGATAGGAAAGACAGAGAGTCACGCAACATATTAGTATCATTAATTATATTCAGAGATAATGTTAGTATTTTGTTATGAATTTCTTTATGTACCTTAATTTTTATATATAGGTTAAAGGTATATATGAATGTGCAGGCATGTGTGTAATTAACTGAGCGCTATTTCTTTAATTGTCTACATTATTAATTTCTTAGTAATAATCTATTATAAAGGACTGGCAATGTATTTTTACCATGATGCTCAAATATATCAGAAATTACATCATTCTAAAGTTTGTTACTTTTCTTCTTCAAGTAAGTATAGTTCAAATAAAATAAGTGAAACATAAAAGGAATCATTCTTCAGGTATTTGCCTCTAGTATTTTTATACATTACCACTCAGCTATTGCGGGCCTTACAGCTTGATTCATGATGAGCATCAAAAGTTTGCTCACTGACTCTTCCTTGGTACTTAAAATATAGCATATATTCTGTCTCCTGCCAACAATGTTTGAACCATCAATTCTAAATAAATGAATTTTGAATACAGGAAATCACATACCGTATGCTTTATTTTTTCACCCACTATTATCAGTGTCATATACTTTATCTTTGATTTATTAGCATTTTTTCAGCTTTTGGGCAGTAGAAATAAACCAATATAAAAATTCTCATATGATTCTTTGATTAATAAATGTCTTTTCCTTGAATCAGCTTTCGCTGACAGCCAAGGCATGTAATTAAAGTATATGTTGAAAATTTAATAGAAAATAAAATGAGTTATAGTAAAATAATGTTCAGAAATATACATCATAAACTTTAACAGTATCAGTATTATATGTCAGTTATATAAGACAATATTTTTTTTCTTCTTATATAGTCAATATACAACACAAAATCTTTATTTTGTCAGGTGGGTGTGGGGTTTTTGTTTATTATTATTATTTTATTGACAATAGATTATTCCTCATACAATATATGCTGATTACAGTTCCCCTTTTCCCAACTCCTCCCAGATGCCCCACCTCCTTACCTACCAAAATCTACATCCTTTCTTGTTCTCTCTCATTAGAAAACAAACAGGTATCTAAAAACAATACTAAAAATAAACAAAAACCAAATAAAGAAAAAGTGAAAAAACATACAAACTGACACAGAAATTTGCATGATCAGGAGTACCATATAAAAATAAATCAGAAACTATAATATATAAGCAAAAGAAAAATACCCTTAAAAATCATTATAGGAAAAACAAAACACAACAAAAGTTGCAAAAACACCATTGAGTGTGTTGTGTTGGCATTTACTGCTGGGCATGTGTCCTGTTTTTAAGTGAGGTTTGTATTCATAGTGAAACTCTCTTCAAGAAAACTGAGTTTTACTTTGTGAACAGTTATCTATTGGAGATAACATCTGATTGGGGATTCTAGCTGTTTCCACTTCCCCTTTCTGCACTGGGACCCAATCTAGCATAGATCTGATCAGGCCCTGCATATGCTACCCCAATCTTTATGATTCTTGTGTTTCCAGTCTTCTTTTGTCTAGAAGGCCTTATTTTCTTTGTTGTTTCTTTAATCCCCACTGGCTTTTATATCAAATTCCTCCATTCAGGGCCCAGGAAACTTCTCAGAAAAGTAGGTTTTTTTGTTTTGTTTTTGTTGTTTTTTGTTTTGTTTTGTTTTATCCCACAAGCAATCATTTCTGCAGTAGATGCTAATCATTGGTGGTCAGTCACTCTCAAATCCCACAAGGTAAATGTTCCATTACAGAATGCTTCAAGTACTAGCCATGAGATCTAGGTTATTATGTATACTAATGATAATCAGCTATTAATCAGGATTTTTATTGTCTTGTTATGTAGCAGTTTCTTCTGAGGTTAAAACATTTCATCCTGCATGGAAGATCATTAGGATAGGAAGTAAACAATGCAAAATAGCTTTAAGAAGTCTCTAAACAAGACCAAAATCACTGGGTCTCTCCCTACCCATGAGAATGTAAACAGTAAAGAAGAAGGAAGAAGCAGAGGCAAAGTAGGCATTCAGAAAGAAATAAAGAGCAGCTGAGCTGCTCCGAAGAGTCTTAGACCAACTGACCCACCTGGAAAAGACACACTCCAACTGTCAAGCTGTCTGCAAGCTGGACATTGTGCTCCAGGTTTCCAGCTTTTGTGAGCTACATGGGCACAAAGGACAAGTGGAACACTCTTGCCATTTTAAGAGATTTATGGAGTCTTCCATGAAACATGACTGAAGAGTTCATATATTGCATAGTTATCAGTTACTGAGATCTTTACATGGCGAAAGAAAGATATTCCACTTACATATAAAATTTGACTAGAAACTAAAACTCTGAACACCTGCATAATGTTGCCTTGGTGATGGATGCAGTGATGGTATAATAAATCTAAGGTCAAATTTGAAGCTAGAGATGGATGGAGCCCAGTTCTTGTGAATTGTAGAGTACCTGAAAAAATTTAATGAAAATGTGCCTAATCGCTTTAAGTTTAAAGAAGAAAGGGCAAGTTAAAGAACCAGGGTTTGGTACACGACGAGACCAGCTAAGTAATAGTGGACACTTTAGCAGCTGGGACAACTGTTTAAACATCTGTCATAGTCAAAGCTCCAAAATAATCTTGAACGACAAAAGGACATCCTATGACTCAGGGTCTTTCAACACTGGAGAGTAATTATATTTCTTAGGTAAATAAAATTCAATTTAAAAAAAAAAAAAAGCTAAAATGGTGAGAAAAGCTAGCAACCCATAGTTGAGAAATTTTATTTTGGATTAAAAATAGTTTGGCACAAAGGAATATTTTCATTTGTCTAGCAATGTATGTGTAAATAATGATAGCTATTGATATTCATTATCGAAAACAGTAAGCAATTTTCCTTCCTCCTCTCTTCCTTCTACTCTGTTGAGAAATATATTTTAAAAATGTGAGGATAAGGTAACTGTCCTTGTGATTCTAGATAAAATGTGAGTTGAGCCTTCTGGTACAATTATATGCTATTGGCACAAAGCCCCGTTGTGACATGCAAGGGTGATTTACAGGGCAATCAATGGCAAAAATGTATGTTTCTTTGACATAGATGTAAAATTTTTAAATGCTTGAGCTATGAATTAATTGATGACTGCAAAGTCCAAAAACGAGTAAAATAAACATAGAAGATGACTCGACTGCTTATCACATTGCATGGTACTAAACTCCTGCGCCACAGGGATGTCTCCCAACGGTTCAACACTCCTTTAGTCACCTCCTGGAAGCCAGAAATGTAAGAATCAGATATTGATTTTTACCGTTTTTTATTATTCACCTAAGAAAATGTCACTTTACATGTCAGCTTCTTATTCTCTCCTAAAAAAAATCCTGTCTCAGATTTTTATTCAGAACAAAGACAATTAAAGTCTTCAGATGCACCACTTATTTTTTGCACAAAAAAAAAATGTGATATTAAAGTTTTCATACATACACGAAGGATAAAATACTTTTTGTAAAAAAATCTCTTCCACATTCATTGTCCAAATAGCATTCCCTTTAATACTTATGTATTTTTTTCTTTGTCATTCATCATCTCCTCATATATTTTTGGTTTATTTTGGCCCACCTTATTTGCCTTAATTTTACCATCTACTTCAAGTAACTGCTGAAAATATCCATAGGGCTCACAAAAAAGTGTTCCTCACTCTACAAAAGAATTAACCTTGAAAACTGTATTTATTTATTTGTTGTGTGCGTATGGGCTCACATCCCATGGCATCTATGTGGAAGTCAGAGGAAGGGATATAGTAGTTAATTGTGTTCTCTCCTTCTACCAAGTGGGTTGCAGGGATGGAATTCAGACCATCAGGCTTTGCAGTCAGCGCCTTTACCCAATGAGTTATCTAAGATGCCCAAAAGAGTTAACTTCTCAAACATTCTATGACAAAGCTTCATTAATGAGAATATTGTTTACAATAATCAGCTATGCTTCAAAAAACACCTTTTCCCCATTGAGCACACCTCTTTGTAGATACAATAGACAGGATGTCATACATGTACAGTTTGAGGTAAGCATTTGTAAGGATGTGAGCAGAATTTCAAAAGCCATCATTTTCATCAGTGTGAAGTGAAGTGCCAGTGTTAAGGAAAAACTCACATCAGGGTCCAGATGATCCTCTTCCACAGAGTAAGTCAAGTGTCCAAACAACCTATCCAGATTTAGCAAAGCTATTAGCAGTATTTCTTTATATGCTAGGAAGACAAGTCATTGCCTGCCTTCCTAACACACCACCAGGAAACTTTAGAAGAGAGCATTTTATGCTGTCTGTCCCAAGCCTAAAAGTCCTCCCTCTGAATTTTATCATAATACAAGTGTGATGAAAAAAATGGAAAGTAGTTTTAATAATTACAAGAATTTCTCTGAGCTCTAGAGTGAGTACTGGAATTACTGTGTCGGAGATGGGAGGCATGTATAGAGAGCTTATGCATATTCATATTTCTAACAAGCATTTCAGTAGTTAAACACATGATTACAGTGAAAATTATTTTAACTTTACTAATATTGAACTATCACGTGATATTACAAATGTAAATTTTATCAGTCTAATGATACATATGGGAGTGTTGTAACTTTCTGTAGGCCTATAATACTGTAGTAAAACATACACATATACATATACATATTCATATTGTATCTGAGTGTTTATATATTTTTATCATGTATCATATAAAACAAGCCATTTAAGTATATCAGTGGTTAGCAATAGTATTTCATAGATAACCTGTGATGTAGAAGTAGTAAAATGATCTGCTTAAGAATACAGACCAAGTAACAGCTGGTAGATAAACTGCTTGCTACAAAATCCTGAAGGCCTAACTTTGAGCTCCAGAACCAACGTGATAATAGCTGTAAGTGGTAGGCCACAACTGTAATTCCAACACAGAGATGTAGAGACTGCCGGGGACTTTTTGGCAAGCCAGACTAGTTGAACCAGTAACTTCTATGGCCTGTCTAGAACAAATAAGACTACCTGAGGAATAACACTTGGATTTTTACTATGGCCTACACAAGTATGTGAATACATATGTACAAACATGAACACACACATACACACACAGTCACACAAAGGCCAACCACTTACTTGAATCTTACCACCATCTCTCACTGTAGTATGCATGCGAGAATAGTTACTTTTTGTACCTTATTTATTCAGTATTTAAAATAGACATGGTAACATACATAGCTCAAACATTCAGTGTAAGAATTGTGTTAAAATACAAAAGATCTGAGTGTGTACAAAATCTTTTGTATACAATGGATAACAATTAGCAAAGAGTACATAGTATTTTATTAACCTCATTAAAAGCTAGAAAATGAACTTGGGAAGAAATAAATGAAAAAAATTGAATTTCCCCCAAAAAAATCTGGTAAGAAATCCTAGGAAATAAATTGATTCTTTTGTAGATGCCTTAACTGCCAATTGGATTTTTAGTTTTAATTATTTGTATAGTAATATACCAAAAACGAAAAACAATCAAAATATATTTACATAATTCTCTTTGTTTCTTGACATTAGCTGCTGTTTAAAGTCACATTTAGAAAGAAGTTTATTTATAAATTGATCAGATTTTACAAAAGTTAAGGGCTGGCTTGTTTTGATAAAAGGAAAATGTTATCTAAGAATTTTTAAGTAATTTTATTTTTATTACAGTTTTGAAATGGTAAATACAAATAATATAAGAAAATAATTGTTTTTTAATGCTCAATTTTAATTTAGTTATACGTATACTTATTGTGGTTTGAGCACGTGTGTTTGGGTGCTGTAGAAGTCAGGAGAGGGTGTCTGATCTCCTGTATCTAGAGTGACAGGAAGTTGTGGGCATCCAGCTGTGATCATTGAAAACTGAATGTAGGTCTCTGGAAAAGTAATGGGTGTTTGTTCATTTTAAAAATCACAGAAACAGATTTTTCTGGCAGTAAAATATTGCTGGGCAGAGAAGAATTTCATGCGTGGAGCAGCAAAGCTTCCTGGAAGTTGTGTAAGAAACTCTATGGACACAGAATTTCTGTGTCACCTATTCTTGGGTTAGCTCTTCAATGATGTAACTGCCTTGAATGACCTTTGCTACTGTAACACCTCATTGACATTCCTGTGAATAACTTAAATACCCTTACTGGTACACTAAGCTAGACTTGAGTTACATTGTTGCTTTGGTCTGTTGTCAGTGATGTATTTAGAATGAACACACAGTTATTTACATTTCCCTGGGGAAAAGTCACACAACAGTAGCAAACTGAAGCATTCCTTAGGTCAGTCTACTTAGGAGGAGGTATTATGTGAGGAAGAAACATTTGTATGTGTATCTGTATGTGTATATATGAAAGACATTAATAACAGTGTGATGGGTTGCAATAATGATGACTACAGATGTGACAAAATTTAAATGTTTTAAAACTCCTGAAAGAAAAGATGCTAAACAGAAATCATGTATTATTTAAATAGCAATTGAAAACAGACCATAGATGCAAATGCAAAATGTGAAATTTCAAAATCCTTAGAAGGCAGCACAAGGAGAGACTGTATGCCTTTAAGTATCAGTACTAACATATCAGAGAAAACTAAAAGATAATCAATAAATTGTATTTCACTAAAATATAAAATATTGCTTCCATAAAAGACAGAATTAAACGCCAAGAATAGATGGAGATAGAATTTGAAAAGACATAGATGTTAAAAGGCTAGTATCCAAAATACACACAGAATTCTTAAAGCTCAACAATAAGAAAAATGCAGCTCAACGTTAGGAACAATGTTGAAACCAACTCCTCACAAAAGAAGATTTATTGTGAGCAAATTCCATTTCGAAAGGTGTAGACAACACATGCCATCAGGAACTGTCCATTAAAACAGAATCAGCAAAGAGCATGGCTTAACGCTAATGATCCCATTGCCTTGCCATGGGCCTGCAGTGGATTTGAAGAACAGCTGACTTACATGGGAGCTAAGACAACTACTACTGTGCCATGAGACACTGGAGGGCGCAAAATGAGTTAAAATATGTCCAAAAGCTCCATCTACAATGAAATGTCCCCTATTAACTTTCCTGAAAGCATCCTGAAAATGCCTGATTTGTCATATTGACATTTGTTTGACAGCATTTTTTTCACTGCATCTCTCTGACATTTATCAGTCCAGCCGTAGATGAGTGCAGCTCTTCACTCTTCTACAGTGCAAGACAATTCTGAATATCACAGCACAAGTTAGAATTAGAGTTTCCACTTCATCTATATCACTTTCACACAATCATAAAGTAAAAATCACAAGCCAGTACATAAGTCCTAGCAATCTACACATCTATAATTATGAGCATAGCAAAAAGAACTTATACAAAAAGCATTTGCAGAAATAAAAGCCATGTATTGTGATACAAGTATACAATGAACTGAGAAGAAACAGTAAATATACATTTTTATTGTATACTTACTTAGAAAATTTTGACAGAATTGTGACACATTAAAGAAAGAAAGAGAATTCTAACAGCTAAAGTCTTGAGTATTTACTCCTAAGAAGAACACATTAAAAAAATACCACTTATTCTAAAACTTTTTGATTGAGGATATGTAGCCTTTCAAGTTTTCGTGTTTGTGCATGTGTGTGTGTGTGTGTGTGTGTGTGTGTGTGTGTGAGTGTGTGTGTGTGTGTGTGTGTGTGTGTGTATGAGTAGGTATGAATGTGCATTTGCCTTAATGTCCATGTGAAAGTCAGAAGACAACTTGAAGAACTTGCAGTAATAGGTTGTCTCTTTCCTTCTGCCATGTGGATTCAAGGGATCAAACTCAGGTCACCAGGCAGGCAACTTAGTTACTGATCCACCTTCTTGGCCATCTTATCTATGTTTTGAGAAATATTCCCCAAAAAGAAATTAAGCACTAAGCAAAATCTAACAATAAATATCAATGAATTAATGTTTGCCCTATCATTTAATAATCACAATTTTAAATTAAATACGAAGTTCAATATGTAGGATATTGTTAGTATGTTTCCAAATAGAATCCTTTATAACTAACACAAATTATCATATGGAATCAAATGTAGTCTTAAATTACATTTCTCTGTTGACTAAGGGTGTTCAAAAATTTTAAATTCTTTTTGTCATTTTTTTTCTTCCTTTAAGCTCTATCTGTTCATTTCATTAACCCATTTGTCGATGGTAAGATTTAGAGGCTTGGGTGTTTTATTTTTTTCTATTTAAATATTCTTTTAATAATATTTTCCATTGAAATAAAGTTACAGCATTCTTCTATACCTTTCTTCCTTCCAGCCCCTCCGATTTATCCTTCCTAGAACCTTTCTAACCTTCAAATTTCAAGTAGATAGCTTTTATTTACTTGATTATATACATTTGTGTGTGTGTGTGTGTGTGTGTGTCTGTGTGCATGTGTGTGTGAATGAGTGTGTGTGACTTTGGGAATATCTGGATATATTTAAATAGAATCTGCTGAAACCAATTTTGTTGTTTGTATGTTAATAGTTTCAAGACTAATCATTCTGCACTGGGCAACAAGGGTCATATCCCTAGGAGTAGCTTATTCTCCCTCTTCCAGTAGTTAATAGTTTCCTATAGTTTTTGTTCAGTGGTGGGACATCTCAAAATTTTTCATCACTACATATTAAGAGGTCCGTTGATATTGCTAATAACATAACTTTCAGTCTTCTTTATGCAGCTATTTTAGGAGATGCTGTTTCATAGCAGGCTTCCTGTTACTCTGGTTCCTACAATCTTTCTCTTCTTCTGCAATGTTCCCTGAGCTGTATCTGCTTTGATCTAGCTGTTGCTACCCATGATCCATTGATCTCTGAGTAGTATACATTACTGGTTTTCTGTGATGTTCTATATTTTGCTGTAAAGAGAAGCTTCTTTAATGAGAAGTGGGAGATAGCTGAACTCATCAGTAGGTATGAGGATAAGATTTAAACTGTAGTAAGGAATTATGGTGTAGTGAAGTGGCAGCAGTAGATTCTTTTATAAGGCCCATGACGTCACTAGCCTCAGGAAGCTGGATAGGTTTTCAGTATAAAACATGTGTTTCCTATTATTGAGTGGGACTTAAATCCAATTAGACAGATTTGGTTGCCAGTGATATGTGAGAGCCACTAATTCACCTTTAAGCAATACTTATGCTGGTAAATGATGTGGTTCATAGATCTTGCAGGTGGGTAAGGATATTTAATTTCTTCCCTCCTTTGGCAACTTGTGTAATATTTTCTGGAACCATGAAATCAAAAGAACAGAAAAGAGACTTTCAGGTCAGCTTCAGCTCAAATTATCTGAGTGATATGTTCTAAGAGTGTGGTGTCTTTAGCAATAAGGACCCATTCTCAATCCCTGGAAGGCAATCACAGGCTACATTTATAAATCTATATTGTTTTGAGTTACATTTAGCCTATGTAACCAACCTTTCAAATAGAGGTGTCTCATGCTCAGTAGTGCAGTTTTTTTATTAGTCTATGTTTCTTGGGGGTCGAGTGTAAGCCCAAGTGGCTTAAGTTCTTTTAATATGTACACACACACACATACACACACACACACACACACACACACACACGATATATCTACTAAGTAGAATTTTAGTTAAATACAAAATAATGTTTTTCTTGATGCATCATCAAATAACCATGATGTTATTTGTCCATCCTATTTCTGTATTGACTTCCCTCTCTCTTTCCAGGTGGAGTTCCTCTACATTATTCCATTTCCCAACACTCTACATGAAAACTCCACAGCTCTGAAGGAAAATCTTGAAAAAGATGCTAGAAAATGTAAATACATCCCATCTACATGCAGCACTACAATTAATATTATAAAATCACAATGTTACCAAAAGCATTTTATAGATTCAATGACATTCTAATAATTATACCCACAACATTCTTCATAGAAATAGAAAATAAAAGCATCATAAAATTCATATAGAACTATAAAAGGCAATGGATAATAGAAGAATATTAAACAAAATAAGAATACTGAAGGGATAAGTATTCAAGATTTTGAAATATAGAGACTTACTAATAAAAACAATATGGGACTAGCACAATAACAAACTTGTAGATGAATGAAATCAAATGTTTAAAGACAAAACATGAAACATGAATACTCATATTTATAGCCTTTTATATTTGAAGAGACAAAAATATATACTGTAAAAAGGATAGTATTAAATTAAAGTGTAAATTAAAAGAGCTCAGAAATATCATCTCACTCTGGTCAGATTGGTCAAGATCAAAAAAAAAAAAAAAACTGACAACAAAAGTTAGCAAGACTGTGGAGAAACTAGAACTTTCATTGATTGTTGGTGGCAAAGAAAATTAATGTAGCAACTCTGGGAATCAGTTCAGAGCATTCTCAGGAATAAATTCTCAAAATAAATCCAAAACATGACACCAAATGCTACTTCTGGTCATATTCCCTAAGAACTTTGACCTAAGAACTTAACAGGATACTCCACAGATATTTGCTCAGCAATGTTTATTGCTGCCTTATTCCTCATAGCCAAAAAATAGAAACAACCTAAATGTCTTTCAGAAAGGATAATAAAATGTTTTATGCCATTCAATTGAATGTTCTCCAGCTGTAAAGAAAAGCACAATCAGAAAAATGGATGGATATAGAAAAGATCTTATTGAGTGAAGTAACTTTGCCCTCGAATGACAAACACCATTTGTTTTCTCTCATTGTGAGTCTATCTCAAGATCAGCACAAGTGAATATTTCTGGAGTAGCCACAGAAACCAGGGACATATCAGGTGATCAGAGGTGGCAAAGGGGGAGGGCTATGGTAGAGAAGCAGAGAGGCAGACTGAGGCAGTATGTAGCAATGAGAGCTCAGAGAAAGTCACAGAGGCAGCTTTGCATAAGTCAGTATCAAACAGAATAAGTGAATTAGCTTGAAGGTGAGCAAAGCAGTTCAGTCTGAGGCAGTCAGAGAATCAGCCAGAGCCTACAAGTATCATAAGAGTTTGATTAGAAACAGTAAGACGACTCAAAAGATCACTTTGCATCTGCAACTTTGGAGAAGCGTTTGAGACACATAAATAAAGAGAGTTGAACCAGAAGAGCTGAGTTCAGAAGGAATTAGTCAGAGAGGCTTCAATCAGCAATCTGTCTCAGAGGCTTAAACATTGAATATTGTACGGAGGGTGAGGCTGAAGCCTTCCAGTTCTAAGCTTAAGAAGAGATTGTAAGAAAGCCAAAATGCTCCAAGGCTCCAGGATTAGGATCAGTGATTAAATTAGGCAAATAATAAACTGCCCTTTGAACCCAAATCAGCGGTTACAAATCTTACTGCAGGACTACTCACAATAATAAGAAAATAGAACTGGACTAGATATCCATCAAAGGATGAATAGAAGAATGAAGATTTGGTACATAGACACAATGGAATTTTATCCGGCTTTGAAAAACATGAAATCATAAAACTTAGAGTTAAATAAATAGGTCTATTACTCTTTGTCAAATAGTACATATGATTGGCTCAAGGTACATGCGTGCATGCGTCATTACTCAGACTACAGATTATTCTTGGAAATATTTTGTACGTACATAGACATGTAACAACAATGGAAGGAAATTGAAGTCAGGAATTGGAAAGAAAGCAAAGAGTTGTGATTAGTAGAGTATGGAGAGAGGAAAAGAAGGGGAAATGATGCAATTACATTATAGTCTTAGAAAGAAGATAAATACAATGCTGTAATGTAACACAGTGCAATATACAACACAATGAATACATGCAATGAACTAAAAAATGAGAAATTAGAAAGAAAAATATAACAATAGTTTTTAGGTCATATCCTGATTACAGAAGTACAAGAAATAATAAAACATACATTTTCAGTGTGTAGCTTAATGTTTGAATTATCAAACTTTCAGTTTCTCTGTGTTACAAAAAGAAAGTCCACATGTGAGTGGATTTATCAACTCAGTCAGAGTGAAATAACAAATGCAAAAACTAACCAATTAACATGAGAAAATATCAGAAAGGAAAACAAGTTGTAAGCTGAAACGTCTAATGGAAACACTGGAGTTCAAGAATCACTTAAGAGAAATGCAAAATATTGATGATCAATGCAGAAAATCATAAAAGTAGTAATAATTTCAAATCATATGTGACTATACTAATTATTTCGTCTCATTAGAATCATTGACAACACTAAAATTTCCTACATAAATACCTTGCCACAACAAAATGAAGAAAGGTAACTTTGGATTAGATAATAATCATTAAACTCACAAGCAACATTTGATATTTTTTGATTCAAAAAGAAAGGGAAGGTGGGAGGAATGGAGGAAGATAAAGAGGGGCCAGTTAGGAACAGTAGGTGAGATATTTTAAGATACATTCAACTTTCACTGGCTGCTATAGAAACTTGCTAGATTAAGTATGAGAGAAAGTTGCCACAAGGTACTCTTAAAATATCAAATTTATTGAGACCAATATAGACTTTCTGAAGGGAAATGCTAGCTACTTTTATTTATAGCACATTATAAATAAAACTTTAATGAAGTAAATGTGTTTGTGTTGGAGTATGCAAACACTAAAATAAAAAAGAAAATCACATATAAATTGAGATAGATCAGAAAATGGTTCCAAGAAAGTTTATTTGTAAATCTCAGGATACATTGCTATGTAAAATCAGAAGTTTCCAAATGGAAAGGTATATTATAGTTACATTATGCTAATCCTATACTGACAAGTTGAAAACCTAAGTACAACATTTCCTTCACAGCGGTTTGTATATCCAGTAACAACCCATTGAAAGGTCTGGAACACTTTTCACTTCAATTTCATCCAACAGATTTTTGAAAATAGACAAAGATCTAAGCTAACTGTAACAAGAATGAAAGGAAACAACAAGTTTAGGGACTTACTAAAACATTTTGTATTATCAAAAGGGCAAGTAAATATCAATATAATATATGCAGAAAGTCTAGGGTGTCCACTTACATATTTTTTTTAAATTTTGGAAACAGAAGCATAGACTTCTCCAGCAAACCTTTTTTTCAACAACTGGCTTTGTTCCATTGAGGATTCGAACAAACCTAATCTCAGCATAAAAAAAAAGCAGTAAAAATTACTGTGAGTCACTTATTGTACCAGTGGCCCCTCACCCAACAGTTATATAACTAAAAATAAATATTTTATAAATAACTAAAAATAAAATTATACATCATTAAGTGGTATAACACAAACATAACAAAACAATGCCTTCCCATCCTATATCATACAGAAGCATATCTTATTTTTAACAATAAATTATAAGATTTTTTAACAAAATTGAGAAGCAGCTTAGGGTATGATAATTTGGGGGATTTATTCTGAATTTAATGCAAAATATGGTATAGCAGTAGTGAATATTTTTTCAGAGATATGGCAAAGTGTGTGTTGTATTTAAAATGATTTATTTAGGCTCTTATGTGTAGTATTAGACATTCAGGTACATGAGGGAAGGTCCAGGTACTTACACAGTCAGGCAAAAACAATGTTTCATTATATTCTTCTGTAGCAGTATAAGGGTTATATTCAAATTATTTTTTAATATACGTGTATATTGTATAATATATGTATATATGTGTATGGGTATTTGTGTTAAACCTGTGTAGCATTAGTGTTATAAATTGATATAATACAATCTAGGCCCTTGAAAGATGTTTACTCTGTAGTATTCAGTAATATAACCAGAGAATTTAATAATTTAAATTTAACATTTTATGTCTGTGTGTTTGTAGGTGTTTATGTGCATGCAGAAAAGATTATTGATGTTTCCTTCTTCAATCTATTTCCATCTTTTTTTTTTTTTTAGATAATGTCTTTCTATGAACTTGAAGCTCAATGATTCATTAACTAAACTGAGTGGCCAGGAAGCCCTTAGTATCAGCCTGTCTGCCACCCTAGCACTGTGGATTACAGACCCTGTCATCACATCCTGCTTCTTTCTGTGGGTTCTGTTTATCAGTCTCTGGTTACCATGCTGGTGTAGCATGTATTGAACACCTGAACCATCTTTCTAGCCCATATCTCAGTATTTTAAAATGGATCATAACTTTTCTACGTGAGTTAAATATAAGTCTTCTTTTAATTCTCATTTGGATTATCTTGGAATGAGATTTTTTTACTCTCCAAGTTTTCTTAGTTTTCTTTTTCCTTTTCCTTTTTTTTGGGGGGGGTTGGTTTGGTTTGGTATGCTTTGGTTAATGAGCCAATATCATTAAACAAGAATTTTCTTTTTTTTAAGCAATATAAATGATACTTACAATATTTATTTTTCCATTCAGTTGGGACTTTACCATTAGTCTTAAGCCTTCTTTGTTTCTTTATGAAGGAGTCATCATTGTCCTTGATGTTGTTATTATTATGTCACACTATTTAATCCTGGAAGTGATAGTGAAGTGAGACCACTCAATGTTCTGTGGTGCTTTATTATCTGCTAAGATTCTTCCTTTCAATGACTTTGTTGTGTGACATTTATATCGAAAGTCAAGCAACAGAAGATGGTGCTATGTTACCTCTCAGAGATACAATGCAATAACTGCAGTGTGTCAGTAATCATGAAGAATAAATTGTGTTTGTATTACCACATTCATTGACCCCTTTACCTTTAGTCATTATAACTGTTTGTTTTTAATTTGTTCAGCTAGTCATACATCTAGAGAATTCCTTAATGTTGGTCAAGACCTATGACAGAATATTTATGATTGGGCAGAGCCAAGAGCTGCATTATGAATGATCTACAATAAATAAAATAATGACATTTCATCTCTTTTCCTTTTATTTTTGAGATTATAAAATAATTCTTTCAGTTCTCCCTTTTAATTTTTTCCTTTCTGAATTCCCTTCCTCTGTTTCAAATTCATGCCCCTAATGACTGGCTATTTGGAAAGCATTCATTCTTTCCTACATATGAAAAAGAGTTTTGAAAAATTTTCTTCCTGGCTAATATTTAGTACTGGCCCATCGATATTTATATTTATCAAAGTTGATATCTCACATTTTAGAGAATCATTTAACTACATCTTTGATGATAAAAATTTCAAATTTTCTGAGCTATATCAGCATGTGCAGCAAAAGAAAAGAAAATAGTACTTGTTTCTTGAAATTCAATTGAAAATCTGCCTTATATAAAAGACTTTTATTAGGTGTCACTAAAATAGTACCTTCAATTTCTAGAATCTCAAAAGTTTGCAGAGTAAATTCAACACGTTTTACTTTTCCTCACAGACTAGTACATTATATTATGAAATGTAAGATAAGTATATTCTTTACAGCTTTCAAATTTTGTCCTCTTGACAGTAAGAACAAATGGAACTTCATGAAAGAAATTGTTAAATAAATAGTAGTGATCCAGTAGAAAATACAACAAAGTTTAATTGAGGGAAAGACTATGGAAACTAAACAAGTTTTATTTTTATCTTTTCATGTCATAAATAAAATTTGAGAAGTTAAGTATGAAAATCTGAATGCTATTGAATATATTATGATGTTAAATCACAGATATACAAATTTCTTTGCATTTCTGCATGCTTTCCCCTTGTCAATTGTAGAGAATAGGCCTGTGTAAAAGCTAGGAAGGGTCTATATTCCAGGGATTTACCTGAAGGAATCACATTCAGGTGAACAAAGAATGTTAAGAATGTTGGTACACAAGCTTAATCCCAGTAAAGCAATGGTAGCAAATATCTCAATTCCAGTGCTCAGAAGGCAGTGGTGGTCCACACCCTAAGACAAAAACAGACTGTGAAAGCAGATACAGGAAGCTCAGAAAGAGTGATATACAAGAAGTGATTTCTGAGAGGAATCAGTGAAGGACAGGCAAAGTAACTAATCGGAGGAAGAGTTAACAGAATACACTAGAGTGATAACATGCCCAACTCTCAGGATAGAAAGGTGGGCGTTCATCTCAGAGCAGAATCAGTTACAGCAGTGAGTTACAACAGGCAGTTTGAGGCTAGCAGTCTGAAACTGGCAGGATCAGGGAGAAAAACAGAGATACAGAGAAGTCAGTTTCTGATGGGAAGAGTTAGTCAGTTTGAAACTCAGCAGAACAGTTCAGAGAACCAGACAGAATCTGAAAAAGTCAGAAGAGTTCAGTAAGAAACAGTGAGCCACAGCAGAAGATCAGATTGAACCAGGCAGCTGGGAGAAGACTTTGGGCCAGAACAAGTGAGTTGAGTTGAAGCAGAAGAATTGGCGTTCAGAAGGAGCTTAGTCAGAATGGTTCAGTCTGTAGTAAGTCTCCTGTAGAGGAATAGGCCTGTGTGAAAACTAGAAGGGTCTATAGTCAGTAAGAAAAACATGAGAAAAAAATAATTAAAAATTAGTTATCTATCAAAAATATGATAAAAAGGTGTAATCTAAAGATAGATTATAGCACCTAAACAAATATTTCAATGTTTTTATCAGAAATGATATTTGGGAGGCTATATACATAAATCCAAGTGTTATTGAGAGATATGAATAATATGCATATTTAGGTAAATATGCAACAATGATTCCGGTTGATTTGTATAACATTCTATTTTATTTTATTTGTAAATCTATTTTTAAAGTAAGTTGTTTGGGGAAATATAATTCTCTTAAATATTCTTTTAAAGTGTCATGAAAACATTTTGAGTGATTAAAAAATAGATTAGATAGGTATGATTGATCTCCATATGACATCTTTGTATGATAGTTTTCTTCATAAAATTATGTTCACACGTCTAAAGGGAGAAATAATTTATTTTTGTAACTGTCAGATTAATGTATATATAACACCTTGCTAAATATTTTTGTTTAAAATGTTTTATTTCTTCAAAGAATGATTTTTATTCTGGTATCCTATGGAATTTAGCTTAAATCTATTATATATTGCTATAACAGTAAAAATTTTTCAGGTGTAGATGATAATATGTGTTGACTAATCTCAGTTGTCAACTTGATGAAATATAGAAACACCCAGAATATAGGCCTCTGGACATTCCTGTAAGTGAATATTTTGTTTAGGCTCATTCAAGTGGGAATACTCACCCACCTTCACTGAAACTGTTCCTTTGACTGGGACTGAACTACATAACAAGAAAGAAATAAAGCTGAGTGCTAGCACTCATTGCTCTCTGCTTCTTGAATATTGGTTCAATATGCTCACACCATCTTAAGCTTCTGCTTTTGTGATTATTTTTCCTGATATGATGGACTTTGAGCCTAAATAAACCCACCCTTAAATAGTCTTTGACATAATATTGTGTTATAGCAATAGAAAAGGGGACTAAATTAATATATTAACTATTAGAATATTAATATTTTATGTTTGCTTTAAATTTTCACTATTGTCTTACCAAATCAAAAAATTTGAATAATAGAAATAGTGTTGTGTGACAGTTTCCTCTGAGATTAAGACTTTCCATCTGGCCAAGAATTATCCTAGCATCAGATGAAAAAGAGGGGTGAACAATGTGATATATCAGGACAGAATGCTTACAGGGAGGTAAAGCAACAGGATGTTCTCAAGAGTGATGAGACAATATCCATTCAAAACAGCGACAGGAAGTCCCTAAAACTGGCCAGATTCACTATGCCCATCTCTCATGAGCAATAAAGAGTCAAACTCAGAGAAGGCCAACTGCAAAGAAGACTCTCAGACAAGATGAACTGCTTAGAAGAGGCTCAGAATGGTCAACCTGTATGAATCAGGGAGCAGCCAAGCTGCCTGGACAGGACAGTCTCCAACCTGTCATGGTTCCTGCAGGCTATGTAGTGTGCTTTAGGTTCTGGCTTTTGTTAACTGTCACTCAAGATGGGGTCACCTTTGATGACACAGTTGTTTTTAAATCCTTTCTGCTCCAGCAAGAAATCTCTTATTCCTATTTCTGCAAGTAACCCCAGTTAAGACTCAATTTGTTCATCACATTATGCTGTGGTGGTATTTGCATTTTGGCCTATCTTTAGGTTTCTATCTGAATTAAGCAGAATTTTGTTTATATATCTTCAGTAATAGTGTCACAAAATAAATAGCTTAATCCTTCTCCTTTCAAAATATACCTACTATAAAAAAAACTGAAAGATAAATTATAACTGAATTTGTCTGACTACTCAGAGGACACCTTGATGAATTAGAAGGTAAGACTTGCATTGATAGTCTACAAAGACTACTTGTGTTAAAGCTGTTCTCTGTGTTAATTATAATATTATGCTCAAATTAATCAGAAATGCTTCTAATTAAAATCTGAGGCAAACGATAGACATAACATCTTCAAAATCTCTTTGCAAACTGAATACATAGAAGACGTACTGATGAAAACTCTGTTCTTATTTCCAAGGCCAAGTAAAAAGATTTTTAAATTATATTTTTCATTTACTCATTATATACATTGTTCGATAACATATTTACATGATCAAATTATTCATCATTAACTTTTTTAGTCAATAAGTATTCCACTTAACTAGAGGTATATACTTTTGTGAATAAAGTGTTTACACATCAGAACATGCTATGTACTCCTCCTATTCATGGTTCGTGGAACAAATATTTATTGCATTTAATGATCATATGCCTTCAAATCCCTTGTTGTTGCATTAAATAGTCTTATTTCAATCCAGAGAGAGCATTTCAATCCAGCATTTTAAACATAATCACCAACTTTTGGTATTCAGCAAAGAGAATTCTACATACCATAATTTTTAAACAAATGAGGTTTATAAACGCATCCCATGGCCTACAAAGTTAAGTTTATAGTGACATAATGAAGAAAAATTGAACAAAAACAAAATCACAGAAGTCAAATTTCTTTTCTCACATACACATAAGATTCAATTGCATTTGAATGCTGTCAGCATATTTTAGAAAACTTTTTAAGAGATAGGTATTGTGAAAATTGTCCTCTAATCATAGCATACATGATAAGGCCACCTAAAGAATGTCTTACCATATATACTACATTTTTAGATGCCTCTGATTTGTTAATAATTATATAATGCTGCCTTCCTTTCCTTGAGGAAGTGCATGTCATGATTTGTCTTCATCCTGTCAATCCTATTTAGAAATAAATAGATAAAACAAAACACAGTACTGACACTGAACCATTGTCTCTTACTTTAATTTATCTTCATTTTCTTATTCCTACTACACTAAGTATGAAAAAATACAGATCATTTATGCTAATGTAAACCGAGTATTATTGTCAGGAGAGACATAAAGAAGATTTTTAAAGTAAATTTTACTCACTTTAGGGGAATTGAGTACTTCCTATTGACATGAAGACTAATGAATTCTTAATAAAAAAGCATTCAAACTGAAATCACTTTCAGGTAATTACATTTATTCATGTAGTCAAAAATATAAAAAAAATGAATACTTCAAAGCAAGTAATAAATCCTCCTATCTCAGTTAGGATTAGATTCAATAATGTCTTTGTGCTAGCCCTTTATGGGATTCACTACATGTCAATCACATTTTCCTCCAGTTTCTACTAGAATTCTTCCTGGTGAAATACTTCCTTATATCCAGAGCATTTGATTCATTTTGCAGAAGATCAACTTGTAAGATGAACCCCAGATCTCATGTCTTCAACATCCTGTGTCTGAAACTGAATCAGCTTTCAGGTATTGATCACTCAGTGTTTGAAAACATCAGTGCATTTTCTCTTCAACAAATGACACATATGTCTTTATTGGTTTTGTGTACTACTTTGTTCCATCATACTTCCTTGCCATTCTCCTTCTTAGCAGGGCATTGATAAATTGTAGTTTTTTTGTATGCCTGCTTTGCATATAAAGAACAGATGATGTTAACAGGTTCCAAGCTTTGGCATGATCAATCACAGATATCCTATTTCTTTTAAGATTCAAAATCCCACCACCTTTTAATATTACGCTGGACAAAATATTAATTCACTATTAGACACTTCAAATTAGCACAAACTGCTTTTTTTGTGATTCCAAGTGAATGAGACCAAGATTATGGAGTTATTAAATGAATGACTGATTAAAAGGATGAAAACTGTTCTAATATAAGATTTCAGGCTAAGTGAATATGGGGTTTAAATAATCTATTTGGTGTGTGTGTGTGTGTGTGTGTGTGTGTGCATGCCTATTCATATCATAGTACACTCATGGAGATCAAAAGACAATGTACATTAGTCAGCTCTCATGCCGCTGTGTGGGTTCTAGAGAGTGAACTAAGAGCATTATGCTCAGCAGCAAACACTTTACCTGATAACCCAGCTTTCTGGATCCCTTACCATTTTCTTAAAGTGTTATAGGTTGTCTGTCTGTCTGTTTGTCTGCCCCCGCCTCTCTCTCTCTCTGTATGTGTGTGTGTCTGTGTGTAGGCAATATTTCACAGAGAAATTCATGCTTTCCCATCTCACTGTTTGAACACAGAGTAAATTGAATTATTAATGCTTATAAAAGAGAGAAATACAACTTGATTTAGGTGAGAAAATAAAGTCAATTAGCAATGTCTTTAGGCTTCAGAAAACAGTAAGCAGCATTGCATATCACTAATTGTTTAATCTTTGTGTTAATTTCAAGTCATGTTTTCAATTAAGATAATACATAAAAAATGCTTCCTTTAACTTCTATGAATGTTCTATTCAGCACATATGTATATGTTCTTACAAAAAAAAGTGTCTCATCATAGTACAAATACTTAGTAAACACTACCACCTTATATTCAATCTTGATAAATAACTCTGGGACTATATTCTTTTGGATTGAGAGTTACTGGAAGGACTTGTGAAAACATCATAGCATTAGCACAGAAAGAAAGCAAAAACTGACCATTCAGTAACTATGTTTTAAATTGCTATGTAAGATGAACCATCACTTAAAAAGAAGACCACAAGAAGAAATCAGCGTTATCTATGTTACTATTTGTTGTCCTAGATACCTCACTTTTACTTAGTACCAATGATTAGAGAATATTTTAGATTTAGGGTTGAAACTGTAATTGGATTGAAACTATTCATTTTAATCCATTTACTTTAAACTCAAAGATATTAGAAGAAACTGTGTGTTAATATGAAATCCCTTAAAGTTTAAGCATCCTCACTACTGTTGTAGAAGTCCTGTACATATCTTAATTATCTATATTGTTACTCTCTGTGAAAGCTAAATATATTACAGAAACTTCGGGGCTTTTATACCCATCGCCTGCATACCTTTCATGAAGAAACATTGTAGTGTATTTCCAATACTTCAGTTTGATTTTGTTGTTCACATGACTGAGCAAACAAACCATTTGCTTTGAGAGTCTTAAATGTTTTTCTTGGCAAATATCTGTCTCTTATGAGTTGTAGCTTTTTCTCCCTTGCTTTTAAAAATGATCACTAGAAATGACGCATTCCAAATGAAACAGTAGAAATGAAACACATACTGTTTCACAAAATATATATAAAGAAAACTGTTTTCTTTCTAAAAGTGAAGTTCATGTATCTTAGGAGAATTTTACTTAAATTTCAAGCATTTAAAACATGGATATAAATACAAGAATAAACCATTTTTGTATGTTGGTAATGAAGAGTCAGAATACTTTATTCATTTAAATTTATTCTTGTTTATAGATGTGATTTTTTACAGTAACTAAAATATATTCTCTCTACCTAAGGAACGAAGATAGGCCAAATAAATGATTCCATCAAAGTCCAACTTAGTGAGCAAATGTTTCTATTGAGGCTACTTACAGGTGTATGGGTATAACAAAGACAGATCCATAACTCCAAAGCTTAACCCATCATAAAGACTGCAAAACTGGCTCCCATTGCATGATACATCACAGTTGGACAGGTTGAAGTATCTTCATGAGGCACCACAATTGGCCAGAGACTCCTCATGTTGCAGTAGTTTATTGCTTCCAAATATTCATTAGTAAGCTTTTTCCTTAATTAAAAGTTTATTAAATTATAGTTACATCATTTCCCCCTTTCCTTTTCTTCTTTCAGCCCTCCCCCTTTGCTTTCACTTCAACTACTCCAGTTCTCCATACTCTAAAATTCATGGCATCTTTTACTTTGACTATTATTTTGTTACATATATGAATGTATAAATATATAAATACAATTTGCTGAGTCCATTTAATGGACCCTTGGACCTACATAGTGGCTGACAGCATCAGGTGCATCCAATTTTTAGATTCCTTTATATTATTGCATGCAATCAATAGTTCATTAGTCTCTACATTAAGGAAAGTATGGACAGTACAGAATGGAAAGACGGGAAGCTAAACAAAGGTAAAAAGACAGTATGACCTCCACCCTCAGTCTGTATTCATCTTAAATCAGTAGAAATATTAAAAAAAATCACTATCAGTTAAACTAATTGTTGGGCTTCATTATGCAATGCAGCAAAACAGAGCCCATAATAAGGGCAAGATACTAAACAATTGCTAGAATCAAGATACAATTTTAATTTTGATATTTTGGCATTTTATGTAACTGCATTCTGGGATAATTTTTGAACCAGAAAAATAACTGAAGAGGCAACAATAATGTAAGAAGTTAAAGTTCAAAATCAAGATGCATGAAGCACTAAAGGGAAGGCTTTTTCAGTGAAGGTAATTTGTTATTGAAAATAAATATTTGTGGGAAGTGAGAATTATTACACAAATAAGAAACAGTGGTCTTGACTAGAAATTTTATCATGCTTGATGAACCTTGAAATAAAATAACAAAAGGTGTAATCATTCAATTGTCAGCAATTATGTTTCTGCATGGGCTTATATGTGGAGAGCTCCTGAGGATTTTGTTATAATCAGTTACCACTTACCTGTGGCATAACTCATACAATTTTTAATTTTTGTCAGTAGAAGTTCATCATTTCTCTGAATATGTAATGCTAATACTTTATTAGCACATCTGCATATGAAAGAAGAAAGAATACTATAGCACAGACTATCAAATAAAATAGTAAAAATATTAAAAGAAAAAATCATATTTAGGTAAATAATATGGTTATTAATTATAACTATGTATAGTTTACTTTCCAGTTAAAACAAACTGAGGAAGTTCCTATATTCACAGTCTTATATTTATCAAACAACCTAGTCATTATACTTTAAATTATATTCATTTACTAGTAACCGTTCTCCACAGTAATTTATTAAGGGTTCTCACAACAGTACTGACAGTATTTAACATTGCTTTTATGATTACCTTTCTGTCACATAAAATTCTAGTTCCTACCCTGTTCTGTAGATTAACCATAAACATTGTATTTAGAAAATATTACTGTTTCTAGCAAAATGTTCATGGCCAATCCAACCTAGGCACATGTCCTTCTTATCAAGCAAGTTTCCATGATTGAAAATGAATTATTTTCTGTTAAGTAACATTTTTTAACTGCTTTGAGAATTTCTATATAGATAAATTATAGGCACACATCTGTTTATAAGGTTTTAGATTATAAATCCAGGGTTAAGATTTTGAACACAAGAACTATACATATTTTAAATATAATTTATTTTTCTTCTCATGGATAATATATTCAGACTCCCATCTGCCTCTCCCCTTCTTTTCTCCCAGTTCTTCCCCCACCTCCCCTAGTTCCAAGCCCAACTTCCCCTCCAAAATAACTAATATTTTATAAATGACTTTCTTTAGAAACATGAAAAATGGTTTCAAAATTATTTTTTCCAAAATCTAATAGATTTCCAATTATTGATAATTGTGTGTGTGTGTGTGTGTGGTGTGTGTAAGGGAGAGATACATAGATATATAGGTAGATGATATATACATTTATACATGCATACATATCCCTTTCCTTTCATTATTAACACATTCTGTCCGAGTTTATGGTACTACTGAGAGAGATGGCTGAGGCACAGTTAAGATGAATGTAATTTGGTAATTCTACCTCATTTCAGTGACAAGGGGAAGGTTCTCTTTTTATTTTTTTCTTATATGCCACACATTTACATCCTTAGTAAATTCCCTACACTCATTAGAGAATATATCTGTGTTCACCTGCAGAAATTATTGATCCTGGCTTATCTTCATTGTTAAGCTACAAAAAAAAAAAAAACCCTCTAAATTTTATGAAACTTAAATTTTTCTCTCAACATTACTTACATTTCCATGTAAAATTAAGATACTCCTTAAGTAGAACTAAACAAAATAATTAGAAATGTCATTAACTAAAATTAACAAACATGTTTTAATGAAAAATGCTTACAGCCATTTTAAGATAATCTGTTTTCAGATTTAAAAGAGAAATTTACTTGGGTCACAAATGAATGTCACGAAAATAATAAAATCACACAAGAATAAATTTTATAATTGAGAGAAAAATAATTCTATGTGCTGACAAATTAAAGATTAAAAAGCAAACAACTTTACAAAAACATCAAGTGTGAAAATGTACAAATTTTCATTCTACTACTGTATGTTTCACCCCTTCTCTGCTTTAATACTTAGCATATGGGGACTGTAGGTGTAGCATTTATATATAGAATCTATATAAATATTATACTATATATTACCTCATTATTTACATTTAACTAGGTTTTATTTTTAATACTTATCTTCATAATCTTATTATGCAGCTCAAACTGGCCTTGAATTTGTGATATTCCTTGTTCAGTTTCCCTTGTGCTGAAGTTTGAGGTTTCTGCCATTAAATCAGAAAATACATACATAAATAAATAAATAAACAAATATCTATTATAGACTGACTTTCTTTTCCATAATCTATTTATTTTTTTGGAGATTTAAGAATAGAATATGCTTTTAATCCTGGTACTCGGGAGGCAGAGGCAGGCAGAACTTTATGAGTTAGAGGCCAGCTTTGTCTACAGAGTGAGTTTCAGGACATCCAGAGTTAAAACAGAGAATCTTGTCTCAAAAAAAAATTTTAAAAAAAGAAAAGAAAAGAAAACAGAACACAAAAACAAAACAAAACAAAAAAACAACTGAAAAAAATAGGATATGAAAAACTTGTTAATTGGTCAATGAACTAAAGTACTTCTGAATTTCAATACTGTCATTGTTAATATCATCAAAATACAGAATATCCATGGAGAAGAAATATTCATATTAACACATTAATAGTCTGAAAAGCATCTTTTATTTACCATACACTCAAATTTGCATTATTTACTATACTATCATTGTAAATTTTATCTAAATTAAATTGGTAACTTACCAGTATCAGACTGAATAAGAACACCTCTCAGAATGTGCACCTATTATTTTCTTGTTCACTAACACTCAATGAGGCTTTTTAAATTAACTTGTTCACTATTAACTGAGTATTTGCCTTTTGCATTGTGAAAATATCTGCCTTAATAAAATTACTTTGGTCACTGTTATTGTGAACGGTATATAGAAAGACAATCACATACACACTTTAAGGCTTTTAAGCCATTTAGGGATCTGCAGTGAATGGCGACATCATCTGCAGATGTGTGGAAGGCTTGGGTTGGTCTACTGTGCCCTAGGATCTTGGATTGTTCTCTCAGATCTTTAGATTTTGAATAGTTGGCATTATTTTTCTCTGTTATGAATACTGAATATTGAATAAAGCTTTTCTTTCTGTATAGATTTTCTTCAGTTTGAACGTTGCACTTAGTCCAGGCCTTTGCTTTTAAAGAAAGAATAAATAAGCATTGCAAAGAAGAAATGGCAGCTGCATGATTGAGCTTGCTGGGTATAAAAAGACTGAAGTAAAGGCAAAAGTATCAAAAATATATAACTTGAAGGCTATGTCATACTGTGGTATTCACTGTATGTGAAACCTGGGTTAGGCTCAGAATGAAAATACATTCTACAGCCCATGTTGGTATTGAAAATACAGTTTGGATATGCTATGCTTCTAAGTGATCTGCCTGAGTCCAGGCTCCAGGTGTGCACAAATAATATGTAATTACCCCAGTTATTGATGAAGCTTTCTTAAGCCCAGAAAGCTTGGCTAGTCCACTAAGCTAACTTTTCAGTCCCAATATGAGGAGTCCCAAAGGGAAGAAGGGAACAAATACACAGAATGTATGAGTTCTCTTAGAGCAATTACAGACTTGACTAAGCTGCATTTAAGCAGCAAATATGAGTAGTATTAAAAGAAAGATGAAAAAGAAGGATTCATCTCATCACTATTTCTTTTATCAATTCCAGTTAATTCAGCATCTCATAAGCACATATGTGTGTATGTATGTGTGTATTATATATTACTGATTAAGAGACAATATATTACATTATTTGTATATATTGAATATATTCTAAGTAAGTATTATATATATAAATGATTTTTAAAGAAAATCTTCAGAAAAACCCAACCATATAATACACAGTCCATGCTGTTTGACTACATACACACACACACACACACACACACACACACACATACACACACATATATGAAACTAAATAACCCATTTCTGTTCGTATATTCCCATATGTGTGCTTTACAAAGCCTAATAAAACAACCCTCTCTTTCATATTAAAATAATTTTCAGTCTTTAAATGCATGCAATCTGTGTTCAAACTTATTTGTATAGTGACAGCAAAAAGAAAAATATCATTGCTAATCCCTTCTAATCTTTTTTTAAGATTTGAGATTTGGGAACATTTTAGTTATTAAAATTTGTCACTCAAATTTTATATATAGCTCACTTAACATTTACATAATCTCTATGTCTGGGATATTTAGATGGCAAAACTCATTTAAAAAATAAAGTAGTGTTTCATCTATCTTTTCAAATGAAAGTTGAAACAAGGTAACTTCTGATTTTAAAGTCTCTTCTAACTTTAATAGTCAGAAAAGTTTATGCTTAATGTTAAATGTAATGGTGGTGAGATCTTTAGAAAAAGATTAGGTCATGAGACTTCTACTGCGTGAATGATTATTACCCTCAACCTATGGGTTCAGTATTACAAGAGCATAAAGGTGCATGAAAACTGTGTCAGTGATCCTTATTCTGACATATACAATTGGCTTCCAAAGTCTTTTGAAATCTGAGTGAAGCCTCCACGATCCAATAATATTTTAATTCTGTTTATCTTAAAAATCAACATCCCATAGGCAACAGCAAATTGAGCCATGTCTGGGACCCATTGGATCAAGTCTGCAGTGACTTTTGCATATGTGCATGTCTAAAATTTTGCTAAATACTTTCCAAAGCAATGGTGTTTAAGCAAACAACCTCAGAGTTTACTTCACAAAGAAAAGTCTTTTAAATGAGTTACAAAATTTTAACTCTGGAGTCTGTGATCAGTTATACCTAGCCATTATAAGAGATGTCATTAAGGCCCTATCCTGTTGCTTAAGAGTCCTAGTCACTTCATATATAATTCCTATGAAGCCACATTTTCACAGGTCGTTCTTGTGAATACTTTTTGCTTTGAGGATTCACTTTGTACTGGAGAAAGCATCTAGTAACAAATTCACAGCCTAAGTACTATTCTATATTAAGAATAAGTCAATCCCTTCAAACTCATCTTTCCACTAAATCTCAGGAAACAGGCAATATGTAGACAAGTTATTGGGAAGTCTCTAGTCTACTTCCTAAAAAAACCCATGTTCCTTTCATTCCCTATAAAAAGATTTTTCTGCTCACATTTCAATCTTTATATTGGTCTATTGCACTCTTGCCATGTCAGTGAATTTGGATTTGCTTGAGACTTTCTGGGGGCTTCTCCAGATCACATTGTCCAATGCATACAGTTTTCCTAGTCCGTGATATATGGTCAAGTTTAGTCTAAAGAAAGATCTATTCCTCAGGTACCATTTACGTTTTTCAACTCTTTTATCTGTGACAAAATATATGAAAGGAGAACTGAAAAGAGGAAAATTATATTTGACTCATATTTTCAAAGATTTCAGTTCACTGCAAACTGGTTCCATGCTGTGGGTCCTGTGATCATGTCAGAAAGGGTTGGATCAGCAAAGTCATTCAACTCACAGCAGTTGGCATGGAATAAGAAGGAACAAAATTAGCATGCAAAATACTGCCTTCATAGACATGACATAATGGACATGTTTAGTAGTATATGGATATATAGAGGGTATTTTTTGTACATAGTTTTGTGTAATTAGTTACAATCAGTTCAATTGAATATGTGCATATCCCACTGTCCATATATGTACGTTATGTTGGTCAAATGTGATGCTTTCTATTAAGAATAACTGTAGCTAATTTTCAAGAGGTTATCCTAGTATATGTAAAAATAAATAATTATATATTCCATTAACAATATCAATGAAGCTTTGCTAAATATCCATTGAGTACCTATGGTGCAAAAGTTATACTCCTTGATTCTGTATTGACACAGATATGATGGAAAATCATCTTTCATTTACATGTCTGTATATTATAATGTGAGATATTGGTAAAACTACTACAGGCAAAAAATAAGTTAAGCTGTTACTAGTTGTCTTCCTGAGAAATGCATCTAAATGATCTACTTCCCATTTTTTAATGTATGAACTAAAGCCTGGTTATAATTTGGTCACTGTAAGCTGAAAAATTCTTAGATAACTGATATATATGAGCACACTCTTAAATATACAAACAAAATAAAACCCAGCACCATTGGTAGAGTACATTCACACAAATAGCATGAAAAATTCAACATATGAATTACTAATGCCTCAAAAAAGTTTAACTGTAAATATTAATGATAGCCAATTGTTTATTGATGTCATAACACATGGATCAAAATCAAACTTTTTGTTTTGTAAAAAATTAAATTTGTCCATTTTTCAAATATCCTGAATGACAAATATATAAGCTTTTTTGAAGGATAATTATTATAGAGGAATATTTAATATTTTAATTCATCAGCATGGCTTCTCTAGGGTAAAAGGAATGCTGGCACCATCTTTAACCCAAATATTCAGAAAGCAGTGGTGGCACATACTTTTAATCCCAGTATTCAGAAGGCAATGGCAGTATGTATCTTTAATCCCAACACTTGGGAGACAGGAAGCAGAGCTCAGAAATCAATGTCAGGAAGTCAGGAAGTGACTTCTGAGATGAGTCAGAGTGAAGGAGAGGCAATATGAGAAATCAGAAGAAGAGTTGGCAGAGTCAGAGTGAGGACATGCCCAACTCTCATGATAGAAAAGCAGGCTCTTAGATCAGAGAGACAGAGTTAGAGAGGCAGCACAGAGTATAAAAGGCAGAGATAGGACAAGACACAGAGACACAGAAGCAGTCTGAGGAATCTGAGACAGGTACACAGAGGCAGTTCAGCAGATGAGGTCAGTGTCAGACAGGAAGAATGAGTCAGTCTGAACCTGAGCAGAACAGTTCTGTCAGAGAAGTTGTGAGAGCTTGCCAGAGTCAAAAGAGTTTGGTCAGAAACAGTAAGCCAGCTCAAAAGATCAGTTTGAACCAATCAGCTTGGAGAGGAGTTACTTGAGTTCAGTACAGCTCTGATTTCAGAACTACTCAGGGTGGCTCAGTTAGCAGTAAGTCTGGAAGGTAGACTAGATTGCTTGGACGCTAAGGCTGAAGCCCTATAGGTCTGAGCTATATCCTGAAGGCTAGATTGTATGGAGACCGAAATGCTCCAAAGCTCCAGGGTTGTGGAAGTTTATTTTTAGTTATGTTTGAAATTGTTTTATGCACTATTGGGTGAGGGGCTGTCTAGGGCATTTTGTATTGTTTGCAGGTGTTGGACTTCTATGGGGATTGTTTAATTGCTAAGGAGCTGCATGTGTTATCAGTAAAATACATGAAGTATTCTGAAGGAATAAAAACACTTGAGCTGAGAGTTCGGGGTTCCATTGGGAGTATGGCAGCGGCCAGGATGGTGGTTTCCTCTGCTGATATCTGGCAGAGTTGGACTTATGAATATACCTCCCTGTCTTCTTTGGTAAGGTACCACAACAGCTTTCTACTACACTCCAGGACTAGGACTGGAAGAGGAGGTAGAAATAATGAAGAACCAGAGTGTATGGAGAACCACAAAGAAACAAGGCCTTAAACATAATAAAAAGGTAGAGAAAACACCACCATGAATTTCCCTTATATTGGCCAGTAACTACCTCTCTATATCTCATTATTAAATGGTTTACTGATCAACTGAATTATTTTATATCCCAACTGTCTATTGTTCATCTTCTCTGTGGAAAATTAGTAGGAAAGTCTTCATTGATACCATATCAATTAACTCTTGAAGACTGTTATTATTGTTAATACTTTCCATTATGTATAGCTACATGAAGTTTGGCATCTTGGTCACCTGAAGCTGACTCTAGCTTACTCTTCTTTATCAGCAGGGCTACTGATATCAGTCTATTTTTCATTACTCATTATGCAATTCTTTTTATGTGGTTCTTTTGCTTTCATGATAAAAGAGAACTCTAGTGGCCTTGGTATTGTCAGAAACATTTTAAAATTCTTCTTTTATTGAACATACTCTTTCCTGTAAATCACATTTACTCTGTGGCCATAAATATTAGTAATTTGATGGATCAAAATTCTATACTTATATACACTGTTACTTATTTATTTTGACCTACACTTAAAATGAAATTTTAATACCATGGAATGCTTGTTCTGAATCCCAAATCCATATATTAAAGAACTTACTAGTGGATATGAAAAATCAAAAACTAGGTATACCTGGAGAAATTAAGTGAATTGGATAAGCATCTAAAGGAGAAGTAGACTTTTGGAACTCCAAATGTATCTTTGAAGTATAGAGTTCTATCTAGCTAAAACTACGGGTGCTTTTTTTTATACTTCTTGTATTACATAGCCCAGATTTGATGCTCAGAAAATGCTAAATTGCAAAGAGAAGCTGCAATCTCCCCTCTAATCTATTTTCTAAATGATATGCAAAATCACTTGTACTAAATATTGCTCAAATTGATGATGTAGTCCCAATATTGAATCTTGTAGGATTTCTACTTATCACAGCAAATTCAGATTTTAATCTTTGGCTTAGAATGACTCCTTGAAAGCTTGTAGTTCATCAACATCCACTGGCTAAATATTTGACAAGGCTTAATCACCTGCATTTTTTCCATTAGAAGGTATTTAAGACTTTGATTTCGGAAGTAGCATACACAGCCATCTAAGCAAATTGTGTATACAGCACATAGAAAACACGCTGGCATTCAGTTTATATGATTTGCTTTGATCAAAACACACTCTCAGGGGTAGCTTTTGCACTGATACAAATATCTGAGAAAAGAGGGACCATGATTGAGGAAAATGAACAAATCACACACTGAATTATAAAGATAACAGAGCTATACTTAACTATTTCATTCAAACTGAGTAGTTTAAATTTATAGAATACAAGTAGGCAATGGGTTTTGAATCTGAATATTAGAAAATTTCAAGAATCAATTTAAAAAATAGTGCCACCTTCTAGGAACTAATTTCCACAGACTCAAGAACATTATTTTACAAAAAGTTTGGTAATGCACTTAATCGAGATGCATTACATCTACAAAAATTACAATTTTGTAATTGAATAACATGAAAGAAAAGCAAGTTTCCAACTAAACCTACATGATACTATATTTAGCCTTCTGAAAATGCATCACCATAAACTGATATAAATAAAATTCACAAAATTTAATTCTAAAATTTTCTAAGTTGAGGAGGTCCAAGGTCAGGTGCTAGAAGATTTGGATTCTGAGTAGCTCCTGCTTTCTCATACATGAAATATTTCCATTGTGTTTTCAGCACAGCTGAGGAACAAGGTGGCTCTTGAGAACATGAGCCTCTTTTATATGGACATTACTTACCTTTATGAAGGTTCTGCCTTTATGACATATTCATCTTCCGTAAGACCACAACTCTTTTTTACAGACTCCTGAGGGTTATGCTTTTCACATTTGTAATAATAGAATAAAAATATTCCAAATTTATTTTGTTCATAAGCCCTTCCAGGCTAGTATATCTGGTGAACATTGCTAAAAGAAAACACTCAGACATGCCATGACCCTGTATTCACTGAAACACTTTGCCTTGAGGGAAGTAAACCCAGAAGTACAGGAAAGATAGGAAACTTGCTTTGGATCCAGTAACAACTAACTAGAACAAGAACTTTAACTTTTGCAATGTGTTCCATTTTAACTGCACTGTCAAACTCAAGGTCAGTGAGGTTTTATGATTTACAGGACATCAGCCGGGACACTATGAGCATAGCTTGCTTTATCCTTTAATTGCTTCATTCTAAAGTATGCCTTGGTGTATTCCTTATCCAGAAGCAGTGGTCTCTTCTACAAAAAAATAGTTTTGTTCTAGTTCTCCATGTAAGCATCCCTCAAGAAAGCTTTTATTAGAATATTCTGATGTCTGTGTGCTTCTGTTGTTACCTTGACTTGCTAAGAATCTTGAAAATGGAATGGTGCACTTCAGGACATGGTGGTAAATACCTTTAGTTTCTCAATAACCATGTCCTGAATAACCTCAATAACCATGTAAGATTTCCTTGTGTGCTTTTGTTATGTTAGCAAATGTGGTTGTTGAACATTTACTAGTATTGCATCACTTGAAAGAGAGGTATAATTTATAACAAGAAGTTTACTTATTTAATATGGAAGAATCTTTATAGTTTGTCCTTTGATAAGATATTTTGAGGTGCTAGAGAGATAGCTCAGTGGTTAACAGCATTTACTGCTCTTTTGTAGGAAGCAAATTCAGTCCCAAGCACCTACATCAGATGGTCTTGGCCACCTGTAACACTAATTCTGGAGAATCACATGCCCTCTTCAGGCTTCCATGAGCACTGCACTCACATATTGTATATACACACACGCAGGCATACCACATACACATACACCAAATTTAAAAATAAAAAAGTAAATCTTTTGAAAAAGAAAAGACCTTACTTATTTACTTATTATTTTTGTTTTGCTTCATTTTTCCAGACACAGTTTCTCTATGTAGCTCTGGCAATCCTGAAACTCACTCTGTAGTCCAGGCTGGCCTCAAACTCAGAGATCTGCTCTGCCTCTGCCTCTGCCTCTGCCTCTGCCTCTGCCTCTGCCTCTGCCTGCCTCTGCCTGTGTCTTTGCTAGGATTAAAGATGTGAGCATCTTGCTATGCCCTGTTAGAGTGGTAAACCTGGGAAGACTGCTATTTACTGAGGGGAAGCTGGGTCATAGAGTGGATCTGGGAGAGAGGAAACATGGGAGTCATGGGAAGAGTGGAGAGAGGGGGTTTGCGGCTTAAGGATATTTTATACAAGAGAAGAAAAAATAAATTATAGAACAAAAGATGAAGATCTTCAATGATAGGGAATTTGGCTCTGGGGGAGAGGGAAGACAATGGTGTGGGTCTGGGAGAAAGGAAGAGAAGGGAGGCTGTGGTTGGGATGAATTGTGTGAGAGAAGAAACAATAAATTAAAAAAAATGAAAGATCATTTTTATGGATCCAGTGATTCCTATTTGTTTGAATAAAATTATACCAAAGTCAGTATCAGCATAAAAGTGTTATATTTTGAATACAAAATTGGAATCCTCTTCATAATCACTGTATTGTTATATGTAATCAAAATATTATTTATAAAGCTAATGTTTTTGTTTATTCCACACAATGAACACACCCAATACATACGCCCATGTGTATACCATGCAAACACTGTTATATCTCTAGCACTAACCTTCCAGGAAGACATGATGCAGAAAGATAGTGAAAAAGTTCAGGTGCCGAAGTGCTACAGCAAAGTTACTGTGTATTTAAAGAATATGTATATGAATGAATACTATCAGAGCATTTTAATTTTAAAAACACTATTTTTATTATTTTATGTTACTTTATTATAAGAGGAAAAAATAATTGCCCCAATATTGTGTCATAAAGCTTAGAATACAATAAGAGGATAATAAAGCTCAATTCAGGCCAAATATGCTGCAGATAAATTGATTCTCAATAATCATCATATGCTTGGCATCTGCTAAGAGAATTAGTGTTCTTACCATACCCATGGGTAACTGTGAGATGTCAGTAGGCTAGGTTATATAATCATACCCCCATAAACAAAAACACCAATGTTCTATGCCAAACACCAAAACTAACAAGAATTTATACGTACATCATATTTCAGTAAAGTTTGGGGTGAGAGTGGGGAGAAAGCATCAGCCTACACCATTTAAAATCTCTATAGCTGTAGCTGAATTTGCCTCAGAACTCTGGAAAACTGCTACATTTTTTTTCCAATTCCTTTCTGAGCTTTTTCCCTAAGAAGGGGCTTGTGAGTGATTGTTATTGCAGCTAAACATTTATATTCCTACTACAAATTGTTGCATATTGTTTGTATTATCTCTTGAGATAGCTTTGTTACTGGTATCCAGAGCCTCAGTCTATTTACCCACCATCTAAATCTCATAATTTTGGGAATATCTTTTTTTATGTACATTATATAATGTGCTATGGTAGAATTAAATGACTGTGGCAGTTTCCAGGTACTGGCAACACAGGCACTTTGTTGTCTTTCCTCTTGGAATGTCTCCCTAAGAAGGTCATTTAAGGAAGAACCCCTGCACAAAAAATAGATGGTCAACACAAAACTAATGGCTTGCAATACAAAACCAATGGTTTGCTTATAGTTTTTTCTTTCATAATTTTTTCTTTAGACATTTTTATATTATTTGTCCTTTGCTTATGTACAATGTTTTTTGATAGTATATCTTTATGGATTTTGCATGTGTGCATGAGTATCTCTGCATCTGTGTGTATGTGTTCCACATGCTTTTTCTTTTTCATATTTGTTTCATTTTATTCTTTTTTTATTTGCCTGTTTGTTTGTTTGTTTGTTTATTTTAAAAGAGGAAGAGAAGAAGGTATGGAGTTGAATGAGAGGGGAAGTGTGGTAAATTTGGGAAGAGATAAGGAAGGGGAAACCATGATAAAACTATAGTACATGAAAAAATTCAATTAAAAAAAAGTCGTACATGTGAGCAAGACAAAGCCTCTTGATGAGATAACATAAGCCTCCTGAAAGGACTCGGCTATTCCAGTAACCACCTACTACCAAAGATAGTGTGCATGTGGCACTGCCATGAACTGTCAGGTGCAGGTGAAGACTTAACTAAATGTGAATTTCCTTGTGAAATAGGATCCTCTAAGGTAAAAACAGCAAAGGAACCACTTAGACAACTGCAAAGATCCTGAGAACTTGTTAGTCATGGTTGTTCTACAACTAAGTATTGACTGAGTTGATACAAGGTAGAGAGAGCTGGTAAAGAAAATGTCACCTAGTTTGGGATGGCTAGTGATAACTCACAAATAAAATTATAAAGTTTAAAACCTGTAACAAATGTGAAAACAGGAAAAGAAAATGACAGCTGTGGGCAGATAGTGAAAAAAGCAGTAAGAATCATAAACTAGAGGTAAGAAGAGATAAACACAATGATTCAGTGGTGTAAGAGATAGTAAACTCTTGCAGGGAGTATACTGGCATCTGACTCTGGTTCTAAAGATTTTCAGGCAGAATGTATACAGAACCCTTTTCTTACGTGTTTATTTGTCTGTTTAAACTTTGTATGAAAAATGCAAGAAAGCCGAGATAAACTG
Organism: Cricetomys ansorgei; assembly: GCA_026225945.1. Classification (NCBI taxonomy): domain Eukaryota; kingdom Metazoa; phylum Chordata; class Mammalia; order Rodentia; family Nesomyidae; genus Cricetomys; species Cricetomys ansorgei. The sequence goes on from JAMJFZ010000199.1 coordinate 1,812,372, forward strand.
AAGAAAGGACAAACAATTCAGTATGTAAGCAGAATTTAGAGAAAATTGAGAAAGTTCCATATGTGCATGTTTATAGTAAAATAAATCAATGTTTCATACTGAGGTCTTTCCAGCAAAGTATTATTGAGTTTTAGGTGATGAAGATTCAATTGCGCACTCTTAGGAAATATATTAAGATCTCATTACTCTGAAGGATTCCTCTTTTGCCCTTATAGTATCAGGTAAAGTGCAGTTGTATAGAGTAAAACCATACCTAACTGGACACTATTGAGTGCAGTATAGTAATTAAGACTATATTTACAAACATCCAAGATAATGTTTGCAAGTGGATTAGTGAATGTCATTCATTAGGGAAATAGGATTTTTTAGAAAAGGGTAGAGTCTATTTGATTGACAGAGTCAAGTATTCATTCTCCTGAAAGTTTCCACACTCTTTTTTCATAATGCTTCTTACATTCAGGGTTGGGAGATGGTTTTTACAACCTCTTGGAGTGCACACAGGCCTGGGACCAGCTTTCATCCGTGTCATGTATAAATGTGAACTCTCAACAAGCAAGCAATAGCATCATGTACTAGTATGATGTGTACAAGTTTACTATGAATACAAGAAGGATTCTCAAGGAAGCATAAGTCACTACAATAAATGATAAAGGCAATAAACAATTGATGCATATTTAATACAAGAATAGTTCAGATTCGCTGAAGAGTTTGGGTTGAAGATGGGAGAATAAGAATTTTCTAACTTTATACTTTTTCTATTTCAGGGTGCTACTGATGGAATTCAGTTGAACACTTACACTGCCAGGAAGTTTACATTTGAATCATAAATTGAGAACAATATGCACATTGGAGTTCTTAAAGTATTTTTAATGAAAACTATACAGAATCAGTGCACATATCCCAGCACTGAATATGAAAAGAGCAACTATAACCAGGGAGAAAAATATACGGTATTCAAAATGGTTAGAAGTGAAAAATAAAAAGACGTAATAATTTACTGAATATCTGTTGGACAATAGTTGGTCTATTTAATTTATTCAGATTATTTGATTCCTTTGACTTCCTAGATTTCAGTGTAGAAGGGTTAGAAGTGTCTTCCAGAGTGCCTGGCCAAGAAAATTGGAAACTGCTGAAGTGCCTGAGAAAACAATTTTATAAGATTGGTTTGAAATTGTTTTCTTTCTTGACACTAGTATAATTTTCGGGACAGTTAGTTCTATCTTGTCTATTGATATTTGGTTTCTATGGTTTTATATAATGTTAAAAAAAAACCAATACAGAACAGTAGAACAGGATCTTCTCCAGTGTGGAGGGAAAGCTATATTATGTACTTCATTATAGACAAAATGGACATTCCCTACTAAGATACAATTGTCTGCTCATTAGTGGAACTAGAATTTAAAAAAGGGTTGTTTCTCCAAGCTGTACACTTCAAACAAACCTAACCCTGTTTACTCCTACTTTTACCTTTTCCTACAATTTGAAGAAATTATACAGTCAATGGTGTTAGGCCTCTAAGACATTACAAAAGCATGTAACAATTGTGGTACCAAGAACTTGGAATGACCCCCAACCACTACCACCTCCTTTGTGTGTGTGTGTGTGTGTGTGTGTGTGTGTGTGTACAAGTGCATACAAAAGTCCTGTATTTGCTAAAATTCTTCCATAATTACTTCCCTAAATGTATGTTTCTAAGACTAACCCAGCCAGCTCTTTATGAAGAGTAGAGAACCCTTTAGAAATACAATGGTGAAACAAAAACTAGAAAAGGACAAGAGTGACATTTCTTCTCTGTGTCATCTTCGCTGTACTTTCCCTCTACTGAGAATTGAAACCAGCATGACAGACTTAGGGAGAGAGCATCCTATCAGTAAACATCACCACATAATTTCCAATGACTTCTGATATGAAACATTAAATAAATTAAAATTCTAAAGATAATGTTCATTTTTCAAATATGTAGGAAGCCATATTTTTCAAGACTGTAGTAAAATTGTGGAGGTAACAGAATTTTATTTTTAATCTTGAGTCATGAGTTTTAAACTACCAGACATCAATACCCATATACTTTCTGTAAAAGTTACATTTACTAAAGATTCATACTGAAGTACACATTGCTATAGTTAAAAAATAACTCACCAGAGAGAATTTATTTTTCCAGTAGAGATAAACAGACTCTAGTTCATGGAACAAATACAGACTCTCATTCTCATTTGCAAATGATATTTTAATAAACTCAGTTAATTTATTTACACATTGTCTGTGGCTGTGTCAATGTCACTCTAAAAGAGTTGAATAATTATAACTCAGGTTGTATGACTCAAAATCAAAAGAATCCATTATCTTTCCTTCTGCAAGGGATGATTTGTAGACATTTTAAATAAGATGCAACAAAGCTGATCAAACAAGGGAATTTAATGAGAAATTAAGAAAGATGTTTTTAGAATACAACTATAGTGCTGAGACTCAAAATTAGGGAAAGTAGAAATAATGGATTAAGCTTGGTATATGTACTTCGAAGAATGAAAATATTTCTCACTGCTATGTAGAAAGTATGCATACACACACAGTTATCTTCATTGGGTATAGGATGGCAGAGTTTTGGTAATGAAAATACTACAGTTACCCTTAGTGATTCCATTGTTTCTCCAAGAACACCTCTCATTGTTTCTTAAAATTGCTAATTTCATGAAATTTATCTCTGAAATTAATGATAATTTTTTCCACATTCCTAAATACAAGGATTGCCAATAGCTACTTTTAGAATTTGTTGTATTTACTTTTCTTGGGATACAGGAATAAAAAATATTCTCATGCCAGAATGGACACCAGTGACTGACTAAATTATTTCCTTCAAACTTAGTTTGGTATATCAGCTGTCTCCTGAGCCTTTTTTTCAGCCATGAGAGGTGATGTAAATGGTTAGAATCTATTGAACCTTCTGTATGCATAATCACAGCTCTTGTGAATTCAAGATAGCAGCAACCATGCTATGCTTAGTAAACATAATTTCACAGCATATATAAATATGTTGATAGACATGGGCTTTATACATACTTTTAATTTTTTAAAAATAAACCAATAGTATGTCTCTTATGATATTTAACCACCAATATTATAGTCATCTGTCTATTTTGTCCTTAGTTTTATGGCAGACATTCCATGAGGATGAAGACATGATCATGTATATCTTTTTAACATCCACCATAGTTTCTGGCATCTAGTATCAGGTACTGAATATTCAGTAACTGTTAATTATATACTGAGTAATGTGGAGATGAATAAATGCGGTTCCCAAGCATATGCTAGTCTTTGCACCCTTACATTTGTCCTAGCACTACACAAAAAACTTTTGGTTTTAGAAAAAAATCTATGAAAGTTTTATTAATAGCTTCTTATTTTTGCATGTGTAGTTCTCAGATAGATGGAAATTGCAATCCATAATCATCCAAAGGACAAAATGTAAAAAAAAAAAAAAATCATAATGGACACTGTTTAAGCTGATCAAGCTTTTGCCTGTTTTTAAGTACTGATTAAAGTCTATAAAAGAAGGATTTATTAAATCTATCAGAATCAATTCTGAAAGCATGCAACTTTTTTAAAGTACCAAAATATCATTTTTAAATTGAGTTATGAATAAAATAATACATAAGACAGCCATCTACAAGAGAATATAACTGGTAAAATTTAGAGAATAGAAATGTCTATTGGCCTAAATTGCTGTGCTTGATTCTCTCAATTTTTATCTTTCGCCCCCTGTCATCTCTCTCCTGTTCTTCCTCCCTTGTTCTTGTGATGCTGGAAATAAAATAAAAAAAAAACCACCTTATATATACTATGCTAAAATATAAACATTAGAACAGAGGACTATAACCTTGATCCAAATATTTCGTGTTCCATAGAAATTTTTATAGTAAACATTTTTTATTTTTATTGTCATTTTAATATTTTGATAATTCCATGCAATGTATTTTGAATATATTCATCCCCTTTTCAACTCCTCTAACATATATCCTCTTCATTCTCCTATTGTTTCTCACCACAGATTAATTTTTTTCTTTTTATTGTTTTTCTTTTCCCAGCAAGTCAAATTTTTCCTCCACACTATGTAATTGAAAGAAGGTTTTCCCTGGTGTGTATGGATCTACCAGAGGTCGTATGCCTAAATAAAACTGATACTCCTTCTTTTAATGTCTGTCAAATGTAAATATATAGCTAGCTCCTCATCCAGTGATGGGATTTTGTGTCTACCTTCCACATACCCTGGGATCTTCTCTGGCAGGAGCTGTCAAAGGTTTTATGCATATTGTCACAATCATTGTAAGTATGCAGCTACATTTGTATGTCTGGAAAATACAGTTTTGTTAATGTTTTCAACTACCTCTAGCTCTTAAAATCTTTCCACTCTCCTTTCACTAATATATCTGAGCCTTGGCTCAGTATATTGGGGTATAATATGTATATCCAGTATATGTCTAATCATACCACATTATTTTATTATGTATTTGTTGACCAGTTTCTAGAGGTTTTCCCTGTTAATTTTCATCTACTACAAACAATCTGATGGTGATTGAGAAAAAATTCTGCTCTGTTTATAAAGCAGTAAATATTTAGGAATTATTTTAATACTATGTTCATTTAGCATAGTAATATTATCTTCCCTAGGGTCTATGGCCTATCTATTAATAGGTTCTTGTTCCCTTAAACAGTTGCTACTAGTAGTTCTATCTCATCAAACAGGTGTCACATATAATTAGAAAGTGGTTGATTACTCCTGTAGCATCCATGCTACTATTGCACCAGTGGGAACATTTTGTCACACCAGTGGTTGTTGTTCACCACTGGGTAATACAAAAGATTACTCTTCTCCTATGGAAATATGCATAACTCCTCCCAGAACAATTAGAATCTGAAAATAGAAATGAAGCTTCCAGTTGAATATTATCTTGATTTCTCCTGATTTTGTGACCCAATTATGTTGTGTCTTTTGCAATCAGATCAACTATTTCCAAACTCTAGAGAGTATCCAAGGATACTGATAGTCTTGAGCTTTCTCTAATTTCTGATTGTTTGATTTGAATCTTAAGATATGTATGTTTCATTGGGAATTGCCATAGATGTCAGTCATTTTGTATGATGTCATTGGAAAAATGATTTTCAGGGGATGGGACATAGAACAGAGTGCTATAAAGGGTTAAGATGGAATTAAATCAGGGTTCTGTACAGCAGAGAGTGTTTAAAGAGGAAATACGAATTCTAATAATTAAAACCAAGGAAGTTTGGGAAAATCTATAAGGAAGCTTCCTAAAATATACAGAAATGCATATATAACAATGGCTCTAATGGAGTTACATTACAACACAAAGACAGTACACAAACTATGTTCTTCATGCTGGCAAATGAAAACTCCAGTGCCAGGGATGGGTGCTTAATGAATTGTCCAGTGGTCACATAGACCCACAGAAGTTACAAGCAGTTAAATGAGTATTTTCACCATTCTTTTTAATATAACCTCTAAGTTGCTTGCAAATTTTACATGAAATTGTATAAGAATCAAAATGATTCAATATTTTTTTTACAGTTTGAAATGCTTTAATTTTAGCCTTGAAGCCAACTTGCTACATTGAATTGTAAATATTATACAAAAAATATACACTGATTAAATATAGGTTTGCATGCTAATTCTGGAAATATTGTCAAAACTAAATTTTCTAACTAAGGCTTCACAGTCAAAAACATAAGCACATCACAGGTATTTCTAAAATTTCAATTTAAAAGCATATTTTTGACAAATTAATTTTAACCATTTAAATTTCATATTAGAATCTACTGTTTTAACTAAATATTTTTCTACAAATCATAAGGTATATTATCCAAATAAAAAGTTAGTCTTTGAATAGAATTTTATAAATGTTCTTCATAGTTTATGGTTTGCATAGAAACCTCATGTCAGGTGGAAGATGTGATTTAAGAAATGGAAAGGATGAGTTTCATATACAATACAGAGGTTACTCGTTTTTAACAGGTGGCATAAAGAGAATGAATGTACTTGATGTTGCAATACACACTGGAAGGTACACTGGCTTTAATTTATTAAAGATTATGAGTATTAAAATATTGTTAATAGGGATAAGGTAGTTCTATAGTAGCTATTTTTCAATGGAGAGGTAACTTAAGGAAAATGCAAGCTTGTAAATAGCATGTATGAAGAAGTGCTTATCAGCAACTTGTGTGCAATAGGAAATAATTCACCTTGGTGGAAAAGAGTAAGTACAATCTACTTTACACAACTATGAGAAGTGTCCAATCAGAAAATTTTAATAAAAATTAATATTAACTTGTTGATTTATTTAGGGAGTGTAATAAAAGATGCATTTAGACCAGATATTATGCAAGATTCAGTTTAAATTTGCAGACTTTTATTATACTCTAACCTGTACATCTTATAGAAGATATATAAGCTGTTCATAATGAATTTCGGATGGAAACTGATAATGAATACTATGTGACATATCCTTCAGCAAACTCAATACTGACATTATTGGACTCAGCTAGAGACAATCAATCACTCTTGTAGATACCAATTTACTCATCTGAAATTAAGACTTAGATCAATAATCTATTTTTTTGTATGTTTTAGACAAATAAATATAGGACAGTGAACAGTAAAAGACACTGTAAGTCTCTACATAAAATAGATTTGAAAGTCACTTTAGATATTTAAGTACCAACTCAGAAACTTGTGGACTCATCTATCTTTTGATCAACCATAATAACTATCTTAGTATTAATATCCTCATATAGATCTATTGGGAATGCAAAGTAAATTTGTCTCTTAGTTAGACTGGATCCTTTGGGATATTACTATGAATGCTATTTCATAGACAAACATAAGTTAATATTCATTGCTTGGATATGGACTCAGATGGCTCTTTTCTATTTTTTTTTTTTTTTTTTGAGAAACTGTCCAGAGTGTCAGCCAAATATCTCCTCAAAAATGATTTCTTAATGGAAAGAAATCAACTTTTCATATTATTAGGTAACAACCAATAAAGGATTATACCTCTACATTCAGTGTTCTTTATTTCCATCTACTCCTTCTGTAAATTATTATACCTTCAAAGAGATCTATAGCATGTAAGATTTTCTTTAGGCTCTGTGCAAGATGATGAAGGCTCATAAAAAGCTGAAACCATTTCTCAAATGCAAATTTAAGTGTTTATGCAGCAAGTAATTCTTGGGCCAACCTCTAATAATATTCCATATTTAATTATTACTTCAAAACTCATATCATTAAATGCATTCATATATTTTACTTATTTTGGTCTTTCTCCTTCTACCAGATTTACAATCTGTGAATACAGTGATTTCTGTCACTTTCACTCACTGCTTTATCACTCATGACCTTGGTCATCCTCATTCTATTGTTGGAGTATAACCTTGACATGATCTTCAAGGACACAGAAAATATTCTCTTAAGGTGAACTCAGGGGCTAAATATATGATTTCACCAAGAGAGAAGCAATGCAAATGGTATCTATTACATAAATGCATTTTAGGGGTGGAAAATTTACAGACTGTGTCTTTAGAACTAGCCACCCTGGAGCAGATTACTAAGTACTATTTTATACATTTCATTATTTTCAATTTTCAGAAGGAAATGCTTCTTACTTATTTTTTGTCTAATTTTTCAATTAAAATACAAAAATTAACTGTTCAAACTTTCAAATATATTTCCTTTGTGTTGTTAAGCTGCAGACTCATATGCTGGGAGTAATAATGGACAAATGAAAAATAAATTACACTGACTAAATATTCCCGCGAGTGTTTCTAAAATGACAATTCTCTGTTTACAGGTCAAATTTTTAAATAAAGTGTTTTGTCTAATATTTGTGAAGTTCGAATGTCTGCAAGCAAAAATATCACTTGAATTTCATAACAGTTAATTTAAACGTTCTTAATTCAGAACAAACTCCTTTAGAATTATAAGATAAATTCTCAAAAGAGAATCCTGTGTGTGAGGAAAAAAAAAAAACCATGAAGACTAAAATGCACTAAGGAGAGTGCTCCAAAAAGTTTATGCACATGCAACATTTTTTTTTCATTCTTTTAGTAATACAGCTAGAGTTTTACTTTATGCCCTCTGGAAACTGAATATTTAAATATCTTATATTACCAAAAGAATTTACGTTGAGGGATAGATAGGTTCATTCAGTTAATTCTTCATTAACTCTTCACTGTGGCCAAAACAATAGATTTCTAGATCACATTCAAGTGATCAAGCTGAGAAAAAAAATACAGAACTGCACTCAATATACACAAAGTATAAAGAGAATGAAACTGAATTGAGACCATATTAGAAACACTCACTTCTCACAGCTCTCTATGGTTCTGTCATCTTAGCCAAAGGTCATCACAAGCCTGTGAACACTGTGTTTCCTATATTCCTTGCTTCTGGAATGCTATCTCCTATCACTTCCCTTTTACATTTTTATCTAGCTATATTGATTTCTTAGACTTCACCCTACCCTAACACCACAATACAAACAACTTCCCCAAAAGACTACCTTGTTATCTCATTACTTTCTATTTCTGTCTAGTCCATAAGCATTTCTTGAATGTTTACTTTCTAGGGGACTAGACCTAACTATTCCTCTACTTTGATTAGAAGGGTATATAATATAGCCAATTTTTAGGATGCTATTTCTTGTATGTAGATGTCATGTTAGTTGATGTGTAAGTTTTGTGACAAAATAGCTCGCATGATAAATTTACAAGGAGAAAAGATTTATTATTTTTTCTCAGACTTTCAAGTGTTTCAATTTATAGACATTTTATCCCCCTGACATTTGTCCTATGGTAAGGAAGTACATGTGGCTAGGAGCACAGTGAATGATACTGATCATGTCGTGGCCACTTGGAGCTAAGAAAGACATGAAGGGTAAAACCTGGTTCCTAATATCTTCAAAAAAATTGTATCCTCGTGGACCTAACTTTCTTCATCTAGATCCCATTTCTTAAATATCCTATAACCTAACCCACAGGTTGTGGACTAAGCTGTAAATACTTAGGCTTTGAGAAACAGCCAGGATCCTAATTTTAGCAGAAACCAGTAATGTTTATTGTGATTCACAATAGAAGAATAAATAATTATAACATGAATATTGAATAATTAAGAATAGAAGTAGAAGGAATTCTATTCTCTATGTCTGTCTGCAAAAGACAGAAAAAGAACAGGGTCTTAATGACCCAGATTTCTTCTACCAATTTAGAGTTTTACACTCTCAGCAAATAAATCTGACCACAGTGAGAAGTCCTGTGGGCACTGAAATCATTAAGTAAGAAATCTTTGAAATTTATTTTTATTTAAATAAGTTGATAATAATCCATGACCTATCTCTTTCAAAGTATCCATTAACCATTAAATTTTGAATAATCACAGGATATAACACTAAACAAACTTAAAGGAGTAAACTGAACTCCTTTGCACTTATGTAACTACAGCTTTTCAAATTTTCTGGAAAATAGAATTTTTTTGTCATGTGACCTATGGTTATCTCCAATACATTGAGTATTTTATAAGGATTGAAACCAAGTTTTATTTTCTTCATGGATGCATTTGCCACAACATTTTTATTGAATCTATATATAAAATTGGATCCATATTTCTCAAATAGATAATAATAACCAGATTGTATTTTAACTAATACTCATTGTATTAAACTAGATTTTTGTGTAATATTTTCATCTGATCTTTTGTTCCTATGCAATTCATTTCAGTATTATGAAAATGCAAACCATATAAATGTTTAGTGAGTTTTTTCAGTCATAACTAAAGTTATATAAAACTAATCATTCTGAAATACTGTGATTCACAGGAAATGAGAGTAATCTAAAAATAAATGACTAGACATTACTGATCATCCATTTATAATAAAATAAGTCAATTTCCTCTTAGTATTTACTATTTAAGTGATAGTACACTGATAATATATTTTATATACAATTATACAAACATATAATTAAAACTATATAATTTATATAATACTTAAAGCTACATAGCACAAAAATCAAGCCCAGAAAGATGATAATAAACTGTTAGCATTCTAGCAATAGGCAAGATATATATATATATATATATAAAATATATATATAATATAATTATATATAATATATATATTATAAGATCATAACTGCTGTAATTCCCTGGATCATAATTGTAGTGGTTGACTGGGAAATTCCCAATTTAATCCTATTTTTTGAATTACAGTTAATAGTTATTCTCATTGGTTGTCAGTATGTATGGATTATACACTATTCCTATTGTCAAACTATCTGTACCTGATATTCAGCGGAGTAAGGTGAAGACCATTGCATATTGCCTTGACTAACTGTTTTCAGATTTCAAACACATTACATTTATACCTACAAGAATCTCAAGACACATGATGTGGTCTGGTAAAAACAAAATATCACAGAAGAAGTAGTAGAAGAATATAAGAACCACCCAGCAAATGGGCAGTGCTTTAAAAAGCTCTCTTTTAGATAGGAAAAATTTGTTGTACCCACAAGCTCACAGCAGCTGTGTCTACCGGCATAATACCTACACAAGATTCATCCATCGATATTCAACATTGGAAGGGGTAGAACATTAATCTTCAAAAGTAAATAACACCTCTGACCAATGTCCCTATGTACAACCATAATTAAGTGCAATGTGCCAAATACTATCTATCTATCTATCTATATATATATATATATATATATATATATATTTCAATGAGAAAGAAAGTATAAGAGTGGAGAATATGATCAAAGTACAATTTATATAGTACATAATGAAATAGTGAAAGAAAAATATAAAATAAAATCTAGATCTACATTTATGGAACCAATAGAGCATTAAATTATCAAGAAATAATTTTCACTCCTAAATTCCCTGCTGAGATTGTGTATTTGTGTGCACATGACATGCTGCTCCTTTCTTTGGCTAATCTGAAACATGTTCATTTCATTAATAGGAAGCAGTTAAATGATTTTATCTTTTTCCTGTGAGAAGACATTGCAGAAGTCAATTTAAAGCAGTTTCCTTGATAAATAAGTACTTTATTTCTAATACTTTAAGTACTTTTAATTAAAGTAAAAAATCAATGCACTCCATATCATCTCAAGACACAGGTAAAATATTATTGATTGCCAAGCACTTCTAAGAGAAATTCTTGTTATTACCCATACAGATAGAACTTTCTCAATGTAATTGTATGAAACTATTGTGTGAATATTTCCAACATATTTGAAAAATAATTGTGTAGCTATTCATTTAGGGCAAAGGCAATCTATTCATTTCCTAATTCAACCACTGGTTCTAGAGCACGGGAGCGTTTCAGCTTCCCAAGAATTAGTCTTCAGTCTAGACTTAGAAGTCTTCTACCTCAGCTTCTATACAACCTAAAACATTTAAACCTCTGTACAATATAATCAACTTCCAAGACTTACTGTTGATGAGCCACTCTTACTAGCTCCTTCTGAACTTAGAATCTTCTTGTTCAACTCACTTGTTGTTCTGGCTCAAACTCTCCTCCAAGCCAGTGGCTCAAACTGACCTTCTGAGCCAGCTGACTCTTTCTGACAGAACTTTTGGACTCTTGCAGACTCTGGCTGACTTTCTGACTGCCTATTACTGAACTGCTCTGCTTGGCTTCGCACTGACTCACTCTTCCCATCTGATACTGCCTTCTGCAGAACTGCATCTGTGTCTCTGTGTCTCTCCTACAGCTTGCCTGCTTCTATAACTCACTGTTCCATACTGCCTCAGTCAGCCTTTCTGCTTGTCTGTCTTATCCTCAGTCAGACTGTTTCATTGCCTCTGTGTCTTGCCCCTCATCTGCCTGCTTCAGACTGCTTGCCTCATACTGCCTGCTGTAACTGACTCTGCTGCAGCTGACTGTTTCTGAGCTGAGACCCTGCTTATATATCATGAGAGCTGGGCATGTCCTAACTCTGACTCACTCAGCTGCCTTTTCCTCTGATTAGTCACTTTGCCTGTCCTTCACTGACTCATCTCAGACATCACTTCTTGTATGACATTGACTCTTTCTGATCTCTGCTTCATGTGTCTGCTTCCACACTCTGTTTCTGTCTTGGGGATTAAAAGCATGGACCATCACTGCCTTCTGAATACTAGGATTAAAGGTATATACCAGCATTATTAACATTCTTTTTACATTTCGTCGGACATCAGACATAGGCGTCTATATATTATATATTATATATTATATTATATATATACATATTCTTCATATACACCCCTGGAATATAGATCTTTTCCTAGGTTTCACATAAGCCTATTCCTTTACATAATTCAAATAAAAATCTTATAATCTTTGCCTTATATTATTACTTATATATAATCATTTTTCTTCATGTTTCCTAGAAATAATTTTTACCCTGCCTTCCTTGGTATCAAATCTATTTTTACTATAGTCACATAAATTTTATAATTATTACAATGATTGTATCATTTTTAAACTATTATAGCTTCTTTCAAACACATCACTAGGCCTCCAAATGACAGAATATTTGAGTCCCCGATATATTAGTCTTTTCTATTTCTCTTGTGATGATTTGCTCTGAAAAGCAAGTTATGGGAAATGAGGTTTATTTAGCTCACTGTTCCAAAATACAGTTGAGCAATGCAGTGAAATCACAGCTCCAAAAGCATGAAGGATCCAGTTACCTTGCATTCAAATTCAAGAAGCAGGGAGTGACAGATTCATACCTGATAGCCAGTTCCCTTTCTTTATATATTCAGTCTATGATCCCAGTCCTCCAATGGAATCATCTGTATTAGGAAGTTCTTCCCACTGCAGTTAACATAATCAGTGTAATCCATCTCCGAAATGCCCAGAGGCCCAGGTTATTCTAGAGTTTGTCAAGTTGAAAATTAACACTAACCTACTTATCATTTTATTCTTGGCCATATTTCATATCACTTTACTATGACACTTTTATTTTCCCATTATAATCTTCAGCTGGCTTTTTGAACTTGTTTCATATTCTGCATTTTTGTAATATTTTTTATGAATAGTCTACATGACAGTTCAAATATCCAGGAAATACATTCACGACAACAGATCACAGAAAACTGTCAAATAGTCAACAGAAATACCATGGGTTTTTATATTAGTATGTTGGCTAATCATAGTGTTTAGCACATATCAACAATAAATGATAACCAGAACAATCACAAGCAGAACAACCAACTATGGAACATAGGACATATTGCAGTGTTTTCTCAACACAGTTCAAGTAGTGTCAGAGATGCAATGCCAGAGAAAACTTGCTAAATCCTAATGAGTAATCCAGAGAATGGAGATGAACTGACTGGGAAAAAAGGTTTAGTGTAAGAAAGGAGCAGAAGCTGGCAATAAGCAACTTATTTAGAGATTCTCTTAATAGCTCATGATCCCACAGACAGGAACAGGGTTGCAATAGTAATGAAATAAGGCTGAGTGCCAACACACGAGTTATAAGGAAAGTACATTTCACTATCTGAAAGCTGAAGGAAGAATAAACTACTTCTGCAAGCCATTCACGTCTAAACCAAGCAAATATGATACTTCAGAATATGTCTTGTACTTGAGGAGGCTAAAATTTGTGAGAATAAATGGAAAAAACAAACTTATGATTTATATATATATTTATATGTATGTATATGTATGTACATATGTATATATATGTATATATATATGTGTGTGTGTGTATATATATATATATACACACATAAAGAAGGTTATATGAAGAGATTCTAGTGAACAAAAAAGCATGGCAGACAAATCTGAGGGCATGGTGGATGTGTAATAGAATCATGCAACCAAATATATAGGCATAATAGAAAGAAAGCTGGTAAGCAAAATACTCAATGTGTGAGCATGTGTTTCCAATTAATGTTTTTTCTCTAAGTGCCTGGGAAGCATGCAATTCTTGAACTTGGGCATCTAACACATTTCTCAAACTACATTTTATTTAATTTAAAATCCTCTCCTCACTTTCAAAATTCTGTCTACATTAAATCCAATGTTAAGTAGAAGGAATTTAAAATTTTGCTCTACTGTTTCCTCACACAATATAACCACTTTTTCTACTTAACTTATAAAGCCTCAATAAAAACTATATTATTCTCATTATTGATATTTTTACCATTAGTCTAATGTACTGCTATCTCTGTTCTTACTAATCTCTCATCCTTAAAGTTGATCATTAGGGGCATATTAATATCCCGACAGCCAAAATGAATCTGTTAAAATGTAAATCATATCATGCCATTCTTTTAAATTATGTATGTATTATGTTACATATTACATTACATTATTTACAGCTATATGTTTAAATATGCATATGAAGTCCTTGGAATAGCTACTTATTTAATTTACTGGAGATATTTTCTTTTGGAAACAATTATCCTTGGGTCTTTTGTTTTGATAAAAATAATCCGTGAATGGCAGAACCTGGGACTTCTAGAACACAGGAGAAAATTGTTTTGTGGAAAAGATAGCAATTGTGATTGACAGATATAATAATTATTTGGGAGACAACATCACTGAAGGCATGATAATTGATATAGTCTAAATATTATTTATGGGTGTGTCTGTAAAGATGTTTCATGATGAAATTATTATGAATCAAAAACATGATAAAAGTAGGTAATTTCTCTAATGGAATGGGCCTCATCCAGACTATTGTTCAACTTATGTTGAACAAAATAATAGAAAAGGTAAAAATTTGCCGTGTGCCTGACTTGTAATGAGGTTGTTTGACATTTAATCTCAGACTGTGACCATTTCTCAAGCTTTGGACTCAGTCTAAATTACAGAATTGGACCATTTTAGTTTGTAACTTGTAGTTTGTAAGCCTTCTTAACTACTACTGCAATCACTTTATCTTGTTCCTCATAAATAAATAAAAATTCACAAAGATGCATAAAATAGATGTCTGTGTGGAGATGTATCTGTCATAATTTGAATCTACTTTAAAAGATACTGATTGATTGAGTTAATATGTACAAATGTTTTGTGTGCCTGTACGTATATGCACAACTTGAATGTAGTACCCACAGAAGCCAGAAGAGACTGTCAAATATGCTAGAACTAAAATTATAAATGACTTTGAGTCATCATTTGAATGCTGGGAACAGAACCTATGTCCTCTTTAATAGAAGCAATGCTTTTGATTCATGAACAATCTCTCCTCCCTCATGATTTGAATATTAAATGACACTATATATCCATGAGACTGAAGAACAGTTTCCCAAATAGTGGGAGTTTTAGAGGGCTATGAGACTTGACACCAGGACTTGAACCACTGAGGTTAGTGCTTTGGAAATTATATTCTAGCCTTGTATATTAGTTACATTTCTTTCACTCTGATAAAATGCCATGACCAAACTAGCTTACAGCTGAAAGTGTTTACTTTATCATATTCTTCCACAGAGATAAGAGTTAAACTTTAGCAAGCAAGCAAGGCAGTAAGTGGCCAAAACAAAAAATCAAATATGACACCTTCAACCATGTCAGGCTGCCATAGAGCTAATGAGGGGTAGAAATGTGCTTTGAACCCCAGAGGAATTCTCACTCTGAGAGCGAAGGACAGGGCTGCTTCTCCCTCCCCTCCCTTACAAACTATATTCTGCCCTCTTTCACAGCATGGTACCGCCTCTTCAAAGGCACCACCCCCTCAAAGGTATGAGACCCAGCTGATATTTAACTGATGCTGTAGCCACAGAGCAGGGACTTCTTTCTCCCTATATGACCATATATGGTATCTCATTTTGATCCCCATGAAAACACTTATCTATGCAAAAGAGGCTTCCAGAACTTTAAGGATCAGCTAATGGCAATATGACTAACTAGGTTTATATTATAAGCTCCCCCCAGACATGCAAATGGGGCTGTCTAACCTGTGCTGCCCTAATATATGGACTTTCCCTGATGTCCCTGGGTGCCAAAGACCCTTCTCCCTTCTCTATTAATGAGATCACCTTTCCTTCAGATTGAAGACCTAACCTGGATGCACGGCCACTCCTCATCCTCTTCTTCCATGGAAGTGGTTAATGATTAATGTGGGAGGGTTCAGATGACTGTGAGCAATGCCAGCCCTGGGTAAAAGTTCTTAAGCTATGCAAGAAAACAAAGGATAAGAGAATCAGCAGAGCAAATTATCCATCAAGTCAGTAAACAGGACTACTCCACGGTCACTGCTGCCAGTACCTGCCTCCAGTTTCCTGCTTAATTTCCTTCCCTAGGTGAAGTCCATCAGTGATGGACTCTGGTGTGCAAGATTAAGCTAAATAAATGCTTTCCACTCCAAGGTGGTTTTACTCCATGTTTTATCACAGCAATTGAACATAACTAGGACACAGCTATGAAAATGATCTATGCTCACTCATTTAAATCTTAACTCAGAACAATTCCTAATAGACCTTATAATTGTTGCATCTCTATATGAATTGTTCCATTGACTCTATCTTCTTGGCCTACACTGATTTCTAGCAAACATAGTAATATTTCTAGAATATTCACAGGCAAATTCAAGGAACCTTTTTTTGTGGTTTGTTGTTTTGCATCAGGAAACTCTATGATTATCAATATATAATTCGCTTTGAATGAATTTAAATACAGCAGCAGGTGACTAAAGTAACACTCAGAATATGTGTAATTTGAAGACTGAATTATGGTTAATCTCATTAATACTGAAACATTTTGGTTCTGATTGACTTGGCATATTTTTCTTAGCTAGGATCAGATTATTCAAGCAAAAACTGTTTTTTCTTGATGAAATTTACTTTGGGTCATGAAAAAAAAACACTTCAGGATAGTAGAATAAAAATGCAGACTAAATGTGTATAAGCGGGAGGAATGTAAGCCAATTACAAAAATAACGCAAATGCAAAACTCAACTTTGATATCTGAGACTATCTTATTGAATTAAAGCGGAAATTTCAAAACACAAGTTAATAATACATTCTTATTATCTAAAATAATCACAGAATTTGTAAAGCAATACTCTTTAACTTGTTTTAAAAGACATCTCTTTAAAGAGTTTTTTTTTTTTTTTTTTTTTTTTTTTGCATTTTTGGATTATTTTTGTTTGCACCCAATGAAAGTCCTTTTAAATTAACTTTTTTAGACCTTAAGACCTGAAAAATGAAGTCTTCCTTTGAATTGATGAGTTCTTTTTTTGGATAAAATGTCAATGAGCTGACAGCAACATTGAGAGAGATATTTTTAAATTGGAGAGTGCTTATTAGATGTCTGCATATTAACCAACATTAAAGCAACAGCAAAAAAATCTCTATAGCGCTCATGTGTTCTGTAAGAAATAATGAAAAGTACTACAATTAGGCCTCAAAATGCCAATTAGTATGAAAAAAAGAAGGGAACTCAATCTGATTTCTCAAAGAAAAGCCACAAAAGCAGAATCTATTATAGGAAAACTCTTTGGAATAGAACCCATGAAAGAGAGAACTGTAGGGAATAATAATCAGGGAGGGAAAATTAAGGCAATCAGAATTTTCCTAACATTCAGGAAAAGTTGGCAAAGCCAATTCTTAGAGAAATAAAGTGCAATACTTAATATTTGAAAGATCCTCTCTTCATCATTGATGAATCTTACATACACTTCCTGAATCTTCAAGGAGACTGACGAGTGGAAATCTTTATTAAGGCTACGTCTGTACTAATTCAACAAAAATTTTTGGTAATAAATATAATTGTAGAATAGTTTTTGAGATGATTATCATGGCTGATATGCCCCATATCTGTTAAAGGAAGACATTATAAATAAAATTTTGTATTCGTAGTTTAAGCTCTGAAAATGAAACGTTCAATGGATTATGCATTGTCAAACTGATATTAGATTTTATCTTGCTTTTCTTTCTTTTTCTTTCATTTTTTTTGTCAAAAGCTAGTTTGAATAGCTGTCAGCACATAATCTGTCACAATGAACACTGTGGTAGACTGAGACATATGCCACCATAATTTTTTTTTTTAAAAGGCACGTCGTCAGCTTTTACCATGAAGGACAGATTTTTTGGAAACATTTTCAGCATTTTCTCAGCAGCTGAATAATATATTTCCCAAGGATAAATTTTCCTGTAATTGACTAATACAACAGGATATGAGGCGGATTGAGAAACTCTTCCTTAGGAAGAAGGGACAGATAAAAAACGTTTTAGATTACAAATATACAACCCTTTTCACAATTAGGTCACTCTAATCTTTGTAACACAAAAATAAGCATGAGTTAGTGTGGCTCTGACTACCCAAACTGAACTTCTTTTATCTGCTTGTAAATTTAATATGTCAGAAAATGTTATACTTTCTCTGGCTTCTGTCCAATCATTCCAAATACAAGACATAATCGTAGCACAAATGTTGCATGTAAGAAAGTGGTAAACTAAAGGCTGAGCACAGGATTGAGACCTCTTTCATTTCAATATATTGTGGAAAATTCTATTGGCAATTCTTGCTTCAAGACCTCTTTACAATTTACTCCTAGGGCTTGCTGGGCCTATACAAAGATTGATTTCTTCCTCTAAACCATCTCCATTTCTCTAACCTCATGAATGTTGGTTTCTACATTATCACCCTATGTTCAAAACTCAGTTATGGAGTCTGCTTCTCTAAGGCCTAGCATGAAGTACACTGGAATTCATATCATTAGAAACTTTCTCCCCTAAAGAAAATATTAAATTATTCTTATGATTAAGGAAAGTAAGAACAGTGCGATGATGGTCCCCCTTCTACAGGGAGCTCAGGGATGTGTGTAAAAGTCTAAGAAACCATGAACAAAACTATGACAAAAGGTAGGGCATCTGTGATCACTAACTCCTTGACTAGAGTTTCTATGTGGACATCCACTTGCCTAAGAAAAATATACTTACATTGGTTTTGTATCTGCATCTTGGGACTGAAAGACTTGGCTCCATTTAACAATTAAACTGTCCTTTTTAGTATACTTCAAATTCTAATCCCCTTTTATCATATGAACCAACCCCAGTTACTTTCAGCTATCCAATTTATTTTCTCTACATAATACTTCATAAATTTTCATTATGCATATTTATGCTGCTAGGGACTTATTCCTTTCTGTATGTCTCCTCCAATCTACCTTTGGTGTCATATTGAAGCACGTCTGGATCTTTCTACACCTTGTCTATCTCATCTGCCATAAAATTCATTCCAAGTTAGTAATTACTCTTGGCTTGTAGCCATTTGGAAAGTATATGACATATTTTAATTATGTATTAAGTAAGTACATGAGTTTTATCTTTGCTTTCTTTCCCATATTTACTCTGAACATTTTCTTTTATAAGCAACGATGTCTATATAATATAGGGTTATCTGGCATACATTGAGAGTGGTGATGTTCAATATGGAAAACTGCCTGATGACCCCATAGACTTGCCAAAAAGAAAGCATAGCTATCAGAGCACACTTTTCTTGGTCACATTATTTGACTCTTGAACTGTGTATATGGCACTGGCTTTATTAGCATCCAGAATTGAGGCAAATATCTGCAAGTATAGAAATATGGTGTTCACTCTAAGAATTTCTAATTCATTTCAATCTAACAAGGATACAGAATGTTAGCCATTACATTTCCACTAGCTCTTTTCATTTGTTCACGTTAAATAATGTATATAAATAATACCTAGCTTGTCCTGTACTGTAGTTATAACCATAAATCTACACTATAAAATTTTTATGCATTTATTGCCTTGTGATACCTTTTGAGTAAGCTTGTTTTCATTGAGTCTACTAGGTGGGCCCCTTCCTTCAATCAGACTTACTATATAAAATAAAGCACTCTAGTTAGTGCCAGAATACCAAAGTTCTCAACATCATTTATTCTTCTTCTTCATTTCTGTAAAAAACAAAACTGAAAACAAAAACAAAAATCAAAGAAACAAAAATATCCACTTTTTTGGGTAAGCAATATTACATGGAAAATGTCTGGCCAACAAAGTGAGGTTGGAAGCTATTTTCACTGCCAATTAAAGAAGACAAAATGTGAAGACCTTCCCATCTCTTTAACAACTATTGCTCCCAGCAGCCTCATTGGAGTAGGCAAAGATCATTCTTGAATCCTGGAGAATCTTAACTTTAAGACATTCTGTGAAATTCTGCTTACAAACTGATAATAACTACAGTGTCAAATTCATAACAGTTTCAGATATGGAAACTGTGAGAAAAAGTTCCTCATATATTATGAAGAATATTTAGGATTTCATTAGTGCTTATTTTGTTGGATTAAAATGTTATACCTACTTACTGTGGTGATTTCCAAAATTCATATTAAACTGTAAAGAAGATAAAGAATCACAAATTAATCATATAATGCATGCTTTTTCTGCTTATAAATGTACTAGTAAGTATGTACATTCATATTTAAATATATACATGATTAATATATGGAAATCACTCAGATTATTCACTTCTTAGATTATCATAATCAATACGTTATGAGAAACAATAGTTAACTCACCTGTGTGTTTATCTTGTAAGTATCCTGGATTTCATTGGCAATTATTTAAAAGAGAACTTATTTGGGGGAGTCAAACCCATTATTGTAGTGTTTTCACTGTTGGTGGGTCCACATTACTTGTTTGTTTGTTTATTCCAAATCTATTTGTCCTTCATAGTATGACCACAGTCTGTTTTTACTAAATTGGTTGAAAAATAGCAATGTGTTCATCTTCTCTTCATCAGATTATTAGTCACACAGTAGTTGGTCTGTGAATATCTATGACTCAATACAACTAATTGAATTCTGGTCACAGTTACTTGAAAGTACAGAAGGATAACTGAAATAGAGATAGGTACACATGTAATTTTGGTCACTTAAAAGTGGGGCCTTATAACAGATATATGAGAACATGCTATTCATAGAAGATATCACAAGGGTTATCAAAGCAAATTTCTTATGAAATACAATGTATACAACCATAAATGAGACTATTCAGTATAACATTCTAGATACCTAGATGTAGAAATAGAGAAAATAGAGACCAGGATAGATTGTGTCAATACAGTTATATTAAATCCTCCTATAGCTATTGTAACAAAAGTAGAAACAAATTGACCAAATAACCAATAATGCATAAACATATGGATTCTCTCATGAAATTCTTCTCCCTAGGTCTTAGGAGAATTCACACAATGTTGCTTTCACATGTTTTAGTACTTTTCTAAAAATGGTTCTCCAAAGATATGCATGTGGCTTCACAAAGCAAGCTCCAGTCCGTGGTGCACCAACATTTTTTGTATACAAGTATTTGTTGTATTGAGTCACAGATATTCTCAGACCAACTACTGTGTTTCATAACTTTGAGGAGTATTTGCACATTTGGATAGGAGAATGAGTTAGGGATAAGGTATAGAAGAAATAAAGGAAATGATAAAGTTGACTAAAAGAATAAAAAGGAAGAAAATCGAAGTCTGAATAAAACAACTGAAAGCGATCTGAAGCCTGGAAACTGGGTAAGTGAAAATTAATCAGATTCCATTTTCAGGTCAAGATTCCACTTATTGTTATTTATTGTTAAGAAGAGCTCATTTTGCCTTCCAATAGCAGGGTATTCCTGCTGCCATCCTTTATCACTCTAGTTTTACAAAGGAATGAGCTAACAGTTGCCTCAGCTGCTTTAGGGCAGCCTGTTTGATGCCATTGGTCTTATTCATGAATAATAGCTGGGCTGCTGACAAGTTCTCTGCATTTTTTCATTGCTGATATTACAATGAAAATGGCTTGTTCAGCTTGCTAAACTGGCCTTTTCCTTCCTCACAAAGATTAAAGCCTTTCATGGTGATCACTATTTCCCAGGTAACTAGAGGTAAATGGTGCTACTGTCAAACTGCCAGCCACATTTTCACTTGGTGGCCAGGAAGAAAACTTCTCATTTTCTGCACCATAGCAAAGCACAGTTTTAGTTTTAAACCTCTATTGCCTCTTTGTACCTTAAAGTGTTACCTGACCTGTGTTTTCAGGAAAAAACAAAACAAAAACAAAACTTTCATCAGTTTGTATAATAACAACTTCCATCTTTTTAACAGAATAGTATAGAAACACTTAATGGCATTTGGACATTAATCTGTGTTAAGCTCTGAAGAAATTTTTTTGGAATTGAAAATTACAGCCATATTAATACCTTTCTCTTGTGCTTTGAACAATAAATGCCAAGAGGCTTTTTTTCCCTCCATGATTAACTGCTTTTTAGAAAGTGCTGCCATTTACCACATGCAAATTTCTTGCTTTGTAGATCAGATGTGAGTATGAACACTGGGTGGTTGGCTCCGGTGAATAGAGTTAGAAAGTATTAATTATAAGACTAACATACCACAATCATGCTTGATTTGTGAAACTCCTTTAATGCAAGATGAGCGAACCCTGTGCAGCAAATCCAGGCAGCAACAATAGGACCTTGCCTTTTGTCCATAGGTTTCTCCAGGGATGGGACTGCAGCAGGAAACCAGAAGTCTTTGAAAAAACAAGTTAAAAATACTTACTGTTAAAGACATAGAAAGCTGATGAATTGAATCTAGACATTCTATGTGTCTCACACTAAAATGGAGTTTCAATTTAATATTATATTTTGAGAACCTTGTGGAGAACGTTTATACTGAGAATGAATGACTAGGATTGTACTTTTTTCAATTATCTCAGTCCTTTTGAAAAATGATATTAAGTAAACAAATAAATATATTACATGATAATCAAACATATCTGTGATGGAAATTAAATATTTCTGAATAAAACCTAAGATGGGAATGTAATATATATTTGTTAGAATACTAGTAACTTCCACTAATTTTAACAGTTAGGAGGGTGAAAATGATATAATTGAATGTAAATGTTCTGAGTTATAATAATAACCCAAGTCATTTTAGCCCCCCTTAAAAAAACAACAAATAAAAAAAATCAATTAAGTTAATAAATTTAACATAAAAACATCAATGTAATTAAAATGCAGTAAGTTGGAGGAAATTAAAAATACTCAAATTTATTTCTGTGGAATAAAGATATATTTTTATGATTTATAAAATTCAAACAAGGACATGTAACTGTGGATGAATATTTCCATAAAACTCAAGCTCTGAGTATGAACACATGCCAAACAGGCATTTAAAGGCAATAAAAAGAAATCTGAGCAGTTGGCCAAACCAAACATAGCATTCAAAGATACCACAAATTACTTAAAAATTAACATATAGATGCAGATGACATTTAGTGAGTTCCAAACAAAAAAATGCTAAAAATAATATTTAATCCCAGTCATATATTTCTTTGTGCAAACAGAATACCCACATATACATATGTATGCATATGTTTTGATAGTGTATTTTCTTTTGGTGATGTTATTTTTTGAGAGTCAACAGATCTAGAATTCTTTTAGTGCTAGCCAAGGACATGAAGGTACACTTTGCCACCATAGACTACTACAGGGTTAGAAAATAATGCTAAAGTAATGAAAATAATTGTTAAGCAACTTTTTTGTTTTTAAGAGAGTCAGCAGTTCATTTAAAAGAATGTGTCACCAAAATAGCTATTTTTAGATATGATACAGATGCAGGAAAATTAAGATATATTTGATGAAAAAAATATTTTAAAGATGCATCCACTTTCTCTGTATACATTAAACCTAGACTTCATTCGTGTTAGACATTATTCTGATTATACTGCATTTTAGGAACAAAGGAGTAAGCAAAATTGAAATACAAATTATTAAGCATTAAATATATGCCAACTGTGGTATTCAGAGTTTCATACATTTTTATAAATAATAATTTATATTTTCTCAATACTTCTTTGTAAACTGGACACAACTGTATTCACATGTGAGATGAGAAATTTGAGATTTAGAGAAATTAGATACATTTTATAAGATGGAAATCAAGAGCTCAAGACAGGGGATGCCAATCAAAACATACATGTATAATTCTAGGCAAAAATGTTAGAAAATAGACACTCCAGGCAAACACATTGGAAGTAAAGCTTTGAATTTAAAAGAACAAATTCAACCACATTCAGTTTCTATAAAAGTAATAATTAAACTCTGCTTGCAATCACATATAATTTCCCCACTACAGAAAGGTCAACTTCAATGTTTTAAAGTGTCTTTATTTCTGTTCACTAAAAGGGCTGAAACCCTAAACATCATACTATCTCAGCATACTAGAGTTTTTCCTCTGAGTGTCTACAGAAACATAACCCAATTTCTAGTGAATAATTAATGTCAAGTACCTGCAGCTTCTTAGTAGTTGGGTACAAAAGTTCAAGGCTCATTCCATCTGGTCTAGAGTTAGGAGAAGATGGAAGACAAGGGACACAACCTCTGGGTCACACAAGACAAAGATGTATACACAGATCCATCTGTGCTCATTGAATAGCCCAACTGGCTTTGCACAGAATCATTGTGTTGAAACAAACCTGCAGACCTTTCATACTTTAAACATGCAGAGATTTGAAATATAATGCAATTAATTACTGTCATTGTATCTTCCTCAGTGGTAGTATCTACCTTGTCTTTCCAACAGACCTGATGCTTCCATTTGTATAACACTTCACTATTAGATCTAGCCAAGTATAGGAACATTTATTTCCTACAAAATATAAGTTAAAATAAACATAACTTTTAAGGTAAATGAAAATTTACACAAATAAACTTTTTACTCATTACTATAGATTGTATATCAAATTTTTCATTCCTTATTTAATTTTACCATTCTTTACTTCAAAAAATGGTAAAAGATCACTTCAGTTATTTTACTTTGGCATTAGAACCTGTGAATCCAGTTGGTGAGATGAAAGTATTTAAGGCTCCGTCTTACTTAATTTAAAATGAATTAAAATAGGAATTCTTTATTATTACTCAGGGAAACTCACAGCACAGATGCCAATGGTTGTATTTTAAAGCAATATATGTGATGGGAATAAACTACCCACACTGAAGTTGTAACTGTAAATTTGAAATCCATCTGGATGATGGTGACTCAAGCATTTAATCCCAGCACTGGGGAGACAGAGGCAGACAGATCTTTGTGAGTTAGAGGCTAGTCTGGTCTACAAAGTTTGTTCTGGGATAGCCAGGGCTACACAGAGAAACACTGTCTCTAAAAACAAAAAACAAAAAAA
Source organism: Cricetomys ansorgei (assembly GCA_026225945.1). Classification (NCBI taxonomy): domain Eukaryota; kingdom Metazoa; phylum Chordata; class Mammalia; order Rodentia; family Nesomyidae; genus Cricetomys; species Cricetomys ansorgei. Next base: position 1,837,563 of record JAMJFZ010000199.1, read on the forward strand.
AGAGAAGTTGAAATCCAGATACAAAATACTGAGTTCCTACATTTCAACTTTCATAAAATGAATAATCATTAATGAATGCCTGAAACTTTGCATATGAGATTATCACTTTCATTATAATATACAGTATGATTTCACTGCTTATTTAGAAAGTACATGAGTGTATATAGGATTCCATTTTTCTAGTAAGTACAAGTAATATCCTACCAATAAATGTACATATTTTCCTACTTGCTGTCATTGTTTTTGTACTTGGCATGTGTCAGAAATAAAATTTTAGATTACTTTCATACTTATTAATGTAGTGTCACCATATAAAAATCTTGAGTTTTCATACTTGTGTATTTGTGCATTTATGTGTACAGGTGTGTGTTCACATTGCGTGTAGCCATAGGATAGCCTTTGGTGTCAATAACAGGACCAGCATCCATCTCTGTTGAAGCAGGATCTTTTAAAAGTCCTGGAGTTCCCTGTTGAAGCAGGATTTTTTAAAACTTCTGGAGTTCACTGATTTGATTAAACTACCTAGTCATTAAAAGCCAGGTATCCTCCTGTCTCTTGATACCAGCCAGTTCTGAGTTTATAAGAAGGTGCCATTAACCCTTGCATTTTAACATGTTCTGATGATCTATATACATTCTCCATGCTTGTAAAACAAAACCAAAATTTAAGGTATCTCATAATCCTCTCCTGTATATTTTTTGAATTTATCACAACATATAGGGTTCTTAATCAATCTTTTAATTATAGCCCTGGAAGAAGAGAACATATGACAAGTATGTGAGAGATTCACTAGAAACAAAACTTAAAATAATATAAAAGAGTACAGCATAGGCTTTTACCTCCTACATCCTAGTGGAGCAACCTAAAACAAAAGGGAGTTTGCTTTCGAGGCTCTTCTTATATTGCCAAACTCCACCACACAGTCAACTCACTAAATATTTAATTGACACAATGTGACTTACAGACAACAGAAAGAAAGGACAAAAGTCGGATATATTTCTTTGATTCAGAATCCTCAGCAGATCATTATAGATTCACAATATTTTGTTTCTATTTAAACGTATAAACAAAGTAAACTTTAACAGCTTGTTCCACTTCTGTTGAAGTGCCTATTATTCTCAGATCATTCATTAAGGTTAGTTAGGAATCCTATATTTACTTCTATCACTGATACATCTATTGAAACTCGTAACACAGGCCTAATATATATGTATATTTATATGTGAATGTATTTATTCTCTCACAGAGAGAATGTTACACATCTCAGAGATTATTTATGTTACTATTCACCGTTTTGTATAGTTTTCACCATAGACAAACTCAAGGAACCTAATCTGCTGCAGAAAACAGCATTTCTTTCTTCTGGATATTGTAAACATTTACACAGTTTGGTGAATTTTAAAACCACATTATTTTATATTTCTATGATTTGTATTCTGATTTAATGCCCATTTATCTTTTTGTTACTCAAATCCTTTCACAAGTTCTTCCTCTTTCTTATATTTGATTTCATTTCTTCCTCCTTTCTTTTTCTAGTTGTCCTTTTTGTTTCTGGCTTTTTTTTTGTCTTGACAAATAGAGTTAATTTTTTTACCCATCAACAGCTCAGCTCATGTTTAGCTTATAAGCTTCTATTTTATACTACCTTTGCTATTTTTTTCAGATTTTCATACAAGTATTCTATTTACAGTATTACCAGCCCACATTCTACCCCATCCTACTTCTTCCATGTCATCTCCACTCCCACCAACTTCATATCTTCATATATATATATATATATGTGTGTGTGTGTGTGTGTGTGTGTGTGTGTGTGTATGTGTGGTGTGTGTGCATACTTAGGGATAACTGATTAGTATTAAATACCTACCAGGGTTTGTGATGGAGATTATTGATATTCTCTCTCTCTCTCTCTCTCTCTCTTTCTCTCCATCACACATACATGCACACACATGCATGTTTACACACGCACGTAGCAGCTGTTAATTTTCAATAGCTCTTCATCTCAGGATGAGCCTAAATGAGATTTCACCTTTCTACACTGGGATGTCAACTGGTGTTGTCACTGTGTAAGTCTTCCTTGGGTGAGCCTCTTGTTAAGATTGCATGAGCATGAATCTCTGTCTTACACAGAAGACATATCTCATGGCAGATGTTCTGATCCTCTTATTCTTACATTCTTCCCACTCCTTTTTCTAAGATGTTTCCTGAACCTTTGGTGTCAGGGTACTGTTGTAGATATTTCAATTTATGATGGGCAGCCCACTGGCAGCTGTTCACTGCATTTTGACCAGTTGTGTATTTCTGTAATGCTCTCTGCCTGCTCTAGAAAGTAGCTTCATTGATGAGAGGTAACTTATCTACACTTATCTATAGGTATAAGGATAAGAATGTAGAATGCAAAGAGATATATACTGGTTTAGAAAAGTGGCAGTAGTAGTTTATCAAGGGCCTATAACTACAGGAGCTACAAGTATTGGACAAGGTTTAAATGTTATGAATGTCCCCTTACTGAGTGGTCTTCAATCCAATTAAATGGCTGTTGGTTACCCCCATGATGCATGCACTACTATTGTATCTTTAGGTACATCTTGCCATAATATTTTCTTTGTAACTATTGTAACTTAGTCTTTTCAGCTATGTAAATCTTTTAGTTGCTTTTATCCTTGGAAGCTTACATAGCTTCTTAAGTGCTAGGATAGCTAATCCTTAGGAAGAAGCCTGGTTATAGGATGACTATAGCTTTATAGTATGTCTTTTACAATTTTTAGGGTAACTCCTTCAACCTTATAAATTTTAGTTTTTTGACTTGTGCCTCACCTCCCTGTAAGTTCAAGAAAAATAATAAATTTCAAATTATCTGGCATAATATTTTTGTCATGTGTGTGGTTATCATCCATTTTCTAAACTTGAACATTTTAAGTGAAAGCAAAATGATTCCTTTCTTTTAATCAATATGTCATTGGACATTTTTTTTAAATTACTTTTTATGTCTATTGAATACTCATTTTTAAAGAAATGTTCTTTTGTAAGTGAAATCAATATATATATATACTTAAATTTTTTTCACTTCTAAGTAAGACTGATGCATAAGATGTGACTTTTCTCTCAACAAATTTATTCCAAACAGTCACATTTTCCCTAATATTTGGTGAGTTTATTAGTAAAATCCATTTCCATTGTGTTTTAATTTATGTTTCCCTTTTTATTTTCTATACCTTAGCAGTATTATGGAGTGGATGTACTAATTGCTTTGTAGCTTGGGTAACTAAAGTCTTTAAGGATTAAACGAACTGGCAAAGGCTTGTATCATATTAAAACAATGTGTGAACCAAAGGACTTCATGTCTTCATTTGCTACATTGCAAAAGAGCTGAAGGTAATGCTCTCTGTGGAATGTGGCCATTAGTTACCATGATGCTTTAAAGTGGAACCATGTGGTGTTGGGAATGCAGTTTTCAAATAGTGACCTTGAAAATACGAATAACTCTCTCTGATGCAGCCAGCTAGGAAGTCACACAGCACTCTTCATTTCTACGGTATTTGATAACATTGCTTTATCCACAATATAACTGAGACTCAGAAAAAGATAAAGAGTTTTCAAAATGTTCTGAATTAACTTCCAATTTTTGTTCATAGGGATATGTAAAATAATCTAAATTGATGAATATCTTTTATAAGAAAAAAAGTAATTTCTGGCATTTAGATACAGTGTATATCGCAAAGCCCAGGATCTTTTTCCAATAATACACCTAGCTAGATCAGGGAATATGGGTGGCTTACTTCCTATATCTAAATGACAGTTATTCTACTGCTGCCTATCTTTCCTTTTGGAAATACATAATAAACTCAATCTTTCTATTTATTTATTTAGCAAGTTACCTTAAGTTAAATGTATTTTCTTTTCTTTTAGGGGGATTTCATGAATCAGTACTGCCTTTATATCATTGCCTTGAAAGTATGTAAGAAATATGAAGCCTAGAAATACAGTCACATATAGGGGGAAATACCTCCTATTGAGAAATGCCTTCCCAAGTACAGCCATTAACAGTACTCTTCAGTCTCCTCCCCACCCACAGGGAAATGACCATTAAGCTTATCAGCAGGATTCGTCCTTCCCCAGCATACCAGGAGTCACCCTGTCTCAAGGAGGCTAGTCCAAGGGCACAGGTTGATCACGCCCCCCCTGGATCCCTCGTGCGCGAAACTCCCAACCAATGAGTTTAACAGAGAGCTCTGAGCCAATCAGAGCTCCACAAGCCCCCATCCCCAGACCCCTTTTCCCTGAACCCCATAAAAGGGCTGGGGGGGAAGGGATCGGGCCCGCCATGCTCATCTCCTGCGTGGGATAGGCAGGCGGGACCGGACACACACCAGTAATCAATAAATGCCTCATGTGTTTGCAGCGGTTCTTGTCTCGTGGTTCCTTAGAAACCCACCCTGCTTACCCTAACACCTAAACTCTTTTCTTACTTCACACTTCTTGAATTCATGGCTTCTCATTCTTTATACATTATTACTACATATACATCTGTTGTATATTTATTTATATATAAATATTGTCTGTTGAGTTCATTTAATGTCCCTTATAAGTGTGTGTGTGGCTTACCTCTTGGAGTTAGATTTTCAGCATAAGGAAATCATTACAGAAAGTTACTGGTCAAAATTCCAAGAACAACTGACTGTGGTATACCCAACCCCAGTTGATAATTCAGTATCACAATTTCTATACTCTAATCTCAGGGAGCATCACAAAAGAAGAGAAGGAAATATTTTAAAAGTCAGAGAGCAAGGCTGTCTGCTGCACAATAGTGTCTTCTACATATGAAAGGGAAGCTATGCCCAGGAAATCTCAACAACATGGTTGTCTAAACAGGACCAGTAAAATGACATTACCAGTTGTTCATGTTTTCACAAGTCTTGTTAGTTCATAAATAAAACTACCATGTTGTATATGGATGAAGCTGTTTTATTGTAGTCACCAACTCCTTGCTTGCTCTGACAGTCTATCCACCCCCTCTTCTGCCATGACTTCTTTGCCTTGGATGATATCAATGTCCCATTTAGGGCTGAATATTCCATAATATCTTCTTCTCTGATCCTGGACCAGTTTTGTGTTTCTGGGCTAAGTATCTACTGAAAATAGAAGCTTCTCTGTTGAAAGTTGAGAGATGAGGGGAAGAGGAATAAGTCATTAGGTGTTAGATTAATATTATAGACATTTAGGAGAATAGTGTTAGTGGATTTCTCCTAGGGCCTATGATCTTTCCAGACCCAGGTTCTAGCCCAGCAACAGCGCCAAGCTGTTTCATCTTGTAAATTAGTGTTTGAATACATTTAGAAAGTGGTTGGTTATTCTTAGGATGTTCCTGACCCTATTGTACCAGTGGTCATATCTTGACAAGCTAGCCATGATTGTAGTTTTCAAGGTTCACAGCTGTGTAAGAATGTTGTCTACTTTTCTCCTCAGGTAGCATTATAGCAATGTCTACCCTCAGGAAATCCAGCCAGTAGGGAAGAACTTTCCAGGTCAGTACCAGCTTCATATATCCATATCTTGTGATTCCTATACTTGTTCTTTCCAAAATAGGGTCTTATGGTCAAGTCCTGGAGGATAGTTAATAGCATTGGCAGTACTTTCCAGTAATAGTACTCTCTAGGAGCTCACTTGCCTAATTCTCCAACACTTTATTTAAATGTCTTTAACATATGTATACATATCAGGAAGCTTTTACAATTAGTTTAAAAGGCATTTAATATTTGTTTTGCCTCCACATATTGAAAAATAAATATGGCATAAATTTAGAGGGGAAATGAAGAGAGTATATAGATCTGGTAAAAGCTAGGGAAGGCCAGGCAGTGGTGGCACACTCCCTTAATCCCAGCACATGGGAGGCAGAGGCAGGCAGATCTCTGTGAGTTCAAGGCCAGCCGCCTTATCTACAGAGTGAGTTCCAGAATAATCAGGTTACAACAGAGAAATCCTGTATCAAAAAAAAAAAAAAAAAAGAAAGAAAAAGAAACAAACAAACAAAGGAAAAGAAAAAGAAAAAAGAAAAAAAAGGAGAAAAAAGCTGGGGAAGGAGAGTGAGTAAAATTAAAATGCATCGTGTGAAATTCTCAAGTAAGTAATAATAAACAGAAGTTAAAACTTGAAGGAAAAATATACATACACTAATAAACTATATTTAAATTTTTTCTTTGTATAAATAAAAGAAAGAAAATAATACACAATGAATTAGTAAGAGATTGGCTGGTAGACGCAGAAATCTTTTCAGCAAAATCACCCACTTTATTACTGAAACCATGAAAACAAAAAGAATGAAATTTTTCTTTGCTTTTGATCACAACTGGATGATATAATATCTCCTTACTTTTGAAGAACAATATTTTTAGGATTGTAATTATTGTAATTATTGTCTGTTGCTTTCCAAAGTATTGCCCAAATTAAGCTCTGAAATTTTTGAGCCTCTGATCTCCAGGTGTCCTCGTCATTATAGCCTATCAACCTGTGTCAAATCCACCGTCCACATAACCCCCACTGTTCTCATGATTTTAAAAGCTGTACTCTCTTATAGCATTCTTCTGTCCTGCAAACTTACCTATCCACTACACTGCAAATCTTCATAAATTGATGGAACTTTTATTTACTTTGTCTCAACATTTACATTTCACCCCTAACATTTATTTTCGTGTTCATCATTTCAGCATTGCAGTCTAATGTTTGTTATCATATTAACCCTGTGCCTGATGTTCAGTTAGGACTGAATTAAAGTACACACCATCTTGTTTTCTTTTCTTTCACCCACAATTTGAAAGAATCTTGAAATAAATAAATAAATCATACCACATGTCAAATTGAGAGCACAGTTAATTCATTCTCCACTTATGTGACAGTGTTAAATTTTCCAATGTTCCTCCTTTCCATGTTCCACTGAGCAAAAGTGTCCTTTATTTAGAAAGAAAGCAAGTTGTCACATAAGGAACTGTTTGAGGATATCTATCTCCTCATCTCACTTGTTTGGCAATCTAGAACAATTATTTGACACTGGAAACACATGGATGGGAAAATAGACTCAATATTTTTTTCTTGTAAACTTTACTTATGAGGTATTCTTAAATATATAAAATGCACTTTTTATTATAATGGAAAAACAAAAAGGACATAGATTCTATGGAAGAGTAACACATAGGACCTGATTTAGACTGGACAGTGAGCTTGTAAGTTTTTCTAGAAGAGCAACATTATATTCATCCCTACAGAGTTAATAAAAACAACCAGGTGGATAGTGGGAGGAAAATCATACCCAGAAATGAAGCAGTGGGTAGAAAATGTCTGAAATGCTTTTTCCAGAAAAGGAAAGGGTTTTGTCACATTGCAGGAATGTTTAAAATACCAGTGTGGTTGGAGCACAGTAAAAGAGAGAGTAGCATTTGGTGCCATGAACAATTATTCTGGTTGGAAATCAGGGTAAAAAATGCAAACTAACATGTTCAACTTTAGATCCAGCCAGAAGCAATGGATTTTAATACATTTTTTTTTTTCCATGAGAAGGGGGCATACTTGGGATTTTCTATGATTAGTCATGGTCCTGAATCTGGCTCACCTCAGGATTACCCTCAGACTTTCTAATGACTCTTCACATAGAAATTCAGAACAATGTAAAGCCATGTACTGAGACTACGGGTTTGTACTCCTGCACAATATCACACTTGTCTTTGTCCATCCTTTTAGTCTTGCATTATAGAATTCAGAAGCTTTAAAAAAATGGAACATGAATAAAATCATCTGAATTGCAGTTTACAATTTTTGCAGGATGAGAAATACTAGCATTTTCAATAGTATTTGGCAGGTTTTCTGTTAACTCTCCTATCCTATTCTAGCCTAGCCTAGCCTATCTTGTCATCTTTTCCTCTCTCATCTTTTTATTCATCAAAACACTAGGTTACACAGAGTGAAGTATGAAGCAGTTTGTGAAATCAACCCAGCAGCTTGTAGAATAGCATACAGATGGGGCTGTTAACAAGAGGAAGCAGTTTGGAAAGCCTGCACCCAGCAATCTATTTCCCCCTCATCCAGAATTTGGTTACAATGTGAGTTTTCTTTTATGAGAATTTTTTTTATTTTTAGTATTCAAGAATAGTTTTAAGTTTTTAAACGTCAAAGATGGAATAACTAAGACTTTAAATAATAAATTATACTGATGCATTAACTAGTTCACTAGATGTTATAAGAGTTAAGGAAAAACATTGTCACTTTACTCACTGAAAGTGGATAATAAAAAAGGAAGAAACATCACAGGCATTTTGATGAAGGGGACTTTCCCTATTGATATAATTATTATTATATTTATAAACTCTTGGTGCTACAGTCAGTTAACATGTAAGGTCTTCTTTATTTGAATTTATAACTAGAGCACTATCAGCTTTGCTGAAGAATCAGCTACTATTTATTCTTTATACAATGTTTTCCTAGCAATGAATAATATACATACACTAAAAAAGGAAACCAACCTCTGTAGTAGTATGTTCTTGTGGTGGCACATGAACAATCATAGGGAGGCATTTTCATAGACTCAAACACTTCCAGACCTGAGCAGAGGGAACCACCATCATGGCTAGCACTGTGCTCGACAATGTAACCCCCCGCATCTGAGCTCAGGTATTTTTATTCTTTCAGAACTCCTCATGTATTCCACCAAAAGCACGTGCAGAGCATTAAAAATCAAACATTGCCCACATGAATCCAACACCTGCAAACAATACAAGAAAACAAGGCCTATGCACCCCTTTTTCTAACAGTGCATAAAAACAATTATTTTAAACACAACTAAAAATAAATTTCCAAAACATTTCTCCTTTTCTGTATAAAAAACATTATTTTACCTTTACAACACAGTTCAACACTATACCAGCAAAACTATTTATAAGAGGAACAATCATGAGAGTTTGTAATGCACAGGACCCAGTGAAACCAAACATCTATCAAGCTTTCACAATGTCTTTGGACAGCAGTAAAACATTATCAATGCCCAATTATCTGAAATTTACTCACAATCTTCTGGGCTCCTCCAAAGGGCTTGGAACACTTCTTGGGATATGACCTCTGCAGCACACACAGCTTGTCCTGCAGGCTCTGGCTGGCTCACACCATTGCTGCTGCTATTCTTGGTGGTCGTCCCATGGTACTGGCATCCCTGAAACTACTGGGATCTCTTGCTGCAACTTGGCTGCACTTTCACCAACAGCCTTTCCTGGGTTCTCTTCATAATGCCAAGCCTCAACTTGTCTGCACAGACTCCTTCATCTGGACCTTCAACTACTACTGAGGCTGCACCTTCACCAATGGCCTCTCTTGGGCTCTCTTCATGGTGCCAAGCCTCAACTTCTTTAAATGACATTTTCATCAGGGCTGTCAATTACTACTGAGGTTGCACTGTTACCCGTGGCTTCTCCTGGCTTCTCACAGTGCCAAGTCACAGCTGTTCTCCAAAGATCCATTCATGCCTTTAAAATCTGTAACCCCTGGGTGACTCTTACAATACCAAATTCAGCTGCCAGCTGATACAACCTCAGCCAGTTCTGGAAAAAAGCTTCTGACTGCTGACCCTGAGGAAACATTTCAGATTCTAAGACAGAATCTGGTTTGCAGGCAAAATAACTAGTGCCTATTTGCAGAAAGAGTTCCTACATGGTGGAGTTCTCATCACCAGTATTTGCCTGGCTGCTTGTTTTTCTCTTAGTCAACTTTGTAGAAAAAAAATGTTCAATTTAACTAAGTAGCTTTTTTTATCCAAGTTGAAACTCCCGAACAGGAGGTCCTGGGACAGTGGGAGAAATATCTGGCAAAGTCTTGGCAGTTTGTCATTCTTCTTTACCACTGTTACTGGCAAACATACACCCTTCATCATAGACCTCAAACACAAGACCACTTGGGTTTCACACACACAAAAAAAAGCCATCAACAAACTAAGTTTATAAAAATGTACACTCTGCTTTCCGTTTCCTGTAACCTGGCTGCCTCCAAAAGTAGAAGGGAAAGTGTTCAAAGCCTTGCTTCTTTCCTGCTTCCAGTTGAATTTTTTGTTTTCACCATGAAAATGTCTTTCTCTATAGACCTCTATTCTATGTGTCTCATTTGGAACCCTCTTTCCCACTTAATTTTCACAATTTTCTCTTCATAGAGGCTTATTTCCCTTTCTCTCTCTCTTCTCCCTTCAGAAGCCTTCAATTAATTTCTTAATCTCTATCCTGTAGTAGCTTCCCTGAGCATACTTTACTGGACTCTGTAAGGTCTGCAGCTTCTTTTTCTTCCTTGTCTCCAAGTTGGACAAGCTTGTATGATATCCTGCACCACTTTGTAGGTCCCATTTGTATTAGCACTCTGCCATGTCAGCTGTTCCAAGAAGACAGTGAGGCATTTTCATAGATTCAAACACTTCCAGACCTCAGCAGAGGGAGCCACCATCATGGCCAGTGCTGTATTCAACAGTGGAAACCCCCAGCATCTGTGCTCAGGTGTTTTTATTCTTTCAAAAATCCTCAAGTATTCTAGTGATAGCACATGCAGATCATTAACAATCAAACATCCCCCACATGAATCCAACAGCTGCAAACAATACAAAAAGCCAAGGCCTATACATCACTCTTTCCAACAGTGCACAAAACCAATTATTTTAAACTCAAATATAAATTAAGTTCCACAACAAACCTCCTTTACATTCTTTTTCTCCCTGCATTTACTCCTAATTTCCTTTCACAGATCTTTCCTTTCTGAGTCTTTCCTCCCCTTCTTAAATTATTTTTTTAAACTATCCCAAGCCTTTTTTACTCAATCCCTCTTCAACTTATATGAGTAAGTTACTAATTGATGAAGAATAAACCTCCCCCCCTCTTGTGAATTTTACTAATATTCAGGCTTCAAGACCATCAAATAATTTCATATTGTAGTCCACATTCTGGTAGAACTCTGGCTTCCACCATGCTTTTCTTGAATTTCCAGTTTCTATTTTTTTTATGTACTCTGGACAAAGACTATAATTTCAACAACCTAATACAATTCAGATTGTGGCTAGCACAAATTGTACATCATTTAGTAGACAGAGAGATCACAAATTTAATACACATTAAGTGTTTACCTGATCACTGTGTTTATGATGTCTGTTTCAAAGCTTATTATGGATTTACAAACAAATATTAATTTTCTGAAATGCTTTGTCATAACATCTATGAATAAATAACTTAGGGGTAGAAGTAGGCAGAGGGAGTAACATGGCCCCATCTGCAGATTTAAACCTCAGGTATACACTGAGTTAAGGATATTTTGGCCCAAAATAATTTGATTTGGAATCTTTTCAATGCTACAGCACCTAAATAGTCTATCAGTCAGTAGCTATTTATTTATCTTATTTGATTCTTATCAAATTGCTAAAAAAGGAATTAAAGTATAACCAATAGACTGAGTAAAATTAATATTATTCATAGTTCCTTTCATTGTGAATCCTAAATATCGTAAGCAAAATTTGAATTGCAGTATGTATAGTTTTAATTTCATATGTTGTCTCCAAATCAACCATAAGTTACAATGATTTCATAATGTATGAAACCAAAATGAAGCTTAATTCCTTCTTTGTGTAATAAATCTGCATACAATAATGGAAAGCCAGGAATACACACTGGTTCCTTCCCTGTGTACCAGATGCACATATATGCCTCATCTCTTTACTAGGAGGAAGTCTAATTTAAGCAGTCAGTATGCAGTATATTTGTTGAGCTAGGTTTAACAGCGAGCAATGGGACTAGTTTCCTATGAAAGGAACAAGTACTTTGCTCTTTCTCTCAGCCATGTTCCAATTCTGACTTCCATTATCAAGATATTTTTCTATGAGGACGTTGATATCCACATAGCTGGTAAACTAACAAACCTCTGATTTTCTCTATATAGCCAATCATCTCAAAATTGAGAAGAAATTTTCACATTATTCCTTCCTGCATGACTTAAAAGAGAAGTTCTCTAATTAGGGAGCAGCAAAGTACTTGCTTGCACAAGTGTCGGACGATATATTCTTATTTTTGACCAATGTCCACTGTTTAATAGCAATAGGGTCTAGCAACATTAGGAGATATTAATTACACTTTGAACCCACATAAGTAAATAACACCAATATGAGAATATTATGACACAAGACAACGTGGTGAGGATACACAGAATAAGGGAAAATAGTCATCACCACTAGGAATAAGTAGTTACTATCTGCTTACTATGTATAGGCAGCATCTAGATGATATGCATCTGTTTAAATCACAACTATCAACTTTGTGTCTGTCAGGAGACATTTTAGGATGTGCTGTGAATAAAAATTAATAACAGCAAATTATGTGCTTGCCCTGAATAGTCTACCTATGACTACCATTCATCAAAATTAACTGAAGATATTTCTGGTAACTTTATAATCTATAAAATATGAGCATGTATCTAATATAAAACCCTTGAATAAAATAAGCTATGTTATAAGAATATTTTCTCAAAACTGTTTTATAAAGCTTATGTTATAGTTGTAAATATTTATGCAATTCCTCATAGGTAATTAATGTTGAGGGGGTATTAATTTGATCATCACTGTACTGGGACACATTTGAAACTGTGTGAAAGAGATGGATTTACTATTTCCTCTTTAAAGTCCTTGGGCTTAAAAGTTCCGTATCAACACTTCCAAGTATTGGAACTTTCCAATAAGAAGAAAAGTTGCTATGGTTTTATTCACTCTATTACTTACAAAATGCCAAGAGGGTTGCAAGTCATAATAATAATAATATTGTGAAACAAAACAGGCAATAATGTAAGATATTATTGCTGTAAGAAGCACCCAAGCAATTTCACCTTCTGAAACATCAAAAAAGTCCTAAGCTTAGTGCAACAAAATGAAATATAAAGTTGATGCCTCTGAAAAATCAATCAGCCGGCAAAACAGTTTTGAGGCTCTAAAATTTAAATAATATATTTCACTATCTAAGCATCGATGGAATCACCATATAATGGGGAAAGCAATTTCCCATCTATATACCTTATACAACTAACTAAAATCCTGAGTGTCAGGAGTGGGTTATATTTTGATGAGTTATTAGCCAATGGGTTCTTATAGATTTCAACCAAATATCACAAGTTATTGACAAAGTTATCAGTTACTTTTCACAACATGATGGTGAGACAGTATAGCTGAAGACATCACTTACTTAATGTCACCACACATGAAAAATAGAGCTGGTGTTCAACTAGAATCCTCACTTCTGCTGACTATCATTCATAGTGCTTGGAGGTACTATGTGTCTTACAAGAAGAGAAAAGTAATCCTCAATATCGCTCAGAATCCTGTGGCCAATAATGATCTGTTTGTAAGATACATTGGTATAATCACAGCATGAATGTTAGAGAACCAACCACTTTTTGATTGGTTTAAGACCCACTTTATGAGACAGAATATACCTGACATTGCTTAAGTGTCAAAGTACCTAAAATTAAACAGCTCACAACCCTAGGGAAAAACTTAATTCTATTATTCTACTAAAGAAATATAGCAATAAAATGACTCTTAATGACATATTTCTGTACTCATATTTCACTATAGAATCAGTCAATGAGAAGAAAGTGAAATACATTGGAGAATTCAGCATGAAATAGCTTGTCTTCTTTAAACTTCTCACCACAATGATCAAACATCTATGAAGAATAAGAAGTAGAAAGATTTTAAGAGTCAACAATAGTAGATATCTCCAAGAAAAGATAGTTTTCATGATACAATAGAACCAATACACATATGAACTCACAAAGTCTATAGTATCAAACAAAAAACCTGTAAAGATTCAGAAAAATCGTGGCACTGAGAAGGCTTCGTGTTCCCTACCAAGAAACTTCATAATTTTTCCTTGATAGGAAACAGAAAATCAGTTTTCTCCAATGGAGTGTCATTGGGTATGTCAACTACAAACACACTAATGCAGTATCCATGCCCAAGAATTGTTGGTCAATGCAAGATCAACAGATTCCATGCCCCCCCCTCTCTCTTTGCTTTATTTTGATTTTCATTGACTTATTGGCTGGATTCTTGTTTGCTTTGATTTTTAAATTATTTTGTGAGAGAGAGGGAAGTAGGAGGAGGAGGAGGAAAGAGAGACAGAGCAAGAGTTGGGTGGGTAGAGAAATGAGCAAGATTCTGGAGGATCTTGGGCAAGGAAAAGAATATGATCAAAATATATTGTGTATTAGGGTTCTCTAGAGGAACTTAACTTATTGAATGAATACAAAGTTTAGTTGATTTTTGGATTTTCTTAGATGCTTGTTATGCACCATCAGGCAGCCTTGTGTGATTATCCTCCCAGTTTCTCTCAATTCTTCCCTCCAACTGTTCCTGCCCCACTGTGTCTCTTCTCTGTATATATACATATACAGAGGAAAAGAGAAACCACGAGAGAGAAAGAAGATATATTACAATGGCTTAAAGACTATGATCCAACTTGTTTAACAATCACTGTCTAACAATGCTAAGTCCAAGAATTCAGTAGCTGTTCAGTCTACAGACTGAATGCATTAGCTGGTCTTCAGTATATGCCAGACCGTGAAGAAGTTAGGCTCTATTGACAGTAAAATTTGGACTTGCCAACAATAAAAGGAGAGCAAGAAGGCAAAGAACAAGCTTGCTTCTTCTAAATCCTTTATATAGGCTGCCAGAAGAAGGTGTGGTCCAGATTAAAGGTAGATCATCACAGCTCAAAAGACCCTGATTAAAAATGGGTTTTCACACTCCAAATTATTTAATGTAAAAAAAACTTCTCAAAACTCAACACAGCTGCTTAGGTTTTAGTCAATGTCAGATATAGTCAAGTTGGCAACCAGGAAGAGTCAGCATATATTATAGGTAACAAATTTTAAATAATAAAAAAAAAATAGAAGAAACTAGTTGGTGACATGTTGTTCAACATTTAGCCATTAAAATACATCCAGTTCAACTATTCAAGTGCTTGTACAATAGGGAATTCCCACACAAAAGGGCAAAGCACCACCTTTGCTCATCATCTCATACCTAGGACTTATTCCTTACACTTGTTTTGATTTTTTTTTTTAGTGGGGCGTAGTTAAGTTGATTTTTGCCTTTTTTCTCTGATGCTTTATATGTGCCTTAAGGCAGCTGTTTGTGAGGACCCATGTCTCAATGGCTCCCTTCCTTCTTTACTTCCACTGTTAACTTTTGGAGTGTGCTGCTATTTAGAATAGATGTCCTCATTACCATCGCCTCCTGCCTGCTTCCCCATTTCCTGTCACAAAGTGCCAATATAAAAGAAAAAGAAGAAGAAAAGATAAGAAAAAGAAAGTTCACACTGATGTGGAGAAGAACAATAAATTAACAACAGAGTACAAACGAGACGAAAGAATAAAGTAGCGCGATCTGTAACTCTTTGAATAAAAGGAAAAAATAAATTTAACTTGAAAATAATAAAAATATCAATTATTAGTGTATATTAATTGTGTACTTACATATAATCCATGACAAAAAATTAAAATTAATTTAAATTGAATTCATCAGTCTGAAAAAAAGTATGTCAATGTAAGATTATTATATGTTTGTATTTATGTATAAATATGGTATGACTATTTTAGAACCATAAGTTGGAATACAGTAGTTTCATATGAGCACATTTTACATGTATCACATAATGTGATACTCTCTTTGAGTTTTAAAGAAACAATAGTAAAAACATAATTTTGAATATGAATATTCATATTAGGGCTGGACTCATAACTCTGTCAGTAGAGTATTTGACTAGCTAGTGCATGGTCCTAGGTTAGGTCCTCAGAATATTAATCTTTTGTATGGAAGCAAATATCTGTGATTCTACCATTTAGGGGATAGATGCAGGAAGATCAAATGTTCCAGGTTGCACTCAGTTACAGAATGAGTTTGAGGACACCCTTGAGTACATGCGGTCTTATCACAAAATAATGAGCAAATTTTTAATAAAGGAAATGACATAAACAATTAAAATGTCACTTCTCTTTTTGTAATAAAACAGAGTTGCAATACTAGGTATGAAGCTGAGAATTCATCATGAATTGGATGAGAATAGTATCAGTGAATCTGATAGTTATTATAAATTCAGCAGTAATATACCTGGATAAATCTGACTTTTTTCATGTAAGATTTCTTTCTGATCAGCTGGTGGAAAAAAAAAAATTCTAAGCAAAGTATTGAAAAACCCTGAGGCTATGTTTAACTCTACAAGTAACAAGACAGAGGAAAGAAAGGATTTAAAGTCAGAAATTATAATAAAAAGGATGAAGAACAGAAATGTTTTGGAAATCTGACTGGACACATAAAAGTAATCTTAATACTCTTAATCCAACCAAAATTGTATTTGCTTATCTGTAACCAACATTTGGAAACATAAACGGATATAGGACATCAGTTTTTCCTTGGTAAAAATACTAAACTTAAAATCAAGAAAATCTAGAGATGAATTCAAAATTTAAATGTAATAACTAAAATTTCTAATAACCATGACTAATATAAAGTATTCATTTGTATTAATATAAAGTGAAAGTTATACTTTGGGATCTATGATTATGGAAGGCAATATCTTAAGTTCAAAATACTTCAAATATTAAGAAAAAATTAGCAAAATTAAGAAATAATTAGAAATTGGTGACAGGTAATCTGTAAAAATCTGTTAATTATTTTTCATTAAGGGGAGTCATTAATTTCTAGTTTTGTGTTATGTCATTTGAAAAATGTCTACAACTTGTTTACTTGTTATGTATTTTAACCTACAATACTGTTTTAAGAAATAACACTTTTAAAAATGCCATAATCAACCCCTTTTTGTCTTTTCCCATTAAGTACATTTTTATTTTTTGTTTCTTTATTTATAAGATTGTATTTTAATTACAACACTTCTCTCTTCCCTTTTCTCACTCCAATTCTTTCCATATACCCTATCCTGCTCTCCTTTAAATCCATTATCTATTTTTCAAGTACTATTACACACACACATATATATATATATTACACACACATGTATATATATATATATATATACAAAACATATATGTGTATCTGTGTGTGTGTGTGTGTGTATATATATATATATATAAAACCAATTCAGTTCGTATGTCCATATAATGTTACTTGATGTATGCTTTTGCTGCTGACCCTGTTTTCAGGCACTGGATAATCAACTGTGTGCGCTTTTCTTGGGCGGCACATCTCTCACTCCTAGATTTACTCAATTTTCTGTAGTTCTTTTTATTGAGTTGAGGCCTCGTGGATTTTTCTCCATCCAGTTTGGAACGTTCTTTGGTATTCAGATCACATTTGGGAAGTCATGTTGGTGAGACTTTATGGATGTGGCTTCTCATATTATTAGGAGACACAATCAGAGAAAATTCCCTGGTTGTCTTGCTAGTCTGGTCTTTCTGACTCCTCTTTCAGTGTTCCCTGAACTGTAGGTGTAGGAGTGTTTTGTACATGTATCCAGTGGACCTGGAATTCACAACTCTGCATATTGATTGGTTGTAGTTTTCTGCAATAGGCTCCATGTGTAAGAGAAACTTTCTTTTAATTAAAAAGATAAGGGGTATTGACTTGTGGAAGACTTAACTCTGTAAGTTGATTTTAGTAAGATCAATAGAACAAAAATGTAAGGCTTCTTTCAGCAATTATTGTATTAGTACAGATTTGGCCATAATGGTTTGTTCTTATGATGAAATGAAATTTCCTGTTTAAGAGTCTTCCAAGCCTTCAGAGAGGCGAGAAATAATATAAAGGTTGAAACTGAATGTCTTTTCATTCAACATGTGTGTGGGCGGCCTTAATGTTTACTTCTACCTAGTATTGTTGTGATATGTGAAAAGTGTCATTAGATTTTGCCTTTTGTCTTACACTTTGATGGGATTTTAATTTTTACTTTAGCTTGAGTACTGGTCATGGTAGAGATGTTAATGGGGTACATGATACCCCAGTTACTTAATCTCTAGCTTCATCTGTGTAATTTGGTAGAGCTACTGTTTCAGAAATAGCTTTTAATCTATACTATTTGGAACATATCTTGTATTTTTTTTCTATAGGAAACAAAGAACAGTTGACTGATCAAGGGAATCTTGATTCTGCTGTTTTGAAAAACAATATTACATAGATTTTCTGTTTTTTTTTTTATAGTATGATTTTTGTTGTCCTCAATATAAATAAAGATTAAAGTGAAAAGATAATAACATAGTTTCTTGGAGATAAAGTTAGTGTTGTTTTAAAAAACTTTTTAATACTTACTGTTTTTGTTTTTAATTTTAAGCTTTTAAAAATTTAAAGTAGCATGAAATTATGGTATAATTTTTAGAGCACATTTACATATATTTTTCTTCCTGTCTTACTACCCATCTATTTAAATATATGAAAATGATATAGAGATGGATGTAGTATAGATTCAAATGATTCTTATATACTTTTAGTTTATTTCCTGCTTAAACTCATTATATCCAGTAAATATATTATTTGTAAACAACATTGAAGATATTGTATCATTGGAAGGAAATAGAAAAAATGATCTTGTTCAGGTTGGTTATATCATCATCATCCATTCTAATTATCATATTTGGTTTATTTAAATCACACACATATGTTCAACTGTGTGTATGTATGTGCGTGTTTGTGTATGTGTAAAAATCACTACTATGCCACCTTTGAAAACATGATGTGTGTTTATAGCACAGACTGAAAGAATTATTATTCATTATAATTAGTATAGCAGCATTTAGTTCCTTTAAACATGAACATATGATTATTTTTCTGTAAATAATTTTTACATAGAAAATAATAGGGAAAAATTAAACACAGATTTCAATATTTTATATTTATTATATATTAAGAAAAAATATACTCATTGAAATATAAAAAGAAGTTAAAAAATAGCTATAATACTGGATAATCCATCTACATATTAACCAAACAATTAAGTTTCTTTAGTCAAAGTTGTATCACTGCACTCTCAGTAATCTTGTATCCCAAGATTAACAAGCACCATGACTTTCTTTTGCTTAATTAAAACCAAGACAATCCTTCTATAAATTAATCTTTCTATACTATGTGTATACAAACATAAACTAATATGTGATTTATATTTGATATAATATATATGACTTATATATCAACTAATCCACTCACTACAAAATATTATACATGAATATGAGTATACATTTAAATACATGTTCATAAACATACTAAACTTTAAGATCACATTTAAGTTATGTCATTATATATATTAGAATCCACTTATTAGTTGTATTGATATTTGATATCAGTGAGTTTATATACTACATGTTTAATACCAACGGATTATTATAAATATAACTACTTGTATTTTACCCTGAATATAACTGAGTTGGACATCAAAGAGAAGTATGAACGGCAGGCTTATCTGCAATGGCAGACCTACTGACAGAGAGAAAATGCTGCCAACTCTATGTGAGAGGCTGTAATGTCATAATGCTAACATACAGCAGATGCACAAGGAAAAGTAAAGTTGCTTCCAAAGTACAGGCAGTCACAGAGAAATAATTGTCTACCAGGAGTTGTTATTGTATTATCATGTAGACCTCTGCATTACCACTCTGATGTTATTTCACCCATTTAGTCACAGCCAGGAGTGGAATAAAACTCTTCCCAGTGTCTTGGTAACTAGTTAGACATTTGATCTCATTGTTTGACAACCTTACAAAAGGCAATTACTAAAAAGTCTTTCTTTATAATAAAAGAATGGAACAAAGTTTTAGGACAGGCTGATGATACTAAGTGCTTCTGTAAAGAAGCAAGATGACATCACTGACAAATTTAATATTAGCTCTTAGTGTCCTTTGTCTCTTTCTTATCTTGTTGTGTAAAGTAAACAATAATACATGTATAAACAGAATTTAATCAAATGTTCACACTGTAAATCCAAAATATCTCAGGCAGAAATATAGATTTTTGAAATTGTATGCAAACCATTTTGTAGATGTAATTTTGTCTAAATGAAATTGCCTATAAAAATAAGTTTAAATGAATCTAATTTTAAATCAGTTTCATAAAGGAGCAATAGATAGAGCTAGAGATATGATTCTGTGGGCAAAGTGTCATTCAAACCAAAGGACCTGCGTTCAGATCTTCTAAACCCACATAAAAGACATACACAGTAGTGAAAGCCTTGGTAATACAAATTAAAGAGATCAATAATGAGCAAAAGGAAAGAAATGGATAATAGTATCTAACAAACAAATAAATGGGAATGGTGAGATGGCTCAGAGATGAAAAGAACAGACTCTTTTTCCAGAGAAACAGTTCCATCCCAGCATTCACATGTCAGCCCACAAGTGTCTGTAACTCAAATCCCAGGGAGTTTGATACACTTTTCTGCCCTTTATGAGCACTGTATGACCATAGCACACATTCAGGGAATCATACCCCAAAGATATTCAGAATATTTCCTATATCTATTTAAAAGTATCAGAAAAATGTTCCTCAAACTATAGCAAAAATAGAGAAATAGAAGGAATGTTTTTAAAGTTTTTTTGCTAAATCATATTAACTCAATACTAATTTCAGATATTAATATAATATAAAGGAAAATCACAATTCCACTTTCCTGAACATACATAACAATAAAATACTTGCCAAATAATGACATAAGCCTACAGTCTTGTTTTATGTTGTGACATCTGTTCCTTCCTTCTTTGAAGTACTTGGGATCACACAGGTCTTTTGCAATCTTTATAAGCATGACCTAATCTTTCACATTTAGTTCTGAATTAATATGAAGTATTTGACTACTATGGCACTCAATTATACCTGCACTAATGTATTAGTATTTATAATCCACTTACATATACAGAAAGAGGAGAGAGAAAGAGTCAGAGAGGTATTTTAAGTTTCAAACATGTATGGTGCCAAATATTAATATTAAAAATACATCTAGAAAATACAAGTCACTTTCCAGACACACTTTTCAGGGTGCATGCAGAGTATACCCCAGGTATTAAAATCAAATCTCTATATATGTATTTTTGAAAATACATCTGATTTTCAAGATATTTAAAAGCTGGAGAAAAACAAAAGAATAGAGAAAAGTTTGCTAATAAAAACAATGTTTTACCTTTCAAAAACTGTCTTTAATGTAATTTTAAACAAAATAATCTTAATGTAATTAGGAAACTCTTCCATCTGATTTTTAAAAAAATCTAGGATTTTTTTTTCCTTTTGTAAGGAGGATATAATTATCCCCAATTTACATCCTAAACTGACTTCTCATATGAATCTCAAAAAGAATCTTCAAGCATTTTACCATTGGGAAAATAATAAATGAAATGAAAATGAAAGCAACAAAGTAATTTCAGAACTCTCATTATGAGCATTTTTTCATGTATTTAACCTCACTCTCTTATATAGGGTAACGCTGAAATAGACTTCATCTGAAAGACTCCCTGGAACTTATAAATGGCTTCAGAGAAATTTTACTTATTAAACTTCTATTTCGAAACTTAACATAAAACCAGTTATTTGGTTGCTGTTGTTGTTGTTGAATAGAGTAATTCAGTCATTTTTTTCCCCAAACATACAAGATACACTAAGACAGTCTTTATCTTAGGGAGTGCATTTTTAAAATTAAGTGATTTTTGCATTAGGAATAGTATTAAATAATTATGTTGTTCTACATTATGTGGCCTATTTAAGTTTCTTAAATTATTTGTAGTCATGTTTATATCAGTCAAATCCAGAATGCAGAGTAGGAATCAGTCCAGTTTTTAAAAAAACAAAACTAAGGGAGAAAAACAGAACTATTAAACAGTTTTTGAAAGTGCTTATGATGGTAATAATCAGCTTCTGTGACCTACCCCAGTGAACATCAAAGACAATTGGCTAGCAACTTGCATGAACTGAGAGATGAAGAAGAGTGTCCAAGATAAGGCAGAGCAAAGGGAACCATTGGTTCAGTTCTAATGTCCCATCAATCCTGTTTCCATTCCAAAAAAGAGACTGGACTCAGGAAAATATCTGCCATCTTTGAAAACTTGTGTCAGTAAAGAGAGGTAACCTCTTTAGTGGTTGTTATGTAACAGAGATGTCCCGTAAGCACCGGTACCCTATCACATGCAACTCAGAAAATTACAGAGAAAAAGAGAGGAATTGACTTAGAGATTTGAGGATAACAGTCAACTGACTTGTGTGGTTAAGAATTCTGCCCAACTGCTATAATATAAACTTAAAGAATCTTTTAAGATAATGCAAGTTTGTTTAGACGAGCTTCTCATTTCACTAAATTACTATGAAAGCTAGATAAAAAAAATACATTTATAATCCCAAATAATGCTTTCTATATATAGTGATATCCTGTCTTCTCTAATATCACATAGAGAAGTTACATGTAGTCTTTTTGATAGTTTGAAATTTGGTTAGTGCTATTAAGAACCTATAGTTTTACTTTATTTAAATTGATTATAAATCAATAACTGTAATCAAAAAAGAGTATTCATGAATTTCAGAGTCTATCTCATATGGCTGTTACATAAAAGAACCAATTGATGCTTACAAACTAATCAGTCATTTGCTCCTAAATTAATGAAAGTAAAACACTTTTTGCAGGAATAGTTTGCCTATATTAAAAATAATTTTAGTGAATGATACAAATTTATATATAATTTGCCTCAATAAAGAGAGAAAAGAGACAGAATGAGGGAAGGAAAAATAAGGGAGACAGAGAGAGAGGATATGCATTAAAAATAAAAGAAATATTAAGGAACATCAAAATACAGATAGAAATATATAGTCCTTTCTCCATTAATCATATATTACTGCTCAAATTTCTTACAACAAATGTAGTATCTTCACACTTTTAATTAATCAAAGTTTTGCATGATATGGAGTCTTTTTAAATGAATACCTAATGCCAGGAAAAGTGCTGGTTCTAGTCTGGAAGAACAATGAATATTCTTTATTAATGTGGCTGGGCAGAGCAAGATATACTGGTAATGGGCTACAGGAATAAAGTCAGCAGATTTTTTTGTCCTTAGATTCTCTCAGTCCTCTGTGTATAGCACAGGGTCTTTTCTGCTCAGGTTTTGGGTTGAAGCCTTTTAGATAGAGGGCAATATGATCAATCTCAGAAAAGCCAAGTTAGAGAACTTGCAGTTGACCAGTTGCTACAGAAGGTGAGTGAGGGGAAGGTTTTAGTCTCCGATAGAATGGAGTTTCCTACAAAAGGTTGTAGGCCTCTGGGCTAAAGAGTAAGTTGAAGCGGAAGACAGGTGATGGTGGCAGTCTCACCCTAGGTGAGACTAGGCTATTTGCTCTTCCCTAACTGAATCCATTTACAAGCTTTATCATGCTTTAGCATTATCAGTTCAACCTAGAATTTCCTCATGTCATTAAAATTTTACAAAGTATAACTTCAATTAAAAAACAGCCTAAATGATATTAATTTATATGATCATTTAAAACTGTTCATCATGTAGTTTGGTATTTAATTATTGTTGCTTTTGATTTATCTGAGCACAATTTGAATTTTTATATGCTAATCTTCTATAATTATTTGGTAAAATGTTCTAATTTATTTTAATGATTTGAATAAAGACTTCTAAAATTCAATCTGGAAATACTGATTAAGTTAAAATCATCTCAAATATATATGAATATGCAATGAATTACTTTATTATAAATATATTAATAAAATGATCTAAATTTAGGTCGTAATTAATATATTGAAGTACTAATTATATAATACAGTTATCAGAACAACAGTGAGTGTAGACTTAAACACTGATTCAAGTTCACAGAATTTTTATTCTTTGATAATTCAATCCCAGTCCTAGTCCTGGATCCCTGGACCAATTCTGCCTCCAAACCACCAAGTATTAAGCCTAGAATTTGGAGGATTCAGCTTTAGCCTCAGTATAATCTAGAAATTTTAAGCCTCCAAGGCTTACTGCTGACTGACTCACTTTGACTATCTCACACTGAACTCAGAGCTATACTGAACTCAACTGATTCTTGTGGTTCAACTCAACGGACTTGCTGACTTCTTCTGCTAAGCTGATTCTGTGTCTCTGACTCGGATTTTTCTTTTTGTCTCTGTGACTTGTTGCTCTCTGAGCTCTCACTGTTCCATTTCGCCTCAGTCAGCCTCTCTGCTTCTCTGCCTTATACTCAGTCAGACTACATTATTGTCTCCTTACCTTGTCCTTTCTCTGTCTCTTATCCTCCGTGTGCTCTCTGAGCTGAGAGCCTGCTTTTTCTATAATGAGAGTTGGGTGTGGTCTCACTCAGACTCACTCTGCTAACTCTTCCTCTGATTCCTCCCTTTGCTTGCCGTTTACTCTGATTTATCTCAGAAGTCACTTCCTGTCTGATGCTGAATCCTTCTGAGCTCTGCTTCCTCCTCTGTTTCCTGTCTCCCAGGTACTGAGATTAAAGCCCATCACCACCACTGCCTTCTAATTACAGGGATTAAAGGTGTGTTTTACCACAGCTTTTCTCAATACTGGGTGTCAACATTCTTTCTACCCTAGAGCAGCCATGCTGCCAGATTAAAAGAGTAAACATTCCTCCACATGTGAGGAAAAAAAAAAGTTTTAACTGGACAAATTGTTTGGAAGTTTAATTGTAGAAAAGAAACGTTTAAGTTAAATGTATATCATGTTTTTGTTTGAGTTTATGAATTATTAATCAGAGGATAGACTGTGGTTTCAGATTACATGAACTAGTAAGATCTTGAAAATAGAATTTAGACATGATATACTAGGATATCATCCTTAGTTATCCAATTAACTATTAATTTTTCTACTGCTATGAAAAGATATCACAGATGGGAAATCTGTCTCTAATAAGGGAGAAGGATATTCCTTCTTAAATTTGCTTGTTTGTTATTGCCAGAGATGCTGGTCTCCTTGACAGCCAGACGTGTAGACCATGACTTGACCCTTGAACCCCAACAACAGCATAGGTTATTTCTTCATGTTTCTTACTGGTTCTGTTCTTTAGAACACTACCTGACATGGTGCTTACTTGCTATTGTTTGCATAATTGTACACTGCTGTGGTAAGTGTAAGCATACGTATGATTTCGAGAGATGCCTGATTCAATTCTCTTCTTTCACATCTGACATCTATATTTGCTAATTAAATTACTGCCTAATTTAGACAAAACAATGACAATGAGTTAGTCTTCATTATATATAGTATTATAAATTTTGTATGTGTAATAATTGTATTGTCTACGGAAAGATATAAACTCAAGCAGTCTTTCCAAACTACCATTTTCCAAAAATTTTGTTTAACCTCTTGTTATTGAGACCTCTATCCCTAGATTTACATAAGGTTTCCAAGAAAATCAGAAATTATGTAAAATGGACATGGTAATTTTTTATATACTGTCTACATTTTGTGTAAGGGATAATAGTTTATGAAAATATCAATAATAGTGAGCAAAAATAGAGATAATATAGTAAAAATATCTAATCAGGGAAGAAATGAAATGGGAGAGAAAATGATGATTTTGTAAATATGCTTGTATTAATTAGGTATTACATAATTGTTCATATGATAAATAAAGTCATATAATGACTAATTAGTCAGGTGATACAACAGAAACATTCTGCAAAAGTCTCCTTCACCTTCATGCTCATGCATCAGACTTCCATTGACTCTTACCTTTAGAATCTCTGCCATTACAGCAAGTCAAAAATCCCTTCTCCAGCACCAGTCACCTTTGCTTTATCTACTCTTCTGTCACCCAGCCTTCTTTTTCTCTTTCATTGTAGTTATTCCAATTTGACTTTAAAGTGAAACTAAAACTTATGACATATTATTTATTTTATCTCCATGTTATGTTGTACATAATAGAAATGGAATCTATATTGTACCATATTTTAATTCTAGAACAGGACACATTTATATGGATTTCAGTAACATACTCTAATTATACATGTCCAACTAGAACCTCAGAACCTTACCTTGAAATGGGGAATTTCCAGATGTAAGTAGTTAAAATTAAGTCAAGTTGGAATAAGGTTGATACACATCTTAGGACTCTTATAGGAATATAGAGATAGAAAGAATGCACTGATAAGATGAATAAAAATAATGAAATAATGTGTCTATAAATCAAGGACCACCAGGGATTTATGGCTGCCATCAGATTCTGTGAGAAAGGCATGGAATACATTCTTCCTCAACAACTCCAGAAAGATTTGACTGTGACAGTCCTGAGTCTCAAACTTCAGATTTCAGAGCTGTTAAGAAAAACCATTTATATTATTTTAAACTGCTTGTTTGCAATAAATTGATTTAGTAGCCATATGAAACCAATGAATAACCTCACTATACTTTCAAAATTTAGTGCTGTGCAGACTTGGTATCCTCAGCTCCAATAGATTTATCTACAGTGTAACATCTATCTATACCTAAGTCTTTGAAGAATATGTAGGAAGACTCTAAGAGCCAGAGATTAAACAACAAAATCAAAAACTTTGTGAGATGTCTTGGAAATGACAGTGAATCAACACCTATTAACTTCAACAGCACTTTTGCTAAACAAGAGGCCCACCAATGCTAGTGTGAAAGGCAAAAACTCATACCTGTCATCACCACTAGAGAAAGAGCTACAGAAAACTAAGGACTTCTGAGAAGGAGGGAGAATTAGTCTTCTCCAGAGGTAAGTTGTACTACTGCTTACTTAATCAAAAGTAGCCAGCCTTGAAATCATATACATATCAGCAACACTAAACTGATTCATCAGGTTGCATTTATATATTTACACAATTATACCTCTGTGTGTGTGCATATGTGTGTGTGTGTGTGTGTGCATATGCGTGTGTGGTGTGTGTGTGTGTGTAAAACATTAACAATTAAAGTAAGAGGCAATGGATTTAAAAGGGAACATGATGAGAGTCATGGGAAGAGTTCGAAGAACTAAAAGGAAGAAGAGAAATGTTGTACTATGTACTTATATTTTAGTTAAGAATTAAATAAAATAGAATTAGACATCTTATTATTTCTGTTATTTTTACTACTGAAATTTCTGTGATCTCCATGTATAAATTATGTGCAATAACAATTTGTTATATTTCATTATTATATCAAGACCCATTACAGTTTTATGATGTATTTGTTTATACTTCTGTGTTAGATATTTTAAATTGTTTTGATTTTTGGTGGAAATAATTTTTATATCCATTTGGATCACTTACATGCATGCACAGCTTTTGGACATATCATCAGGAGTAAATTTATAAGAGGTGGATGCCACCTAACTATGTCTCTATGTACAAAATATTTTCCTCATTCTATGTCTGGCTGTGGGAAAGAGATTAAGCCTTAACCTCTTTTCTTTTGTCTACTAACCTTTTGTTAATAGTTGCATTGTATAAACACTGCATGACCAATAAAAAATAAAAAAGAAAGAAAGAAAAAAGAAAGAAAGAAAGAAAGAAAGAAAGAAAGAAAGAAAGAAAGAAAGAAAGAAAAAGAAAGAAAAGAAAGAAAGAAAAAGAAAAAAACAATGGTTTGCTATGTGTCCCTTTCTGCTCTTTCTGGTTAGAATGAGAAACACCTCCTCAAATATTGTGAAATATTTGGTTAACTTGGTAATGTCTTGCTTAGCTTTCTGAATTCATGATCAGTTTAGAAAGTAACCTTATCCTTTATCCCAATCTCTTAGCTGCTTTTGATGATTCCTAGTGTTATAGATCAATTGTATATGTTTTTCTTTTATTAAAATTATATTTTCTTTTCTAATATAGTACTTCTTGATCTCAGCCTCACTTTTTAAACTCCTCCCAGCTACCTTCCATTTCCCTTCCCCCAGTTTTACCCCTGCCCCCACATCCCACTTCCCCTCAGAACAAAGCAGTTCTCCCAAGGTTGCCAGTTGAACAGGGCTTAACAAAATGGAACAGGGCAAGGTATGTTCCCCTACATGAAGGCAGGTAAAAGGTTCAGAAACACCTCTGATTCCCCACTGCCACCCCCCCCAGCTCCAACATTTAGGAGTTCTACAAGAACACTAAACAGACAACTTTAAGATAAACATTGGGGATGTAGTGCAGACCTATTTCAGACTTCATGCCTGCTGCTTCAGTCTCTGTAAGCCCCAAGAGTCCTGGTTCATTTACTCTGTGAGTTGTGTACTTCTGGTGTCCTCAACCCCTCTGTTTCCCAAAATTCCCCTTCTTCGTCTTCCTTGGGGTTCCCTGAAAAAGAATGTAGAGCAAGGGGCACATTCTTTCATTGTTGGTACCACTATGGAAATTAATGTGGCAGTTCCTCAGGGAATTGGGAACCAACACACCTCAAGACCCAATTATAACATTCTTAGGCATATACCCAAAAGATACTCCATCCTACTACAAGGAAACTTGGTCAGTTATGTTCATAGAGGCTTTATTCAGAATAGCCAAAAATTGGAAACAACATAGCTGCCCCTCAATTGAAGAATGGATAAAGAAGATGTGGTATATTTACACAATGGAGTATTACTTAGCTTTAAAAAAAAATGACATCATGAATTTTGCAGACAAATTGATGGAACTAGGAAAAAAAATCATTCAATTAGAGGATCCAGTCCCACAAAGAGGAACATGGTATGTACTCACTCATAAATGGATATTAGCTGTTAAGAAAAGGATGCTTATACTACAACTCACAAACTTGGAGATACATACACACACATATATATATGTGTGTGTATGTGTATGTATTATAATATATACATATATATACATATATATTATATTTATGCATATATATGTAAGTTATATGTATTATAAATACATATACATATATGCAAATACACACAAATATATATATATTTGTGTGTGTCTCCATATATGTATATGTATTTATAATACATGTACGATTATATATATATATATATATATATATATATAGAGAGAGAGAGAGAGAGAGAGAGAGAGAGAGAGACAGGGATATTAATTACATTGAGTACACAGAAAATGCCTTTTGATTTGACTTAAATTGACAATTGCTCATTTTTAGGAGAACCTATATCTTGAATGTTTTTAATGATTCATTTGCTGTTTCAACTATATTCCTTCTATACATTGACAAATCTAATGGCTATTTGAATTGGTCACTGAGGTTAGTTTTCTAAGTTAAGTCTCTTAATTTTTTTTTTTTATTATGGTTTTAAATGAACATAACTCTAAGTTTGATTTCCATGATAATTAACTTGCCACTCCAGTCTTGCCACTGTTCATTCAAATTTACCATGGTAATGCTAATAGTTTCTAGTCTCTGACTGATTTAAAGAACCTTTGATGTGCTTTATTTCACTTTCACTTTTTCTTTGTGTCTTAATTCTTCCAGATTTGTCACAATGGGTCTGGGAACATACTGTTTTCTTTCTGCATGGTTTGCAGTACTTCAAGTTTATAGTCTGTGCTGAATCTACTGTTTTGTGTTTCTTGTCCTTATTTGAATATTCTGAAGTATTGTGTCTATAGGGAATTGAAATGTAGATTCATGCACAGCCCCCTTTATCTTGGGCACTTAGTAAAGGCATCATAAACATTTAAAGCTTTCTTACAAATTTGGTTATTTTGAAATATTTTCTGTTATATTAAATTTACAATTACTAGATTTTTCTACTTAGGTCAAATCTACCTCCACCACTTAAACTATTTTTGATGTTATAATATTTCATCATATTATTAGTATTTTTATAGATTTTAGTATTTTAAAATCTTTTATCATTTTGTTCTTCTGAACAGCTATTTTTAAATGTTTCCCTAAATGTTTTTATATATAAGACAGCATTATAACTTTTGATATGGCTCTTGTTTCTTCATCATCTGTTTTCATCGTGTTTAACCCTTCATTCTGTACATTTCTTTTAAGAGGACACTAGGTATTGCCAAGAAAAATTTACAACAACATGTTTAGACTCTGGATGAATTTATTTTACTCTACAAAGCATCTGGTCTTTGCTATGTTATATAACTCTGATAGAGGCAGCCGTGTCTTTGTCTTAGTCACGGCTCTATTGCTATGAAGAGACACCATGACCAAGGCAACTCACAGAAGAAGGCATTTAATACAGCTTACTCCTCCAGAGGCTGAGTCCATGATCTACCTAGTAGCTCTTAACTACTCAAGGCAATCTCCTAACTACTCAGTCCATATTAAGCTGTCTTGAAGTCTCTTTTGACAATCCAATGAAATTAGTCCAAAACATTGCAATTTATCCTCAGGCAGATTTTAGGAAAAGAGCAATAACATCCACATTCTTTTCTAATGTATTACAAGAATTTTCTCTAGTACAATTGCTAATAATATTTCCCTCTGAAGCCTCTCGCACTGGGACCTCACTGTTCCCGTTATTCTCAATACTACTGACTTCCAAAATCCTATTAAAATAGCCAATTAAGCCCTTCTTACAACATTCAACTTCTTTGATAATCCAAAGTCATATAGTCTTCTACTTGCCTCAAACAAACAGACAAACAAGCAACACTGAAAATCTAGTAAGCAAGATCTGTCATAGCAGTATACCATGCCCTGGTACTGTTAGATGTCCTGAAATGATACATTTGGCTCAGCTCAAGAAGCACCATGGATAAATTTTTGATGGTTAGATAAAAGCCAGCATTTCTTAAGAACTAGTGAAATTGCTTCCTGTACCTGTGTATAGGGTACATGAAATAGCTATTTCCCTTTCCTTTGTCAAAAGGGACTCATGGCTCTTCACTGACATATACCTGTGGTTGTATATCAAAGCCCGCTTTGGCATCCAGGCCCCTTCATCACCTATTCACATGTATTTGTATTTGTATTTCTCTACTCCCAAATGACCTAAGAAATATGAGCATTATCGCCTTTTCTAGGAGCTCACTCCCACTCTCTAGAGTATTTTCCCTTTCTTTAATAAACTGTCTCTTTTTCTTTTCCTTTACTATATCCCCTGATGCAACTATTTGTCCTAGTAAATGAACCAGGAAATTTCAGTGGGTATACATAAGACTCATCCACAAGACTCATACTGTTAACTATAGTATAAGCCTGGTAAGCACTGACAGTTATTGAAGTTGAGTAAGAAGTACATGAATGTTCATTATTTTGTTCTGAGACTTGAGGTTTTCTGAGGAAACTACATCTTAAAGATTCTGCCCACTGCCTAGCTGATACAATGTCATGGATGTTATTGAATGTAACATTGTAGGTTGAAAGCGATAATTACCTTGGATTATACTAAGTGTATTAATAATCATTTGCCTTAACTATAGTGTCTGTCCTAATTCTTTATTGAATATAAGTATTTAAAAATGCATCACTAATCTTAGTCATCTACCCTATATTTAGCCAGTTATGAATGTTGTAAGAAAGAACCACAAATATGTAAAAGATGCTTCTTCTGTGTGAAGGCTCATTTCCATTGTCAACCTGACTGGAAGAGGAAACACTTAGAGCACATGCCCCTCAGCCTGTCTTTTGAGGATGAACAGAGAAGACCCACCCTCTGAGAGGGTTGTCAAAAATAAAAAGTAAAAATCACTCAATGTAACACCATCCATAGGCTTACCTTTGTTTCATTTTGAGTGAGTCCATTTGTTATTGCTACTATTGATGTTGATATTGATGCTGCTACCACCACCATCCTTCATTAATACCAGACTCCATATTCTTTGACTTTCCAAAGTTGTGGACTCAATGATGACAACTCTTTAGGAAACTTCCAAGGTTCCAGTGCCAGATTGGGATTTCTGAACCATCAAGCCTTGTGAACTAAGAAACTACCTGGTTCTCTACTCCATGTGCAAAGGGCGATTTTTGAACTACCCAGTCTCTGTTATGAGAGACATAATTCACCCGCCTTGCAACAGATCACTCTGTGATATTTCTAGATACGTAAATGATAAATAAATGCACTTTAAAATTTCTTTTCAACCATAGATTTAAAAGTTCAGGAAACTGCTTGTGCATTAGGACATGCCATTCAGGGTGACTTGAATCTGTGTTCATCATTTATGCTTAACTGCTTTTGGCTCAGAACATGTTTTCTAATTTCTTTTGAACCAGAGTTGTTATGTTACATTTAAGAGTTCTTTTTTGGAAAAAGTTCAGTGAAAATGATTGTGCATGAATTAATGAAAATTTTCTGAATTTTTTAAAAAAAGAGACATGTTTTAAATGATTGTTTTCTCAGGGCATAATTTTATGCATGTCAAATACTACTTATTGCTTATATACTGGAAGGAACATAATGAATATGCTTTATGAAACCAAAGCCTTATTGTTCTGCTAAATATTGTTCTGCTTTTTCATGGTAGGAATACATTGTAACAAGATGGACAAATCAGTTGTCTATGGTACATCTGTGAGAACACAGGAATAGTTTATACCAATAAGGACTTGCTTCTGAAAAGCTATTCATTATGAGAGGTGTTTGCCTGAAGCATCAATGTATGTTATGCAATTATGTAAGTTGAAAAAAAATGTTGAATGAACCCTGGAATGGCACACCACTAGGGACCCATCCAGCAAATTTTATAAAGCCCTTTGCTTATTCCTTCTTTAAGAATTACGAGACAAACAAGGATTCAAGCAATAAAGAAGACATATGTTGTTGGTTTCCACAGCTCTTGTGTGTAAAACTATTTTCATATTCTTGTATAATCATCTAAAATGTGGTGAAATCTAATGATACCAATGCATGTTGGCAATCATTGAAATCTAATTATCTGTAGAATTATCTTAGGTGTTTAAAGATATCAGTATTTGCCTCTATGATTCAAGATTGAAAATCATATTCTAAATATGTAAAGACAGTCATTATGTGGCTAGTGAAGAAGTAAAATTAGACATTGTCAGTTTCATGAAGAATTCTTCATGAACAAGAAAATTTCATGTTATACAGACAGATAAGTACAGACAAGATACTGTACTAAATTCAGACAGTGACTAAGAAATAATACTAAATAGATGACAAAAATATATTTTGTTTTTAAAGATATTTTAAAACTGATACTTAAAGATTATAGAATAAATGTGTATAAAATATTAGTTATAACATAAATAATATATAAGTTTTAAAACTATCTCTATATTAAATAATGAGAAGTATAATGGTATATGTTGCAAAAATTATTGCCTTTTTTTATACTGGGAAGGAACAGATAACAAATTACACTTTTGTAAGCATGGAAGTATGTGATGATTTTATTAATTATTCTTCACGGTTCACAGCAGAGGCCAGTTTATTCTTTGCTAAGTCAAGCCCCAGTGCTAGAAGGTTTCAGCCTCCTTACAATCTAATATTAAGGTTTCAGCCTCCTTACAATCTAATATTAAGCCTATAGGCTTCTAGAAGGCTTCAGTTTCTATAAAATCTAATTGTTTATCCTTTTAGGGGCCATAGTCTTAAAGAAGACTAATGCTCCATCTTCCAGAAGATGAAAAACAAAATCAAACAAACAACAACAAAAAAAAAAACAAAGAAAAAGAATCCCCAAAACACATATACATATACACATTCTGAGATTGGTAAGAATAATATAGATAAAGATGGCTATATTACCAAAAGCAGTCTACAGATCTATGATATCCGAATCAAAATACCAATACAATTTTTCACAGAAATTGAAAAAAGTAACATTAAATTCTATGTAGAAGCACAGAAGAACCAAGATATCCATAGCCATTTGAACAAGAATATTACCCTTTAGATTTACTCCTTAGTCCGATTTCTAGCTCTACTAAAGAGTCATAACAGAAAAATAACATGATACTGGCTTGAAAGCAGACACATTGGCCAATAAAATAGAATTGAGGACTTACATATAAGGTTGAACTCCACCATCCATTGGAGTTTTGAGCAAGATGACAACAATATACATTAGACAAAAGTCAATATCTTCATCATATGCTACTGATAAAACTAGATAACTACATGTATTCTATTTGTTTAATCCTAATGGTTGATCATTAAGGACATTTAAGTGAACTATGTATGTAATGTAAAACAAGATCCACATATGAAATATAAATATTGAAGTATAGTTGTGGAGTGATTTCCTGAATTTCAAAGTTTTGTTCCTAAAATACAGATATTAGGCCTTTAATCCCAGCACTCAGGAGATGGAAACATGCAGATTTCTGTGAGTTCAAGGCCAGCTTAGTCTACAGAATGAGGACCAGGGCAACCAGAGTTATAAAAGAGAAACCCTGTCTCGAAAAGCCAATCAATCAATCAATCAATAAATAAATAAATAAATCCAGCAAATAAGCAAACAGAAGTACAGGTATTAAATTGTCAACCTCAATATAAGTTATTGATAAAAAGCAGCATATTTGTAATTGGTCATCAATCTATTTTAATGTCCAATTACTAATATATTTTGAAGAGTTAATTTTTATTTCTTACAGTGTTTGTGTATTGGAGGTGGGTATATGCAAGTACCTGTGGAGGTCAGAAGAATGAATTAAATACCCTAGAGCTGGAGATACAGGCAGCTGTCAGCTGTCTGATATGGTTTTTGGAAACAAAGCTCAGGTCTTCTATAAGAGCAGAATGTGCTCTACAATGCTGACTTATCCCTCTAGTTCCCATTTTTTGTGAAAAAAACATCGATATATCTTTGTCTGTTGGTTCTAGTCGGTGTTCAGGTGGTTTGCAGTTCTTTTCTCAGGTACAAATCCTGACTCAGATGTGCCCTCATGATTTCAGAAACTGCAGGTAAGAGTTAATGCCTAGGAGGCATGTTATCTAGGGCAATACATGAACACAAAGACAGAGAAGTGCAGATGGAAGACTCAGATAAGGAGGTCAAAGGGACTGCTCAAGCTCTGCTAGCACAGGTATCTTTTATCAATAGGCAAACCATACATAAACAGCATTAGAAGAAAATGAAAGTGTTCATTTCTAGAGTGAACATGAGACCTTTGTTTATGTCTATCATGTTCCTACCTGTTCAGATTCCTGTGCTGCCTACTACTGTGCTTGCCTTCCCATTGATTCACTACTACTAAGGAAAGACAAGGACTATATAGATTATAGGTAATAGAAAAGTATAATGGATCAAGGGTATATTGAACTTTGTAAATGTCTATTGCAAATATGACACTAAAAAGACTGATATTTTTCCTTGCAATTGTTGGGTACAGTGACATGTCATAACATTTGTACATGTAGAATAATCTGTGTAAAATATCTCTTAAAATAATATGAATGAGGGGATGTTCAGTGATGTCATTACATTAAAAAGACATTGTTTTTATTAACTGCCAAGGGATTGTAAGAAAATTATGAGACATTAGGATCGAATATGTCTATGTTAGCAAAAATATAATAACATTTGAAATTATGCTTCTTGAAGCTGACTTTCACTTTAAAAAACATTGCAATTATCTGTTATATCAAAAACAAAAGAAAAAAAAAGTGCCCCATAGGAAAATTTTATTAGTGAACAAGGATAACAAAACATTGATAAAAAATTAAAAAAAAATTCTTTATGTCCAAAAAGAGAATTTTGACATTTTAAGAAAGAAAAAAATATGTCATATTCCTCCTCCTTTATTAATAATGCTTTTATGGAATAGAACGTAAGACTGATAAATGCTCTTATAGCTTTTTATTATTATGGTTATTCTAGTACCCATTACAAATATGATGCATCTTGAGTTGTTTCCATTAAGTAATCATGGGCCCTGAAAATGAAACAGGCTATGTGCCCATATTTGTACTCTAGAGACATGCAGCCATGGGTGATAGTGAAATATGCTTTTCTCACATTTACGTCTACATAAAATACTTAATGTATAATGCATAAATCCATAGAATTAACAGGGCAAGCAATAAAATATTAGAATCACTTCCACATGGAATATTAATTCATTATAATTATGGACTTTTACACATATATACAGAATTAATATATATATATATATGTGTATATGTATACATAAATACATATTCCTCAACTAATCTGAAGAAAATATGACTAAAAAGATAATTTTAAAAGTTTTCTTTCAACTACAATTTGTAAAGAAGTAAAGGTTCATGGATTAATAAAACAATCCAACAAAAGAACTGAGTGCTACACAGCCTGAAGTTCCTTCTAGTAATAATTATAATATGATTAATTATTGGATGACTTATTTCAAATTTATGAAAATGGATACTAGGGACAAGAAGTGGTCAACAATTTTTTCAGGAATCAAAACAAACATGCTATTCAAATAATATATGCAGAAATCTTATTTAAATATTGCCTCAGGCAGAGAAATCAAAATAAATCATTTTATTTAAATGGATTTTAGGTCTAGCCTTTTAATCTGCATAGTAAGAATTAAACAATATTTTAGTTTAGACTCAAAGCTAAATAGATGTTTTAATTATGAATGATTAGTTAACCAGTGAGTTTAAATAATCAATAAATATTTTAATGCTACAAAACACTCTGTAAGTGCATCTAGTTTAGCATATCTCTTCTCATCTCGTGTATTCTTAAATCTTCTTTCATCTTCAGAACATATAACAGAGTTACTAGCCTTATTCTTCACAGTTATTACCTTGAAAGGATTAGAGAGATTTCAGCAGGACTTTCAGCTCTCCAGTTTACTCCACATACAGCCAATGGCTATTTTGAATTTCTGTTTTCTTTGTACCCATGGGGCTGCATGCATTAGTTGATTGAATAGCTAAAAATACTCACACATAGTTTTAATTACTTTTGTGGTTCAGGTTTCAACATTCAGCTTATGCTATCTACAATTTTCTCTTTGTGTTTAGAAACTCCTTGGATATTAGGAAAATGTCAGTTCTATTTTACTGGGAGCAGTGACTAGTGCAATGGCAGGAAAATCAGAAAGACAAAATGACTATGTGATACAGGTCCATAATTCATACTTAGTAATATTCCTGTATGTCTTAAGTAGATAGTATAGTTCCATGATTCAGGAATAGTTTGTAGGATGCATCACTGATTTAAATATGACCTGAACATGCTTTGTTTTCCAGAAGAACACAAATGCTTATTTAAAACTCAGATACCAGAAGCTCATCATTATTTTTTATTTAATGTAAGGTTTACTGTCTCTTATTATTTCATAATGAAATGACCAGAAGGAATCCTAGGAGATGAGAAGTTAACTGAAGGTAAGGCAGGAGGCTAAAAATACCAGGGAGTGGAAATATTAAATTTGGGTGCAGGTGGGGGTTGAGACCCTTGGGGAGTGACTGGGATGATCAGAAAAGCAAATATTGGGCATTGGAGAAGGGTTATGATAGGAACAAATAATAAAACAACTCAGTTTGAAAGAAACAGCTTGTTTTTATGGTAGATTGAAGAAAACATTTTGTCAGCTGTGACATATAGGTGTGTTACAAAGCTAAATTTACTTGGTAATTTTTTTCATTCAGTGTCTATGGTATATAATAACACTTTTGTGAAGTGTAAGATTTGTCCTAACTTTAAGCTCCAAGCTCTTATTAGCCCTTATTTTCTAACAGTATAAATTCTAATGGCACTCTAACCATCCTTGAAAATAAGAATTTATCAACAGTACCAGGTAAGGTAGAGAGTAAGGGCAAATGAACTTGTGGCTTGCAGAAGGAGGAATATAAAAGGAAGGGAGGAAGGAGCAAAGCATCTTTACTGACAAAGCATAGTTGTATCTCAAGTTATTCTTCTTTATACACAGAGCTAAAATTTAATTAAAGGCACAGCTGAAAATTCGTGAAACTTTTAGGAGTAACATTTTTAGAAGTCATTTACTTTTTTTCCCCTGAAAACAAAATTTGATACTATCAACTATTGTTATATGGTCCAGGAATGGAGCCATGTGAAGGTAATTCTGACGTATGATAATTCTCCAAGAAAACAAGGAAAAAGTTTGTGACCTCAGTATTTCGATACAAAGAACTGTTCTGGGAATGTGTTTTCATGTTCCTCCCAGGTTTAGCAGATAGGAGTGGGTTTGCATCATATGTACACATTACTGCTTGCTATAGTTATTTAGAATGTTTCCAGCCTAAGCACATGTGATCCTTATTCATATGACTTTTTCTTAACCATCAAACTATAAATTGTCTGATGCTTTAAAGTTAGGGTTTGAATGAGACTTTGGTCTGCTATCTTTTACTTCCATTCTTCTAGGTCCTACTGCCTCTAGAGCGGTGACAAGATATGCTGAAATTGTGTATCAATGCCAAGATTCAAAGGCAAGTAGTATTAATCTAATAGGAATGCATGCCCCCATCCCATACACTATACTATCTTTCCAATAGGACACCAATATTAAATTATATATTATATAAATTGCATATATTATATATATTATTATATTTACTATGTGTATTATATTAATACATGTAATTTTAAATTAATTATAGATAATAAATAATTTATTTATTTGTAATTATAGATGATTGATGTATAATAAATAATATAATTATATTATTTGATTTGTAAATATTATACTGAATATAATTATATTAAAATATAAATAAATAATTATATAATAATTATAAATGATAATATAAAATGCTATACTATATATATTATATAACCACATTATATTATCTTTTAAATAGGAAAGATAATATGCACCAATCACTAGGTTCATTTATTCATCCATCTTTCAAATATTTTCAGTCATCTATTTTGTCTTATGTCATGAAACATAAAGATGGAAACTTCTTGCTTTCTATGGTCTAGTATATAGAAATAGAGGAACTGGGTGGCATTCTTTAACAACCATTGTCAGGATTAAGTTATGTTATAGAAAGGCAAATTATATTTTAGAATTTCTTTTAATTTAGAACATAGAAAAGACAAACAAAAAGCTATGTATTTCTGTTTGTCAGCGTAGAATGTAGGTGTTAATTCATTTAATGGCATTTAGTGGCAGAGGATACTTTATTCTTTGCTAATTCAGTTCTTGGTCCTAGAGGGTTTCAGCCTCTGTCAAATATAATCTTAAGCCAAGACCTGGAAGGCTTCAGCCTCCATACTATCTGATTTTCAATATGCTAGCCTGGACTTAGAAGGTAATAGCCTCTGTACAATCTAATCTTCAAACCTAGCTCTAGAATTTTTTAGCCTCTGAAACTTGCTGCTGACTGACTCAATCTGACTAGCTGCTTCTAAATGCAGAACTGTACTGAACTCAACTGACTCTTCTGGTTAGCTGATTCAACTCACTCACTGTTCTGGCTCAAAGTCTTCTCCAAGTCGACTGGCTCAAATTGAACTTCTGAGCCTGCTGACTATTTCTAATTGAACTGAACCTGCTGGCTATTTCTGACTAAACTCTTCTGGCTCTGCCTGACTGTGGCTGACTCATGCAACTTCTCTGACACTTGCTCTGCTAGGCTTCAAATTGACTCTAGTTTTCAGTTGACTCTTTCTTCCAAACTCACTCCCCTTCTGATGAACTGCTTCTGTGTCTTATCTGACTGATTCTTTAACTGGCTATTTAATTCTCAGAGCTGAGAGTCTACTTTTATATCATGAGAGTTGGCCATGTCCCACTCTGACTCATTTTGCTAACTCTTCTTCCGATTCATCCCTTTGCCTGCTGTTCATTCTGATTCCTCTCAGACATTACTCTGCTTATTCTTCACTCTGATTCACTCTCAGATTTCAGATTGAAGGTGTATACTCACTCTGTGCTTCACTCTGCTTCTGACTTTCTCTTCTTAGTTAAGGAGCATGCTCTGATGCAATCTCATTCCATTCTTTCAGTGTCTACCAAGTCACTCTTACTCTGAACTGATGTGAACTTTGGACTCAGAACCATGAACTGAGAGCCAGAGCCCTGAACTGAGAACCATTAACTACTTCTGAACTGACTGCTTCCTTTTACATCCTTAGAGCTCAGATTCAATGTGTATGCCACCACTGCCTTCTGAATTGGGCATCTTAAAGTCATTGTTGCATTCCAGCCAGATCACACAGGCCTTGAATGTGATCCTTTCCCAGATCAGCCATGTTGCTATATGAAAAAATTAAGTATTCCTCTACATCTTCCTAAGTGAAATTGATAATATTAATGAGCACAGGGAATCTAGAAAATGTTACTCTTCTGTGAGAATATTGTATAAATTGATGTTTTTCAGATAAATTACACAACAACCAGTTTTTATGCAACTGCATGGATTATAACCCAGAATTGATAGGACCTGTGGACTGAGCCAGTCTACTACAATATTATTTTCCTTTAATCTGAAGCTTTACTAGATAATCTGGGTTACTTTGTCCAGAAATGAAGGCACTACAAAATGCTTAACAAAGTTCCATGTTTTCATAATTTGAACCATTGAAGTCTTAGAAGCTGTTTCTTTGTTTATACAAACTTCCTCAATAGATATCAATATAACTTGTTTATTTTAGTGTCCTGCTGCCTGATAAATTATGGACCAATACTTTAAAACAGTTATTGCTTGGAGATCAAACCTGGTTGAACATTGTTCTTGTCTAAGGATTGTGAAATCTGATATATAGTGATATATACATTCACACACACACACACACACACACACACACACACACACTCACTCAAAGTCATTGATGGAGAAAAATAAAGCTTTCTTTAGTTAATGGATCTTTCATAAAAGTAGAGCTCCATGTATATGAAAAGCATAAGCACATGAGGTTATCTTATCTAAAGATTTTTTTCAGAGATAGAGTTGTTTGAATGCCACTTCCTCTCAAACTTTCAGCTAACCTTGCTCTGAGCTTTCTTAGGGTTACAGCAT
The DNA here is from genome assembly GCA_026225945.1 of Cricetomys ansorgei. Classification (NCBI taxonomy): domain Eukaryota; kingdom Metazoa; phylum Chordata; class Mammalia; order Rodentia; family Nesomyidae; genus Cricetomys; species Cricetomys ansorgei. The sequence goes on from JAMJFZ010000199.1 coordinate 1,878,340, forward strand.
TCAAACAGGGCAGATACCTGGAGTCAGGAGCTGATGCAAATGCAATGGAAGAACACTCTTTAGTGGTTTGTTCATCATGGCTTTCTCAGTATGCTCATAGAATCTAGGATCACCACCTCATGGGTAGCACTCTTCCATGTATATCCAAGCCATGGGGTGGGGTGATAAAGATTTCCCATCCAAGGCTAAGCACTGAATAAACTGAATTACATAAATAAATTCTTTACTAATTCTTGGTCTCAGTGCTTGCATTATTAAGGTCCTGTTCAGAATAAGTCTCGGAATTCATCTGTAAATAGCTAATAATGAAAATTCTCTCTCAAAGACTTGTGGAAGAAAAGTTCTGTAAGTTACCTGTTTAATATTCGATGGCAGAGGCAGCAACTCATTAAACATAGAAACAAACTGAATTGAATATTTTACAGCCACTAATATATTTTTCTATAATCATAGATTTGTGGTCATTATGTTTGTATGTGTACTTAGCATGATCTTGCAGATATATCTCCCTTCTGTGTTGCACTCAAAGATCAATCTCATTTTATCAGTGACATGATTTTTTTATTGGCCTATGAATCTATTGATAATGAAGAGTTTCTGTTCTGTCTTTGGAGTACTGATCTTATACTAGTATTTTCTAAGAGAGAAATTCAGAAAAAAAATGTGAAGCCATAGTGCATAATAAACAAAGAAGGATTCATAAAATTTTTAAATTGTTATCTCTTATTATTGGTAGATAGAGGTTAGACAAATATATAAAGCCTAAATAAGGCAAAGTTTCAAAAACTTCAAAATTATTCAGTTACTTTCATTTTAAATAAGAAAAGAAATAAGAATCTTTAATAAAATATGACATGTTAAATAATTTTCATTGTAGAATAAAATAATAATGTATTTAAACACAATAATTTATAATTATTTAAAAACCACTAATGAAATTCATCCATTGTAAATGTATTTTCTGGTTAAATTATTAATTTGTGGCTTTAATGTAATTGGGCTGAGCTATGTCAGTTCCACTTTGAAGTAAACTATAAATGAAATTAATATATTAAAAATGTTATAAGGAAAAGCTTGTATTTTCAAAGAAAACTTTTCTAAAATGTACATAAATATAATTTATCCAATCACTTATCATTTATTTTTGTCTATTAATTAAAATCAGTAAACAAATAATACAGTTAAAATTCTATTTTACTAAATGAGCATGCAAATTAAGCATATTATACTTCTTATTTTATAATTTTTAAATCATAAAATTATATTCTTAATTCAAATTATCTTCTTCCTTTAGGCATATTTGACTAGTTTCAGATGCTCATTATTACACATTATACAAAGGCAGTTTCTTAGTTTATATAGAGAAATGGAACAATAAATTCTGCATTTAATAATAAAATATTAGGCATGAAGTAGTTATCTTTCACCTACATACACAGTCATGTGTTTTTCATTCTTTAAAATCTATGTTACAATACAATTACCTAAAAATTTTGTCTCCTTTAACTTCTAAAAAATTAATTTCATTATCTTTCAAACACAAAGTGATAGAGACATTTCTAATTGAGAAGCTGTTCAGGAATTAACAATTTGGGTTCCATTAGAAAAATTTCACTTGTGCTTTTGAGTGGGAACAGATTTCTAATGCATTATTTATGCAGCCAACTGAAACCACTCCTTCTGTGTTCCTTCAGAATTTTTCATCAATGTTTATAGACCTCATTTTTCAAAATACATATTTTTCCCAATAAATCAAGCAACCCCTGCGGGAACATATTACACCCTTTCATGTAGAAAGAATTCAGGGAAACAATATTTAAAACTTACCAAGTGTAACTGATAAACTCTCTTGCCTGCTGTAAATCGTAATTAGTTGGAAACCATTGTTTTTTGAACCATGTTTAGGGTTATCCAGACACAGTTTATTGTTCAAAAGCACATTGCTTAGTATTAGAAAGTCCTGTCTCTTTCACTAGTATGTCTTTCCTTTTGCCTAGCCCAATCTTCATCAGAGAGAATGCCTTCTGCAGCTGCTGGAAGCAGAGGCAGAGGATCAGGGCCAAGGTGCAGAGCTCAGGGGAACCTGGCAGAAGAGGTGGAGGAGGGATTGTTGGGACCAGAGGGGTCAAAGATAGGTAGACAAGCTGCATGGAGTCATCTGACCAGCACTCTCAGGGGCTCATGAGCCTGAATCAGCAGACATGGAATGTGCAGAGTCCCTCAGATATCGCTTGGGGTTGTTTGGCTTTGTGTTCTTATAGAACTCATACAGAGTTCAATGGGGGCTGGTCTCTGAACATTTTGCCTGCCCTTGGGAACCTTTTCCTGCTGGGTTGCCTAGGCCACCCTTGAAACAGAGATTTGTGCCTGACCCTGTTTCATCTTGTTGTGCCCTGTTTGAGCAGTAACCCTGGGAGGACAGCTTCTTTCTGGGGAGAGCTGGGAATGGGAGGATGAGGGTTAGAACTGGAAGAGAGGGGAAATGGGGAGAGCTGGAATGAGTGGAGGGAGAGGAGGAGGAGTGTTGGGATGTATTATTGGAGAGATGAAAAATAAAAAACAGATATATAAAATACGTTGAAAGTTTGCGAAGTAAATAAGAAGGCTTAGAACCTGAGTCTCTGTGATAAAGTACATAATAAAATTCCAGGAGGAAAAACAGCAGAATTTAATTTGAAGCATATTTTAATTTTTCTTCAAGACTTGAAAGCTCACTAACTCATTCCTTTCTTAGATATTGCTAGCACAATGTTATTGTGTCCACTCTATAGAGTTGGACAATTTGTCCTCTTGTACACGGCCTTACATTAGGGGGAAGCTTCCATACCTCTCTAGCATTCTACAGTCTCCTTTCCCCTCTGAGGTGTGATGGCTCGATGCTGTGTGGTTCTGATTCTAACCAGGTTACTCTAGGGCTTTGATGTCATATTAGCTGCCAATTAACTAGAAGGAAAGAGAATCTGCTGCTTGTCATTGTGTAGAAGAGTGTTATTGTATAAGAAACGTGTTTCAGGAGAAACACAAGCCTAATCAAGGCAGAAAATTAGTTTGGTTTATAATGGAGCTCTAGAGATGTCTAAAGCAGCAATGATTAGACCTGTTTTCTCAGACATGTCGTGAATATTGTTTACCTTAGCTGTTTCATTGTAAATAAACATATAGTGTGATTAAATTTTCCAAAGAGGAACTACTTTATGAAGCTGATAGAACTACAGCTACATAGGTATTAACACTAAAGGAACACTTGTTTTTTAATGTTACTGATGAGACCATTTTATTTAGAATTTAAAGCTGTATTTTATTATAAGAAAGTAGTTATCAAGATCAGCTCATAAGTTAGATTTTTAAATGAAGACCAGTAACGTGAATTACTGAGAACATTACTTTCCTAAGTAGGATGATTCCTTAGCTCTAAAGTCCAGCCAAATTAAACGATAAGAAACAAGAATTTCTTTGTAATCATGTGATATAACAGAAAATTTGCACAGACATAAAATATTTCTGTTAAAAATAATTTTGTATAATGTTTAGGTATATGTATAAAGCATTTAGCATTTTTCAGTGGATTGATGTCTAATTTGATTTATCACTGTCTAGTCAATAATCGCTTTTATATTTTATAGTTTTTATAATTTTATAACCTAGTCAAAAATAGTATAAGGGGTAGAGAGACAGCTAAGTGGTTTAAATCATTTATTGTTCTTTCAGATGACAGGATTCTGTTCCCACCATAGACATATAGGCTCACAACCATCTGCAACTTCAGTTTCAAGGGACCAATACCCTCTTCTGACTTCCATGGGCACCAGATATACTTGTGGTACACAGACATACATGCAACCAAAACACACATACCTGTAAAATAAAAAATATAAAAAAGAAAAAGTACAGCAAATTAAAAACCTGATTATGATTCAAGACATTCAAATTGTCTAAGTAAATTATGGTATTCCAACCTATAAACACATCCAGAGACCTAATTTTTATGGTTTGAAAATTCTTAGAAATTAGATGAGCAATTGTTAAAGTACTTTCCTTTTTTAGGCTTTAAATGGTGTCAGCAGTTTCCCTACTTGGAATCAAGTGATGTCAATAATGCTAAGCAACCATGTGACAGATGATTCAGAACAAAGGAGAAAAATCACCTAATCCATTATCACCTTTCCCTCCTTGTGAATTTTTATGGTACTACAATTAAACTTCAAATAATTAAAAACTGAAGATGACTCCTGGGGTTTGTTCTCCCAAAATTATTACTTTTTGCCTGCTAATAAAAAGATAAAATAAGGCAGCTCATCAGAATATATATTTGATCTCCTCTAAGTGTCACAGTTTGGAGAATGTATGTAACATTAAGTGTGTGAAGTCTTGCTGGAGGAGAATGATGCTGGAAATGGCCTGGAGGATTAACAGCTTGGCTCTGCTTGTTTTCTATAGCAACATACCCCTGCTGCCACAGACCTGTGGCATGACTTCTCCGTATTGGACTGTACCCTCAAGCTGCATGCATGATAAACCTCTTCTGCCTTAAGTTGTTTCTTGTTGAGTATTTGTCACAATGACAAAAAAAGAAAAGTAATACACTATCTGTGTGAACAGGATTACAAAACTACACAGAGTTCCTGACACAAGAGAGTTTGGTCTTCTTGCCCTCTGCCTTTAACCATGATGACTACTCAGTACCTTCACTGAGGAACACACAATTTCCAAATAAGCAAAGCATAAAAGGCATATCATAATGCATACCATGTATTATGAAAATGTATCTATTATGTCATATTTTAATTAGAGACTTGTTCGCATTGAAAGAGTAATTCAAAGGATTGTATTGATAATAAATACATGGTCTAATCAAGTCTGGGATAGTTTTCTTTGCAGTCCTATCTTAGTAGTTCAATTATTTCTCTAGTAGTCACAGAGAAAGAAAATGCATGAAATAACCAGGGGTAAAAGCTATCAGAAGCTCATCAGAAGAGAGGAGTCAACATTAAACTTTTGAATTGCTAGTAGGCAGAAAAGACAAAATCCAGCCCACTGATTTAAATTTTACCTTACAAAATTGGAAATTAAAAAATAATTGACTATCTGAATTCATACTATGTCGTAGAAGACTTCTAGTTTTCAAAACATTGCCACAAAGATACATCAGGGAGGAGAGGCAGCTGATGTCTGCAGTCACACTTGGTTTGAATGTTTATTTTATTGCCTATGAGCAACTCAACTTATTGTCACTTTGAAGTTCAAAGTTTGTAAATCAGAGATCTCATCTCCTATGTAGGATACACCAGTTATTTGTTGTACCCAGGAGGTAGCTGAGCAGGTGAAGGGACTGGCCACCCCAGCCTGCTGACCTGCATTCAATGCCCAGGATTCACTCACAGGTAGAAAGAAACAAAGAACAAATGTCAACAAGTTGTCCTTTGTCTTCCTCACATGGGTCATGGTGCCTTTGTCACCCCAAAGAAATACATATAATAAATAAATGAACTCAATGATAAGATAACAAAATAGTTCTTACCCTCTCTCAAGTACATAGTTTCATGTTTGAGTTAGCCTATTCCAAAGATTTCTGCTGATGGGGGCACTTGTTACAAATTATTTTTTACAAAGGGATTTTTTAATTATGTGTAGAAGAAAATTTGACAACGACAATCAAAATACTATTATTTTTCACAAAGTGAACTGTCAGGTCCTTACTTTAACCTGTTATCACTGGTATGAGTGTTTCTGGATAAACACATTTTACATAGATCCTCTCTGCATTAATCCCATATTGATTGATTGAGAAGGTAAATGTAGACAATAGCTCTACAACTGTAACTTGATACATGCAATATGGTATTTCAAAAGTCAGCAATAAAGATTGTGTTGGGATTGTATATTTTAGTTACAGTACTATGTCAGGACTCAACTCTAGCAAGAATGAAAGTATCCCATCAAACCCATCATACAAGGTCAGTGTATACCTTGATTAATTTTTATGGTCAATAGCAGTTTATATATGAAATGTAAAAGGAATGATAACATATGAAACATCTGTTTTTTTAACACAACAATATTAAAAATATTTTAAATGAAATCATGAAACTTGAAGGTAAATGGATATAATTAGAAAAAAAAATCTTAAGTGAAGTATCCCAAGATCAGAAATAGAAATACTATATGTGTTTGCTTATATGTGGATATCAGCTGCTAAGTCAATGATGACCAAGGTACAGTTGATAGAATCACACATCTTAGGGGATAAAGGGACAAGGGGAGAAAAATAGATCACAGCAGGAAAGGGAAATACCTAGTCATGGATGGATAGGGGTAGAACAGAAAATCAAGTGGAGAGAAAGAAGAGTAAAAAAAGGTGGACAAAATAGGGAATAGAGGAGGAGTCAGCTAAAATTAAGGGGAATTTGAATGTTAGTATAGAAACCTAATACAGTAGAAGCTTCCAAAAATATATACATACATGAAGGCAATCTGAATGAAATTGCCAATAAATGGGGGCAGGGCCCCACAATCCATCTCTAGCCACACTAAATGAAGCTTCCAGCCCTGGAATTGGGTTTACATCTAATTAAGTTGTTGGACAAAGCAGTCCCACGCAAATGTGAAAACATCCCAGCTATTGCCAAGATTATAGGTTTGCTCATAAACTGACAACAAAGCCCTACTGCACAAATAAACACCTATATTGAACCTATATATATGTATATGGAGATGCCAAGTTGGTGCCTGCATGGCACCTTCAACCCGATGTTCCAGGGTCTTTGCTACAGGAAGGATCTACATAAATTCAAAAGAGAATTGTAAACACCAACCAAGCTACAAACTCTTTGATCTAGTTACAAAGCTTGTGTGGGTAACCAACCAATATCTGATTTGACTTAAGACCCACTCTAAGAGATAGAATTCATGCCCATCACTGATTGGGTAAAAAAAGAACCTGAGACCAGATATCCCAGGAACCAAGGGTAATACCAAATACTATGGTTCTAAAACACAAACAAAAGAGTAGTGAAAAAATGAATTTAGTGACATTCTGTTTCACTCATAATTCAAAACTTTGATCAGCCATCATCAAATAAGCTTCCTTCTGCAACAGATGGGGAAAAAAGGCAGGCTCAGAGACAGACATTATGAAGAGAATGTGACACCTTAAAACTTAGCCTTAGAATTCAGCCCTAAATAGTATTCTCTGTCAAATCCCTCCTGTCAGGGCTCAGGAAACTTCATGGGAAAGCAGGCTGAAAGAGTGTAAGAGCCAGAGAGGTTGGAGGGTACCAAGAAAACAAGGCCCTCTAAATCAACACAAGCAAAGCTCATAGGAACATAAAGAGTCTGAAGCAGTATGCAAAGGGTTTTCAGGGTTCTGTACAAGGTTCTTTGCTTGTATATTATGACTTACAATTTAGTGGTTTTATGGGATAACAGTATGTCTACAAATGGGTCTTTGTTGCTTGTAATTTCTCTTGGGCTCTTTATTATTATCCATTAAAAGGAGAGGTGGAGAGGAACTGGAAGGGGTAAAAGGAGGGGAGTCTGTCATCAGTATATATTATGTCAGAGAAAATGTCTATTTTCAATAAAAGGAAAATAAATAAACTAGTGACTGATTCTTTTCATTCCCCATAATTTAATACCAGTGTAAATAAACAAATAAGTACATAAACACTTCCTAGTGTGCTCACAAATTTGTGCAAGGTGCTGCCCAGTAGAATAAAATATATTTTGCAGAAACTTTCCATATTTTTCCACGATATCATTGCATTTGTAAAGGAAGTAGAAATTTCTCTTAGAGTAACCTAATACTAAATTACAATTTAGCATTATTAGTTAATAGAAGAGTGAGTAACCTTTTTCATATGAGTGAAGCATGACCTATTTCTAAACCCCAAATTGAGTTTGTGGCAAAGAGTAAGAATGTTTGGAATATCTATTAATTTTGTGAGACATATTAAATGTGGAAAAGTGAGAAGTCTAATGAAATGGCTTTAGTGAATAGCTAAATATTACAAGTAAAATCAGTAAAATCTTAACTCACTTGAAAATCATTGACAGTATCAAAATATTTTAGGTGAATCTTAGCTATCCTTCTTTACAATACCATTATATAAAATGTTTAACATAACTATTTTTCATTGGTTTAAAATAAAAATAAACTAATACATGAACCCACTGGAAACAATTTAATGAAAATGTACTATTTGTATAAAACATTTTATGTATTAATGCTAAACAATTTATATTTCTTAAATCTGTACAACATAAGGCTCAGCTGGAGGCAGGTAGAGTCTTATTAATATGTGTACTAAGCTTGTTGGAATAGACTTTGTAATTGAAATTTATAAAGAAATCACCCCCATTATATAGATGTAGGTGGCCTGCTCTCAGCCTACAGTTGGAGACCTGTTGTCCTAGATTTTAACACTGTCACTGGATCTGTAGTAACTGACAGTTACTGAATATCCAAAATTGTTTAATTAAAGAAAACTCAGTGTTGTGGAGGCACAGTTCATTAGTATAGTAGTATAGAGCTAGTATCAGAGACGATCTGATCTCCCTTTACCCAATGTACTTGCTGTAACAACAAATACTGCTAAAGATGAGTATTCACTAGGATATGTCTGTCTAATCACTGCAAAATCTTATTTAATGATCTATAAAATCACCTACCTTCCTAAAACATTGAAAGTTTACTCACAAAATTTGAAGTCAATCCTTAATTCCACACGTGAAATTAATATCTGATGCAAATTGGATCATAACATTTTATTGTCTCCCCTGGATTCTAGTAAGTCACACTAAATGCTCTATATTATGTAGGGTTTTCTAGAGTAACACCACCAATAGAATTTACAAGAAATTTGCTGAATCGTCTGGGTAGCTGTTCAGCTCATGTCACTTGATACCTAAACGTTTACTGGAGATTTGCTGGTATTGGGTCCAAACTGGAAGGCTGAAGGAACTGGACTCTGTTCTCCTATTTTTAGAAAGAAGTGAAGGAAGATAGGTGCACACTGCTTTTTCCTCAAACTCACCATATCTGAATGACTTTTTGGAACACGCTCTTCAGGTAAAGGATGAATCTTCTACCCTCTGTTATTCATCCCTTTAGAGTCCTTTGAGACATGCCCAAAAATGAGTCCTAAGTGATCCAGCAATTCTAAAGCTTCCCAAGTTGACAATCAGTCATTCATCATATGCACTCATGGTTTGGATAGTTTAGTTTTCTGTCTTGCCTTAATTAATGATCTTTTCCAAAACTATGAATTTTTATATATCACATCCATTATTTTGAAGTACTGATATTGAAATATGCATTTTTGTTTGTTTGTTTTGTTTTTGAAACACAGTTTCTCTGTTTTAACTCTGGCTGCCCTGGAACTCACTCTGTAGACCAGGCTGTCATGGAACTCACAGAAATCTGCCAACATCTGCCTCCTGGGAGCTGAGATTAAAGGCATGTGCCACTACCACCCGGCTTGAAATATATCTTAAAGATACACACAGTGATGGATTTCTGAGGATTCTTACACAATGTCAAGTCGTGAGGCAGCAGAACATGAAAAGGCAAGATGACATAAAACAATAATTTAATGAATTAATTAAATATTAAAAATAATATTATAGTGCTATTTTGTGATAAACAAAGACTATAAAAATGTCTCATCTCTTTTTCATGACTATTTTACTAAATAAAATATTACTCATTTTTCTTTAGAAAAAATTCCAAAAGAAAATATTTGCTTATGATCATGATATTATGTACATATTATGTATACTAAAAGCCAGGATGTTAACCAGACTTTGGATTTAATCAGCTGACCTCCATACTGAATTTTCTTTTAGAGAGAAAATGTATATTTGAATTAATTTAGTGATTTAATATTTTAACCTGTTCTCTCGGTCTTCAATAAATTGATACATCAATATCTCAACAGGTTTTCTCTTTATAAATAGAGTTGCTTCATTTGTTTCTATCTCACACCTAAAATGACATTACTAGAATGCAATATTTAAAATCTTGTAGACATTTTTACAAAAGGGTGGAATGTTTCTGGGTATATTAATGAATACGTCCTACTTTTTTTCATATTGTAGATAAGTCAAGTTAAAAACACTAAGCTTAAAATAAAAAGTTGGAAATGGATAATAAATTGGGTAAACTGAGATATATTCATTTGGTGAGTTAATTTACAAAGTTGAAAACATAATGTCTTATTGAAATACATTTTCTCTTATGGGCATTTACTTTTAATTTATTAATTTCAATGTTCATTACTTTCTGATTAACTCTCTTTCTGACAGAAATAAGATTTGAAGTGTTGTGTATTGTGATTATTATAATTATTATTATTACTATTATTTATTATGCAGGAATCACAGACTTGACATCTACTTGAATCTTTTGTATACTCTTTCTCTTCAGTTTCTATTTTAAGTTGATTGCTTTGGAAGGAAGAAAACATAAGAACACTGTGTTACAAGTGAGTTATTAGTTACTGCATTGTGAAAGATTGTTAAAAGTGAATAGCAAATCCACCATAAAATATTGATTTTAATAAAATTATACCTGAAATTTGTGAATCACAGAAAAAAAGTTAATACATATACCTGTGACAAACATGTAATATTTTGTTCCCTTCCCTCGATTCAGATAGCTATTATTAATACCTTTACTTTAGGTGAATTAGTTTATTAGATATTGGAAGCTGTATAAAAATTGCAAGCCAAAGTTTAGATTAAAGCCAAGCTTTTACTTTTACTCAGTACTCACTCTCATTCACTATACAAACATGAAGGACCTTTCACATACTGCATTTGCATTTCCTACTTCAGTTGATGAAAGGAGCTGTTGAGCTCTGTCATCCTGTTACCACTTGAAAGCTGAGTTCACTGATTTTCTGTTTGATTTTATTATAGGACAGTAATAGGAATTATATGCACATGGGTGGATATAGATATTCAGAAAATGACATATGATGGAATGCATAGAATGTGTTACTGGCATTAATAATGAGCATTAAAAAAGGCAAAATTTAAAGTTTTTACAAGTACATTTTAGAAATTAGTAGACAGACACTGTTGATGGATAGAAGATGTGGGACTAGTCTAAATAGAACGATGAAAACAGATTCTGAAAAGAAATATCAGAGCATATTGAAAGATTTGGAACCCAAAAGGCATATGTTTACCATATTTTATAAAAATATTCTAATGTTATTTTTAAAGATTTAATTTAATTTTTTAGAATAACTTTTTTAATGGTTTGAATTTCATACAGTGTATCTCGACAAAGCCTTGCTCTGTTTTCCCAGTTATCCCCCAATCCGAAGAATCACCAAAAGCCAACAAATAGTGAGAAGAATAGAGTGGGGAACAGTGACATAATTACTAAGTCTCTTAGGCTAAGAAACATCTCAGAGTAAGACCGCATGCTGTTTATGCAGAGGAATGGAGTTCACTTAACCAGCACTCACTGGCTTAAAATTTCCAGTTCCAGAACACAGTACAGACATAATTAAGATAAATTAAATCTAAAAAGAGAAGTCTCCTCTTAACCTATAGGTAAAATGCTGAGAGTATATGAATGTATATGTGTGGGGGCAGTGTACAGCAAATTTCTTGATATTTATTCAGTTTTCATATCTATCCATGATTACTGATAATTCAGAACTTCCTTATATTTTACCCCTTTGATTATTCTATGTTGTCTCAATCATTATCAAATAAGTTTTATACATCAAATTAGGAAGGTATTAATGATATGCAAGACACAGAATGATAAATCTGTCAATAAATAAATGAAAAAGTTTTATCCTTATAATCACACATAAGTGCAGAAAAGTTGTAAATACACATTCAACTAATAAATATTTAGTTATAAAACTATATATGATATATATTTCACATTTTTGCTTTTCCATTTAATAACCTCAAATTGTATAATCACTTCTACATAATAATTAATTATAATTTATGTAAGTTGATTACTTTGTCCAAATTTCCATATTGTAAGTATTACTAAAATAATCTTCTGCATATAAACTTGGAACCTATTATATCTTATATGTTATAACTTACCTAAGAAAGCTATAGAGTTGATTCAGTGGGTGAAATAGTTGCTACATTATCACTGAACTAGCACTGAACCTGAGTTCAGGTTCCTAATTCCTACTTAAAAGGCAGATGTGGCAATGTAGATCTGTGATCCAAGCACTGGGAGGCAAAACAGGAAAATTTTGAGGCTTGCTGGTCAGTCCAGCAGTTTGTTCCAGATTTGTTTAGTGATTCTGTCTTGAAACATTATGATGGAAATGGCTGGAATGATGGCTCAAAGGTTAAGAGTACTTGACATTTTTCCAGAGGACCCAGGTTTGAACCTCAGTACCCACATGGTGGTTTACAACTGTCTGTAACTGCAGTTCCAAGCAATAAAAAGCCTTTCCTGGATCTCTTGGGTACCAGACATGTACAGGATATACAGGAAAAGCATCTATATGCATAAAATTAAAATAAGCTTGAGAGTAACCCAGTCTTAAACTCTGATCTCTATGCCTGTATGCAAGGGCATGTGTACTCTTATACACAATGTACCAACACACAAATACATCACACACGCACACATACAAATGCACAAAGTCTTGAAGATCAGGTCCTTGACACAAATTAAATCTTAGTAAACCTTTACATATGAATGGATAATTACTCAAGCCAGCATAACAGACATGTGAGTATTTATGTTTTGTTCTATATTTGTACCTTCAGGCCACAGAGGGAGGGGAAGATGCCAGTTTGCTAGTGGATATGATTATAGGGAATTTTCACTGCATTTCATTCTTACCCATGTTTTAAATACTGCATAGTTATTAAAAACAGTTATAGCCAAGAAAATCTCAAATATTTGGTACATAAATTATTTCTTATCTTTGTAGTTTTGAAGATAGCATATTAAAATGCTGCTCTGTACCATGTTTTTTTTGATATTTAATCACAATCTTGAATATTTATGTGTTTGATTTTGAGGATTTTTTTTCTGATTATATGTGGGCACTTTCTATCAATCTTCACTATGTATTGATTTTCTTATTTTCTACCGCGATGTCTTTCTTGTTTAGTTTTAAACAGTTCAAATTTAAGGAAAAGCAATAACTCAGGTGTATTTTAAGCTTGGTTCTTGACTATTTCATGGAATAAAAACTGTGATAAATTATGTCGTATGCACAAACAATTTACGTTTATGCTCCACTGTTGCTTATTAAGTGTATAATAGCATGTCCATGAAATGATGTACATTTTCTCTTAAATATGCACTATACTTAAGAAATGCTAATGATTATCTGAGCCGTTTGAAAGACTGTGCTAAAGACATTCCATTCAGAGTTTCCATAAACCTTCACTTAGTCAATACTTCATTATCTACAAAGCACAATAAAGTGACATTCAATAAAAGAAAACATGCAAGCCTGGCAGTTTTATCTATTTGTCTGTGCATATAATTTGCCTCCTTGTCCTTTTGATGTTAAAGTCAAAGCCATAGAATGAAAGATTCCATGATGTTTTTCATATCATCCTTTGTCCTCCTCTTTTCATCAAATGAGCAGGAATGGGAAGTAATACTGATTGGCTATATCCCCATTTCTAAATCCCTGCATTACCTGGCTTCAATTTGGTTTTGGTACTATCTGACACTAAATTGAGATTGAGAAGTAAATGAAAGAAAAGCATCCATATGTTTATTCATTAATTTCTTGGTTTGAAGTCACATGGGCAATGTTGTATCACTTCTGTTTCAAACTGGGTCCCTGCTCTGAATGTGACCTCAGTCTTATATATCTGTAATACCTAACCTGGATGGAGCATTAACTCCATGTTGTTGGTAATCTCTAGTAATATGCTATAGAATGGTGCCATCTGTGTTTGCTTCAATATTTGATTTGTGAAATAATTTTTACTCACTATAATAAGCTGCTCAATTGTATCAAAGATATTAGCACAAGTTAATACTGATACTGAATACTGCTGGAGGAAAACATTGGAGAATCCACTCAACATAGACACGCAAGGAAAGTTTTTCTGTATGGAACTCCAAAGTTCAGAACTTAAACACAAGAAATCACCATTTGTCTCTTTAGTATATACTAAAAGTTGAGTGGAATTTATATGCACACTGTAGTATAATTATCCCTTATAAAAATAACTAATTTCTTTAAAAATCATGTTTATAATTCTCATACATAATGTCATAGTCTTCAAATATTATACATTCCATGTCATAGCTTGTATAAATAATACCTAAAATTGTCTGCGTTATATCATGATAAAATAGAATTAGGGCTAATGTATAATTATTGCGTATCTTCCTATAAAATCACATTATATTTATAAGATGAATTCCAATTGATAAAACTTTTAACTGATGTAGACAATTCTATTTGTTCTTGGAAGTGTAAGGTTGGTTTTTTCATTTTTTCCTTTATAAACAGTGTCAGTAAACTCTGTCATGTGCATCTACATTAGCATATGCTCATAAGAGTCCCTAGGGCATGTATCTAGTAATAGAAACCTCATAACTAGAGTTATTATCTTTAGAGTTCAATGACACTGCTGAAGGAATCCCAAAGTGGTTACATACCTTGCCACAGAAGATTATACAAATTTCCTTGTCATTAGGTAAACAACTTAGTATTAAATGATTCTGATGTTTTATTAATTTATAGATTAGAAATGATGTAGCATTAATCCTTTAATTTTCTTTGTTTTAGAAAATAAGTCAATTTTCAAATGTTGCTGCCAGTTGGTTCATGACTGTTACTATTACTGCATCACTGTAACGAAATATTCTAGAAAGTAACATAAAGAGGAAAGATTTGGTATGGTTTCTGAATTTAGTCTGTAGTTGTATGCACTTATACAGAACATTAGAGCTGAGGGAAGGTATGACTAAAGACACCTGTGCTAGAAACTTCCAGTGGTCAACTCCACATAACACAGAGTGGTCTTGCAAGAGAGAAGATAAATTGAAAAATTGCCTCAATCAGATTGGTCTGTGCCTTGTATGTGAAAGTTTACCACTAATGATGATCAAACACGGGAGGCCCAGCACATTGAAGAAGTGCCTTTCCTAGATAATGAAGTCTGTGCTGTGTAAGAAAGGTAGCTGAATATAAGCCAATGTACAAAACAGCAAGCAGCATTTCTCTGTGGTTTCTGCTTACGTTCCTGCCCCCACTTCCCTCCATAAAGGAGTATAACGTGAAAGTGTAAACCAAATAACCTTTTTCTCCAAAAGTTTGCTGTTGTCAGTGTTTTGCCATAGCAACAGAAGAGAAACATGAAGCAGAATGCAAGAGAAATTTCCATGGATAACAAATGCACAAAGATCAGCCTCCTGTGGCTTGCAGATTTGAGGGAGCTCTCACCTCCAAGTTTCTACTCCCTCCACAAATAGCAGCTCTATCTGGGAACTAAATACTTAAAACATGATATTGTAAGAAATGTTTCACTTCTTTCCATAAAAATTTCTAAACAATTTCTCTACTCTGAATCTTCATGTTTACTCACACATTTACAGTGCTTTTGTCATACATAATAATTACTTATATTTGTAATATTCTATTATACAGAGTATTTTTACTTGGCTAAAACCTTTCATTATTAAATTGTATACAGTTTTAGTTTAATTTAAGAAATTTCTAAGCAATATAAACTATTTTCTTGAAGAAGTTTCTCTACCGTATTTGTCATCGATGTGGTTCATTGATGGGGAAAAGCTTATGAGACCTCAACCCTAAACTAAGAACTGTAGGTAACTCAGGAAAGCTAAGAGTGAGAGACATGGCTTTCCCCAGGGAAGAAGACACATTGGTTGTCAAGTCCTAAACTGTCACCCCTGAAAACATACACACGTAACAGTATATGGACTGAACATTTTGTACTTAGGAACATATATGTCCATGCACATTCATATATGCATGTCATAACAATTAGTGAGAAAAAAGGCCATGAAATTGAAGGATAATGGAGAAGATTATATGGGAAGACTTGGAGGGGAGAAAGGGAAAAGAGAAATGTAACTATATTATTACCTAAAAAATAAAAGTTTAAAAAATTTCTGTGTATTTCTGACAGTATAGTTATATCAAATATAGTAAATTTATACATAACACGAATAATCCATTTTACTTTTTAAATATTTGAATATAGTAGCCTCAACATTATTTCATGAATGATATATTTTTCATTTATTCAGGAAGTGTTAGCTAACAAATTGTACTTCATTTATAATGATAATTATTTCTAGATGACTACTGTGTTGTCCTAAGTATGTGAAAATCTTACAGTATTACAGCACAGATTTGACTTTCTACTGGTATACTAGGATTTTAACTAATTTATTTCCTCTGTGTTACTATGATCTACATTATTAATCTGTCAAACAAGATGTACTCACTTCTGTAACAATGATGCAGATGTTATGGAATTACCCAATGTTCTCTTATTAGATTTGAGACCTGGTTCACAAGAGGGAATTCATACCTTGTAATATAAACTCAGTCAAAAACGTATGGCCAAGAATGTTTCAGAACCTGGGAATGAAACTACTACTATTGTACAGCTAAATTGTTATGTCATCAAGCTGCCTACTAAATATTTATAACTACAGACAAATGCATCTCTGGCCTTAATCAGACAAGATTTTCTTTGTATTGAATAGTGGTGAATTCAGAGACACAGGGTTGTTTAAATTACTAAAAATAAGTGATGATTGAGTTTTTAACTCTAAACTTAGCATTCTAAATCTTCCTCTAGTACTGGAAAGAATGTGGAGAAGGAATGTATTGGCTAGGAGATGGGGAAAGGGTGTGTGAAATTCTGCCTCCTGAAGATGACACAACCAGTGCACCAGCTGTGGTTTCCTGTGCTTGGTCTACACAAGCCTTAGAACCAACAGTCAATTACGGACAAATAAGAGTTTCCTGTGCTGGGTTTACACAAGACTTGAGATCATCAGTCAATTACAGACAAATGAGAGGCTTGTGGAGCTCTACATCTCACTGCTAAACTACTGGATACAGATTGGTTTTGTGATGCAGTTTTCATTATCTTCAGTTGTACATCCACTCAGTGAAGCAAACTGTGGGCCCCAACAATAGTTAAAAATCCATAGCCACAGAGAGGTCAAAATGTTCCGTATTATGATCATGGTCAGTCAGATTATCCTAGTTATACTCAAAGAAGCTCAAAACCAAACCAAACCAAACTAAACCAAACAAAAAATATGTAACAGTTATTTGTCTGTTGTGATAAAATACCATGACCTAAAGTCACTTTTGTAAGAAAGGGTTTATTTTAGTTTACAGAGAGATAGATTCCATCATAGTATGAAGACACAGCAACAGAAAGAGAAAGCATAACAGTAGGAGCAGGAAGTTCATTGATCATATTTTCATCCAGACAGGATTTATAGAGAGAACTGGAAATGGAGGAAGGCTATAAATATCCAAATCCCACAGCAATGACATAGTTCATTTAGCACAGCCTCATCCACTAAAGTTTCCTTAACCTTCCCAAATAGCACCTACACCTGGACCCAATTGTTCAAATGCATGAGCCTATTGGAGAATTCTCATATGAACTACCAATATGAACATCTAAAACCTCAACAACAACTCACACAAATACAAAAAGAAACTTGTAAAGAGGAGGGGACATAAGAGAGGCTATGATGGCGATGCAATAACAGAATATGCCATTTATTGAGTTGAGTTGTAAAAGCACAAACTGGTTAAAAGTTGTATATTGAAAATAGGTCAGCATCTGCTTTATAATTTCTTTGAGGAAAGCTTTTGAATTTTTATTGGGCCTTTAAGATTTCAACGGTGAATTTGAGGTCATTATTTTCAATATTATGTGCAGATCTGACTCATAACTTGGGTCACTTTCAACCTTGGTCAGAGAAACTTATTTTTCCAGTAGGCAACAGACAAATAATATACGCATAACTGGGACACTTGCTGACAATAAAAGAATAAATTCTCTGTTTTAAATGGATCATCTTTCTCAACCAACATTCCAACACTTCCAAGGACATAGATACACCAGAAGGCTTCAAAACAGCACGGACTGTTGACATTTTCCTTGGTTACCCACTACAACTACATGGTAAGAGCAAATACTTTAGCTATGGGACACAGAGAAATCACTAAACAGACCAAGAAACATCTCCATTGCTGCCTGGAATTCATAATACAAGAAAGTCCAATGTAGGCTGCTGTGGGATCAATAATCTTACTCAGAACTGGACACTGCATACTACAATACCAACCTGCCTGATAAAATATACCCACTGCTGCAATAGTTGCACTAGTACTAAAGAGTAACCTCATCCTAGTTAGATTTAAGACCTGATTCACTTTACTGAATTTCATTCCTGGTGCTGGTTAAAAGCCTATGACTAGAGAGACCATTAGCTACAGGATAAAACCCGTTATCATTGTTTTACTAAATTTTCAAGTTGTTAATTTGCCTTCTAAATGTTTCTGCTTTTACCCATAGACCTACGCTTCTTTCAGCTTTTCTCAGTGAAGCTTCTTTTTGCAGAAAGAAGCATCCAATGGAGAAATAAATAACTTTTCCAAGGACTAAGAATAAGAGTTTGAGTCCTTGTCCCTCAATTGGACATATTTATATCATTCCCCAAAGCACCATAATCAAAGCTCAGGGAACATAAAAGAAGAAGAGGCAGGAAGAATGTAAGAACTGATAGAGAGGAGAGTTCTGAAATGTTCTTTTTGGAAAGAACATGACAATCCCATTTATGAACTTAGCAATTGTTGTTACCTTTAGTAGACCTACATGAGATCAAACTAACAAAAACCTGTGTGAAGGCACATATCCTTAAAGTATTTTAGTGAAATATCTATATCATATATTTTATTATGAAATATTATATGTCCTTCAATTTATTTTTTCTTGAGAATTTATAATTCTCTCCTATTACAATGGTGTAAAAAGTAAAAATTCCCTAAATATTATTCCCAGCTTAATGTCTCCAATATTGACATATACTGCAGTATCATTAAAACTAAGTATTGTTTAAATCCCATCATGTTTTCATGGTATGATTAGTAAACTGAACCTGTTATATTACTTTGCTTATTTTTTTTTCATGAATGCTTCCTAGAGCTTAAATAACCCAATCAAAACTTGTGTTGAAATTTAATATTTGTTTACAAAGTATTAAGGTGTGTTACCAGGTAGGATTCCTGAGGTGTGATTATTCTCATGAATGAATTATTCTGCACCATGAAGTTAGTGGTTATATAGAAATTGATATGGTATAAGGGCCAATCTTTATGGCAGAAGAAATCAATAACAAGGCCTTTGTTAGAGATGGCATTTCAGCTCTGGACTTCCTACTTTTCAAACCCATGAATTTAATGAACTCCATTTTTTATATGATTCCCAGGCTCTGGTATTCAGTTAAAGTAATAGAAAAAATAGTAAAACAATATTTTAAAAGTATTCTTGTGCAATTGAGTCGTCATAAAAGTTATATTAACATAAAGCAACCAATAATTAAATATAATTTTAATGGCTGTATATAATTCTGCAAAGTGTTTGTGATTAATCTATACATCCTGTATTACTTAAATTTTCTTTTGGTTGTGTTCTTCTATTTCTGTGGTTTTGTTATGGTAAAAATTAACAGTAGTATTACCTTCTTTTCTTCTGGTTGTAGAAGAATAAAAGTTGTCAAATTGTATTTTTACTATTATAACATTCTGTGGTACTTTTCTGACACTAAATTCTCTTGCATGTTTTCAAGTAAGAATAAATTTCACTTAGAATCTGTGATAATCCTAAAATATGGGGAGCAGGAAAGCTTTGAGTAAATGTGTAAAGAATGGATGACCTTCTGAGTAAATGAGTAAACAGTAAACGTGTATTATTCGAAATGGGTATGCCCATGTCAAGGACAGTCAATGCCCCAAGGTTCACGGGGATAGCAAAGCCTTTCTTGAAGGGTGAGACTCAAAAAGATTCCAAATCTGCCCTCTGGTCTGAGCGTGCAAAAACTTGCAACTTCAGCTTCTTTCTCTCGAATGACTGCAACCTAAGACCTCTTCCCTAAAGAGATCTTCTACTGAGACAAGCTAACATCTACCTTGTTCTGTGTAATAAAGGTGCCGAGGATTTGGTTTGTTGTGTATTTGGTACAATTCCATCAGAATAATCAGAGCCCACCTTATCTCAGCTCTTACGTATGCATGTCTAACTTCTGCCCTTCCCTTGATCCTTTCCCACTCAGAGTGAGGTTTCCAGGACTGAGTTGTGCTTAACAAGGAGATAACGCAAGTAGGATGTTAAAGAATTTGCTTGCTATGTGTTTTTAATTATCTGTAAAGTTCTATAGTTATCTTGGTTTGTCAAGGTTTCCACAGTAGACAAAGAAATGCTTGGGGATCCTTGTATTTCATTTGAAAGGATGCAGTGTGGGGGTATCAGTGCCACAAACAATAACTGATAGGATGGTCTACCATTGCCTGTGAACAGACATTTCCTACAAAGTACTTAGGTTCAAATATTGCAGATCCACCTCGTTTCCTAGAGATTTCAAATTAGCACTATTTGTTCATACAGCAGCATCAACCTCAATTCTTTAAAGAAAAACAGTCACACTATAGAGTCAAGCATTCTAATCTATTTTAATTCTAAATTGCAATCCTGAGATATCAGCAAGATGCAATGCTATTCAATTATCTAACTACATTTAGGTATAGATAAGAATAATGATGTTTATGTTACTTTTTAAAGAATAACCCTTTCCTCAAAGGAAGATATACCGCTTCTTTAGGTAATAAGGAATTTCCTAATTTACAACATTGCACCTGGAAAAATAGACTAAATTGCATGATCATCTTTCAAGCATTTCTGTAGTAAAGTTAATGTCGAGGAGACTAGTTTTCAACTACTTTCTTGTTACTTGTTTTTTTTTTTGATGTTATTGGCAAAGGAAAATATTATATTTTATTTTTGATTGGAACAAGTGAATTTAGCATTTTGAAATAATAAAGTAATGCTTTAAATGGATTGTGTATCTCATCTGGATTAATCAAGCCTTTCTAATGTGCATGGCCCAATCAAACTTCCTCCTTGGTCTAAATAATTTTAATTAAGCAATTCTACCTTCTGTAGCGGTCATTACCAGGGGATAATTGACTGAATCAGTAATGAAGCATTGGGCGAATGCTAAACAAACAGCAAGGTTAATTATCTGGCAGAGATGTCTGTTGCAGAAGGGCAGTGCTAGCTTTCCAGGTTCCTAATCCCCTTCAGCACCTCTTAGTAAACTATAATAATCCTCACTCAAATACAGGGTTCAGCTGCAGTTGCTGCACACCACATGGGTCAGATCATGTGATTTAAATATAATAATGGTGAATCATGCTTTAAAACTAGCCAATTTCTTTTGAGCAGCATATTTCTGTTTAGCTTATTTAATTCCTCCCTCCATATAAATTGTGGAAAATTTTTTTTTTGCAATTTCTGCTAGTTGATAGCAGCAGAACTGACATCAAAGATATATTCTGTGTAGATCACAGTCCAGATGTTTTGGGTGTTGCAATGTATTATTACACCAATTCCCTGATATTTTTTAATTATCTCTGTAATTTTTTTTCCTACTTCCTAAACTTCTGATAAACCCCACTTGGCCTGGAATATACATTTTTTTTTTTTTAGGAATGTGTTTATATTTTATAAGATGCATTTTTTTTCATATAAATGCACTCAATTGACCACATTCTTCAAAATAATGGCAATTTTATAAATGATTTCATGTACGAAAGTGAATTTAATATTAAATCAAAACATCTTTTGAAAGAACAAATGAAATATTAATAAAAATATCTTTGAACTTCAGTGATTGACTCTTTTATCTACTGCTTTGTCAGAGACTTTATTTTAATTTTACTTGCTAAGATTCTTGGTAAAATTTTTAAAATCTTCTTCCAGGATTGCTGGATTCCTGTGTTTTTAAATTTTCTAGGCTTTCAGTAGTTTTATGCTATAATTAGATTCCTTTAATCTGAATATATTAAATGTAACAATGGGGTGATTAAAATTGTATTAAGGGACTTTCAAAAATAGGCTAGTTTTTTCTTACTATTTTGAATACAAAAGTCAAATTCTTATTTGTTTATTTATACTTTGGTTGAGGACCAACCAAAGAATGATTAGCAGTACATTAATATAGTCTTCATAGGAAATGTCATCTTTCCCTTAACATTCTCTGCTTCTAAGAATGAAATATTCTTACCAAAGCATGGTAAGGGACACTATGTGTTAGTGAACTACCAGTGTTATTTATCTTTATTTATAAAGCAAGGAGAGCACACAGCATGAAGCCCAGAGCTGGTTTATTAATCATATACAACTTTCACAAGGTTTAACCTTGTTTAATAGTGCAATTGAAAATATGAATTATATCTATATAGTTGTGCTACCAATAATTTGCCAATTAGATAGATGTCTGTTTATATGGACGGCAAAGAGGTTAACTCTGTAGAAATCAAAATGGTACATGCATTATGGAATTGTCAGAATGGCTTTGTTAAGATAAAACCAACAGGACAGAGCATTCTTTTAACTAAGAGAGTAGAAGAGTTCTGTGTTACTTCAAAATACAATGAAATCCGAAAGAGGAGATGGTACACACAAAACAGAGAGAAATGAATGAAGAACAAAATTCTTAGATCACCAATAAGAATATATTGAAATTTAAAACTTAAAATGGGTAGATGCAGTCTTTGTAAGAATTTTTTGTGTGTTTGTTCTTTATCTAGAACAACGTAATTTTCTGTGATTTTTAATTTTTTTGCTTTATTTTATTTTATTCCCTCTTATAATATATCCCAGCACCCCTCCTCTCCCTACATTCCTCCAAGCACCCCCATCTAACCTCTCCTCCAGAGGTAGTTCACTGACACATCCTTCCACTTGCACTAAAGCTTCCAGCTCTCCACAGGAAAGAGCTGTCCTCTCAGGATTACTGCTCAAACAGGGTACAGGATGGAATAGGGCCAGCCACTAATCCCCTGCAACCCAGCAGGAGGAAAACGGTCCCAAGGGTAAGCAACAGCATCAGAGACTCCTCAAGAACAAACTCAGCCTGTAATGTAGGAATTCTGCAAGAACACCAAGCCAGACAACCACAAGACATATTTAGGGGAATCTGAAGGTTCCATGTCTACAGCTTAAGGATCTATAGCCTTCTAAGAAGGGTGGTTAATTGAATCCGTGGAGCTTGTTCTGCTGGTGTCCTCAAATAGAGTGTACCAGTGTGGTCTCTGGTACTCGAGTAATCCTGAGAGAGGTAACCCTGTCCCAGAAAGACAAAGGTAGTATGAACTCATTTATAGCAAAGAACCAAGGTATTGCAGTCCACAGACTCAGTGAAACTATACAATGATGGCCCCAGTGGGGACACAAGGATCTTCCAGGTAAAGGGGAAATAGACCAGATGGTGCAGGTGGACTGGGGAAGGATGGTAATGGGGACCAGAGAAGGGACCAGGAGGGAGGAGAGGGTTTGAGGGAGTGAAGATGTGGAGAGGTGACAGGAATTGTGGGACATTTAGGAAGGAATCAGGAGACCTAGGGCAGTGAAAACTCACTAGAATCTATGAAGGAAACCCTAGTGAGGGGTAATGGAGTGTAGGGAGCCTAAACAGACCATCTACTAGAACCAGGCAAGTCTTTCAGTGGTGGGACCAAGACAACATCCCAGCCGCAAAGTCTACAACTTATAACCTATCCACCTAACAGGCTCTGCGGGGACAATGGCAGAGTCAAAGCCCATGACACAGGTGGGAACCATGCTTGATACTGCAGGCAGGCCAGGAACTGGAGACTGGATAACCAGGAGATGATTTCTATTGATATCCTGCTTCGCTCATAGATTGCTCATAAACCAATCTTCATCAGAGAGTCTTCCTCTCGCAGCTGATGGGAGCAGATACAGAGTCTCAGGGCCAAACGTTGTGGACAGCTTGCAGAGCCCCGTAGAAGAAGGGAAGGAGGAATTACCAGTACCAGAGTGGTTGAGGACACCAGCAAAACCAGCTCCACAGCGTCAACTGACCACCACACTTGGTGGCCCACAGAGCCTGAAGACATAAAACCTTCAGGATCCACTAGATATATCTTGTGGTTTTCTGATTTAGTGTTCTTGCAGAGCTTCTACATTCTGGAGTCTGGAGTTGGGACGTCTTTGACGATTTTGCCTGTCTTTGGGACTGTTTTCTTCCTGCTAGGTTGCCTAGTCCACTCTTGATATAGGGATTAGTGCCTTATCCTTTTCCACCTTTTTGTGCCCTTTTTGAGCAGTAATTTTGGGAGGACTCCTATTTTCTGGGAAGAGATGGGAGTTGGGAAACTGGGTGGAGTGGAGAGAGGGGAGAAGAGATGTCAGTGTATTATAGGAGAGAAGACAAATAAATGAATAAATAAATAAGTACAAATGAGTCAAAGAATCAAATGGAAAAATATAAATTCTTGATAAGAAGTAATATGGTTCCTTGCAATTTGAAATAAAATGTAAGGAAAATATCATTACTAATCCAAAAACTGAGTAAAATTGATAGTGTTTTCATAATCACTTTGTCTTCTTCCCTTTCATACATTTCACCTTTTCTAGGCTTCTTCTCTTAAGTGAACACAGGAATTAGTTTTCAGGTTAGATTCCAATATTTTAAAAGATATGCCCCTATAAGTATATAAAATGAATTAGTTTCAAGAAAAGTTTATTTATATAACATAATAATAATGTAATATTTATTTATATAACTCAATAAATGCCATGATTTAAAGTTTTAAAACTGCCTTGAGCCTCTTACTAGTTAAAGATAATGCATCTTTCTCCTTTAGTTTTTTAACAGTTTTCAAAGCAGGAAGTAAATTTCAATAAAGTTCACATTATATTTCTCAGTTGCATAAAAACTGCTTTTTATTTTCTTTTTATACTATTTACAATATATAAACTATAATTATTATGCAGTCATAAATGTACAAAATTAGGAATTAGCATTTTTCCTAATCTTGATCTGTTGTTATAAATATTTGCCATGATTATGGATAACATAATTTTTGAAAAAATATGTAAACCAAATCATTTTATTTCAAAAGTATGTTTGTATTTAAGCCTTTCATTTTCAGATCCAAACTATTCTTTAATACCAAACACCTACAGTAGCTAGCAACATAGAAATGACCAAAATACATATTCTAAAATCTGTTATTATACAGTGATTATTATACATTGAGGAAAATTGAAAATTAAGACAAAATTCCAGAATGGTGCTAAGAAGGATGCAAGTCATCCTTTGGATGCCCAGAAGTGTGCCAAACCCCAAGGTTGATATGAGAAGACAGTCACACTTCTGTGGAGAGGTTCACTCTTTCTGAGGCTGGAGGAAGCAGTCTGTGATGAGAAGTGTTAAAAGTATTTCAGGCAACGTGTGTTATAAATGCAATGGCAGCAAGGTGTGAAAACTAAATGCAAAAGTGTGTATTCTGAGAACAACATGTGGGATGCGATGGTAATGTACATAGAGTGGGTGGATGTTTTTGCCCTAAGTGAAGAGAGAGAGAGAATAGAGGGCCTATCATCACATGTCTGATAGATGATTTCAGGAAATTCTAACTTCCTAATAAAGGTCACTTCATGCTTTTTTTTTTTTTTTTTTTTGTATTCTTCCAGGATAGCAATAGTTGTTGTTGCTATGGTACAACTCTTGGTTGTTTTAAGGTCTGGGCTCTTACAGTTTTCTACTCTGGTTTCACTTTCTCCTTACAAACCATTGAGATGACTCTGTGACTGACTTAGCTATGTGCAACACAGAATATTAAACGCAAGGCCATTCTGAACAAGCTAGCTTCCCAATGCATAAATAAAGTTCTGTTCAAATTCTTCATGCCTGCAGAGTAGGTAATAGCCATAAATGGCTACTAGGGACATGAATGTGGTTGTTTTGATGTGACAAATCTTCTAAGTATAAAATAAATAATCTGATATTAAGGCAGTAAAAAATAATGAAGAATGCAGTATATATTGTGAACACTTTCAGTATTGTTGCACATTTAAAAAACATCATTACATACAATGAAGCAAAGGAATTGTTAAACTTTGTTTTGTCCATGAATTTCTAAATTCTGGCCTTGGAAAATTCATCTTTTCAATTGGGATTGGCATTATAAAACTATTCCAGGATTGTTTTAAGTTGTATGATCAGACATAGATTTAACAACTGTTGTTGCCTTTGCTAGAAAATGTCAAGTAGTTTTTCAAAGTGGTCGTAACAATTATTTTCATCATCAATGCTTAAGAGTTATAGCTCTTATGTTATCTTTCATGCAGTTACTATTGCACACCAATTAGTTAATCTGATGAGTGCTATTATTTATTTCAGTGTATCTGCTAATTCACTCAGGGCTTCCCACACATTTTCATGTGTGTTAAGTTATGTACTATGTTTTGCAATGAATATTATATTAATACTTTACAGATATTGACTGGTGAATATTTATTGATAAAAGAGATTTGCAGAAGTTGAGCTGTCCACATAATTTTCACTTTAATGATATTCATATTTTATTATAAATAAGTGATGATTCTCCAGATATTTTACAGTATACAGATATTCAGAGATCATGAATATAAAAGTAATTAAGATTTACTGCTGCATTATTTAGTTTAACATAAATATAAAACAATGTATGCTATAATTTTATGCTATGTATATCTATAAATGATGATTTTAATCTGTTTTATGTACTGGATTTAGATACATGTCTTTAAATTTTATGTATTTTAGATCTATATTAGGCCATAATGTATATTCCATATTACATAAATATGTTTGAAACAGTTCTAATGATGTCAATATTGTTATATATACAAATGTAAGTACTAGGTTCTCTCCAGTGGAAAATTTGAAAAACAGTTAGCTTATACAGCCAAATTCTATTTCACTCAAATCACCCAAATCAAGGCTTTAGAGAAATGGAGCAGATGTTTAGTGGAGAAGCTTGTTGGGAGAAAATCTTTGATGCAAGATGATGAATCTCTAATGACAATAAGAAAACATTCCAGATAAATTTACAATAGGAAGACGTGCTTACAATTTAAGGCTGTAAGCAAATTATCCTCACATCTATCACAAAGTCATTTGATTGAACTTTACCTAGTGATCACCTTCAGGACTTTGTAATCTCAATTTTTAATGTACTCTACACCCCAAAAATTTGCTCTGTAACATAAGCAAATCCATAACAAATCATTTGATTAGAAACTTACCCCCATTCAGTTTTCTGCTGCACAAGATATTATCTTCATGGGAGATGACAGACAGACATATATACTTTTTGGTGGTATTCTTCTTGCAAGTCTAGTTGTTAGGCATATAAAAGTTGTGAAAGGTACATATTAACATGGAGATTAGAGAAAAAACAAAACTGAGCTCAGGTTCGCTTCAGTGGAACATTGCCTATGAGATAACATCAAAGAATAAATTGTAATGTGTGTGCTTCTGCATACCAGCCATGAGAAGATAGATGGTGCTAGTTTATTAAATCATTTTCAGAGGATATATGCATTTCCCTGGCATCTACTCCAATTTGAGCAATAAGCATGCAAACTTTAGGATTCAATGTGCACATTACTAATTTTAATTTCTAATGGTTTTAGTTATGCAATGCAAAAATGTATCACCTCAAATTACAGATTTCATATTCTTAGCCTAAATGAGAAAACTAAAAGTGTTTGCCTAAAATATTGCACTTTCAATATTGTCTATAAATCATTTCACATTGGTTTATGAGATGCAAATTAAACAGTAAAAATGAAGAGCCAAGCTAAATCCACTAATCAATATCTATAATAGACAATGAATCCTGTGCATTTCTTTCAGAATTTGCTTTAAAACAGAAAAGTAGTAACAAGAAAAAAATCAAAATATTCTTAAATGAGTTGATATAATTATAGAAAAATCACTTATTTGTATTCACTCCCTGTCTTCTTAGAGCATACACAATCCTTTTGGCATCATCAGTGACATATACCACTTTTGTCGTTTATCTGCTTCACGTCTACTTTCTATAAACTTGTGAGATTTGTAGGAAAATGTCTGGGTAAAATGCTCAGCAGACACATGCTGTAAAGAAATAAACAAAATGAATGGCAAAACAACTGAAGACTTATCTGCAAATATTCATATAGTCCATGATGTGCCAATTTTAGATTTCTGCATATTCTTTTATTTGTCATATATTTTTCAGACTGTTTACTCCTAATCATGGGAAAAAAAATTTCTTTTCATAAAGTTGAATCTGGTTTCTGGCTCTACAGGGGCATTATTGCAGGGTTTACAAAAGACTGTCTCTCAACAGCATGAGAATATCAAAACAGAACTTGACAAAAGCAGAAAATAAAGATTGCATTGAAAAGAGGTTAGAAATGAAATGGTATTAATATGGGTTCATTTCTTTATAGGAGATTTCTTCTTGTGCATCACACAAAACTATTACAATTATTCAAAATCTAACATAATATTTCTTAATCAGTAAATAAGCTATCAGGATGAGATTCAGTATACCAATTTGATGATTTATCTAAAGCTTCACAACTACTGTTTAAATACAGTGAAAATTTACTTTGTTTTACATTTCAAACATTTCACTACTGAAGGAGGAATATTATTTGATAGTGTGACACCAAAGACTCTGTGGGAAGGAGAGATTAAGAAAAGAAACATGGGTTAATCCTCTGAATAGAACTGTACAGAATGATATAAACTTCAATAGAAACATGGGTTAATCCTCTGAATAGAACTGTACAGAGTGACATAAACTTCAATGTCAATTTCCATTTGAATTTACTTTTATACATTTTCTTAGATATATTGTAGATTTGTTCTAAAACATGTACTAAGATATTTTCAGAGTTGTTACTCATTATTTAATTTTATTCTTGTACTTATTTAGTTTGGATTCATAATCTTAAATTTAACTCCTCATTCGTGGTAAACATGGAAGGAATAAAGAAAATATGGAACCCCCAACCTACAGTGAAACACTAAGACTGTACATAAGACATCATGAGGAAGGCTGCAGGGTGGTTTCCTGATCTATAGGAAGCTCTGGCTTGTTAGGTAAGAGGCAAAAATGATCTGCATATTTTTATCTTTCCTTGACACAAAGATGTGTCATAATGCTCAGGACAGCTTTAACATTCACAGATATATTACTTTTTATATTTCTGTGATAAAAACATGATGGCCAAGATGCTTACAGACAGATGAATTTATTTGGTTGTGGTTCCAGAGGGATATGAATCTTTCCTGGTGAATAAGCTTGGCAGCAAGCAGCAGTTTTGGCAGGTGTAACCAAATATGGGTGTTCACAACTTGAACCACTGGAACACAAGCAAGGAAAGGCAGCAACAAGAGGTTTATTTGTTTGTTTGTCTAAAGACCTGCCTCAAGTAACATACCCGGGAGTTTACCTCCTAAGCATCTCCATATTGTACCCCCAAATGTGGACCAAATATTCAAACAATTCTTATTCAAATCGTCACACCACTTTTGTTTTCCATATAACCCTCATTCACTTTGTGCAGTATGGTGTAGGTAAAAGCTTGAGAAATCATTTAGTCTATTAGGTCACTAAACATGGACCAGATGCCAGACCAGTTAGCCTGTCTTATCAGGCTTGTCGTTGTAGAAGTTAAAATGAACCAGAGTTGGGTAAGATACATGATTTCTTTTCTTCTTTGCTTATATGCAAAGCAACTTCCAATATTATGAAACAAGCCAGTAGAGGTGAAGCTTCTCGGTGAGTATCAGTATGATTCCTCCAGGTTCTATATTTCAAGTGTGTAGTGTCTTCAAAAAAAGTGCCTTAGCATCAGCTTCTAGTGGGTAATCAAGAGCATTTTCATAGTCTATAGTGTTTGGGGAATTATGGGACCTTACTGGCCAACTATTTAAACAGAAGTAACCAATTACTGGAACTGTACTTTTGATTTGTTAGCCTGTGGTGTCTACTAGAGGCATTACCTCTATAGGATAGCTACACACACACACACACACACACACACACACACACACACACACACATACTAAGAGAGAGAGAGAAAGAGAGACAGAGAGATTTCTACAGTGGTAGATTTCATGTGACTTTTTCAAAAGATCTCTAATGTTAATCATCCCTCACCATCTTAAAAAAGATAAGGACACAGTTGGGTGACTAGAGAATAGGAATCTGGACATGGGAAGTGTTAGGGGGAGGTGAAAATGATTAAAATATATTGTATAAGATTATCAAAAAATAATAATAAAAAGAATTTAAATTTCCTGGAGAATATGTACATGTGATTGTAATATGCTTTAAAATAAATATTATATATTTATATATTTATAAAAAGAAAGAAGAGAATACCACAACACTGGTATTAGTAAGGAATTTATTGACAGATACAGTAAGCTCTTGCACATATGATAGTCATTTATTTTCTTACTGAAATCCTAAAAAAAGAAAAAGAAAAGAAATGTGGTTTGAAGTTGTTCATCTCTTAATGCACTTGATCTGGAAGAACAGCATTGTCAAATACATGATCATGCTTTGAATATAACAGATCTTTGTCTGTTATCTGCAAACTTTCAATAAGAAATTTGTTTAAATGTCTTCCTTAAAAAGCAGACATGAATGATAAACCGCTGCTCTCTTACTGCTTTCAACATATCTGGCCTTTTACATTCTGATCATGTTGGTCTCTTCAGATTCATCATAATACAGGTTTGTTTATTGTGTATGTTTTCATGTCCTTAATGAAATATTGAAAGATTTCTGCTATAGCTTCAGCAAATAGTCTGTATTTCCTCCTGTTTTTGCCCAATAAGAATCCTAGTAAATATGTTAGCCACTTTGTTCTTGCCTCAGACATTATTGAGTCAAGTTCATTCATCTATGCCTAGGTGGTGGTCATTTTGCTGCTATTGTTTTTTATGCATTTTCTTCTCTATTCATAGACCTCATCATTTTAATTGCCATGTATTCTAAATGATAAATTCT
The DNA here is from genome assembly GCA_026225945.1 of Cricetomys ansorgei. Lineage (NCBI taxonomy): Eukaryota > Metazoa > Chordata > Mammalia > Rodentia > Nesomyidae > Cricetomys > Cricetomys ansorgei. The sequence goes on from JAMJFZ010000199.1 coordinate 1,909,467, forward strand.
TTGTTTAGCTGTTTTAATTCTTCCTTACAATCTCTGTAGTGATTTTTTAAAATTTCAGTTACTATACTTTTGAATACTTTTGACTTTATTTTAGATTTTTCTTTTTGATGATAGCTACATTTTATTCATCATCATTTCCTTAACTTTATATATACTTTACTCTAAGGACATTAATAACCTTATTTTAAGATTTTATCTTTAATAGACTTATTATCAAACTTTTTGAGGTGCTATAAAAGAAAAATTAGGTAATGGGAAATATAATGATTAACAACTATTCCTCTAGCAATGGGATCAATACTTTACATTGTAAGAAAAATGTAAAATTCATAATATGTATGCATAAATTATTAGAGAAACATTTTTGTTAAATTGGGCAATATTATACCAAAATATGTAAATTTTCTATTTGAAAAGATATTTAGTTCACATTTTATTGCAATTATTTTATAATATAAAATTTCTAAAATCAAGCATGATGCATGATTATATATATAAAAATATATAATAAATATAAATAAATAAATATAGCTGAAAGCAAGAGGACAAAGACAAACAACAGTTAAGATCAGCTGAAAAAGTACTTGAATTAATAAATATGAGTGTTTCCAATAATTAGAATAATGTGAAAATCCAGACAAAGCAAGTGCAACAAAATACTCCTGCCTTTGATAACTAAAATATGGAGTTATCTTCAGTTTTTGGAAGTGAATCTAATATAAGATTTTCAAATGTCCATAGTGAGAAGATCCTAGAAGAGTGCCAGCTTACTGGAAGGACTAATATGATAGATGAATGGCTATCAACAGGTGAAGAAATCATGGTTACAGAACAAATTATATCTCCATCACCATTTGATTAATAAAGAAATCTTAAGAAGAGAGCAAGAACAATGTTTTAGTAGAAATTAAATTTCTGTGGTGAGGCACAATGACCAAGAGCAACTTCAGTAGATATGGTTTATTTCATCTTCCATTTCCAGGTAATCAGCAGGCAGTCAGGGCAGAAATTCAAGCATAGCAAGTACCTGGAGGCAGAAACCTAATGGCAGGAATCTCAAATCAGAAACTAAAGTGGAGGCCATGGAGGAATTCTGCTTACTAGCATGCTTCTTATCACATCCTCAACTGGATTTCTTATAAAACCCAGGCCCACCTGCCCAGGAGTAGTACCACCCACAGTGGACTCTGCTCACCCATATTAATCACTAATAAAGAAAATTTCCCAGGAACTTGTGCACAGGCCGATGTACAAACTCTAACCTGTGTCAAGCTGACATAAAAATTAATGTCCTGTCTGCAAGATATACTAGTGTAATGGTGGCACAAGCTTTTGGGAATAACCAACTAATATCTGATTCAATTTAAAGTCTACTCAATGAGATGGAACCCACACCTGACACTGCTTGGTGATGAAGAACCCAAGACTATATAGTCCATGGAACTAAGGGCAAAACAATATCGTTCTAGAAGGAATGCATCAATAAAAATACTTAGTGACATTCTGCTCTAGTCAAAGATTAGTTCCATATACAGTTATCATCAGAAAAGCTTCCTCCAGCAGCATATGGGAACAAATACAAGATTCCACAGCCAGAGACCTTGAAATATTCATCCCTAAATGGGATATCTCCATCAAATCCCTTCCCTCAGGGATCAGAGAAACTTGCAGAAGATGGGGTAGAAAAAGTGGAAGACATAGAAGTGATTAAGGAAACATTAAGGAAACAAGGCCTGGCAAACATAACGGGACTTACACACATATGAACTCATAAAGACTGGAGCAGCAGGCACAAGGTCTGGACAGGTCTGTAGTAGATGGGGTCCTAGGGTGAAAAGGATAAGTGGACACATGACTGAATGGATAAAAAGTGGCTATCTCCAATTGATAACTGCATGCAAATGAAAATTTACTTTCCTCCAAGGGTATGTCATGTGGGAAACAAGCTACTCTTAAGAACAGGATACATGCCCAGTAGTAGATGAACCACAGAAAATGATCTCAAGGATGTCTTTGTATGTTCCCTGTCTCATAATAATATGTTCAGGGATTTTTCTTTTGTAAAATTTTATCTTCTTAAAAAATTTTTATTTACTTAACTGGTTCTTTTTGTATATATTATTGCTTCATTTTTTAAAATGAAATTCCTGTGTATGGGAACAAGTAAGTCTCTGCATCTATATCTGTTTCTTGTGTATTTTCTTTGGTTCTTTCCCTTCTGCTTGTTTTACTCTAATCCAAATTTATTTGTTTTTACTTCTGTTATTTTATTGTTTTATTTTATTATTACCATCCAAAAACTTGCCACTACAAATGAATGTAGATGATGATGATATAGGTTCAAAGGCAGTTTATTTTTTTCTAGTTCAATCCCTGGTCCATAGAGTTTCTCAGCTTCTGTACAATCTAAAATTTTTAAACCTCTGAGACTTACTGCTTATTGAGTGCTCTCTGAACTCAGAGCTGTACTGAGCTCAACTAACTTTTCTGGTTGGCTGAGGGAATTCACTTGCTGTTCTGGCTCAAACTCTTCTTCAAGCTGCTGATTCAAACTGATCTTCTGAGTTGGCTGACTGTTTCTGACTGAACTATACTGACACTGGGTGACTCTGGATGACTCTGGCTGATTCCTGCAACTTCTCTGACTGAACTGCACTGCTAGACTTCAAACTGACTCTTGCTGTTAGCTGATTCTCTCTCCCAAACTCATTCTTCCTGTCTTACATTGACTCCTTCTGCTGAACTGCCTCTAGGCCCCTGCCTCAGGATACCTCAGACTCCCTCTGTGTCTCTGAATTTCCTGTCTGTGATATGAGAGCCTCCTTTTATATCCTGAGAGTTGGTCACAACCTCACTATGATTCAATCTCATATTTCACTCTAGGCTGGCCCTTCACTCTGATTCAATGTCAGAGTTGGGATTAAAGTTGTGTGTTCATTCTGTAAACATGAACTGAGAGCCTTGGTCTCTTTCTGAACTAACTGCTTCCCTTTAGAACCCTAGTGTTAGGATTAAAGTTGTGTGCTAAATTGCCTTAAACATAGAAATCCCTTTTACCTAGCATCAGTACAAAGAAGATAGGAGTAGTCTGAATAACATTCTTTCTGCATTCCATCTGGATCATAGAGGCCTCCGAATGTGATCCTTTCATACCGGCCCGTGGATTTAATCCTTCCCTAGCTATCACACAGGCCTTTTGATGTGATCTTTTTCCAGAGCAGTCATGTTGCTAGATCAAATGATTAAATATTTCTCTACAACTGTAAAATGGTAAAAATATTTGAGGCAGGATATGAGATCAAATGTAATGTTTTACCAACATTGATGCTAAAATTAACTAAGAAATTTCCAGAACATGGAGATAGACCTAGAGTGATTGTGCACATTTCTTTGGTTGGAAGAATCTAGTTTTAACTTACAGGAAAGGGAATGACTTAGAATATAATATTCAGAAGATTTGAATATTCAGGATTATATACACAATTTAGGCTAGCCCAATTATTTGTGAAACCTGTGTCATTCAGAATTAATAAGCATATATAATTAATGTTTGAACACTGAAAATATATAATTTTGATATGATTATCAAATATGTAGTTCATGTAATAAGAAAGCTTAAACCATAATATAATGAGTAATAAAATGATATATGGTAAATGTTGAATAGGACAAATTATAAAGAAGAATGAAGAATGTATGGGAAGTTTTGTGCTTTGTGAAGCATTGTGCTTCCATCTTCTCTTAAGAAAATTTCACTAAATTTAAATTTAAAAATTTTAAAAGCCTTGATTTTTGATATTTTTATTTTTGAATTTTAATTTTGAAATTATGATATAGTTATATAAATTTCATCCCTTTCTCTCCTTCCTTCCAAGCCTTTCTGTGTACTCTGTCTCTCTCAAATTAATGAATATATATATATATATATATATATATATATATATATATATATATCTTAGAAATAGATATTACTAATAAAATATATAATTATTATGTTGTAAGATGATAATTCCAAGTGCCATATGTGAAAACATCCAGACTGAAAAGCTTCCACCAAAACGTCTCTTATATTATCTTTTGAACTTGTAATTAATATTGTAAGTATTTATATTTAAAACTAAGGCAAATATACAACATGGTAAATGGCAACAATGATGCGGAGAGTTATCAAAAGCATCATAATTAAAGTATGAAGGGTCTAATGTCAACCTTTCTCATTCATATTCTCACTTCATATGTGTATGACCTCATTATGTAAATCTTTATTTACACAACGCAGATTTTAAACATCTTACTAAGCTGTTGATATATATTTCAGGAAAAAGTGTGTGTAAAGAGCTTAGTGTTAAATACTCAAAAATATTACACATTGTGTAAAAGATAATCATTTTACTGTGAATGGAATCTTCAGTTGTGGCTATTTAGAATATTGCTTTTATAAAATGTATTCAGAGGTTCAAGTTGACCTCACTAAGCTCTTCAACTGTACTGATATCATCATGAATGTTTTTCTTTCCAAATGAATTTATAATTAGGATAATTTAACACACACACACACACACACACACACACACACACATACGTATGTATGTATAACATAAAACAGAACATATTCACGCAGTATTATGTCATGTTTTGACACCTGTACTTGGTTTCTAATGTTGAATCAGTTTAAAAATTACTTACTAAGCATTATTGCATAGTGTAGAAAACTTCTAAGTTGATTCATTTAACTGTTTGCAGTATACATTATATAATTTTTACCAAAAGTCACTGGGTACGGTAACAATAGAACTTTTGCCTGCTGTCAATTTATAATACAGTACCAGCCATTACCTTCTCTATCTCTCACTCACTGCTCTTCCTGCACTCTGTTGACCACTGGTCTATTTGACTTATTGTTAGGGATTTTTGCTGTAATTCCAGTAACTATGAGGGTTAAGTTAATTTAATTAACGGGGAATAAAATTTTATTGTAATACTTACTAATCTGTATCTTATTATGCAAAACATAAATAGAAATTTGATAGAATAAAATGTTAAAATCCCAAAATTAATGTCTATATTACATATCCAAATTACTAGAATTGCTTATAAAGTAGATTTCTAATCGAAATTATGTTTATATTAGCTTTTCATAAAACATCAATACTCAAGAGTTAATAACTGATTTTTAATTTTATTTCTTTTCGTGCTTGCTACACATCAGAAATCAAATGGTTTTTATCAAAGATTTATTTCTTTTAAAGTCAAGCTGTAAAATTTTCATCACAGTTAAAAAATACATTAAAAAACCATTGAAATCTGTAAATTGTATTTGATTGTGCAGAAGTTTGACTTGGAGTCTAGGAATAATTGAGTGTGAATCAGGTCAGGTTGTTTGACCACCTTAACTACCTCATGCTTCAAATTCAAAGGAGAGGTCCAGATATTTGATATTGTGTTAGTTAGAAGATAAACCAGACTATAGAATAAAGATTTAGCTCTTTATTCATCCATTACCATGCCCTAACTCTTCAGTGTAATGTACCCATTTCTATATATTAATGAAAACAGAGTTGAAAATCAAAGGGTTAGTTACAAACAGTACTTTAGATAAAGTGAGTGTTTTAAAACAATTTGAGTCTGATACTATCTAAAATATATTTACATAAGCATAAAGTATTTTATATTTAAAAATTATGGTATATTTGAACAGTGCTGTTGTTCACATAGACAATCTCAGTGATATGCTTTGAGACAATTATTTTTAAACTACTTTAAAATTCCTACAAGTAACTATTTATTTACAGTCACATTTGTTGTTCACAGTGGCCCTATACCTATATGACATTTGTATCCTTGAAGTGAACCAGTTAGCTTGATGCTGTAATGAACTAATTTACTAGTGAAATAAGCAGGTGAGGATGGCAACAAATAGAAGGCTCTGTAGTAATAATAGGCACAACCACAGTATGTAAGAGCTTTTATTGTGTGTCATTTCGGCTTTTGATATTCTTACGACTGTCAAATTAATGTTTGGCTCTAGTTAGATTAGTATATTTTAAAACAAGCTAAATTCACTGTTTCCAGTAAAGTCTTATAAGGCAATACAAAACAATGCAATAATCAACTCTGTGCTTTCAGTAATATTAATGTGAACTGAGATTACAACCACAATTAATATTCATGATATAAACAAGTTGTCACTAAATTTTAAAATCATGGACGTTAGTAGTTTTCTGTAAAATATATCTACTTTCACTTAAAGTTCATGGTCATAAATACTATTAATTTTGTAAAAATGTGTATATATGGAGATATATATATATATATAATATTAAGAAAAATTGTATCATTTTCTGTGTATTTACACATTTTTATCTTTTCCTTTAAAGCAAGGAATTATTTATTCAACAATTTCAGTGTATTTTTCATTTTAAATGCTTTTTTTTTTTTTAAAGAAAAAAGGAACATCACCCTTCTAGGATACAAAACAGTAGGGTAGAGCTTTCAGGGAAGAGTAACATACAGATAACCCCAACCTACTGACCAAGAATGATGAGAATCCTAGCATTAGCCTTGGGAAGTTCATCTCACACAAATCTTATTTATACTGAAGAGATAAATTCCTAAATAATTTAGTGAATAGTTTATAGAATTGAAGTACAGAATGGTTTTATAGTTATGCTATCCTATCACTGGAGTGTCAAAAAATCATTAATTTTAACTGAAATTTGGGACCATTCCTAGAAGAGATACTAAGTGAAAATTGTAAACCTTACATCTAATGGACAGAGAATAAATCATACAGTTGTTTTCCTTACATGGATAACAGTCCACATTGAATAAAAGGAAATGGAACTTGGGTTGCCCTCTGAATATTTTCTTACACTTCAACAAAGTAAAACTAGCAGGATAGATTGAGCCATAGAATTTTATCCCTTCAAAAGTTTGAAGACTAATATAAATTGAAGGTGTTTTAGAGTCAGGATTTTACTGTCTGTCTTGAGGAAGACTTTGTTCCATGGCTCCATCTTGACTATGATGATTTGCTGAAAGCGGTGGATGTATATTTGTGTCATTTCAATCTTCTCCTTCATTTTCACACAATGTTCTTGTTTCATCTAACATTACAGGCATTCTATGTGTGTCTATCTGTGGGTACTGATTTGTCCTTCCAACATTTTATAAAGGCAGAAGTCATAGTGGGAGAAGTTGTTTCCAAAGGACCTCATTTCAATTTAATTACTTCTGAGAATATTCTGCTTCTAAGAAAAGTCATGTGGTGAAGTACTGCAGGTCAAGATTTCAGCGTATGGTGAAAGGAGTGTTACAGGTCAGCTCATAATACCTACCTATGTTTTGTTTCTACTCACTTGGCAATTCTAGTGGTTTGTGGTCTGACAATAATATAGTTATATAGGGAATGAAAGAGTTTTCTGGGAGTGAAATAAACAAAGAGAATAAAGCAGGCACACAGAGCATAGCTTATCTGTCACAACAGCAAACTACTAAGAAGTTTAGAACATGAAGCTTCCTTGGGTGTTGGAGAACAGCATGTGATAAAGGAAAAAGTGGTGATTGATTCTATCAGTAGCAGAGAGAGTTATAAGGTCTAGTAAAATTTTACTCTTGGCTATAAGAAACAGTGAAGGAAAAACTATGATCCATGGCAGTAGCCAGAAATAAGAAAGGAATAACAACCCCAGGAAAGAAATGAAGAAACATGGTAGTTCTCTCAGAATCAGGCTGTGGAAGATTCATGCTGGACATGATCATCAACAGGACTAAACATCACAAGATTAAGACAAGGACCAGGGATAAAGGAACTCACCCCAAATTAAAATCCTAGATGGATCATAGATGGGTTGTTACAAGGTAGCTAAAAGTTTATGTGTTTTGTAGCATGGAGAAGTGCTGTAGTTCTGAAAGCAGAGGTCTCTGTTATTAAAAAAAAATTTGTAGCCAAATTCCAAGTGGATATGAATAGAGGACAGCACATATTAGAATATTCCTTAATTGCCATTTCAGTTGAAATTCATACTATATTTTATGATTTTGAGTTTAGTACTGCTGTATGTCAGTCCTGGAAATAGATGCTAACTGTACTACATGAACCCCTTCAGAACTCATACCATGTCTAGAGTCTCATGCTCAATTTTTTAGGTCCAACACAGATGCTGCTTTCTCTGTTAAATTGTACCAACGTTACCTTCTAGGGTTATGCACTGGTGATGTGACAATTGCGTGAAACTCTTTTCTATCATTTTGTATTTAAAACTACCAGAGGAGAGTCTGATCTCCCTGACAATAAGGAGCATCTAGGATTTGAAATGTCTAATCCCTACAATGGACCCTAGCACATACTTAATAAATGTTACATTAACAAAGATGTAAATGAATTAAATTTGGTTATGATACTGCTTATAAAATTATGTGACTTAAATGACAGGTCTGTACTTTCACAAAATTCATTTTTTTACTTTTTAAAATCGACTTATGGTTGTGAAATAAATAATAACATTGTAAATGAAGTATGTCCAAAATAGATATAAATCAAATATACACATTAGCTAAAGAAGGACATACTGTGAATTGAATCATGGAGAAGCTGTAAATGTGGAAGGCACAGATATATAAATGGATATTGATATGTACAGTGAAAAAATTTAAATACCTGTAATTAGTATGCAAAGTTTTTTTTCTGTGATAGAATTTTCATCATTTCAATGTTGGACTCATTCAAGCACACTATACATGACTATATTGAGTGATCTCAATATTGGTGAAAGCTCATTGCTGTTTTAGAAATAATATTTATGCTTATACTATGCAATTAGCACATAATATAACATCCTGAATATGCAATTATTATTAAAAATGCTAAACACTGAAAAATACTAACTTGTCTCAACAGAGCGAATAGCTTCAGATGTCTACTAATACCCTTATTAACAGGTATAATGTTATTTCCGTTAGCAGACAATGTGTGTCCCATCACTCTCATCAATACTTTCATCTATGGATCTATCACACGATGCATATGAAAGGAGACCAGGTCTGAAATTCTGTAGTAAACACACATGTGAGCAAGACTGTTTTAGAATAGCTATGACTCCTTCACAGCTGTTCGGATGCAATCACAGATCTAACACAGTTGTCCCGAGAGTCGCTTATCCTCATGAACTTTTAAATATGATTTTGTTTCAGTGACTGCATATGTGAACCCACATAAACACATCATTTTTTAAATTCCTAAAGTGCTGGGAGATACCTTTGAGATAAAAGAAATGTTATAAATATAGCTATGATTATTATTTTTTCCTCTGAGGGCGAGAAATATTGTGATTTTGTACTGTGTTTCATTTTTTGTCTTCCCTGAAAAATATTTGTCATATTGATGCATCTCCAGGCACTGCCATGAAGAAAAATGTTTTACTTTTCCTCTTCACAAACTGTGGGTAGGGAGAGACTTCCAACTGAATTAAGAACACATCAGTGAGCTCCAGATAAATTAGCCAGCCTGAAAGCTGAAGTGTTATCTTTCATTCTGTGGCCAGTGATTGACAGGACTATGTTCAGGAAATTCATAAGGCACAGACTATGCAACATTTGAATAGTTTATTACAATGAAGATAATAATTTTTATACTGGGAACATGCGAACAATATTCATTAAGCAACATTACATATGTTAAATTTAATAAAAGACTATGTGCAAAGACTAATAGAATTTGCTAACCTGATGTTATCTATGTTCTTAACTTGGAAACTAAAGAGATTTTCATGATGACTGTCACCTTACTTTTCTTGGCATAAAAATGATATTACTAAGAAATTGAGACACAATTCTCAGAAAAAAAATGTGAACTCCTGGAAATTCTGGAAATGCTAAAAACAACATTGTTTAACACTAACTTTAAATGTGCATAATGACTCTTATTTACAGGTCATGCCTTATTTAATTTCTAAACGTTCAGGTGAAGTAAATAAATGTACCCTGAAAAGTTCATAAGCTTTGTCCAAGCTCTGCGAAATTAGTCCATAGTCATCTCAAACCAGAAGGCAGGAAAAGCTTGGTCTCCACCAGAGATATTTATTTAAATTATTCCACTGATAGCATAAAATAGAACCTGGAATTTTGACAGAACATCAATGTTTTAAATAACTTAAGACTCTTCATACTGAATGAGATTTTAATGACCTCAGCTCAAAACAAACCTCTTACTTGATATAATTTTGAAATGAGTAGATTGAAGCAATATGTGCCAAATGGCATTTAGCATGATTGTGCTATCAATTCCATGCTTACTAAGGATTTACAGGAGAAATATTACCATGATATAATTTAATTTGAACAATATATGTTTTTCACCATCAAGTTTATGTTTATGAAATATGAGACAGACATCCTTTCTCAACATAACATGTAGGCTTGCCCAGTTCTTCTGTGTTTTACCCCAACACAGGTGTCATTTTTACCACAGAACCAATTAACTATGATTCTAAAAGCTTCTCTAAGGGCTAGGATGTAGCCCAGTAGATATCAGTTGACAATTTTGTTCAAGGATTTAGGCTTAAACTACAGTAATGCAAAAATAAATAAATAACTTATACATACAGCTCCTGTATACTCAAAGATTATCTTTGAATCACATATGCTTCGGTGTCAAGATTTCTACAACATGTATGTCAACTAGATGCTTCTAAGGATGTGTATATATGTATATTGGAGAATTCTCCAAGCATTCATCCACATGGTTCTAAGAAATCAGCTTTCCCAAACTATAATGTGAAATCCAAGCTAGAGTATACACATCTGACCTGAGTCTTAATACTCTTTTAACAGAATACATTTTTTGACATCAATACATTTTACACACACACACACACATACACACACACACACACACTTTCTTTATTCTTGGGGAAATGAAGTTCCTTTTTAATCAATCAGACCTGCCATTTAATAGTTTGATTAGATGCTAAAAAGCAATTAACAATGTAACAATTTTAAGTGATACATGCAGCCATAGATCTCAGTTCAAAAGATGTTTATTCTTTTACCTAACTAAATCACCAGTTCTTTTTCCTCAAGCCTCATTTCATCCTCAGTCTAGACCTAGAAGGCTTCAGCTAGCATACAATCTTTAACATTTATATTGCCAGCCTGGACCTAGAAAGCTTCGGCTTAAGCCTCTGAGATGTTCTGTTGACTCCACCACTCTGACTAGCTCCTTCTGAACTCAGGGCTGCACTGAACTGTACTTTTCTGAGCTGGGTGACTGTTTCTGAATATACTCTTCTGACTCTGGCTGATTCTCTGACTGAACTGCTCTGCTTAGCTTCCAACTGAGTCACTCTTCCTGTCTGATACTGACTTCTTCTGTTGAGATGCCTCTGTAACTCTGTGCCTCTCCCTGAGCTCTAATTTTTCCACAATACCTCAGTTAGCCTCTCAGCTCTCAGTCAGACTGCTTTATTGACTCTGTGTCTTGTACCCCAACTGCCTGATTCAGATTGCTCACCTCATATTGCCTGTTGTAACTGACTGCTGTAATTGACCCTGCTCTCAGCTAAGAGTCTTTCTTGCTATCATGAGTTGGGCATGTCCACACTCTGACTCATTTTGCTAAATCTTCCTATTTAGTCACTTTGCCTGTCTTTAACTTGAACTCCTCTCTGAAGTCACATCCAATCTGACAGACTTTTTCTAAGCTGCTTCTGCTTCCTGTGTCTGCATCCACACTCTGTTTCTCTCTTAGGGATTAAAGTTGTGAACCACCATTGCCTTCTCAATACTGGAATTATAGGTGCGTACCAACATTCTTTCTGCCCTAGAGAAGCCATGCTGCTGAATTAAAGAGTTAAATGTTCCTCTAAACAGTGACAAATAATATCCTAAACATTGCAATTCTAGGGATAATAATAATGTACAAGGATATCACGACTCGGTTATGTTCCCTGCTCTGAGTAAAATTCAACAGCAGTTATCGTGACTCAGGCCTTGTATGTGGTTCATTTGTACTGACCTTTAAAATATTGCAATCTAAGTAGCTTTAAAAACCAAAGCTTATTTTCTCAAAAACTGAAAGTCAAGATGAGGGTTTAGACAGATTTGATTCCTCTGAAGTCTCTCTACTTGGCCTGCAGATGGCCCATTTCACTGTTTCCTCTTACAGGGTGCCTTCTCTGCATGCATCATTTGTGTGGCTCTATAGAAGTGAATGTATTCTGTCTACAAATACACCAGTCACATTGAATAAGGCTCCACAATAAGGTCTGAATTTCAACTTAAATGACATCCTTTTGTACCTGCCTTTAAATATGATATATCTTTTGTTATCCTAAAGGTTAGGAATGCTATATCTGAATATAAATACTGCCATAAATACAATTCAAAGTATGGAAGGAGAAAGCATCACATTGCACTTCCTTGATTGGTTTACTTCTTCCTCACATGTGTCTTTCTGCTTTCATTCTCCCACGACTTTTTACACTAAGCAAGGTATAACTCTCTTGGTTAAACTCCTATCTATTTCACACTGGCATTAACAAAATACAGTAAATGTCTTTTACAAAACAGTAACTCAGTAAATAAGGCAAAAGCCAACTTCAGAATTTAAGTTATTTACAGTCATAGTAGAAAAGACATTTTTGCTTGTCTGCACTGGGTCTAATTAAAGTGTTGAAAAAGGAAAATATACTAGATTGTGAAAATGTATACAATGTCATTCAATAAAAATATACATTTTAAAGTAAATAAGAATAACATTACAAACAAAAAAGAGGAAAGTACTGAAAAAATAAACTAACATTTTCACTGAAAAATAAGCTACTATATTCTATAATCCATGATTGACAATCAATAAAGTGGTATTTTTATGGGATTTTCAAAGTAATTTGAAAAAAAAAAACACTCAACTATTGTTATTTAGTATTATATAACCTTATGGAGTGAGACTGAAAACATTTCTTAATTTTTTTGTTCTCTTTGGTTCTTTATCATCTGGGATGGCTGTAATGAACATTTGTATTCTGTATAATCTCATATAATAAAAGGCCAGTGTTCCTCTAAGCACATATTATTATCTTTGGTTTTTCCATCTATTATTTATTTTTCCCTACAATTAAAAATAGATTCATTTTTCATACAATGTTTCCCGATTGCAGTTTTCCCTCCTTCAACTCTTCCCAGCTACTCCACACCTCTGCTTCTATTCAAATCCACTCCCTTTCTGTTTCTCATTAGAAAATTACAGGCTTCTAAGAGATAACAACAAAACATAACAAAATAAAATATAATAAGATAAAACAAAAGCTATCACAGCCAAGTTGGACAAAGCAAAGTTAACAGAAGGAAATGAGCTCAAGTGTAGGCACATGAATCAGAGAACCACTCCTTCACACACTCAGGAGTCCTACAAAAATTGAAATGGAAAGCTGTAATTCATACTCAGAGGACATGATGCAGACCCATGTAGATCCTGTGATTGCTGCTACAGTCTCTGTGAGTTGATTTAGAGGGTTTTGCTCTTCTTGTGTCCTCCATCCCCTCTGGATCTTACATTTTTTCTCTTTCTCTACCTATCTATCATCTATCAATCTACCTATCATCTATCTCCATCTCCATCTCCATCACTGTCTCTCTGGCTTTTGGTCTCTCTGGTTGGTCTCTGTATTTGTTTTTATCTGCTACAAGAGGAAGGTCATATGACAATGGCTGAATGAGTCTCTGACCTATAAATATTTCAGAATATCATCAGCAGACATTGTTATTTTTTAAGACCAGTAGTATTTTATTTTACCTAGGTCTCTGGGCTATCTAGTCTACTATTCTTAGTCACCTCAGCAGTGTTGGGTATAAATTCAATCTGGTGGAATAGCCTTAAGTCAAATCAGACATCTGTTGGTTGGTTAATCCCACAAGCTTCATGTAACCATTGCCCTCGCTGATTGTGCAAAGAGGACAGATTGTAGATCAAAGGTTTTGTGGTTGGGTTTGTGTTTGTTTATCTCTTTTAGTAGCCTGCAGAGTGACTTCCCATAGTAAAGACACTAGAATATAGTGGTAAAACCTCCATTTAGGTACCAATTTGACCCCTTCAAGGTCAACGGGTTGTATGGGTATTGTCTTTAGTAATGAGTTCTTGTTGTCAGTTTGTGGAGAGTGATCTATTGTTGTGACAACAGCCTAGGTTGTTTTGACATTCCATGAGATGGGTTTGGCCAACAACTCTATTGAATATAACCCAGTCCCACTACCGGAAACTTCATTTGGTGAGAAGAGATGGCCAGTTGGGACTCTGTCTCCCTCATTTTTTGGAGACTTCATTAGGATCACCTTTATATATTTAGGAAGTTTCCACTGCACCAGGTTTTCATACCACACTTCAAATATCCCTTAATTCTATCTGTCTTTCCCTGCATTTCCTTTCTGAATGCCATACCCCCCTACCGCTTCCCTTCCTACTGAATGTCCTGTTTATGTCAACCCATTCTCCTATCAATTATTTCTAATTAAAAGCATTTTAGAATTTAATAACCACAAATTTAGAGCTTTTATACAGTAATCATTGTCAAGAAAAAATGCACAATTTTGAGAAAAAAATAAATATTAAATAGAACTTTACAGTGAAATACATAACGTGTGAAATTTTTTGGAGCATGATAACTAACATAATAATTATTGAGTTATTTCCTAATACCTTAATAATCCACAGTGAAATATCATAATAAAATTTTCACAGCACAACTGAACATAACAGATTAAAATGCTTGTTTCTTATTAGAAACACTCTATTGCATTTTAAACATTAAAAATGTGTTTTTATATAGCAGCTACAGGTTGATATTCTATATTACTTTCTGACTTCTTTTAAATTTGCCTTATATTTTTCATTTAATCCTTGTAACATTTCACAATAGTTAAAAAATATATTGGAAATTTTGACCAATTTGTGTCTTACAAACCTGTAATTATTGGCTTCATTTTTATTAATTTTCTAAACCTTTATAGACTATTTTCTAGTTGTAAACTTTATATTAAATTACAAACTAATAAATAAAATAGTCTAGATACTTTGGACTTAAGTAGATAACTTCTTCAATCATTTCTTTAAAATTTTTTAAGTTAGCATACAAAATAATGAGCATCATTATCATATTTTCTTGCCTATTTTGTCTTTCTAGACAGGGTTTCTCTGTGTATTCCTGGCTGTCCTGGAACTCACTCTGTTGACCAGGTTGACCTCAAACTCAGAGATATGCCAGCTTCTGCCTCAAGAGTTCTGGGATTAAAGTTGTATGCCATAGATTGCTTTCTAGCCTCTCCTAGTGTGTTACATTTGGGCAGTACTACACTTGTCCTCTGCTTTCCTCTTGTACAACATATATTCCTTTAATTTCCAGCACCTGCATTTCAGGTTGTATTAATTTTAGTGTCTTCTAAATGCCATGGTGAGTGACACTCAAGGTTATTCAACAGGTAAGGGTTTTTCCACCAAGAGTTTGATACCATTGATCGCTGAAGCCAACTCAGGAATTGTTCTCTGACTACTTTACATGTATTGTGGCACACACACAGACACAGACACACACATACACACACTCACACACTTAAGTGCACATGTGTACACAATGGATATATGACAGTAGCAAAATGACTTATGTTTAGGTTTTTTTGTTTTGTTTTGTTTTGTTTTGTTTTGTTTTGTTTGCTATTTATAGGGATGTGGACACACATATTTGGAAAAATAAATTTAGGCTGACTGTTTTATTCAGATTGACATTGCCAAATCCTCTTGACTGATTCTTTTATGTGCTTTCTATTTCAATAAGCAGGTAATGTAACAAATACCAAGCTGTCAGATGAGGCTAATTTGAGAATTAATGCACATTGTCACTAGGAGTACCACCAAATCCTTGTGACAAAAGACACACTATCCTTTTGACAATTAAGAAGCATTCTGGTTCTGTTTTGACATAGAAAGTTATATTCATTAAATTCTTATCAATCTAAGTCAATATTCTTGGTATAGTTCCTCCAAACTCACTGCATAGTTTAAATCATGAATCCTTAATTTCTCTTTCAAACTAGCCTCCTCTCGCCTCACTTACCTTCCTTTCTCTTTCATATCACAGTTATTAGTCATTGCTGACTTTTATGCCTATTGTACTAAATCTTGAAAATCACTTGTCACATTGTTTTAAATTAATTCTTTTAAATGCATTACAGAATAACAGAAGCCACAAACAAAAACAGGAAGACCAAAGAGCCAAAAGAAGAGGAAAAAGGAAGATTGAAAGAAAAGAAAAGGAAATGTAAAATACTATAGGAAGAAAGATAATTTTCAAATGAAGTAGGCTTAAAATAAAGAATAGGAAAGACACGGAAAATATTTTCCATTTGTTGTAGGACAACTTATTTCATTTTAATTGTATTTCATAGACTCACCATCAAAAGTTGTTATGATAAGAAAGAATATTAGAGCTTACAATGATGTGGTAAGTAATGCATTTCCATAAAATAACCAATGCTTGTCTCTTTTTTGTCACAATTAAACATTACGCTAAGCACAATAGTTTCAGGTAAGTAATTTAAATATTAGAATATTAAGTAATTAACACAGAGTCATTTCAGGTTAGAAAGGCAATTTAGATTGCAGCAGCAAATAGAATATACCAGTGGGAACAACTGAACACAGGCCAAGTTTTAATAAATGGCACTCTCAGGGGCATGGATAAGCCACCACATACTACAAGGCCATTTCATTGACTTGCAGTTGTTCTCCCCAACTGGACTATCTGTCTCATTACATCGCATTTTGTGATTTATGTTCTTTGGAGCAGAGACACTTTGACATTTGACAGTGATACTATCCAAATAAAGGGCTATTTTCTTCCAATTTCACTGAGTTCTGATGAGGAGAATGACTTGAAACAAAAGTAATTTTACACAAAATAATGTTTTAAAAAATGTCAATTTCCTACGCAAAAATTTCTATATTCATTAAAAAATAAAGAACAATGTGCATTTTAATTAAATATTGCTTTATTCTTTCTTTTGTTAATACATTTCTTATTTTCTAAGTCTTTCAAAGTATATCGACGTATTTAAACATTTTGTCTCCTAAAATGGAGTAGGCATACATATATTCCAGTACATAAGCATATCGATTGTTTATATTTTCAAAATAAAAATAACTGACAAAAAACTAATTTAAAAAATTAAATTTAATTTAAAATTATATATATATGGATATAGGAAGATTAATGAAAAAGGACTAAATATTTACTCATAAAAAGTCTCAAGAAAAATATCTCTAATCTGTATCTGGTACTTTTCAATTATGTAGATAGTTTGTGTAGGTGTTTTACATACCTAAAATTAGTGAATTAGTTATTTCTCCTTAAGTAATAAATGAAAATTTGAGAAAAGATTTAAAAACTGTATATTAGCTTGATGATGGAATCATGCACCTGAGAATTATTTTTTCTATATGCAAACCTTTGAAAATAAATCCTGAAGAAAACCATTGCAGTAATTTTATTTGTTAGTCAGTATGGTGGTTTGAATGAAACATATCTCTCACAGGCTTGTGTATTTGATTTGAACACTTGGTCCCTAGTTGGGAGTGCATTGATGGAGGAAGGTAGAGGCAGGCTTCGGGAGTTGTAGTCCCTCCCTGTTTCTATTACAATCTCTCTACATTCTGTGCATGGGTACAACTTTGATCTCTCTCCCTGATCTGGCTGCCTGATACCATTAAGGAATATTGAAAGATAATCCCATATAAACTCTTCCTTCCATAAGTTGCTTGGTTACAGTTTGTACCCAGGGGAGGGAGGAAGGAGGTAGCAGTTGATGACACTACTTCAGTAGGTTTTCTTTCCATTTTCCTGGAGGACAAAATGATATTATTATTTCAAAGCTATTATGTACTTGTATGCTATGTGGGAGTAGTTAATTATTTTATTGTAATTAGAATT
Organism: Cricetomys ansorgei; assembly: GCA_026225945.1. Lineage (NCBI taxonomy): Eukaryota > Metazoa > Chordata > Mammalia > Rodentia > Nesomyidae > Cricetomys > Cricetomys ansorgei. The sequence continues at coordinate 1,927,439 of JAMJFZ010000199.1, forward strand.
AAAATGTTACTCAAAAGCAAAGAGGTATATGTGTAATAATAAGATAAGTAAAAAACCTGTAATCTTTTATTTCACTTGAAATCACAGTATAAAGGTAAAACTTGCTCTCAGCCTTAAATGTCTATTTGCTTTTATCAGATATTTGTGTCACCCACAAATTTGTGTGCTGAAATCTAATATACAGCATGATGGGATTTGAAAATAGGACATTTGGGAAGTAAGAAAGTCATTACAAATAGGATTTATACCTTGGGGAACCAGCTTTCTCCCACAATAGGAAACACTGAACAATTTTCATGAAACATTTATTCTTTGAGGAAGCAGAAAGTAAGCCTTGACAATATACCCAACCTGGTATATTAAGGTGGAATTATGAGGTTACAGAATTGTGAAAAAATAAATGTATGTGATTAGTTGTCAACTTGACTTTTGACATTTTGATAATTAGCAGCCAAAATGGACTGACTCCATGCTATATTATAGTTGTTTCCATTTTAAACATCTGTATGCATTTACATGTTCTGTATGTCCTCAAGAAACATTATAAAGGACATATTTAGTGAATCTAAACCATTCCATAACTATAACAATCAATAAATCTTTTTTCTTTCCATCTTTCAAGGTCTCAGAAATTCTTTCCAAAGCCATCCTGATATGTTATTTCTCTTTTATTTTTTTTTCCATTCCCTATTCTCTAAAATTCTGAAGAGAATGTCTCTAACAGTATACCCTCTAATTCCTTAGATCACTGAACCAAGGCTTATCCTCTCTGATATCTAGACATCTTCCTTCTTAGGACTTTGTCTCATGCAACTGTATCACCCTGTCAAATATATCATCACTTATCTTCTTATACATTTACATCTGAACCATCACAAAATATCTCACTGATTTCCATAAACTGTCTTTCATTTCTGCTTTGTGGTATCCATTTCCACAGAAAAACAACTAATCTTTGCTTTCTGTTAGTGCTGCAGTGTTCTCTTCTCTCTCTTTCCCAATGTCATCTTCCTTCAGCTTTCAATTTTCTTATGCCACAAGGATTTGATCTGCTCATTTTAGGAAGTATCGCTTTATTTGTACAATTTGATAATGCATAGAAACTCCTAGTTTTTATCTATTTCAACTCAGCTTTAATGTGGCTATAAACTTTAATAAGTGAGAAAATGTTGACCTCTGTTAATATGGAAACCTCTGTAAATATGGAAGCCTTTCTTGCAAAACTTGATTTTCTGTCAAGTACTGGCCTTTTCCTTATCTTCAGTGCATCTTTCTTTCCCAAGTTCTATTTCTGAACAAGTCAATGAGGTGTTATTTCAATAACAGTGACTAGTGTGGAAAGTCAGACCCAATTTGAATGGAGAAGACTAGAAAAAAGTATAATTAATGGTTCAGTGTGAAGTTTCCAATGTTGCTTTTCCCAGAGAAAAACAGCAAATAGTTCTGATGCCAAAGAGTAATAGATGCTATATCATATGCATGACAGTGACCCATTTGAGTGCAGATCTGGCATTCTGATAAGGTTAGGATGAGAAGACTGCATAGGAATGTTATTGACACCTATAATTCCTCTTACTGGATTTGCTTCTGGCCACCTGTTTGTGTGGGATGATAAGCTTCCTTATCATTTGGGCCAGCCTGAACATAATATTTTGGTGCTGCATAGGTTAGCTCCCTCCTGAACACCCTTAGGCATATTGCATATAAATTCTCTATTATATTTATTATCACTGTCTTTTTTTCTCTCAAGTGTTCCCATCCTTTTAGTTGTTCTCTCTTCCTCTATTTCAATATGCCTCAATCCTACTGATTAAAATCTTTGATTTGCTTTTTTAAGCTGCCTTAGGGAGAATTCTTTCCTCCTCTAAACTCCCACAGTACTACCAAGCTATAAAGGTACATGTATGCTGATCTTCTTACTGTGTGTGTGGGGAGCTGTTTGAAAGACTATATTTTATTACAACACTTCAGACAAATGAAGCTCTGTTAGTTTTCAGCAAATGAACATTAAAATAATTATTTTATTACATTCTTGAGATTTGCATGCATCAATATTATATTACATCATTTTATTCTATACTTTTTATTTTTCTATCTCCTTCTATGTCCACTATTGATTCAGTATCAAATTCATGACTTCTTCTTCTTGAATTATATTTGTTAAACACATACACACACACACACACACACACACACACACACACACACACACACACACACAATGTGTTTAGATCTGACCAAACTGGTTTGGATAACCTATTCGTGATTTTTTTCCTTTAAGAAGACTGATTCTCCTTCTCTCAGGTATCATTAGTTGCCTGGAGTTCTTCATCTGGGGGGAAGAGGATATTGTGTGATATTTCTCTGATCCACATTGACAGTTGGCATGTCAACTGGTGTTGTTATTGTGCCAGATCTTCTTTAGACTCCCATGTTGTTGAGATTTCATGGCCATCTGGCTCATATAATCTTAATACCCCCTGATTGGCAATGTTCCATGAACTTTGGGTATAGAGGTTGCTTTGTAGATATATCAATTGAGGATGGACACACCATGGTCAGTTGTTCTCTGCATTTTTATCAGTAGTTGTTTATCATGATGGTATGTATCCCTCTGTCGCCAAAAGATCTTCCTTTGATGAGGGATGAGAAGTATACTTATTATGGATATAAGACCAGAGTGTAGGATTATACTCACTCAGAAACTCAGCAGCATTAAGTTCTCTTCTAAGATCTGACCTTAACAGCCTCATATTTAGCTCCATTTTTGGCACCAGGTATGAATTCCCTTCTATTGAGAGTCTTTTCTTTATCCCCAGTGTATAAATGCCAGTATTTCATCCTAGAGATCATTATTTCATGGTGTTCACTGCTGTGGCTTGTAAGCTTTACAGCTGGGTAGGACTTTTAATTGTTTTTCTCAGTTTACAGTTTGCATAACACTTATAAACACAGTTAAAGCTGGTCATTTTCCTCCACTCAATGTTTCAAATAAGAGCTATTCTTTAAAACAAGTGTCTGAAAGCCATGGAGTAAAGGAAACAGCTAATAGAGGTTACAACACGAATAGGAAGGACAGTTTCCACAAAGAATAGAATGGAATTATGAATCTTGAGCTTAAAATGAGAAATACAGCATTGTAGACTCGTTATACAAAGACATAAAGACAAATGTATACAAGAGGTAAGACTGGAAAGTCTTGAAATGAATTACATTGTGTATTTCCAAACACGATCATCACCTGTACAGAAATGGAAGGCAATTTTCAATGTGTAACGCAGAGTAAAAATAAACAGCTCATTTGTTGAGAATCATAATGTTTGTTAACTCTGTGAACTAAGAAAGGACTGCCACCATTTCTTAGTTTCGAAGAATTAAGGCTGTTTCACTGGGGATGGCCATGAAAAGAAATAAATTAACTAAAAAAGACTTACAAATATAGCAATTTTAGTCATCTAAAAAGAATACTGTCATAAATATGTGAGGCCAACCTAACCATTTCTATTTACTTCTACAATTGTGAATAGTGTCTGGATGTATATGATGAGACTAGTATATAAATAAATGAATAAATCCTGAGTCAAGAAAAGCATTTCTTTTTCATTAAAGGAGATCCTTAGTCTTTGCACAACTGCTGTTTATACCAGGTAAATTTGTGAGAAAACTGTTGTGTAGGTAAAAAAAAAAATGTGGTACAGTTTAATAGAAATAAAAAAGAAGATTATTGAAATAAGAATTGTGCTTTATATTTCCTTGTATTGAAGGGATCAATGTAATTTTAATTTATTATATATTAAATATCTTATTAATAGCACTTTCATAAAACTGGCCCATATTTCAACAGAGCTCATAAATCTCTTAAGAATAAGATATGTATTGATAAACCCAGGACTTTCATTCTAAAGTAGAGTTTACAATATTTTGATTTTTGTTTCTGAGACATAATTGCTTATCAAACTGTCTTCTGCTATTGTAACATAAGCACTAGGATTTATCCTTTGGTAACTATATGGGTCAGTTCCAAAAAACTCATAGATACCAAAATCCAGAAATGATAAGTATGAAGTGGTATCACTATTCTACAACCAGACATATACTCTGTTAGACTTAAAATTATTTCTATGTTATTCTAACACCTAAAATAATGCAAATCTTACATTGTCATTTTGCCATGTTGTTTAGACAAAAATGGCAAGATGATCCTCAAATAAACTAATTTTGATCCATGGTATTTTGAATCTGTGCATATAGGTTCTTCAAGTATTTAGAACCAAATGCTTTCTAGTAGAGTGCAAAATTAATGGATACTCAGAGGTATTGATTTCCGAATTTCCAAGAACTTCTAAGTACGCCTCTTTAACAAGGAAATTTGCATATATGATTTAGATTAAAGATGTTGAAATGTAGATATTATTTACGATTCTGAAAGCGGTGTAAGTCTTTTACTGGTTGTGCTCAACATGAGATGACAACTGAAGTAGAGGTGGAGGGATTATTATGTATAACCTTGGATTCCAGCAAGCTCTCAAGAGCTGACACATGTAGATTATTTTCTTGAGTCTCCAAGGTAGATATGATTCTGCACATATTTACTGATACTGAAGCTGGTAAGACTATTTTTGAAAATATGACCTGTAAAAATAGGGAAATTAACTTATTTTCTTTTAAGCCACTAAATTTGTGATTATTTGTTAGAAATGCTAAAATACTTTCTAGGCAAAGGTCAATTGACAAAATACATGAAATAAGAGTGTTGGTAATCAGTTATTTAATTCTATTGTCAAACTAGATTTGTTGTTCTTAACATCTTCCCTCACACACATAACCAGATGAATAACTCTCAGTAACATATCCAAGTTTTAATCACTAAGTTGATATATTCTTAGTTATAACTATTTTGGTACATTAATGAAACCATTAATTTCTATCATAATAGTATAGTGTTTGGAGTATTGGAATATCTTGTTTCAGAAGGAGTTGTGAAGATTACTCAAGATGTCAGTTAAAGAAATGAATTATTTTATTGACTTAATTCCTGCTATGCTCATACTGATAATAAAATCTAATTTGAATTAAACTGACATATAAGTTAATGTAGAGATACAGTTATACCAATGGAAGATTAAGAAAATGTTGTTTTGATCTAATGAAAACAATGCTGATAAGATTTAAACTAAATTATTATTATCTAAGAAGGGTGAAACACTTTGTATCATAAAAATTTTAAAATTGTCTATTGTCTCAGCTAGGAAAATAAGTAGTTTAAAAACAGACTGATTGATTTCTTCTGTAGCTGTTGACACAGAAACAAAAGCTCAATAATTCATTTTAAGACAAATGGTGCAATTCAAAAGAAAGGGGATTTATTTACATGAGGATGTAGAATTTTTTTCCCAAAAACTACTATACCCAGAGAGTGATATCTTAAGATAAATGCTCAGTTTTCCTTCTCCTGTTTATAGGGCATATTCAACATGACTAACAATTCATTTTCAACAGATAAGCAGAATGTGCAGAGTTATAGTTTAGTAAATAACCAGAAGATTGCTTTCTCCATGTAGAGGGTAATATTTTCTGCTAACCTTCTGGGATCTCCATTAGGAAATTAAAGGCTGCTGCTCATCAGAACTACATGGCAGAATATCATTGCTGAAGACACCAGACAGGTTGGATATAGGGCACTGATAAATCATGCTGGATCTGAGCTGGAAGCTTCTATTGTATAGGTAGTTACCTCTAGGATGCTTTTATAGAGCTAGAAGTTGCTATGCAGGTAGCTGGGGCCAGGGAGGCACCAGGAGTCTTACACCTCCTCAGAAATTGAATGTTATATTAACAAGATGCCAGGCAAGTTCTGCACCTTGGTATCATAGCAGCATGTCTGCCATGTGAGTAACAAATGTGTTCTGATTGTTTATGAGGATCATTTCACCAGAGGTCGTTACTAGCATTGTTTTGTTAAATGGTTGCGTTAGCAAATTGTCTCCAAATATGCATGTGTATAATGCTTGAACTAGAGTTGCCTGCAGCCTTGGTTAGAGAAGATTTTATTTAAATTTGTTTTATTTATTTTGTTCTTTCAGTAAAGGGCCATTAGTGCGAAGAGTCACAGCAGATTAAATGTCGAGAATAGATGACTGTTGGATGTTCTTAGGTGGATCTCCTCATTGTGCCTTTTGATGTTTCAAGAAACATTGTAGAAGAGAGGCCAGAAGAAAAATGTAGCAGGTAAATGGCAGAGAGTAGTGTCGTGGGATGTACTGGGGAATGAGATGGTCATTTCACACATGATCTCAAAGCAATTGAGGATGCACGAACAAAACATTCACAAGGCTGAGCCTATCAACATCCCAACATTGAGGGAAGGGGGTTTATGAGGCCCTCCTTATACCTAATTGAGCAAGGAGGAATCATTGTCTTTAGCAGTGTAGCCTGTTGCCACAGTGGATAGCTTCACATGAAGTCCAATGGTGGTCTTGGCTAAAACCAAAAAAAAAAAAAAAAAAAAAGGAATAACATTTATTGGGGCATAGAGTTTCAGTGAGATTGACAAGGAATAAAAGAAGGTTGTGTGGGGGATGAATATGCTCAGAATATATTATATACATGTTCATTTTTTCCCATAAGTTTAAAAAACTTGTGTAGAGGTGTTTGACTTGCATGTATGTCTCTGTAGTACACATATAATTGTGTCCGATGAGGCCAGAAGAGCATACCACCCAGGACTGGTGTTGTAGATGGCTGTGAGCTGCCATTTTGTCTTGGAAATTGAACCTAGGTCCTCTGAAAGAGTATTCTGTGCTCATAAAAACTAAACAATCTCTACAGGACCTGAGATAATTTTTTAGAATGAAAACAAAAATAAATTAAAGCCACTCCATATCTCATTTTGGGATAATTGTTTGAAATTTGGCCAACCAAAACTTAAGATTAAAAATAGGAAATGGGCCTGGCAGTGGTGGTGCACATCTATAATCCAAGCACTCAGGAGTCAGAGGCAGGTGGATCTCTGTGAGTTCAAGGCCAGTCTGATCTACACAGTGAGTTCCAGGACAGTGAGAATTACAACCGAGAAACCCTGTCTTGAAAAACAAAAAAGAGGAAATGAAGAAAATATAACATTTTAAATCAGAGGTCATATATTCTTAAAGAGTAAATTAAGATTCTACAGAAATGATTGACAGAGAATTGGGACAAGGTCAATGGAACACTTGGAGGATAAATAATACTCCGCACTGAGTCAGTAATGTCCCCCGTCACTGTAGTACTCTTAATGCCATAGTGTTTCATGCAGTCCCTTTCCTTCTAAGTTCCTACAACTTATTTCCCACTGCTCCATAGCACAGTTTCCTTCTGAAATATTAGAACATAACTTTAATCTAAAAACATGTCACCTCACCTCAGTTTCATTTCCCAGCTCACTTCATGTATTCTTTTCCTATTATTTACATAGTCTTAACTCCCAGTAGTGAACTTCGAGGGCAAATCATGTGATTTTAACAAAAGCAAGTTGTAATCAAATTATATAAAGTTGTGGGGAATTCTGCAAAGGTGTATGTAGCTTACTGAAAGTAAGCAAATTAGAAAGCTATAAAACATCTAGTAAACATTTTACTTAAAAGACAGGTAACACGTGTGAGAATAATTAAAAAGAAATTCAATAGAGCAAAAGACTCCTTAAGTATGCACAGGAAAATTTCATATGAATTTATTAAGTATTAGAAAAGCAATGTAAAACTTCTGAACTAAATATGTGTTGCTTAGCTTTTAGTTTTAACCTTGATAAATACAGTTAAAAAACAGTAAATAAGTACATTTATCAAGTTAACAACTCATAGCCTTTAAAAGAGTTAGTAGCTCCTATTTCCTCTTAATGAGCTTGATTTTTAAGATAATAAAAACCTTTTTCAAATTCATTATATTCAGTTCTAAAATACTTCTTAAAATGCAATTCATAACAAAGTTTCTTTTCTGTTGGATAATTTTTCAGAGGGGAAAAAAAAACCTTTGAGTAAAGTGAATCATGAGTACAAGCATACTATAAATCATTATTGAATAGTAAATCACTTACGTGTCAAATATGGATTGTGAAAAAGTCATAATTCTTTTTGAAGCAGATTTTTCTTCAATCTTCATCTCAATCTTGGTAGTTTTAATACTTAATACTTCGCTGCAAACTTTCTATAGTGTAACTCTTTTTTATTAATCCTTTTCAGATGCCAATACCATAGAAGCCATGAGCTATGCTTTGTCAAATTATAGTATTATGAGTTATTGATAAATATGTTCCACTGTGTATTTGTAAATTAAGAGAGAATGTGAAGACAATAAATTTAGTAATAAAACCTATTAAATTAAGAAATATACAAATTAAAGAAAAAGAGACCATGAATACAGAAGAATACAAATGGTCATTTCTGTGGAAGGTGTTATGGGGAGGAAATGGAAAGGAGGGGAATGATATATTAATATGAATATTTCAAAAGATAAAAGATAAATTATAAAAATGATAGACAATATGTTTAAATTTTTTACAATAATGCTACTCATTGGTGGCACACGCCTTAAATCCCAGCACTCAGGAGACAGAGACATGCTAATCACTGTGAGTACAAGGCCAGCCTGGTCTACAGAGTGAGTTCCAGTGACAACAGAGAAGCCCTGCCTCAAAAAAAAATTTTAAAAATCACAATAAATAACACAATAGTAACAAAGAATATAACTAATTTGAACAATTATTCACATTAAAAGCACTCAGACATTTTATTTTCCTGTATGATAATTCAAGAGGAAATAATGTGATGGGAATTGGGGACCTCAAACTTGCTTAGAAGAAGAGTCAATTCCTTTGACAATGCGTTCTATTCATTTTCCTCATTTTGACTGCAGGCTGTGTTCTATCACCCACTCTCCTTTATTTCTCCAGCACACAAGCTTTGGTTCTGCACACTGAGCATTTCTTCTCAAATTGGCTGCATTTTAACTTTACAATGGCACTACATATTAGACATGCCATTTCTCAGACTATCCTGCCACAAAAGAACATGTAAATTTGGCTGGCGCTGAATCCTATACATTCATTACCTATCAACATTTCTAACAGAGAAACTGGAGGGAAGGAATAATATATGAGAACATAAGGTTTTGTACCAAATATAGCACTTGTAAGAGCTGACTTGACAGGATAGTGTTAGATGCAAGAAGGAATCCATATGGTAGCATTTTGTTTATCAATCAGCGTTGATTGAGTACCATATAATTAAGTGTATCACCTTTACATTTTATATGCAACACATGTCACAGAATACACATCCTAATAACAGTGTCATAAAATGAAAGTTGTCCCGAGTATCTTAATTTTAAAAGCAGTGATCTTTCTTACATGACTGCTGGTGAGAAAAATACACATTTCATGCCTGAAAATTTTTTAAAAAGAGATACTGAGTTTAACACTTCATTAGTCACCTTATACATCACAAACTCACTATTTTTTTCTTTCCATATCAAGAAGGTTTTTCATAGCAGGTTTTAAAAGCATAAAAAAATATTAGGTATCTGTGGTACACATGAAAGGAAAATGTACATTATGGGAGACGGGGAAAAAAAAGAAACAGGATGGAAGCAGCACTTCAATGACACAGTGATAATGATTATTAACACAGTGAGATGGCACCACTCATCTAACCATCTGTTCCACAGAGGCAACCTAGCAATGATGTCAAAGCGAAGAAAATACTTAGGAATTAATACTTTGCTCAGTTTTCATTAGAAGCCCTTTCAGTTTCATAGTTTCTGTTCAAATGAAATGAAATCTTCAGAAATATATCTCTTGTGTAAGTATTAAAAGGAGGTATCCAAGGTCCTACAAAATCACATTCTACAATGGTATAAACACGTATATCCCCATATCACACACACGCTCAGTCCTAGAACTTTAAGTGCAAGATCAAAGTATATGTATCTGACAAGGGCCTGTATGCAGTCTCAGTGCATTGCAGAAAGTCAGGAGGGAGAACAAGACCCAATTTGCTCTGTTGGAAGCATCAATTCACCTTGGAAGTCACAGCATTTGTGGGATCTCGTACTGGCGCCAACTCTAAATGCTGTTACTATGGAAATAATTATATCACGGTCAACACTCAGCAATCAGAAAGATTTATCATCGAATTACAATATGCTCTAAGGAATTCTATCCTCCTTGGGCTACAATTATCTAGTTCTCTAGCCAATCATTCAATCTGGCCAGATGTAATATAGTTGCTTCTCCTAAATTCAGAACACATCATATGTAGTAGTGAACTGTGTTTCTTCTTTCTCTACTGTTCCTTTTCTCTCAACCTTTCCTAGATATCCGCATCCTTATTCACCTTATGTCATGCTCTTTATCACTTTCTCTCTCTCTCTCTCTCTCTCTCTCTCTCTTTCCCCCAATCCCTCTCTCTCCCTCTCCCTCCCCCCGCTCTCTCATACACACACACATACATACACATACATACACTGAATCATTTTTGCTTTGACCAAGTACTCCTGAACATGAAGCCTGCATGGGAAGGGTGCTTGAAATACCCAGTTTCACTTAATCAGATAAAACAAAATTTTCCTCTCCAAGCAAGTTTCATTGAAAATAGCTTTTTTTGTTTAGGTTCACTCCTTATCAGAGAAGCTTCTTACAGTAGACATCCCCTGAGGCTCAGGGATATCTGCTGAAGAGGAAGTGGAAACATTGTAAGAGCAAAAAAGAAATTTCCACACATAAGAGATATTGTACATATGAACTGATACATATGTAAAAGGCCTATAGTAGCTCTAGACAACAATCTCAACATGTAGAAGGCAGAAGTAAACATAAAAAACTTACCTTGAAAATCGTTTACCTTGATTTTATTATAACCTTTTGCTGAGCATTGTGAAAATCAGTTCGCTACCTCACTTGTACTAATCATGGATTCATGGACACCTCTAATATTAGCAGAAAGAACCCTGGTAGGTTCACAGTGATTCCTCAGGTAGTATATCTTCAGTAGCTAAAGGTATGAATTCTAGGAAATTGACATTAGTGTTGTAAGTATGCACAGTTCTATGGCATTTGACAACAGTGGGGATTCATGTGACTGACACTGCAGTTGGAACTATTCCATCACCAAAGTTGTTGTTACTATCACATTGTAACCACATCCATTACCTTCTTCACCATCACCATCTTCCTTCCTTAAATACAAAAATTACAAGTATATTTTCTATTGCTACAATTGCATCATCTTAAAATATATAAATAGAAGTCTACACTTTTGTTTATTGTTTAGGCAATGTAAGATGTTGAATGTTTGTGACCCTCAAAGGTTACATTTTTTGAAGCCCAATATACAATGTAAAGGCATTTGAAGTGAGATGTTTCGTGGCCATTAAGCTAAGATAAAGTCATGATGATGGCACTATCATCATGGCGCTATCCTTCTTATGAGAAGATAATTCAGAGAACTTGTATTGTGCCTCTCTTCTCCTACACATACCAATGAAGACTGTGTGGGAGCACAGTGAAAGTGTGACCACCAAGAAATCAGGAAGACGGCCCTCTTCCCCTTACAGAGGTGATCATTGTGGCACATAAACTTAGACTTTCAGATTCCATAACAATAATACAATTAATTAGAGTATTCAAGCTATCCAGTCTACAATATTCTTCCTTGTGGTCTGAACAATCTCCGGCATCTTCTGAGTGTATGGTACAAGGGCAGGAGGGAGAACAAGCAAGACAAACTTGCTAAATTATGGTGTGAGTAGTTAATTCCTTGTTAGCAAATGATATCCCTTGATTCTTTTCTTTGATTTCTTTCAGTTTCTTCTACAGTTTCTTCAAGTCATGATATATTATCAGAAATCTTATTTATTTAATGTAGGTGACTATTAAGTATTATAAAGATTGTATGTGTGTCAAAATAACTTTTCATTTCTCTGGATAAATATCCAGAATTTAAATTGATGGGTTGTAACTTACAGAAATATTTAGTCACATTTAAAAGTAATTGGGAAAAGATATTTTCAGGTTAGCTATTAATTTTTTATATGATACCTAGGTTTTCAGTTTCACTTCCTAGTAGGAATGAGGAGAAATATAAGAAAATTAAATCTAATCCATCTTATTTGGACATGGAAATCAGATGACTTTAAGAACATTAACTTTTATGCAACATTTTTACACAAAAATCAAAATTATATTATTGCCACCAGATTTTCAATTCTTTCTGAATCAAACCTAGTATACAAATGGTGAAACCATTCATATGTAATATAAAATAGATCAAAAAAGACATTTCATAAATTTATACCGGATAGATATCTAGCCTACAATTTATTATATACAATGCTAGTCACTAGATATTTCAAATCCATAAGACATATTTGCTTCTCTAAAAAATGGTGATTAGTAGCTACAGATGAAGTAAAATGAAAATAAAAGCGAAGTGAAACTAAAGCAATCACTAGGATATGCCCACAGTAACAGTAAATCATACAAAAACAATCTGAACAATAGATTTATACACAGACTCAGATTCACCAACTGTCCTTTGAAGATGAGATGTTTTGGGGAACTAACGCAGAATTTATGATTTAGTAGAAAAGAGGAAGAAAGTATCATTATTTAACAACTTTCCAGGGGTAGCTGACACAATATTCCAAAAAGCACAATTTTAGGATTACTCCAATGAGGAGTCCAAATAGATATCCAGAGAGAGTGCAAGGTTTCCACACTTCCTGAGTCAAGGAAGAGTTCATTAAAGCTAGAGTACAATCTGTAGCTATAGAAGATTTTCTAAGGAAAAGAAGATGTTTTAAGGAAAAGTTGTGAATAAATATGAATATTAATTATTTTATGAAAAGTATTTGGTTTAATTTTGTAATGCAGGACTTTGGTACAGAGAATGTTTTCAACAGTTACAGACATTTAAACATGTTAAGTGCATTCCCAGAATTTTATTTATAATGGAGCAACAGGGCTTTAAATCTAAGCAAGTACCACCAATGATATAGCACCAATGATACTGTTAATCCCTACTATAGTCCTTGGCATTCTACCATAATATGCTGAAATATCCTTTTGTTTCTGTTACTGTTGTAAACATTCTCTATACCAAAGTCCTACACTACAAAATTAAACTGACTGACTACTCTACATAAAATAACTAGTACTCATAGTCATACAATTATTTCTGAATCTATATTTTAAATTTTTAAATTATTTTTATTTTTATATCTTATACATTGGTGTGTACCCTGCATACATGTCTATGTGAGCATCCCCTGGAACTGGAGTTATATACAGTGAACTGCCATATGAGCACTGGGAGCTGAACTGGGTCTTCTTGAGGAGCAGGAAGTGCTCTTAACTGAGCCAGCTATCCTAAGCAAAAATGCTGAATTTTGAAGACAGAGTCCATGGTGTATAACTAGGTTAATTTCTTTCCCTTTCCCTGAAAAATTTTTCTTTAAAAAATATTTAATTGTGTAGTTTTTGAAATTAAATTGTTTGATATAAATATCACTAAAATCTGTTACCAGACAGTTTTTTTCAAATTTTCTCTTACAAAAAGATTGAAAATAATATATTGTTTTCCTCTGATATAAAGACAAAATACCACTGAAGCACTGATAGGGAAAAAGAGTCATCTTATTTTACTTCCATTAAATTCAGGTTGTTCCACTGAAAATTCTAAAGATATAAATACAATTTATGGAGTCTATTTTTGTTCCTCTGCTTAAATTTGTAACTAGCTCCTAAATTGCCTTAAAATAGTATTATCTTTCCATTAATTACATAGAAGTACAATTGTATGCTACTTTTTATTTGTCTTATTCTGTTTGTGGTGCTGGAAATCAAACACAGGACCTTGTGCCTAGGAGAACTGTGGTGTACAAATAAAGTATGTCCACAACAAAAGCATTCTTGTCTTATGTTTTCAAAAGTTAGTGGGTATGTATGTGTGATGCATTTGTGTGGTGGTGGAGTGATAATTTCTGAATGCCAGAAGAACGCACTGTAGCTCCTGGAGCAAGAGTTGCAGGTATTCATGAGACACCATATGTGAGTGCTAGGAACCGAGCTTAGTTCATCTGGAAGAGCCAGATACACCCTTAATAGTTTAATCAATCTCTGCCAGCCTCTATCTCTTGTTTGGACTCTCTTCTTTCTCTCTCTCAATATCTCTCTTGCCTGGCATGTTACTCTCCTTTGCCTGGCCTCTCTCTTGTCTTTCACTATCTCTTTTTGTCTCTCTCTCTGTACTTGTCTCTCACTCTCTTTCTTTTCTGCCCAGCATGAATCTTTCTTCTGTGGCATCTCACTCTACTGTGTGGCCTTCCTCTTGCTCTCTCACACAGAGTCTGTCTCTCTCTCCCAGTCTTTCTTTGTCTCTTTCCTGCCCCTCTCTCTTTCTCTTAGACTATCTGTGTTTTACCTGGCCCTCATCTATCCAACCTATACATTTTCTTTCTAGCTATACTATCATGTATAGATCTTAAAATTGGGTAGTTTATGAAACAGAGATAGGCGCTTTTGCAACAAACAACCTACCTCATAATATGTATTCAGTGTATATTTGTAACATGAGGAATATTTTGATTATTACCTTTCATTGCAATACTATTTTATGGTTCCTAAAGATATTTATCCAGAAGCCTTATCCAGGTCTGAGAAATATATGTTATACATACAGAAAAGGATAATAGTGGGCTCAGTTGCAGTTCCTGTATACAAATTTGCAAAGCACTAGGTTCTATCCATAACATGAATAATAAATAATAGTATTAGTAATATTAAAATGACTGCAAGTGAGGAAGGGATCCAGACTTGCTTGGTTGTCATCCTAAGTCTTTCCCTTAGTGCTATATTATATTGTCCAAGTTACTTTGCTTTCTACACTCAATTACAAAACAAAGATGATCTTTACAACTGGACATTTCCCCATAGGTGCATTGTGAAGTCAGCATATGTGGAGTATGTGGACAATACAATTCCAATTTTTAGATGCATAAGTGATGTTTTCTATTCAGAATTATTGCTGATTCTAGCATCCAAGGTAAAATTTTTTGTACTACCTCTTTCTAACTTATGTAGGAGTAAAGCAACATTAAATTCCTCAGATTTTACTAGTCCTCCTTATCTATTTCTCTTTTGCTGTGCTGGTATAAAGGAAGAGAGTAATTCCCCACACTTAAAAAAATGTCATCAGACCCTGACCAAGTGAAACACAGAAAGAATCTTGATTGCTCTACATAGGAATGAGTTTAAATGTGCTATGATATGTGGAAATATATTTTCTTCAATCACTCAAGAATATGAACAACATCATTATATTGCAATATTTGTGGTATTCACTATAGTAAATTGTTTTCATGATTTATCATTGAGGTCAATGTATTATGTATAGATGTACACAAAATAATTATTATACACACACACACACACACACACACACACACACATTTCTGTTCAACACTTTCAACTGGGAAGAAGTTAACAGCAACCTGAACACTGTAAACCCATAACCATAAAGCAACATGAACGTGTTACAAATAGATCTTGAAAAAAAATGTAGGGTTACAGGGAAATATGCAAAGGGTCTGAGTCCTCATTGATCACTGATTCAGGACATAATAATCTATACAACTCTTTCTTTTATCTCAAACAGTTATATCCTGACTTTTGTTAAGTTTGGTGTTCCATTATTTTTCCTTTCAAATTGCTGACTTACTAAATTACAGTAGCCTACCATCCACAACATTATCTCAAGTTAGCACTCTTCATATTACCTTACAGGACTGTAAGTAGCTCAGTCTCTGCTGAATAGGGAAATCCATTTCAGCGTTGTCTAACAGGACTATGCCGATATGAAACTGGAAGCTACAGTGTATCAGAAGTACAGATTAGTCCTCACCAATGTGCCAAGTAGTCATAACTAGGAACAAGGACTAAATTTTCTTTCCTATCTCATCACATGTTAGT
Organism: Cricetomys ansorgei; assembly: GCA_026225945.1. NCBI lineage: Eukaryota > Metazoa > Chordata > Mammalia > Rodentia > Nesomyidae > Cricetomys > Cricetomys ansorgei. The sequence goes on from JAMJFZ010000199.1 coordinate 1,943,439, forward strand.
AGATAATATCCCAGAGGTCAGTAGATATAGCTACAAAGAAAGGTTTTCAGAACAATGATAACTTGGGGAGTATGTGACTTCTTATTATATCACTTGTTTATGTCTTTGGACCAGCAGAAGTCTGATATTGAATAAGCTACTTTATTTTCCAATAGTTCAGTAATATGCTTTTCTGGCTTTATGGTTTGATTTTTCTGAAAAGACTTAACGATTGTACAGGTTCTTGGTTCAGGAACTCTAAACCAACTACAGATCAAGAATACAATACAAACTGATTTTCCAAAGAAAAATATGTGTCTGCTGAATATGACCAAAGTATATTACCCAGAGAATTTAAGAATCGGTATGAAATTACCAAAGTTATATTTCAGATATACTCACAGTGCAATTATATATACAAACACATGTAATACTATACAGTCTATGTTGTCTCCTTGTCCAAGGTACTTTATCCATTTATATCAAAGCCTAACTCTCTTGTAAAGTCTTTTTGTTGGATATATTACAAGCTGGAGTCCTCATAGGACACCCAGTAAATGAATTTACAATATCACTAAATCTGCATACCATCCACTGAATGTGAAGAGAGCTATAAATGATGGACTGTCTTTTAGTTTAGGAGATATCAAGTTTTTGGTGTTGTTGTGGTTTGTTTGTTTTTTCCTCTAGGAAAATATCTCTATATGATCAAACTATTAAAGGCTTCAACAATGTTAATGGCTCTAAATTTTTTGAGGTTATACACTACACATTTGAGGGGTGGTTCAAGACTGCCACCACTACCGGGCTGTAGTCTTTCGTGGAAGCAGGGGTGTCTCCAAAGTCATAAATGGCAGAATCACTAGCGCAAGAAACTCAGATTGATCTACATTATTCCAAAAGAACCTGGGATTTTATAGACGAAGCAGAGTGTTGTCTAAGGGAGAGGTCCAATTGCTTTGGTCCATGCTTACTTTGTACTTCAATCAGCTTACCTAAAGCTGGCTATAGTGAGAGAAGTTGGCAATGTCTGGAAAGGTCCAGTGGTCTTTAGGCTTGTATGTTTAAGCTCTTAGCCTATTCCTTTCACAGATGTTGGTGAACAAAGTTTCTATCAAGACTAGGGAAGTAGGCAATGCCCTTATGGACGTTCCCATTTTAAGGTTCAACTGGTGTGCCAGGATCTGCCATTTTAAAAAAGAACACAGGATGTGCTGCCAGCGTATATACTTGCCCTGGTGCAGATGCTCATGCCCATATTTCTCTCCAGCTATTGGAAGCCCTATGCCACCAACACCTGGCAAATATTTTTACTAAGACACCAAGAGAACATATCTTTTCAAATATGGCATTACATCAACATTATGTCATTAATTTATAGGACTTATGTGATGCCATGAAGAAAATCTAGATAACTATGTTACCTTTAGAGCATATTCTCAAAGAGTAGAGACTTAAGCATAGTAACATATGTTTAACATTAGTTATCTTTTAGGTACTTCAAAGCAGAGACAAACTTAAATATGTTGGCATCTATTCAGATGTATGTGAGGGTGTGTGCGTGTGTGTGTGCACGTGTGTTAGCAGAAAAGAAGTGAAGACAAGTAAATGTAAGGAGTTTGAGGCCTGGTGCAGTTTGGAACAGATAGTAAGTCAAACTCTATGTAAACCAGTGTGTTATTTTGTCAAAAAGATCGAGTTACCATGTAATTTATCAGTTTCAATTTGCTGTTTTTGTAATATTACTTGTAATGTTTGTATATGTAATTTGAATATATGTGTACATATGGGTACATCCATGTGCATAACAGCTCTGGTTACAGTAGCTAAGAAGTAGAAATGATTCAGTTAGCTGGATGGTGATGGTACATGCCTTTAATTCCAGCCCTCTGGAGGCAGAAGAAAGTAGGTCTCTGTGAGTTAAAGGACAGCCTGTTCTACAGAGTGAGTTCCAGCACACCCAGAGTTATAACAGAAAAACCCTGTCATGATAAACCAAAAATTTTTTTTTCAGATAATAATGATGAGGGATGGATATACAGAATGTTGTTGCATAAAACATAGGAGATGATTATGAGGATATTACATTTAGTGAAAATCTCAAAAAATAAAATATTATTTCACTTGTTAAAAATATTTATAATACACAACTCAAAGGAAAAGAAAACAGGCTCATGACTTCCATATCAAAAGGGGAAAGTGGGGAGTTATGTTTCAAAACATAGAGTTTTAAGTGTAACTTGTATAACTATGTGAGTATATGGTTCAGTGTTGAACTGTATATTTAGAAATGTTGGAATGCCACATTTTATGTTTCCATTATTATTAAAATGTTTACATGACTCTTCAAGTATATGAAAATAAGGCATGCTTTAATTCTACAGAAAGTTAAGGTTGATAATTATTTCTCTTTATTACTCAAAAGCTAAAAAATACAAAAAGTAGATAATTTTGATGACATTAATTAAGTCTCCTGTAATAGCAATCATAAACATCCACAAGAAAAACCTGAGAATAGAGAAAAAATGGAAATACTGCCATTTTTGGATTTTGGATTTTAATCAGACAAAAAGCTCATTCTCTGACATAAAAACAGATGGGTATCACTAACCATGATGCTATGAATTTGTATACTAAGAAAGCTAGAAAAAATAGTAAAGAATTGAACAGAAATGGCAAAGACAAAAATTAATAGCTACAATGAGAAAAGCTGGGATAACAGCTAAATGAGTAATTCTCATCTTAAATTAAAATCAGATATATGCAAATTAAATTTACAAGGTAAATATAAAAGAATTATCAATGTACAAAGTTGAAAAATATCATATTTTGCTGACGATCATAATGGAATGCTCCTTATTGAATGAACCTGGCAATATCTTGCAAAATTATACAAATAACTTTGATTCGAAAACCATGCTGCTAAAATATTCTCCTAAGGATTTATCATCTTGTTTATAAAATTATTTTTTGCATAAAATTATGGATTATCACAGTATTTGTAACAGGATAACAATAGAAAAATCCAATTATCAATCAGAAAGACTTGGTTAGACACAAAGGCATACATTTGTATGATTTCACTGATGTGGCATACTAACACAAGCAAAATATTAGTATTTAAACAAACAGGACAGGTTCAAAGTATAATTTATGCATAGACAGGCTACTGCAGAGATATAAGTAGCTTTTATTGGTGATATTGATAAATTGAATATATAGGTAAATTCTAATTGAGATGTATAATTCAGTCTGATGAACTTCAATGCACATGTAAGAATCCAATCTAGAAAATTTTAAAACAGGGAAAATGTAAAAAATGTTAAAAAATGTAAAATGTAAAAAAATGTAAAATGTAAATAAAACTGATGCAAAAAAATCTTGATTATTACTATTTCAAAAATAGATAATAAGGAGGGCTAATGAGGTTGTATAGAATGAAACATTTGTACATAGCATCTGAGAGAGTAAAGTGGTGCTACTCAGGAGAACAGCAGTAAGGGTCTGATATGGGAAACATGTCAAGCACATGATTCTACAAGCCAGCCTCCCTGGATACAGTCCAGAAAAAATTACCACATATGGTAGTCATAGTGTCTGAAGAGGACAGGAGAAAAATGAATTTCATCAATGAGTACTGAGTTTCTTTTCAGGTTCAATTTTATGGTAATGAGTAGACAATTTTATTCATGTATCAAAAATACTCCAGTACATACTTTTTATAGGCTAACTCTAACAACAACCACAAAAAGTAAAGATGTAACTATTGTCCTATATCAAGATTGTAAATAAGTACTATCTACTGCAGTAGTTCCTGGAATGTCTTTTTTTTCCTACTTTGTTTTAAAAGAAATGTACATTAATTTGTATCTAGTGTACTTTCCAGTGTGTTGAACATATACTTTATAAGGTCATTGTATTTTCAAGATCTTATGAAAGATCTTGGTTTGACAGAATGGTCAATAAGAGAATAACAGTTACAAACATTGAGTCTGAAATGAACTCAATGTGTTCTTCATCTTTATCAATACCATATTAGACCAATCTGCAACTAAATTAAAATTTTAAGTAGTTATGCATGGGTGATGTTAATCCATGTGACACACTCAATTTTCCACTGAGGATAAACTTTTTAGACCTCTTGGGAAGCAGGGAAGACATACAAACACACACACACTCATGCACGGTATTTGTGTTTGACAAAATTCAACTCATAATAAGATGAATAACTTCATGTCTTTAATTCACATGTATTATGAATATTATTTATGACTGAATAACAGCAAACAATGAAATGTAGTGATATATATTTTCTATTTTCAGCTACTAGATCAATAAACTGGTATATAACGATTTTTTTAAAGATTTTTATATATATATATATATATATATATATATATATATATATATATATATATATATGTATTTAAAGCACTCGAAATTAGACAACTCATGGTTAAGCTATTCAAAATGATTTCTAGAATTTAAAACAAATCTTGACCTAAAACATAAATTTATAATTAATCACTTTCATTTGGCTAAAGAACTCAACAAATATTTTTGCATTTTGTTTGAGTTTCTCTTTTAAGTATATTCAGTGAATCAGAATCTAAATCAAATCTGGCAATAACTTAATAACTGTAGAGAAACACTTGATTCTTGATTCTGCAGCATGGCTGCTCTGGAAAAAGATCAACTTTGAGGGCCTATATAGTAGATATTTGATCTCTGATCTGACAGCATGGCTGCTCTAGGGTAGGAAGAAAATTAGTCTGGCTAATCCTGTCCTCTATTTGTGTAAATGCTAAATGAAAGGGGATTCTGTGGTTCCTCGAAGGTGACCAACATGGAGACATGATGAACATACTGTATTTCTCAGTCTGACCTTTGCCTAGTGACAACAAGGTTGACTGGCCTAGCATTTGGGAAGTGAATTATAGGATTCTTTTCATTAATGCAAAATAAAATTTTGTATCTGAAGACAATGTAATACATGCCTTAAGTAAGCCAAATCAGAAAGCAATGGTGGCACATTCCTTTAATCCTAACTCTCAGGATATAAAAGGAACACTCAGTAGAAGCAGGAGTGGAGAGAGAAGCAGAAGTGTCAAGGAAGAAGTAGAGGTAGAAGCTGAGTGGGAGGCAAAAAGCAGGAGATTAAAAAAGAAAGTTGTGCAGAAAAGATTATGGAGAAGAAAGCTAATCAGAGTTTAGTTTGGTCTCAGAGGCTGAAGACCTCTAGATCCAGACTTATATCCTGAAGATTGTAATCATTCTTCCTTGAACAACCAGGAATAAATATACTATCGCAAATAATGAATATTGTTTAGATCTACCAAATAGGACCAATAGGAAAGAGATGCTTCTAAAAAAAATTCTTAGGCAATGAGGTCTCCTTATGCTGACCTGAAAACTCTAGGGAAATTGTTTAGGAAAATGCAGTTTTGTTCTTTCCTGGTGTGTTTTGTCTTATCCAGAGGATCTACAGTGTAAAACAATTAGTTAGGTAACTTACAGGGGGACATACATCAGCCCTTTCTGACTTTGCAGGTTGCAGAAAAGATATTATACGGGTACTTACTTGTCTGACTCACAAAAAACAGCAAGGGTGATAAAATATCAAACTTTTCATATCATCAAGAGGCCAAAATGAGACCAGAATGTCAGTGGGTTTATTCTACTTTTTGTGTTGTATATAAGAATCCAGACATTGTTTTAATCTCTGAAAACCCTCAACTGTAGATTTTTGAAGCCACTCTGATATTTCTAGTACTGCCAAGGTTCTTTTAATTCCATTTTTTTCTCTCCAGAACAGACATGGACAGCTGGCTGACAGCTCCAAGAACCACCTACTCTAATTAAATACAAGATGATTCTCTCCAACGGTGCATGTTGCTGTGTTTAATATCATCAAGTGACATTCATGATGACCTTTTATATTCAGTAACAAACAGTATTTCAGGAAGACTCAGAGCTGTCCAGAGTAACAAGTAAAATGCTTCCCCAAATCACAATAAAGTAATGATAAAAAAAGAACTAATCTAGGCAGGTCAGTTCTGCCACAATAGCCAAATTCCTAATTTGTATCTAGAGGGTTATGAAATCAATTTTAAGTTAAGTATCAGTAGGGATCTTTCTTACATGTTTTATTTTCTCTTAATTCTCTTATATACTAGCACATACTGTTGAATACTATAATCTGTTTTAATCAATACATGTTACGTGTCTTTTTTGGGTTATTGAGCAAGCCAATATTCCCTCTTTTGCCAGATTCCAAAGAAGAATGTATGAACATTGTAATAATTCTAAAGTAACAGTAATTGATTTCTAGTATACGTTTCCAAATAACATGATTCAGACCCAGTGGCAACAGCTTAATTCTTGCATTATTTGGCCTAACAAATATGGTCTACGGTAGCACTTTTGTCTTCCAAAGACACTGCGCTTTTGTTTCCAAAAACCCTATCTGCATGGACCTCCTATATTTCTGCCTGTCCTTTAAGTCTCTTTTACTGGTGTATACAGACCTTCTCTAAAACTTGAATATTCTGACATCCCATTCCTGGAACCTCTCCTCTGTGTAAACCCATGCCTACTTTGTATTTCCTATATGATAAACATTAAAAATCTCAAGATGTCATATTGATGAAACATCTTTTTCATAGTTTCCGCAACTCAGTTAATAATGAAATCTGTCATTCTCCTTCCCCAGATAAAACATAAGTATCTACTAACACTCTAAACTTTTAATATAAGATGAGTCCCATCACTTCCCACTTTGCCATTGTCACCCAGGTTTAGGGAAACTGAAATTCATTTCCCCATTTGTAGCCCATACTCAATCATTGTCTACTTTCTCCTGTCCCCAGAAAATCCTAAGTCATCATTAAGACCCAGAAGACCACACATGATCTACTAACCAGTTGTTTCTCTGACTTTCCCTCCTATGTGCTGTTCTTCCCTTTTCTGACTCTTCTCCAAGATAGTTTTTGTTTCATTTTGGTTTGGTTTGGTTTGTCATTTTGTTGTTTATCTATAATGTGATAATATACTTTTGTATCCCTTTTGCTATGTTTTAGGTAAATTTAAGGATTCTTTAAATTGTATATTCTAGTTTGATACAATACTTTCAAGAGGACAAATGTTACCGGAGAATTGTGACTTCTCCAAGAGAGACAAGAATAGGTTGTGGAAGACAGATCAAAGATGATTCCACCCTTGTCTAACTTCATGAGTCAGTGAGTGTACTGTGTATAGAAATGGCTTTTTCTGAAAATATCTCTTGCCTTCAGAAATTGTCCTTTGGATGGAACTTGCATCCAAGTAAATAACACGCCTTTGGACCATTTAAAATCATGAATTCAATCTGTTTCCCTACCGTATACTCAGTCTTTTTACATATAACAAACCTTGTCCCAGGTGCTTTGATAGCTGGCTGCAGGTTAATGTGCAGATATAGCCACATCTAGGAACCACACCACACACAACCAGTCCTGAAAATGGCACAGAAATGGCATCAAGAAACCCCAGTCACAAAGATATAAATCTCTTAAGGGATTTGACCCCAGGTTCCTGAGGAACACGCACTTTACCAAGCAGCACAAGAAAGGCCTGATGAAGATGCATGCAAGCAATGCTAAGGCAATGAGTGCATGTGCAGAGACCATTAGGTTCTTGTGAAGCCTAAGGAGGTCAAGCCCAAGATGCCAAACGGTCCCAGACATTAACTCAGCTGCCTAGCTTTCATGGCTCACCCCAAGCTTGAGATGTGGATTCGAAGCTACCTGGCCAAGAGTCATAGGCTCTGCCAACCATAGCCCAAGGTTCAAAGCAAGATAGATGGCACAGCTCTAGTTCACCCCCAGGCTTCAGCTCCAGCTCAGGCTCCTACAGCTACCCAGGCCCATATGAAGGCCCCATCGAAAAGACTTCTGTGTGCTGATGTGAAGTTAGATGGTCAGGTGTCACATACCTTCCCACTATTTGCAGATGGTCAGTGCCCAGTGCTGTTTTTACAAATAAATTTGAGGCAAGATCTTTTTAAAAAAGATAATCATGTAAACAATTTTATTATGCATATGGCTTCTTGGGTAACCAGCTTTTACAATCTGAGCTAAATACACAGCTTTAAGTATGAACTATATGCTATTCCATGCCCAGGGCACAGAATCCATGTGTTGTAATCATTTGCTGAAAGCATCCAACAGGTTGAAAGCAAGCTTAAAGAAGACAAATATCCATTGTAAATGTTGAGAACAGCATCTGGATTCAGGTTAATGATATGTTCAGGGTTCTCAGTGCTCTTCTGGATCAGTTGGGGTCAAATGAACTTGAAAAACTTAAAATTTTTCTGTTGAAAAGAGTTTTTCATTCCGTTCCAATATCTTGGTTTTTGTACCATGAATTACATAGAGAGAGATGCCCTTTGTTGGGAGACACTAGTGGCAAGAGTAGGGAGCTTAAACTTGAGCTCATCATTGGTCTAAACTACCTCAAGAAAAGGACTTGCTTTTATGTTTTAATGTAGTATTCATGCAAATGTAGCTACTTACAGTAACATCAGCAGCTTATAAGATCATGGTGGACTCCTGGGAAGTTGTGTCACTGGAAATCCCACTTGAGCTTGCTTGACAAACCATGCATGTTTCAACCTTGGGAATCCTTGTATGAATTCCATAGAGCTCAGGTAGCTGGGAAGCCTCTTTCTCTCCAGCAATTATTTCTGCCCTTTTAATGTTGGGGAAGGTTCTTGCAAATTTTGTAACTTTCATGAGCTTCCTAATCTGAGGCTTGTAAGTTTCATTTACTTCTGAATCTTACTAGTTTCCCCCCTCAATCTAGGAAGGAATGTTTCAATTTGGAGGAAATGTATACACTATACTCTACCTCTTCTTCTCTTTCTCTTAGTATTTCCTTTTCATGTTCTTCAGTGTCCTCTGAGCCTGGAAATGAAGTAAATGCTTGATTATTTCTTGTATTAGTAGGTTAATATCCAACTACTATGCCACAGCAGCAGTCATTTTCTCCCCTCAGGCACTGAGAGTCCCTGGGATGAATCTCAGTAATACAATGGTCATTATAAAAATGTTTTTCTCCATTATAGCACCAATAACTTAAGGGTATAAACACAAATATTTAAAAGGCAAATTGAAATGTACATCATATTCACTAAACAAACTAATAATAATTGTCTTCCCACTGGGACCTGTGTCTACCAAAGCAAAGGTCTTGTCTTTGCTTACAGTATCAATAATTGATTCGTCTTTGTGAAGCTGGACTTAAATCCCATCAGAAAAGGAGGGTTTGCTCTGATAGTTAATGTTGGCTCTCAACTTGATTGGATCTGGATCAAGTAAGAACCATCCCTCTGAGTGTGCCTACAAGAGTATGCCCAGGCAGGAGATAACTGAAAGAAGAAGTCCTCCTCAAAAGTGGGCAGTAATTTCCTTGGTAGCCCTGGTATAAGGAGATACAAGAGAAAACCCTTTTTCCTTTTGCCTAATTGTTGTTTACCTCTTGCTGGAAAATACAACAGGCATTCTGTTCATCCTGTTGCGGTTGATGCTATAATCTTTCACCAATAATGTGAGACCATAAGTTTTTTTTTTGTTGTTATTTATTTTGTTTTGCATTATTTTGGCCTTTATACATAGGCTGAAAAAAACAGACTCTACAGGAATCTCTCAGATTTTACTAAAAGGCCTTATGGATTGGGCAGCTACAGAGTTAACAGCTTTTCATTTTCTGGTATGCAGATAAGTATTATTGAACTGCCCAGATCTTTAACGGGCCTGAAAAGAGTGAGAATACTCTAAAATTTCACTTGTGTCTCTTAGTTTATCACAATATTGAAATAATGGATCCTAAAGAAATGAGACTTTCCCAGGACTCTCATGCTGGAAGAAGGAAAAGTAGTACTTGCCTTCCCAAAACAGGTTTCACAAAACTAACAAAGCCTCAAACTACCTTTCAATATGAGACAGGAGCCCAACAGATAATGGGTTGGTGGTGGGTAGATCACACCTTGACAGAGAGATTGCTGAGATGTGCATATTTTTTGTACTCTGTTTAAACTTCAGTACTCTAAAGACAGACTTAGCAGATTTTCAGGATCTCTTTGACCCTCTTTCCAAATTGGCTACATTTAAAGTCTCTTTTTACTGATTTCTTCTTCTTTTTTATTCTTTCTTTTTTTCTTTTTTCTTTCTTTCTTTCTTTCTTTCTTTCTTTCTTTCTTTCTTTCTTTCTTTCTTTCTTTCTTTCTTTTTGCTTTTTTAATTGGCTTGGAGCATAGGTTGTGACCCTTGAATTTCAAATGAAGATCATATTGTGTAATCTAACCCAATAAATATCCTTTAATTTACATTTGAACAGTTTTATTTCTCTAGTGATCCCTCACTAACATAGTTGTACCCATTAAAGCTTTGCTACTGGAACATCGTTGAGAATTTCTTGCATGGCAAGAAAGGTACGTAACAAATAGGTGCATGCACAGGTAAGACACTTCTTCAGTTGTTTGTATTATATCCATATGCACTATTGAAAGAAAGGCTTCTGGGAGGAAGTTTTTAGCTTCCTCCTGCTTTTTCCACATAATTTTATAGGTATATGTGTAGATATGTTGATTTACTTAATTACTCTCATGGGTTCATGGCAGATGACAGTTTACTCCCTGCTAATTCACTCTCCAATCCTAGAAGGTTTCAGCCTCCTTACAATCTATTCTTAAAGATACAAACCCAGACATAGGAGGCTTTAGACTTCATACAGTCTAATCTTCAAACCTAGAACTTACTGTCTCTGAGACTTACTGCTGACTGAGCTCACTCTGTCTAGATGTAGACCATTTGCTTTTGATTGATTCTCTATTTTCTCTTTTAGCTCATTCTGGACTGGTTCTGCTCTTCTTGGTGTCTCCTGAACTGAGCTAACTATACTCAAACTGCTTAATTGAACTAACTCTACACTTCTCTCTGCCTCCTTTTTGCTTCCAATTTGCTTCTACCTTGCTTCTGTCTGAGCTCTGCTTCCATATTCTGCCTCCACCTTGCTTCCTTTTCAGAACTCCAAACTATGCCTCTACTCTCTACTCTCCCTCTGAGCTCTGCCTCTGCCTCTAAGACCCAGGATTAAAGGCATACAACACCACTGACTCAAAGACATGTACTTCACTCTGCCTCTGACATTCCACTTCTTAGTTGACTAGCATGCTCTCACTCAATCTCCTTCCATTCTCTCTACTGCTTCTCTCTGAACTCTGAACTGACTATGAACTCTGAACAGAGCAACATGAACTGAGAGCTGTGAACTGAAAATTGTGACTTATTTTTGAATGTTCTGCTTCCTTTTACATCCTGAGAGTTTGGATTAGGAGTGTGCTGTATTTCATGATAGTTGTGGTACGCAACCAACAGAATTGGAATGGTTTGTTAAACTGTGGTGCCTCCAAAGTCTTCCTTGATTAACAACTCAGAGAGGTATCTCTACTTTGGAACTAAAATTTTCACTCAACATCTTATGATTCCTGGGAGTGCATCTTTTCACTCATGTGACGTGGATTCTAACTGTTGTCTTTACTCCAGTAACTTCTACATGTTTCTAAGGCATTCCATGGTTGGCATTATATGAATAAAACATGTTATACAGAGCAGGAAAGATATCTGTAGGCCTACCCCTCTCTTTTTCAAGCCAGTGTAAATTGGTCTTTGACAACTGAGAAGATACTACGAAAGACATGTTATCCAGGTGCAGTATTTCATAAAACAATCTGTTAATCTCATCATTTTGTAGTAATTGTTTTATTTTAAAAGTCTTGTTGAGACAGTGATATGTATGGGGACACTACTCCAGCTAACACTCCTTAACCCACAGTCTTTGTGTAAGCAACCCTTCTTCCTCATCCTGTGCTATTGCCTTGGGCCACTGCTATGCCTGTTGCTGGAGCTGCCTCCTTTAGTTTCCTTCTTTTGACAGTCTCTGGACCAGCATCATGGTTTTGCCTTTCCATTAGCCACATCTGGCTGCTTAAAGAATCCCAAACTAGGCAAACATCTCCACCTCTGGATTGCTTTTATTCAGAAAAGAAACTCACATAACTTACTCTAGATATTTTTTCCTACTTCTAGAACAAAATAACTTTTTTTTAAATCTTTATCGTTTTGATGCCAATTGTGTTTTCTGACATTTTCTACAGAAATGTAAGTAAATATCTACTAACCCCAAATTTGCATCACTGACATAGCAAATAAATGATTGCACTTTATCTAGCTTAGGGTATCAGTGAGTTCATTGATCACTTAAAGAAGCCTAGATTGGGGTTACTTTTACTTACAGAAGCATGGCTAACTCAAGGGCAGCTAAGTTGCTGCAACCCCCATCCTAGAAGAATGATAAATGGTAAAATTGTAGCCATGAAGATCCCTGCAAAACCTACTGACTGCTTAACCAAGTAGGTTAACCCAGAAATTATTTACTGCTTTTATAACCTTGTTAATATTCTCACTGTCAGAGTTTCCTGAGTTTTGTGAGTTTTATTTATTTCTCTGTGACTTGTGCTCCCTTTCTCCCTTCAGATGGGAATATTTCAATTAAGAAGAAATGGCTACACAACAAAAGGTTTGCAGCAAACATGAGTAACTTGTAAGATATAAATAAATTATGTGTTGGAAAAATACTTTGAAAATACCTTTTTCTTTTAGAAATTTCAAATCAATATAGCTCTATGTTTCATGTTTAAATACGAGTAACAGCTTTATAAGAAATTCATTTTGACTAGAAGTACACACAATATAGAGGAAACTTAGAGTATAAAGTTGGCACCAAACTAAACTATTGGAATTATTTCCTCATTTTCTCATATGCAATAGTTTATGGAAAGGGCAAGATATTCTAAGTAGCTTTTAGAACATTTTCAGTTCTGCTTTAGTCTTTCTTTTACTTGATGTTCACATAACTTACTCTAGGTATGTTTCTTTATGCTTAATCTAAAAAATCATTGCTTATTAAACAACAATCCATTCTCATGATAGGCGTGGTGAGAAGTAGCCGTGAGTTGTCAAAGAAAACAACCAGTGGTTGTCTATGTGAATGCTTAATAAGTAAATAACATGATTTCATTTGCCCACAAGGTTTGTCAACCCAAAAGTTTAATTTTTTGCTGCTGATTCTTAACTGATCATTACAAAAAAAATTGGAAAATTCATTCAATGAAATTAATTCATAACTTTTTCAAAGTAGAAATCAATGTAATAATTTTCCAAGTTAAATGAAATATCAAGACAGTTCTCTGGGGGTATAGAGAGTAAGCCAGATATCTGGAACAGAGGAAGACATTTAGAAAATATTTTTAAAGGCAGTTAAGCCACAGTCTCCATTTTTGATGAATCACTACTTTTTTCTGACCTACTTTACCAAGTATCTGAATAAAACCAAAGTTTTGTGGAATTTATTTGTGTTAAAGAGAAAGAATCATAGCAAATAGGACATATTTCCACTGTCTGCAGAACTGTCAGACACACTGGCAGACCTGTGGTTAACAGTGCTTCTCTTGTAGTCTTCAAGCACCCCTTGGCATTTGTGAAATAATTATGTCTTATTCTAAAATGAAACGATGCCTACTCCACTTTGTTTGGAATAAAACAAACTTGTAAGTGTCATTGTATCACATATAAAATCTAGCATCAGTGTTCTGGTTCTTCAGGTTTCTAGAAATGCACACTGTATTACAAAACAGAAAAATTGTTCTACACTCACATTTCCATTATACATTAAGGAAAAATAAATTTAAGAATATCACTTTTTCCACATGCTAAGTACAAATAATGCATGCTATATAGCTATGTCTACCAAGCAGTTGAGAAATATCACTATATTTTCAGAAATAAAGAGCAAAGTTGGATCCTCAAGGGTGTTAAGAAAGATAAATGACCTATAAGCTATCAGAATTTGAGAAAAAATTAAATCCATATTGAAAGTATACTAAAAGAATATTTAACGATGATCTAGACAAAAAAAAAACAAATCCATAAGTTATTTATGCATACCTTTCCATCACAATATGACCCATATCCAATTTAAATTAAAAAAAAGTGTCATAATTGCAATGGTGGTTCATACACAATATGTTTTAATTTAAAAGTTAAACCTTGTAATTAGAAACAGTAACATAAATCATGTACCACTAATCTAAAGTCTTTGTACAAAGAAAAAATTTTAAAATGGTTCTCAAATGTTAAATGGAAAAATGTCAATATGTCAGGATTAACTAGATTTACCTCTGTTACAGAAAATTTAAAGAGTTGACATTAAATTAAAATCTAGAAGAATTTATTCTTCAAAGTTCATTGCATATTAGTTCCAGTAGCAGTTACACAAAGGATTGTGAGTGTATTTATGTACATTCACTTCCTCTAGTCTATAGGTCCATTGCACACTTCAGTTATACTGTGTGATTACTGTAGCCTTCCAAGAAATATGACTCGTCTAAATTTGTTCTATTTTTTGAGTGTTTTTCAAAATTTGTATTTAATTCATATTTACATATGTTTATGCCATGAGAGTGTGGTTGCCTCCAGAGACAAAAAGAGGGCATTGAATGTTCCAAAATTGAAGTTACAGGTGTCTTGTTAACTACACAATATGACTTCTGGGAATGGAACTGCGCCTCACCAGAAGAGCAGCAAGCATTCCTTTACTCCAAATTGATCTCACCAGGCCATGCAATATTGGGTTTTAGTCTCCAGTTCTCTGAAATTCCTTAACTTGTGAACTGGCTTTTCTGTTTTTGAAACCAAAATGCTGTTTGAATTTTCAAAGAGACTGATTTAATCTGCAGGTCACTATGTAGAAATATCAACTTAAAACTGTGAACCTTCCAATTCATAAATACATAACAAATTTCCTTGTATAATTTTTTTTCCTTTTTAAAATTTTTTAATGTATTTTACAAAATATTTTGGAAGTCTTATATGCATTGATTAAGCTTATTTGTGTGGAGTTGATATTTTGATTCTATGTTAAGAGGAATTGTTTTCTTGATTATAAGCTTTTATTTCTTATTTCTATCGTATAAAATACAGTTTATAGTTTATGTTTATTCTGTATCACCACTTCATTGGATGTGTTGAGTTCTTTTTCAAATTGGGAAGTGTTTTGTACAACTTTTAATATTTTCTTTATATAAATACACATACATGTCTTTTGTAAGTAGCTTTAGATTTTATTTTTTAATTCAAATTTCGATATTTCAGTGTATCTCTTGATTTGCTGTTACAAATAGAATCCTACAAAATGTGTAAAGGAACTGATGAAAATAAGCATCTTTGTGTTGTTTCAATTCTATTTTATTGATTTACTCCATATTAATTAATTTTTAAACTAATTGGCACATTTGTGAAATGCATAACACCACTCACATACCACACAACTCAAAGCTTTATCGACATTTTCTCTTCACCAAGAATCTATTTCCCACGTTCATAAGTATCTGTCTTGATTTGATACTTACTGAGAAACAAGGTTTTCTGTGTGACTACGACTTAGGAGTTAACAATAGGAACCTGTGTCCTCAGCATTGGATTCACAACTTAGAACAGTGGTTCCTTCTTTCCAGAATTTACCATAGTTAACAATTCAAGGTAAAGGTAGGAGCTGGTAAGCTACTCCAAGGTCCTTAATGATTATGGATAGGGTTGTGTTAGTGTGTTCACAGTGCAGGTAAAAATAGTTATTCTGAATTCATAATTTCAATAATTGTATCTGAGTCTAGACAATGGCATTTCTCACCCGTTACCCCTATCTCCCAGCTCTTTTAAACTCCCTACTGCATCTTCTGCAATGTACCAGAGACTACTAATTGTGCTATTCTCTGAAAGAAAAGAAGTGGTTTTTCAATTTTTCATAATTGAGAATGGTTGCTGTAGGTTTTTCTCAAATGTTCCTTACAAACAAATTATATTTTTATACTCCTGGTTTTGATGAGGTTTTCTTTTATTATTTTTTATGAATTATACTTGGATGTTTGACTTTGTCTAATAATTTTTCATGTGTATAATTTAAGGTAATACGTGTTTCTTTTTCTTAATTATATCAGTATGCTTTATCTTTGAGTTTTGCATGCTGTGCCACTTTTGAACCTAGGGTTCCCACCATTTTTATCTTAGTCTTTGAGAAATGCTCTGACCTGATTTGTCATTATTAAATCCCTCATGTATATGGAGTAAACAGATTTGGGGGTATGTGGGGACTTGTGGTTAATTGAAACTATTATGATAAAGTACATCTCAAGGTTCTTTGCTTCAACAGAGCAACATAATCTTTTGTGGTGATGTAATAAACATATTCTCACTTTTCATGTATAATACATTGTTATCTTTGGAAGAATATTTTTCAACATTGACAATAAGGAAAGATGGAATGAAAAGACTTTTTTTGTAATTTTCTTACATCAAAATATAGTTTTCTTTATGATGGTTATTTGAAAAATAATAAGATAATTACCTTGCAGTTTATGTAAAACAGTTTAGATAAGGATGAGAACATTTACAAAATATCCATGTTATCTATTGGATAGATTCTTCTTAGAAAAGATATGGCATGTCACCTCCAGGTCAATGTACAGGTAAGACTAGTACAGGCAAAATTAAAATATGCCTAAGTATAGCTTAATCTGCAAGCAGACATTGTCATTGTCCATGGGATCCTGCCCTTGTAGAAATGTAGCATGCTTTGGACTCATGGGAACTAACATTGAAAATTCAAAAAGAAGCCTCTAAGACCGTACAATACATGTCAGAATCAGTGCCATAACAAACATCCTTACAAGGTGATGCATAGAACTGTGAGTGAGAAATCAAATGATTACTTTAGAAAGCTAGAAAAATCAATAATTTAATACGCATAACTAAACTGCATATGTGTATAAAGCAAATGTGAGAGTGTGGCCCTGAGGTCTACAGCCAGCAAATCCCTAGGGTAAAAATTGGCCAAACTATAGAAATCTATATCCAGTCATCTCTAGATGTAGAACATGGATAAATACAATTGACTGCTTTCTTTCCTGGGTTCTCATCCTGCTTAGGCCTCAATATTCAGTTATGCAGCCCATTCTTCACATTTGGAATTAATATACACAGTCCTTCTTGTTGTTTGTTGAAATTATATATTTTTAAGATGGATTAATGGCACAGTTGGCCTTGAATTTCAGAAGAGATTTTGGATTTGGACTTCTGATCAATACTAGAACAACAGAGGTTTTGGGTTCCCTTCAAGCTGAACTGAATTCATTTTGTCTTGTGAGATGGGCATGAGCCTTTAGAGACCAAAGGCGGAAAAATGGAACTTGGAACTGGATCATCCCAAAATACCCTTGTACTGAATGTCAGAGGTTCATCTTGGCACTATTGGAAGATGGCAGAAACTTTAAGCATAAGGGCTAGAAGAAATTGCCTTGGTCACCATGGTTGTGTCTATAAAAGATCATAAAACTTACCTTCTTTTTCCTCTCTTTCATGGTCTGATCATGATGTGAGCAATATCGCTCTGCCCCAGAATCTCTGTCATGGTACATAGTCCAAGTTCATGACCACCAGCAACAGGATCTCATCTCAATAGGCTGCAAACTACAAAACAGTAATCCAAAATAAGTCTGTTATATTTATTAATTATTTATCTTGAATAGTTGCTACAGTAATAGAGAGGGAGTTAATGAAAACAGCCCTACGCTTCAAAAAGGGCTGGAGTCTCTCACTGATCTCTTGATACTAAGCAACTGACAAATATTCAATACATCTTTTGTCTATCTTAGATGTACGGTTTTTAAAGGTCTAACTTAAACCGCATCCAAGTTTTTTGGTCTTTGTAAGATTTAACGTTTATCTTCCTGTTGTTTCCAACTCTTGCCTAGACAAAACTCTAAATCATAACATTCTAGGTATTTCTGATATTTTCCTATGACATACACTGTGTTCCTAAAAAAAAGTACTGAAAGTTTGAGTCACAAATAATTTTGTTATGTTCAGACACATTTCTAGGAAAAGCCTTGTCAAAAATCATTTGAATTTTAACTGTTAATGGAGTTCTTCATTTCTGTTAATTAAATATTGGAACTAAACTAAAGTTAGCTTCATATTTTACTTCATTATAGATCAGGGTCCATTATGTACGTGAGTTAAACTTTATCATTTCTTGAAGATCTCACCCCTACACTAAATATTAGTTAACTTTCCACCTTGTTCAAATTCTGAGTAAATACTCTATTCATAACATAGCATTTTATGTCTATTCCTGATTTTACCAAACACAGAGGTGAGCAAAATTTCCCTGCCAAAGGCTGGATAATAAATATTTCAGGCAGGAAGATCATATTCAGTTTCTTTACATATTTGTCAGTGTGCTTTTATCTTACAACTTTTTCAAAGATAAAAAATAGAAATCCTAACTTACAGATTATAAAAACAGTTATGAACATTATGGCAGGATATAATTTACCAGATTCCAATACTGGAAATATAATTATGAATTTTTTTAACGTTTAAGATTAAGGTTTTATTTTTATTTCTCCCCTTTGGGAGTGATCTAGTTTGGAGGTTGAAACTTGATATTAAATAATCATTTGCAATATTTCTCTGATTTCTAAATTGTTAAATGCCTGTTATTTAGAGTTAGAGATTTTCTTTACCCACTTTCATTCTAAAAGCCAAATCCTCCTATTGTATACCTTATATTCTGTATAAGTAGAAGACATTATCCATTGCTATGTCAGTCCAAGTTATAGAAGAGGCAGATCACAATATGAAAATAGGCATCACAAAACCTTCAAATTTTACAACATATAAGGAAAGAAAAAACCAAGAGCCATCTGCTCTGAATAGTTGTGAAAGAAGGACGGTGGAGAAATTAGAGGAGAGAAGGTTCTCAGAGTGAGGCTGGAAACCATGAATTCTGAGCTCAAATAACACAATGTCCCAAAGGCAAAAGAAATTATCAAAGTTTCTTCTCATTTCCAAGGTATGGACCCACATTTGTCCTCATGCCATACTGACCTCTTGCCTCAGAGCAGCTGGGAAGTACAATCTCTGTGTGAAGGCAGTGATGGATTTCATGGCACAGGTGTTGGGGCAGTCAATCAATTAGAGATCTGATCAGGAAAAAGCTAAGAGATACATTTCTTGTATCATGCCAGCACCACAAAATTGCATGGAAGCCAAAATACTGATATTATTTTACCAAACAACACTGTACTGCAGCTCGGTAGATAGATGAATATATGAAAGATACACTAGATAGAGTAAGATTTTTATGACAGATGATTCATAGAGAGATGTAGATAAATAGATGATATATATATATATATATATATATATATATATATATATATATTTATATTACAGAGAGATGGATAGATGACAGATAGATAGAGATAGATAATGACATGTTTAGATGAAGATAGATACATACACAAATATACATACATACATACATACATACATATATAGAATATAGATAGGTAACTGGGTAGATAGATGAATATTTAGCAGATTAATAGTTTATAGATGAATAAGTAATAGATAGATGGAACATAGATAAATGATAAGTACATAGGTGATATATAGACAGATAACAGATAATCTTGCTTTCAAAAAAATATCTCATCAGGAACAACTTAAAGAGAGTTATAATGAAACTGATTAGCCTGACAACTATTTAAACTTGCTTAGAACTAATTTTTTGTGATCAAAATCCTTTTCAATAAACGAGGATGTCCAATCACTTCTGTTTCTTTTTAATCAAACAATATGGTCATATGATGAAAACCTCTGTAACTTGAACTTTTCATAAAAACTCAAAATCTAGCTTGTCTCCCAGTATCCTAAGACTCTCTTGTCACACAAAGCAATACAAAGCATTATCAGATGCTTTCCAATATTGATCTGTCTCAGACTGCAGTGTTTTAAGTTTTAATGCTGTGCTAGTTCAATTTCCAAGAGATGTCAGTTTTCTACCTTATAAAATAATAATTCCCTAGACTTTGTAAATAAGCTTTGTAGAAAAGTTTTTAAATTTTTCATAAATAAAAAATTTCTAAAAAGAATCTATCATTCCTCAAGCAATTTATGCAAAACCATTCAGAAGTGGATAGTGATTGATATTTGATATAGTATTATTAAAAACAAAGTACTTATAAGGTAAATATGTTTCCCAATAAACATTCTTTATGGAATAGGGCTGAGGTTAAAACATGTCATTCTTTTGTTTTCATTCATTAATCACAGAAAATATAGGTCAGGGCTGAAATTCATAACACTTACTACTGGGAAATGTCAGGTGCATAGATACACTCATATGGAAAGCAAAGCTTGCCCTTAAAGGGGGGCCTAAAATCTGACAACACAAACAGATATTTATACCTGTCCTGGCTAGTCAAGACTCACATGGTCATGGATTTTATCACAGCAGCAGAAAGCAAACCAGGGCATCCCTCCACCCTCCATCTTTTGTTTGAATTCTCATCCTACATTTCATATCCATCCTGTGTTTGTGTATACAGATTTTAGGATACTTAATAATTATGATCATATTTTTTTAATTCAATATTTTTATATTATCAATTCCTAAGCCTATTTTCCAGGAAAAGTCCTTATTCTTTTTTTGTATGTGTATATGTCTTTTCTAAGAGTGAGTAATAGTAAGTGAGAAATGGGGACATCATCATATGTTACAGCACAACTTTTGGCCATTATTCTCTCTGTGTCTTTTGAAATAGTACTCCATCTCCATATGCACAAACCTGGGATGAAGAAATGTCACTTCTGTTTTACATTTTTCAGTAACAAGAAATTTCTTTCTCCTTTTAATGTGGCGTTGAAGTTTGGATCAAGGGCCTTGTTCATGGTAAACAAAGACTCAACCACTGAGCAAAACCTCACACTGTTTCATGATTCACTATTTCTAATTTCCCACTATATCTGAAATGCAATCTTTTAACTTTTGTTTACCCGTCTCAATCTATTTGATGTGTCAAAAAAGGAAAATGAAAATTATTGCAATAGATAATGGTATATCTTCTCTTAAATATTGTTAATGAAACAAAAGGTTATTTAAACTCTTTCGTGTGTGTGTGTGTTTAAGTGTATACGCAGGAACACATGCATATGCACACACGTGGTCAGAGTACAACCTTAGATATCCTTCCTTAGTCACCATTTGCCTTCTTTTTTGAGGCAGCGTTCTCCACTTGCCTGGAACTCACCAAACAGACTAGGCTTCCTAGATCCTAAGTCCCAAGAATCTGTCTATCTTTGTCCTGTAGGCATGAAGATTTAAATAATTGATGACATGTCTGAAATGTTTTCATATGAAACACTGGGAATCAAACAAATCAGAAGACAAGCAACATACTGACTGAGTTAGCCTTCAATGCTTAAGTTGTTAGCACCATTCCTGATGTGACAAATTCTAGATGAATCATTATTCACATACATTTTTATATTCTCAATAAAAATGTTTCATCCATTTAGTCCAAAAACAGCAAGAATGTGAAATTGCTCAAGAAATTAAATACGTCTCCTAAGCATTCATTACTTCAGGTCTTTACGTGTATTTAAAATATTTGTGAATGGCCAAGACATGTTAGGAAGTGAAAGACTTAAAATATGTGAGCAAGAAGTTTACACAGGATTTCCCCAAGTAGCATAATTAAAAGGAGAATAAAAATTACAACATGAATGAAAACAGGATTAAATCTATATTGGAAGATATTGCAGCAAACAAAGAATAATGTTTAAATCTCTACATTTGACAGCCCTAGACTAATCAGGGATTGCAGATTCATCAAAATAAGGAGTTATTAATATCTGCTTTTGAGATGCCCAATGCATGGCCCAAAGCAAACCAGCAAGGTATTGGTCATGAATGTTTTCTATTTTGGAGGTTAGTGTTATGGGTATTTCACAGGTATCAATTCATTTAGTCTTCACATTTAGGAGGTAGATGATGTGAGATCGCAGAGCATATACTAAGAACTCAGTCTAAAGTCACAAATTAGCTCCTGCTGACTTTAAATCACATAACCACTGATTTTCCTAGTGATGTTTTAGGAGCTGCTTTGAAAAAGATCAATAATGGAAAATGAATAAATAAAGTAAAATAAAATTATGGATGAAGAGGAGTTCTAGAAGAATTTCAAATGCAGTTAATAAGCTTTGAAAATTGATGTGAGGAATGCTGCTCTAACTTTCTCAACTCTTCTAATAATAAGAGAAAGAAAGTATTTCTAAGTGACACTGAAAACGCAGCCTATGGTGCTGTGTGTTTATGATCGCATCACTCTGGAGTCAGAGGCATGAGATGATGAACTCAAGGCTAGCCTGGGCAACATGGAAAACAAACACCAACATTAAAAAGAAAGCAAGTTGAGAAAATTTAAAGAAGCAAATAATAAAAACATGATTACTTAAGCTTTTACTATTTGTTTGGAATTTTGCTGAGTAACTGTACAAAACAGTTCATTCTCTAATGTAAGCATTACACCAACACTTTATGGAGGAAAGTCGAGCCCATTTCAGTTCATACAACTTTTCTAGATTATGCTTTTGAGTGATAGAAGATAAATGATAAAATACATATATGATATCATGTAAATAAATGTATTAAAGTAAAAACAATTCTAAAATATAAATAAACTAAAGAATAATAATTTCATCATACTTTGAAGGTTTGATATTCATCAACCAAAACTATCTGGAGGATAACTGAAACATGAATATCAAATAAAAGATTTTTCTCTTAGCAATAAAATAATCCACAAAAGAAATACTACAAGTAGATGGTTATAAAATTCTACAAAAGCAATTATCTCTTTCCCTGAGCTAAAATATTTTCAAAAGGGCAAACAAATAGAGGAAGAAAAAAGTTAAAGCAAATTCTAAAACAATATCAGGAAGTGAAAGCCTACAACATGAAATTGAAGCTAGAAAAACAAATATTAAAATAAGACACAAAAGAACTCAGTGAAGCATAGCCATTTATTGTAGGGCACTTCTTCTGTGTTCTCCTATATCCTCTTATGATACTATCTATGGAGAGAAGCAAAATGTGTGCTTACTGATATTTACGTTTGCTAAGATAGATACATCATATTATCAATATAAACCCAGGAAGACATGAAGTACTTCTAAGAAAGTAACTCTTCCTTAAAAATCGAGTTAATTAAATTATGGCGTAATAAGAATACACCATTCCATGTTTAACTTTGCAAAACAAACCTCTGTTAGCAGGAAATGAACTCGGTAGAAAAGAAGACATATATAGAGGAATGTTCAGTGAGCAAACACATGTAGTAAATATGAATGGGAACAGGTTAAAGGAATTGTGAGTAATAACTTCAGATTTATCTCTATGAATTGACTATTACATGCTTTCTATCTAAACCCTATTTTACAATGAAACTGGACCTTGATAGATCCCTTTTCCTACCTAGCATTTTCTCTCCATGATCTTTAGTTTTAATCACTTCACTCCTTAAAGTCTTTTGTAGATGAAATATCTACCCTTTCAGTGAGCAGCTCTTTGTCAAGAAAGCTGATGGAGTAAATCTCTCAGAAGACAAATTTATCAGTTGTTACTGACACAGCCTTTGAATTCTGTATTCAGTGATTCTGAAAAGAATATGAAGCATCGGGAAAAGTAAAATTTGAAAGTTACCAATGTGGGAATGCATTAGAAAGAATCAGGTCAGAGAAGCAAAAACTCAATTACAATTCCCAAAATTGAGATGGCAAAAATCTCAACTGACCCAAATTTCTTGGCTCCTACTGGTAGCTGCATTTCTATTTGAAATGAGTTGAAACTAGAGAAGTGCTGGCAGCCTAACACCTGGCTCCCTCTTTCCCCTTGGGTGGCTGAAGTAATTACCCACCCCTTACCTGCACCAGCTTAGGATCTGTGAAATGTTGGTCATGTAGAGTCAATCATCTCTGTGTTCTAGGGTGCCAAATGATGATCTGCTAGTCAGAATATAGCACTGCTGGCACGCAAACCTATTAGCTCTTCCATTCTTCAGTCTGGGCATGTCCACATTTTTGCTGGTCAATTTGCATTTGTTTTCTACAGCATAAACCCTATGAGGGGAATTACAGTGTATCTGAACTATACTCTCTGTATGTCAGTTTTCAAAACAAGTTTTGCAAGTGATTGCCTTTTAGAAATGTCTTCGATTAGACCATAGCAAAGAGTGAGCATTTTCACAGAACAAGCACACATGGTGAGAACACACACTACCTTTCTAAGCACAACAGACTGACAACTCCGTGGTACATTTATCAGATTAACCATGGCAGACATTAATTTATAGTTTAGACCTCAGCCATAAATCTGTCCTACCTGGGCAAAATCATGAGCAAGAGGAGCAGCCAAATGGTAACATCACTGTTTATCACTGTGAGCAAAGTTTTGAAGTAGAAAAATATTAAAACTTGTTTTTTCTTTAATTTCTGGAATACCTATGGGGAAAATATTTATGCTTCCCTGTTCTCCACACTCTTGATTAGTAAAATAAAATTATTATTTCATATAAGGGAATGTGTCATAGTTTATACCAACCTTTAAAGCAAACCCCTTTTTCCTACAGTTAATGGAGAGAAAAAAATGAGTTAAACAGTTTGCAACTATGCATTAATGAGAGAATAAGGTGTTTTCAATTAAAGGATAGAAAATGTACAATATTCATATCATGCTTTCTGAAACTGTTTCTGAAGAAGACTTAGAAATTGCATCCAACTATATAAATTGCATCTGTTATAGTATACTCAACAGACTTAAGCTGGATTTAGATATTTGAAAGAATGGCAATTTTTAAAGGGCAGGCTTTAAAAAATGAAGTGCATAATGGGACATCAGATGCTTATGAGGAATTTCAGGTTATAAACCAAACTGCTGTTGTAATATCAGTATTAAATAAAATGTGTATTAAAAACATACAGAACATTTGTTAATTTATAATTAAGTTTCCTCCAGACACTAATCCACTGCTGTGTTCATTCTTGAAGAGTTCTAAATTGGAGATGTGAGTTTAGGAAGCTGTCTATCAGAAGGGCTTAAATACTTTACCAACCTAGCAAGAAGTTAGCCACGAACATACACATTTAATCAAGCAAATAGTATTAATCATGCTTTTGTAAAAGCTAAAATCACATAAGAAGAAACATAGCATAGGAATCAAGTAGCACAGAACTAGGCTTTGATGAATAATCATTAAAGTGGGACTGGGTCTTGCATGTAACTATTTTACATTTGAAATGAATAAGTATGTGAAAGATTTATTAGAAAAAAATTTAAATATGCTGCTGTTGCTATTTGGAAGAGAAAAGTTGCTAAGGTCTCAGATGAAAATAACAGCTTAAAGATTCCTTTCTTAATTCAAGGAAGATGAAGTACAAGATTGATTTACTAAGCATTCTATAAAGAATAATTGATTATTGTACTTGCAATATTTGGAGTCATAATTGGTGAAATGCTATCAAATATAAGTATATAAATAAAATCAAAAATATTTAATTATATTTAATTAGGGTATAGATGTAGCTCAATTGGATCACAACAATAAATAAATTTGAAAGATGTTAATAAACAATAATTATAAGGGTACATTCAAGTTGTGATTATGTAAGTTATTTTCATTATTTTGGTTCTATTTGCCTCAAGATTAATGAAATGTAATAATACATGGATAAAGATTGTAAACTTAATAAATAAATCTTTCATTGTATGTAGAATAGTAGTGTTAGACAAGGTCACCAAAGACAATCTTACATATAACTCATTTAATTACATAATTCATTTAATTATGTTCATCAAATATGCTAGATATAAGTGAAATACCACTTGCTAACATTAGCATAGAAGTAAGTCAGCTGAACAATATGGAACAGCCTAAAATTAATTCTGCTCATATTTGCATTATCCCTGGGCTATTAGCATCAGGGGACCCAAAGTGTCACCTTAACTCTGTTCCCTACACCAGGTATAAAGAGTCCTAACATTTTAAGTAAGGTTAATATGTACATTGCTAAACTGCTATTCAATTTAAATACTGTATTTAAGTCCTTGGTACAGCTTTGCTTGTGTGAATGTGTGTGTGTGTGTGTGTGTGTGTATGTGAGTATGTATGTGAGTGTGTGTGTGTGCATGTGTGCTCATGCCAGGGCATCCATGTGGAAGTCATAGTCCAATTTACAGGCAACAGGTCACTCAATATGTTAGTGTCAAGAACTGAATTTTGCTCATTATTCTTGGTGGCAGACATATTTGTCTAATGAGCTATCTTACACATTGCTGTAAATATTATCTTTAAAGCTCAAGGCTAAACGTATACAGGATTAACTTGAATCCTAAAATGTTATAGAACTAATGTTTATACAATGTATACATTTATAAAGAAGGACAACATGGAAATAATGTTTCTAATATCCTAACAGTTCTATTTGCCTCCCCCCCACAAAAAAAACAAAAACAAAAAAACTAATTCTACTCTTTCTTACCAGAGCGGAATATTGTTGAGTAAGATAAAATTTGGTTGAACAAAATTTCCAAGTCAATTCAGTTTGGATTAGTTGCTGTATCAAAGGAGATCTGCTATGAGATGAGATCATTGTTACCCTGTTTGTTCTCAACCTCATTTAGTGATGTGCTGACAAAATTTGATAAGAATTAGTCAGAATAATTAATGAATGTGTTTTTAACCAAAAAAGCTGATAAAATAGTAATTATTTGACATAAAATAAGCAAATATTAGAAAATATACTACTACTTAGAATGATCTAATGTGCTGAGATAAATACATGTGATACATGAGATAAATAAATGTGCTGAAAAATATATTGATAATATTCAACAAGCTGGATTTATTTGTACTTTCTCTGTGGGACATTGTTCACATATATCTTTGAATTATTAATTTGTTTAAATTTTTTAATATTCCTGTAATAGAATACATCTCTACTTACATTCTTCAAATGAGAAAACTTATACAAAATAATTTAATGTGAAGCTACATAGTTTCTGCTCTAAATGGCTACTTTAATCATATAGAAGTTCAATTAAAATGTATAGATTTTGAATATGGTTAATTTTGGCATGTTATGCTTTTTTATTTGCAAGATTTTAAAAATAAACTTTTTTTTTTTTTTTTTTTACAAAGCGAACAGGTTCAACAAATTTCATATCTTAATTTGACTTAAAAAGTTTGAAACATAAGCTAAGTACAATATGGAGAATGAGTTACATGGGATATGAACTGTGAAATTTAAGATATATGATGGGAACACTGGCAAAGCCTATGAAAATCAGCTTTTGAGAATTCTGGAATTACATGAGATTTCAGCAATCTATGGGAGCTCTCTTCTAGATTCAACGTGACAGGATTTAAGCCAAGGGCAGTAAATTGCTGCTCCCCTCGTCAGTCTTGCTCCCATAGCTCCGTGATATAATAGTTAAGATGGCATCACTTTTAGTGAGCTGAGCTTTAACCTACCTGGCTGGTATCCTTCTAAAAGAGCAAAGACAGGCATGTATGGGTAAAGTGCTATGAAGGAGAGTCAGAGACTGTGTCCTACACTTGAAAGTCCAGGAGACATCAATGACTTCCCAAAGCTAAGAGATGCAAGGATGCAAGAGAGGGTTCCCCTTTAGATATTTTAGAGAAAACTTACAGTGATAAAGCATCATGCTATAATATTATCACTTGGAACTGTGTGACAATAAGTTGCCCTCACTTCAAGCCACTCATTTGGTAGAAATATCTTGGAGTAATTAGAATAAGACCTAACAGACAGACTTTGAAGACAGGAAGTAAAACCTAATCCTATCAAACAAATTTGACAATCCAACATTTATAAGGCTCATTATTAAGATGAACTTTGAAAAAGAGATCCATAAATGCTAGAAAGTAACCAATGAAACTTCAACTGTCAATGTTGTCACCAGAATAAGAATCTTAGGAATTTGCGAACTTTTTGTTTTTAAATTTATTTTTCTTCTTTCGTATAATTCATATCAACACCCTTCCTACCCTCCCTCCATTCCTCTCAGCTCCTCCCATCCTCCCTTTTCTCCTATTACACATTCTCCCTATACCCATCCACTCATAACTCCCCAAACACTGCTTCTCCTTTTAGAATAGAGCAGTTCTCCCAGGGTCACCGCTCAAACAGGGCACCAAGTGGAACAAGGCCAGGCACCAGTCCCCACATCGAGGATGGACTAGGCAACCCAACTGTAGAAACGCGCCCCAAGGATAGGCAAAAGTGTCAGAGGACCCCCACATACACTCTAGCCTGAAGACTGTCTACAAGAATCCCAAGACAGACAATTAATAACATATCTAGGAAACCCTTCAGGGTCCCTGTCCTCTGCTTTGGACTCCGAGGGACCCCAAGAGCCCTAGTCCGTTGACTCCGTGGGAGTGGAGTATTCTTAAGAATAATCATATTAGTGTGTTACTCCACTTCTCATTATAGTGAGAAAATATCAAAAAAGGGATTAATCCTCGCTCAAGAGAAACAAAAACTAAAAGTCAACTGAAAGACCTGTATGGTGTGAATATTAACTTCAGGCTATTTTCTGTGTTCCAGCGTTCGATAATGATGTTGCCTTGAAGACAGCTTGCTGGTTTTCAACTTGAGGCTGTAGCAGTTCTTAGAGAACAAACTACTTACTGTGAGCTGTTCCTTAGGTGGTTTCAGACTTGTCCTTTGCTATGTTCTTTTGCTTTCACTCTCTGCATGTGGTGTCTTGTCCGGTGTCTTGTCCACATACTCCGTATGTAATGCTGTTCTGTCTTGAAAGTGTGGCCAGAAACTGAGCAATTGTCATTGACTTCCAGAGTATAGTAAAATAAAGTTCTTTCACTTTTGAATCACCACTGCCAGGAAATATGCTACAGTGACAGAAAATATGCACAATAATATAAGAAGAAGAAAAAATATTTGCAAATTATTTTCTCATTTGTATCCAGACTATATATTTTAATTTTCAGCTCAAGATGATAACATGCATAACAAAAGTAGAACATGGTTAAAGCACTTGAATAGACATGTATTCCAAGAAAGATATAAAAACATACACATGGAAAAATATACACAATAATAATCATCAAAGGAATATATAATGAAATGTTATTTTCAGTCAACTAGATAAGTTGAATGTAGAAGACATGGATACCACAAGTTGTAAGGATTTAGAAAAACCTAAATCCTCCACATTGCCTCTGTCCGTGGAAGTTCTTCAAAAAGTACTTTGACAATTCTTTAAAAACAATTCTCACTTTATTATATGATCCAGTAATTCTATCTCAGGTATACAGCCATGGGGACCAGAACTACACTTACAGAAAGCTTTAAACAGGATTATTCATGGCACCAATGTAAATATATACAGAGAATATAAAAAATAAAAAGCAATCTAGTATTAATCAGCTAGTGAAAGAATAAATCAATGGAGGTATATCCATGTAGTGGAAAGTTAACTACAAAATAATACAGCACACAGGCACTTGTTAGAATGCTGATGTCATGCTGACAGCTACTATATTCAGTAGAAAAGTGCACATTATATGGTTTGTTTTCTAAGAATTTTATATACTAAATCTTTAGAGATAGATTTTTATTAGAAATTGACAAGACATGAGAAAAAGAGCAGAAAAATAAAGATTGGACAGCAAGAATCTTTCGGGAGCTGTTCAAAATGTTGGATGGCTATGAAACTGAGAAAATACTAAACACCAGTAAATTGTTCACTTTAACAAGTGATTTCCCCACGATATCTTATTGGATCTCAATTAAAAATACACAAAGACTCAATAAATAGTAAGTAAATAATTTAAAGTATCTGGGCTGAAAAGATGACTCAGTTGGTAATGTGCTTTTTTTCTTTTTTTTTCACCTGTGTAAAAAGGTGAGTGTGGTTGCAAATACCTGATTTGCCAAGGCAACACGTAGAGCAAAGAAGATCCCCTGTACTTACTGGTTATCCATCTCACTGAATCAGTGAACTCTTGGTTCAGTGAGAGACCTTGTTAGGAAATATGGCGTGGAGCACAGTTGAAGGATATGCCTGACATTGACACCTGGCCTCCCCATACATACAGACAAACATCCACATCATGCACCCCCCACACAGGAACAAATATACACACACATATACAAACTATTCAAGAAACTGGGGAGTACATTCAAGTGTTCTTAAATTGATTTTTTATCATTAGGATTTAATGGATTTGTATATATTTCTTTTCCATTTGTATTAGTCACTGTTTATATTATTTTTATATTCTGTATGGTATTTTAACAAAGAATATATGGACTCTTGGTGATAGTGCTTTATCAATGGTAGAATATTGACTGTCACAAATGCACCATTTCTTTGTGATAGGTCCATTGTGAATTGAATGTGATGATACAAAAAGCACATATGTGACCTCCATAACTTTAAACTCTTCTGTCATAAATTTAAAACTACTTTTAGGAGTAAGGACACATTTAGTTTGAGCACACAAATGATCCTTACATCAATAGAGCTACACATTCATAAAAGCTACCACCCAAAAACTAATCACTGTTTTATATTTTCAGAGATCTTAATTAGATGTTAATTTTTACACATTATTTTAAGTCTATAAAATGTTTAGTGTTCTGTTTTATTAAAGTGTTTAAATCTTGACCTTCAAGTATTTCTTAAGTTCATAATATTCTTAAAATTAAGAATTGAAAGAGCTTTGCCTATGAGAAAAGATAAACCTGCAGATGTACATATGTTCAGAATAATGTCCTTTAATAAATAGATTATTATTTGTTAGTCATAAAAGGAGATTAAAAGATGCATTTCTTCTGAGTCTCTTAGTATCACTTCTCTGCTTAACTATGTAGGCGATATTTTAAATATTCAAATGGTTCTCTATTAAAAAAGAGTTTCTACCAAAGCACAGTTGAACCAAGAAAATGAAGTTTTACATGTGTTAAAGTATAAATCTTGTTTTAACTTTCAGAAAGGAATTTCTGGAACAATATCAAAACTCCTCCAGATTATTGCTATTGAGTTTCATAAATGTCATAAATAAATTTCTCAGTAACTAGGTCAATTTCCTGCTGTCATATCAATCCTTAATCTAAGACTAGGTGGAAACTTTTGACAGATAAATGTAAATAAACTAATTTTCAAAAAGATCAAGATGTTAATACGATGAACATCTATTTATATAACTCAGAAGACTATGATTCATATTAGTCCTCTGCAAATATTTCAGAAGTAGATGGTATTTTTATCAGAAATCTCAATATTTAAAAGTAGTCAGCTTTCTTTCAAGCAGATAACAGATTAGGATTTTATCGACTCTTCAGACAGTGCTCAGTCTCCTGCCCATCTGTGACAGGACAGTTAAATTTCCTACTCAAGATGATGAAATACAGTTTAAGTACTCTACAAAAGAAAGAAGCAAGATAAAATTATAGCTATGAGCTTTCTCCATAAGGAAACATAACACTCTGCATTCTCTTTCTTTTCTAAATTAGTTTGGATAGGGTAGTACACAAGGACCTCAGCAGTGAGTTATAAATCCAATTAAGTGTGGATTCCCAGGTAAGCAAGAATAATAAGCAGTTTTATTAATTAAACTAAAGCTGTTCAACAATTCTCACTATCCCCAATCATCAATTTCAAGATCTTTTAGAATTTTTAAGGTGGTAGTAAAGATAAATTTGGAGATAGTTTCTTCCTAATATAGAATGGTAGAGTTCTATGACTCTTGGTGTGAAAAAAACTCTGTGTTTCCAGTAGACTTCTTATGTCTTCTGGTCCAGAATAGTGAAATTTTCTCATTTTAAAACGAATTATAGCAAAGAGAAATGTCATTTATTCAAATGATTATTCATTCTTTTGGTATTTACCCTTCCTAGATCACTGAGTTTGGATCTTTTACTTTAAAATGTCATGATTTTATGAGTAAAAGAAAAGGTGTTTGGCAGACAAGAGGAATGTTGAATTGTGGTGCAGACAACATTAATGCCAACCTAGCACTACAATTCAGACACCATTCTTGCCTGCTAAAAACGCTGACAAGTTATAGGAATAAAATACATTTTAAAAATAGTAGAAGTCTAAATACAATAAATTTTAGTAAATGTTACTATTTAGCACCATTAACAAATAATTGAAAACTCTTAAAATCTATGATTTAATTCCCCAAATAAGAAAATTGTTTGAGATAGGAAGTTTTGTTTTGTTGTTTTTTTTTTTTTTTCAGGAAATCTGAGATTATGATATTACAGAGTTCTCTCATCCGTTTTCCCAGCCTAAATCCTCAAATGTGGATATATAACATAGAGTAAACAAGGAAGGAAAATATAGGAAGATATAGGACTAGGAAGATATAAAGTAGTCATGGTAGGAGCAGCCTTGAAAGGGTACTAACAGGATACTGGTGATATAAATGGAGAAATGGAATAATGAAGAGTAGTTCTCTATCTCAGAAGGAGGGAATGAATGTATCCAAAACAGAAGAAGGTGAGAGAGACAAATCATACCAAAGTTGTTTGATAAAGCATAATAAATATAGTTATTTTGTAGTTGCCTAAAATTACATGCAATAAAAGTAAGTGTGTGTTTACATACACATGCACACACACACACACACACACACACCCCACAGCCTAAATAGAGTTACTCTACCTGGGCTGACAATACTCTCCACAACACCTATAGACTAATACAATCTGAGTGCCAGGCATGATTAACCTCCTTTCAATTAGTTGGACAGGGTAGACCAAATATAGTCTATAGTTGTTGCCCTTGCTTTTAGCTAGATGTTAAAGGTAATTCCCTATTGCTAAAGAAACCACAAACTTCAGACACAGGCCTCAGAAGATTCTAGCTGGATTTAGAACATCCTAAAGTTTAATTTCCATAATACTTTTTATTACTATTGAAGCTGCCATGGGAGGGAAGCAATTAATAGTCCTACCCAGTTCTGACATCTATGAACCACAGCAATTACCAGCATGGAAGAAATTTCTTATGGTGCAGTAACAATTCTCAAATATTGGTGGTAACAAACTGAAAGGCAACTGGTATTAAGTCCTATTCATAGAAAGGAAATCATTCCTGGTTCTGGAAACATAGCCAACGACCCAGAGCTAATGTGGTCATGAATCTTCAATGAGAACCCTCTTCTGCCATTTTGCAAGTCCAACATAATCTCTAACTAGTCTTTATCTTATACCTATACTTATACTTATACTTTTATACTTATATTTATACTTATACCTATACTCATAGATAAGTACAGCTAATACTCCTCAAAAATAATGAAGCTTCTTTGCAGCAAATGGAGTCCAACACAGAAAACCACAACTGAACTTCATGCATAGATCAACAGGGTATGAGAAGACTAATACCATTGTCTACAGTCAAAGAACAGTTCCTGTTTCCATGGCCCAGGGAACATCATGTTAGTGGGTTAGTGGAAGTTTAGAGGCAGAATAACAAGAATCCTGCTAAAATGACTGCATTAAAAAAATTGAACTATGACAATATCAGCATACATGCTCATGCATAAGGTATAAAATCTTTTATGTTCCTACCCCCTAAGCAAAGAACTACAAATAATAAATAACAGAAGAGAGGGAGAACTCAACTCTTCTAGGGATGAGGACCCTAATTATTTATCCAGTAAAAAGTGATCAACTCTTAAATCATATATTTACAAACAACAAAAATATATTCAGCAATTTTATTAATATACTTGTACATCTCTTTCTCTGTGTGTGTGTGTGTGTTTGTGTGTGTGTGTGTGTGTGTGTATGTGTGTGTGCTTATATGTGTAAAAACAATAATCAAAGAAAAAGATCTTATAAATTTCAGAATGTAGACAGGCGATAGATTTTAAGGATGGACATGGGAAGAGCTGGAAGGAGGAAAGAGAGTGTGGGAAGTTATGTGTTTTAATTAATGTATTTAAAGGAATAATCTGGTAGCTCAGATTGAGCTAGATAGAAAGGATGTGAAATCTCAAATTTATATATATATATACAATAAAGTGAGTTCTTATGAAATAGTATAGGGTAGAATCTCATTGAATTACATATAGGCAGTTATTATTTGGCAGATGATTTCAGAGAACAGAGATAAATACAGAATAATGTGTGACATTTGAAAAAAATAAATCAAATCTCAGCATGCATTAATGAGGCACTGTTCAGAGGAGCTTGATTCCCACTGTTGCTTCCTGACAAGCAAATACAATATCTGTCTTAAGTATGTGGGAAGGGTGCTTTAATAATGGTAACTGTCCTCTATTCTTGACAGTTCCAATCTCTGTCTATCAGACACAGGAAAGTTCTTGTCATACAACAGTGTATGGAGCAGAGAAATGTCTGAATGTCTGAAGTTCTAAGTGAATGTGTGCTGTTCATGTGAGCTGTAACATCAAAGACCCCAAAGCCTCAGACTTTGTAATGACAAAGTCTTCTCCCAAGAAGTGAGGCTCAGAAGGAAATGGAAAAGCCTTTCCTTCTGGTAAATTGTACAATATGTTCAGAAAATGTCCACCATAGCTTTCCACCCTTTGGTTTTTATGAGCTGTGGACTCTTCCCTTACAGAGATTGTTGGTATCAAGATCAGCTAAACTTGTCTTCTTGCTCTAGCTTGGTCTAGTATTCCATAAACTTCTTTGCATGCAATAACCCCACATATCTATTCAGCTTAATGTAATAAACACTGAACTTCTTGGATACTACGGTTTCTCCAACAGATACCTACACTACCCAGTCCAGTTTTCCGTCTTTGTAATTGCTGTGTTTGTTTTCACTTCATCACTATCCCTGTCAGGGTAGTCGCTTAGTCATGCCTGAAGCAGAAGAATAGAAAGACCCAGATTGCACCCTACTATCAGGACTTTGATTGAGGAGAGCTCTCAAGCTGCAGCTAAAATCAGTAGCAAGCTAAGAACACTCATTGTGGGTCTCTATTACAGTTGTGCAGTAGATTTAAAAGATCTCTATTGCTTTTAGAATTAAAGATAATTTTTTATACATAAAAGAAAGGAAACATTTTAAGAAAGGTAAATAGAAGTAACTGCACTTAATTTTTAGTTTAAACAGATTTAGAAGTTACCTTAAACATCTCATAGCTTGAAGAGATATTGTGATTCCCAGTTTAAGAAAAATAAGCCTATCTAAATTAATAATACCACCCAAGTCACAGACATTGCTCTCTGGTGAGGTTCACTGACTTTTATTAAAATATGTTATCTTCTTTTGAACCAATTAGGTCTTAATCTAGAGCAATTCCAGTTATTGGTTTTATGTCCTGTACAAGTGAAACATAAATCTGCAGTGGCTACTTGCAAAGTACATCTTTCGGAATCGCTTTCCCCTTCCTTGTAACATGGATCTGTTTTGGTTTGCACACCATGTTAGGGAATATAGCATGTTAGCAGTCTGATTAGAGCAGTGTCTGAACATTAAGACACACACACACACACACACACACACACACACACACACACACACACACACATATATATATATATATTTATCTTTGTACCTGAAGCTCTATCTAAATAGCATGTGACACATCAGGTTCCTTTTCCTTGTGTCTTAACTTGAGGGGTAACTCTCTGAAAATCCATAAGAACCACTCCGATCTCTGGTTAGAAACTTGATAAGCCTCATATTTTCATTTCTATGAATTCCTTAAAGCTTAGCTGGTATATTTCATTTCTAGAAGTTCAATACACAGAACGCAGTTTCAATTTTCTTTTACTAGTTTTTAGGGAACTGTTTCTATATTCTGTTCCCCTTTGTGCCATTCTAAAATTTGATATTCCCTGTGGATATGTTCAGAGTTATCTGCTTCCATGAAAAATTTATTTTCTTGAGGGGTAGCACTTTATTCTTTTGTTAATTCCCACATCTAATTACACTTCCACAACACCATTAAAAATAAAACCGATTAATGTAATTGGTATCCTTAGTGTTTCTAACCTTCTTGTGTTGTTTCTGTCTTTCTCCACAGAAAATCATATGAAAAGAATTGAACATTTCCACCTATATTTCTATCTACCTTTATATTTGCTCAAATATCTTCATGTTATTCCTGTAATTCCTCCACCTAAACCACATAATCTCACAAAATTATTTTCAAATATTTTAATGTAATACTTTTTTAAAACATAATGTATCTTAATAATTGATGTAGGAATTTTTTAAAGGTTGCCAAAATTGAGTTTATGACATATTTTCATTTTAGATAAATTTACTACTCCACACAATTTTTAACAATTCAGAGGTATCATTAATCATCACTTAACTCATAGAACAAAGTTGATGAACATATTTGCAAAGCAACAAAGCATCTTTGTATAAACAACCAATGAGTGAAAATGGTACATTTTAGTAGGAAAAACATTAACTATGATAAATTTAACAACATCAGTAATAGAATAAGCATACAACTTGTGCTTCTAGGTTGAACACAGATGACTTCACAGCTTTCTTTCAAGTTCTTGCCAAAGGTAAAAAATGAGTTTGCAATCATGAAACATCAATGTCCTATGTGTAGTAAAAAAAATCCATGAGACACCATGCATTATTAAAAAATAATGTCACTAACAAATTTTGAAAAACTATTCCAGAATGAACTGAATATCACATTGAATTGAGGATGAATTATTTATTATATGCAATACCAGAATTTATATTTCAAAAGTAAAATTAATTAATACTACAAAAATTCTTTTGAAAAGCTTCAAATGTATAAGCATCCACTGAGTATGCATTTATTAACTGTATTTTTTAAGAACAAAGTAATCAAATGTTTGGTAATAGACACTGTGTAGGTTAAGATACATGATTATTGATTTGGAACATCTCTGAAAAGCTTTTAATGTTCTGTATTTTGTTGTAGGTCACAGCTCTATAGATATGTGCATTTATTAGGGATTGGGGGATGGTTCAGTAGGTGGAAATTTTAGCTGCACATTCCAAGAACGCATGCAAAAGCCGGCCACCACAACCCAACTATCTGTAATAGCCAGCATGGGACTGCTGGGCAACAAGAGGCAGAGTTAGAAGAATCAACAGAAAAAAAATGAATGGTCTTGACCCCACTAACCTGAAAGAAGCAGTCATGAAGGGGCCTTTTCTCAAACAAGGTAGAAAGGCAAAGACGGCAACCAAAGGTTGTCCTCTGGCATGTCATATGTGTACCCATACACATAAATATGAACATAAACACATACACATCGTATATTTCACACATACACACACACAATACACTAATTATTAAATTTACAGTTTAAACATTTTGTTATAATTTAATTTAAATAAAATAATCATCATTAAATATTTTAAAACAATTACTGAATACAAAGGCTTATTTCTATTCAAGTAATTTCATCAGGCTAACTTGAATATATTTGAAAAAGTGATATTGTACATGAAAGAGTTTTAAATATTTTAATATTTTTCTGTGTTTTTCCTACATGTATGTCCATGTACCAAAAAACATTCTTGATGCCCAGTGAGGCCAGAAGTAGATACTGATTCCCCTGGGACTGGAGTTACAGGTGGTTGTGAGCAGCCATATGGATTCTGGGAACTAATCTTGGGTCCTCCTGAAGAGCAGCCAGTGCTCTTAACAGCTGAGCCATCTCTCCAGCTTTACAACAGACATTTTAGAGAATCGAATTTTCTTCCAGCCAACAAGTAAAATACAAGCAAAATGTCTCATAATGATTGAGACTTACAAATTTAAAAGATGGAATTCAGATTTTGATTGAAGGGAATCTTTATTTATACTTTATTCCAAAAATTTAATGTCTCTGTCAGATTAGTTTTTCTTGTAATTTTGTTGCTTGCACATTTTTGTTTTATTTTTGTTTCTTATTCATTCCACATACCATTTCCAGCTTATGCTGGTTCATTTTAAGAGCTTATGACTTTGTGTTGGCACAAAAGTGGAATACATATGTGGAAACTGCTTTGAATTGGAAAATTTGTTTTATGTAATTAAAATTATAACTATATTATTTCTCCCTCCTACTCCTCCCTTCTTTCTTCTCAAACCTTCCTCACTCTAAAATTCAAGTCCTCTTCTTCTTTAACCATTCTTTTTACATGTAAATATAAATAAATAACTATCAGTACAGCACACTGAGTTAGCCCAGTGTTTGTTGCAGGTATGTATCTGACCAAATGCCTGACCATTTAGTATTTGTTGGATAGCCAATTAAAGGGCTCATCTGTGGGAATGACTAATCCTCCCTTTTTAAGCACTTGTTATATGCTTGTGGCTTTTCATCATGGGTGGAGCCCTGTGTAATTTCCCCTATTCACATTGTATGTCAACTGCTGTTGGAATTGTTTAGCACTTGCTTAGGCAGCCATGTTTTTGAAATATCATGATTGTAGCTTCCCTGATATAGCTCAAATATACAATCTCACAGCAGACTTCCTGGTCATCTGGCTCTTAGAATCTTTCTCTACTCTTTTCCATGTAGCACCCTGAGGCTTAAGTGCAGTTGTGTTGGATACGTATTAATTAAGGCTAGGTACCCAGGGTTAGTTGTTCTCTGAAGTTTGGCTAGGTAATGTCATTTACTGATGGTCTCCTGTTATTGCAGAAAGAAACTTCTTTAATGAGAAAAT
This sequence comes from Cricetomys ansorgei, assembly GCA_026225945.1. Taxonomy (NCBI): domain Eukaryota; kingdom Metazoa; phylum Chordata; class Mammalia; order Rodentia; family Nesomyidae; genus Cricetomys; species Cricetomys ansorgei. Next base: position 1,982,112 of record JAMJFZ010000199.1, read on the forward strand.
GCTATGGATGGAATAGTAACGAATTCCAAGCAGACAGCCTAACAATGTGAGTCATTAGAGATGGTAAATAAGATACTTTACAAGGTAGTCTACAGTCCTGTGGGGCCAGCATATTTTCAGTGCAATGTCTTGCTGATTTGTAGCCCATCATGCCTACAAAATACTTATCTATAAATATGCAGGAAAAATTCAACTCTTTATTATAAAAATCACAATTACATTAGATAACTCTTTACAGCTATATGTTAGTTTATGTTTTCGGTCATTTTTAACATAGGCTAGACCAAGCTAACCTGTTCAGTGGTCTAGGTATATTAAATTAGTTTTTGGTGTTTGATTTCATTTTGACTAGTAATGGACTTATCAGGGCATTGCAAGAACAGAGGCTATATCAATGTACATCTAAATAAATATTGTGTATATTTATGGAGTACAATATAAATGAGATACATTTACATTTGGGGATGATTAAGTCAACTGATGTAGAGAATACAAACTCCTTGTGCTCCTGGGTAAGTACTAGGGTAACCAGGAATACTAAACATGCAAGGTTATCTCTTCAAAGTAAAAGTTGTATAACCTGTTTTCTGCCAGGAGAGCTGGATATGTAGCTAATAGCCTGGTGACCTCTTGCTATCTATATAGCCTGGGGCTCCCTGAGGCACTTACAAATAGGACTGGAGGTGGCTAATAGCCTAGGTGACCTCTACACTATAACCTATCCTGCCTTCAGGATCTGCTAAGGCAATGGAAGTGCAGAACTTCATGCCAAGGGAAGGAGCCTATGCATGACATTACAGAGCTGACCAGGAACCTGAGACTGCACCGACCAGAGACAATTCCTAATGATATTCTGCTATGTTTATAGATCACTGCCTACCCCAATCATCATCAGAAAGGCCTCCTCCAGAAGCTGTTGCCATCAGAGGCAGAGGCCCAGGGCTAAACATCAGGTAGAGATCCTGGAACTGAGGACTAGGGGAGGAGAAATGACAGGCATTAAAGAGGGTTGAGGACATCAGAAGAACACGCCCTGTGGATTCAAATGACCAGGACTCATAGGGGTTCATAGAAACTAAAGCAGCAATATGGAACCTGCAGAGACCCTACCCATATCTTATTGTTATCTGGCTTGGTAATCTCGTAGAAGAACTCCTAAAAGTTGGAATGTGTGTGTGGAGACAGATCCTCTAAATTCTTTTACCTGGCCTTGGGACCCTTTCCTCCTGCTGGGCTGCCTCCTTTGCCTTGATGTAGGGTATTTTGCCACATCTTGTTCAATTTTATTATGTCCCATAAAATTGATAACCTTGAGAGGACTGCTGTATTCGGAAGGGAAACAAAGTGGGGAGTAGATCTGGGGGAGAGAAATGAAAATAAGATTTAACACTTCCTCCCTGTATTGATATACCATCTCCTTATTCATTCCTGTTTTGATGATAAAAGGAATTTATTTCATACATTGGTTATTGTAAATACTGTTGCATGCAGACTGAAATTCAGACGTGGCTTCAAAATTCTGGCTTCAAACCCTTTGGATACACACAGAAACCTACGCGATGGATTCATGTGGTGCTTCTATCCTTAACAGTTAGGGAAATCTCTGCACTACTTTCCATGGTATCGATTGTTTTTCATTCAAAATTGTGTTCTTTTCTCTAAATCCTCTTCAAGACATATCATGTCTTTTATAGAATCACAATAGGAATGAATTCAAAGTGATATCTTATTTTTTTGTTTGCTATCAACTGATACTTTGTGAATTTGAGGTTTTATTTCAAATACCTTTTTGGCATCGTCATTTGCTATGCATTATTTCTATTTTTTTTTTTAATTTGGAAAAAAATATCCATTCAAGTTCTTTGCTCATTTTTCAGTCTTAATGTGTTTTTTCCTTGTTACTGTTTGAATTGTTTTACATGGATCGTGTGTGATATTTACCTCATAAACATGCAAGCTACAAAAGTGTTTTCTCTCATTTTGTAAGTTTTGCCTATGCTATATTAATGGCTTCCTTTGCTGTGCAATGATATTATCATAGTCTTAAAATATTACCTATATTTAATGTGCCTATGCACTGTGTGAGTGTGCATGGTTGCATGTGTGCACATGTGTTCACAGACATGGGAGTGTATGCTGGTGCCATAGTGCATGTGTGGAGGTCAGAGGGTAGCACATGGGAAAGAATACTCACCTTCCACCATGAGGGTCCAGGGGATTGAACTTAGGTGGTCACTCTTGTTACAAATAACCTTACCAATTAAAAAACTATCTGGCAATAGTATTACTTACAATAGTTTCTATATGTTTTACTTTATTGTTATTGCCTTAGCATGCATGGCTTATAATTCCATGAGTGTCCTGAGGACAAACATGAGAGTAGAATTTCTTCCCTCTTGTTTTAGAAGTATGTCTTCTTTCCTTTTTACTATTGTGAAAGCATCAAACATTAACCTTTTTTTTAATCAAGTAAGTTTTTATATTCTGTATTTATAGCATTTTTATGTCTTCCATATGCACTTGATATAAACGGCTAATTTGCAAAGGGACTGAAGAGCATAGTACCTATGGGCTGCTTGTTGTGGACTTCATACCACTTTTCAGCAGAACAAGGCCTCTGCAGACCAATCATTCTTCATTCTAAATTCAGACAGCTTTTTCTCAGTTTAGAGTTAATTTTAAGTGAGAATAAAAGGCTGTTCTTCATACTTGGACTTAACTGGATTTTAAATTTAAATTTGTAGCAAATGTATACTTTTTCCAAACTAAAGCTAAAGTAAGCTCTCTTTTTTATCATAAGTGAGTTTTTTCTGTTATATACAATTTACAAACCAATTATATCACATTTAGAATTAAAACTAGTTGCATACTAAAATATGGGTTATATAAACAAAAATGTCTCTCTGACCTGTTATTTTGATGTCTTTAATATTTATAAATGAAATATTCACTATCTTTTTAAATTATGTTAGGGGATTAAGGAGTTGTTGAGCCATTAAAAAGACATGTTGCTCTTCCAGCAGATCAGGACACAGCTCCAAGCACCCACATCTAGGCTCATCTAGGTACAACCTCTTGGAACAGTGTTCTCGGGGATCTGATGTCTTCTTCTGGCCTCTATTAGGCACTGCATACACTTAATGCACATATATACACCTAGACATGCATATGTACACATAGAATAAAGAAGTCTTCAAAACTACATCAATACAAATAATTCTGTTTATTTTGGATGTCACTATAAGAGTTAATTTATATGTATTGGGATTATTTGTTCCTATGATACAAATAAACCATTTCTTAACCACACTAAATTTACATGATCTATTCTTTACTCCACTTTTCCATTTCTCTGTTGTTTGTGGAGTAACCGAACAGCATTTATGACTCTATTATACTTCATTCTTCAGGTATAGAGTATGCTTTCTGCTACTTGTTTTTTTCATTAATTTCCATGTGGTTTCTACACTCTTCAATATCACCCTGGCACTTCACCATCAGGCAGTATTTTGAACAATGTGTTTACACTCTTCTTCCTGTTGCATTTCTACTTGTCACTTATTTAACTTCTGCATATGTTATAAATCTCAACATACATTAACTTTATTAGGATATTAGTTTCTTTAATGTACTAAATATTACTGTGTTGTTGAAAGTGTGTATTTAAACTCATTTACATTATAGCTAAAGATGCCAATACTAATACTGTAGTATGTGATTTTATTTTGTAGTCTTTAGATCAAAATTTACTTCTGGAATTTTAGTTTTTAAACATTTTTTTGCAATGTGATTAATTTTTCCAGACTTTATTTGTCTCAAAATATTTGATATACTTTCATATTTGAAAACATTTTTCCTAAGTATTCAATTTTTTTATGTGTCAGTGATAAAATACTCTGACCAAAAACAGCTTAGAGAAGGCAAGGGTTAATTTGGGTCACACTTTTATGTCACAGTCTGTCATTGAGGGAAGCTATAGCAGGAATTAAAGTGGGACCTTGAAGTCAAAATCATGGAGGAAAGCTATGTGCTAGCTAGTTCTTGGTTTTATGCTTAGCTAACTTTTGTAAATAGTCCAGATCAGCTGCCTAAGGAATTATGCTGTTTGCAAAGTGCTGGATCCTCCAGCAGAAATTACCAGTCAGTGCAATCTCTTACCAATGAGTCCATAGACCAGTCTGAGACAATTGTGCTCTTTGTGGTTACTTTAAATTGTGTCAAGTTGACTATTAAAGCTAACTCGGACACAGAGTCAAAGACTGTAGATGATCTTTGTCTATTTTCCAGAATGTCTTATCATTATACTGCTCGTCTCTCTTGTACCTGATGAGACATTTGCTGTCATTGGTGATTTTCCATTTGTGCGCTGAATGATTTTATTGTCTTGCTTCCTTTAAAAAATCTTTCCTTAGAATTTAAAAGTTTAAATAGGTTTAAAGCAGAATGATTATGCGATACCTTGATAGTATACTACTAATGAATGGTTTATGACCATTCCCCCTCTTTTTCTTCTCTCTCATTCTTTCTATCTCTTTCTATATAAATAGGTAGATGACAGATAGAGATGTAGACATATAATTGGTGAGAAACATCTAACAGATTGTGGTTTTATCAAATTTAAGAATCCTTTTTTTTTTTAATTTGTTTTTTGAGGCAGGGTTTTTCTGCTGTAGCTCTGGCTGTCCTGGAACTCACTCTGTAGACTAGGCTGGACTTGAACTCACAAAGATCCACCTGACTCTGACTCCTGAGTGCTGGAATTAAAGGCATGTGGTAGCATTGGTTGGCTAACTTTAAGAATCTTAAACTATTATTTCTCAGTATGTTTGTATCCTATCCTTTTCTGAAAGAAAAATAATACTACATATAGATTAGGCATATTAAATTCTCTGATAACATAAATGTTGCTATTATTTTTCTTTTTTCTTAACTTCTTCTTCCTGAAAGCTTCACACACAGATTTGTATCATAAATTTGTTCTCAAATGTGTTGACATTTTCTTTTACATATGTAACTTTCTGTTGATCTTGTTCTGTGTGTGTGTTTTGTGTGTGTACATGCATTGTGTGAATGTGTGGGTGTGGTATGTGGGTGTGTACATGTTACTTCAAGGCCTAGTGGTATACTCTTGAAATCTCAGTCCTCTGAAGGCTAAGAGTAGATTACTGCAAGTTTGATATCAACCTTGAGCACATAGTGAGATAGCTTTTTTTAAATAAACAGCAAAAAGTTGATGCTTTTCCACTTTAATTTCTATTTTTAACATTTTTATCCTTAAATAAAATATTCAGCCTTTCTCATAGCTTCATAAACTGAGAGATTACTTGCAATATTTGTTTAAAAGCATTTACTCTAGGGATGTTTGTCACATGTTATTTCTGTGTCCCCTTAATCTGGAGTCCTATTGTTTTCTGATTCGTTAACTTCCTATAACATGGTAACCTGCAGTAATTTTTACCTCCTGAGTAATAGTCATTTGATGATTAAGTGGATATTTGAAGTTATTCTATTGAACTTTAAGTTGTATAGAGAGCATTTGATTATTTCATATGAGAGCATTACACAGTCTAGCCATTAACAGAAAACCAATATCTAGTTACAAATACCCCACAAGCTTTATAGCTTAGACTCTGGATAGAGATAGCAAAAAAATATCCTGACTCCCTCTTCTTAGGTATAGATCCTTCTGATAACTTTCATTTTCTGTTTCCTACTTCATGTGGTTTACTCAAATGGTGCTCTGCTAAACATTCTTAACTCCATAGCTTTGTCCCAAGCAGCACTGTTACTCTAAAGTCAGCTACCTGGACTCAGGAATACTTGCATCAGCATTCCTCACCTTGGGGATATTATGAGGGCTCTGTAATTTCTGACTTTAAAATAAGTCCTAAACACTTTGCAAGCTGTACTTTATGGAACATATAGGCACACATTTGCTTGTTTTCTTTATATCAGAGATTATAGTCTTCAGTTGCTGAATGATCAATACACTTGAAGCATTGTACATATATTGTACATTTTAGGATTTAAGGCAGAAGCATAAAGATGGATGATTTCTTAGGTCAATAAAGACATGATTAAGTTGTTAAAATATTTTTGTTAGTCTCATGATATCAGACTGAATGAGTCTGGGAATGTTACTTGCCTGAGTTAGTCAATGAATTGTCAATTTCCTTATTGTTGCTTCAGTGAAACTATTTTTTTATTTTGAGTTTTCCAGCATAAATATTAAGTATAAAATTTAGTAATCATCTGCATAACTCAAAGATTAAATAAAAACATATCTTCAGAAGGAGATTTTAGCTTCTTTAAAATTATTTTAATTTTAAAATAAGGGAAATTTTTAGATTTTATATTCCCTCTTGATGTAATTCAAGAACAAAGAAAAATTATTTATTGCATATGCACACATTTTATACCCCTAATTTATAGTGTCCTTCAGCACTATATTAAGGCTTATCCCACAGACCATAGAGATTTCTTTTTAGAGTTATCTATGATGCACTAAGATAAAAGGACTCCAAGAGACAAATAAACTAAAAAATAGTTCTGTTGTTGTTCAACTGTGTTCTGCCTCATTAACAGTATTATCATTCTGACTTATTAATGAATTTGGTGTTGAAAGTCTATTGATAATTTATAAATTCAAATTTCATAGTTTTGTTTATTAATGATACTTTTATGTTCCCTTGGCAATATCTGTTAACAACCCTATATTTTTCTTTTTTATTATGTCTGGAGAGGGGAATGGGAAGTGTACTATGAAAAAAAAATTCCAAGTAAATAAACAATAATTACTAGGAACCAGGCTTACTTCATTCCTTGTGGTTATCTTTTAATCAATTAGAAAAAAAATAGCTATAGAAAATATAACTTCCCTATATATCTATTTTTAATGAATATAATATAAGATTTTAATTTTTTTCTTCAAAGTAACAGAGAGAAGGAGTATGACCTTGTGTGAGTCTTTGAGAGTTGATATGCATATGAACCTCGTTATGTCTGTGAAACATTCTTTACTTTGAAGAAAGAATCATCCCTCAACTCTGGTTCTTAAAATCTTTCTGGCTCCTCTTCCACATATATTCCTGAGACTTGAAAGGGAGGGTCTGATAAATACATCCTATTTACAACAGTGTATTCTAAAGTTTCTGACTCTCTGCACATTATCTAATTGTTAGTTTATGTGTTAATTCAACCTACTGCAAGAAGAAGCTTCTCCAATGAGAACTGAGTGAGACACAGATATGGATATTAACTATATGTCATTGGGTATCATTGTGTTGTCATGTTCTTTTATTAGAATAAGTAATAGGTTTTCCTCTACATGCATGTTCTATCTAGTCCCACATTCATGGCCACACCAGCAGTATTGTATATAGATTACATCTCATAGAGTAGGTCTAAAATCCATTAAAAAGTGGTTGATTCAATTACTTTACAATATTTGTGCCATTATTGCACAAAACAGAATACTGTTACAGGTCACATGGTTTGTAACTGGATGATAGTGATGATTACCTTCCTCTTCTAATACAATTCAGAGTGCTTTTTTTTCAATAGTGTATTGCCATCAGGTTGTGGAGAACAACCAATAGCATTGGCAAAAGACTTTTATGTTGGAAGGGGTTGTTTGATCCCTTTTATCTAATGACTCAATAATATATAACTCATTCCTGACACTGGAGGTTTTACTTGGTGACATAGAAGATCTAGTTGGTCACATTCTCTGTTATTAATGACTCTATTTAGATTCTTTTTATGTGTATATGTTTTGGAAGGCTTCTACAGTAGTAGGATTCTATATGAATTTTTTAATTGCTTTTGGTGGTACTTTTCTCTACTTATGCTCTTCCATTTACCTTTTTCTTCCATTCTGTCGACGAGCATTTAATCTTTTAGTCCAGAAGCATGGCTGCTCTAGGGTAGAAAGAATGTTAGTGCACTCCTTTAATCCCAGTGCAGCACACACCTTTAATCCCAATTTAGAGGACAGTGTTGGTGCATGCCTTTAATCTCAGCACTTGGGAAGCAGAGGCAGAGTTCAGAAGGAGACGTTGAGAGTAGAGGCAGAGTTAAGAGTTCAGAGAAGGAAGCAAGCTAGAAACAGAGTGTGAAGCAGGGCTCAGACAGAAGTGAGGTGGAAGCAGATGGAAAACAGACAGGAAGCAGAGCTCAGAGAGAAGCGGAGAATTAGTGCAGTCAGGCAGTTTGAGTGCAGTCAACTCACAGACAGACAGTTCAGAAGGAGAAGCCAAATAAAGCAGAGTCACTCCAGAATAAGCTAAGAGAGACAGTATAAAGTCAAAAACAGGCAGTTTATGATTTACAATTTGGAGTTCAGAAAAAGGATAGTCAGAGTGAGCTCAGTCAGCGGTAAGTCTTAGAGGTCGAAACATTCTAGGTTTAGGTTTGAAGAACAGCTTTTATAGAGACTGAATCCTTCCAGGTCTAGACTTAAGATTAAACTGTTCAGAGGCTGAAACCCTCCAGGACTGCAGATTGAATTAGCAATGAACAAACAGTCCTCTGGCATGAACCCACAAGAACAATTTCATAAATCAACATCTACATTGACACCATTCCCCTTCCAAAGAAATGACTGCATATGATAGCAAGGATGTGGGGAAAGGAAAACACTTACTCATTGCTAGTGGGAATACAAATTGGTACGATCGCTATGGAAATCAGAATGGTAGTTTCTCAGGAACCTTAACATAGATCAAGGTCAAGATTCATCTCTACAATTTTTAGATACCGAATCAAAGGCTTCTCCATCTTACTACAGTGTTACTTGACCATTCATGTTAATTGCTGCTGTTCATAAGAGCCAGAAATTGGAAAGAGCCTAGATATCCATTGACTGATTAATGGATAATGAAAATTGGATGTATTTACGTAATTGAATAATATTAAGCTACTAATAAAATTTAAAATATCAGGAAAAATGGATGAAGCTAGAAAACATGATTCTGAGTGAGGTAACCCTGATTCTGAAAGACAAATACATGTTTTCTCTTATGTGTTGTTATTAGCATATATGCTTTTAATATATGCACTACAACTAGAATAAACACAGAAGTTAGGTGCCTAGAAAGGGACTAGGAAGGAAGAGGGGCTCTCCCAGTGAAGGGGAAATAGAATATGATATTATAAAGTGATTAAGAATAAAGTTGATTTTTAATTTTTTTAAATATTTCTAAAAATAAAATTTTTGATTCTCTAATGATATAAAAATCTCACAATCATTGCACATGCTTTTAGTATGATCTGGGAGTTTGCTATTCTTTTATTCCTATGACTAATTCTAACGTTCAGGTAGATGATTAATAATACATAATTTTCTTTGCTAGTTAAGGGATATGATTGGTAGCAAAACTTTCCTGGACATATAAGTTATGTTTAAGATTAAAGTTACTTGAAAAGGATAAATGGAGGTAACTATGGACATATTTTTCAGTTTAACATTTAGGTCAGAATGGATTTTGATGAAACAGTTAATGATTCTTAGAATTTAAAGTCTATAGATCTCTGAATCAAGTACTGCTACCATCTAACAATAATTTAGAGTTAATTTTCACAACTTTCCTGACTTTCAAACTTTCATTCTCTAGAAAGTTGTAGAATTTAAAAAGCATATTTCAACTCGTCATATGGGTGAAATTGGTAGAACATAAACAAGCATTGTCTTTGAATTATAAAACTTGCCTTTAAGTGACAATTATGAACATCCCTGCTTTTTGACCCCAGTCTCCAGAAAATCACACAGTTCTAACTTTCCTCTCCTAAAATGCTGTTTTCTTAGCTCCCAACTTCAGCAAGTATCGTTTATGAACCCTACACAATCCTGCTTGAAGTGGAGGTAGACAAGTGAAGTAGGTAGGCAAGCATCAGAGTTTCACTCTCCTTCCTCTCTTCCCTATAAAATCGCCAAGTACCATTTTCAGACTGTTTTAGCTTTGTAGCAGACTACCTGTTGTGACCTCTACTCATTGTCCACCCTCATTTCCAATTGACTAAGCAGATCCTAGAGGAACATGCTGTTTTCCTTCCTCCTTAGACACACTTAACTCTCACTCCTAGCCCATCTTCATTGCTGTCAGCTTCCATACCTAGAAAGCCATTTTTCTTGGGGCCTTTTTGGCTATACTTATCAGGATCTTTGAAAAAATTTTCTACTAAGCAACATACAACCACCAATCCCTACTAAGAAACAGAAACCAAGAACTGAAACATCTACCTAACAAGTGACAACAGGGATTGAGAGAAAAATCAGGAAAACAATACCTTTTAAAATAACTTCAAATGATATAAAATATCTTGGGGTAATTCTAACCAAGCTTGTGAAAGAATTGTATTATAAAATTGTAAGATTTTATAAATCTTTATAAATAAAATTTGGTAAGATTAATACAGTAAAAATGGCCATCCTACCAAAAGCAATCTACAGGTTCAATGCAATCTCCACCAAAGTTGAAACACAATTATTCACAGGAATTAAAATAACAATTTTCAATTTCAAATAGAAATACACACACACACAAACACACACACACACACACACACACACACACACACACACACACACACACACACACAAGATAACTAAAATGAATCTTGAATAATAAAAATATTGCTGGAGTTATCACCAAAACCAATTTCAATTTGTACTACATAGCTACAGTAATACAAACATCATGATATATGCACAAAACAGACACTTTGATCAGTGAAATTAAACTAATTATCCAGATTATCCTATGGACACATGACTTTTTGTAAAGAAGTCAGAAATACACACTTTAGAAAGGACAGAATCTTCAACCAATTATGCTGCTCAAACTGAACAGCTGCATGTAGAAGAATCCAAATTGCTCCATACTTTTCACCCTGCAAAACACTCAACCCCAGAGGTAAAAAGACCTCAACATAAAACCTGATATGCTTAATCTGAGAAAAGGGAATAGCTTTGAATTCACTGGTTCAGGGAAAGTCTTTTTTACAGAACACAGATGACACAGGCACTAAGATCAACAATAAGAAAAGGTATGAGAAATTTCTGCATAGCAAAAGACAACATCATTTAGATAAAATAGCAGCCAATAGAATTGTGAAAAGATATTTTTACCAACCTTACATCCAATAGTTCAGAGGAATGTTTAATCTTTTAATCTGGCAGCATGGCTACTTTAAGATAGAAAATGTTAGTATACTCCTTTAATCCCAATATATAGAAGGCAGTGGTAGCACAAACCTGTAATCCCCAAGACAGAAGCAAGTAGAAGGAGAGGAGGAAGCAGAGACAAAAAACAAAGCTCAGAAGGAGTCAGTTTCAGAAAGAAAGTGACATCTGAGATGAATCAAAGTGAGGAGAAGGCAAAGTGATGAATCAGAGAAACAGTTAGCAGGTAAGTCAGAGTGCATCAGAGTGAGTACATGCCCAACTCAGTCTCTTAGCTCAGAGAGTCAGGTAGAGATACCTAGGCAGTGCAGTAGAAGGAGTCAGTATCAGACAAGGAAAGTAAGTTTGGGAGAAAATGTCAGCTAACAGCAAGAGTCAGTTTGAATTCTAACACACTAATTCAGCCTGAAGTAGTCAGAGAATAGCCAGAGTCAACCAGAGTCAGAAGAGTTCAGTTAGAAATAGTCAGCTGGCTCAGAAGGTGGGTTTGAACCACTCAGTTTGGGGAAGAGTTTGAGCTAGAACAGTGAATGAGCTGAATCAGCCAAAGAGTCAGTAAAGTTCAAAACAGTTATGAGTTCAGAAGGAGCTAGTTAGAGTGAGACAGTCAACAGTAAGTCTCCAATGTTAAAATATCCTAGGTTTAGGCTTGAAATTTAGATTTTATGGAGGCTGAAGCCTTCTTGTTCTCGGATTAAGATTAGATTGCATGGAGGCTAAAATCCTGTAATTACTAGGGATTGAATTAGCCAAAGAATAAAGTGCCTTTTACCATGAATCTACAACTACACAATAGAGAGCTGATATCCTAAATACAGAAATGAATCAAAATCTAGAAAATAAAAAAGAAATAACCAATTAAAAAATGGGATACAAGTGTAAAGAGAGAATTCCTAAATGATGAAACTCAAATGGCAGAGAGATACATAATGAAATGTAAACTATCCTTAGTCTTCAGGGAAATGCAAATCAAAACAGCAGAGATTTCATTTTACGTCTGTCAGAAAGGTACATTTACATAATGGAGTACTATTCATCTGATTAAAAAAAGAAAATAATGAAATACTCAAGCAAATTAATGGAACCAAAATAAAATCGTTATGAGTGAGGCAACTCAGACTCAGAAAGACAAATATGGTATGTATTTGCTTATATGTGGATATTAAGTCAATGATAATCAAGCTAATCCATAGAACCATAGAGGCTATATAGAGAGTAAGGGACTGTGGGGGACAGATAGATCTTCCTAAGAAAGAAAAATACAATATATTTTGAATGAATGGGAGTGGGACTGGATTGGTAGGTTCAAGTGGAGAATGTTAAGTAAGATGTGGATGAGGGAGCAAATATGGGGAGAGACAGATAAAATTAAGAACCATCTGAGGGATATTACTGAAACCTAAAACAGCAGAAACTTCCTAAAGTTTATACATCCATGAAGGCAATCTAAATAAAATCACTAGAGAATGGGGGAGACAGATCCCTAGATGTACATCTCTTGTCATGAAATTAAACTTCCACTACTGGGAATGTTAACATGTAATTGGCTTGTTGGCCCTGTATGTTCCATGGGAACCCCTAAACAATCCAGGCCATCCCAAAGACTATAGATTACTCTCTGCAAACTGATACCAAGGCCCAATTGCTGGAGACAACATCTACACAGCTTATTGGAAATGGAGAAGCGGATCTAGTGCCTTCAAAGAGCCTTCATCACTATTTGTTAAAGTCTTTGATATAGGAAGGGGGGTTGTAGAGAAAAAGGCTTGTATGAAAGCTAGTAAGGGACTTTATTCCAAGGGTCTGTATGAAGCAATCACATTGGGAGACCTGTGCGATCAAGAAAGAATGTTAAGAATGTTAGCATACACCTTTAATCCCAGTATTTGGCAGGCAGTGGTGGTCCATGCCTTTAATCGCTAAGACAGAAAGAGTGTGGAAACAGACATAGGAAGCAGAGCTCAGAAGTCAGTGTTACACAGGAAGTGGTATCTGAAATGAGTCAGAGTGAAGGCAGGCAAAGTGATGAATCAGAGGAAAAGTTAGAAGAATGAGTCAAACTGAGGACACACCCAACTCTCAAAATAGAAAGGGAGGCTCTCAGCTCAGAGCAGTGAGTTACATCAGAGTCAGTTATAGCAATCAGTTATAGCTGACAGTATGAGACAAGCGATCTGAAGCAGACAGATGGGGGACAAGACTTGGAGTCAATGAAGCAGTCAGACTGAGGAGCAGAGAGGCTGACTGTGGCAGTATGGAGTAATGAGAGCTCAAGGACAAGACACAGAAACAATGAAGCAGTATGACTGAGGATAAGACAGACAATCAGAAAGGCTGGGGAAGAGACATGGAGAGACAGAGGCAGCTCAGCAGAAGAAGTCAGTATCAGAGAGAAAGAGTGAGTTTCTTTGAAGCTGAGCAGAGCAGTTCAGTCTGAGGCAATCAGAATGTCAGCTGGAGTCTTTTCTAGTTCGAAGCAATCAGTCAGAAACATTCAGCTGCCTCAGGAGATCAGTTTGAGCCAAAACAACAATTGAGTTGAGTTGAACCAGAAGAGTCGGTGTTCAGAAGGAGCTAGTCAGACTTGCTCAAATAGCAGTATGTCTCAGAGGTTAAATAGATTGTACAGAGGTTTAAATGTTCTAGATTGTACGGAGGCTGAGCTGAAGCCTTCCAGTTCTAGACTTAAGATTAGACTATATGGAGGCTGAAACATTACAGGGTTCCAGTACTAAGAAACAACAATTTACTTGGAAAAAAAAGAATAAACCACCTTTGCCCTGAATCAACAGCTAGGTCTGGTACCCAATACATGCCTACAGTGGGTATTCTTCAGGCTACCAAAGGAGTAACATAAACACCAACTCAGCCACAAGTTCTTTAATATACAATGGTGTTAGTTTTTGTTAGCTATATTTTATTATATTTTGACTTTATTTTATTGTTATCCCTTAGAAGTATATTTATTTTCTAATGATATACAGAAAATGTGGAGATCCAGATGGAAGGGAAAATAATGAGGAACTAGGAGTAGTAGAGGGAGGGGAAACATAATATTTTATATAAGAAAAATCAGTTTTTCAATAAAAAGAAAAATAATAATTGTAAATAGAGGCTATTTGATGCTAAAGAGGCTTGCTGCTAAAGAGATAACTTGGTAGTTAATAGTGCTTGTTGCTCTATCAGAAGATCAGAGTTCAATTTCTAGCACCAGCATGGCAGCTCCCAACCATCTGTATCTTCAATACCAGGGGATCTGATGCCTTCTCCTGGGCTTCAGACACACTGCATGCATATAGCTCACAGATTCAGGCAAAACAGTCATAAATGTAAAATAAAAATAAATATAAATTAAAAATTTCAAAGATTCTTGTACGTTTTTAGATGATACCAATACATGTTCGTTTTTAAAGCTAAATATGGAACAAAACTGAATACTAAATCCAAAATCATATAGTGTTTCAAGAATAATTATATATGCTATTAAGGATAAGTAGAAAATATAGAGGTTGTATTTCTTTAAATATTATAGATGTTACAAATAATATACTATAAATATAAATATATTTAAATATTATATTATAGGTTAATGGATTTTGGCTAACCAAATAAGGTGACCTCCTTAGACTAGATATTAGTATGTACATGCAGGAAAATCTTCTTTTAAATTGTTATATTTTTTCTTTAAGTAGTGTAGAAATATTATTAGATTAATAACTTCATCTAACTTGTGTTGATGCAGCCAAATAAAGCATCATTTTGAAGTTGAATCTTTGGTGGGACAATAAAGAATGATCATTTTCTTGTTAACTTCATTTTTTAGTTTTTCCAAAACAGACCTGTATTTTGGGTTACCTCCCAGTGTATCTCAGCTGCAAGTAGCATATTTCTTGATAGGTTTCCAAAGATAGAGTAAATGAAGATGGAGAATGAATGTAAAGCAATGCAAAAAAGTTTGAGATTCCTATTATGAAATATAAAATTGAAATGATATTTCTCATTTAAATTACAAACCTTCAGAGTCTGCATGATTTATCAGACCATAATGGTATTGCTCAAAAACAGTTATAAAATCTCTCTGTAGAAACTGCTCTTGAAATTGTATGATGATCTTTATCAGGAGATTTTATTTCTGAAAACTACTAAATATTTAAAACATGCTTTTGGTTGTTCTTTTAATTTATGTATTATTTAAATTAAATGAACATACACTTTATTTAATACCATGTTGGGCTTTTTAAAGACATGCAAATTTAGCTTATTTATACCGCTGAAATAAGTGGCATACTAGACAAAAAGAAACAAAAAAGGAAAGGTGCAAGCTGAAGATATGTACAAAAGGAAAATACATTTTGTTTGTGATTGCTCACCATATTTTTAAAAGGAAGTTTCTTGGGGGTATATCGTTTGAAAGAGTACTCTCTTAAAAGTGTTTTGTCTCCACAGAGAGCTCAGTGCCCTATTCGCATCATTTCTTAATCACAAAAAAGCTTCATAGGGGTGAATGGCTTCTGGCAATTCTTTTTTAAGTCTTATAGATTTTTTTTTAAAATTCAAATGGAAATATATCATGACTTCTTTCCTTTTATTCCCTCTAGTTTCTCCTAGGTATCCTCCCTCTGATGTCTATGTCTCCTCCTATCAAATTGATAGCCTCTTTTATATTGTTGTTATTGCTCTAATATATGTATATATAAGATCTGATACATTCATACATACACAGCATATATCATACATACACAAATATCTAAATAAAATCCACTGACTCCACTTTTATTGCTTGTGTCTGTATGGTTTCAGGGTATATCACTCCCTATTGGGTAACCAAAAAAAAAAAAAAAAAGACACATCCCTGGGAAAGGCTAATTCCCCCTCTACTAATCATTAGTTGCCTGTAGTTCTTTGTCTAAGGGTAGGCCCTGTGAAATTTTATTCCTTTCACATTAGTATGTCTATTGATATTGCCATTGGTTATGTCTTAATCTAAATGGATCCCATTCAACTGGAAAAGCATTCATAGTACTAGAAACCTAGCCAACATCCTGCACCTAGTGAAGTCATAGATCTAAAAGAGAATCTACTACTGCCACTTTGCTAGAGGAACATAATATCTTAGTGTATTCTAAGCAATATCCTTATACACTGGGTAAGTGTAGTTCCCACCCCTCATCAAAGAAACTTCTTTTTACAGGAAACAGAGATCATCACAGAAAGCTACAACCGGTCATCATGCAGAGGTAACCCGATTCTAGAGAGCTCGGTCCCTATGGTCACATCTACTTCATAGTTCATGCATCTATGGTTCAGGGAACATCATAGACGAGGAGGTGGAAAGATTGTAAGAGCCAGAACACTAGACGGTCTGTTATGAAATAATCTCTTCTAGAGAACTCACTGAATCGTTCAAAAAGGATATTTTTTCGAGATACTCTATTATTCCACATCACTGAAGTGTCCCTATGCCCAGCATGTAAATAATTAACCTCTACATAGGATGTGTCTATAATATATGTGGACAAATTTTGCTTAAGAGACATAAGTGCATCATTCAGATGTAATGGGCTGTCTTTGAGTCTCTTGCTTTCTTTTTGAGTTCTCCTTTTGGTAGACACTCTTGTCCATAATTAACCACTAATTTTGTGAAAACCGTGAATTTAAAACTAGTTTATTGTGATGGACTATTATTTAATGTTTTTTAAGTGTCAAGAATAACATGCTGATTAACATATCTAAAGATATTATATATCAAAATCTAGGTAAAATTGGCATAAAAATAAAGAGTACAGCATAAATAATATAAAGTTCAGTCATAGATATTCCATAGTAACAATATCATTGCATAAATGGGCATAAGCATTGAAAATGATCAATTGTCAAATAGACTAAGGAATTCTCACTCAGTTTCCCTATTTCCAATACAAAATTTGAAACTACATAAGTGAAGTTTTGTTGAAAATGAAGTCAAAACAAAATTAACTAGAATATTCTTTTTCACTATCATTTTCTGATCACTAACATCCATTTTAAGTCGGTCTGGGAGTATAAAAAATAAGATCTTTTTATAATTAGCTGACTTTAATGATGCATAAGCCAGTATCATTAAAAATAGGCTATCTTAACTATCTAATGTTTAGGCTAGGACTGGAGCGCAGATGGTAGAGTACTTGCTAATACATATAAGGCCCTGGGTTCAATCCCAAGCACTTAATAAATGAGGTGTCACAGCTTGTAATCCTAAAATTTCTGAAATGAATGCAGAAGGATGAGAAGTTTACAGTCACCCTCTGTGTAATGGAAGTTCAAGGCCAGACTGGGCTTATGAAATCCTATATCAAAAAGTATTTTTTTAAATATGAAATTTTGATTCACCTTCTTTGCAAATGTATATTGAGTAAGTGAACAGAGTATGTTGAACATTGATAAAATAGAATCCTTCTGAGAAATGTCAACGAGTTAGAAATTGTGGGGAGCCGATCTCCCCAAGCCTTTTCCTGCCTCTATCAACACCATGATGTTAAACTGCTTAGGCAGTAAGTAGTTTTCCATCACTGGCCACAAGACTTGTTTTTCTACCCTAGACCTGTTTTTCTCCCAGAATTGTTTTTCTCTCTTAGACTTGTTTTTTCTTCTTGAAGTTGTTTTTTATCCTTTAGTGTTTACTTCCTCCAAGTGTGGGGTATCCTGTTTTTGTACCCTTATCCTGTTTTTGTCCAAAGTTCAAAAACATCCTACTTTTGTTTTTTGGCCGTAGACATCCTGTTTTGCCCCTAGTTAGTTCCTCCCTCTTCACCCTATAAATGCCATGTAAAAACTCTGAATAAACATACTTGGACTTGACTTGATTTGAGAACTTTGCCTTGTCTCAGTCCTTTCGCGCCTCTTGTCCCTGAAATCCTCACTCTCTCTTCCAGGATCCCCAGTTGATTGACCTGTGGTCTGGGTCAAGAAATTACTATTTTCCAGGTTATATCTTAGACTATAAATCTCAGTGCTGTCTTTTTCATGCTGAGCTAGAATCCTTCTTTCCCTGTCCTTGTTGATTGCATCTTTCTCCCAATGGCAGTCAGCTGTTGCTGAGCAAAGTACTTCTCTGCTTTCTTGCCTACTATGCGAACATTAACTTATCCACAAGTTTAATAGTTTGGATCTTTCCACAAAATACCATGCTTTTACTAGTCTCTTTTATTTTTTAATATAATTTAATATAATTTATAATTATATAATATAATATAATAATTTCAATTGTCTTCAGAGGAGACAATTGAAATTTTAAAGTGGCAATCACTATGTGGAATTTTCAGTGCTGGGTCCTTATGCTACTGGTTCTTCTTTTTAAACTTCAAATATATTTATGACTAATTTTTGTCAAAAAGGATTCAGGCCTCATGCATTTTTAAATACAACCTGGTGTTATCCTGGTCCTGATGAAAAACACATGCATCCTTAAATTATACATAAGAATATACTCTTCTGAACTGCCTTTAATTTTCAAAAGATGTGACTGTCTTCTTTGAACTCAAGAAAGAATAATAAGAATAATAGGACAGATAATAATAGAATCATCATCCCTTTGTTTTACTTGTAAACACGATGATACTATTAAGTAAAATTGCTTCCTATATTTATTTTAATATTTTACTTATTTACATTTATATTTATCTACTTTTACATGTGTGCACATATGCTTGTGCATGTGGTTGTGTGTGTATATGTGTGTATGTGTGTGTGTGTGTGTGTGTGTAGGTTAAGGTAGACACTGGGTGTTATCCTTAATTGATGCCCAGGTCAGTTTTGAGATAAGGTCTTTCACTGAACCTAGAGCTATTGATTTATCTACACTTGCTAGCCAAAGATCTTCAGCAATCATTTATCTCTGTACTCTTATCTTTGAGCTTACAGGCATTTACTGACTTAGTTACTTTTTTATTGCTGTGAAGATATATCACGACCAAGGCAACTCTAGCATTTAACTGCAGGCATACTTACAGTTTCAGAGAGTGAGGTCATGATCATTAGTGTGGCGAATGTGAAGACTGCATGCAAACAAGTAGGCATGGCACTAGAGCAGTAGATGAAAGATTACATCCAATCTAAAGTAAGGCAGGGGGTGTGGGGTGACTGCTGGGCCTGGCATGTGCTTTTGAAACCTCATTTCCCAACAATAACAGATCCTTTCTAACAAGACAATATCTCCTAATCCTTCCTAAATAATCCACTAACTGGGAAACAATCACTCAAATATATGAGCCTATCCCATCATTTTCATTCAAACATCACAAACATTTCATTCATTCATCACACACAGTCTCTCACTGAGCTTGGAATTTGTTGATTTGTCTATACTGATTGACCAATGAACTTTAGCAATCAATTTTCTGTGCACTCCTATCTCTAGGGTTACAGACACTTGCTGCCATGTCTGTCTTTTTCATGTGCTCATTCAGGTTCTTATGCTTATTCGACAGACACTTTACCAAGAGGATCACCTTCCAACCTCCTACACTTCAATTTTTTCTACTTCATTTCATGTATTTATTCAAACCTATGTGCAGCCCTGACACTCCATTTTAACACATAGCAATATGCTGGTTAATTACATTCAATTAGTTATTTATGTATATGCTACTGTTAAGCCTCTTTACATCAACCCTATGAACAGGCAAGAGATCTTATATTCATTCTCTTTAAATATTCCTTTTGATTAACATTAGCAAAAATAATTAAGACATTTTAAACCATATCTTACTACCCTGCCCTCCCAAGGTTTACATTTGTTTCCTTTACAATGAAAAATAAATTGATATTTTTCCCATAATTATCCTAGTCTTAATGTGAAAGTAACAGTCAAAAGTCCATGTC
The DNA here is from genome assembly GCA_026225945.1 of Cricetomys ansorgei. Taxonomy (NCBI): domain Eukaryota; kingdom Metazoa; phylum Chordata; class Mammalia; order Rodentia; family Nesomyidae; genus Cricetomys; species Cricetomys ansorgei. The sequence goes on from JAMJFZ010000199.1 coordinate 2,002,153, forward strand.
CAAAAATCTCATCAGAAGTTTAAGGTAAATTCACTCTAACCCCTAAACATACTGTTTTTAAATCAGATTTCCACCCTTCTGTCTCTCTCTCTCTTTCTCTCTCTCTCTCTGTGTGTTTGTGTGTGTGTGTGTGTGTATGTGTGTGTGTTTGTGTGAGTATGAGACACAGAGAGACAGAAAAAGAGGAATAGAGAGATGCTTGTGTGGTATATGCACAGACATGTCTGTGGGTATGTGTGTAAGAGACAGAGAGATGTATTTGTATGTCTGTGTAGCCATTTTATGCAGAGGACAGACAAAGATGCCTGAAGTTCTGTTCTATCATTATTTGTCTTATTCCCTTCAAATTGCTTTCCTGTTGATCATGGAGCTATGCTGGCAGCAGCAATCCTCAGAAATCTGTCTACTTCTGCCCCACCCCTCTACGCAACCAGCTGGGCTACACAACCAGCTGGGCTGGATTACAGACATGAAGTCATGCCCATCATTATTTTACATGAGTTCTAGGATCCAAAATCAGGTCTTCATATTTATGAGACAAGTGCTCTTAGGCATTCATCAATCCCTCTATCCCAAATTACATCCTTATATGATATAAAAGCAAGAAAGGCATAGGATAAGCATGACTATACTAAAAGGTAGAAATAGAGAAGTCAAAAGTAATAATTGATCCCCAAAAGAGCATAACCCAGCAGGTCAAATATTAAATCTTAAATCTTGATGTCCAACATTCTGTGAACACTGTGATGCAGTGTGGACATCTAGTGTCTTGGGAAAAATTGTTTTTATAGTTTTGCATACTTATTATATCAGGATGCCTTTTTGTACTCCCTGTGGCTTTCCTGGGAAGTATGAAAAACTGTTGCTTTTTAGCTCCATCAGGAAATTTCCTAGTGGAGATTTCTACTAGCTGAAATCCTCTGCCTGACTCAATAATTCTTTCATTCTGTGTGTCTGCAGAACCATTACCTCATGGTTACCATAAAGATCTACTAGAGCAAGCAGGCTTCTGAGCAAATTTGAGCCGTAGCTGGAGTAGGCACAAAGAAGGGAAAAGAATCCCCAGGTGACAATGAGCAGCATCTAAAGTCCATAGACATGTTCTCCTAGGGGACCTTCTCTGAGGTGACATTGCTAGGTATGTCCTTTGTGCCTGTGATTGGAACCTTCATGAGCAATATTCATCGCTCATAATTTATATTCTGGGTATTTTTTGCTTCATTACCTTCAAATTCTTCAAATCACTTTTTGTTACCCAAACTCAAAACTTCTAAAAAATTTTAAGTATAAAGGCATCCTTCCCCTTCTCAGTAATTAGGGAAGATGGTTATGAGTTCAAGGAATTAACTGATAAGAATAAACTGTATTTCAAACTGATAAACTAAAAGTTTAATTGTCATCTCATAGTTTATGTTATTGTGCTGAATAAAACTATGTCTGTGAGCCATACAGGCTTGCAAAGGTCAAACAGGTGCAAGAAGATGATTTAACATTTTCCAAAATAGATAATCTATAATTTACATTTCTCACAGTGGCAAATAGAAGTAGTTTAGTATCAAGAATTCAGAGGACAGGCAGACAAACATGATACAGATAACTTGTAAAATGAAGACATTTGTTAGTTGTTGATGATGTTTAATCTTAGAAAGGCAAAGTGCATAGAAAAGATTATGAGATTATTTGTACTTTCACTTTCATATCTGTAAATATTATTGAGTTCAATGCAGTAATCTATGCTCTAGCAACTAGTTTCTGTACCAACTGAATTCCAGTCAGCCCAAATATTTACACTGCTAAAATGGTCTGTTTTTAGTGATATTTGCTTATGTCCCAGGAAGGAATATTGCCTCCAAGAATGAATATTGGGTAAGAATATTGAACTCCATCTTCTAAAAGTCCTGCATGAGCCAGATGGTGGTAGCACATGCCTTTAATCCAAGCACTAGGGAGGCAGAGGCAGGTGGATCTCTGTGAATTTGAGGCCAGCCTGGTCTACAGAGTGAGTTCCAGGACAGACAGAGTTACAACAGAGAAACTGTCTCAAAACAAAACAAAACAAACAAAAAATAAACAAACAAACAAACAAAAAAGTCTGCAAGAACTGCTTGAAGGGTTACACATATTTGGTTGATTTCTTAATCATGCCCTTGCCGATTTTAACCAAGGCCCTACTCCACTGTTTTTACCAGGATCATTTCCAAAAGGTCCAGTAAAAAAATCAACACACATGATTGTTTTCCCCAAAATTAAGATTATGGATTTATGATAGTAAAAATATTTGGTCATTGAGTTATAGAGAAAACCAAGCAATCACCTATCAAGGGCAAACCTGAACATCTAGATAGTTTTTATTCTTCAGGGATGAGAAACCAAAACAATAAATGTGGTTCTCATAATGAATTTACCACTAATGTGAATACTAATCTTTTTCTCCCTGGAGAATATTTCTATTGTAGGTATTATCATTGAAAAAGGCCTTTAATTCAGACATGCCTAATTACACGATAGGTTAATTCTATTAACTACAAAGTCTCTAAGGGACTTAAACATTTTTGACTATTAAATAAGTTTAAGTGACCTAACTAAATTGCTAATGATTGCCTTTCATTACAAAGCAGAAACTATTTGATAAATCTGCTCTTCCTTCTGGAACACTAGGACAAAGACTTTATTTTGAGGGTAACCATAATTTATAGCAATTACATTTAATGCATGGTGACGATGCTAATGTTATGTACAGTCTGTGCCTCTCACAGTGATTGCTTCCTTGGCTATTATCATTCTTGAGGGTAGTCACAAAGAGTCTACTATTAGTAATAAAACAAATAATGGTAAAAATAAATAGGATCTCTTATTCATAACTGCAAGTAAGGCTTATTTGCAGTCTTGATGGAGTGTCCTTATGTCCAAGGCAATTTTTATAATAAACAAATACTGGACTTTCTATATTTAATGTGTGATTATTTGAATAGGGTTATTTTTCTTTGATAAAGTGTAGGCATTGGTCTAGACACATTGGGGCAATTAGAATGGTCAAGAGTTATTGAAACTGCTAATTTTACCATGCCTGAATATCAAATAGAACCTTACTTGTTAATAGGAAAGTATTATACACAATTCTTACCCATCTTTTCATATCATAGAAATTTGCCATTCACTTTTACCTTGTTGTTTGTCTGTTAGTACTAATTAAGAATTCAATACAGAGCAAAAACCTAAGGTAAAATACAAATAAAATAGCATCTTATCTAAAATCAAATACTGTGTTATAGTCAGGATGGATCACAATGGTATATACCTCTAATAAATCCAGCACTTAGGAGGAAGGACAAAAAGGTAACAACTTTAAGGCAAGCTTGGGATATATAGCAGGTTATAAGCAAACCTTAATGTTCTTTTCTTTTTCTCTGTCTCAAATGCTTATTTTCTGGATTCTGTCACAGATGTTTATTTATCAAATTTAAATCATTCCTTTCAGAAAGATAGCAAATCATCTTGTAAAGAAAGAGAGAAAAGAAGAGGGCCTGTTTAGAAGAGCTGTGATATACATATACAAAAGATGTTCTACTATAAGGTTTCCTTTCCCCTAGAGCTTAAACATTCACAAATGGCTACAGCTCATTAAAATAAATCAGTCTAATTGAAGAGGTAGTTATTATTACTCATTGTAAAGAATTACCAGGCAATGCTGTTGGAGAAACAGATTGGACAAAAAAAGGAAAAACTTTCATTAAAAAAAAATCATGGATTTGAGCTTTAGGCACAATGAGAAGCTTATAGAAACTTAAGAATTCTAAAGTAGGACATGGGCAAATAGAATACCAGGGGTGCAGGTGAATAATAGGAGGTAAAGAGTGTAATTACATACCGTGTTAAGCACACATTTACAAAGGGAGCAGAAAAGACTGGGGAACAGTGATTCATGGTAGGCTAGCTTCATTTAAAAACAGAAATTCACATAAATAAATAACAGAAAAAGTAATAATGGGAGAGAAATGAATGAGGGACATTCATTAGAAGAAATCAGGGTTGCTATAAACATTTAATAATTTTATTAGGAAGCACAGTCTATGCACTAAGCAAAGTTCCTTACAAAATGACAATAAGCACAAGGTGGAGAATACTTCAAATGTGAAAACTCAAATTGCAATCTTATTTTCCTTGTCCTTTCTTTCCTTCGTGTTCTTACTTGCAATGTTAATAAGGATATAAGAATAATTCTGTCTTCTCAAAAGGAGTGAAATGACTGTAATGTATGAAAGAATATATGTTGGTTGTGACAAGACACCAAAATGTGAAAAGGAAATGGAAGTGTTCTCTCGGGATTTCTAATTCTACCACAAAGGCTTAAGCAGTGCTCAGTAAGTAATGAAAGATCAGTGAGAAGTAAAATTCACATGTACTATTAGCATATGAAGAGGAATGAGGTTACAAATTGAAGAGGAAGAAGGAATAAAGGGTATACACTATAGAATAAGCAAGATTTATATGTTTAAGGTTATTCCTAAAATCACATGAGGAGAAACATGTGTATGATTTGTTTACAAAAACCAGTAATCATCAAATACTAAATCTCTTTCTGCATGAGATATTTGTCTTGCCATAGTATCCTAAATATATCTATCTCTGGAATCCTCTTATAAAACTATTACTTCATTATCCATGCATTCTAGGTATTTTTAATAGCTTCAGATTCACTGTGCTTGACTCCTTTATGTTATTATTTATGCAAGAGTAAGAGCAAGAAATTACCATTCCATTTTTTTTTCCTCAAACTTTCTTGGTGAAATCAGATAAGTGCATTTAAACAAAGTTAGATTCCCAGTATTCTTTAAATGATTAGTTTTCAATTATAAATTCCCCCTGTGGTAGTTCGAAAGAAAACTTTCCTCTATATGCTCGTATATTTGAACACTTGGTCTCCAGGTAGTGGCACTGTTTGTGGAGGTTATGGATACATGTAGGAGGTTGAGCCATGCTGGAGAAAGTTCATTACTGGAGATAGGCTTTGAAAGCTGAAAGCTTCATTCTGCTTCTCCCCCCAAGTCCCCCTCCTTCCATCCGTATACTATCATGGCTTTCCCTCCATTATAGATTCGACCACTCTAAAACCGTAAATAAAATAAACCTTCTACTCCTCTAGTTGCTTTTTTTTCAGAGTATTTTATCATAATAAAATAATAATTATGATATAAATCAAGAGTGTATTTTTTGCTTTAAAGAACTTGACCATGTTGTTTTAGAAACATTTGGAAGACTTTGGTACTTTGAACTAGAAAATCACTTTATTTCTGTAAGAAGAGCTTAATGGTTGTCCTAGCAGGAGCCTGGATAATAGCAGTAATACAGACAGCTCAGGCTAAGTTATGAGGTTTCTGAGATGAACAAATATTCTATCAGGAGCAGGCCTACAGGAAATTCATGTGGCATTTTGGTAAAGAATGTTGGTCCATGCTACCATGTCCTGAGAACTTTCTTTCTTCTTTTTTTCTTTTCTTTTCTTTTCTTTTCTTTTCTTTTCTTTTCTTTTCTTTTCTTTTCTTTTATTCCTTTTTCTTTTTTCCTTTTTTTTTTTCTGAGACAGGGTTTCTCTTTTGTAACTTTGACTGTATCGGAACTCATTCTGTATATCAGGTTGGCCTCATTCTCACAGAGATCCACCGGCCACCGCCTCCCGCTGAGTAATGGAATTAAAAGTGTGCACCACCACCATTTGGCTTCTGAGAACGTTCTAAGGTTTACTTTAAAAGAAATGGACTATTTTGTCAGAGGAAATTTTGAAATAGCATAACATTGAGTCTCTGGTTATTTGTAGTCTTTGTGGAAGCAGTGTTGTCCCGGAGGTGGAGGATGGTGACTAAGTCACTAGCCCAAAAAACTCAAACGCCGGAGACCAGCCGCGTGGTGCAGATCTACTTTATTGTGAAAGAATAGGTTTCATAGATTTCATATTGTGAAAGAATAGGGCTTTCATAAAGGAAACAGGGTGATGGATAAGGGAGAGGTCCAATGGGTTTGGTCCATGCTTACGAGATACTTCAATCAGCCTATGTAAAGCTTGCTATAGCGAAAGGAGTGGGCAAGGTCGGAAAAATTCCAATCATCTTTAGGCTTGCATGTTTAAGCTCTTAGCCTATCCATTTCACAGATGTTGGTGAGCAAGGTTTCCATAAAGACAGGGAAGCAGGCACCACCCTGGTGGACTTTCCCATTTTGGGTCTCAACTGGTGTTCCAGGATGTACTGCGGGCCAGGTACTCGACCTGTTGCAGGTGCTGATGCCTGTCTTTCTCTCCCACTATAGAGATTCCTTTGCCACCAATAATTATTATTAGTTATGATTATCAACTCTAGAATAAAAAAAGCGCAAACAGTTCTGCAGAAAGAAAAATGTGCAGTTTGGAGAGGAAAAGAACACTAGAAAGCTTAATGTTGCATCCAAATCGTGCTGAAAAACAAAATAATTGTTAAAGAATTTAATGTCATTAAAGAAGAGCCTAGAGCTCTGGACAGGAACAACAGGAGAGGTTTCTGGAGGGCAAGACCTGATATAGTCAAGCATCCAACTTGTGAAGGAAAAAGCCTAAAAGGTTGATTATTTTATAAAAGCCTATTATTTCAGTATACAGTAGTTGATGCATTGTGGTCTGTGGAAGGTGGGAGCAGGGGCAGTGTCCTTTCTAATTTAGCAGCCGAACTTGGCAGTGGCAACTACTTGGTACAAGTTTTGGAGACAAGAAATATACAGGATTGACAGGGTCATTCATTCTTCTTCCATGGTTTTAGAGGGCTGTGGAGGCCAGAGAGTGCATAACAGTATTGGAGTCACTCTCAAGAGGCTCTGAGAGGCCAATGCATAAACCTGAAAAAGTGAATCATTGGTTGAAGTGAAGATATCCAGATGTTGGAGATGCCAGAGCTATGGAATATCAACCAAGATACCTACATGTTATAGGCAACAAAGTTGGAGAAGTCATATGAGCTTTTTGAAACTCAAACCCTATACAGCATACTTGGAGTTTCAAGGTTTGATGTTTGCCTTGCTTTGGTGTGGTCATGTTTTAGTCCATCATTTTCTCACTATGTCTCCATTCTTCCCTATTTAAATGGTAAAGTATTTTCCAAGCCATATATATATACACATACATATTTCACAGTTAAGAGATTCCCTTGACATTCCAAAGAGGGAAACAGGTGGGATAATTGCAGATCATCATATCTACCTCCAAATCTGATCCAAGTCTCATCCCAAGCTCTATAGCAGACTACTTGCTGAGGGTGCTCTCTGCCCCTCCGTATCAAGTAGCTCATTCAGTTCTCTCCCCTTATAACTGCCTTTCATCATTCATTGCTTTATCCCAACCTCCAACTCCAGCTGGCACTCCCTGGGAACCTGAAGGCTACTCCAGTCATGGAAGCAGGTAGACTAACTATAGATCTTCACCTCTCCCTCAGTTCTTCCAAATACAATTAGATCACCTTCTGTTGCCTCTCTGCACTCTCTACCCACATTTCCAGAACACTAAGGAGAGCTGGGTAGGTCACCCTGCATCCCTAGGTCCTGTTGACACCCCCTTCACATTCTCCTACATTACTTATGTCTATTCAGATGTGTCTGCTACCAATACCTAGAAATACATTTTACCTACAAGGGACATACCTCAACATAATAAAAGCAGTTTAAAGCAAGCCCATAATCAACATCAATGGAAATGGAGAGAAATTCAATACAATTCCAGTAAAATTGGGAATAAGACAAGGTGGTCCACTATTTCCAGTAGTTGAAGCAATCTTTGCTGGAAGAATAAGACAATTGAAGGAGAACAAGAGGATAAATTTGTAAAGGAAGAAGTTAAAGTTTATTTATTTGCAGATGATACGATAGTATATATAAGTCGCGTACAATTTTCAACAGCTACTCCTACTACTGATAAACACTTTCACCAAATTCATTGAATAGAAAATTAATTCACAAAAAATCACTACCACTCCTAGACGCATATGACAAATGCACTTAGAAAGAAATCATGGAAACAACACTTTTAACAATATCTTGGAATAACGTAAAATACCTTGGGGTAATTCTATTAAACATTTGAAAGACTTGTATCATAAAATTTTTAAGACATTGAAGAGAGAAATTGGAGATATCATAAGTTGGAAAGATCTCCCATGCTCATGATTTTGTAGGATTAATATAGTAAAAATGGCCATTCTATCAAAGGCAATTTATAGATTCATTACAATCGCCATCAAAATTGTAACACAATTTTTCACAGATATTAAAAGGATAATTTTCAACTTCATATGGAAACACATACACACACACACACACACACACACACACACACACACACACACAGGACAGCTAAAACCAATCCTGAATAATAATAAAAAAAACCTACTTGAGCTTCTATTATCCCAATTTTAAGTTGTACTACAGAGCTAATAGTAATAAAAACAGTGGTATTGGCACAAAAGCAGACACTTTGATCAATGGATCATTTGTCCTTCAACAGACAAATGGATAAATAAATTGTGATATTTTTATACAATGGAGTATTACTCAGTCAAAAAACAATAGTTGAAATTTGTAGTTAAAAGATGGTATTAGAAAAAATCTTATCAAGTGATGTAACCCACACCCAAAAGACAAATAAGGTATCTATTCACTTATGTGGATCTATTAGCACTTAAGTAACCAAGCTACAACCCACAAAACCACAGAGGTTAGGTGAAGAGTAAGGAACTGGGAGGGGGTGTATATAGATCTCCTTAGGAAGGAGATAGTTATGGATGAATGTTGAGATGACTGCAGTGGGAGGATCAAATTGAGAGGATGAGGGAGGGAAAGTGGAGAAAGGCAGCTAAAATTAAGGGCCATGTGAGGGGTAGTATGAAAACCTAATACTATAGTAGCTTCTTATTATATATACATATATGAAGGTGATCTAAATGAAATCACCAAATATCTCTGCTCACCAAATGAAACTTTCATTACCGGGAACTGGTACATCTAATTGGGTTACATCTAATTGAATTATTGGCCAAAGGTAAAGTGCTTACCATGTCAGCACAAGGTTCTGACTTTGATCCTCAGAACCCACATTTGGTCCAGGCATGGTAGTGCACAATTGGATACTCCCACCACCAGGGAGTCAGACAGGAGGATGCTGAGGGCTCACTGGCCAGCCAGACAAGTATGACCCATGAGTTCAGGGCCATTGAGAGACCCCCATCTCCAAAAACAAGCTAGATCACATCTGAGGAAGCATAGCCAAATTTGATCTCTGGCCTTCAAACATAAATACTGGTGTATGCTTGTGCACATATACACAACAAATCCTGGGTTGTTCATAAGAATGCTTATGGGGAAGGAATTAGCAAATTTCTTAGGGGAATTAAATACTGAGTGTGTGAAAGAATCTCTTTGTCTGTAGCTGTTTCTTGTGCCTTCTCCTGGGTACTTTTCCTTCTGTTCATTTGTCCTATTCTGATGTGTTAATTTTTGTATAATCTTAATATATTATATTTTTATTTTATTTTGATTACTATCCCTCAAATACCTATTTGTTTTCTAATGAAAGACAGAAAGGGAGGATCCAGATGGGAGGAGTAGAGGTTATGAAATTAGGAGGTGGTAACCTTGCTGGAGGAGAACATCAGTTGGGATATATTTCGAGGGTTAATAGCCTCCTCACTCCAACTTCATATGTGTGAATAAAAGTGTGATCGGCCAGCTTCTTATACTGCCAACTAAGGCTATTTCTTCTAAACTGTTATGAATCTATCACTGTCAACCCATAAGCCAAAATAAGCCATTTTATACTCTAGTTGCTTTTCTTACAATATTTTATCAAACAAACAGGAAAATTATAAGCACACATGATCACAGAACATCCTGTATTTTCTTATTGATAGGTAATCAGCATAGAGAACTCACTGACCATTCTTAATTCTTGATTCACAATTGTGGATCATTGGATGGTTACCTCAAATGATTCCACCAGTAAGATAATACTTGCAAATTATGTGATAGTGTTGTGTATAATCCTATTACTGAAACTGTGATAAAGTCAGTATTTGTCTCAGTATAAAGTTTCATGTGGTAAAAAAAAAAAAAATGCCTAAGTTGCCTAAGTATGTTGCAAAGCTCCTGCCATCACTCAGAGGATGTGGGAGAAAAGAGAATAAAGATGAGTCATTCAAAGTGCTGATGGAACCTAGGTTTGGGCATATGTGCATGTGGAGAGGTGTGTTAAGAAAGGCTGATGTCAAGGCATGCTTTGTAGACCACTACAGTTACAAGAAGGGAAGAGGAAAAATAATTTTAAGCATCCTTTCTTTAACAAAGACCTTTCACTTCTCATCAAGAGGACATATGGTCTTCCAAAACTTATCTTCACAGCTCCCAATAATTTCCTGCACCTTTTATTTCATATAGATATCTAACAAGAGATTGACTACAATATCATAGAACTCTACCTTCTATCTATTATCTATAACGTATTGTGTATCTACAGATCTGCCTACATACCTATCTACTAATTATCTAATCTCAATAAGTAAGTTTCTTACAGGTACTTATTTTCTATTTAGCAAAGAAATTTAAGATACAAATAATATGCGAGAAGTATAATCATCTGGAATAATTCTATTTCTTATTTTATGCAGACATTAAAATTTGGTATGGAGAAATAACAAGCCCTAAAAGACACTTGTACTGTAATTACAATCAAGAGAAAATAATAATGAGATTTTGAGAGGGAGAAAAATGAAAGAAACAACTTTGTGAAACATAGCCTATCAGAATGTGGGGAAAAAAAGAATGCAGATCAAATCCTGGAAAATAATCAAATATCTTGAAAACAAGGAAAGCCCAATGGCTTCACAAAATTTTCATCTTGACCTACAAATAATTTCAGGTTTTCAGAAATTCCCATCCCTTCTTCAACTTTTGGCTTTCTAGTTCAATTTTTTGATATCATCGTGATTTGCCTAAATTACACAAGTTCTCATCTCATCTAACTTCCCTATCTATTTTTCCATGTCCAATATTTCAAGAATTGACTTCTGTAACTCACAGCATAGGAGATGTAACCATATGGCCAGATTCCAGTGTGATGGAAACAAAGTGAAGAAGCCCTGTCTTTAATGATCACATCAAGATTTGAGGCAGATATCTGTCATAGTGGCAGTATTTGTCTTGGGAGGTAGAATTTTGAAAAAAATATCATGATGGATGACTTATGTGAGTTCCTATAGCACTCAAAATAATTCTGCTAAGAAGCTGTGCTTCATTTGAATTTTAATCAGAAGCCTCATGTTTTACTCCCTCTGTTAAATTCCTATGCTGTGTCATGTGGGATCCATGCTTCAATTTTCACCTATTTCTCATGATAACTTTTCATTCCCAACACCATTTTGTCTAAATTATAGTGCATACTTCTGGTCCACAATTCCAACAGGTGCGTTCAACTGACTATTCAGTCTTATAACTGGATATCTCCAAAGGATATATATATATATCTATATATATATATACACATGCACACATACATACATATAAATATGTACATGTATATGTATATATACATACATATGCATATATATTCAAACATTTTAATTTCTCCTCAAATTTATTGTCTTCCTAATTTAGTGAATGACGTATATAAGAATAAAACCCAGTGATTTTTTCATACCTCCTATCCTTGGGTATGTTATATGCATTATTATATAAGTTGTTCTAGCTAACACAAAAGTAAGTTAGTAACTAATTTACTCTATTCACTTGCATTTAATGCAATCATTTTGGGATGAATAAAAATTAACACTCTTAATTCTTTTATGTATTACCATATGAAAAGAAAAAAAAAGATTTCATAACTTGTCCAAGATCTCAAATATAATAGATGAGACTTGGATTTATGAAATCTGGGTCTAGCCTCTCTTTTCTTGTTTAGGACATCACACTGGCTTTCCTTCAAGGAATAGTGGGTAGCATCCATTAAGTGTTGTATGTTATAGGCTTCAAATTTTGTGCCAGGCAGATTCTTTGCTTTATAACTTAATATCCATCCCATAGATTAAAGTTACTGTTGTTTAACAAATGGCAGTAAAATTTTAATGGAATTTCTACCTAGCAGTTACAATTACACAAAGAAAAATCTGTCATTTACATTCCAGATTCAATATTCTTAACAACCAGTGGTATTGATACTTAAAAGGCCCTACTAGAAAAATAAATTTTGCTCTGCTTTTGATCAGATAAAAATTACTTTGCAAAATATGACACTGGCAGCAGCAAAGGTTCTGTCTCTTAACTGTGATATTAAATGTGGAGAAAAAAATCTAAATCAAACTTTGGCTCTTCTCACCCTATCCTCTAATGTTGTCTAACACTAAACTAGTTATAACTTTGTAGATTCTCAGCTTTATTTTGAATTATGTGAGCTTCCTCTTAATATATCTAAATTAAATAAGTTAGACTGTTTTAACTATTTCTTTTTCTTCTCCATTTTATTTTCTTTCTAAAATACCAAAGGTCATTTCTAAGGGATTTGGCTGTTATTGAGTGAAGCATTCTTCTGAATTATAGGACATCAACTGAGACTTTTAGGTTGTTCCTTCAATTTATTCTTTAAAAATGCTGCAACTTCCTTCCCAATTCCAAACCATGAAAAACAAATTACAGTCTGTATATCACCTTGGAAGCACATTTTATTTGAATAATTCTCATTCATTTTACACAACATATGCCATTTTAAAAATGCTTTCATGTACTCTTTAACAGGCTACCAAAATATAAGTAATATATAAGTAACTGTTGTTTATTTTCATATATGATACATTTTATTACTAAAGATCAATAAATATATACATTTCATTGTTTTATTTATGTTAATGTTTTAATAGTAAGACCTATTACTTGGTTACTTCAAAATACAGATGTTTCATGAGGAGAATGGAAAATTAAAGGTTTACTTCCTTTTTTTTTGCTCTCTGCTAAGAATTTGGTATTGAAACAATAATGGTTTTAATATTTACAGGAATATACTTTATTAGAGTTAGAATATAGACTACTTAAAAACAAGTATTAATCTTACTTTATGAAACACATCAAAGTGGGATGTCTTCTAAGATAACTTCTCTGGATTATAGAATGTTAAAAATCAGTTCAGAATTGAAATACAAATATGTTTTGTCAGTTTCACAAGTTAACGAGGAAGTGGATAAATTCTGTATTGAAGTGATCATTTATTTTGTTTTAGAAAGGGTGCTTAGGGGGAAAAGAAGTCAGGATGATAATGTTACACATCCAAATAAAAACATATGTATTTAAGAAGTTATTTCTGACAGCGAGAAAGCTCCTGTGACACATCAAGAGCAGATAACCTTGCTGTTGAATTGGTAGTGTGACTGATGGCTGGAGAGTCACCACAGACAATCCTGTTAGAACATGTCCAAAGTTCTTATGCTGCAAAGAGAAACAGTGATAATAGGCACTATTTTCATCTAAGTGATTTTCTTAATTATTTACCATCGGCACAGAATCTATTCAAATATTCGCAAGGATTTTTTGTGATTGGTGTAATATAAGAAAGGTGAAGACTGATTCTCAAACTCTACAAGGTTAGATGAAAACATATGACAGTTTCAGGAGTGTCTGCTCTGAAGAATTTCCAGGAGAATCTGCTTGTGTGTGTGTTCATTGAGGAATAGTGCAGTCAGCTCCTGAGCTCCCAGTCTCTGAGAAAAGAATTAGTGATCAGTCCTAAAACCATATCCACACAATCAACAGAAAATGGACTCACAGGTTCTACTTACATATATATTTGCATGTATGCATACATATCCTCTCCCTCCATCTTTCCCTCCCCACCTCTTTCCTTTGCTGTCTTACTCATTCACTCTGTCACTCTCTCTCTCTCTCTCACTCTGTCTTAGTCTTTTGCTCTCCCTCCCTCCCTCTGACCCTGGATGTGAGTATGTGGGGGTGTATGTTTTTTGTGTGTATAAATATCTCCCAAAGAAAAAGAGGCTCTCAACTTGAGGGAGGTGACAAAGGGCAAGTTCAAAGGGTTAACTGGGAAGGGCTGAAAGGAGGGAAAAGTGAAGTAACTATATTTCAATTTAAAATATTTTAAAAAATGAAATAAAGTAAAAGATGAATTGAGCCCATTTCTAACATTCATATAATTTCTTTTATCCACAAAGTGCTTAGGCAACATTAATTAATTAAGTGAGGGCAATTTGTGGGTGAAGGAATACTTATAAAATATTGCCTGCCATTGGCAAAAATTATCTGTCCTTGTTTGTTTGTTATTTCATTACTAGGCTTATATGACACTTTTTAATTTTAATAGCATTATTCATGACACAAGAGCCACAGGAATGGAAATATTTCATGATGTATTAATCCCTTCAGTATATAAAAAATGACCCTAATCTGTCCCAGTATCCTCTTCCTTTTCCCCAAACAATTTAATTCATTAGACAAGAGCTATTGAGAGTTCAGCAGAAAAACAAAATGAATTTATTATTTTTGGAAAGGTGATGGGGAAGGAGGAAAACATGGCCAAATGTACTGTATAAAATCCTGTTAGCTTTGCTGAACTCTTTTAATTCTCAGTATTTTTCAAGATAAGCATAATAAGCATGATTCTACAGGAATAGTATCAGGGTTAGCAGTTTTAGAACCTAGACTCTGTCATCCCTAACAATCTAGAGTTAGAGTAGCCATAAAGATCCATTAAGGGAAAATTCCAAGTGAGGAAATAAATCTACTTGCCTGGGAGGAGATCTAACAGTCCTCTTAAATTGGGTCATCACCTAGCCAAGAGCCTAGCCCTAGGAAAGCTGGCTCACCTTAAGAAACACAAAGAGAAGATAGGCAAGGTAAGTAGTCCTTTACTAAAATATTCTTCTTTTCTAACTCAGAATACTTTCCCCAAAGTTAGGTGAGGATTCTTACCTTACAGACCACAGGCCTTCAGCTTCATAAGTCAGGTTGTATATCTGAATCATTCAAAAAGCATAGCATTCCCCATTCTTCTTTCTATTTCTTTGTGAATATCTTTTTCTTAACACCTTGGGTTTCCCAAATATTTTGTGCTACCCTCCATTCTCTTTCTCCAGAGACTCCATCTCTGTTGTGTGACTGCTTGTCTGACTCTCATGCTTCCTTAACTAGCATGGTTGTCTGTTTTCTTTCTTTGCTTCTTTTTCCTTCTCCTGGCAGCTTCTAAGATTCCCAGCTTGCCTGCATGAAGCTTTTTATTTTAAAGACTGATAAAATTATTCCTGCAATTCCGTTTGGGCCAACTTTTAAAATTTTTTGTTAACAAAACTAAGAAGGAATTCTGATTTTCCATCTATAAATAAGCTTAGCCACCTGTCCTCAGTTGACCAAATAAAGAGACAAATAATAGTGAAAAAATCAGAGAAATGAGATTTATTCAATGTGATCACCTTGGTAAGATGAATAAATAAAAATGTCTCATAAATACTGATATTCATGCTCTAAGGAACAAAACTAATAGAATGAATTTAGGAAAGGGAATGTATTAAGTGGTTTATACAATATGGGCTGGGTAGACCAACTATGGCAAGGCATACTGGAGAGGCAAAAAACTCATGTCAGCAGTCCCAATATTATACTGAAGGACTGAAAGATTCCTGAAGAACCATTGGTGTTTGCCTCATATTGGAAGACTGAAGGATCTGGTTCTTCGGTCTGCAAAGGATGGCATCAGAAGGAAAAACAGTATAAATGCACATGGTTTCCCTTCTATAAAGCAGGCAAGCAAAGCAACACTATGTTCATTCAGAAATTCTATGCCTGGGCCACAGCCAAAAGAGCGACACACTCTGGAAGAAAGCTTTACCTTCTAACTTAATTAGTTCTGCAGATGCCTTCACAGACCCATTCAGATATATGTCTCTTGGTTCATCTAATAAAATTGCTAATCAAGATTATCTAGTATAAATGCATCCCTTACCAATTTGGTACTCAATCATATTTTTGTACGTTGCACTTAATTTTCAAAGGAAGGCAATAACAAGGTCACAGATCTGCTAAATACAATAAAATCATCCCATATAACCAAAAATATACTGTTGAACCAGAATAGAAGGAAGGTTTTTTGAATAATTCTGTCTTTAATACCCACAACTTTAGTATGTTATAGATTTTATAATAGTGACATAATTTCAGTAAATGTTATATTACATGGTAAATAACTAGAAGGAAGAATATACAAATACTTATTTTGCATGTATATGTTTGTAAACTTATTCTTGATAAAATAGGACACAAGCACTCATGACTATTACAAACTTAATTTTTAAAACTATGAATATGAACTTTGCTGATATTAAAACTACATCTTTTGTCATGTTTCTATCTCAGTAACTGTCTTAGTTTTTTGGCTACAGGATTAACCTATACCTTCACACCTGTGCCATATTGTTGTTTCCCATTGACCTTAACCAGAGGATCTGGTTATACCAAGAGATGCATTAAAACATATACTGAACTCCAGACTTATTCTTCCTTACCTCTGTTATGAAGGAACATCCCAATTTCCCTAGGGTAGCTGGAATCAACTATGCCTTCTAATACTGTAATTCATATATTTGTCTGACTAATTAAATTAGGAATTAGGCCAAATTGGCCAAGTAGAAATCTTAGCTTCTAGCTGAGTGGATTGTGTGTTGTGATTCCTGGTAGACAGATTATTCTCTCTGGAAACAGGGATTCTAGACCACCAAAGCATTTGATTTTGGGAATAGGAAACAACACTTTTGCTAGGATATCACTAAGTGTGATGGTGAATGGTACCATTCCAATTTCCACACCCTTTATTTCTGGACCCATTAATCCTGACTACAGGAGAAACCAAATCACACATTGGATACTGATTAAAAGCATATATAGTATTTAGGATAACACTTTCCCTCCTGAGACAGCTTTCCTTAGGCAATAAAAGCACAGCCTATAGTGGATTATGAACTAAACACAAAGCACAAGGGATGCCTATTCTGAATGAACAAATAGCTATAAAATTATTAAGAGTACACGGCATGTGAACTCCTTGTAGTTTCAACCCTTAATGGGTTCAAAAATGACTAACTGCAGTAGAGATTGTCTCAATCTCTGCTAAGTTATTACCATAAACCCCTATAGAACACCACAGGACATGAAAATACTACCACTTTCCATTTTGAGGAACCCACTGGAGTTCTTTTCTTACTTTTCTCCAATAAATACACATTCACTCTGCTTATTCCTAACACAGGGTTCCTTACTCCATTTTTGGCATGAGGCAAGGAACAGACTCAAAGGAGTCTTGAATACTATTATAGCTATGTCTACCAAGTACCTTAGTTCTATTAAGTTAACCAGTTCATCATGACGGGAAACATAGTTAGACTAGTGAACTCTATGAGCATGGTGGAACTGCTGGTGGAAGAACATTTTGGGCTGTGAAGTGAGTTTCTTAGATAGTAGCAATGCTGTATTATAGGGCACAATGAACACAGATTATGTAAGTTCATGGATAGTAGTTCTGGTAGAAGCTTTACATGTATGGAAGTCAAGTCCATGCTCAGAATAAGTATTGATTTCAGTAAGGTCTAAGCACCACTCTTTATGCAGTGGTGGTTATCTAATATAGTCAACCTGCCAGCAGGCCCATGGCTGGTCACCACGGAAAATAGTGTCATGTTGGAGGCTAAATGATGATGTCACCTGTTGACAGGTTTAGCAATCAACAACAGTCATAGCAAGGTCAGTCTTTTTTTAGTGGAACCCATGTTGTTGATCCCATGCATAAACTTCATCTCTGCCCACTGGTGACTTTGTTCATGGCCATTGAGCAATGACAGGCATGGCCGAGAAAGTTGCAAACTGCTACTCATTGAATGCATCATTCTATTGGCCTGATTTAAAATTTCTTTCTGTTGGTATCACATTTCAGTGAACATTTACATGAGTCATGAACATATCTACCTCCTTTACTCATTTGGAGAGCTCAATCTATTTCCCCAAGTGTCTTTCTCATCTATTTTCTCTGAAGACACTACAAATTCCTGACCCTCCAACCTAATGATTGGTGATTAGTTATATCCTATATGTCAGTATACACATTGCATATATGACTATTTACCCTCTTAATCAAATGCTTGACCATATGCACTGACTGAAGTTCTGCCCACTGTAAAGATTTTCATGCACCATTCTCCTTCAAAATTTGTCACAAAATGGTCCTGTAATGTTTAGCTGACTACTTCTGGATGATGCCTGTACAGTAGACAAAAAATACCTATAAACTATCCCTAGCCTGACTCCTGTAGTCAACCAATCATAGAGCATAACTTATGAAGCCATAAATTCTTGAAGACCTTGTCACATGTACACCACTTCCATTTGATGATGGATTGCTGGTGGGGCTACCTAAGTTCATGGCTTCAGGGTAAGTTAACACTTGACTCAGGTCACATGGGACCTGATGGTTCATTATCAACCATTTGGTTTCCACCAGAACACGTTTAAAAGTTACCTTCATCTTTTAGGTGCTGAAATAGAAGGCGAGTCCTAAGCAGTCATGATCAGAGGGGTGATCTAGCCCATCACTGAACCATCACTATCTCAACTCCAATCTCTCTTACAAGGTGTTTTAACAAGCTGCAATAACTATGTGAGATTTCTTCTTGACAGACAAATTTCTCTTCTTGCTGGTACAGGGCATCAGCTTTTATCCTACTCTTGTCATGAGATTCCTGAATGAATTTTAATTATAAAACCCATTATTTTCAATAGTCTGAAAATAAAAGGGAGAAACAGAAATGACATATCTTTAGAATAACTATGCTTTATCCAGGATGATTACAGGAGGGCCATATATTTTTTTGAACATATATTTTTAAAAAATAAGAAACCTCCAACTTCTTTTTGAATATTCAATAAGTTATCAGGAAATGTGAAGTTTTTCATAAGAGAACCTCATATGCGCATATAAAACTTTCCCAGAGCTTAAATGTCTTCTTGAAAAATGATGTGGTTACAGCTCTAAAAGATATTACTAATTTCCTAAGCTTTAAAGAATAAAATGTGCATTTACCATTGCTGAGCCAGAAAAGAATGGGAGGAACACTAATATTATCTAGGAACATCCTTAAGTTACCCTTTGAAAAACCCCACCAAAGAAAAAGCATTTGCCAAAAAAATATAAAACAGATTTATAATTTTTCCATGAAGTATGTGAAGATTTTAATTAATCAAAGTAATGGCTCTACTAATATGTACTAAGTAAACGACTAAAATTCCATAGACACATGCCATGTGTTCATCATGGGAGAAACTTATATTAATAATTAATAGCTGGAAGAACCTTTAGAAATGTCTAGCTTATTTTGGAAACATGAAGTAGTTATCAATATCAAATCAATTTTAACTATTTGTGAACAGTAGATGGTCTTTGGTGCTTTGAATATGGAGTAAATCAACACAATAAAATGCACAGCAAATTCCTGTTATTAAGGCATTTGATTATAGTGGAAATACAAATTTAAAAAAAATAGTAATCAAGGAATTATAGACTCCTGGAGTAGAATTTTAGGTCTGAATGAGCTGCAGTGTTTAGTTCCTTCATTAATCAAGTAAGAAAAAGAACTCTGAAAATTTAGGTAATGGCAGTCACATAGTGATTTTATAATTGAAATTAAAATATAATTATGTCAAGTGATGTTGTTAACTCTCCAGATTGAATAATATTCACAAAGCAAGCATCAATTCAGCCTGAGTCTTTCATACAGGAGTATATTTGAATGAGAAGATGTTCTGTGTTATCTTGTAACCTTAATTTATGTGAGTTTGAAAAGAGCAGATAATTTCAATACAGAATTTCCTCTTGCTTCCTGAAATATGCTAATTCTTTATTTGGTGTTAAAGTCCTTTTTGGCTATGACTTGCTTAGCCTCTGCAAGATGCATTTCTACAACACACAAGTCAAACATTCTTGACTTACTCTTTGTGACGCTCAATACTGTCAACATTTTTGATAGCCATAGTTTTTTAAATGTTTGTTAAAATTCCATCTTTAAATATCTAAACAAATTCTATGTTTTGCTAAGGAAGCAAAGTACAATGAAGCAATCAATAAGGCACTTGATATTGCAATTTTGTAGCTGTAGTACATCTTCGTTTTTATTAACTCTTTGTGGTAAACATACAATAACTGCAACTCACTGGTACAGTGTGTGATGCTCTGTGTTTGAATGCCAAGAATAAAGAAAAAACATTTTAAGTAGTAATGGTACAAATAGTGTTCAAAAATTGCAATGTACATAATAATATCTATGGATGAAGAAGTTGTAGATACAGCTGTGTCAGGGACAGTAAGACATGAGCCTGAGTCACAGACCTACTGCTAACAACCTAGGGTTTACTTTCTGAAATCCCTACACGGGTAAAGCAGGATTCCTCAATGACACAGAAAATAATTCCAAGATGAGGAAGCATGAAGTAGAATTGTCATTTTTTATGAAGAAATTTAACAGAGATTTCAGCATGGGACTAACATTCCTTTACAGAAAAAAGAGAAGGTACACACCTAAGAGATTACAGGTGGGCTTCTTAAAAATCTTGATTGAGCCCTGAAGTTTTGGTGGCTTCTGAAGTGACTATCAAAGATTTGATAAATACATGTTCTGTTTTGGTGAAAATGATGGAAGAATGTCTCCTGATGTGCACTAATGGGATTATGAATGATAAGGTGAAACCCAGGTTTGTAGAAGTTTCAGAGGAAATTAAGGTGCTTTTACTGTTGACAGAAGTTAATTCTTATTTGTAAAATCCAGAGCAAATATCTGTAAATGAAGTGGGTAAATACTTCTAGCTGGAGCTACCCTAGTTATCATGGTTCATTATTACTTTAACAGTGTTGTTTGAAAGTATCTCCCTACAAAGGAGACATGGTCTGTTAGCAGTCCTCAGAGCAAATGTGCTAGAATTCTTGATTGTCAGCTAGCAGGAGGCTTTAACCAATTTTCTCCTGCCTTCCCACGTCTCCCAACTTTTCTAGTGTTTCTATCCTTCCTAAAATCAACTATGATTTTTAAATTCATTCATCATTGAAAGGAATTATTTTTGTTACAAATTAATAAGTGGCATATTCATTTATTTCCATCCAAAATTATATTAGGTAAGATGTAACCTCAACTACCCCAAGGATCTTCTCTGTTTCTAGACCCCAGTTTCTCTTGCTTTAAGAACTCTGTCTCTTCCATCATTTTTGCAGTCGACTCTTTATCCTGACCCAAGAGATTTCAGAGTAACCTACACACCTTCTCCAGTTCAGTATCTGGGCAATCACTGAATACATCATCTTTGAACAACTGATCTTGTTTCACAACATTGTAGCAATTTGCTGCCAGCTTTCTTAATATCTCAAGTTGTGGGAAACACATTTGTGCCTTTATAGATTTAACAGCCTTGACAACTCAAACTCCTTCAAACGACAGCTGAATGATAATAGCAGCAGTCACTAACATGCTGAGTTTTAAGAGTTACAATGGTTATCATAACTATCTGAATATCTTATTTGCGGCTCAGTAGGAAACATTCTATGTGGGTCTATTAAGATCTATGTTTCCTAACTAGGACAAAGAGGGCAAAGGCAGCTATGCAACAAACCCCCACACCAGGCACACAGATTCCAAAGCAACAAGTACCCTTCTTGGGGAAAGCAGATGGTTAGACCATTAGAAGTGAAGGAAAAGAATCTTTTTGATTACGTACTCTCCATCATTTTTTAAGTCACTCTGTTATAAGCTTTTATTGTACCTTAATATTGTGTCCATTTAATTATGTAGTTTGCACTCGAAGAACTTGACTGTTGCTGTAGAATATAAATAAAATTAGCCTTACAAACAAAACTGTAGGTGGTTCTTGAGGTTGTTTTTCTCATCTCTAAATGAAACCACAGAAATATTTAATTTATTTTCTTCCATTTTTCTCACTTTTCTTTTCCCCTATGACTCTCAATCCAACAAAACCTGAAATTAACTCTTGTTGTTCAAGAAACTTGTGCCTCTCTACCTCTAACGTATCATTGTAAGGTAACATAACTTACATTGATTTTCAAATATGCATTAGCTGAGTTTATTTCTCAAGAATTTTCTATCTTCTTTAGAGACAAAAGTCTTTTTCAGAAAATATACATCATGTAACCATGTTAACAATGTCATTTTAAAATACCATATATATCAGGTTGTCTCAACAGTAACCATGGAGACAATTAAAATACAGCAAAGATTTTACTATTTGTACTGCCTACTCAGTGTTTAGAGCTGCAGATACAGAGATTAAAAATAGAAACTTCTACTCAAAAGTCACATCACTACTTAGGAAACCTAAGTCAGTGGAAATAGCTAATTCTGTGTCTATGATACATTAGGTCCTGGTGTAGATTTTGAATATTTACCAGCCATGCTTTAAAGCTATTATAGTCTTCCATTTTACAGGAGATGAAAATGGGTGTCATGTGACTAAATACTTTGTCTGGATTTGTGCAGCTATGAAACAGTATAATGAAGATTCAAACTACCAACTCATAGAATCCATGTTCTCTCTACTACACAGAATGTATCTTGTAAAGTCTGGAGGATGGTGTTACTGTGTTAGAGCTTGAGGGTTTGTATGAGGAACTTGAGAAAGCTTCACTTGAACAAACACAGTCTTCTAATAGCAAGCTAACTGATTTTAGGTAAAGCACACTAAAGAAAACACTATTCTATTTCAGAAAATATATTCTTATATATGGCATTTCATTTACATTTTCTTCTATTTTAACAGAAATATATTAACCACTTTCACAATAGAGATATTGTATGAAAAATATTGTATGAAAAATAAAAGTAGGACACAATGTAGATTGATTTGATTGATCTCTAAGACCTCAGTGGTTGCCGCTTCAGGGGAATTCTTTGTGAACACTGTAAAATTCTTAGTATCCAAAGACTGTGTTTTTGGTGAAGGTATAATCAATATTTCTCTCTAAGAAAAAATTTTTATTACAAATAAAATTCTGAAGTGAGGTAAATTTAACAAAAAAAAAATGAACAAATGACATGAATTTTAAAAAAAAAAGGAAGAAGAAAACTAACCAAAAGCAGTATAAGGAGTGACAAACAGAGGAGAGTCTAATTTGGTGGTTTCAACAGGATGCTCAGAATTTATATGCCACAGTTTTCAACAAAGCAGTCACCACATACGAGGAAGCTGCAACACTTAATACTTTAAGAAAGAAACAAGATTATTCAGTTTTCAGGTTTGAGAGGTTGAAAGTCCAAAATCAGTCAGCTGCAGCTATGTAGCTGAGAGGTGATCATGTCAGGAACAGGTGCTGATGAGATCATGTTAAGTAAAAAAGCTGAAGAATCCAAGGGCCAATCTCTTTCTTTTACAAGAATTTGCTCCCAGGGGAAGTAACAGGAATCTCTCTCCAGCTGCGTGAAACCCTTTCAAGGATAATGCCCACAGCAGCCTAGCTACTGTATGCCTTACCTGGCCTACGAAAGGTTTCACATAAACCTCTGGCAGAAGAATCATGGGTGACATACAGAAATTGTACCCATACCATTTTGCTTAAGGTAAAAGTGGAAAGAAATTCACTACACTGAAAATGACACAGCTGCTTACTTGAGATAATTTGATGCAACCAACTTAAAAATCAATTTGTATATTTTAGCTGCAGAATACTCTTCTCACTTTAGCTTAATATATTCCCTGTTAGACATTCTGACAAACCTAAAGTTCTAAAGAAAAATTGTTATGAAAGGAATGTGAAAAGGAAAGCCATATCAATGTATGTGAAACTGATAGTGTAATTCATATATGATAATGTTAGGAAATAACTAAAATACAATTTTCTCATTATTTTGTCATAGTTCTCCCACATTTAATGAGTGTGTGGGAAGCTTAGGGCAGCATAATGATACAACAGCTTGCTATGTATGTGTTACAAGGAAAGGGATAGAAAAAGGTATTAATTTTCTATAGAATCAGATTTTGCTTAGGAGTAGAGACCATGATCTAGTTACTGAGCAAGATTTTAGTAATTAACCAAGTAATTGATACTTATCAGGTGCTAAGCAAATGTCAAATGTACACAAGAACATCAGAGATCAGAGACAAGTTATATTTGCTGAATAATATTTACAAATCACAGTGGGGAGTTATTATATAACCTATCATTTTGAAGTGATACTATACCAGGGTAATGTATCTATTTCCCAAAGCTGGGTGATAGAGATTTCAAGGTAGATGAAACCAGTAAGAAATAATATGTTCCACAGAATTTAAAAGTTCTCATGTGATGCCTCTGCTCTGGTCATTGGTTCTTCAGGAAGAGGATACAAAAAGCCTCTCCAGTGTTTGAAAAGTCAGCTCTGGTCCGTGACAAGCCTTGGTGCCTTCAAAGACATCTTTCTCACATTGTCTTAGTCTCCTGGATGCTGACACTAGGCACCGGGCTCATTGATTGCCATCTCTAACAGTGCTAGGCAGTGTGTTCTGGGGCTTATGGAAAGGAGATAGAAGCAGGGCTCTGCCTTGAGGGATTTATTTTTCTTGCCTATTTTTACAAAGTATCACATTAGCCCCAGTTGCATCCTTCTGTGGAACAGCCTTCCCTGTCTTTCCATGGCAGCTGTAGAAAAGAAGCTTCCAGAATTGTTTGGAATAAGGCCACCCAATTCCTCTTCCTTGCCTCCTTGGTGTTTGTGGACACCAGAGGGTAAAGGAGTGGACAGCTCCACTGACCCCCATAGCTTCAGCAGAATTGGCAAATAAACTTATTGAGGCTGTGAAGTCCCATGGTAAATTATCTGTAAACTGGAGACATTGAAATGTTGATAGTGTGACTAAGACCAAGTCTCAGGTCTACAGACCAGGAAAGCTCATGAGGTAACTCCTAGTCAAGGATGAAAGTAATGAGAACCCAGTCAGCATCTTCTGACTACTGTACTGAAATCCACAGGTGAGAGATTCTGAAATTATGAAATTTAAGGACAAGAAGAAATCTCAACTTAAAGGTAAGAAAGAGGGAAAAAATGTCCTTTTACAGTTCTTTTCAATTTCTGTTTGAGCTCTTAGCTGATAATAGGAGGATCTGCCCCCACAGAATCCATGCACTCACCCACAAATCTCTTCTGAAAATACCTTTCCATTTACACACAAAATGTTTTTAAGTTCCTTAATCAAGTCAAAGTAGCTCTTGGAATTAACCAACACTCATGATTTTATACCTGTACCTGAAGAATTCTCTGCCTTATTCTCTTCCCAGCTCTGTTAAACTTTAAATGAACTCTCTTGACGACCACACTTTCTAGAAGACAGTAAGAGACTTTTTAAAGAAGGAAATCAAATGATATTGAATTGATATATTGTAAATGTGGGCTTTACTCCACAGGTGGCTTAGTAGACCTACTTGTTTGCTTGCACTGTACTGTGTGTGCAATCACAAGCAAGTGATATGTGTGACATCACTCCATCCAACTGTATTTGCCCCTCTGTCTCACTTACTTAATTGTCATCAAGGTTATAATTGTAAACAATCTTGAATAGCTTGGCAAAGACAGAATAGCTACTACTCACATCAGTAAAACCCCACTTGGTTCTACTTGGAAACATATCAACTAAAGATGAGTCATTTCTTTGTTTACATATTGCACCTACATTTTGGTTTCAAAGACAGCAATTTCAAGTAGAAACACTGTAATTTTACCCTATTAATAGCTCTAGGTAAACCAGAGATAAAGGCATGCTTATAAAACATGCAATTATATGACACTTCAAATTTTGTTGCTTATGCATTTTCTGCTACACTGGGACAAGGTTTATAAAACAAGCAGGGAAACAATGTACAAAACGTATTTAATTCTGTATGACATATCTCTCTACTGTTGAGAAAAGTGTTTGGCTTAAATTTTATCAGCTGCACTACCCATCTTCTCCTTTGTTTCCCTAATTTATATTCCTTGTAAACAGAACCTACATCCATTATTTTAAAAAATTATTTTTCAATTATGCTATTTCATTTTTAAGTCAAAACAAGCCAATTAAACTTAATTCTTAATTATTTTAAGGACCCCCCAAATATTCCACTTAATAGTAATTGCAAACAGTTACTTGAAATAAGGGAAATCATCAAATCACTCAGAATTGTATTATTCATAAGAACATTACAATTTCCTAGAATTTCAGAGAAGTTAATGTTTCTACACATACCTTCAAAATGTCTAAAACAATTTCCCTTAAATGCAATTTTACCTTGAAATTGATTATAACAATTCTTTGAATAGGAAACATGCATATATTGGATTTGTCTATACAATCTATTCTATTACACATACAGAAACTTAAATGTATTTAAACTTAAACTTAAATGTATTTCTGAAGTTCTATATCAATTATAAAATGTGTATACATAAGTCCACTAGCATGACTAAAAGTCTACAGGTGAATTTACTATTAAAATCATCTCCAGAAATATATTCACAGTACATGGATGGATTTAAAAGTAAGTTTATAAAGAGATTACTGGTGTCTAACAAAGATTGGTGAGGAATATTTTCCATCTTTGAGATTCAAATTATATTTTGCCTAAATTATAAATTTATGATATTTATCTTTGAAATCACCAGAGTAAATAATACCTAATATTAAGTTCTAAAAGTTTATTGTGTTTTGGAATCTTCTTGATGTATAGGGCTTATCCATAAGATTTTTCAACATTGGATTATTTTTGACGATTGTTAAACAATAATCTAGAAGACAAATGGGATTGAATGGAGTATAAATAGGATTTCAAAAAGGATTAGTGTTCAACATTTTTATTTTAGACAGGTAAACTACCTATATGTTCCAATGTCATTATAGCTTGCTAGTTATGTCCTACACAGGAATCAAAATCTTCAGATTGCCCTGATACCATACATATTATATAACCCATACTTCTACATTCTTGTGTTTCAAGACGGTGTTAGGTAATAAAAGTTTGTTTAACTCTGAGTCTTGTTTGTTGCACTAGCACTAATAGATTCACATTCACTTTCCCTTAATTTGTACAAAGGCTAGTAAATTTAGATAGCAATTATTAATAAAGGGTCACAATCTAGAATTAAAAAAGAACTGAAGAGATGGGGATCAGTGTAAATGCCAAAGAGAATATATGAAGTATATGCTTGAATCAAAGAGACTACGAGCATTCAACTATAACCTTAATAAAAAATACACTGTTGACTTTCCCGTACAATAAGTGAAGCCACGTAGCTGTTGTTATAGCTTAGGTTTGGTGTTTAAGTTATAGTTTCTATTGTTGTGATAAAACACCATGACCAAAAACAAGTTGGAAAGGAAAGGGTTTATTTCAGCTTCCAATTCCACATTACAGTCTATCATTAAATAAAACAAAGGCAAAAATTTGAGATAAGAACTAAAGAAGCTATGGAGTAATGCTCCTTACTGACTTGCTCCCTATGGTTTGATCAGCTTGCCTTTTTATAGCACTCAGGACCACCAGCCCAAGGGTGGCACCCCATCACACACAGTGATCCTGGTCCTTCCAAATCACTCATCAAACAAGGAAATGCACAACAGACTTGCCTACATACTTATCTGGTAGGCATACTCTCTCAGTTGAAGTTCTCTCTTGTTTCTAGCTTGTATGAGTTGCCATAAAACTAGCTACCACTGTTAGGATTTTTGGAGAGTGTAGCAATAGAAAGTTTAAGGACATCACATACAAGTGTTAAAGAACTGACAGGAAATATAAACAGGATAGGTGATATGGACTGTATTCTAAATATATATGTGTCAGAGGCTTGGAGAAAGAAAAAACTGAGACTAAGACTTAGAAAAAGAGAATACCAGTATCTAAAATAATGAATTTTAGGAAATGATATTCTCACAAACAGAAGATAATTTTTTTACATTTCTACAAGTTTGAATGACATTATTCTTGGCATTAATTGATTATTTTTAATTGTTAGAAATGAATTAAAGAAATATGGTAAGGTGATGAGTATAACATTGCAAGTAAATTATACTTTCAATGTGTCCCTCCCTTTATAAAACCAAAACAAAATAATTGTTGAGTTTTAGATGCCAACATCTCTCTAGGTAGAGAGGGAAAGTGTCCAAGATTAATTTCAAACTTTAGCAAAGAAGAAAAGAAAAGGGTGTTATATTTTACAGTTATTGGAATATATCACTGGTGTAAGGTTAGACAGCTCTCTTGGCTTCCTTCCCTTCTGTTTCAGCCTTGAAACATCTGTCATTGATATATTTGTTACAACTAGATTTTGTTTCCTTTCTTTTATCAATTTTCTCTAATTATTAACTCTTATTTCCCATACCAATTCATTTATCTGTGTATGCTTGTTTTCTAAGTTATGCCTAGTAGTTCAACAGCCAAATACATTTAAAATATATGATGTATCTAACATCATAAAACACATGACAGGTTATCTAAGGAATAAACCGGGAAAGAATCATTAAAAATTTTAGTTGCTACATCATATTAATCACATGAGGTGGTTAGCAATGAACAAGATAATTTATAATTTATCAGAGAAATTTGTGCAGAGCCATTGGAACTTGAAGGGTGGGAGGTATAATATTTTGTTTGCAGACATAATATGCACTTGTCACTGAGAAAGGCATAATAAGTTTCAAGCTGACCCAGAATAATATAAAGTCTATGTTCTGCAGCTAAGGGGAGGCATTTTCAATTTTACTAGGATTTCTTTCAGAAGAGAATGAGAATACAGAAGTAGGGAAAACAGACTTGCTTTAAAAACAAGTGAATAGATGGAAAAATGTATCCAAAAAGCAAATTTACAATAATGTCAAACTTCAGGTGCAGCAATGCAAAAGGTAGCTGCTTCATAAAGGTTAGAAGAGTCTCTCCCCTCTAATGGGTACCTAGTGTTTCCAATCAATAAGAACTCTTCTGAGATTCTCTTCCGTTTCAAAAGTATATTTTTACACTTTGTGAGGATGAGGTTGAGCATCTTTATTAAGAAATGTGGGATGGGGGGCTGGAGAGATGGCTTGGAGTTAGGAGCACTGGCTGCTCTTCCAGATGACCTGGGTTCAATTCCCAGCATCCAGATAGCATCTCATGGCTGTCTGTAATGCCAGTGTCAGGGTTTCTGACACCTTCACACATTCACACAAGTAGGAAAAACAGCAATACACTTTAAAATAAAAGAAGAGAAAAGAAAAGAAAAACTGGAAAGAAAGATGAAATGGGTGATGCAAGGTAACCAAATAAATGAGAATGTCCTTGGATGTACTTGTTTGCTATGATAAAAAGGCTCATGACCTAACAAGTTGGCCAGCAAGGCACTGTGCCCAGTGACCTTGCATATTAACCTTGGAGTTTGTATTAGAAATAGTCAGCTCAAAAGTTAATAAAATAAGAAATGAATAGAAAAATCAGAATAACTTCCTAACCCACATCAGAATCAACCTGCCAACCTATGGAAATGGCACTAGTGCTACTTAGTCTGTTCTGCTTCAGCACAAAACACCTTAATTTTAATAATACTGCACCCAAATTCTTACCTTTAAAGATTAATCTAAGACTAAATTGCAATTAAAATCAAACTTTACTTATTTTCAAGAAATAGCTTTGTTAAATAAGAAGAAATAGCGAGTTGATCTATTAACACATCTAGAGGATATTCCACAAGGGCTTAAAACAAGCATTAGGAACAATTATATTTTTTATTATTATTATAATATAATAATAATATTAATATATAATAAACTATATATTTATTATTATTATATTTATTATTCCAAAGTAGAGTTTACTTGAGAGGTGGTATAGCAAAAAATGGTACAAATGCAAGGTCATTTGGCTTCTGGCCATTCTTGATTATTGCTTTTTTACTGTGACCTAGGCTATATCTTTTAAATTCAACGTACCTCTATTTTTCTTTCCTCTCACTTTTATGGTATTTTATTCATGGATTGTTATGAAAATAACAGTGCTTTCTCTTTGGTATGAGGAATTTTGTAAGCCCCACATCAACTCATCTATTATTAATACTGAAATATGATTTATTAAATTCTCAGCAAATCTCCTTCATTGTAGTGACCCATATCTGGTTTTTGGTATTATATCTGTTTAAAGGTGAAGCCCAGGGTTGATGATTTTCTCTGAATTTCTCTAGACCACAGAGTATAATAAGCTCAAAAGATTTCATAATGTTCTGAAAATGTCATTCTATCTTTCCACTATATTTGAAATCTGGTATTTTAAGCACATCCTTTTGAATCAAAAATCACTCAAAAGTAAAGAAAATATAAAAGAAAAGGTGAAATAGTCTACATTTTATAAAATATGTTGTATTTCCAAATAAGTCTCAGCTTTTTTCAATGAATGGTACCCTCTGCACTAGCAAACTCTGTACCTTCTGTGCAGTGTAAGCTTTTGCCCACAACTTTTTTTTATTTATTATCAACAACTTATAAACATATTACACTTGAAATTTGTTATAAGATGGTTGGTTATATGTATTTCCCAAGTATTATCCAAAGGCTAAATCTTCTTTGTTATATCTGTAATAACCTACAGTTCCTCTCCCCTTATTGCAGTCAACACATTTAAACAGGACAGTGACATTTTCAGTTTAGAAAGCATATAAGGTAACACAAATCTGATTGGGAAAAAGTGCATATGTGGAGTCTCAGAGCAGGCATGGTACAGCCAAGTACAAATGCTCTCAGTAGTGCTTAAGACATTGTATGGTAGGAGAGAAAAAGCAACATATTGCTTTCATACACATTTAAGCATGAAAATGCCACAGCCTATTCATAGGCGACAGGTGTTAAATTACAGGAACGTGTATTGTTCATATGTTATTTATGTCTTTCAAGTATGACATTACAAAAACAATGTGCCTAGAATTCATGAACAAAATTGGAAGCATTTTCTTGCTCTTTAAAACTATTTTTTTTCTTTCTAATGCCTGTCAGAAAGAAAAGTAGTGGTTAATTCATATACATATCCTTTTAACAACAACATGCTTTTCAAAGAGAAGCCAATTAGTAAGATGGAATTTCTTTGTACTTGTATTTCAATATTATCATTTCTGTGATTTATGTCAAGTAGGAGGACTTAGTTCAGTTTCTTTGAAATGGAGTAACCATATTTATAGTAGTAAACAGAGAATTATAAACTCAAATTACAGCAATTGTTGGAAGATGAAAACAAAGTTAATTCTCTACACTTTAGGATTATCCTTGATATTTTTGTGTGATAATTCGTAAAGCAGTTCCCTTGTCAGAATTCAAAATAAGGTATAGGTTAGTTCTATGAAATAACTTCAAATGAGAACGTGGTTTTAGATACTTAAGAGGGAAAATGTGTAGCAGTACACCATAAGTTGTGAAAATTAATTCATCATATTTAGTAAAATTTCCCTTCATCATTCATATTTCTCAATTTTATTTTCATCCAATTTTCTATAAACCAGATAAGTTGTTCCAGAAATATAGGCTGGGGGAATTTTAATATGTTGATCCTTAGGGGAGAAATATAGAGAAAATAACACAGAAAATGTGTGTAGAGCTGTATTGTGAAGATATGTGGAATGGTGTGTATGTGTCTGTAATCATTTATAGTGTATACCTATATGCATTGTTAGTGATATATAAACTCCAAAGTTTAATTTTAGTAATCTTACCACTACTAACGACAATTTTCAAAGTTTTACAGTTTAGGGACAACCTTTTAATTTTACAAATTGATAATGTCATCATATTGCCTTTAATTTCATTGTCTCAGCTTGAAAACTATAAACTTTTTATTGAGAATCTAAATTCCTTTAATGTAGTGAATTATAATTAAAAATGCTTCTAAACAGTGAAGTAATAAAGAAGATGTATTCATTTACAATTAATTGAAATTATATTCAAACATCTGATATTTATAAGTAGTATTCTAGATACCTTAGAATTTGTAAGACGTATAGCTCAAATCCCAGCCTTTGTTATTCGGAATAGAAAGTTATAGCTGACAAAGACAGCACATACTGGGAAATCTGAAAGAAATTCAAACACTTTTAGAATAAAAATGTAGTACACTTATCAACTTTAATAAAAAAAGAAAAGTGAACAGAGCTAGAAAGTTGTGAAAGAAAAACCCATATGCTTGTGTGTTTTTATGTTTGTGTGTGGTGTGCATCTGTGTGCACATTTGTGTGTTAATCTACATGTACGCACACATCAATGTGGAGTCCAGAGAGCATAAGGTGTCTTCTCTGGCTTTATGCCTTGTTATATGAAGCCAGAATTACTCAGTGAACCTACAGGTAGGATGTTTTTGCCTAGGTTGGCTGATCAGCAGGCCCCAGCTACTCTCAACTCTCTCTTTCCCCACCAACTAGTGTTGGTTACAAGTACACAGTCATAGCCGGCTTTGATGATGGTGCTAAGGATCCAATCTTAGGCTTTATTGCTTGTGCAACAAGTGATCTAGCTCCCTGCGCTGTTTCTCCATCTCCCTGGAAAAATATTTCATTATGCTCATCTTACAAACTTTATGGAAGTCAAATCAGACTTGCACTGAAAGCTCTGCAAAGGTATTTTCTAGGCTGTCAGTTCAACCTAGGGCTGAAGCCACTCATTAGTTCCCAGCTATGTTCCAAACTTCTTGTTTGATAATTCTGGTAAAATATTTCTCATCTTTGTCTTTAAAAATTATCTTCAGCTATAGCCGGACAGTGGTGCCACATGCCATTAATCCCAGCAGGTGGGAAGCAGAGCAAGGTGGATGTTTGTGTGTTTGAGGCCAGCCTGGTCTATAGAGAGAGTTCAGGACAGCCAGGGCTACACAGAGAAACCCTGTGTCTTGGGAAAAAAAAAACAAAGAACAAATAAATTCTCTCCAGCTTTAATCTCTGATATGTCTACAGATTTTTATGGTATGTATATTTCCTTCACAAAGGCTTATTCTTCCCAAGTAACTATTATTATGATTTTAAGGATCTTTCTGTAATTTTGATTGCTTTTTTTAGGTTGACAAAATAAATACTAAAGCAGAATTGATTTAAATGAACATTGATTAGTGTCTAGATATTTACATTTTGCATGTGTGTATACACATATATGATTTGTACTACTTAAGATTGCATTTTTTACAACATTTCTGAGGAATTGGAACACATGATCAGATAAATAATCAGAAATTTATCTACTAGATCACTAAGAATGAGAAATTTCAAAACAGGTATTCTGTAATTTGTACAACCAATGAAGGAAGTTGTCTGTTAGCATCTAGGTCTGGAAAACTCTAACCAGGGGAGTCCACAGTGAAGCTGTCAACTTGAGTCTACAGTCACAACAGTCTCTGAAGTTGACAAGTATATGTTCCAGTATCTGAAGCTAAAGAATCTGATCTCTAAGTTCAGAAATAAAAGGTAATCACAATCTGGAACTGAGAGGAAGGCTGGGAGGAGAGTGCCAACACAATAGTGGTCTATTTAATCTTCCTTTTTTGTTCACCTAGACCCTTATAGATCATTAGATGTTTTCCCTCACATTGAGAAATGACAGGATTTTCCCAGTCAGACCGACAACCCACACATTAGAAATATTATCAACAATCTAAAATGGGACTTTATGAATTTTAAAAACTTTTGCATAAACAAAAATAGAAATAAAGAGACAACTGAAACATTGGGAAAGAAACTTTTCTAACAATACATGTGGTAGAAGATCAATAACTATAACACATGAAGATCTAAAACTACTTGTAATAAATCAATCTCATCAAAAATAAATAAATTAATTGACAGCTCTTAAAACATGAAATTCCTATGGCCAATACAAAAGATAAAAAGTGTACAACTTCAGTAAACATCAGAGAAAGGCAAAACTTCTATATATAAATTTTATTTTATGTCAGTCAGAACATCTGAAAACACCTAACAAATGCTGGGAGACGGTATGTAAGAAAGAACCCTTATAACAGCTAATGACAATCTGAACAAGTCACTGCACTACAGAAGTCAGCATGAACTTTTCTCAGAAACTTAAAAATAGATCTCCCTTTCACCCAAAGGCACTATGCACGATGTTTAAACAATGCCAAGACACTATGTAATAGAAATACTCTCATACAAACATTATTGCAGTACTATTAACAATAGTTAAGTTACATTATTTTTTAAAGCATATATATATTACCTTACAGAACAAAGCAATGCCCTTTACATGAAAATGAGTGCAGCTGGAAATAATCACATTACATGAACTAAGTCTGTGTACAAGAGACATTGTTTTATTTTTCACTTGTGATTCCTAGATAATATACAAATACATAAAATCATTTATGTGTATATGACATGAAAGTAGACGTGGCCTATCAGGGGAAACAAGCAGACTAACGGAAGAGGGAAAGGTGAGAACAGGAGTATGGCGGTGGGGATAGTATGCTTAACATACATGGTATGCTTTCATGAAGAAGAAAACAATAAAATTGAAAACGGACTGGGGATATAGTTCATGGTGAAGCACTTGTTTCATCTATGTGAAACTGTTAGATCTGTAGCACTACGGAAAACAGAAAATACTGAAAAATCATGCCTCATGTTTAAAAAATTGTGAAAAAACCACTGATTTAAAATAGTAGAATTATTGGAAAGATTTATTGAGCAATAATTTTATAATTAAAGTGATGATGACAACAGGAAAAGAAAACTATATGTTTTATATTGTTGAGCTGAAAACTGAAAGGTTGTAGAATTTCAGACATAAAATACATACTCACTCAAACTATGAAGTCGGTAAAAGAATTGATGAAGTGGTCTCGGAGAAGGAAATGTTCATTTGCCTGGAAGTGTATGTTAAGAAAGGAATCAAAATGAAACTCAAGAATCAGTGAAAACATTAACATCAGAATCTTAGATTTTTCTACAGCACACTCTCATAGACAAAATTAACCGTCAAATAAGTGAAAATTGCTATACCCTAGACAAATTAGGAATTAAAAGTGATTTATTCAGATTATCAGTGAAAATCTTGCCCATGTAAATGTATATATGATAAAATTTGTTCAGCATTTATGCTGAAATTTTAAGTGACTTAAAATAGCAAGATTAGAATAGAGTCACTTTCTTAATTCCAATAGGACACAAAGGGCATTGGATTGGAATTCCCTGGTCACACATTGGTCTATTTCCTGTGAAGCAAAGATAAGCTTAGACATAGTTTTATCTGAAGGAGTTTTGAAGGAAGTTAGAACTAAATGAGTATACAGCATTGCATCAAGGTCACAAAAAATGGTCAGAGTTATTTCAAGGGATCTTGTCATATGTGTGTGTGTGCGTGTGTGTGTGTGTGTGTGTGTGTGCGTGCATGTACATAGATAGATCAGATACATGTGTGAAAATATGTACATTTAAATGAAGTATGAAGGATATAATGCAAACATACTAGTAATCACGGGGCAATAAGACAAAACTTAATATAATAAATGATAAAATTACAGGGAATATTTTAAATGCTCTCAGAGGCGGGACAAAAAAATATAAAATTCAATAACAAGATATATTTTGAGGACACTACTGATTATTGTAATGCCGTGTATTTGGTTAAAATTCAAAATTATCAGATATTTTTCTTATAATATAGCTATATACATTAACACAGCTATACAGATGTTGATTCAAGCTAGATGTAGATATTGATTCAGGACAGAAGACGGTTCATTCTTTTGCTATTTCAATCACAAGTTCTTATCCTAGAGCCATGGAGCTTCTTGGCCTCCTCACAATCTAGTCTTCAGTCTAGTCCTTGAAATATTCAAGGTTACTACACTGGAGAACATTTAAACCTCCATAAGATCTAAGACATTTAAGCCTCCACTGCTGATTGAGTCACCCTGACTAGCTTCCTCTGAACTCAGCGCTGATTGAATTGAACTGATTTCTTCTGGTTCACTGTTCTGGCTGCAAAAGAAAATAATAAAAAGTAATTAAAAACAGACATCAAAGCTGTCTCTCTTGAATACTCAAGAAAGCTCATAAAAATTGTTAAATTGTAAATATAAACTTAGAAAGTCAAAAGTTAAATCTTAAAGATAAAACTACCTACAAAGAGAATGGAGGCAGATTTTGGAAGGAAGTCAGATCTTAAAATCAGGAAAACTGTTGCATAAGATGAAGAAGAGCTCTCCCTGATGCTTTAGCTGGAGAACACACCAGCATTACGTCAAAGAATGATGAATAGCCTCAGCAGATAACTCATTGTATATATGACCTAACAATCAATGAAAGACACCAAATGCAAGTACAACTAGAGTGTTTCCACACCAATCACCTCTTAACACAAATGCAGAATGGCCATTGAAAGGGTATCCTGGATTCCACTCTCTAAATAGCTAGGAAACTGCTCAACATATGAAGGGGGAGAAATGACTGACTCATTCTAAATTTTACAGACAAATGTACAAACTTGAAATTACCTCCATGTTTCTATGATTGGAAGCAGCAATTATGAATACACCCAGGAAAGAAAAAAGGAAATGCACTCATGTTGAAAGAATCAACTGAGAATTAGAAAATGGTATTTTTGAAGGTAGAATTTACAATTTTAAAACAACATATTTTTTCTTAAATTAGGTGAGCTTGACAGTAGATAGATAACAAAGAAAACAGCCCATGAACATTAAAGTCAAGAGATTACCTCTGACATGTAATAAAAGAAATAAGATTTAAAAAGTTAAAAATATGTAGAGCATCATGGACCATATAAAGCAATACTGTACCAGAGCTGCATATCTTACTAGGCCCCCCAGACTTTAGCACAACTAAATCCACAATGGAAGTACCATTCAGAAAGACTGCAAAGCTCAGCACCACCTGTCAAAACTAAAACAAAGAAATAATCCATAAAAGTCTATAGTTCTGGAAAATTTCTAAATGAACTAATCTTGCTTTCCGGCTTCTAGACTTATGCTTCTGACTAACTGTTATTGTTAACTTAAGCATGTCAACCAAATTTTCGGTTTTTACTTAAAAGCTCACCCTGAGAAAGATTTTGGCTGCACTAAGATCCCAAACATTCAGTGTAATCATTGGCTAGTTAATAAAGACTTTTTATTGGCTTAAACAAGCGGTCTTCTCTGGCTGATATCACATAACAATATCTAACTCTCTATACCTATGTATAGATGAAAGAAATGAAATGGATTAGGAAAACATATTTAATAAAAAATGATTGAAGAATTCCTAAATTTGGGAAAAGCTAGGAGAATATAAAAATGAGCAAATCACTCTCCTTGCCACTTTTTATAGGTTTTGTTGTGGTGGTTATGCTTTGGTTTGTTTTCTTCTTTTGTTTGTTTGCTAAAAACAGGATCTCTAAAATAGCTAGAAAACATCACTGAAAAAGGTATGGAACAGAATACAGTGGATAATAATAAAGGGACAAATTTAGATTAAATGTCCTGTCATCTTATAAATCTGTATAAACTGAAAATTAGTAGTATCAGTATGGCATAGTGGCAAATAACTGTAATACTAGAAACTGTGTGTTAGAGCAAACATCATCCAGATTTCAAGTCCAATTTCAGGCACATACAAAGTTTGAACCCAACTTTTTCTCCATGAAATGCTGGGTCAACAAACAACCAAATAAACAAAAGATTACAGTTACATAATTCCATATTTCATAAAGTATTAAAATAGTTAACTTTATAGGTATATAGCTTGTGGTTCAGTTTCTTTCCTTTGATGTGTTTTTCTTAGGTTCCTTGTCACAGAGAACTGAAGGCTGACTGACAATTCAGTAACATTATTTAAAATTAAAAAATGAGCAAATAAACCAGTGTCATTTTTAGATAAAAGAAAACAAAGAGAATATTTCTCTAGCATACATGGATAGCAATTTGATCTTCAAATATTTATAAAAATAAGATAGCCAATATCATGGTAAATATAGGATGGCAATCTATTTCTCTTTGGTTTATTTAAACGTACATGATTGCTTAATTCAAAGTGTTATGTATGATGATGTACTGTGTATGATAAGCATAGCAGAAAGGAAAGTAGGGAATATAAACTATGGAAACATATGACCATGTAGTCAAAACAAATGCTTAACCACAAGTACTAAGCTCAATTTAAGACTAATGTGTAGATTCTAGGGATAACAGAAAAAGGAAAAATACTAGACCATAAATTTAAGTATATGAATAATTCCAAATATGGATGAAGAAAGGAAGTATATTAAAACAACAGCACTATTGACACCAAAGCTGATTAGCAAGAAGAAAATACAATCAAATCAATAAATTAAATAAAAGCATCAGTTATGCATTAAAATGTTTATTGGTAATATTAAGTTAAATATCAGTATTGTTAAATCTTGACTTATGCTCTACCTATTAAGAAATGTACCTTACATTTAAACATATGTATTAATTGATATGTAATGTATAGGAAAATATACATTATACAAATAGTATTTGTAGCCATAGAAGTTAGTGTTGATGTATTTAATTTTTCTCATGAGTTTGTGCAGAGAACAGTATATTCTTTGCTAATTCAATCCCTGGTCCTAGATGGTTTTAGCCTCTGTACAATCTAATTTTAAAACTAGACTTATAAGGCTTCAGAGTCTGAGACTTACTGCTGACTAAGCTCACTCTGACAAGCTGTCTTCTGAACTACCTCTTTTCATTCTGAGCTGTACTAGGAACTCTGAACTCTAAATGGTA
This sequence comes from Cricetomys ansorgei, assembly GCA_026225945.1. Taxonomy (NCBI): domain Eukaryota; kingdom Metazoa; phylum Chordata; class Mammalia; order Rodentia; family Nesomyidae; genus Cricetomys; species Cricetomys ansorgei. Next base: position 2,040,953 of record JAMJFZ010000199.1, read on the forward strand.
AACCATCTGCTTCTGACTCTCTGCTTTCTCTCTACCTTTTCTTGACTGGCTCTTCTTTTCTCTGCTTCTTCTGTACTAAACTGACTGCACTCAGACTACCTGAATGCACTAACTCATCTTCTCTCTCTGAGCCATGCCTGTTTGCTTCCAAATTGCTTCCACCCACTTTTCTCTGAGCTCTGCTCCCACACTCTGCTTCTACTCTCTCTGCTTGTATTCTCTAAACTCTGCTCTGTCTGAACTCTTCCTTCTGATTTGGGATTAAAGGTGTGTGCTACCACTTCTTTTTGAATTGGGATTAAGGCATATGCTATGTTGCCTTAACCACAGAAATCCTTTTCACCTAGCATTAGCACAAACAGAGGACAGGAATAGTCTGACTAACATTCTTTCTACACTCCGTCTGGATCACACAGTCCTCTGAACTTTATCCCTTAATATAGGCCTTTGGATGTGATCCCTTCCTAGACAATACACAGGCCTTCCAATGTGATCCTTTGCTAGAGAAGTCATGATGCTGGATTCAAAGATTGTATTCTCCTACAAATATGCAAAATATGATTAGAATCATCACATTTTAGTGCTGGATGTAGCACTCTGAGGTGAAAAGTATTATCCAATAAAATGAAAAACATTCATTATGAGGTCATAACTATAAGAAAGTATATGTCTAATAACAGAAATCCAGTAAATTTCTATATGGGAAAAATAATTTAAACACAGATCTAGGCAAACGTTTTGATATAAATGAGTGACATCCCTTTCTAAGCATCGACAACAATGCATGTTGCTTTCCAAGATAAATTATATTGTAGTTCATAAAGAATGACACTGTATATTTTCAGTGACTTATATATGACGCTGGCCTCCATTTATATTAGATAGTAAAATATCACTAGATTCTGAGTGAACCCCAAATATTGAAAGTTGAACAGCACAGTTCTGATTATGTATGAAAAAGACAATATGTATCAATTGGATTTAAAACATTTCACATTACGTGATAATTAAGGAAGAATATATGGTTTAGGAAGACAAGCGGTGCTTGACTTGAGCAATATTGAGAAGCTTTCTAGAATATAAACTCTGGAGTGTTTAGGGAAATTAGAAATGAATTAAACAAATATATTCATAAGTTTGGAATCTCAAACTAAAGAAATTTCTTTGTTAGCTTAAGTAAGATATAAATTCAATGTTTTTCATTGAATGTCTCTAATGTTTTAAAGGAAGTTTTTATTTAGCCTGTGACTGTTTCATTTAATATATTTGAATTATATTCATCTGTGGGGCTGTCCTAGACCTAAGAAGCGTGCTTGGAATCCCGAAATTCTCACCCTGAAAGCAGAAGACACTCGACTGTTCCCAATTTTCATAGCACTAGCAAAATTCTAGCTAAATTCTAAAGGCTGCCTTCTTCAGAGCAGGTCATTGGCAAAGGAATGTGGCCTGGTTCGTGCTTATCTGAACACTGTAATTGGAAGCCTAAGGATGAGCCCATTTTCTGATAAGGTATCTTCCTCTTTTCGCTGTAGGAACACACCTTATGAAGAAGGTGCTTTTTCAGGACTTTGACTCTTTAACAAAGAGCTCCACATGCAAATGGGACTATTCCAGTATCCCTGTCATAACCAATGGCTCCCATCCCTGGGTCCCAAGTACTCTCTCTTGCCATTTTCCCTATAAATATAGCCATCCTTGCTTCAATAAACTGATGTTCCACTGATAACAGTCTCCCATGGCTCTCAGCCCTCCAATCAAGACATGCCCATATTCACACAGGTCTTATTTAACACCCATCTTATTCTCCTGAGCAGTGCCACTGGACATGACTTAGCTATTACCTGGAGAGGACAACCAATGAAGAAATCCACATTCATCCTTCTCTTATAACTCTTCCAATAGCCTCCCTCACCTTCCTGTACATCTGTCTTCATAGTCTCTTCTTCTTTTAAAATATTTCTAATTTGAAATAGATTTTGACAGCTATTTTTAAGCATTTGTAGAAATAATCCATAGAAGAGCCAAAATACAGTTTTAATAAGAAAAATTAGGAACATAGTTGCAGAATTCATTTACTTCACTTTGAGAGGTCCAGCTATTGTAGTAGATATAAAGCTATGCATTCAAGATTGTAGTGTGACAAAAGGATAAAAATATAAACTAATAGTGCAAAATGGATTACACAAATGTATTAAATTTTTTATTTTAAGGAAGATTTGAAAGCAAGTCATTGCAAATAAAATTGTTCATTTTAAAAACAAGGGGAGTGTTTTAGATTAAAATAAACCACATATTTGGGTAAAATATATCCTATGTCAAATCAAATATACAGAATTTAATACTTAAGTGATGAAAATTCTTTTTTTTTTATCCAAACAAACTAAATTTTTATAAGAGTTTTCCACAAAATATCTAAGAAATTTGAGTGGCTATACAGAAGATTATGTCCCCTAATTTTACTAGAATTAAAACAATAACAAAATAAATATATATATATATATATACCTATGGGAATATAGATACATGCATATATAAAGATAGGTATATATATTTCTCAAAATTTGCCTTTAACTTTCAAAATATTTACAAATAAATGAATAAAGATGAAAAGCCTGAGGATATAGCCCAGTAGAGTGTTTGTTTATTTTGCCTAAACAACACTAATTTAATCCTAGCAATATCAAAAAGAAAGAAAGAGAGAGAAAGAAAGAAAGAAAGAAAGGAAGGAAGGAAGGAAGGAAGGAAGGAAGGAAGGAAGGAAGGAAGAAGGAAGGAAGGAAGATAGAGCTATAGACAATGGATGGGGTAATTACACATCAAATGCAAAGTGGTCACACGCACATATGAACCATACTAAATAACTCAACAGGTTATATTTATAGATTTATGCTTGTGTGTGTGTATGTGTGGTGTGTGTGCTTCTTAAATATAATTTTAAAAAGGACAATTTAAGAGGAAGTGAATGGTGAACATAAGAAGAGTTGGAATACAGATTGGGAAGAAGGGAAGTGATGTAATTACATTTTAATTATATCTTTTAGAATTTATAATATGAAAAATATGCTTTTTTTACTTTTGAAATTAAAATAAACTTAATAAAATTTTAAGAAGAAAGAACGAAAATATAGAAGAAAGGAAAGTAGAACTAATGAAGGAAGGAAGGAGGAAGGAAGGAAAGAAGAAGGGAGAGACGGAGGGAGAAACAGAATTCCACGATAGTACATGTTGCAGTTTGTAGTATGGAGTTACTGCAGTGCTAATACTACTTTAAAACATCAATCTCATATTTGAAGAGAAATACCAGCTACTTACTGATCTCTATGCCTACAATATAACAAATTCTGAAAAAAATATAGACAAAAATAAATAATAAAAATATACGCTAAAATTAACATAGTGAAATATTAATACAATGCTGAAAAACAATGGTCAAATAATTATAATCAATAGTAAATATAAAAACATTCTATTCTTCATGTATAACATGAAAGATGTTTTGTTTATATTCTTGGTGATTTAAATACAATACTTGACAATTTTAGTCCAGTAGAAAACTCTCCTTTTGAGACAAGAAATAAGTTGACGAGTATAATGCACTATATTATATTCCTTTTTCTAGGAATGAGAAGACCCAGGATCATGACATGTGTCACGCAAGATGAGCCTCATAGTATATGCAAAGTTGAAAATAAAAGTAGCAGAAACACATATGCACAATCATTTGATAAATTATTTTTAAAATACAAAATTCAATAATGTACCATTAAGGTTTTTTTTATTCACATATAATTCAACAATAAAAAAGCAAAGAAATTATGAAAATAAAGTAAGATTCCATTCAATGTTACCACTTAAGAATGAAAATGAGAGGCAATATTTTACAAGAAACACAGTCCAAGAGGCCATTCAACATAAAATCATTTCTCCTTTCAAATTATTCTTTGAACAGTAGATATAATAGATGTCATAAAACTATTGTAAAGTATATTGGATTGCATTGGAATAGCATTATTTTTCACTGTAAAAATAGCTCCTTTATGTGCTTTGTAATTATGTAAAAATTGCATGCTGATTGTGAGAGAATTGTGACTATATGGAAGTAGGAATTAGAAAGTAAATGCCAACTGAAATTCTAACACCTTGGGAAAGCAGCCAGGTGCATTGTGAGAACTGTGCTTGAATGCCTCTACTCACACAGAAGCACATGTTCTTTTCAAATAATACAGCCATTTCAATTTAGCTTTCCTTGGTGGACACATGGGTAGGGCCAGGCCCTTGGAAAGGCAGCCTCCGTTCTGTTCTCTTTCATTTTACATGGTTTAGAAACGTCTCTTAGTTCTCACTTCTATAACAATGTATAAATACTTATTTAGTGCATATCTGTTTTGAAACACCCACAAGTCCTCTGTTTAAAGGAACAAAAACAGATTTTCATATTGACTTGAAGGCTTAAACATGAGTTCTTTGAAAGCAATAAGCAACAGGGAATTCTAACACTGGGGCATTCCACAGAAAACTCACTTTCCCCAGCTGGATACCGAAACTGAAATTCATGAACTATCAACAGGCGCTTACCTTTTACTGCCTTCAGATAAATATGATGGGAAAGAAATGGAAGGATGATGACCAAAGCAAAACTTCAAGAATGAAGAGAAGGAAGAAATACCCTTCAGGCTCCTTTCCTCATGAGTGTCTCTGTGTGTGTGTGTGTGTGTGTGTGTGTGTGTGTGTGTGTGTGTGTGTGTTTATCTGTATATGTGGTTTGTGTGATTTGTGTATGCATGCATGTTAAAGTATTCAAATTAATATTAGTGGTGGATATCAATAAAGAGCCATGACACTTTCTAAGATGGAAAACCTGGATGCACAGGATCTCCCCTCACATGGCTGACTTACCACTTCAGCTTCCAATCCTCTAATCACTTCTTCTGGCGCCAGCATCTATGTTTTTGTATGTGCTTGGTTTTGTGTAATTTGTGTATGCATGTGTATGCATGAGTATGTATGTATGTATATATATATATATTTGTTTGTAAGTGGTGCGTGTGTGTGTGTGTGTGTGTGTGTGTGTGGTGTGTATATGTGTGTGTTGGGGGAGGAGAAAAACATTTGAACTCCAAGCCAGCAGCATAGTCACTCTAGCAAAGGACTGCACTGTGTGATAGCCTGTGTGTAGACATTTGATCTCTGATCTGGCAACATGGTTGCTCTAGGGTAGAAAGAATATCAGTATATGCTTTTAATCTCAACTCTTAGGATATAAAAGGAGGTTCCTTGTTCACAAGAGTTAGAAGCAGACAAGAATGCAGAGTTCAGAGTTCAACTAGTAGAAGCAGAGTGTGGAGGCAGAGCTCAGAGAGAAACCCAGGTGGAAACAGAGACAGGAAGTAGACAAGAAGCAGAGAGGAGAAGTAGAAAGTTAGTTCGGTTAGGCAGTTTGAGTGCAGTCAGCTCACAGACAGTTCAGTTCAGAAAGAGAAGCTGAGAAGAGCAGAGCCAGTACAGAATAAGTTAAGAGAAAATGCAGAGAGTCAGAAGCAGAAGATTTATGATTTACAGTTTAGTATTCAGAAGACATCTAGTCAGAGTGAGCTCAGTCAGTAAATCAGTCTCAAAGGCTGAAGCCTTCTAGGTCCAGACTAGCATCTTGAAGATTAGAGTATATGGAGGCTGAAATCCCCTAGGACCAGGGATTGAATTAACAAAGATTAAACTGTCTTCTGACATGAACCCATGAGAATAGATAATAAAATCAATACTCACATCGATATATGTGTGTGCTTAGTGTATGTATGTGTGTTGCATTGTGATTGTAATACATGTATATTTATGTACCTATGTGTGAGTGTGGTTTGTGCATGTGTGTGTGATATGTATGAGTGTGTGTGGTGTGGGGAAGCTGTTCTGATGTCTTATTCAGAGTCACAAAGCTACTCTCTGTCAGAATTATTATCAATATGTTGAATTGGATTTACTGGAACAGAAGTTGCAGATAGCTGTTAGACATCATGTGCTTGCTGGGTAACAAGCCTGAGTCCACTTAACCACTAAGTCATCTCTTTAGTCACAATTTTTTTTGGCCAATATTGTCCCCAAACCCTTCATCCAACAAGTCTACCTTAAACATCACTCTACTTCCTCCTTCTAAGAATGTTTTTTCTCTTCAGTTTTCAAATGTGACATCACAAAACACTTTTTCATGCCTAACTTATTTAATTTTCATGATATACTGTAATTTCATCTATGTTTTGAAAGTTGCAGAATTTCCTACTTTCATTAAGCCTGAATAGCATGTCAGTGTGTGTATGTGTAGATTATCATAGCTATCAGCATGGTATAAATGACACAATGTCTCCATATCTAACCAAAGTTTAATTTATTCTTTATACCTTCTTTTGTGACATACCTGTCTAAGTCATATTATTATTTTTTTGGCTTGTAAGTCATTTAGTTATGCAAATATTTAATTTTATATGCAAACTTTTTGTCATAATTTTATTTTATGGATATTGTCGGAATCTATGTTTTTTTTTTCCTATATTGAATGTTTTGTAAAAAAGCAATGTTTTTTATTTTAATGAAGCCTATTCTACCTATTAATCATAGGTTAGTTTGTGCTCTTTATCATTAGTTTTTGAGAAAATTTCTATTAAGAGAAATTCTTTTTTCTCCAGAAATTCTATAGCTTTTCTAATATTGGGAAGAATGGTACAGCTAAATTTTAAGTTGATTTATGCTCATAACTGAGAAAAAAATAGACCTCTTTATTTCTTTTATTTTTTTCATTCTTTCACTTTGTTCTACACTGTGATCTGTTTGTTCCAACAGTATCTGTTAATGCACTGTTCTTATCCTACTTATTTTTTTGACATATCAGTGAAAAATCTATTCATTTTATGATAACCCTGTTGTGAATTCTCTTCTGTTCCACTGAACTGTATTTCATTTAGTAAATGCCTGTCAGACCATCTGTGTTTAGGTGGCTTTGGTATTAGAGATTAGATAAAGTCTGCTGTCTCTGTGTTGAATCCTTATATTTTATAATTTTATTTCCAAAATTGAATGAGTGCTTCACAGATCATTATGAAAATCAGTTCACTAATTCATTAGAAATATATAAATTAATAATATCAGTAAGATAGGAGCTAGAGAGATGCCTCAACAATTAAGAGCACATATTCTTTAGAGGGACCTGAGCTCAATCTCCTGTACAGATGCTGATTAGCGTATAACACCTGTATCTGCATCTTCAGAGAATCTTTTACCTCTGGGAACACCTGAAATCATATTCATATATACACAGAAAAACGTACATTCTTACACATTATTATACTTTTTACAAATCAATAAGATAGAGAACACTTGTACAAAACTATGAACAAACTTATTCTATAAGATATATCTATATTACTAACAATTTGAGAATGTACAAAATTTAAAATAATACATAATATTCATGAGAATGATCACATGCTATTCCATAGAGCTCTTAATATAGGTGACATCTACATAAAATTTAAATGCCAAAATTTGAAGAGAAAATAATGCTTTACCAATTACCCATGGTTTGCAAATTGACTAACAAATAATTTTAAAATAACCATGAGTTGAAGAAGGCACCATGAAGAAAACAAAATTCTCTCAAAATGAACAATAAAGACACAATATATAAAAATTTGTGAAAGACTATGTTAAAAAGGAAATACTTAAGGTTAAAACTTCTAGTAGGCAAACAAAGAATTTAATATTATGACATAAAACTCAAAATAAGGAAGAACTATTAAAATATAAACATACAAATATGAAATATGATACATTATGTTATTTTAAAAATCCCTTATATCCAAGAGCGGCTGTCAACAATTTACTTATTACATGTTGAGGTAATCAATTGTATATTATTTCCAAAGCACAAGAACTCAATCAAGTGAAGAGAAAACACAGTTACAAGTGATAACATTGAAGGAAAAAAGGTCTAGCATATTTTTTAAAATAAGGAATATAGAAGCATTGTAAATAACTTTCAGCCTAATAAAATTTGATATTTCAGATTAAGTAAATAAATTAATTAGATATAGTGTATAACCACAACTTATACAATATAAATAGCTCTATATTTGTTGAGGAAATAAAATTTGTCATTGACAGTATATTTTGAATTTTTTAGCCACCAAGGTAAAGCGCAATGAACATTTGAAAAGTAATAATGCCAACCAAAAACAAGGCATAGACTGTATTGTAAAGAGCTAAAAATCAGAAATAGAGAATTAATAAGCTTCACTTCAAAACAGAAATGAAATGGGATACATTAACATTTACCATTTGCAGATGGACACTACCTCATCTTATTTCACACTAAAGTAAGTTATAATTGCCATAGTAAATATATGACTATTTTCTTAACTGAATTTTGTCTGCTGTTGACAGCGGGGAAGCTCTGATAATATCAACATTATATTCTGTTTTATGAAAAATAATATGTTATACACTTTTAATATTACTACCCATAATACTAACAAAATATAAGCTGTTACTAAAGATAATGAATAATTTTACATGCCTGTGCTTTAAGTAGCTACTTGACATAGTAAGTGGCTAAGTTAATACAGCTGTGAAATGTGAGCGTAGGTTTTTAGTTATTCTTTGTGGAGATAAATTTTAGTAAGTGTCTTCCTGGTTGGATTAGCAAGTGGTTTTGGTGCATACTTCTGCCTACAATTAAAAGAATATGGATGGGATTTCACATCTTCACAACAGGTTGGAGTTTGCCCTTGTCATTTAACACACTGTTTGAATATTTAAAAAAAAAGAGCACAGAAGGAGCACATAAGCTTCTTACACTGATCCAGAGACTACAGCTATCATTTCTGCCCCACATCATTGGCAGCATGTGTAACTTTACAAATTTCCAGTGGTTGGTGGCAAATCAGGATATGTTGCATTTTCAATTATATTCATGGAAGGCAGCTTTTGTTCTGAAAGAAGATCCCTAAAATAGAGAATTCCTAAAAGAAGTTTGTGGATATGGTAACGAACCCAGGGACCGAACACTTTATGACTTAAAATGTCAACGTATCTATACTCAAAGACATTCTTCTTATTGCCATCTGAGTGTCGATTCCAGCTTGGTTATTCTTTCTCTTCTTACATTCTATAAAAATCTTTCTTATGTATCTCTGCTATTTAGAGAGGTGAAAACAGCTATATAATATAATATATAATATAATATTCCCTTTAAATAAAGGGAAAGGGACAGAAAACATCCAAAATACGTTGTTTTTACATAGTTCATTGTACCCCATTGTGATTGTGAAGCACTCTTTCTCACTGATATTTGAATGGATTCCTGCTTAAATCCTTTTCTTTCATGATTCTGCTGTAAATTAAAGTACTGAAATATCAAAATATTGAATGCTTTATTTCAATTTCATTCACTGCACTTGCTATACCATAGCCAAAAAAAGAAAAATTTTAAAGTTAGAATCTTAACACATCATATGACCTTCTACTGTTATAATGAGAAAAAAAAACCCAAGTACGTATAGAATAATTAAGTGTACTTTATAATTATTTTTCTAAGAAACCCAAGAGAAGCTTTCTGGACATTTAAAACATTTAAAGTGCACCATATTTGTTGTTTTATAATCATAATTTGTTTACTCTGACTATTACCCTATCTATTACTTTGCTTGTTGAGTATGTTAAAAGAATAACATGTGTTTAATTCATTGAATGGTTCTTTGTCTAATTTGCTCATGGCAAGTGCTACCGAATATTTAATAACATACATATTAATCTAATGTGTGTCTTCTTTCCTCTCTAAATGCATCTTCCGCAGGCATGAGAATCTTAAAATGCCATTGACTTATTTTGTTTATTGCACATAAAAATTAACAATGTTTGACAAATATTTGGTGAGTTTATTTCATACTATATCATCAATTTAAGTTTTAAAGCAACATGAATCAGAAGAAAATAAAACTCACAAAAAATGAAATTATGCATATTGCCTAAGTATTATCTGCTTAATAAAATGTTTCAATAAATTCAATTTTTATAAGTAATATTTCAGGTTCATTTTCTAGTCAAATAGAGTGAAATCTCAGCTTCACATGTCTAAGCACTCAATTTAGTCTTCAGTAAACATAAGTGACCCTTATGTTCAAGACTCTTCTTAGGAAGCTCACAGGGTCTAATTCACCCAGAAGGATAAGTCTCCTGAGTTTGAAAGCACACAAGACATTTCAGTAAGAACAGGACATCCTGAATGTAGAAGTCTTGAAACATAAAATTAGTCGTCTAATTTTTTGATAACTCAGTCTGGAAATATGATACCCTGAAATGTCTTTCTTTTCAAAATATACAAGTATTATTAGGTTCCTTCCTGCTAACATCTGGCTCTCAAGAAAGATAACCTCACCCCTACAATCCCTGCACTTTCCTCATTAGCTCAAGAAGGGATTAATAGAACCACTGATATTGGTATGACTATCAATCATGAGAGTGAATATTAAGAAAACTTTTAAGAAGTTTTTTCTTACAATATCAACACTAGTGGCAATTTTGTACAACCAAAGTGTGTACATGGATCTTGATACTGGCCCACATAGCCTGAGCAATGTAAAACAAACATTGATTCTCTCTCCATGAACTGTGTCTTCTATTGCCTCACCTACGGTATCTATTTTCCAGATCACTCTGTTTACATTTAATATTAATTCTTACATAGATGGCGCATTAAAATGGTCATACCCAAAGATATAATTGCTACATTATACTATTGATTTAAAAAGATTAATTGCCACAAATTTTTCATTACTAAAAGTTTGAAGACAATGAAGAATACTTTCAAGTGGTGACTTGTTTCTATAAATGATCTGTTTGTCTTTCATGTGAACCAAAAAGGTTTATGTACACCAGGAGTCCTGGAAGAGATGTAGGAAGCTTAAAAGGATTTTAATATCTTTTAAGGAAATTTTAAGTATGTAAATAAATAAAATTCTAGGCAAGGAGGTATTTTTTTTCAATTTTCTATAAAACCAAGTTTTTTTCTCCTTGTAGCCTTACAACAGACTCCTAAGTGGCCCGTGGGGATCCAAGATCCACAGAATTTATTATTTACCTTCTGGATTGTAGTCTATTTCTATCACACTCCACCTTTCTTTTCCAACATCTTCCTTTCTATGAATGGGATAGTCACTCCTCATCTTTATATTTGAAGTAGATAATTTGTTCTTCAGGGACTCATATTCTAGACTGTCTTTATCTCAAAAGAGATTTTGAAGTTGGACTTTTGAACAGTGTTAAAACTGTTAAGACTATAAAAACCCTTGAAGATGAACTTAGTATTTTTACATTGTAAGACTGCTTTGGATGTCAAGGTTGGAATATTATAGTCTAAGGAGATTTGTGTAGGTATCAAGTTGACAAGAAGTGGACCTGTGATAAATGGTCTTAATTGCATTTGATTGGATTGAGAAGAACGTAAAGTATTGCTGAATGATAATTCTGGGTGTCTCCATGAGCACACTGCCAAAGAATTTTAAGTGTAGTTAATACCACATGGAGTATAAAGAGAAACAAAAGGAGCAAGTAACTACATACCACCTCCATCTCTTTACTAGTGCATTTTATTTATATAGCCCTTTGTATTTTTTCCTGACTTATATCTTTAAATATTTCCTACTTCCCAGATTTACCATTCTTTTTATGAGCTATAAATTGATGAGAAATATCTATAATTTAATAAATGATAGAAATTTGCATCTATTGCTATGTGAGTTTTAAAAAGAGAGTAATTCATTTTTTTGTAAGGATAGCTGAAAGTTTCTTGGATAATTGCTGTGTTTGAACTAACTAAATTAAGAAGAATAGGAAATACTCAAGTATGTGATAAAACTGACTCAGCCCTATTTATAACTGAAATAAAATATAATGAAATGTATAATAAAACAAATATAAATGGAAGTTTAAAAGAGATTGAGAACTAAATAAACTCTACAAACCATCAGAATTTCATATTATGGGTCAGATACATGCACTAGGCAAACATATTAGACAAATATGAGAATATTCACTTCCTTTTGTCACATTCTGGTTTCTCAATAATCATTTCTATTTTGTTTCTCTTTTTCTCAATTTTTAAAACTTATACTTGACTTTTTTTCTAATGTCCTTTGATGACTATAATGAGAGGAAACAGAAAAAGACAGGACAAGAGAATAGATTGAAAACTTGGCATAAATATATGAAAAATTTTCTGTAAAGTAAATTGAAGTCTCCAAAATTTGAGGCTCTTCCTAAAAATGCTTATTTTTTCTTGGTTTTACCACTAATCATTTTCTGAAGAAAAGCTTCAAATTTCAGGTATCTGTGTACTTAGATAAGAAATACATATGGTTATTAATTTTGTTGGATTCCCTGGTAGGAACATTAGTCACCAGGAAAAGGGAAGCAACAAGCATAATAAAGTAGATGAAATGTATTCAAGACTAGAGTCAATTTTACGTACATCAGTTTCCTTTAAAAGATTGAATAAGCAAATGAGTAAAACTAGATCCAGAGAAATATTAACATTTCATAAATTTCTAACAGTAATTGTGTAGGAAATTGGAAAAGAAGTTTGGAGGCATGAGCAGGAAATGAGAAGTTAGTTTATTCACACAAAGAATAAAGAGTAGCATTATAGGAGACCTCAAAGCTCAACAGTAAGAATATTTAATAAAAATAAGCCCATCAATTTATTTCTACTTTCTTCTTGTATAAATATACAGAGAGAGTATACTCCACATGCATATATTTAAGTATGTTTTGGATTAGTCCACATTCCATAGCTATGATGTAACTGTTTACTATATTCAATGTATTCAAGGGGAAGCCTTATTTGGCTCATGGTTTCAGAAGTTTCTGGGCATAGTTAATTGCTCCTATCGCTTTGACCAATTCTACTCTGGTAAATATCTGTCAAGAGAGGAAGACATCAGAGAGAAGAAATGTTCAGCCCATGATAGCTAAGGAAAAATAAAAATAAAAAACAGAAAAGGAAGTTACAGACCAGATGTAAGTATCATAGCCACACACCATTTACATTTTTCAGATAAGCTCCACTTAGTGAAGGTTCCACCCTTCTCCAGTAGCTACATAAGGTTGGGCATTAAGATTTTTTTAATGTTCTTGCAGGGAACATTACAACTCAAAACTAAACATATATATATATATATATAATATTATATAACTGACACATGCATGCAAAGGTTTGTGTATATGTGTATGTATAAGGTAAATGCAATAATATAGTTTGAAAGTCTCATTGTTTTTGCATTCATATTTTGTTTTATTAGAATGAACAATATTAAAGGATATGCTGTAGAAAAATATTTGCCTGACAGTTGAATAGTCATTTCTCCTCTTCTTCCTCCTTACAAGATCCACAGTTGTCTTTAGACATTCCCCTCAGCCCTGATAACATTTATCTGAAACTACAAGATCTTACAAGATCACACTCCCCTTGGTTGGCATCATTTTGCAGACATGAGATCTTATGAAACAGCTACCAGCAAGTTGTGGGAAAGGAGTCATTTATTCTTATAAATCTAAGTAAAAAAACTGATAAAATACTTTCCCTTCAAATTAGCTCCCAAATCAATGAGTAAGTATTTTGGAAACAAGGACTAATTAAATAGAATTAGGTGAGTCAAGTGCTCCACACTTTTATTTTCAACAACTGACTACTTTGGGGGCTGGCCTTTGTCTGCATTCTGTTCTACTCATCAGAAAATAAGTGATGCTTACTGTCTTTGCTCATGCTGTATATTTTGACCATGTATTTTATGCTAATGATGATTTTAGTGAACATCCTTTTCTGCTCTTGAGTCTGGAGGTAGGGAAGTTGATATTAGTCGCATCTTTAGCTCTTGGTCCATACAACTGATTCCTGTGAAAATTCTGTACACAAAGATAATTGGGTGCAATATAGTGCTTTTCTACTAGAAAAAGGACACAGAAGTCCATAACAGATCTCTGCCAGAATATCCCTATTCCATTTTGTTTGCTATTCTAACCTTTTTCTTTTCAATGTAATAAACCTTATCTATATTGTACGGGTTTTCTGACTAGTAAGATCTATCAGTTGACCACTGAGCCTGAGAGTGGTCAGGATGGCCACACGCTTGACCTAAATATAAAAACAATGATGAAAGTGATACAGTTTATTTGCAAGTTATCTCTGTAGAAAAAAAATACATGTTTTATCAAGCCTAAACCATGGAAATTTAGGAAATGAGCACAGTTCATTACCATCAATGTAATTTCAAAGAGATTAATTGTTGTGTTTTTAAAACATTGCTTACAGTATTAGTAAAGAAATACTATTATATAGAAATAAAAAGACCCAAAGCAAAACATTCTTACAGAAGCATATTCATTCATTTTGAGTTTTCAGAGAGTTTCATATTATTCTTTAAATAGTCAGTAACTAAAAAAGAACTCACCAGAAAATATTGTCATAAGTGAGTGTTTTATCACTTGTAATGTAGATTACATGTGTAATTTGATGAAACACTTACAAAATTTAAATTCTGATAAGTCTCTCCAAATTGCCCTATTTAAGAGAATTGCGTTTTAAATCTATCTCTTTAAAAAAGAACATATTTGTTTTATGTAGCAGTGTTGTTTTTTTTTCTGATTCATTTCTACTACAATATTTCACTTTTCTACCACATTTAATCTCTTGGACATCCATTAAAACAATATGTTTTGTAGTCTTTATTAACAGTTGAGCATTAAGAAAAACATTACAATGATGAGAAATTTTTTTGCTTTGTTGTTTTTGTGTGTGTTTGTTTTTGTTTTTGGTTTTTGGATTTTTTTTGTTTGTTTGTTTGTTTTTGGTTCTTTGAGACAAGGTTTCTCTGTGTAGCCCTGGTTGTGTCACAATTCACTCTGTAGACCAGGCTGGTTTTGAACTCACAGAGATCTGCCTGCCTCTGCCACCAAAGTGTTGGGATTAAAGGCGTGCACCGCCACTGTCCCACTGGAAATATTTTTTTAAAAAAGTACTCTGATGGGATTACAAATTATCATTCTACACCTATACGCAAATTTAAAACAAAACTAGTCCTAGTAGCTAGAGTAAATGATTTCATATATCAAAGGTATGCTATTTGGCTCAATACAGAAGGCTTGTTGGAGGAAAAATAGATTATATGAGATGAAAAAATTATTATAAAATAGCCAGTCAAGAAAATAGAGCTTGGTTCATGCATTTACTGAAAATTAGAAATATTAGCATTCACTGAAATCATTGGTAAGTATGAAAAATGGTGTAGATTTAAAAGACTTAGTATGAATGGAAGGCTGTAAATGATGTTGCAGAAATTCAAGCACAATAACCCTTGTAAGGTTGACAGTCTCTTACAACATGGGGAATGGCAAAATGCACAATAACTCTCACCTCTTAGAATAGAATAGAAAGAAAAGAAGTTTATTTAAAGTAGCTAATGGAGTGATGGACATACTGGTAATAGACAAGACACCGATATGACAGTTGACTTGTGAAGATGGTGAGGTTACATATTAAGAGTGTACTCATTCAGTTAGGGAGAATCATTCTTGCCAAGCCAAAAAGGGCAGCCCCAATTGGTGCGTTTTCAGGACTATTAAAGTAAGCCACAATGCATTCAGTTTATCTTTATGCAATTACCTCTAGCGGTGAGGAATTCTTCTCTTTCCAGCCTCCAGTCATGACCTTAACTTCTCCCTGCAAAGGAGAAAAACTAATTTCCTAGAAATCTTGAGTACAGACTTTCTGCTGACATTTTCCTTTTTAATTTTTCTTCTCTTGTGTAATTCTAAAGGAGATTTTTGATTAAGAGCCATAAAGTAGGAAGTTACTCAAAATCTAGAAGCCCTTCTAATGTGGACTGATCCAAATTTAAGCTATTTTGGAATATTTAGAACCATCAATTTTAGAAAAATAGCTAACTGTACTTCTGGAGACATATCCTAAGATTACTATATCCTACCACAGAGATACTAGGATACTCATATCTGTTACTGTTCAATTCACAACAGCTGGGATGTGGAATCATCTTAGATGCCCATCTATGGATGATGAAAATGTGGTTCATTTATAGAATTGGGTTATATTCAGCAATAGAGAAAAATAAGACCATGGCATCAGCAGGAAAATATATGGAACTAGAGAATGGGTTAAGTGAGGTAACTGAGGCTCAGAAAAACAAATATAGTATGTTCTTTCTCACACACAGATACTAGATTCCAACTTTTACATATGTGTATTTTATGAATGCATATATGTGTGTATTTTATATTTGCATACATATGCATATATGTTATAAATATAAATCTGTATCGCGTATGTGTGAGTGTGGGTAGAGGTCAGAGAAATGTGGTTTTAAGAAAGTTTTAAGGAAAACTGGTATGGCAGGCAATGCAATGTATGTGATGGGGAAGTGGACAGGGAGGTAGGCAGTAGAGGATCCAAGTAGCAAGGAGGCAAGGAGATACAGGGAGTAGTGTGGAGAGGAATATCAACCCAAGCTCAGTGTTCTACTTTCATCTCTGTCATAAAACACTTTGAGCAAAATCAATATAGGACCAGAAAGGGCTTATTTCTGCATACATATTATAGTTCATAATTGAGGGATGTCAGGAAAGGAACACTAAAAGGAAACCATGGAGGAAAGTTGCTAATTGTCTTACTCATGTTCATCTGTGTTTAGCTAGTTTTCTTACATAATCCATAATCAGCTTCACTAGGAATGGTTTTTCCCAAAATGGGCTGGTCTGTTTTCCATCAGGTAACAATTATGTTATCTCAATCCCCCAAAGTTATCCACAGGCCAACATGATCTGAATAATTTCTCAATTAAGTTTCTAATTAGCATGATAAGTGTATGTGAAAATATATAAGGAAACATGTTACTTTGTAGCCTAGCTAAAAAATAAAATATATCTTAAAAGAAAAATTGATTAAATACAAAATTATGTTAAACAATTTATGATCTTAAAGGACTTAAACTCTAAAAGAAGTTTGTTACGACAAAAATAATCATATGTAAATATATATGAATATGGAGATTTACAAAGTAACAAGTAAAAATGAAACAAAGTGTTTCAGAAGGGCAGAGTCTTTTTATTTTTTAAAGTAAAATTATGTGATCATATTCCGAGGGTTTTAATGTTCCTGATCTACATCCATGTCATCCTGTCTCCTTATAACCTGCTGTCTGATAGCACGTTATACAATCTATACTATAGAAGAGATGCATTTAAACTCAATTTATATCTCTTAGGACAATCAATTCAGCATGTCACCGGGTCTAGAAGTGTGCACTCAAATGAAGAGCACATAACACAAAAAGGTGTTTTGATTTTATCCTCCAAACTTATTTTCATGCCTATGACATACTTTCAATTCAACATCATGAAGTCTTGAATACAGGTATAATTGATTATTTTCAGTTCCTTGTAGTGCACTTGCATCTTGGTTTTGAGTTCCTGTTGTACAGAACCCATCACAGGGAGCCCATCTGTGTATTGCACATTAGAATTTTCTGCAAGTGCTTTTGATTGCAATATTCTTCTCACTGTATTTTATAATTATTATTTAATCATTAATTCAATACTATAACAAACACCTCCTCAAGCCTCAGAGGGCTTTTTTACATAATTAATGTCTAGAAGGATTAATTTACCCACTATTAACATTCAGGTTTGCTGGTGAAAACCATTACAAGTACTTTGGCAGCATTATATAATAGTTAAGAAAATTAGAGTGGCTTAATGCCTAGAGAAAATAAAATTTGAGAGTCTGAGATTAAGTCTACTATAATACAAAGAAGTAGTTATTTTTGGAGAAAACATGCTAGAAAATATTTAACTCATCATTGGTTAATTTTTTAAGTTAAATACTTCAATTTCAGTTTATTTGTTTGTTTTTCATTTTTCTGTTTTTTTTTAATGCAGTTTAGTAATGAATTCAAATTGGTTCAAAAGCTTGCACAACAAATGGGTCCCCTTTATTAAGAGTAAATTTGCATAATTCTAAGCATGAGATTGTCTTGTTTTACATATGGGCAACTGACATTGTTTTATCATGTTGAAAATGTTACTTCATTAAAACAGTTTTTGTGTTTGAGGTTTCGCTTTCCTGTCAATTAGAAAATGCTAACAACAGGTACATGTGAGGACTGGTGAGTCTTGCTTTCTTCTTCACAAGACAGAGATTGATACTGTCAAGGCAGTCTTGGAGGCAAGGCCTCCACCCTCTCACAAAAAGCCTAAGCCCTCCTTCTGACTTCTAGACTACTAGTCTAGAATAGAAACTAATTAGAAAATTAAAGTTTTTCCTAACACCTGTCTTCAAGTGCCACTTCCCATCTGACAATTTGCAAGCTAATTCATGCTAAGCACCCCACCTCCAAATGCACCTACGAAAATTCTGAATTTCTTTTTAATTGGAAAATGCTGAGTTAATGTGCAAGATTTTGACAATTCAATGATTCTAGGGGACACTTATTCTACTTTGAAGAAGGTATTCACTTTCCAATCTGTGACAGTCCTCATAATTCCATCCTGCCCTGACACTGGGGTCTTGTGGTAAATCTCTTTTTGCTAGCACAGTTCATAGCTAGTTTTAATTGTTTGACTGCTATGCATAGCTTAGTCAAGATTCCCCAAATGTTTTGTATAAAAAACATTTCATAATTTGAACTAACATCACCTTATCCAAGTAAAAATGAGATATTTATTAATGTTAGAAACATTTTGTGGGAATTCAGCTGTACGTATATACAATGGCATCATTGTTAAATTAAATGCTGGCTAGTTCTGAAAAGCAATTACTCAAATCATTATTTTTTTATTTCTCATATTATAGTATAATTTAATCATTTCTTCTTTTCATCTTCTCTCTCCCAACCCTTCACATATAACCCTCCTTGGTTCTTTCCAAATTCATGTCTTCTTTTTACAAGAAACGTTGTTACATACATATATGCATATTTTCCTAAATATGTCCTAAGTAGATCCGTAATATATCTAGAATGAAAACAATTATAATTAGTACACTACAAAAAAATAAATGATCCCGTTAAAGTAATCTGCATAATAATCCTCATACCTATATTTTCTACGATCTTTGAAGTACTGATTGGTAAGAGAAGTGATTTACATCATACAGTGTTCTAATATAACTAGAAAACAATAATTTTATCTCTAATCCTTCATGTTGTCATCAAGGCAAAAATGCCAAGTACTGATTCTTTCATATTGTTCAACGGATGCAACCTTTGCAAAGAAAAATTTTGAGCTTTGGTTCTTTTGTAGCTGTGAGTTAGACGACTTTCTTCTAACAATGACTACCACTGATTTGCTACATTCATGTTGTCTCATGGAAAACAGATGAAATTAAATGACATCAAGGCAGATTTCATCTTGATTTGATTTTCATTTTCATCTATTTGAAATTAGTGAATGAAAATAAACACACATGTTAGCTTCATAAAGGCACTGGCAACTCTCAACTTAGAAAGCAGAAATTTCAGATCCTTATAGTAAAATTTCAAATCTCTAGAATAAAATTATAAATAGCAAACTGAATAAAAAATAGACATGATCCTAAATATCATACTAATAGCCCTAAATGTCATATCGGATCATCACAAATATCTCTACCAAAAGCTTGCCGGGAGGGTGATAGCTGTGTTTGCAAGATAATTATATGAAATGCCAAAAGACCAATCCAATGGGATAAATGGTATTTGACAAAATTAGAAAAATAAGCTTCCAACATTTTGAAATACACCCATGAATTGAAGAGCAAACTAAACACCCACATGCCTAGTGTATTTGCGTTTGTCAAATATATTTCCTTTCAAGACAGGAAACCCTTGGTAAATAATGTTCTACAGGTCTCCTGCCTTTCTGCAATGCTATGCACAAAAGCACTTTTATTTTGGACTTACAAAGATGCTTATACTACAAATGTTCTTGGAAAATAAAGAGTGCTTACATGGTGCAGGAAGCAAAAATCCACACTTGCTTGCAGCCCAGTAAAATAATTGATGCTAACTGAACTCAGGGATGCTCAAAAGTATGTTCGGAATCTACCACTTGAACAGTATCTACCTGTAGCACCCTGCATTGCCCTCTGCGGAATCTGAGGAACAAGGAAAACTAATGAGTGTGAAGCTCATGCTGCTGGCTGTGCGTTGAAAATAAAGCCCTTTTTCTCTGAACCATGTGCCCCATGTCTCCTGCCATCATTAATGCAATGGTGTCAAAAACAGTTGTTGATCTTAATATTGGTCTCCATTTGATGGTCTGAGTGGGTCGTGATTATACACACACATATGTACATATATATAATAACAATAATTAAAGAGAAGTTCATGAATTTGAATTTGAGAGGTAATAGAGGGGACACTGAAGAAGTTAGAGTGCAGAGAGGATCAGATATTATGTAAATATAGCGCCCATGCATGAAATCAAATATATAATAATTAAATAAGATAAAATGAAATAAAACTAATACTTTTGTCCAGAACCTATTTATGAAGAAAATAATTTTAAGATTTTGTGTATCTGCATATTTTTAATAATTTAATCAAATTTTTATTTAACAGTAGTAAAATTTTTTATTCAACAAATAACATCTTTAAGTTTATGAAATATTTAATAGTGATCCAACAGTGACATTTTAATAGGATTTAATAGGTCAAGTATACTTCAATTTATAGCCAAAGCTACCACAACATTCCTAGATTTACAGCGGGTCACAACAAAGAAAGAAATAACTTAGTAACATATTGTGCACTTATTAGCTAACAGGGCCAAGATTTACAGGTGTGGTTCTAAGGTCTGGGGCACACAATGAAGTTTCTTGTGTCTCAGAACAATGCTTTCCATCAGGGACAAATGGTTGGAAGTAGAAATAGAAATAGAGATTGTTTATTAAGAAAGGGAAAGTACAACTCAGAATGGGGTTGGGTTACTCAGTAGAGAGACGATGTCTGCTTCTAAAGTGCCAGGCCTTGAGGATCATTGTCCTTTGTGAGCCACTTGTGCTACACCAACCTTTTCTACCTTTTCTACCATGAAACATCATGGGATGGTTTCAAGCAAGCTCTTGTTATTGCATGTAGTCCATGTGAGGAAGGATTTCCAGTGTTTCTCTGCCAACTGGCTTCTTTAGCATGCTAATGTAGCTTTCACTAGTCCTCAGTCTCTGGCCACATCCACATTTGTGAGTCAGGAAAATTATGTAATTTTTTTTTAAATTTTGTTTCTTTCACTTTTTGTCTTACCTATATATCTGGTACAATAAGGGAAAATGATATGATATGCATTATAATATTACTTAATTTTGTTCATATTATTATAACTCAAATAATTAGGTCATTATTTTAATAATAGAAGGAGAGATGATTTAGATAAGTACTGAAGTATTTCTGAGTGTTCTGACTCAAAACTAACTTTAAGCATAGATAAAAGGCACAGTACTATCTGGGATGATCTGTTTCCTATATTTTAAATGGGAAAGAGTTGTGATTAAATTGCATCATCAATACCCAGAAAGTGTTTAACGGAGAAGCCTGTAGAACAAAAATAAACTTGACCAAACTCATAATTTCAAATATGGCTGGCTGAAGTAGAACATTTTTCAGAAGGATATCTTACAGATCCAATAATAGAAAACTATAACAAAATGTTTTCTTGCAATCTTCTCTGCAGCATATACAATGCTATCTTCATATATCCTTGTCACAAATTCTTCCAACCTTGTTGTAGCCTGTAAGAAAGAATTTATCTTCTAACATAAATGAAGCAGAAAATTATCTGAGTAAAACTTGGACACTCAAATGATCAACCTTGCTGCTGCTTAAACTCTGACATGGTGTTTCAGCTCCATAATCTGAATTTCTTTCATATTGCCAAAATATGACTGTCCCTGATTTTTATAGTTCTCTCAATATTTAAAGGAATTCTCTGAGGTCATCCTAAATGCTGTCAGGGATATAAGCTTGTTATACTGGATCATGTAATTATTTTAGCAAGAAATGCCAAATGAAGAAATGGATTTTCAATCTGTCTACATTTGAGGAATATAACTGCACATAAACTAATTAATAGAACGAAATAAACTGTGTTGTCTTTGACATCATATTGAAGCCAAAACAAAGAGAATTTAACACTGGATATAACTTACTCTGTGTACTATTGTAAGTAATTCCTATTTGAATTGTATCTCTCTCCCTCTACCATCACATTCAGTCTTCAGGCAATGAGGGAAATATACAATATAATACTGAAGAGCACAGTGAGAAGTTGGAAAATTGTGAGGGGAGAAAACATAGCTCCGTTGGTAGAGGTACTTGCTGCCAAGCCTGACTGCCTAGGTTTCTTCTCCAGAATCTACAAGTGAAAGGAGAGAACTGACTCATGAATGTTGTCTTTTGATTTGCACAAAAATATCCTGGCATGTGCATCATGAACTGTGTAGTCCTCTCCCCGAAAACAATACAAATAAAGAGTTGGGAAATGGAGTTGGTTTTTGTTTTGTTTTGTTGTTTTTCTCCTTGAAACTTTTCCATTAGCACTTCTCTAAATTCTTTGGGGTTTTTATGTAAACCATATTTGGGTAGTTTTGATTTTTTTTGAGTACTTATACATGTCTATATTACATTAATTTGTTTTCAAAGCTCCTACAACTCCTCAATGCTCCCTACCCAGAATGTGAATGTAGTAGTGTTATAGTAATCACAACCCAGTATTCAGAGGACCTAGCAACAGGTCCCTTGACATATGCCTTTGAGGGGCACTGGGTCATGTGTGAAAATTAGGTTATATGAAGTACCCAGAGTTTTTCACGTGTCCCCAAGGCATGTTTACTAACTAAACTGTAATAAATAGTGACGCTGGGTTAATCGTGTAAAACATGTAATCTATTTATATTTTGCAAGTGTATGTACCTGCTTGAAGCTTGAATAAAAAAATTTAAAAAGAGCTTATCTAGAGAGAAACAGACATTTAAATAACCAAGCCTGTTCTTATCATCACGTTTTATTTAGTGAGCATCATATGAGCATATATCAAATATTTTTGTTTTGTTATACATTGTCATGTATGTTATCATAATTAATAATGTATGAGATATCATTGTAATCATTTTACAATATTTTTTCAGTGCTCAGAATGGAACTTGAAGCCTTACTAGGCAAGCATTCTACCACTGAGCTCTATCCTCAGCCCATGAAGCACTTTATGAATGGGCTTTAACTCCAATTGCACCATTATTGGTTCCATCCAAGATATAATTGCTACTGCTGAACAATTGTGGATATCTTGCCAGCCAGTCATTGTTGAGCTACATAGACTCTATAGCTGGATAGGATAACCAATCACTCTTCTCCTGCAGCACTTTCCCTAGCATTTTCCCATAATACGAGAGCCACTCCCCGGGAACAAGGCTTCCAGAGGCCCAGACTGCTGCTGTTAGAAAGTGTCCCCTAGACGTGACAGGAAAAAAGCACCCATGAACTTTAAATGATATGAATGCCTGAACAAGATTGATATAATGACAACACCAAGAGATGGGCCAACATGAACAGGAGAAATTCATGCATTCCCATCCTTAAATAAAAAGCTACATGCTGTGAATGGCTTCTGAGAAAGGGAGGATCAATTTTTTTTCTAGGAATGAGCTCCACACAGCTGGCCCTGACTATGTGGTCAGCCTTAACACATGTGTTTACAGGCAAAGTTAAATGGACTCAGTAGGTTATATGTATGTGTTTGTACACATCTATACACACACACACACACACACACACACACATATATATATAGTATTAATAAATAGAGAATAAAATATGAGTTGTGGGTAGTGGAAATGGGGGAAAAATTGGGGGTAGCAAGAGAGGTGGAAGTAATATAGATGCAGTGCTTCTGAATAAAGTTTTCAAAAAACAATTATATAAGGAACCCAGGTTATTTGGTTAAAGAGTTATTGCCTACTTTAATGTATTAGCTTCATAAATTGATACTAAAATACATATGACCATAGTTTTTTTATAAATCAATTATAGTGCTGTATACAATTTTAATCATCAAAATAATTAATTTACATTTAAAAATATTAGAATCCAAAGACAAATAAGTCACTGATAATCACACAATACCATAGAACCAGTTGCTAACGTTTGCTGCAATATACTGCTGTTTTAGATTAATGATAATAATTTACAACCATGCCTAAAGACCCCATCTCACCCATCTCCATAAAATTTAATATTTTAATATTAAAGTGCGATTATATATGTAGACTTTGGAGGCAGACTGAGTTTAAATCTTAGCTTAGCTACGTAGAAAACTGAACTGACTTACACAAACTATTTGCATTTCCTATTTATACTTTAATGTTATAGAAAATCAAACAGGGATTATGAAATGTGCTTGATAGGTTCTTATGAGAACTTTATGTATTGATGTACATGAGGTGCTTAGGTAAATATCTCTGACACATTAGTTATGGCTTTAAAATATTGAGGCATAACCACTGTATCTAATGTCTGCATACAGATATTATTCATGACAAGTGCTTTTTTGCATTGTTCCTTGAAGTAAAATTCTTTCCATTATTCTATAAATAAAAATGCTTTGAAGAAAGCATGCTTGTAAATCTTACTCTTTATTACCATTTTTGGTACTTTTCTTTGTAGACATTTTATGATCAGTCCAAATATCCAAACTTAGAGATGTTTGATATATTTTGATACTCTACCTCCCTCACAAAAAGACAGTGTAGACTTGAAAAGTCACAGAGTTTATAAAAATAATATGCCATCATTAATATTAGAAAGCTACTCTAATGAGTCACATTTAATTTTTTTTGCTACATGTAAAATAAACTTTAGATGACTATAATCAGGAACATTTCACATTCTGTTTCCTCAGAATTGATAGAGTGGAATCCTAGTCTCAGTATCATAGATTTAACTATATTGGGAAACAGACTCATTTTTAACATATTTAGGTTGTGATGAGACATTACCAGAGTAGCATGGGTTCCTGAATCGGTAAGACTTGCACCATAACATATCAAAGCCATTTGGTTCAAGACACACCAGCCACAAAAATACTACATGAATAACGAAGGCAAGACTAGGATGAAATAGCAGGAAGTAAATGTCAGCAAAAGCTAAAAGAGACACACAGGAAGGACTTCTCCTCCACAACCTTCAGAAGGAACCAACTGTGCTGACATATTGACCTTTGCCTTATGGCTTCCAGAATTCAGACAATGTTTCTGTGGTTCCAATCTTCCATTTTTAGCCTTTCATAATGGAGTCCCAGCATTCTGGCACACTAACTATTGATGTCTCTTCTTTAGTAAATATACTCTGTTCTTCATTTACTTACAGTCTAAGAATAATATTCTTAGTTTTTGCTTTTGTTGTTCTTTACTAAATGTATTTTTTAAATTTATTTTATTTATTTTATTTTGTCTACATGTATGTCTATGTGAGGATGTCACATCTCCTGAAACTGGAATTACACAGGTTGTAGGTGCCATAAGGGTGGTGAGAATTGGATCCAAGTCCTCTGGAAGAGCAGCCAGTGCTCTTAACAACTGAGCCATCTTTCCAGCCTCTGTTGTTGTTCTTTTAGGCAAAAATATGTGCTTACCCCTGTTATATTTAGGCTGGCACCTAAAGCTAGGAACATTTTCAGACTAACTCTTCTGGTCAACTTCTTAGTTCTCTAGCACAGTCTGAGAAACTCTTTTAATCCCATACTTAGAAAATGGGTTATTATCTGGGAACACAAGACTTCTCCTACTTCCATATTTCTAATATTATTTTGACATATTATCATATTTTAAGTTTGTTCTCATTTTTCAATCATAATTGGTTTCTCAGTATATTAAATATTTAGTGTCAAGTGTTTATATGTTTATGGAAAACTAGTCATTCTCTCCGGAGGAGCTATCAGTATTAATAGTGGTCTAGAAATTATGTTATTCCATTCTATTTCATTCATATGTTAAATAAATCTCATATTCTTATTATACTTGGACAAATATGACAACTGCTTATGTATTTCAAATTAAATTATGATACAGTTTTAAGAGTGGCAGTGATTAAAAACTAGAACATCTATTTACATTTTAGAAATACACAGAAATTTAAATTAGTTGCAATCTATGCAGTTTTATGTAATCACTAAGTTGCATTTTCTACAAATATCTCAGTTCTGTGCCTGTCATAAGATTTTAATTCCAGTACTCTATTAGAAATTGTATTGGGAAGTGGGTTTGATTCTTGTTATTGACATTTGCTATTTGATTTTAACTACAGAAAATTAATAGCAGAATATGTGATTTGGCTAAGGGATAGAAGAACCTCACACATTTTTCTCACAATACAATTTAGGAAGGTGATCTTGTTTCTGGCTTGGAATGAACTATAACATACTGATCACAGTGGGCAGCCTGAAATAGATGCATTATCTCCTAAAACTTGAATGTCTTTTATGATATCAGGTGATTGGATATGTAAAATACGAAGGTCAAGATAAATCTTATGTGATAAAACTTCTCAATATTGTATTTGAAATTTCAAGTTGCTTTCTAAAATGAAAAATCAACTTAAAATAATGAAGTCAATTTACCAGAAACAGATATAAAATACTTCATATATACCATATATACTGTTTTCCACAAAATCCCAAATCAAAGGCCAATCTACAGTCACCCAAATTGAGGCTCTCATAGCAAGCTTCTCACAGCCATGCTTATGAAATGAGTGTCTGCTGAAATCACTGAAAGGCAACATTTCCACAGAATAGCTTTTCTTCTCTATACTCTGGCATGGATATGCAATTTCTCACTGGAGCTCAGCTATCCAGCTAGATATGATCTAATGAAACTTAGCTTTTTTTCACCGTCTCTAATAAAAACTATATCTATTCCCTATACAGTGATATATTATGTTCAATATAAGATCTGAAAGGACAAAATGTACATCGTGAAAGAGCCAATGACCCAGGTTTTATGCAGCTGTCACAGACCAATTTTACTTGAAAACTTCAAACCATATTGTGTGATGAAGTTGTCTGCTATATTTGCTATCTTTTAGCTTTATCATATTTTCTATTTGGGTTTATTTTTAGACACTTCACACAGATACTTATCGGAATCTCATGACTCTAGTAATAAGTGTAAAGAATTAAATTTGATTATACTTGTTCATTAACTTTTAAAGGTTTCCTAACCATTTATGGAACACTTATAACTTATTTTCTTTTCATTAATTTATAAGTAATATAACTATATGACTTCAATGATCAAGTTATTGATTTTCAAATATGAATGGTCCTAAGGAGAGGGCTGAACAATATTTAATTAACTATCTTATGAGTTGTTCCTTTAATTCTTAAACCCATTTTCAAGGATAAATAACATCATTGCTGTTATTATTATTATACATTATATATATATATATTATATATTATACATTATTATACATTATTGTTGGTTTACAGGTATATTATTGGATCGTTTTGTTGCCTGATGTTTGACACATAAGTTTTTGAGAGTCCCTAGTGGTTTGGATCTGATAATTGAGGACTCTCCTTATACTTTGATTTTTATGTCTTGTTCCCTAAGTAGAATATTACAATATTATCAAATTAAAAAGTTAAAGAAAAGGATTTTAGATATTATATTATAGGTACTACTTTGAACTCATCACTATCACTTAGTAAAGTTTTTTGTTATTGAGAGTCCCATGGATCCTTTTGTGAAGAAAAAAGGAAAAAAAAACTTTCATATGTATAAGAATAACTTGTGGTAAGGACAACCATATTGTCAGTGTAGGCAAAGTCACACTACCCATGTAAAAAGTCTCACTTCCTACAGCAGACAAAAGCCCGTACCTGTGGTTATAATAGTACCTCACAGGACAGAATCCACTGTGAAAACCTTTTTTGAAGATAGTCACAGGAATATTCTGAGCCATTTTTTATTGGCATAACATGATTCCATTCCTACCCACCATGTTTGTGCATTTTCCCTAAACATTACTTTTAGAATCATTTTATAATCACCTTAGTAGAGAGTGTTGCTGGGTATAATAACTTAGACAAGTAATTTTATTACTTGGATTGCACTGTTTCACGTTCTTCCGCTTTTCAAGTTTCCTTTGAGAAATCAGCTATTATTATTTTGCTGAGTTTTTATTTTATTATTTTAATGAACTTCTTTTGTTCTATATATTTAGTGTTTTAGCTGTGATATATACTGCAGGGATTTTCTTTTCCAGTCTTGTTTATTTGGCGTTCTGGATGCTTATTGGATCTGTATATGTGTCAGTTTCTATCTATGATCTTGTGGAAGATCTAGTCTTTGCCACTGACTTGGCATAGACTCCCTCATCCACACCTATGATTCAAAGGTTTTTGTTTGGTTGTTTTGTTTTTTATTGTGTCCCACAATTCCTATATGTTCCTTTCCATATGCGTGTGTGTTTGTGTGTGTGAAACTTTTCATATTTCTTGCTTATTCATTCTCAAACCTCTGTCTTTGAATCTAACAGTCTAACTTGTACTTGTTCTCCGTGATTCTCTTTACTTATGAGGATTTCCTTTGGATTTTCTAATTTAGGTTACTGGATTTTCCAATCCCATCTTTATTTCAGCTTGAGTCTTCTTTAGCGTGTCTATCTCCTTATTGCATTCTAGTCTCGTCTGGCTTGTCTTCATCGTTTCCATCAACTCAGGCATTTATTCTCTTTAAGATCTTTCTTCTTAATTTCATTGAGCTGCTTCTTTGTGTCATCTTTAAACCTTTTGAATTATCATCATCATCATCATCATCATCATCATCATCATCATCATCATTATTTGGTTTTTCAGACAGGATTTTTCTGTTATAACTCTGGATGTCCTGGGACTCACTGATTTGTAGACTGACCTCAAACTTACAGAAATATGCCTGTCTCTGCCTCCCAAGGGCTGGAATTAAAGGCGTGTGCCACCACCACAGGGCTAAACTCTTTGAATTCTTTGATGAAGTCTTTTGTTTTGGTTTTGGTTTGTTTTTATATTTTGTGTTTGGAAGTCCTACGTTTCTAAAGACTGGTAGGATTTTGAGAGAAGATATAGTCTTGATATTGTTGCTGTTTTTCCAATGAGATCTGGGAATGTGAACTTCTTTTCTTTTAAGTCTAATATGGACAGAGAAGCTTAAATATAAGAGAGGTTATGTGGGCAGTTTGGGCCTAGAGGTTGGAAGTACAGTGACTTGGGTAGAATCAAATTAGGTTGAGAGAGAGGACTGTGCTCACATATAGGATCTGCTGCTTGGTCCAAGCCTGAAGTGTGGAGGTAGCTCTAGTTGGGTGGTAAAGTTGAATAACATGTAGGGTTGTGCTATGTGTTGGGAAATAGGTAGGATGGGCCCTGACAGAAGCTTCAAGATGGATTGGGGTTTAGGAAGAGGAAGCAAAATTAGGGTAAGAGGATGGGAAGATTCAGGGTGATTCACAGGTCTATACTCTGGAGAAGATGTGGGAGGCTTGGTGCAGTGCAGAGAGATCTGTGTGTAGAGGCAAGTAGAGAAGTTTCTGGTGGATACCTAGATTTAGGTTGTGGTGTAAAATAGGTCAGAGCAATATATGTGGGATGTAGGCTTGATAGGACAGGTTATAAAAGGCAAGGCTTCCCCTTTTTTGTTTTTTAGGTTTTTGTTGTTGTTGTTCTGGTGTGTGTTGTTATTCTTTCTGCGTCCCAAGGGGTTGTCATGCTATCTTTGGACTTCCGCAAATGCCTCTAGCTATTTTCTCACTATCAGTGAACCTCCTTCCCACCCTGGAGTGGTCCAGTTTAGTGGTACACCCTCTCTTGCTTACAGACACTTCCTTATCTTTAGTTTTGAGGACCAGCGCCCCCTTGTGGTGGATGGCACTGACCTTGCCCCCGCCCCCCCCCACCTCCTCACCCCCTTGCGTAAGTTCAGATCCTGACCAATTAGAGAGATTCCATAGCTACTGCCTGTGGGCTACATCTTGGACCATGCTTTTTTAATTTGTTGATCCTGGCATGCCAGAATGTGCTCAGTGGAAACAAACTGCTTTGTACAACCATACATTTCTCTCAGTGTCTACTTGAGCTATTTTGGAGACCTAACATAGTCACTTAGATTAAGACATTTTTTCTTTTAGGGTTCTAAGGAGAAGGTAAAGGAAGTGAATTGACATAGTTTGCAGATGTAATTCTGCATTTTAACAACACATCAAAATGTGCTTCTTTTCTACCCACTCCTTTTAGTTTCTTGTCTTCTGAAAGTTTGGCATTGTACACACTCACACATACTTACCACAGGTAGCTCTTTAACTGCTGCAGGATAATATAACAATGCTACTTGCTCCATTGGATGTAGTAATAACACAGCAACTTGAAATCATAGCCTCTTAATTTAAATTCAATATTTATTTCCACCACAAGAAATTAAAATGTCTACAGCTTATTTATTATATCTATACTGCCTTTCTCAAAAGGTCCAAATGTCACATGGACAAGGTGTTTATTTTGTATATGAGGATCTTATGTGTAAGCCTCATGAAAACAGTGCAAAGCCAAGTTATCACAGAGGCTTTTAAGGTCCACCCCTCTCTCACCTACAATGTTTGGTTTTATTCCCTCCTCTTCTCTCTAAGGAATTTTCTAATTCTTTCCTTAGCTCTCCATAGGGCTCACTCGCTGACCTCTTTCAGATCCTTGATAAAATGTCACTTTGTTAGTGGGATCATCTCTCAGTTAAGGCTCTATTTACTAGCTCTCATTCCTCTGAACACCGGATCTATTTCCTTCTGTCTTTCCCCAATTTTTATTCTTATTTACAGTATTTGAGCCCTCTAAGGTGTTGCACATTTTCATTTTCGTGTTTTAGATTACCTAATTCTTTACAACGGATTTCAACATATTCAGTTTATTGATGCATTCAAAATGTGACCCTCTACTCAACCACAGATACCTGAGACGTGATTTTGAAGGAATGTGTACACTGCATATGATAGCCTTTCTTGCACGGTCCTGCTGTGTGAACTATGATCCTATAGAACTTTGTTCACTCTTCTGGGAAGAAATGTCTCCACTTGCCAAAGGAACTCCACAGGCAAGATATCTGTACCCCACTCCTCAGGAATTCAGTTTAGCACATGCAAAACCATTCTTATTAGAAGCCACCCAAAGAATATCACACAGTTTGTAGCCAATTGAAAGTCTTTATTCTAGCTGGCTGAGACTATACTCAGGTATTTGGGACCCGAATGTAGTCCAAAGTGTTTAGAGTAAGGAGCTTTAAAAGCCCAAAATACATCCTGTTATTTTCCTTCATAGCTGCAGGGAAATTGTTTTGCAAGCAAGCATTTAACAAAAAACTAAGGCAAGCAGTTATCTCGAGGGGAATGTTTTGCACAGCAGTCTGTTTAACAGAAGCCAAGATAAAATAACTGGGACATCTTGACCCCAGGTACTTGAACAGAGTTGAGTAATTTTCCTTGGAAATTTCCATCAAGGAGATCAAATTCTAGTCAAACCTAAAATGGCCTCAGAAAAAAATAGAGATGGAAGAACTTTGTCACTCTGTTGTGGTGTAACATCATTATGCAAAAAGCCCCATTGAGTATTGAGACCTTCTGTATCTTGAGCACATATGGTGATAATAATCAAAAATACTCATATGTTATTCAACGTTTCTCTTTCCTGGTTTTGGAATAAGAGCTCTCTGATATAATATCTTCATGGAATGCTAGTAAAGGCACCCTGGAACAACATAGCCCTGAGTCTCATGGTTCTGTTGAATTTCCAATCAATTAAATTCCTCTCGTGAGTCACAATAGGGATAAATAAAAAAGAGGAATAAAAACAGACCTCACCCATTAACTTTGTGAAAATTAGTTAAAAAATTTACAGTTCACGTGTGTATCTCTTGGATTTATCCATAATATTATCTGATTTTAATCAAGTTACCCCACCAAGTAAACTTAATTAGAAAGTTTTCTGAAGAGCAAATGATGATGATGATGATAGCGCTAATATTAAAAAAATGAACATACAAGACAGAAGTGATTGTACACTTCTGTAATCTCTGTATGCCGAGCAATGTTGATTGACTTTACACTGTCGAATATACAAATTATTTGCATACTTATGTGTTTATTAAAATATATTTATATTCTAGTTTATAGAAAGAAGTTCTTCATTCTTTTCTGCATGGAAAACTCACTCCTACATTATAATTGAAGTTCAACTCTTTTTGCTATCTTGAAAAACAAGGCCGACTTCCTCTGTTATAATCATAATACAGACATAGATTCAGGGCAAAAGGCAGTTTTTCCTTTTGCAAATTCAATCTCCAGTCCTTACAGCTTTTCACCCTCCATACAACCCAGGACATTTTAGCCTCTGTAACGTAACAGCTAACTGAGTTCACTCTGACTAGCTCCTTCTGAACACAGAGCTGTACTGAACTCAATTGACTATTCTGGTTGACTGATTCAACTCACTTGCTGTTCTGGCTCAAAGTCTTCTCCAAGCTGACTGGTTCAAACTGACCTTCTGAGCTGCCTATCTGTTTCTGTCTGAACTCTTGTGACTCTGGCAGACTCCTGTAACTCCTCTGACTGAACTGCTCTGTTTGGCTTCAAACTGACTCTTTCTCCTAAACTCACTCTTCCTGTCTGATATTGACTTCTTCTACTGAACTACTTCTGTGTGTCTGCGAGCTCTTACTGCTCCATACTGCCTCGTCAGTCTCTCTGCTTCTCTACTTTACCCTCAGTCAGACTACTTCATCTCTGCCTCTTATCCTGTGCATGCTCTCTGAGCTGAAAGCCTGTTTTTCTACAGTCAGAGTTGGATATGCCCTCACTCTGATTCACTCTGCTAAACTCTTCTTCTGATTCATCACTTTGCCTGCCCTTCACTCAGACTCATCTTAGATGTCACTTCTTGTCTGACGCTGATTCCTACTGTGCTCTGCTTACTCTCTCCCACAATGCTGAGATTAAAGGTATGCACCACCACTGCCTTCTGAACACTAGGATTAAAGATGTGTACCAATTGGTTCTTTCTACCCTAGAGCAGCCATGTTGATGGATTAAAAGACCAAATATTCCTCTACATATAATATCTATAATTTTTTAAAAGCAGAAGCAAAGTTCAACTCCATTTGCATCCATAGAGCCTAGCATAATATTCAGTTTGTACTGGAAATGCAATAACTAATAAGTTAAAATTCAGCTTTGATAACATTTTATAATCAAAGCTTCTTCCTCTTTCAGGCTGTTTTTACTTCAAGAAAAGTTTGTCACTAAAGTTGGACAAGTTGTTACTTATAAATTAATGTGTTTTTACTTTATCACAGTCCAATTTTTTGTAATTGGATTTTGGAAATAACAAATACAAGCAAAGCAGAAAGTAATGTTATTTTTAATATTGTTTTTCATGCTTCTGTGGGCAAAACAATAAGAAGAGTGACTCATGATTTTCAATAATGTTTTCATTAGAAAAAATAACAACTTTATTGGGATTCATAATGACCTATAACAATGTAACTGAATGAGATTTATTATAGTTCATCACTACATTTCTCTAAAAACAGTTACGTTAATTTTCAAAGTAAAAGCCCAATTTTTAGAAGAAAATACTTGCATGTATATTCTCTGTAACTTCTACAAAGATTTAATGACAGAGCAAACACTAGACTAGACACGTCAGAAAGTGTCAAATAAAACAAAAAGTAAAATGTTTAATATTCTTCCTATATGAGTGAAAATTATTATATCATTTATTGAGTAATATAGCCTGCATATTATATTGTCAAAATATATAAAACAAATTCAGACCACATTACGATGAGAAATGGCAAAAAATAATTCAGTAAAGACAACATTTAGCATCTTTCAGCAATAATACAAGGAGACTGGAAAAATCCTCACAGTATAGATAATGTAAAGGAATG